>CM034546.1:23348553-24623867 GCA_020055645.1 Tomocerus qinae | reverse complement strand
CTCAGCAACCTTTAGTTTGGTCGATTTCCCTCATTGCGTTCGAAAGTTATCTTCGGTGCGGACGGACGTACGGACAGACTGTGCGATTCTATAAGCTGCCTTTTTCAGGCGAACTAAAGCTACCTTATAACATTTTATATAAAAAGCTATTTTATAACATTTCATATAAAATGCTATTTTATAACATTTCATATTAAATGCTATCTTATAACATTTTATATAAAAAAATGGCATTTTATAACATTTCATATAAAATGCTATTTTATAACATTTCATATTAAATGCTATCTTATAACATTTTATATAAAATGCAATCTTATAACATTTATATAAAATGCTTTCTTATAACATTTTATATAAAATGCTTATAGTAATCTTGGAAATGGAGGTTAAATTAATTATGCAAATTAATTGTCCACTGTAACTTGCCAGCAAAATAATCGGTTCTAAAAGTATTTCATTTTATTTAGCAATCTAGATTTCGTTAATCTTCTTCAGGCTGAAATTGAATCAAGGAAGGGGAAAGTTTACATTTAATTTTATAATTGACATTATAGTTTCTAAAGATGTGACAGAATCTATGTTTATACATTTAAATATCCGAATCCATAATTTTAATTATAATTAGTCAATAAGTATGTATGATATACGTATATATTGGTGGAAATCAAATTCAAATCAGAGATAGATAGAAAGTATTTACCGTCATAAATGAAAGCGAAAGTTTCTTTTAGGCCAGCCAAATTAGTATCTAATTATTAAACAATTACAAAGGAATTATTTTTATAATAATTGTAATTTCCAATTAGTGAAAAAAGCGAATTAACTGGCTATTTTGTCAATGAGGACAGCATAATATGACATTTTGAAAAAAGGCGCTAAAAGTAAAAGTACTTTCCTCTTCTTCAATAGAAGATACACAGCTTATATATTCACACAGTACACACAAAGTTTTACCACTTTGTATAGTTTAACAAGCCATTAATTTTGCAGTAGGCAATTTTTATTTTCATGTCCTTAGCGATACATTCATAATCTTTATCCACACACTTTTTCAATTCTTCTAGTAGAGATATTTTAATTATTTTACCGAACGACAGAATACAATTATAGAATGGATATATTAAGTAAGAAGTATCATTATTTACATTACACGCAATATATTAGTGGAATAGTCCATTAAATTAATATTAATATTGTGTTTTATAAGGATATCAGGGTTACCGTAAATATCGATATAGTTTCGCCTACTGAAATAATTCCGCGTACGCGGAGTATTTCGATTTTACTTAGCTTTTAAGGCCGTTCTAGCAAATAATTCCGAGTATCGAAATAATTCCGCGTACCTTTACCAGCGTATTCATGTTAGTGTAGGTAAAAGACAAATTTAATTATAAGATAAAAGGAATAAGTGCATATGTACTAAGGAATTAAGAACATTGACTTGAGTCAAAGGTACTCAGCTCAGAGTACAGCATGATGGTAGTTTAGTTGCAGTCAGTCTGCATTCACTCTGAAATGGCAGAAGCGGAGGAAGAACAAAGTATTTTTACTTAGATTATCAATACTTAGATTACGGATTAATAGCATAGCTCACTTTTAGGGATTAATAAGTTTAATCTTTCTACTGAAAGTAATTTATTTATGGCTTTAGTTAAAATATTTTAGGGTAGCATCTATTTTCAAATTTTTCGAATAGTATTGTCAATTCCTTAATTCTATCTTCTCGCAAAGAACAAGATTTTATTATTCTTAGTCCTTGTGAATAAAGTAATGATTCTTTTAGATGTTTAGGTGTATTCGAGTAATAATGTAAAAAAAGACGCTTTGACATTGGCTTTCTGTATAGTTTTAGTTTCAATAATATTATTGTTTGTCAAAAAAAATCTCTAAATCTAAAAATGGTATAGATTTATCTGAACAATTGTGAGTGAATTTTAAATGAGGATGTTTACATAAATTTTTTAACGCATATCTTGAGATCAGCAATATTGGTGCTATTGACAATTAAAAATATGTCATCCAGGAATCTAGTACGAAAAGTAATTTCATTTTTATCCTTAAACATCTCTCTTAATTCTTGATAAACACTAATATTAGCTATACTACAAGATGCACTACCTCCATTTAGAATTCCACGATGTTGGACAAAATTATTCGTCTTCATATCGCACATAATTAAAATCCAGACTTAAATCTAATATAATTTTAAATTCATTTAATGTTAAATTAAATGGTAGGAAATTTTATATTATTATTTTATCATTTTATATAAAAATGCTATCTAAAATGGCTGCCAGCAATATGGATAACCATCCTCAGTAACGAAACAGCAGTTACGTTCCTCACATGTTGTCCTGTTAATACCTGGGTATCCACATTCGTCACGTTTCTCTGGGAAGGGAAAACTGCATATAATCATGCCATAATTGGGGCTTTCAGTTTTCGTTCCCCAGTATGACATGTAAAGTAGAAGACTTAAAGTTACAATCAAGAATTCCAAATATAATTATAATCATTAAAAAAACTAGTGTTTTAACATATTGTTTTACAAAACTGAGAACCGGAAGGTTTGGTTAAGTTTGGTTGGTATATATAGACAGATTATTTTAAGTGTCTCATAACATTTTAATATTATTTATGCTAATTTTATGGAGTCTGTTCATTCATGTTTCATTTTTTTATTAGTAAATGCAATATAATAGAAGTATAATGGTTATAATATGATTATAATATTAAATCATTCAAAAGTGATTTTTTTAGATCATATTCTTTATTTTTTGACCGATTTAGGTGTTTTTCGTGCATTTAATGTTTATTAGGTTAGCAATTGTATGTAGCCCAATCGTGGAAATTTATGGTCTGAATTATTACAGTCCTGTTCATAATTTACACTATTAATCAATTTGAAGGTACTGAAAGAACCCGTTATCACTCTCTCTAACATCTACATCATTCATACTAAGTAAGTCTATATCTGAATATACAATTATTTATGAATTAAATTAAAAAGAACTTTGATTTCTAAAAATTTACGCCTATGGGTACCCGGGAGTTTTTACAACTAAGTACCGTTTATACTGTCTAGCCGCTTTCAACTTTTGCCTTCCTATCCCCAAGTTGCATAGCGATACGCACCCTGATTGGTTGATAATTTTTGAAATCCTGCAATCTGATTGGTTATTTCTATGACAAACATTCTATAGGTTACCTAAATGGGGATACATTTCCAAAATTTATGAAATTGTTGCAAAACTCAAACAAGTCATATTATGAATCATCTGAATGATCTATCTACCTACTAGTTTCCCTTTCAATGTACACAAATTTCTGAGAATGGTGAATCGAGCTATTATATACACAATATTATGCAATTATTTAACTATGACTCTGGTACAAGTGAACAATCGGTACTACTTTATTCCATTTTATTACCAAATGAAGGTGAGGCTGTTACTTCAAAGTATTTTAATCTGTGAACATATGATTAACTATATAACTAACTAATTAAATTGCACTGTATTCTAGAAAGAAATATTTTTACACAACATTAATAAACTACTAATCGATCTCTATGTAAGCAATCAAATTACAGTTTTACAAGCCCTGATGATCATCAGTATTTGCAAGCTCTGACTGTGTGCCCTTTCTTGGACAACTCCTCAATGACACTCAAGCGATTAACTTTTTATTTTAGTCGAATCCAAGTCAATGAAATAGAAAATGGCTGAAATGAAAAAAGATGGATCTTAATGATTTGAAAAGTCCCGAATACTGAACTCAGTAAAATACTATAAATTATTTAATGAACAGAACAGATATGACTTTGTACCAGAATCATAGTTAAATAATTGCATAATATTAGCTCAGAATTCACCATATTACCAGAAATGTGTAATGCATTGAAAGGGAAACTAGTAGGTAAATAGATCATTCAGATGATTCATAATATGACTTGGTTGAGTTTTGCAACAATTTCATACATTTTGGAAATGTGTCCCCCATTTAGGTAACCTATAGAAATGTTTGTCATAGAAATAACCAATCAGAATGCGTATCGCTATGCAACTTGGGGATAGTAAGGCAAAAGTTGAAAGCGGCTAACAGTACAAGCATACACTGAAGTATCTACAAGCAAGCTTTCATTTGCAATGTATAATGTATGTCATGTATGGTACAATGTCATAAAGCTAATTGAATACTTAATTATCGAATAATTTCTGAGTTAATTCGAATATTTTCAAGTATTTTCGAATAAATTCGAGTAAATTCAAATATATTAGAGTAAATTCGAATATATTGAGAGTAAAATTCGAATAAATACCTTCGAAAAAAATTCATCAAAATGGACAGGATGCTGCTATATTAGCAAAACTTATCTTTTTTAAAATTATCATTGCATCTATTTGTACATTCGAAATAAGCTAGATTCCTTAGTGTGAATTTTTTTCACACTGTTGTTACATCTCAGATTTTATGGACGGCCCGCTATATTTAAATATAACTAAAATATGTTTTAAAAAACGTCAGAGTTAAACGGAATCGTAGTTAGAGAAGAATAGGCGGTTCAACCGAGCAAATCTGGCACAGTTTCGTAATATTAGAGTTTACGACAGGATACAGACTTTGGGTCTTCTTCCATTCCTCCACGTCGATGATATGTTCCTTTAACAAAAATAGACTGGTAAATTATTTATTAGAAGTTTTGCATTTGTGTATACTCGTATATAGTTATTTAGTCACTCGTACAGACAGACGCTAACCTGTTCATACAAAGGCTTCTGAAAATTATTTAATTCGTCAATATCTTCCTGCTTATCAATCCATCGGGTTTTGGACGTTATATAGACAGTCAACCTTTTCTTATGTTCAGAATCAAAGGCGATATATTTCTGTGCATCAAATAATGGAATACAATTAAAATTATTTGGTAATGGCAGGACGTTTACAATTATAATGTTATGACATTTACTGTAAAATATTCAATAATTTCCTGTAGGGTGACTGTCTCTAATTCTTGCAGTTCAACATTTTGACGGTCAAAGTTGTATTGCTGACAGAAGATTTCATACCAAATGAAATAAGACCGATCCGTTATCTTCTTCGGTTTCTCCGACTTTTGGACGTACAAAGAATTTCTTAATGCCAGGAATTTCTCCTCTGACATATTTTTGAGCAACTCCTGCATGCCAAAAGATAAAAAAATTACCAAATTGAATTGTATAAATTAATATCGTATATATTGATATTGCCTATTTACTTCGAAATTTTTGATGAAATCGTCAATCCGAGTTTCTAAGAATGGAGGATGTTTATCACTTTGAACCAGAATATAAAACCCTTGAGTTCCATTCGATCGACGGACATTTGTTTGTACTATGTAACCCAGTTGCTCTGTCGTTCGCAGTTGGTGAAAGCAAGGCTCTTCGCAAATGTGGTCTATTAGCTCCAACAGAACATTCTCACGGTCTGTCTGCAAACCAGTTTGGAATAAAACGGCCGCACAAGAACTGAGGTGACTCGGGTGTTGAGCACAATATACATAATTTTTGCCTGTGAAGCAAACGATAATTTTATTCATAAAAATTAAGTATTATTAAACAATAAGAAGCAATAAATATATTTTGAAATACCATTTTTTAAGTTCACTTCTCGCAATGTTTGTGTTTGTGCTGGGAGGAGAATTTTAAACCCTTTTTCGGTAAACATAGCTTCCACCTCAGATGCTAAATCTTCAATTTCCTACACAAACCATGATAAATTTGAAATTACATCAAAACAAAATAAGATTTAAATTTTAAAGCTATTGCAGATGTCAATTAATTGAAAAAACCAATTTCAAAAATTGTAAATTAAGATCTTAATAAATATCAAAATTAGTGCAAACATATTTGAACATTTAAATTATAGTTTTGCCAGAATGACTGAGTGATCTGATAAACACGAAAATTAAATTTTTGTGCATCATTTGCATATTTGTAATTTCAGCGTAAATGAAAAAGGCAATTATCAGGTAATAATTTAAAATACACTGTAATTTAAGTTTCCACAAGCCAGCCACTCTAATTTGGTTTTCGACAGAACTTTTCCAACGAAAGAAATAAGAGATTCTACAGTGGCCCCTATTAAATAGTCAAATTGTTGGTTTATCTGTTTCAACAAACTTAAAATATTACTACTGCTAAAAAACAAGGTTAAATATTTCAGAAACCTTCCAAGGCTTGTAGTAAGTCTATTATACGCCAACGCTTTTCTTGTAAAACATACGCGAAATGTAAATTGGTGTGACTATATGGTTGTCTTTGCTCGAAATTTTTAACTCTCTAGTTAAATTTTCTTTTAGAACTTCGAATTTTTTCGGATCAGGTTTAAAATTCAAAATGCGATCTATTACTTTCAAAAACATAGTGGGCATTTTGTGGTCGTATCCAGAAATGCTTATCTAGAAATACATTCAAAAAATAATATGAAAATATGAATCCTTACAATTAAAATGGTTTTATATCGTTTTAGGCTTATAAAAATGATATAAATACTTCTAAGCCGTAAATAGTAGCCGATATATCGTAGTAGAGACCAGCCAAACTAGCAGAATAGGCATATTCTGTCAGTTGATGTTCGACGCATTTAGCATACAGTTCCATTAAATTTGAATACAATGGATCCGACATGGGAAGGTTGCTAGAAAATATAAAATGATGTTACAGATTATAGACTGGTAGCTATTAACATTAATTTTTCGTAGATTTTGATTACCTATACATCTGCATAACGATGTAAGCTTTAGGCAGATTAAATTCATTGTCTTGCAAAAACCAAAGCCTTTGAAATTCATTTTTATCGACCATGGTTGGTATTATACCAGTCTGAAATAGATCTAGTCTCTAAAAAACGAATCTTTGGTATAACTATGTAGGAATTAATTTACTTAATGATTATGAGAGCAATAGCATTCATTAGGAATGTATTTAGCTTTAATCCACTTAGAAATGCGATTGTCCATATCTAGTTTTACTGTAAAAACTGTAAACAGATTTTTCTGAATACATACAGGGTGTATAGTAACTTATTTTTTCTTTTAAAGACGATATCGTCTGCTTAACATTACAAAGTGACAAGCCATCTTATCATGACCGCGACAATGTAACAAACAATTGTATCAGGAGTTAGTTTTGTTAAATTGTAGCAGCCATGATAATTTGGTTTGTTACTTTGTAATGTTAAACAGACGATATGCTACTTACGTCAGGTTCTCTTGGCTTTAAGGCAAACTCCGTCGGAATGAAATCATTTCTCGGAGGAAGAGTCAACTCTGGGTGAAGATCACAATTTTTCCAGCGCTATAAATCCAGAATATATAAAATAGTATTTCCCAAAAGTCAATACGGCTTTAGAATTGTTTTAAAAAATAGCCAACCCAGATTAGATCCTCAGGAATGTCTATGAAGTTGTATTTCACACCGTACCACTTTTCGGTGTTAGTAGCTTTGTCAGCAAATTCTTGGGCAGTCACCATCATTCTAAACAAAACGACATTTGTCAACCTTATTTTTGATAATGTAAGTATGTAATGGAATAGATCAAAATATACTTACCTGCAATTTTCAGGATTCAGATTTGTTAATAAGTTTTGAATATAATCAGGATCATAATCAGTAAGAATGTATCGTAGAGTCAAAATGTCATGAATAGGAATTTCCTAAAATAAAAGTTTAATACAAATTAAAATGAAAATAATTTTTGCATGTACGTTATATTATTTAAGGGTAAACCTTTAGATGGCTGTAAAACTAATTATTTAGGCCGTAAAAAGAATTTTAGTAGGCAGTTTTTTAAAGCCGTAATTTTAATCAAGTGGGGCATTAATAACAATTGCGATAGGCAGTAGAACCAATAGATAAGGCAGTATTAAAATAATGATATTTGGTTAACAAAATGGAGGAGTAATTCAGTTATATATAGGTCACTTTTAGGATTAAATCAATGTACATTCAATATCAGTATTTAAGAAAAAGTCAAGAAAGTATGATGACAAAAACCTTCAAAAATTCTCCACTTTTTACAGCGGTTAGGACTCATGTAAAGGCTGATTACAAATGTAATATTTTTTGCTGTCAATTATTTTTTTTAAAAGACAGGATATCCGATTCAGTTTAGTTTATAGGTAGCACCAACGTGGAAATGCTTTCGGTATGGGATAAGCTTTAGTAGCCTTTTACTAGGCATAAAAACATTAAATACAAAGTTATCTTCGTCAAGAGTCATTGCAGTCCAAAAGTTAAGTCAATCTATTATATTACATCACATACCTAAATAAAAAGCAATTTTCTGGTACTGCTTTTATAATTGGTTCTACAGCCTATTGCATTTGTTTTACTGTCCTTCAAATAAAAGTTTACTGTCAATAAAAAAACTGCTTAAAAATTTCTTTTTACCGCCTAAATAATTATTTTTACAACCCCGTAAATTGTATCCCATTATTTAATTACATGCATGAGATTTGTAATCCCAGAAACGATGGATTGAGGTTCTTCTTTGTCCTTGAAACGAAACATCATGGAATGAATATCTCTCATTTCCTCCCACACCCATTTCTGAGGGCCAGTTTCAGAAAGCATCTTTAGATACTGAATAAAATAAATAGTGCAATTATTTAACATAATATTTTCATAACATTTTAATAACAATCTTAAATTTCTTAAGAATGTAAATGTACTTGAAAAATGTGGACAATAATCTCATCAACATTTCAGATTCCCTCTTCAGTTAAGTCGCTGCATATTTTGAATGTACCAAATCCTCTAGCAGGAATTGTTGACCCAGCATTTAAGTATGTAACCCAATCTTTCGATTTGAGAAGTGATAAAAGACTTCCTGGACCTTCGTGTCCAATCAGATGAGACAAATAATTGTCGTCCTTCAAAAAATGACTTTCTCAATTAATTTTTTAAAAACGAATTATTATTTTCCGTATTGAGTGAACTTACAGAAGATTTGTAGCGCATTAACGTATCCGGAAAAGGAAATGTGACCGTTAGCTCCCTATCATCTTCAATAGGTACAACTTGTATTTGTTTTCCCAAAACTTCGTTTGTATACGGTGACTCTAGCCACATTGGAAATTCCGTGTCTCGATTTTCTACTTTTGAAAACATTTCCTCGACAATTTCCTGCAATTCTTCTAATGATTCGCTACCCAAAACACACAAGCACATTAAATTGGCCGAGTAATACTTCCTATGAAATTCCATTAGCTCATTTCGGACGTCGACGTTCTCCAACCGAGGAGTTTCCATAATGTTTCCCGATTGCCTGTAATACGAAGTCATTATATAGGAGAAAAAGGTTAAAATCCTTCCGATTTGTAACAAACAATTAAATTATTTCGATTTAAACAATCGTGATAGAAAATAAATCTATAAAAGTAAAATGTTTTGTACCTGTTGAAAATCGAGAATATGGATGTGCAGGGTTTGTAAGAGTAATATCCACTTGCCATGTTCTCCAGCCATCATCAGTGAGATTCTTTTCGTGTTCGGAATGCACAGCATTTACTTCTCTCTCCGTGCAAGACTCCGTGAATAAAGGAGAAATAAAAAACTGCGAAAACCTGTTTATTCATATTAGTTTTATTTTTTCTATGAGTTAATTAATTATTAGAATTACTTTTTACTTTTTTATTATTAGCAGAGTAGTAGTTTTTGTAAAATCCAAAATAATACCTGTCTAACGCAGGAATCAATGATTTTGGGCCTACATCAAAATAAAAGTTCGTGTAATCTTTGGTAGTGCAAGCATTTGACGATCCAGAGTTTTCCGAAAGAAATTTTGAATATTCGTTATCAGCTTCGTATTTCTGGGTTCCAAGAAAGAGCATATGTTCACAGAAATGAGCGAGTCCAGGAAGATTCTCCGGATCGCACATACTTCCTAATTGATACAAATATTTAAAAATCATTTTTAAGGAGGGCAGTTTTGTATAGAGAGAAATGCAAAATGTCACTTACCAACTGCTACTGAAAGTGACGCGGCGGATTTCTCTGTAAGAGGATCGCTAATTAGTAGAACCTTCATTTTGTTTTCCAATTCTATCCCTATGTAATCTTTTTTGTCCAATGGCGACTTTTCTATCGTCGGGTAAGGTTTGCTACTTCCCATTTTTGCTGGGTTTCTGAGTCTCTAGAGGAAATACATACAAAATGTGTATAAAAACAACAAAGTAAAATGTACAAAGGTTATAAATCCTGAATATGAACGTTTTTGCTATAGATGCTAGTTAAAATAATAATTTCTTCAGTTTCGTAACGCTTATTCATTATTATCTCGCAGTTATAATTGAAAAAGTCAACCCATTAATTCCTTGTTTTAGTAAACAAAACTTATAAAAATAAGGATCAATCAAAAGCGTTAGGATGTTACCATTATTTTGTTGAAGAGCTAATATATTTTTGTCAGCATGTGAACTATTTACGTTTTTCACAAATAGTAAAAAGTGATTTTATCTTCACATAATATTAAATCATGCAAAAATATGAAAACCTAAATATTTTAAGACAAGTTTTAAATTTGACAGAATTACTTACCTGGTAGTCAAAACAATGCGGTTCAATTGGCACTGAAATATATCCGAATTTTGAGGAAAGTTTCGTAACCGTCAGGTAAGAATTTTTCAACCACTGGAAATGTTCAATGTTTTAAAATTCAAATCTGCAGTAAAAGTATTTACAGTATTTTATTGATAATTGTAAAAGAATGAACAGGTAAAAAATGTAAAATGAAATAATATTGCGAGTGACTCTTATTCCTGGGTAGTTTGTTGACGTCTGTTGTGGTTGAAGTTTCCCAAGACACGGATGTATTATAAAGCCCCCACGTTGGCGCCGTGTCCTGCTTTAACTCTAAGTCTGGGCATCGTAATCAGTCACGCAAGTCTGATTATTTTCTGTCATAAGCAGGGACGATTCTAGGTCAATATAAATCGATATTAAATCAATATCAAGCTATTATTATATATACTGCTGTCCACTTGTATTCATATTCCAATTGCTGTGTTAAGTAGTAGCTGTTCTTCCTTGTATTTATTATTATTTTATTCAGTGGGTCATACTTCTACAGAATCGTACCTCGTCAGTTTCTTCGAATTCACGGACACTCGTACAAATGTCAGCTTTTGTAAAGTTTTCCAAGACAAGGACCGCACGCATACTAAACAAAAGCATAATAATATTAGAGTATCGACTTCCTTAGTCAAACGGGCCAAAATCATGTATGATAACTAATAAAGCGACGACTTTAATTTATAAACCTTACCTTATAATGTTAATTTTTGCAATTAGGAGACAAATAATCAATTAATTACTAAACAATTACTAAATAATATAAAAATTTAATAGAAACCTAGTCAGAAATAATGGAAGTATATTTCACGTTATTGTTTATGTATTATTTAGACATGTACTGTTAAGAGATAACTGCATACAGCATACACTTTTATCAATAAGGAAACATGAACCCCAAATTATAACGAACTAGATATTAATGTATTATAGATACATACTAATACAACAATATGATTTATTGCTTAAACAGTTTTATTTCCGTTTTCTTTGGGAAAAGGTGCCTTCAGTAATCTTCAGCATAACAAAGTATTTAATTAGCGATTTAAATCGCCGTTGCAATCTAAGGGCAAGCTATTTAGTACTGGGTTGGTGAAAAAAATTCCCTATTTTATTTTAAAAATATTTTTAGCGCACTTATATGTTTTGACGTCATGTAGGTCATTAACTCTGCAAAAAGATTAGCTATACATGGGTAGCAATGGATTTCTGATACCTAATCGTCGTAGTCGTATAGTGCCTTTAGTAGAGGGAATGAGAGAATATAATACATGATGGCCCTGTACATAACTTTTATTAACTTGGTACAATATAATGATAATTATAAAAGGTAGAATGTATTTATCACTGTTTAGCACAGCCAGGCGGATGTAACTCTATCGTCCATTCGGCATTCACGGAGATCATAGTGGCAATTAGTTCCAGGTGCTACACGCTGAGAATATCCGCCACACAAAGTATGTTCGCATAAGTGGACACAAAAGTACCACGGGTGTCAACTAAAGAAGCATTAGTTTCAAAAATACTCATTCAGGTAAAGGTAGAGATTCAGTTTAATTAAATAAATCATTTAAAAACAGTTACAAGCACATATTATATTTTCCAATAAATATTGTGACATTATAGTAGCATTATAATACCTATAAGATAGTAGTATAATATTTAAATACTACTCTCTGCTGTGCCTGGACTCATCGAGCCAATGAGAGTTCGAGTTTTAGGACGCGAACTCTGGTTGCTTCGAGAAGGCTTGAGAGAATATAATACATGATGGCCCTGTACATAACTTTTATTAACTTGGTACAATATAATGATAATTATAAAAGGTAGAATGTATTTATCACTGTTTAGCACAGCCAGGCGGATGTAACTCTATCGTCCATTCGGCATTCACGGAGATCATAGTGGCAATTAGTTCCAGGTGCTACACGCTGAGAATATCCGCCACACAAAGTATGTTCGCATAAGTGGACACAAAAGTACCACGGGTGTCAACTAAAGAAGCATTAGTTTCAAAAATACTCATTCAGGTAAAGGTAGAGATTCAGTTTAATTAAATAAATCATTTAAAAACAGTTACAAGCACATATTATATTTTCCAATAAATATTGTGACATTATAGTAGCATTATAATACCTATAAGATAGTAGTATAATATTTAAATACTACTCTCTGCTGTGCCTGGACTCATCGAGCCAATGAGAGTTCGAGTTTTAGGACGCGAACTCTGGTTGCTTCGAGAAGGCTTGTGGCAGCAGTAGTAGTTGCGGGTTGTGCGCCAGAAAGATTCAGTCTGGCTTTGGTATTGGGACGAGAACAGCCGAATAAATCTATGTGCAGAGAAGATTTGTTGGTGGTTCACTCGGCATTTCATTGGCATTCCGACATCCGGGCATTGTTTCATCCCGAATAAACCGTACCTGGCACTAACGTTTGGGCTAAAACCATCCCTAGAGCACCTGCTATTTGACAAGACGCTGGGCAGTAATTTTTTTCGGGAGGAGGAACATACATTGGATTTCGGACGGACGGTGAATCATCTTTGCTTTGGGACTTCGTTGGACTCAGGATCATCTTTACTTTTTCGGACTTCGGTGGATTCAAGTACCTATTCCTTCAGTGTAAGTCCTCTATCATTTTAAAATAAATTAAATGAATATGGAGATAAAGGCATAAAACGGAAAAACGACTTTTTGGGTTAAATGTCGTGTGTCGTAGTCCGTAGTAGTCACTCAGGTCGTCCGTATGACGTGCAATTTTGATTTTTGAATAGGCCCTTTCTAATTTAATGGTCATTAAAACGTCATATTCAACTAACTTGGGGTGAAAGTATTGATCAAAAAAGTATTTTTTGCTTATACGAGAGACAGACGATGCAGGAAGGTTGACTACTGCGCACGATATTAATTATTTAGTGGTTTAAACGAATATTGCCAACTTTGGGGATCATTGTTCTAAGATGAATAACCGATTTACTAAGTTGGGGATATATTTTGGGGTATGAAAAATTTATTTTTGGGCAAAAATTTTGGTATTTTGTGCACGGTGGGTGATGAGGTTTGACTCGCGCACAGTATTTATTTATTAGGTACTCTAAAATAATTTTGCGACATTGGGGGATAATTTTATAGTGTTTATGAGGGTCTTAGCTACGTTTTGGCATATTTTGGGATATGAAATGAATCTTTTTCGGGCAAAATTTTGATCATTTTGGGAATGTGTAGTGTATACGTGTATGTAGTGTATAGACAGGGTTTCGATTGCCCCGGCATAATATACTGGCATTAAATATTATACCCTCACGCATATTTTTTGTTACATTACACAATTATATGTCCTTATTATACACATTAATTCAAATGCTTTCAAAAAACATTTTCTAAGGCAACATTTGGTTAAAAAATACGGAATTTATTATTTTTCTATGGGAAACACGTACTTTCCATTTCGTTAATTATACCAGGGGGGGCAATTTATCCTAATAAATAAACCCTGGCCTATAATGAAATAGTACAGTAATATTATTATACTAGCTTTTCATGGCAATTGGTATTTCTTACATGCAAAATAAAAGTAATATTAATTATTCTTTTTCGGTTTTGGTATTTAAAATTAAATTATGAATTGTCATGTTTCCTTTTCATCCCTTATGCGTGTTAGATGAAAATTTTCGATATAATTGTTATATCAAAGTACAGCCAGACATTTTGCCGTGTACTTTCGAAACATACAAAATTTGTGCAATAATCGAAACGTATTTCAATCATCGCCATTGGGGCAGTGCACAAACTATTCGTTTCATGTCATTTTATATTCTTTCAGTTTTAAAGGGATTTAAATATTATTTAGTGTCTAAGCAAACTGCAGAATATAATATTGCGCATTTTAGTAAAGTAGTGCGGGACTACTATTAAATTTTTCTAACTAAACGTTTAGCATTTTGATGAAATCTAAACAAAACTCTGTCTAAACTTTTCCAATTTTTCTTGAATAGCCCCATTGAATCTTTAGACTTTGGTCTATCCTACGGTGAAGATTCGGGACTTTGTCTAACTTCTCATAGCTAAGCGTATGGTTTATGCTAATTAATTGGCGACAGTCTGGTGCATTCAACTTAGCTTCGATATCTATCATTTTGACTTTGAACAATGTCAGGTCAACAAACATGAATGCGTAAGTAGCTGAATAGGACGCTCATGAATATTAACTAAGTTGAATGACTGGCCATATTATTATTTAATTTGAGTTAGCACTTATGAGGAATTTTTATTAAAGTTTGAGACGGATTTAGATTTCATTGGGTTGTCTCGGCAATGGGCTATCCATAATTTTGATCGAATTTTGGATGCCGATGCCAAGAATTGGTGGACAGCGAAATACCCAACTATCCGTAATGATTTGAAAGTTGCTAATCCAGATTTTGAGGAAATCTGGTTAACTGTAGAGACTAAATTCTTAAAATTCTTTGATCACTCCTCACAAAAGACTTCCTATCGCATGCAAAACAAAGCGCTACAGTATAAGATCGGTGATGATCCACAGCAATACGTTGCAAGTAAGCTTGAGATTCTTCGAAATATTGAGCCAAATATGTCGACTCAGCGAAAAATCGAACAGCTTATTAAAACTCTACCCTTTGATTTGCAATTATCTATTATTGGTCAAGATTTTAATTCGACTGGCGAATTTCTTGACAAATTGCGTAAAATGGCTGAGGTTTACGCAATCAATAAGCCCGTATCTAGTTCAAAGGATTCGAGCTCACGGAGTACATATGTACCTGGGCCCGTGACTTCGAATACCCGATATTCTAGCAGTCAGAGATTTAACAAAGTTCGAAATACTCGTAATAAGTATCCGCCTTGTGGCATTTGTAATTATACCAATCATTTGGAGAATGACTGTTTTTTTAATAAGAACTCTCTCCAAATTACAAAGGCCAGAACAGAGGCAATAATTCTCGGGGAAATAACAGGGTTACTTATTTCGTGCCTCAAAATTCTCAGGAAAATTCGGGAAATACTACAAACAATTCTATTACTTGTTTTGGTTGTGGACAAGCTGGGCATATTATTCGGTCCTGTCCAAATATAGTAATAAAAGGGAATGTAGCTAATGCAGTTCCAGCTGCAAATGCGCAACAAAGTGCTACCCAGGGAGGACAACCGAACAGTCAGGTTCTTCCTCCCCAGAATTTAAACACGAACAATGTACAGCGTCAATGAATGGATTGACACAAAATAATGGATCTGGTTTTGGTGGTATTAGAGATAATAATATTTTGGGAAATAATACTTTGGGAAATAATAATAGGGGACAATACAATAATAAGCAATTCTTATGTGGGTTAAATGATAATGTGGGAAATAATTTCGTAAATAGTAATGGGATAAATATTGTGTGCAATGATGAGAGTATGTATGCTAATAATGGGACTATGATTATGAATGAAAGTTATGTGAGAAATGGAGAGTTGATCTTTACTAACAGTAGGTTGAAGGATGGAAATGTGCATTGTGAGGAAAATGATTCATACGCATCAGTAGTGAAAAATGGGATCGTAGGTAGTCCATATACTCCTACAGCTAGTATACATAAGAGAGCTCCTAATTATGTATCAAAAAATCTTTTTAAAAATTGGCAATTAAGGAAGAAGGGCAAGGAATTGTATTCCGATAGTAAATGTGGAATGGCCCTACAAAAGATTATTGGATTTGAAAGCAAGGAGCCTAAGGTTGAAAGTAAAAGTAGTATTGATGAATCTGTACTTGTGAATTTTGTGGCTTTTGATTCAGAAAGCCAGGGCATTCATACAAGTCAGGATGGTGTTAATGGTCGTGATGCTAGCATGAAAGGAAAATGCATAGAAACGAAAGAAAATGGCTTGAAAGGAAAAAGCATTGAAAAGAATGGAAATGGCTTAAAATGGAAGAAAAGGATAAAAAGTAAAGATAATGTGAAATTATATAATAGGTATAGTGTGTTGGAAGACACTAGTCCGGATGCTAGTGATGAACATGAGTCTGATGGGGACATCGATGATAATGCATTGATAGATTATCATTCTAGTAGTGTTCCGGTGACATTGAGTGACATAGAGAAAAGTTTACGAAGGAAGAAAAATAGATATTACGGAAAAGTAGCTCGTTCATTCTCCAGTTGTACTGCAGGTGACACAGAAACTTCAGAGGAAACTATTTATACTACAACTCCTTATGGTATGTATCCGTGTAGGTATAAGATGGATAACGCTAGATGGAAACGTATGCTTAATTTGCGTATAAATGGTCAATATGCTGAGGTTTTGGTAGATAATGGAGCTACTATTTCGGGAATAAGCTATGACTTCTATAGGAAAATGATGGCAAATCCCTGTCATGGACAATATGTGCATAAGGTTACGGACATTGAACCTTTTAAAATTGGACTATCTATAGAAAATGCAGGTGAATATCAATGCAATCAGAAGATAGAAATGTTTGTTGAGATTGATGGGTATTTGATTTTATGGTGCTTTTACATAGTACATGGCCTAGCCAATAATGTGGTTTTGGGGAAAGATTAGTTATTGGCATACGGAGTCAAACTCAATTATTACAAGGGTCCTAATTTATTCACATATGGGGTGGACATTGCTAACGAGTCGAAACGATTTCTTAAGGGGATACCAATGTCTCAGTTCACAGATTGGGCGACAACTCTATTACCTAATGTCAATGCGTGTAAAAATAAAGTACCAGCAGAGATAGAGGACCCTCGGGTTAAAACCGGTGTTAACTCACCACGCCTGACGGTGCCTTTGTGCCAAGTTGCCGGAAAAGTGGGCCCTGAAAAAGCCATCACTGGGCAAGGCACGTACTTCTGATGATACGGTCAGAACACAATTGGGTATTAATTTACCGAGTTCCTGTGGCCGCACTAACAATTTAAAATCTTTACCTGACACACTAACAAATGAGACTGAAGAGTTGAAATCGCAATCCTCTGCTAATGAAATTAGATTGACACGTAACGTAATACTTCCACCTAACTATGCGAAACGAGTTAACTTTTCTTTGAAAACTGAGATTGACAACAGTATCGTAATAACACCAAGGCAACAATTGCAGAATACTAAGCGTGTCTCTGTGGGCAATGCTGTAGTAGATGTTAAGGGGGGAAAAGGTTGCACTTTTATTATTAACACCACGAGTCGGCCTATATTGTTGAAAAAGCGTGTAATGATCGGTACCTATGAAATTCTTACAGTTGACATGATTGTATGCAATGCAGATGAGGTAGAAGAGACAATTAAATCTGAAAAGGCTGAATCTATTAAACATGTTAAAACTAAAGGACAAAAAGTACATATTGAACATTTAGATTCAATGGAGCCTGAAAATAGAGAATTTCTTAAAAATATTTCTCTAGGTCAAAACTTGACTGGTGAACAACAAGAACAGATTTATGACTTGTTATACAAGTATCGTGATGTTTTCACAAAAAATGCAATGGACTTAGGTAGATGTAATCTAGTGACACATCATATTGACGTTCAAGGGGCACAACCGGTTGCACAGAAACCATACAGGTGTTCATTTGCTGAAAGGCAAGAAATATCCAAGCAAGTTTCGGACTTGTTAGCTAAAGGTATCATAGTACCATCTGATTCACCTTGGTCATCTCCGGTTGTTCTAGTGAAAAAGTCTGATGGAAGCTTACGGTTTTGTGTAGATTTTAGAGCAGTGAATGCATTAACAAAGAAGAATAGCTATCCATTACCTAGACTAGACGATGCATTAGACAGATTTGCATCCTGTAAATATTTCAGTACAATGGACTGTGAATCTGCTTACTACCAGGTTCCTATGGATGCTGAATCGAAAGACAAAACGGCATTTGTATGTCCAGACGGTTTATACGAGTGGAATGTTTTACCATTCGGGCTATGCAATGCTCCAGCTACGTTTCAACGGTTGATGGATGCGGTTTTGGGTGGTCTAAAATGGACTATTGCATTAGCGTATCTTGATGACATTATATGTTACAGCCAGGATTTTGAATCCCATCTAGAGCATTTAGAGACAATTTTTGAGTGTCTGAAGAAAGCAGGCTTAAAGTTAAAACCAGTCAAGTGTACATTTGCAGATAACAAGATAAAGTTCTTAGGTCATATAATTTCGGCTGAGGGAATATCAGCAGATCCGAGTAAATGTCGTGCAGTTTCTGAGTTTCCTAGACCTAAAAATGTAAGAGACATCTTATCTTTTGTCAATTTCTGTGGCTATTATTGTAGGTTCATTAAGGGTTTCGCAAAAATATCGCGACCACTAACAGCATTAACTTGTAAGAATGTACCATTTGTTTGGGGTGAAGAACAGGAGCAGGCATTTTTAGACCTGAAGGCTGCCTTGGTTTCTCCTCCAATAATGGCACATCCGCAGGATGATGCTCCTACTAGAATATGCACGGATGCGAGTTATACAGGACTAGGTGCTACTCTTGAGCAGCAAGAGATTTGTAAAACGGTTGAGCAAAAAGACAAGGATGGACAATGGAAAGTGGTAGCTTACATTTCTCGAGCTTTAAAACCTCATGAGAAAAGTACAGTGTGACTGAAATCGAATGTCTTGGCATTTTATATGCAGTTGAGGCATTTCGACCTTACATTCATGGGCGTAATTTTACTATCGTTACGGATCATTGTTCTTTGTGTTATTTGCTGAAATTAAAAGATCCACAAGGAAGGTTGGCAAGATGGGCTTTACGTTTGTCACCTTACTATTTTGATATACAGTACGTATCAGGCAAGAGTCATGGTCATGTTGACGCTTTATCAAGGTATCCTTTAGCTTTGAGTCAAGTAACGTCGGTTTCAGATCCACTTAATTTTGGCGATCATCTTTGTGGTTTGGATCAACTTTATGAATGGGAACATAAACAGAAAACCGATCCAGGTTTGAAGGATATAATATCTGATTTGATAAATGCACGTTGGATGGATACATATGACGTAGATCCAAAATACGATTCATATACTATGATTAATGGCTTGTTGTATAAGGCAGGAGAATCTGAAGACGAAAACATGTGGCGTTTAGTAGTTCCTCATGGGCTAAGGAAAGAAGTCTTAAAAGAAGTACATGAAAATTGTGCTATGCATCTAGGATTTTTCAAGACTTGGTGTCTAATTAAATCTAGGTATTACTGGAAGAAAATGTACAAACACACTAGACAGTTTGTTTTGGGCTGTCAGATTTGTCAGCAGTATAATAGGAGGATTGGTGCGGCCCCAGGCCCGGCACAACCTATTCCAACTCCAGATTTACCATATGATAGAGTAGGGATTGATCTCATTGGTCCATTCCCTACGACACCATTTCCTAGACAGAATCAGTATGCATTAGTCGTGATGGATCATCTTACGCGTTTTGTAGATATTTTTCCGGTAAAGGGAACTGATACTAAACATGCAATTAAAGTCTTGACAGAGGGAATGATATATTCCTCTCATCATTCGTGTCCGAGAGAGATTTTGACGGACAGAGGGCCTAATTTTATGTCGAAAGACTTCCAAGAGTTTTGTGATAAGTACCACATCAATTTGATTCATACTTCGGCATATAATCCTCAAACGAACGGAGTTGTTGAGCGTTCTAACGCTGTCATAAAGAATATTATTGCAAAGCATGTGAATGAACATATGAATGATTGGGACAAATACTTACATAGAGTGGCTTATGCGATGAACAATACGGTTCATGCTGTCAATCAGTACTCACCTTACTATTTATTGCATGGTAGAGAGCCGCGGTTGCCTTGCGACGCATTTACTCCTACTATTCAAGATAGAGCAGGTGACGAAGAGCCAAATATTATAATGACGAGAGCTCGGCGAGCTCAACAGATCGCTAAAAATCGCACTGACAAATTTCAACATCTGCAGAAAGTGCGTTGGGACGAGAAACACAAACCTAGACATTATAATATAGGAGATAAGGTTTGGTTAGCGAATTTTGCGCGCATGCCAGGAAAAGTTGCCAAGTGGTTGGTACACTGGAAAGGTCCATTTTCAATCTTAGAACAGACAGGACCAATTAGCTATCTTATTTCTGACGAGCGTGAGGCTACCAAGGGTAAAACTAGAGAGGAAAATGTTAGGCATTTAAAACCGTACTACACAGAGTTTACGTCGGACTCCGCTTCCGAATACGACTTCTATGAAGAAGACGAACTTCCTGTGGAAATTGTTTCTAATTTGCCTACTAATTCTTCATCGGTAACATTGACTCCTATTTTGTCTTGTAATGACTCTTTAGATTTTTCTGAGCATAAATCTAATCGTAAAACTAAAGTTGAGGATGGAAACGTAAGTGATGCGACGGTTTATACCGAAATAGCTCGGTGGTTGAACACAGAGGACTTGGATGGTCCAGTAGAGCGTAATTTATCATCTACGAATCATACCACGGGTAGTAACATCTTAGAATCGAGGGGAGAGAATGCACAAAGTAATAGCGACATAATATCGACGGAAAGTCATCGCTTAACTAATGAAAGTAGTAGTACTACTTGGAACAGTAGAGATCATGTAAATGTAAATATGACAACGTCTGGGAGTGAAAATGTAAGTATGAATGTGTCTGAGAATGTATTGAGTGATCAGAGTTTGTTTGAAACTCAAGGGGAGAATAGTGTTAATTTGGGAGCTAATTCAGCTAATTCTAGTGTTAATTTTGATGAAAGTAATACAATTCTAGCGGGTAATACTTCTAATGTTGTTGGGGATTTTTCTAATGTTAGTACAATTTTTGATGATAGTATTGTAAATAGTAAAGAGTTGTTTAGTGCAGAAAGTACTGCGCAGAGTCCTGAAAGTGGTCAGGAGCAATTTGGTACTCCAGTAGGTACCCCTACAGTAAATCCATCTTCGGAGGAAAGTACGATCAATCCACCTCCAGGTGATAGTACGATCAACCCACCTCCAGAAGTAAGTACATTAAATTCTGGTACGGAAGAATCTGACGGAAGTGATGTCAGAAGGAGTAGTCGATCTACCATTCCGATTGACAGATATGGTTTTGTAGTACCTTCGGATTTAATTGGTAGAAGGGGCAGAATGCAAAAATTGCAACGAATTGCGAGCGCCGTACAATTTCTGTGTGGACTTTATTAATTTCATATTTCTGTTGTATATGTGTACAGATGGCAGATGGACAAAGTAGCTCCTCGAGTGAGTGGGAACAAGGACCCTCGAGACGGTCTTGGGTGACTAGTCCGGTTGCCGAAGTATCTCAGTCTTTGCAGCGCCTCTCTACTGAGAACGAGCAGCGAGATGGTTCTTGGGAGGATGATGCTTCAGCGCCAGTTTGGGAAGGAGTACCTCCTGTTGAAGAAATTAATCTTCGGAATGTGGATGTCCATGTACCAAGGGTGGCAATCACTCAAATCGCGAGCAGGATCGTCACTAACTTTGCGTCGTGGCGTGGAAATGATCATGGGCGATCCATGGCGGAACGGCAAGGTCGAGATGCTTCACGTGAAGAGCATAGAGCCGACAGCCGTGGTAGAGGCTCCTGTGGACGAAGAGGAAATCGTTCAGAGCCACCACAACACTCAATGCACGGAGGTTTCAACTGAAACAACGGACGGGGACGGTACGCACAAGATGTACGACCTGCACGAGGAGACATTCGTAGGGCTAATAGGTTAGCAAACATTCATGCGAACCGACAAGGCCTTCGTTTATGTTTTTTCTGCAGTTCAGCCGATCATAGCTACATTAGGTGTGAAAAGTACCATGATCACTTGATTGAGCGGTTTAGAAAGGCTGAGGACAAGTGTGTGTCTTGTGGAAAAGTGCTGAGATGTCCTGGAAAACTGTGCCGTAAGTGTTGTGACCGATATGCTAAAGTGTACTAGTGTGTGAGCTTAAAGACTTCATTTTTTGATTTCTGTTTATGTATAACTAGAATTAATTTTGGGTAATGTATTTAACTGTTTGAATTTTATTTAATGCGTTCTAATGATGTACTTAAGGGTTAGGATTTCATTTAATACATTGCACTGTTAAATTGGGCATTGTTCAGATGTATTTCAGTAATTTAGTGGTAAAGGGTCAAATCTAAATCTTGTAATTGTTGAATTAATTTAAAAATTTCTGCTGAAGTTACTATATTAATGTTTGTTTGTATGTAAGCCGTGTAACTGCATAATTATTTTGATTATGTTATACTATAGATTAAGAAGTTTTGTAAATTAGGGACTAGGGCATAAAAATTAATTTACTTTCACTTTTCTTTCTTTGGTTAGGAGGCAAAGGCTGTGGAAAGCCTTTTATGTACATTAAGGGGATGTGACATTATAGTAGCATTATAATACCTATAAGATAGTAGTATAATATTTAAATACTACTCTCTGCTGTGCCTGGACTCATCGAGCCAATGAGAGTTCGAGTTTTAGGACGCGAATTCTTGTTGCTTCGAGAAGGCTTGTGGCAGTAGTAGTAGTTGCGGGTTGTGCGCCAGAAAGATTCAGTCTGGCTTTGGTATTGGGACGAGAACAGCCGAATAAATCTATGTGCAGAGAAGATTTGTTGGTGGTTCACTCGGCATTTCATTGGCATTCCGACATCCGGGCATTGTTTCATCCCGAATAAACCGTACCTGGCACTAACGTTTGGGCTAAAACCATCCCTAGAGCACCTGCTATTTGACAATATTCACTCTAACTAAGATTAACACAAAAAGTAGTTAAGAGTGCATAGTATGTATTATTGTTACGATTAATTATTTTGTCATTACTTATTATTATGTAATACTAATCTGATGTTATTTATTGTATTGTATATTATAGCATTTTAATTTTTTTATTTTAGAAAGCGTTACCTTACACATTTTGTTTGCATTTTAGTGGGTTCTATAATACACTACAATAAGAGATGATGATAGTGGGTCTTGTTTATATCTTAATAGCTAAGTATATCTAAGTTGTAGACCTAAGACACAGAAACATCATACTATCATACAATCTTACTAATTCAATTAAAATTTGAGTTACTAATTTGCACTGGGGACATAATATCAGATGCATATTTTTGTTTCTATCTCCGATGCTTCATTTTATTACAATTATTTTTACTACTATTTATTTAAAGTATAGAAATTCGATAATTTTCTTAAAGTGGATTATAATTTTTTTGTTGTTAACATTATCTTCTAGATTCTAGATTGATCATAGCGTCTGCTTAATATTACAAGGTAACAAGCCATTTTATCATGACTGCTACAAAGTAACAAACCATTTTATCATGGCTGCGACAAAGTAACAAACCATTTTATCATGGCAGCGACAAGGTAACAAACCACATCGCTTGATACAGTGGTTTGTTACCTTGTCGCTGCCATGATAAAATGTTTTGTTACTTTGTCGCAGCCATGATAAAATGGTTTGTTACTTTGTAGCAGTCATGATAAAAACGGCTTGTTACCTTGTAATATTAAGCAGACGATAGGATTGTATCAACGTATAAATTAATTAACAAAAAATATAAAAATAAATGATACCGTTTCGATTCCTAATTTTCTTCTTTTAATTTCTCAAATTCCACCTTTCCGATGGCTCTTCCTTTTCCATTCTCAAAGAGATAGTTCTCAGCGATTTTGTCAACGAAATTGGAAAACGAGCTTTTCTGAAAATCAAGAGGATTGATTGTCAGTGATCCAATAGCCAGAGTTTTATAAAGCTTTCTAATTAAATGGACAAGAAAGTAGTCCACATCCTTGAGATCGACTTCCTCTGAATATAAATCCAAAACCAAATGCTCGCTCTGCAGTTTGTTCACACAGGTAGCAATATTTCCCAAATAGTCATTTCGAAGGACAAGTTTTTCAATTCTGATTTCTTTTCCAATGGTTTTGATATCGCCAGCAAGAGTAAGATGTTTTATTTGTGGGGGAATCCAACTAGTGCCCAGGCAAATATTCGCATCTTCGCAAGTGCAAACCAGCTTCAAAGTTGTCAAATTTTGACAATGAGCGAAGAAGGTCAAATGATATAAGAAGTTTTCTCCAAAACGGAGTTCCCCCTCGTCAAAAATGTCTCTAGCTTCGGCTGATACTCTATATATGGTATAAAATGGACCGCTGTGTATCAATATTTCCAAGTATTTCCAAATTCGGTAAAGTGAGTGGTGGATATTCAGGGCAAATAACTTTCGTAGTTTCATTTTCCAGTTCGCATAAGATGAGTTTCTCTAATGATAGAGGCAGAGCAGCCAAATTAATCGTCGAATCGCCAAAATCCATCTCGGTGAAATTTATTTTCGTGTAATTTTCAAAAGGGACCTTTCTCAATTTGACTAGTCCATTTATTTGCCATTCCGAATTTTCCATGTCCTCAATTATGACGGATTTTAAATTCAATTTGTTCAGAGACATTTTCTTTGTCTTGATTGTAAGTTTGGATGTTTTATAATGGTACCAGATACCATGAAAGCACCAGTCAGGCCGAAAGGTTGGGTCGCCATCTAGAGTCAATTCCTTCAAGTTCTTAAAATCGTACAATTCGTTGAGAGCAAATTGCTCCATCACGTAGTCCCCTTTCAAAACAGCCACAAGACTCATTTCCAATTTTTCTGGTGCCAGTTTGCAATTGGTGACTTTGAGAGAGCAACTTCTAAGCAAAAGAGTTTTAGCTTGAACCAGTTTATCCGACGACACGGCGAATTTCGATCCAAATGTTTTGTCGATAGCCAAATGAGTCAGATTATTTTCAATGTAGGAATCCAAGGAGAAATATCTGTAATCTGATCTCATTCGCCCACTGATTGAATCCAAGAAATACATTTGGCCATCACTAAATCGCCAGATGGCTGCAACATTCATGTTGTCAATGGTCAATTCTTTGGTGTTCTGCTTTTGGTCTTCAAAAAATTTACTGAGAGCCAAGCGTGACCATTTGCTCCCAAAAATTAAGTTGGATTTCACTTTGAAGGAGTCGAAACATATCCCCGAATTTTGAGAAAACTCTTTAAATGCCATCGGAGTCTTGGCTTCCGCTTCCGATGTGTTTGCACTGTCGGGGTAAAGAGTTACCAGGGACATTTTCTCCATAATGGATGTTGATATTTCATTCCATAGTTTACATACTCCTCTGCAACTCTTGATGTCTTTCAGCGATAAATATTTAAAAACATTCAAGCTTTAGCCCTGCGCGTTTACTTAAAGGTTTTCAACCCCGTCTAAACTGTGACACTATCTTGCTTGACATTTGACGCTCACTTGTCTGACGATGAACCCGAAGCTCGCATTACTAGGCAAATGTAAGCTCGCGCTGAAGCTCGCTAACGCACAATTAAGTGTCAACAACTTTGAAAGCTTAGATGGGATGCTAACCACCCTCCAATTCAGTATCAACCTGGTGACAAAGTACTTTTAGTAAACTTAACTCGAACTCCTGGCCTCGTTGCAAAATGGTTAGCCAACTGGTGGCGCCATCACGATGAGTTTGAGGAAAGCGATGTATTTTACGAAACCGAATGGGAAGATAAGGATATTCCAGACAACATGCGTCCTTTTATGTCAGAAAAATCTTATTTCAGTTCCAAAGCTGGTTCTGTTGATTCCATTTATGTTACTGCACCTGTTCCAAAACCCAGGTCTCTTGTCCCTACTATTACAGGCACAACTTTAACTTCTGGTAATCCTGAGTATGTATAACCTCGTGACGCTTCATCAATTGCTGCGCCATCAACTCAAGCCTCTTTTGCGTTAGATAGTACGATTGATTCTTAAAATTCGGTAGTTTCTTTGCCTATATCCGCTGATTCTTCTTAGTCGACTTTAGGTATTGACGGTTCCCCTAGAGCCCAATCAGCTATGTCAGTAGATTCCAGACTATCTTTTCAGTCTGCTAATTCAAATCCAGACAGTGTTAGCCCTCCTGTTAGTCCAGATCAGACTATTCATCCAAATACTCGTCCTACTGCTCCTCCGAGGCGGAAGTCTGCGAGTCGCAATGCCACTCCAATTCCTCCAATCAATTTAGAAACTCTAAGTGAGCATGATCAAGAGGAAACTGAAGTTGGAGAAGAGCATGCAATACAACCTGCTCCTATACCACCTAATCCAACAGAGCCTGATCCAGTAGACTCTGATGCTTCCAACACTTCTCGTATAAGCGTTTGCGAAATGCATGCGCCTTAAAGATTCGATCACTCTGACTTTGGTCACACTATCCGTTCCGCTTCCTCTTCAAAGAGGGGATCTAAGGCTTCAACCGCCCGAACTACTGTAGTGAAATCAGTCGCTACTTCTGTCTCTACAGCTTCTGGTTCTAGAATTCCATCTTCTGTTGCTACAGCATCTAGTTCTAAAGCCCCATCTTCTAAGGGAAAATCTAGTAAAGGTTCAAAGAAATTAGCTGGTATGCATTCCCAAGAATGCAGTAATTCTGACAGATAAATTAAATCTTTTATACCATCGCCTCCACTTCATATAATACCAACCCCTCATGGGCCTATTTACGTCCAGTTTGATAAAGACGCTACAAAATTAAATCAGCAGTTAGCAGTAAATTAGTTGAGTCCCTGAAATCTAACAATTATCACCTTGAGGTCTGTCTTTTAAAAATTCCTGAAGTTTTTGACCTTTCAAAATGGACTCTATCATCCGATCATAAATATGAGGTAGCCAAAGAATTTGCACGTTTCGATTTCCCAATTAATGGTAAACCAATTTTGGCTGATTACTTCATTCTTAACAATCTTCCTTGCGATATGCTTTTGTCAGTAGATGTAATCTCGCGATACGATTTGCATGTCAACGCTGGGACAAACCAAGTAGAATCAGAGTCAGACTCTCATACAGTGCCTAAAATAAACCTTTCTTACGCTAAGATTTGACAGAATTATTTACTTTATTGATTCTTACACTAAGATATGGTGTCAACAACTAAAAGTCCCACTGATAGATTCTTTACAATTGTTCCAATTTCCTTTCGGAAAAGTCCAAATGTACATCACGAATCGGGCCACATTTTCAGCAGTAAATCCAAAGTTTTTAGACAAACTTAAGAAAATGAATCACGCTCTTACTGTAGTTGATAAACCAGTGTCTGTAAATTATAGCTTAGTTTGGATGGGTACGCCGTCATCCGAACACATAGTCACTGTTAAGTCAGGAGCTAGTTTTACAATTACTTTGGATAATGTTAACATCACAGCAAACTTTTTAATCGTTCCAAGGTTACCATACGATTTAGTTATTGGAGCCGACGTCATAGACTTCTATCAAATTACTGTCAATCCAAAGAATGAGAAAGTCAAAGTCAACTACCTTAATTATCTGTCCCAAACAAATCTGTCAATCGTTGCAAATTACAGTTCAGATTCCGCTGATTAACAGTCGTTTTTACAAAAGTCGAGCAGTCCCATACCTGTATACTCCCTCTTCCGTTGAGCCGAGTTGGTAAATTGGAACCGCTCTTTCGATCATATCATGGAGTCATGATTTGTCTCATCGTTAATGTCACATCTGGATCTCAACAACAATTTCAATTTGTAATTCCCATGATTTAAAGTGTGCATGTCAATTAATTACTATCTATTTACGTGTACATTAATCATTAAGTTCAATATTACTACATTTCAATTTGTAATGTATTAAAATTATTATCATTTAGTTGTAAGCAAGTTATGTCACAAATATTATTATTTTGTATTCATTAAGCAATTACACTCGCTTCAATTTTACAACAATGCCTGTACCCGACCACCATCTGTCGAATTTTGTACAGTCGATTTATTTGTCCCATTAAACAAATAGTACTTGGCCATTCATAAACAACATCCATATGCAGGCCCCGGGACCTGCGCAATCAAGCGCGTAACCCCCGATGAAAGATCCGGGGAACGTAAGGGCATGACAGAATGCAACAGAGCTATATGCATATCTCTCTTCCTCGCTGGACAAAGTTCATTCCCTCCACTGGCCAGGTACTGCTGTGTATGTCTAATGCATGCATGTGATATACCTATACCAATTATGGCAAGCATAAGAAAATCGCCAGAGTTTCTTATGCTTGTCCGATAAGATTCTTCCATCTTGTCGGGACTCTCTTTTCTGCTGTCAACGTGCACACAGCTTTTCTGCCCCAGTGGCATTATTTTGTCCCTTTAACGAAAATCAACATTTCGACTAAAGTAATCAAGTTTACTACGGATGCTAAATGTACAGACGCTCCAATTAAAAATAAAAGTACATTCCAGTATATAAATCATAGTGTCATCATTCTCTTTGACATCATTTCTGAGTGACGTGTACTAGCTTACACATCATTCTGACACTATCAAGTAAAAAACTGTTTACCTCTGCCCCACCAAATTAAAAACCGTGAAGGGGGCAATTGGAATTAATATAAAAATATATATATATCTGAAATACATTCTATTCATCCTACAATATTTCCCCGGAATACACACTAGCTTTACTTATAACAGGGCCTGTGACAGGCTAGTCTGTATATAAAAATGTTGTAAGGTAGCAAATATCGTGTATTAGTATTTTATATTTAATACAAATAACCAATTACCTCTGGCAGAAGAGAGAATGGACTAAAAATAAGAGTATTTAATATTATGGCCTTAATTTTTTAAGTAATATACCATAAAGTATGTAATTGCCTTATTGTAAGCATTTTCATCTCAAAGGAAAAATGAGGTTTTCATAATGGAACATTAATATCTATGCGAAAAAGTACTAACACAGGCGTTGTAGTAGATATTTATGTTAATCACTCACTCAGTCAAATTTTGCTACTAAATAATTACAAACACTCCACATTTGTAAATAGAGTAATTGCTTTTTCATTAATTAACACTTCCACATCCAAGTGTGGTACAATTGTACCACAACGCCTTTATTTGCCCTTATTTCCGTTGTTTTCAACCGAATTACATCCAGCTTTCAGGTACCTGTCAGGAATATTGTTTTACAATTTTTAAAAATATTTTGATGTCATTTTGAAGATTTTTTTAATTTTTTATGACTGAAAAACTAAGGCGAAGTCATCGCTAACATGGCAGTATCCAATGTGGTACAATTGTACCACAAAGAAGGTTTCTTATCTGGGGTGGTACAATTGTACCACACTTGGATACTGCCATGTATGCTAGAATAAATGGTCAATAATTTGTAAATTAATACAAATAATGAAATGCTAGTAAGCAAATTAATTTTCTAAAGTCGACTATAAGCTGACAATATTCAAATTAAATTTTAATCATCGACTATAAGCCGACAATATTCAAATTAAATTTTAATCATCGACTATAAGCCGACAATATTAAAATTAAATTTTAATCATCGACTATAAGACGACAGAATACAAATTAATTTATGCCGTCGCCTATATGTCGATGTAATACATATTAAAATGTAATCACCGAATATAAGCCGACGAAATGTAAATTAATCTCTAAGCATCGACTATTAGTCGAAAGAATGCAAATCAATCTGTAAGCATCGACGATTAGCCGAAATAATGCAAATTAATCTGTAAGCCTCGAGTATAAACCGACAGACTGTATATTACATTGTAATCATCGACTATAATCCGACAGAATGTATATTAATTTGTAATCATCGACTATAAGCCGAGGGAATGTGTATTACATTGTAATCATTGACTATGTACGACAGAATGTATAATACATTTTAATCATCGACTATTAGCCGAAAGAATGTATAATACATTTTAATCATCGACTATTAGCCGAAAGAATGTATAATACATTTTAATCATCGACTATTAGCCGAAAGAATGTATAATACATTTTCATCATCGACTATTAGCCGAAGGAATGTATAATACATTTTAATCATCGACTATTAGCCGAAAGAATGTATAATACATTTTAATCATCGACTATTAGCCGAAAGAATGTATAATACATTTTAATCATCGACTATTAGCCGATATAATGGAAATTCATCTGTAATCATCGACTATAGAACGACGGATTGTATAGTAAATTGTAATCATCGACTATAAGCCGTCAGATTGTATATTAAATTATAATCATCGACTATAAGCCGTCAGATTGTATATTAAATTGTAATCATCGACTATAAACCGACATACTGCATTTTAAATTTTAATCATCGATAATAACCCGTCCGAATGCAACTTAATTTGTTATTTTCGACTATAAACCGTCAGAAACCAAAATTAATTGTTATCCCCTACTATACGCTGAACGTTTGAATGTATCCCTGTGTGGTACAATGTACCACATTGGGTTTTGCTATGTGGTACAATTGTACCACACTTGGATATTGCCATGTTAGCAAGAGTAGGGCCTTACCCATTGGTTTGGCAGCAAGTATAAAAACAAGAAACCTTGTGTGGTACAATTGTACCACACTTGGATACTGCTGCGTGGTACAATTGTACCACACTTGGTAGTCCGCGGAAGTTTTTAGGCTTGGATGTGGAAGTGTTAACAATACATGATTTATTTTAATGCGCTTTTCACTTTAATAAAAATTTTGAAACATTTGTTACTTTCGTATGCATACAAAAGCTGCGAAAAAATTTTCTAACGTTTGCTTTTTGTCATTTGTGAAGAATAAGATGGGCAAAATATACTGATATGAGATAGCAAGATATCAAAAAACCCGAGTTTTTTAGGAAAAAACCCACTACCCCGGGTTTTTAGGGTTTCTTAGGTTTCTTGGGTTTAAGGGTTTTTTATATAACTATAGGCATAAATGCAAGCCTACCATATAAAGAAACTACAGCTGACAATAACAACATTAGTGTAATCTTGCAACTGCTATATTACGTACGCATGTAAAAACAAACATTAAAACACAAAAAGTTTTATTGTGAACATATTTTAACACAGCAAACATGCATTTTTGTTTTGAGCATCTATACTATTATTACTCTTTGAATAACACCAACTGAATAACTATTCATTATAATATTTTACTGATTAAGTTCATGAAATTCCTTTATTAATTTGTAGCTTCAATTGTGAAGCAGTTCAGCAATGAATTGAAAATATAAGGAGTTAATTAAAATTGAGCATAATTTTGTGTACAACAAAAAAATCTTCCACAACGATTAAAACTTACAAACTTAAAACTAATATGTAGCTAAACTAGTCATCTCGATATGATGCATTTTGCACGTAAAAGTGTAAAAGCTAAAATTTGTTTCCATCTGATTGTATATTTGTTTACATTTTTGAATAGAAATATGAGAAAATTAGTATGTTTTCGCTAGTCTAGATGGAGCTTTATTTAGTGCACAGTTTTGTATGTTTAGTAAAAAACCCAATAAACCCTGGGTTTATTGGGTGAGTGATGCGGGGTGGGTTTCTCACCAAAAAACCACAACCCATAAAAAACCCGACCCACAACCCTGTGAGATAGTAATGTTAGATAAGATAATGCTTACATATAAAGATTTACACTATTCTTTGCTAAATCATTAATCCCAAATTATAAAACTATATAAATAGGTGTATATGATATATGATATTCTATTTAAATTCTAAATATTACAAGAGGACATACTTTTTTCATGTAATAATAGACAAATAATATACCAATACAAAAGTATATTATACGTTGTTTAACATTTCAACATGCAAGAACACAATATGTGTACAAAGAGCGAACACTAAAGTATTCCGGAATAGTAGTAGCATTGATCAATACGTTAAAGCCTTTGATTGGCTTAGGACAATCCAGCTTTTCATTTGAAGGTCTCTCTCTTAACTTACTGTCATTTCTAGAGAATCCATTATCGGTATTCTGATACCGGGTACCGGTAGCAGTATGATCGGTACTCTTAACCTCAGTACCGGTACTTACTAGTACAGAAAAAAGAAGTATTTTTGCTATACTTTATAATACTCAATTTAGAGAAAATTGATAAAAATAAAAACGTTTGCTCTGCTAATAACGCGTGTAAGACAAATGGATAACATGTATAAAGTTTCTAGAGACCTTTTAACTAGCATTTCTCAATATACAGGCAAAAATTGAATACAATAATCGTAAATTAAAATTTTAAATTGAATATGCCAATAGATTAGCTATCAAAATATTTAGATACTTCACAATGGTTTCAAAATATTTGGTCGAAAAGTAGCAGTATCGCCTCACGCTTCATCTTGAAATGGAAAGTAGGAAATATGTTTTATTAAAATATTAAAGTACTACTGTTCAACAAATAAATGTTAAATAATTGTGTTCGAAACAGGGCATGAAAAAGGCAAAAAGCTACCTTTTTGCCTGTTTGCTTGCCTTTTTGCCTAGCAAATCAGCAAAATGGTGCCTTTTGCCTATTTGTTGTTAAATGGGGTACTGCGCAATTTCGACATGTTAACCAAGGATGTGAAGAAATACGATTTTAAAAATCAGCAATTCTTAAATCTTCAATAATTCGGTCATTCATTAGTATCATTAGACAATAAGACTAAGACAATCGAAAACAGCAAACTAACATTGTAAACAATTTTAAAAAAACATATAAAGATTATTTTCTCCTAAAGAAAATGCTGATTATAGAAAAACGGGAAGGCAAGAACCTAAGGCTGTGCTAACCAGTAACAGTCAAATACCTGGCTCATTTTTTATTATACGGTTTGTCACAAATACATTATATAGTTTATTTTAAATTTTGTAGTATTAGTAACAAATAGCATAATAATCAAAAAAACTAATTAGTATCTGCATATTATCTGAATATTTGAATGTGTAGGACGGGACGGTCTACAAAAGTTAGCTTCAATGAAGTTTCACAGGTGGCGGCGGCTACTCCAAAAAGGCAAAAAGCACAGAAAGGCAAAAATCTTTTTCATGCTTTGGTTCAAAATTTATCGGTGCTTAAGTCACAGTCATAAGTCACTTAAACCAAAATTCAAAACCAGTATTTCTGAAGTGAAATCAACACAGACAAGTTGAAATTCTTTCTTTGTCAACGCTCTGCGCGAGGCCCCAAAACCGCGAGGCCCTGGGCAACGGCCCAGTCTGCCCATTGGGAAAGCTGCTTCTGATTACTAATGTCAGAAATTAATCAAAGACATATTTTATTTGTTATAAAAAAATGGTCAGCTCGATGGCTTTCAAAAATTCATTTCCTTTTCTCTAAATGTAAGGAATGTCATGTCATGTTCGGTTGCAAGGAAAACTTGTGTTTATAATTTTATGGTTAGTCACCAAAAAGTGCAGCTTTTTCGCTAAATTGTGTTACAACCTCAAAAAATAAAATCGAAATATTTCCGTGCCCTAGAAGTGCTTTATCCAATTGCATTTTCCAAAAAAGTGGAACCACAATTTTTGCCTATCCATGTAGGCCTGTGAAAAATAGGGAAATTGATTGATAGTTATACTAGGGGAACGAATCTGAATTTCACGGTGTATGGTTATATAGTAATTTGCAGTTACAGTTGTTTGTGGCCGGTTGCTATTTTGCTATAAAACACTAGCCTGGTCTTCCTACTTCACTGGTGCCTCACTGGCTAGGTATATATTATACGACATTTAGTGCGACGTTAGTTAAAACAGAACATTCTATCTCCTACTTCTTGCATCGTTCAGACATAATTTACAAATTTTCGTGTTAAAATGTATTCCAAGTATACAATTGTACCATTTTTAGTTTCTCTTATTATAAACAACATCAACTGCTTTCGAAATCTGTCGTTCCATAGTAAATGTGATTTTAACATGATTACTTTAAAATTATAGTTGACAGTCGATGGGTGCTATTTTTCTATTAACTGCAAGCCTTCACTTCCTACTATACTACTATACCTAGCCTCACTGGATAGTGGGTAGGTATACAACATTTAGTGCGACTTTATTTTAAGCTTTATTTTTAGCTAGCCAGTTATGACTTGATATTTCCAACACAATTTAGCAAAATTGGTTTTAAAATGAATTTCAAATATACAATTGTACAATTTTTATTTTCTTTTATTATAAACAACATCAACTGCTTTCGAAATTTGTTGTTCTATGGCAATTGTGATTTTAACATGATTATTTTCAATCAATCCGAATGGCAGACAGATTTTATCCTTTCCAACCAAAATGGCCAACCATGGACTTTGGCACCATCAAAATATAATATAACTCTCTTCGGTCGTCATGGAAATAATCCACGCGATCTGTCTAGAAGTTTGTGCACACGGTGAATATTCTAATGGAACCAGACCCTGCTTTGAAGTATCTCTTTAATATTCTTGGCAAAGAATTAAATCGTCTGAATTCCAGACTCATAATGGTCATCAAAGATGAATTGAAATGGATGAATCCAAAGTGGCGATACTTCCTCACTCAACATTTGGTGGCTCCTCTGTTTATATTAGCAATGAAAGTTGGAAACGAATATTCGATTTACACGACAATTCTCTACAGTCCGCAGGGTGATTCCCCACTTTATCAAATTAAAACAGAAGACTCCGAAGAATGGGAAAGTGTTTGGAATACTTTAAACGGGAATCTTCATGGCATTCAAATTGGCAGTTTATTTGGTCGTTTTCTTTTCAGTCGTCCTAGAAAAATGCGAGAGGGAAAAATTAATGTTTATTCAACATTAAAATGTGATGTTTTATATCCAAATTGTCTATATCCAGTGAGAGCGGTTGGATTGATGGCTGAAAGACTGAACTTCACTGCCATATATGCAAGGCTATATAAACATCTAAAAGGAGAACAACGTCGATGTGGGCACATTTGGATGTTAACAAAAAAACAAAGCATTTATAATAAACCATGGTATAATACTCTTTTCATTGAATACTTTGAAGAGTTGATTCCATATTACTGTGAAGCCAACCCTCGTTTGATCGAAGTCCCTTTAACAGTTCTGATTCAAAATACATTTGATGGTTATTGCTGGTGGATGATATTTTCGCTATTCCCGATTTCATTTTATGCTTTAGGCTTTAGAATTTCTACCTTCTACAAAAAATTAGAATTTATTTTCGTATCCACAATAGCCGTTCTTTTAAATCAGGAAGTTTCCAATAAAAGGAGAAACATTTTGTATTTGGTAATTGTGTCCATGGGATTTGTAGTTGCTACTCAATTTGAAACTTGGATAACAAGCGAGATTATAGCTCCACCTGATAGAAAGCAATTTGTAGACTTCAAAGATCTCGTGGATAATGGATATAAGTTGTTGTTGCAGAAAGACATTCGGTGGAATGTGGACGAGAAAAGAAATGAATTTTTTGAGAAATATGAAATTTTGGACAAGAAGAATTCAAGTGTCTTTAGATTTGATTGGCAATCCGATGCAACACCTGAACACAATAAAATGAACTTCGGCAAATTTGCACAGAAAATGTTGACAAACTTTTCAATGAAACTATTTATGGTACGTATAAAAGCAAACAGTCACTACCTGGTGCCCTTAATACCAACTGAAGCATCTTCTGACGGAATATGTATGACTGTTAAAGAAACAGATTTGGCTGATCCACTGTCTTATAGATTCACAGATTGCTACCGTTATAGATTCAAATCGTATTTTCAAGTCATGCAAGAGAGGGGTTTTCTAAAACATTTCAAACAACAATTCGATTTCCTGTATCTTTTCAAAGATATAATATCACATTCAAAACTGAAGCATAAAGAATCTGAGGCATTGCCTATTAGTCTGTCCATGAAAATCCATACAATTTTCTTCGTTTGTGGGTACTTTTTACTTGGATCATTCATCACTCTTATTTTGGAATGGTTGTGGCACTCTAGATTTAAGCTGAAAACAAACGCTAACAACATTTTAAACTGGATAATAACCTTCACCAAAGATCTTCGACGAAGTAATCGTGTTTTTCCGGTGGATGACGAACATATAGAATTGCGTAGTGGAGTATTGCCTATCCGAAAAGAGCGTTAAATAAAACCGGAAGGTTTGATTAAGCTTGGTTGGTATGTGGTTAGATTGTTTTTAGTTGCTCAAGACATTTATTATTATTTATACTAATTTTAAGCGTCCGTTCATTTATGTTTGATTTTTTATTGGTAAATCGAAATCGAATATAATAGAAGCAGAATGCATTATTATTTAATAACTAGCCGGTCACAGGGCCCAGGCCCTGTTATAAATAAAGCTAGTGTGTATTCCGGGGCAATATTGTAAGATATGGATAGAATGTATTTCAGAAACTTCTTCCCCTCACCCACCTGGTGCGTGAGGGGAAGCAACCTACCCCATCCATCCCATCATCACCAAACACCCAAGAAAAGATCAACATCTTATCCAGCCCATCACCAAAATCCAAATAAAGTAAACCACCTCATACAGCCATAGCCAACACATCCCTTTCATCGTTTCATCCAATTCAAACACCTGGATGGGGATGTTGGCTACAATGGATGGGATGCTTGGCACCTTGGCAGTATGCATAATGATGAGTCAGAGTAACGTAGACCTGACTTTACACCCCAAGTCAAAATAGTGACCATAATGGGTGACCAGAGTAAGTACCGATAGTCACAATAAAATTCCAACACAAAAATATTGGCCCTTGGACGTAATCACCTGAAGTTTTAGAAAATTTTGTTTTTTTGGTTTGGAATAACTAATTAAATATCGTCCCTTAAGGATGCAAAAGACCTTAATCCACTTTTCGTTGGGCAGTGAAAAGAGCCTCAACCCATACGAATTAAGTTAAGTTAATTAAGTAGGGCACAGTGTTAAGATTAAGAATATTTATTGGTTAAATAAAAAGTTTAAGAGAATTTATTAACTTGCTAAATGTGATTGTTAGTAGGTTGTATGTAATGAATTTTGTGTCATTTACAATCATAGTTGTTGTTGAATCCATTGCAGTCTAAATAGGGGCGAAAGAATACAGACAGTTTCTACTCTCTGTGATGTGTATGCATAAAACCAAGTTGTAAGACCAGCTTACTTCTGTTGTAAGACCAGTTTACTTCTGTTGTAAGACCAGTTTACTTCTGTTGTAAGACCAGTTTATTTCTGTTGTAAGACCGGTTTACTCTTTACAAAAGGACTAGTTTACAAACACCAGTTTACGTAGAACCGGCCGGGTTTTAGTCACCGGTTGTAGTCACTGTATGTAAATATATTGCAGTTCAGTTTAAAACATTGAGGGAAAAGGTCTCCGCTGATGACCACCTCAAATCACCAGAACTAAATTTTTTAGCATTTGCGGTACAGACAATGTTGTATATGGATTATTTATGGTATAGTTTTTATGTATATGTCGTACATACGACCATCCGCACACACAAACATCTGTACGTACAAACATTCCGATTACGTTTATATTATAAACATGACACGGTATACTTAATTGATAAAGGAAGAAGTTTCAACTACCACGTCTCACAACAGTAACTTTCATCATCGCGCAAGCTCATAAGCACAAAACCTAGTTCCATCTGGCTGGAATTTAGCATCTTTTTCAAACAAACCAAACTGTGTTGATAATGCATTTTGAAATAACCGTACGGTGGCCGAGTAATAACATTCATAACTTCATAACATCCGTACACACAAACATACAACATACAAACATCCGTACATACATTTGGATTACGTTTATATATATATAGTCATGATGATTATAATCGCAGACTGAGAAAGATTTTCCTACCTATATATATGGTTGGTAGGGCAAATTTGAATTTTACCGCGTTGATCCACGGAGTCATTATTACTAAATAATACCTTTTGAAATCGAGTCGCGTATGCTGTGAGTTACTTGTAATGATTATAATATTAAATCATTCAAAGTGACATTTGTAGATCATATTCTTTATTTTTGACCGATTTAGGTATTTTTCGTGCATTTAATGTTTTTTAGGTCAGCAAAATTGTATTTAGTCAAATCATGTATGGTCTGAGTTATTTCAGTGCTGTTCGTAATTACACTATTAATCCATTTGAAGGTATTGAAAGAAACATGTAGATAATATTACGATCTATGTTATATAAACAGTCTCATTATCACTCACTCTAACATCTATTTCATTCATGTAGAATCTAAGTCTATATCTGAATATACAATTGATGAAACTACTCCGAATTATTTATGGATTAAAATAAAAGAATTTTGATATCTAAAATGTTACGGCTATGGGTACTGGAGTTTTACAACTAAGTATACCCTAAAAAAACATACCCTTAAGTATTGAAACCAAGCTCGCAATGTATAATGCATGTCATGAATGGTACAATGTCATAAAGCTAATTGAATACTTAATTATCGAATAATTTCGAGTAAACTCGAATAATTTCAAGTACTTCCGAATAAATTCGAGCAAATTCGAGGAAATTCGAATAAATTCGAGGAAATTCGAATAAATTCGAGGAAATTCGAATAAATTCGAGCAAATTCGAATAAATTCGAGCAAATTCGAATAAATTCGAGGAAATTCGAATAAATTAAAGCAAATTCGAATAAATTTGAGTAAATTCGAATAGATTCGAGCAAATTTAAGTAAATTCGAATAAATTTGAGTAAATTCGAGTGAATTCGAATAATACGAGTACCTTCGAAAAAATGCGTCAAATTGTAAATTCCTTTGTGTGAATTTTTTCACATTTTTTGTTACATCTCTCGCTCGCTATATTTAAATATAACCCAAATATGTTTTTTAAAAAACGTCATAGCTAAAGGGAAATCATAGTTAGAGAAGAATAGTCGGTTCAACCGAGTAGATCTGGTACAGTTTTGTATTGTAAATTAGAGTTTACGACAGGATACAGGCTTTGGTTGGGTCTTCTTCCATTCCTCCACATCGATGATGTGTTCCTTTAACAAAAATAGTCAGGTAAATTATTTATTTGAAGTTTAGTATTAGTGCATACTCGTGGTTATTTAGTTACTCGTACAGACACTAACCTGTTCATACAATGGCTTCTGAAAATTATTTAATTCGTCAATATCTTCTTGCTTATCCATCCATCGGCTTTTGGACTATGTAGACACTTAACTTTTTCTTCCGTTCGGAATCAAAGGCAATATATTTCTGTGCATCAAATAATGGAATACAGTTAAAATTATTTGGTAATGACAGGAAGTTTACAGTATTTAAGTTTACAATGTAGGTCATTAAATCTGCAAAAAGATTAGCTATAAATGGGTAGGAATGGATATCTGATACCTAGTCGTCGTAGTCGTATAGTGTCTTTAGTAAAGGGAATGAGGAAATACAATACATGATGGCCCTGTAAATAACTTTTATTAACTTGGTACAATATAATCTATCTAATAAAAAGTTAAGGAAGAAGTTTGCATTTGGGTGATGTCCCTAAAATGAGCAATGCGCAAGTCTGTATATATGTTTTTTCAAACATCAGGTTTCAAATGAAACTTCTGTGTTAAGATCTGGTGTGTGATTATTTCAAAACTAACATCTTTAATTTTGATTGTGCATTGTGTTTGTAGTAGATATGCATGTTTTGTATATTTGCTTTTCGGGTATTGATTGATTGTTCATCTGTGAAGGTAAGTATTTTTCTTAACTTAAAAATTGTTGACCTGGATTGTTTCGTGAAACTTGCGAAAGTGAAAAATTGCGAAACTGATTTTAAGCAACAGGACTAATGCTGCTCAGAAGCAGTTTCTCTTGAAAATGTGTACCAAAAAATTGACTTTAAAATTAAATGTCTCAGAAAGTAATGGGACTTTTTTAATAAAACTTGGCAAGTATATTTGGGTAAATATGGGAGACCTTTAGTTTCAATATGAATCAATTCCTACTAAAGGGGGCGGAGATAGCCCCAGACGGGGGTTACGAGCCCCCAAAACATTTGACTGGTTCAAAATGGTTTGCAATGCATTTTATATACCCTAGACTCAATGTATTTCAGCATTTTGAAAATTAATAGCGCTATTTTAAAATCCAGGACAGTGTGATATGCCATAAGCATAGTAAGCTACTAAGGCAAATAGCAATGATTTTTTTGGGATTGTTTTTATCACTGGGATGGGTTGCCTATTGAATTTCTCTTGAGTGCTAGGTTCTTCCCTTTGCTGTGTTCACTAGTGATAATTATAAAAGGTAGAAAGTATTTGTCGTTGTTTTGCACAGCCAGGCGGATGTAACTCTATCGTCCATGCGGAATTCACGGAGATAATAGTGGCAATTTGGTCCAGGTGCTACACGCTGAGAACATCCGCCACACCAAGTATACATGCTCACATAAGTGGACACAAAACGGACTGCGGGGGTCGACTGAAGAAGCATAAATAAATTCGTTTCAAAATTGCTTTTTCATAATAGGTAAATGTAGAGATTCTGTTTATTTCAATAACCCATTTAAAAACAGTTACAAGCACATATTATATTTTCCAATAAATATTCACTCTAAGCTTAACAAAAAAGTAATTAAGAGTGCATAGTATGTATTATTGTTATGATTAATTAATTTTGTCATTACTTATTATTATATAATATTAATGTAATGTTATTATTGTATTGTATATCAGTTTATATCGTGATTGCCAATTATATCTAAGTTTCAGACCTAAGACACAGAAACATCATATAATCTTACTAAATTCAATTCAAATTTGACTTACTATAATTTGCACTGTGTACATAATATCAGATGCATTTTTTTGTTTCTATCTATGGTGCTTCATTTTATTACAATCATTGTTATTACTAATTATTTATAGTATAGAAATTTGATAATTTTCCTAAATTTGATTAAATTTTTTGGTGTTAACATTATGTTCTAGATTGGTCATAGGATTGTATCAACGTAAAAAATAATTAACAAAAAATATAAAATAAATAATACAGTTTCGATTCCTAATTTTCTTCTTTTAATTTCTCAAAATCCACCTTTTCGATGGCTCTTCCTCTTCCATTCTCAATGAGATAATTCTCAGCAATGTTGTCAACGAAATTGGAAAACGAGCTTTTCTGAAAATCAAGAGCATTGATTGTCAGTGATCCAATAGCCAGAGTTTTATACAGCTTTCTAATCAAATGGACAAGAAAGTAGTCCACATCCTTGAGATCGACTTCCTCTGAATATAAATCCAAAACCAAATGCTCGCTCTGCAGCTTGTTCACACAGGTAGCAATGTTTCCCAAATAGTCATTTCGAAGGACAAGTTTTTCAATTCTGATTTCTTTTCCAATGGTTTTGATATCGCCAACAAGAGTAAGATGTTTTATTTGTGGGGGAATCCAACTAGTGCCCAGGCAAATATTCGCATCTTCACAAGTGCAAACTAACTTCAAAGTAGACAGATTTTGACAATGAGCGAAAAAGGTCAAATGATATAAGAAGTTTTCTCCAAAACGGAGTTCCCCCTCGTCAAAAATGTCTCTAGCTTCGGCTGATACTCTATATATGGTATAAAATGGACCGCTGTGTATCAATATTTCCAAGTATTTCAAATTCGGTAAAGTGAGTGGTGGATATTCAGGGCAAATAACTTTCGTAGTTTCATTTTCCAGTTCGCATAAGATGAGTTTCTCTAATGATAGAGGCAGAGCAGCCAAATTAATCGTCGAATCGCCAAAATCCATCTCGGTGAAATTTATTTTCGTGTAATTTTCAAAAGGGACCTTTCTCAATTTGACTAGTCCATTTATTTGCCATTCCGAATTTTCCATGTCCTCAATTATGACGGATTTTAAATTCAATTTGTTCAGAGACATTTTCTTTGTCTTGATTGTAAGTTTGGATGTTTTATAATGGTACCAAATACCATGAAAGCACCAGTCAGGCCGAAAGGTTGGGTCGCCATCCAAAGTCAATTCCTTCAAGTTCTTAAAATCGTACAATTCGTTGAGAGCAAATTGCTCCACCACGTAGTCCCCTTTCAAAACAGCCACAAGACTCATTTCCAATTTTTCTGGTGCCAGTTTACAATTGGTGACTTTGAGAGAGCAACTTCTAAGCAAAAGAGTTTTAGCTTGAACCAGTTTATCCGACGACACGGCGAATTTCGATCCAAATGTGTTGTCGATAGCCAAATGAGTCAGATTATTTTCAATGTAGGAATCCAAGGAGAAATATCTGTAATCCGATCTCATTCGCCCACTGATTGAATCCAAGAAATACATTTGGCCATCACTAAATCGCCAGATGGCTGCAACATTCATGTTGTCAATGGTCAATTCTTTGATGTTCTGCCTTTGGTCTTCAAAAATTTACTGAGAGCCAAGCGTGACCATTTGCTCCCAAAAATTAAGTTGGATTTCAATTTGAAGGAGTCGAAACATATCCCCGAATTTTGAGAAAACTCCTTAAATGCCATCGGAGTCTTCGCTTCCGCTTGCGATGTATTTGCACTGTCGGGGTAAAGAGTTACTAGGGACATTTTCTCTATCATGGATGTTGATATTTCATTCCATAGTTTGCATACTCCTCTGCAACTCTTGATGTCTTTCAGCGATAAATATTTAAAAACGTGGTCCAGTATCTGTAAATTGATGGAAAAAATTTAATACCCTCAGAGTTATGCCAAAGCGAATACAAATTTTAAGGTATCGACAGTCAAATGCGCTTCAATCCTCCTAATAGCATTTTTACATTTATCAGTTTTTAAGAAGGCTCTCCTCTCCACGCACGCCTGCATTGCAAACGGACCTTTCTAAATGCATGTTAATTTCAACAATATCAAAAATCCAGAAACCCTCGTGTGTTTCTCGACAGCCCAGGATTCCAAAAATGTAGGTCCCATTAAAAATAGAGCTTATCCTTCAGGAGGAATACAGCCGGATGTAAAACATTTTTTAACATGCATTTACATAGGTCCGGTTGCTATGCAAGTGTGGAGAGCGTCCTTAATTAAAAGAATACCAGTACATTAAAACCTTAAAACTAAAATTCATGTTGCAGCAAATTAGTTGTACAAAGGATTTTTTGAAGTTGCAGAAAAAAACGCAGTTACTGACATACTTTGACCATTATTTATTCTGTCACTACTATATCATTTCATTGGCATACTAAATTGCATTGTAAATCCCCAATTGAAATAGTAAAATAAACTAAATTCCAGTTTTGCAATTAAAAATGCCAAGAATTGCTGCAATAATAACGGACTTACGCACCAATGGATTCTTTAAAGGATTTTTCCCTTCTTCGACTTGGGTTCCAACGTTTCCAATTTCTTCCAAGTTCATGCTCCCTTCAGCACAATCCATTATATCTGTCAAAGCAAAGACATAATTTAAAAAGTAATTATTATTTATTCTAAGGTATAGTAAATTTCAGTTTTATAGCCAGATTATATTTTTCACACACTGCCGGCATAAGTACATTAAAGTATTATGTATTTATCACCATGATATTTTTATTTTCTCATACTAAAGTACTATATAAAACTTTATTATTGTTAAAGTTTCAATTAACATTATAGTTGAGCGGAAGATTGTGAAATATGGAAATATTCAACCGTACCGGATTAAGACGTCCAACAGACACAGTAAATATTCGTTGAATATCAGCAGAGAAAGTGAAAGAGAAAGAGAAAGCAGAGAAATTAATTTAAATTAATGTGGGTATAAACAATCAAGAAAATGAGTGTTTTGGGTTGAGCGTTTGAAATATGGTGAATGGTGATTGCGTCCTAGACTCTTGAAAGCTGGAGTCTTGAGATCAGAATCCGGGGAAGAGTGTTTAGCTGGTAGATGAACTGAACTGAGATGTTGATCGGGTGTGAATAGTGAGAGAATATTCTTCTAGAATATTATAGATAAATCTGGAAAGAAATGCCAAGAATCGTTATGCACGAGAAGGTATATAAGAGTGATGACGACAATTCTATTACTATTTGGGACCAACCCAAATTGTCAAGACTTTTTTGTCTACACCGAATTGTCAACACCGAATTGTCGACACAATTTTGATCCTTTTGGTCGTTAACACCATTTTGTTAACCCTTTTAGACTGACTGATTGCTGTTCATTTTAATTTATTGCATTTAATAAAAATTGCTGTTGACAAAATTGACAAAATGATCCTTGATTATTTTGACAAAAACATTTGGTGTTGATAAAAATCTTTCGTGTGTTGACGAAAAAGGGTTGACAATTCAGGGGTGAATCAACTATTTATAGCAAAATGTTGGAGTATGAGGTGGTCAGACTAAATCAACCAATCGGGGTAAATGTCATCTTTAGCAGGGAGCGAGAAATTACAGAAGCCAGATACACCATTTAGTGAAAGTCGTGGGGTCTGCTGGACTCTCCAATTAAGGTCACCCTAGTTGTATAATGTAACACTATCCAGAACTTTTACCTTTCTTCTGTTGACTGTTTTTCCATAGGATCTTCCTGCAAGAAGATACATGTATTCATCAGCCACTTTTCGTGGGGCGAGCTTACAATATTATTCTGGGAAAAGTTGTTTTCAAAGAAAAGATAAAGCATAAAAACAAATATGAGTGCTTCAGACAAATATGCGTTACTACTCCTCAAATTTAAAATGGAATGGCTAAAACTTTTTACTCTTAGCTGACAAATTATTTGCCAAATGATTATTAAAATGAAGTAGCTACGCATTTCATTAAGCACATTTCACAAGCATAACCTATGGAGATAGAGGTGCGATGGAGCCAATGGAATTATTAACAACAGAATAAAGCGTTAATTATTACTGTATTTGTATATTTCTGTTATACGAAGATGCTGATTAGATATGAATAGTGAGAATGTGAAAAGTTTCTTCTAGAACTTTAGATAAACCTGCAAAATTAAAAGTTAAGAGTCTGAGAAGGTAACTTAAAACCCTTTATAGGTATATACGAGTCATGACGACAATTCTATACCTGAAATTTATAGGAAAAGACTGGAGTGAGAGGGGTCAGACTAAATCTACCAGTCCGGGTAAATGTCACCTTTAGCAGGAGGGCGAGAAATTACAGAACTTTGTGGAAGTCTGGAGTCTGCTGGACTATCCAATTAAGGTCACCCTAGTTGTATAATGTAACTCTATCCACAAAGATAGACCAAAGCTGTAGATGTAAAAGGTGTTGTGGATTCTGAATTGAGGCTTTCTTCTATTGAATGTTTTCCCATTGGATCTTCCTACAAGGAGGTATTCATCAGCCACCTTTCGTGAAGGAGGCAATAAGAGAGCCTTACTATATACTATATACTGGAAAAGATGTTTTTGAAGAAAAGGATAATCATCAAAAGAATCATGTAACATATAATTACTAATGGCCAAATTTAACATGCAATGTCTCCCTCTTAGCCGAAAAATTACTTTGCCAATATTGTTTGATATGAATTCTGTAACTCAAATCACTCGATACTACCCTGATCATCATTAATTTTAAAAAATTAGCGTTACATTACATTAGGAAAAATTTTACAACTATAACAAATGGGAAGTACGTGATGGAGATATTGGTAGAAGAGTAAAGCGTTAATTGATAAAGATTTTGTAGTAGATAAGGTACAGTTCTCTTCCTAAATGTAATATCCAATAATACAACGTCTGCCTAATATTGCAACGTAACAAGCCATTCCATCATGACTGCTACAAAGTAACAAACCATTTTATCATGACCGCGACAATGTAACAAACCAATGTATCAGGAGTTAGGTTTGTTACATTGTCGCAGCCATGATAAAATGGTTTGTTACTTTGTAGCAGTCATGATGGAATGGCTTGTTACGTTGTGTAATATTAGGCAGACGACAATATCTATGTAATGTAAATGGTAGTGTTGCTGTATAAGAGAAAACAGTGTTTTGTATGATATATAGGTATACCTGCAAACCTGTTTTATTAAATAATCTTCAATGGTATCATAGTATGCCTCGTATTCCGACTATCTGAATTGGTAGAGTAAAATTCAGCGTTTTTTTAGGAACGAGTTTTCATCATTAAATATCTATGCAGGTTCGGTTAAAAAGATAATTATTTTGGGGCTGTTGAAGATAAAATATCTGGAAATATGAGTTAAGGCACTCGAAGTTTTTTAATGCTGATGGTGATAGATTAAAGTATTCACTTAACTCGAATTTATTGCGACAACCCAATTAGCTGGGTATCACTTAGCAATATTTATTATAACATTTAAACATCAAAACTGGGATTCAGTGTTGTACTGTTGACCACTTTTTTGCATTTTGACCGGGCCACTGGTCATAATGGTCAAAATGGCTATAATGGACAAAATATCAGTATACAGTTACTTAGGCTAGCAAATGAAATTTAAAATATTTAGAGAATGAAATATGGCCTAAAACCAATGAAACACTATTCTACTAACATCAGACTACAAAATGACACTCTCTAATCATTTTTAGCTGCAATCTTTAGAAAGTTATATTCGTTGTTTACTGTTGCAGTAAAAGCTACCTTGGGGTCTCAATTAACCCCAAAGAGGCATTATGTCCATTATGACCATTTTGGCCACTTTTTGAGTGCATTTGACCAGGCCATTTTGACCATTATGACCATTATGACCACTAGTGGTTATAACCACTGCACAACACTGCTGGGATTACAATCTGGAATGCAGTCATGGTAGAGAGTGATGTAAGATGCAGTAGTTACATCATACATATACTTATATGGAACGACAAAACAATTTTATTTACAATTGATTCAATCCGTGTGAGTAGATCCATAAAAGAGCCAACTCGCCCAGAGCTGTAGAGTGATAAATGAGAATGAGACTTGTTGTTAATTAAACTATTTTATTGTTGCAAAGTAATTTTAAATTACTTATTCCAATTTTAAAATAAACCGTGACTATTTGTGAATTGACATAGTACCAATAAACCAATAATAAAAGATGAAAATAAATACCTTTTCTCGAGTTTTATTGTTGATCTTTTAATTTTTCAAATTCCCACTTCTCGATGGACTTTCCATTCCCTTCCTCAAACAGATAATGCTCAGCTCTGTTGTCAACAAGTTTGGAAAATGAGCTTTTCTGAAAATCAAGAATGTTTGTTGTCAATGATCCAATAGCAAAAGTTTTATACGATTTTTGAATCAAAGGGACAATGAAGTTCTCCAAATCCATGAGATTGACTTCTCCAGAAGTTAAATCCAAAACCAAATGGTCGCTCTGCAGTTTATTCAAGCATGTGGCTAAATTCCCCAAATTGCCATTTTCAAGGACAAGTTTTCCAATTTTGATTCTTTCTCCAATGGTTTTGATGTCGCCAATGAGAGTAAGGTGTTGAATATTTGGGGGAATCCAGCTAGTGCTCCAGAACGTAGTTGATCCTTCGCAGGAAGAAAGTAACTTCAAATTTGTCAGATTCTGACAATGCGCAAATAAGGTTATGCAATAGAGGAAGTTTTGTCCATGTTGGAGTTCCCCCTCGTCACAATCAACTCTACCTTCAGCTGTGAGTTTGTAAATACTACAAAATGGACTGCTGTGCGTCAATATTTGCAGGTATTTCAAATTTGGCAAATTGACTATCGGATCTTCTGGGCAAATAAGTTGCGTAGTCTCATTTTCCAACTTGGTGAGAGTCAGTTTTATGACTGATGGTGGCAGAACAGCCAAATTAATTACTGAATCTCCGAAATCCATCTCAGTGAAATTCATCTTTGTGTACTTGTCATACGGAACGTTTCTCAATTTCAACAATTTCTTGATTTTCCATTCAGACTCTTGAATGTTCTCAATTTCGACGGATTTTAAAGACATATTTCGCACTGAAATGTTCTTTGCCTTGATTGTAAAGTGAGTGTTTTGATAATGGTACCAGACATCATGAGCACACCAGTCAAGCCGAAATGTTGGACCGCCATTCACAGCCAATTCTTTTAAGTTTTTAAAATCGACAAAGTCGTTTAAAGCGACAGTTTGCAACATGCATTTGTCTTCCAAAATTACCACGCAATTTATATCCAATTTTTCTGGTGCCAGTTTACAATTTTTGGTAATTTTAATCCCGCAGCTTTTAAACGCAAGAGATTTGACTCCAACCAATTTCTCTGTCGACACGATGAATTTGGATCCAATGCTGTTGTCGATAGCCAAATGAGTCAGATTGTTTTCAATGTATGGATTCAAGGAGGAGAAACTGTAATCCGATCTCAGTCGCCGACTAAATATATCCACAAAACGGATTTCTTCATTATTTCTACGCCATTCGTCCGCAGCATTTATGTTGTCGATGGTCAGCTCTTTGATGTTCTGCTTTTGGTCTTCGAAAAATCCTCTAAAATCAGGGAGTGGCCATTTTCTCAAAATTACGTTGGATTTCAACTTGAAAGAGTTGAAACTAACCCCCACAGTTTTTGAAAATCCTTTATACGCCATCGGAGACTTGGCTTCAACTTGAGATGCATTTGAACTTTCGGGGTATATTGCAATGGTGGACATTTTCGTCATAATGGATGTTGATACTCCATTCCATAGTTTGCATACTCCTCTACAACTCTTGATGTCCTTCAAGGATAAGTAGCTGAAGATATTGTCCAGTATCTGGGAATGGATAACCAATACTTTAATTTCATCCTAATATCAACAAAATATGATCTACATTCCAAAAATAAGGCTTCATATAGTCCTTATGATAGATAGAACAAGAATAATATTATATGTAGCAATTAGAAGTCTAAATAGAAAGTGAGTGAGCTTGTACCAATGTATTCTTCAAGGGATCTTTTCCTATAACAGTTTCAACGTCTTCAATTTCTCCACCATTCAGATTCTCCTCGGCCTGTTCCATTTTTTCCTGTCAAAGCCAAAATGTCTAAATGTAGTATTGATTTTATGAAAATATCTATCAAACAAACGAATAGCAAATGTTGAATTTCAAATTACAATGGGGGTAAATGGATTGAAGAAGATTTTAATTTGAAATGCAGCGTCCGAGTATTGACTCTGGTTGCTGCTTGAAGTTGTAATGTAAAACCGAAAGGATGAAATGTATTCGGTTAGCTATCTCAGGATCTGAATCACAAGTAATGTGTTGTATGATTGGAGATGGTGATCAGAGTGAGAATAAAAGACTTCTAGAACGTTGTAGAAATCTGCAGAAATACCAAGGGTCATCAAGTCCGGGGAGGTAATAGTAGTGAATCTACGTGGGCGGGTGATGACGACAATTCTATATATCATTTATAGCAGAAAGTGGGAGTGAGTGGTGGTGGGACTAAATCTACCCTATCCGGGTAAGCAGCCAATGCCACCTTCAGCATAGTGAAAAATACAGAATCCAGATATAGAAGTCTGAGAATATCCGAATGTCCAATTAAGGTCATCGCAGTTGTACTGTACAATGTAATACCATCCCCAAAGGAAGACCATTTTATGTAGGTTTAGTAATAAATTCTGTATTAATGCTATCTTTTCTGTACAATAACCGTTTCTATTTGTATCTTGTAAAATGATTAAATCATCAGCCTTCTACTAAGCAGTCAGTGCAGTCGTAACCTTTAAGGACGTGTGGGGACTATGTCATCACGTACACACGGGTACAATTAGAGATATAGAGCCTCAGTGTGCTATTTGCTAGGCTTACTTTTTGCTTCTAGTCCATATATACTAGTAACTACAAATATAATAAATTTCTATGGCCACGTATTTAGAATAGGGCTAGAAGGGTGCAGTCTATTTCAGAAAAGATGATTTGGGTAAACTGAAATTGATCAGCCATTAGGAATATAAATGTTTGCCAATTACACTTTACTCTATATATTTACATTGTTTCAAAAATAGGAAAATTGGGAGCACTATATTATGGTGTCTACGAAATATGTACAGGTTTTCAGATATGCTTTAATTCTACAAAAAGTTGTACATGTTATATACATAATATAAATAATGTGGATTGAAGACCACATTTTATCACTATAGACAATTTTATTGCTTGTTTTGTTAAATGTATTGCACTCAATATAATATAATTGCAAATAGTGAATAATTGGTTTATGCAAGCAATATGCCACATATTATATACATTCCATTTCATGCCGACATGCACCACCTATGGTTATAATGTATATTATTTTATAACCACTTTCAAACGAACCCTGGTTGAACAAATTCACGTAGGTTCATATGTTCATGTAATATTGCTTACCCCACATTATATATGTGTGTAGCAAAGAGGCTATTCGAGTTCATACTTTATGTTCTATATGTATGCGTTTAAATGAAGTGGTGTCTACTCTTTTTTCCTTTCCGTATTTACTTCAAAAGAAATTATGATGTTGCTAGACTGCTAGTACAGTATTACAATTAGTGACAACTATGTAATATGTAACGTGGTATGTTAACGCAAAATAAAAAATCTATAATATAATCCTAGACTTGAAAAAAATTACCTATGTATGTCTGTCTTGGTAGGAGAACTTAGGAAACCTGCATATATTACGTAACGCAAAACCCCCAACCCCATGTGTAACGTAAGTGTTGATGCAACACTTTTGGGTACCTCCTCCGCCCATCAACTGCACACGGAATATATGCATGTTCCTTAAACGCAAAATGCGCAAGCCCAACTAATGTTTTCAATAATGTACCCCAACGCATACCTTCATGTGCTAAATTTAGTACATGGAAGTATGCGTTGGGGTACATTATTGAAAACATTAGAAATTTACACAAGAAGGTTAAATGGGGGTGATTCGTGATTGAATGAAAATGATTAGCGAAAGGGGATATTTCGTAATGATCGTAACGTCAATTAACGTGCCTTATTAAATAGCATTTCAAAATTTCTAATCCAAATTGGTTCTGTTATATCGACAAACTTATTTGAAACTTTTAGAACTGGGTTTACTTTTTTACACCCTCTTGATTCCTTTGGCAGTTGGCATTTTGTAGAGTTAAATAACAGTACTGGTAACTAACTATTTATTCTTTAAAAATATTTATTCGTAAGTTGTACTCTTTGAATTTGTACGTATTTCCAAAATCCCAGGGAGAATCTTATTTTTTATTTAAAAAGGGAGCTGTTTCTGTTTGGTGACTTTGTGGGATTTTTTTCAAAAATGGAGTCTGAAATTTACCCTGAATTTGATGCTACGATCTACAGTTATCATTTTGTTGCAGGAAATTCCAGTTTATCAGGAAGTTGGGGCTGCAGCTAATTTCAACAAACACAAGATAATAAAAGTATATTAATTTTAATATTTAAATTTACAAAGGTAACATAATAACCTATTGGGATGTTTTTGAAATTGTATTTATTACTGTAAAGGGTGGCCTTCTGAATTTCTCTTGAGTACTAGATTTGCCCCTTAGCTGGGTTCACTAGTCATTAATAACATTGAAACAGAATTTTATAAATTGTACCCCTAATCAATAGACTTAAATGTGACAAAAATTTAAATTTTCATTTCAATATGATGATATATTTGTATATATTCTTCCATTATTTAAAGACTTTAAGATAGAAAGAATACACAACAAGAAGAGCTTCCTGTGGCAGGGTAATTAATATGATAGTACATTGGAAATTATTAATATTAGTCTACAACACTAGCGTTAGGAATGCTAGCATACGTATCGTATAAGTTTATATGGATCATGAATATTTCTCTTTAAAATGTTTGTTATAGTTTGTCAACCTATATACGAATAGCCAAAGTTTTAATTTAACGTTGGAATGAGGGAATATAAATATATTGAACTTTTTTCTATAGAAGTGATGGTGACTTCATTTGTTAGAATAAAATCAATAATCAATACCCATAAATAATATAGTTGTTTTCTTGCTGGTGCTTTTAATTTCACTCCCATGTCTTGTTCAATTTAATTTGTTTGATTAATTTTTCATCGCCTCTGCCTTTAAACTTTCAGTTTGACATTGGAATACTCTAACATGCTTAAAAAGACATTGCATTGGCCTTTGTGCCCAAAAAGAAATTAAGTACTAACTGCTAAATACTCATATAATGGAATTGAAATACTCATTAAAGGTTTTAGAACGTCATAAATGTGTCGGTACTTTACATTTTAGACATTTTTGATTTAATTCAAAGCTTTATAATTTAAAATGACATTTCATACCATTTCTTAAGTGGAATAACTTTGTAGTTTAGACTAATAGTTTTGAACAGCTTTCGATGAATACAAATTAAAAAAATATTTTGTACAGTTTTTCAGATAGATTTCCGATTTTCACAACAAGATGTCAAACGAAATCAAAATAAATCACTCCCATCTCATTAGTATTCATAGCTAATAGTTTCATAACACCCTTGCTTATACTACATACGAATCGCGGCACACTGTCATTAGTAATAGGTTCGTCCAATCCAATTCTAATATGTACATCCTTTTGGGAAAGCCTGTACTTTTTAGTGTATACAACATCGATTTGTTTTGGGGAAGTGAAAAGGTGCAATGTCTTTACAACATTGTTGTACATTTCTGTCATGTTGTTCATCGTAATTAAAAATGTACACCATAGAAAAAATATAAAACTGAAGCACATCCCAAACAAATCAAAACCGATGGGTGCACTATTGAGCTGTATTTTATAAGAGCCATAACCATGATAATTATTACTCTAGTGGTCAATGATTGAATAGGCGCGAAGATTAATCCGTATTCCTGAAAATACTGTATGAGGTATTTGCCAATGTTTAAATATTTAACCAGGATATCTGGAGTTTTTCGAACGACGTCATTTGATCTGTACCTTGGTTCTCCAAGGCTGTAAACATTGTAAACAAAATAACCTTTATCTTTGTACTGGTAAACTAGATTTTCGTAAAGTCCGAATTTTCACAGAATAAAATTATCTCTTAATAACTTACCGTATTTCATTCCCGATAATGGTGATGATTTTATACCCAACCAATACTATGTCCAAGACAATTGTAATTAAAAAATAGGTTTACAGCAGAAAACCAAAAGATAATTACATCTATGACAATTACGATCGAAAAGTGTTGGTATTCTTTGGGGAGTTCTGCAAACAGCAAGGCAGGATCATGCATTGTAGAAAAATAAGTAGAAGAATGACCATGTGATTGAAGTAAGTATTGGAAACGATTTGCTTGCCCATAATATTTTTGAAATATATCTATCTTCCAGTTCATTATTATTTTCCATGTAGTTTTCTTGCAAAAAGGGTAAAACTTGGTACTAGTTTCAAGACAAATATACCTAAATTTTTATGTACTAAAATTTATAAAATCAATTACTCCCTGACTTAAATGCTCTAACACCAGGCCGATCATTAGGATAAATTAGATTAGGTTGTTAGGAATCAATGGGTGGTAGATACTTTATGTGGTTGATTTATTTACCTTCAAATTCTCGAAGAATGTTTAATCCATCATTAAAAATCACAAAAATAGATGCAATCAACTTTGGCCAGATGATATTCAATAGAAAAACAAGCCAGCATATAATGCTACATGCCATAGAAAGTATGCATGAGACCGAGATATCGCCATTCCTAGAAAATCTTGCAAACTGGCCTGTGAAAAATACTGCAAGTGTGAAATAAAAAGTTGCGATGATAACAAGAAAGTATTTCTTGGCTTTGTGATTCCTTTTCTTCAGTGCATAGTCATTTCTACACCAATAATATTCACATACTCCTAGGAAGGATCCAAATTTACAAATATCTTCTACATGTTGGAAAACCTCTTCAGAAATTGAATGCACTATTTTTCTCTTTCTTGGTCGGTTAGAATTTGAATTTGATTGCACTGATATTGGAAGAACTTTCGATATAATTTCTTCCTCCATTTGAATATAAACTTTGTATCAGCAGTACATTGTTCTAATTCTATAAAACGCAAAACGAAACTTTATTGGTTAAATGGAGAATAGATTTCACCTACAGCTCTAAAACTTCAGCAATACTATGAATAATCAATACATTATTTTAATGTAAGCCTATTATATTATGCTTACTCTTTTATAGATAGGTGAATTATTGACTAATTATTGCTTGTCAGTTTTTTTCTCAGCACTCCACCAATTCATATTATTAACACGCAGATTTAAAAGCTTTTCATTTCAGAATACGAAGTTAATTTTTTTCCTTTGACTTTAAATTTATAGACCGATAACATAAACACCCTTCACTATCCAAAGGTTGAGCCAAGTCCGAGCCAAGTCCAATTTTGTCGTTTTTGGTATATTCGTAGTTTAAAAGTGTCTCTATTTGTGTATGACTAAGAGAAGTAAAGTGAAAAGTAATATAAGACAAGGAAGAATATTTTACGAGGTTGAGAGTAGAAATCGATCAGTGGACTACGAAGCTTCAAAATAATGTTAGAATATCATGTATGCATTTAGATACAAAAGTGTATGAAATATACTAAATAAGTAGACTGTTAAGTTTGGTATATACACGTATTAGCTTGCTTTTATGAGATAAACACTTCCCTTTAAGCTCGCCTGAAGAACTAAGCTTATAGAATCGTTCAGCTTGTTCATATTGAACTTGCATCCATTCCGGTAGTCAAATGTAATAAACTTTAGGTATCATTTTTACTTTTCTATTCATATTGTAATCATGTAATCTACTTTGATAATCTATCTATTGATTTTGATAATTAATATATTGATCTACTTTTTCGATTTCAATACATTTAGGTAGTCATATTACCGTAAATATCGATATAGTTCCGCACATCGAAATAATTCCGCTTAAGCTTATATAATCCATTTTTTAGTCTCTTTCTCATTTTAAGTTTTGCAATGAAAATTAAATAATAATTGACTGCTTGAAAAATAATTCCGTGGATCGAAAATAATTCCGCGGCTGCAAAATTATTTCGACTACTCGCCTATTTTTTTGTGCGTTTGAAACATAATTCCGCGTGGAACTATATCGATGTTTACAGAAAATATGTTTCTCCTATTATTCTGCCAAAGACGTTTACTCGTTTCCAGGCGAGTTTCTGTTACGATGTGCTATTTGATGTTTACCTTGCTGTCAGTGCTTTAGGGATTTAAAATGTTATAAAATATTCAGTTCGGCTGCAGGTTTTGGTTTCAAAATGTTTTGTGTCTTTGAAATGTATAAACTGTGGAAGTGGGACTCAACAAAGTGTGTTGAAGTGGAAATACGCTACAGGCAGAGTATACATGAAGGAATATTGCTGTGCTCGTGCTTTAGAAAAATTAATTTCACGCCCATATCTTGTTCAATTTAATATTATTACAATTCACTAGTGTTCTTTGTGGCAACCCTTAGTTGCAAGCAGGCATTCAAAATCTCTTGCAACCTTGCAACTTAGTTGCTGTGGAAATCGGCCTTCGCCCCGCCCCCAAAGTAGGAGGAGCTTACGTGTTGGGGGTGTGTCTAGTGGGCGGAGTTAAAGTGTGGAAATTAGCCATTGGGTGGGGCCTGTTACACTGGAACTTAAATTTTTTTGATGCCTGGTTGTAAGGTAATGGCAATACAGGCCTACATTATATGCATCCAACTGAAATAGCAGTTTCATGTTTTATGTTTTCATGTCTATGTCTGTATGAGTATAACGTAATTATGAGTAGTAGTTACTATGTATTTTTATACAAAATACGTCAACCAAAAAACTCTCGTAAAACCTTAATTGTAAAAAAAATAAATTGTATACAAACGTTTTCTAATATCAAAAATTCTTCCCGTAAGAAAAGTGTTAAGAGAAATTACAAATGTTGTTGACTATAAAATATACTCAGAGAAATATGGCAATACCTAAATGAAATATTTATGCTGTCAAAATGAATAAGTGCCAAATGCGTAATGCAATAGTGCGAGAATTTTCAATAAAATTTTACGCTGTTTTAAGCATCCATTCAACAACTTTAACAACAACTAATTAATTTAAGTGCATTTTTCGGTTTAATACCGAATGTCATCAAAATCGGTTTACATGACCTTTGATTTATTATTGCTGTACAATAATTACTGATTTTATCCAGGAATTTACCATCATACCCATCTCTATATAATAAACACAGAAGGAAAAAAAACTTACCAATCTATCTATCTATGTAACTATGTCTGGTAGGACAGCCTAGGCAACCTGCATACATTGCGTAACGCAAAACCCACTCCCCCATGTGCAACGCAAGTGCTGACTGTAACACTTTTGAGTACATCCTCCTCCTCTCATCAACTGCACACGTAATATATGCACAACGTAATATATGCACATTCCCACAAAAATGTTCACTTATATCTGCTCTGTTGTGATTGGTGAAATGACCTAAAGACACAAGCTAAGTCCATCTGCTGTTTCTTCATTAAAAGGAAAAATTGTCGGCTGCTTTTTGATATTTTGATCTAAGTGAAATTGACAATAACTGGAACTGATACGCGCTGTCATTTTTTTTGATTTGAACTCTGGTAACTGGAACTGTAGGTGACTGAATTTGGTCATATATAGCGTCCTGGACACTGCCACTGATTGGTACCTATTTAACCTACTTACAAGAATATAAAATAGAGAAGAGATTTTTTATTTCAATTAAACCTTATCGAATAGATTTCAGCTACTTTTGACCCCAGAGACAACGCATTTGTGACTGTGACTGGATTTGCCACTGACAGATACCTCTTGTGAAGAAAAGTCTCATCTATTGTAACTGTATTGTAAGTAATTGTAATTAGTTTATCACTAATTGCTGTAATTAAATTTATTGCATGAATGTTTATTTGTATTAAAATTCGAACATTTATTAATATCCTAATTAAATTCAAGCATTTCCGAAATTAGTAAACACGGATTATAATTTTTCCAATTTCCACCAACAGAATGCAACTGTTCATATAAGATTTGAATTTGAAATTATCACAATGATACTATGCATGGTCATAATTTAGGTCATTTATTGATAACTATTAAGTAGGCTTACTAATAATATATGTATAATTTGTTTTTATTCCAGAAACAGCTTTTTTCAAAGCTACAACCGATCCCCGGGAAGGAAATATCTACTTATAATAATTTGCAACTAACATTTTAATATATAATCTTTTGGCCCCTTTGTGGTCCATTGCTAAATAAGGCAGACTTGACCCTTTGTGGTCCATTGCCAAATAAAGCAAACTTGACCCTTTGTGGTCCATTGCCAAATAAGGCAAACTTGACCCTTTGTGGTCCATTGCCAAATAAGGCAAACTTGACCCTTTGTGGTCCATTGCCAAATAAGGCAAACTTGACCCTTTGTGGTCCATTGCCAAATAAGGCAAACTTGACCCATTGTGGTCCATTGCCAAATAAGGCAAACTTGACCCTTTGTGGTCCATTGCCAAATAAGGCAAACTTGACCCTTTGTGGTCCATTGCCAAATAAGGCAAACTTGACCCTTTGTGGTCCATTGCCAAATAAGGCAGACTTGACCCTTTGTGGTCCATTGCCAAATTAGGCAGACTTGACCCTTTGTGGTCCATTGCCAAATAAGGCAGACTTGACCCTTTGTGGTCCATTGCCAAATAAGGCAGACTTGACCCTTTGTGGTCCATTGCTATATAAGGCAGACTTTGCCCTTTTGTGGTCCATTGCTAAACAATACAGACTTGACCCTTTGTGGCCCATTGCCAAACTAGGCAGACTTAACCCTTTGTGGTCCATTGCCAAACAAGGCAGACTTGACCTTTTGTGGTTCATTGTCAAACAAGGCAAACTTTACTCCTTGCGGTTCTTTGACAAACAAGACAAACTACACATTTTGCAGATGATTGTAAAACCAGGTAAACTAGACCGTTGCAGCTCATTGCCAAACAAGATAAATTCATCTCTGCGGTCCATTGCCGAATAAGGTGGACTTGACCATTTTGTGCTTCATTGCCAAACTAGGCAATTTTTGAAAAATATTTGTCACAACAATGTCACAATTGCAAAACAGCGTAACTAATGAAGGTCAACAGGAAAGCACCATTAATATTTGTAGTTTTAAACAGATTAAATTGCACCGGACAAATGAAACTGAAGAATCACGTTTGCTACAGCTTGAAAAGCGAAGGGCTAGAGTAAAACTGAATTTAAGCAAAGAGACTGAAGACGATCGACAAAATCGTCTTAAAAACGGAGACAAAAATACAAAGAGCGCGTCGAAAGTCAATTGCAAGCAAGAAGAGCGCCAATTGCAACTTCAATACCAACGACAACGAATACGTTGACACAATGAAACTGAAGAAAACGTGAATCACGTCTTCATGATTTGAGTGAGTGTGAAAAAATTCGCCGCTTTAATGAAACTGAAGAAGTACGTCAATCACGTCTCCAAGTGTTAACAGACCGTCAAAGAGTACGCCGCTCTAATGAATGTGCAGAAAAACGCAAATCACGTCTTCAAAGTTTAACTGAGCGAGATAAAGTGCGCCGCAATAATGAAACTGAAAAAGGAGGCCAATCCCGTCTTCATAATTTAAATCAGCTTGAAAAAATACGCCGCACAAATGTAACTATTGAACAACGGCAATCACGACTTAATGAAATGAACGAGCGCGAGAAAATACGTCGGTTTGACGAAACTGAAGAAAAATATGAAGCACGCCTTCAATATAATAGAAAGCGTGATAAACTACGACGTGCTATAGAAGAAAAGGATAAGCGCCTAGCCCGTTTACAAGTACTAAGCAATCGAATTAGAAAACGTCTCGCTAATGAAACTGCAGAACAGCGTCGTTCTCGCCTAGAGAAGTTAAGAGAATTAAATAAAAATCGCATTGCTAAACAGTCAGAAATAGAATGCTTATCACGACTCCAAGACTTAAGACAACGGAATATTGCGTATTGAGAGCCAAACCACAGAGGAACGTCATCATTGCATTCAAATTCTAAAAGAGAAGATCAAAGACGGTATCAGAAAGATAACAAATAAATGTTTCACTATTTCAATAGAACAGCAATAAGATAAGCTGAACAAGAACAACCGAAGGTTGACAAAGCTTCAAAAAAATACTCGAAATTCCGCTTTCATTAACAATCCTGATGAAATTTCAGTTCTTGAGCATTACTGTGGTGAGATGAATATTGAATGTCGGCATTGTCACTCTGTAAACTTTGCGACTGAGGGGACTCATGGCAAAGATAAAGAATGCGAATTCTCCCTTTGTTGTCATAAAGGTAAAGTAGTTCTAGAACTTTTTCGAGATTTTCCTCAAGTACTAAAAGATCTAATGACTGGATTAAATGATGCTTCAAATAACTTTTTAGCTAATATACGACAATTTAATAGTGCGTTTGCATGTGCATAATTTGGAGCAGATATAGTTGTTCCACCCGGATTTGGCAAATATTGTTTTAAAATACAGGGTCAAATTTACTATCGAACAGGTCCTCTTAAACCAAATGATTTTGGGACACCAAGTTTTGCCCAAGTATATGTATTAGATCCAGAACAAGCTGATATTGTTCGTTGCAACCACCGATCTAATACCGGGTGCGATGCAAATGTTATGTCTATACTAGACCGATTATTGAGGGAAATTAACCCTTACGCACAATCATGGATGATGATGAAGGAAGTCTTAGACGAAGAAGAACTGCGGGCAAATGAAAGAGGCGAATTGCCAGGAAAAGTAGAAATAGCAATTGTTCAAAATCCTGTATTGGATTCACGAAGGTACAATGCTCAGAGGGTTAATGAAGTTGCCATAGTCTTTGTGTCAAAAGATGGCGTTCCTCCATTTGATAGAGCATTTATTGCCATGCCTGTAACCACAAAAGACAAAAAATATCTTAGTTTTATGAATTCCAATTTGGATCCAATGTTATATCCTATTATTTTCCCACGCGGAGAACTAGGATGGCACAATCGGATAATGCAATGGGATCCAATAACACAAAGGAACACCACAAAACGAGTGACTCCAACAATTTTACTCCTAAAGATTAGCCACCCGTTTGGGTTCAAATGGGAGTATTGACTTCAACCCGATATTAAATGCTGGAAAACTTACCCAACAGTATGTAGTTGACGCTTACACTAAAGTTGAAGCTAATCGGTTAAAATGGATAAGAGATAATCAAAGTGAGCTGAGAGTTGAAAACTACAAACTACTTGAAGATCATTTAGTCAATCCCGCCAACTCGGAAAATATTCCCATAGGTAAGCCAGTTATTCTTCCATCGTCGTTTCAAAACGGACCACGAGCAATGACACAGAATTTCCATGACGCAATGGCCATTGTTGCACGTTATGGTAAACCCGACCTTTTTATTACTTTTACATGTAATCCTAAGTGGAGGGAAATTACGGAAAATTTGAATGGGAAATATTCAGAAAATAGACCAGACCTTATTGCCAGAGTCTTTCATTTGAAACTGAAAGCATTAATCAAGGATTTAACAGAAAACATGGTTTTAGGAACTGTTTTAGCCTTTGTTTATACTATAGAATTTCAAAAAAGAGGGCTTCCACATGCCCATATCCTGTTGATACTTGAAAATAATGATAAAATAAGAAAAACGGAGAAAATTGATGAATTGGTATCTGCCGAAATCCCAAAAAAACAAAATAATCCCATGCTGTTTGAAACAGTTTGAAACATCTCCGTGCATGGATTAATTTAAAGAACCAATGCTTGATGAAGCAGGAAACCCTATTTATGACGAAGATGGCGTTGTGAATACAATTCTGAAGTGGAAGATTTTCCCTAAAGATTTTCAGGAAATTACATTGGCAAATTTTAATGGATACCCACTATACCGCCGAAGACGGATGGAAACCTTTACTAAAACCAAACAAGGCATACAAGTAGAAATGGACAATAGATATGTGGTACCATATAACCCTTATTTATGTCTTAAATATAATGCTCACATTAATGTAGAAATTTGTTCAAGCATTAAAGCGGTCAAGTATGTATTCAAATATGTTTATAAGGGTCATGACTGTGCCAATATTGAGATTGGGTGTGATGAGATAAAAACGTATTTGGAGATATGTCAGTGTCCCAGAAGCAATGTGGCGTCTTTGTGGATATCCAATGCACCAGCATTCTCATGCAATTTATAGACTCCCGTACATTTGGATGGTCAGCAACCTATTTACTTTCCTTACCAAGACGGGGAAGAAGCAGATGCAGTAGAGAGAGCAAGCAATCGGCTTACAAAGCTAACGGCTTGGTTTAAATTAAATGCTAATGATGAATCTGCAAAACAGTATCTATATCCTGATATTCCTATCATTACACTTGGCATTCTAAAGAAACATTATGGAAGAAAAGAAAGCGAAATCGCCCACTGATTTCAAGGATGTACACAGTTAGTCCCTCTAATATGGAGCGATATCATTTACGATTACTTTTGCTCCACGTTAAAGGTGCTGAGAGTTATGATGATTTGAAAACAGTCACGTTAGAAGCCAAAGTAGTGAATTGTAAAACATTTCAAGAAGCTTGCTTAAAATTAGGACTCCTTGATGACGACAAAGAATGGGACAATTGTCTTCAAGAATGTTCCGAATTCCAAATGATTAAGCAATTAAGAAAATTGTTTGCTTACATTTTAGTGTTTTGCCAGCCAGATGAACCTCTGGTGCTTTGGAATAATTACAAGGAAAAATTGATGGAAGATTACATATTTCTTTATCCACAACAGCCGGAATTTGCACTACATCTGACCCTTAACGACATTAAAAAAATGTTTTAAATATGTCACATAAAAATTTAAGTGACTTTAGCATTCCGGAACCTAATGCCAATGTCTGGGCGTCAAGTACTGATAATGGTGATATTAGGTCAAAAGAAAATCAAGACTGTGAAAGACGCATTTTAATGCTGAACAATGAGCAAAAACATGCTTTTACATCTATAATAAATGCTATAGATGATGTAACTGTCTCACAACGGTTATTTCATCTTGATGGACCTGGAGGAAGCGGAAAGACTTTCCTTTATAACACTATTCCTTCATTCTTAAAATGCAGAGGTGACATTGCTTTTCCAATAGCTTGGACAAGAATTGCTTCAACACTTCTGGTTGGCGGACAAACAGTGCATTCCTGTTTTGGCTTACCAGTGCCTATTAATGAAACTTCCGCATGTAAGTCAAAGTCTAAAGAGGATGACTTAAATCTTAAAAGAGGAAAGTTAATACTTTGGGATGAAGCAACTATGGTTCCTTTATATGCCTTGCAAGCCATTGACCGTAGACTCAGAGAAATCATGAATTGTAAGAATACTCCATTTGGGGGGAAAGTAATATTAATGGGAGGGGACTTTAGGCAAACCCTCCCAGTCATTCCACGAGCAAAGCCTACTGAAATTTTAGAACAATGTATCACAAAATTTTCCCATTGGAACAATTTTGTGCCACTTAAACTAACAGTTAACATGAGAAATGCTGATGATGAAGATAAAAATTTTAGCGAATGGCTACTAAAGCTTGGTGATGGGTCGTTGCAGATACGCTGCCAGAAAGCGTAATTCGTGTTCCCCATGAATTTATCACGGACAATATTGTGCACTCTATTTTCGGTGAAAGTATAAGTGTGGATCAAATATCTGAAATGTCTTCAAGAGCAATTCTCTGCCCATTGAATGAAGACGTTCTGAAACTAAACGATGATATTATTGACCGTTTAGAAGGATGTGCTAAAATATATTTAAGTTCAGATATTGCGCTTGACAAAAAGGAATTGGCGGAAACTACATCCTACTCTATAGAATTTCTTAACTCACAGACTCCGTCTGGCATGGCACCACATAAATTAAAACTAAAAATCGGAGCAATTGTAATGCTTTTAAGAAATCTTGACTTTGGATTGTGCAACGGAACAAGGTTGATTGTTAGAAAAATGCACCAATACTCTATTGAAGCGGAGGTTCTTACGGGAAACCAAAAGGGTGAAATTGTTTTTATTCCACGAATCACTGTAAATCCCTCTGAATCTAATTTGCCATTTATTTTGAAAAGAAAACAGCTCCCAATCAGGGTAGCTTTCGCAATGACCATTAACAAGGCACAGGGCCAATCTTTGAAAATGGTTGGAATTTATTTGCGAAAGTCCGTATTTAGTCACGGTCAACTGTACGTTGCCTTTTCTCGTGCTACTTTAAAATCGGGCGTAAAAGTTAAAATTCTAGACACTAACAATCAAGGGAGGCTATTGGCCAGAAGAAATGAGGTATTTACACCTAATGTAGTCTACCGCAGTATTTTAATGAAATGAGTGAGGATGAAATGAAATAAAATAAGTGTTTTTTAACAACCTGGGAGAAATTTACAACTCAAGCGTAAACTACGAAAATACCACCACGGTGGTGGAGAGCCAGTACGAAAGTAGCGTCCACGTCGCCTGGCTTGGAAACAATGTATTTTCATTGGCTAATGACTTTCGACCAAATTGTTCATTCACTTTTATACGTGTCGCGATTTTCGTAAAGTATATTGATTTTAGTATTACTTTGAACGTGGTACGTCCATTATTATTATGGAACAAACATTTATGATCACGAAATTAGATACGCACAAATACAGACATTCTAACATTGTTGACTTTCACCTGGGTGCTAGGTTCGTTGTTTTGCTGTGTTCACTAGTATAGGATAATCGCAAAGTGGAGTTGCGGAATGAAAAATTTCCGTGATAATGTATAAATGTAAAAGATGAACTTCGTGTAACTACGCAGGCGCAAGAATAATTACGATATTTCGAAATTAAACAAAATGCTGCGCGGGTGATAAAAGAATTTTAAACAGTAACTGTAGAAAAGATTTCACTTTTTGGTAAAATGATTGGATTTTGTGTTATTATGAGTGGGTAGTGTTGATAATTTCCCGTCCGTAGGACAGGCTTTTTTCTAGTTTATTACATATTTTGCATAGAATAAAGAGTCGTCGTCTCTATTCCTTCGCTGTTTGAACGCCGTAAGGTTTAGCAGAGGAGATTAACTGTGTTTAAAAAATAATTTCACCATTAGATGCTAGACGGCTTATATTTAATATAATTTAGAGATTTTAAGGCAGCATGGTAAAATCAGAATTAATCGTTTTCTTATATGTGGGCAATTTGTTGTGACAAATTTAGTAACTATACATTCCAAACGACAGATACCTTGTTAAATACTTTTGGATTATATTGGTATGCATAGAATTATTATATATTTTGTAAGATAGCAAAGTGAACAAATAAATCACTATACAGCATTGTATTATTAATACTTTTCTACTAAATTGACCCTCAAAAAAATAAATGTGGCAGTTATTAAACATGTAAAGTGATTTAGAATCTCAATTTATAATCCTACACCTATTGATACATACTACACCTATTGATACCTACTTTATCCTATTGATAAAGCAATAAATTTACCAGTCTATATATGTCTGTACGTGTGGTAGGGAGAACCAAGGAAACCTGCATAAATTACGTAACGCAAAACCCACTCCCCCATGTGCAAGTTCTGACTGCAACAGTTTTGAGTACCCCCTCCTCCCTTTCAGAAAGCTGAATGGTGATTGAATAGAAATGATTGGCGAAAGGGGACATTTCGTAATGATCGTAATGTGGGTATTAAATAGCGTTTCAAAACTTCTAATCCAAATTGGTTCTGCTATATCTACAAACTTGTTCAACATTTTTTAGCAGAGCTGGGTTTACTTTTTACTACTCGCTTGATTCCTTTGTTCCAGTTGGGACATCTTTTTGTAGAATTAAATAACAGTACTGGGAGCCTTTAAAAATATTTATTCGTAAGTTGTACTCATGGCCATGGAATTTGTACGTTTTTCCAAAATCCCACGGGAAATCTTATTTTTTCTGATTTTAAAAGGGAGCTTTATCGTAACTTTGTTGGCGTTTTTTCGAAAATAGAGTCTTTCATTGTTCCCTCTATTGATGCTACGATCTACATTTATTATTTTGGTGTAGGGAATTCTTTTTGATCAGGAAGTTGGGGCTGCTGCTAATTTTTCCAACCACTGTAGAAAATATTAATTTAAACATACTTTGTATTTCCAAAGTTAACTAACGTAATGGGATGTTTTTGGAATTTTTTTATTACTGTGATGGGTGGCCTGATGAAATTCTCTTGAGTGCTAGATTTGCCCCTTAGCTGGGTTCACTAGTGGTGAAATAATAAGCAAACAGAGACCGCATCAACAAATTTGACGTAGTTTGACTCAACAACAATGTAAATGGTATGTAGTAATAATAAAAAAAGCAATAAACTTTTCAAGACCATTCCTACAAATACTCTAAATAACTAACAATAGAACATTCAAAAATGCAAAGCAGAATTACATTCAATCTCAATTAAATCTAAAGTTCTGTTGCAACTTAACTATTAAACTCTCCGTAAAAATTTAAATAGGTTGATCCAAATAGTTTATTCAGCCTATTTGAAATAAAAGTATTTAAAATAACATTATTACTAAAGTATGAATTACATACTTTGTAATTAACTGAAAAAGATTGTAAGTCGTTTCGTAAAGATCACTATAAAAACAACACAAAATGTGTTAGAAGACATCAAAGACGCGGAGGCAAAAGAACAAGAAAAGCAAACAGAAATTGTGTTTAAAATGCGTGGAATACTAGCAATTTTCTTGTTTGGATTTCTTCTGGCCATTCTTCTATTGCAAGCAAAAAGCGGTAACTATTTTAATCAGTTGCAATAGTGGTTTGCAATACCAATATTTTAATGCTAATAGATATAAATCGATGTTTTCTTTTTTAGAGGAAAGCCAGAATACATTAGAACAAGCTATCGCCAATTCAGTTGGGGGATATGCAAAATCTCGAGTCAAACGAATCCTGGTATATATAATCCTTCAATTAAAATAATATTTTCTCCCGGAATTCCCGAAATTTATGTCAGTTATCATAATTTTGATACTATATGGGAGTTACCAAATTTACTTTTGTACAAGCAACTCTGTATAAAATTACATAATATCAGAGTTGTTTGGTAATTAATAAAGTTAACCATGCGCTCGTGATCTTGTCAGTAATTATGGTAAGATGCTATTATATTGAGAGAGGGAGTAATAATTGACTACCATATGAATATATTATTATAATCCAATCAAAATTCAACTTTCAAACAAAAATGTCAATTAAAATTGATTTTGTATATTATTGTGTTACCCAGTGTGTTCCAAGAGGTGCGGCATGCGCACAAAATTTTCAATGTTGCAGTCGCATTTGTATTTCGGAGGGGAGATTAGGAACATGTGCCGCCAGGATCCCATTTTAATGTTTTATAGGGATTGGTGGTGAATATGATGCAATCTTTAATTGGCTGGAAATGAGATATATTTACCTATGTATATATTTACGAACCTGGATACAATAAATTGAAAAACCCATTACGTTTATTTGTATAATCGTATTTAAAACATTGAAAACTAAATTTATGTTTCGAGGTACGAAAACCTTTTCCATCAATTTCATGTGAAAGCATAACAATAAATTCTGGTGCCCATAATTTGTCCAAATATAGCTGTAGTACAAATAAATTAAATCGTATTCAAAATATTTAATGTTTTACAGTCATGAGTGAGTCACAAATCAAGCTACGTATTAACATGATGATATCTCGTTGATCCTGGCTCGTTGTTGGCACACAAATTCTTTAAATTATTTGAAACTATCAAGTACAATATCCACCAGTTTTCATACCGACTTTCATTCAAACTGGTTCAGATACATTTAGCTTTTTGCAAAAAATGCTGAAATTTTCGTTTATTTTCATTCTAGGGCTGAACTGGGGCGAAATGAATGTTTTCAACTTTGTTTCTATTTATAAGACTTTTTAAAAATATCTTTTATTTTAAATTAATTTTCGTAAGCGTAATGATATTAATATCTTGCATAATATTTGTCATATTTATAAGTATTATTCTTTAAAATATTTCAGAAAATGTCATAATATTAAGTTGAAATTTTTGTTTTCGGAAATAGTTTGTAATATTTCATGTTTTACAAATTATTCCAACACAATAAAACTATTCTAACGGCAGCCTACATTTCAACCAAACATTGTGATAGCTTTCTTTTGTTAAGGTGATTGGTCATTGAATAACAGTCGTTTCTCCCTGTGATTCAAAGACCAAAATGCCATACCACTTAATAATTAATGTACAGACAAATGCATACGTTTACTTCTCCTCTCCAAATATTGACATGTACATATTAGCGGCAATTAGTGAATTCAGGCATTAGGCCTAATGCCTGGGCATTAAGCATAATGCCTAAAATTGCCCGGCATTAGGCCTAAAGACTAGTCTTTAAGCTTAAAGCCTAGGCATTAAGACTAATGCCTGAATTTTGCTCGGCATTAGGCTTAATTCCCTGGTCTTATTTGTGCCTGGTTTGGATGGAAATGAATGTAAACAACAAAAGCTTAAGTCTAATACACACAATAGCTGTGTATTCGTGTAAAATATAAATGTATAATATGTGCATCTTGGTAGGTAATACTAATACGTGCATGTAGAACATGAAAATGATTGAAAAAAAATCATCATCAAAGAAATTGAACTCAATAATTTTTATTTCCGAAAATTTAAGTATGAAATCTTGTCATAAGAATAATGAGAAAATAAAAAGTTTTTAATGAGATCGGGTATAAAGTGTGAACAACGTCAACTAAAGAGAAAAAGAGTTTCCAAATCAATAGGGGTGCAACCAAATGTGCAAATGTTTTATGCATTGCCTGGTCGCAATGAAAAAAAAAATTTCTCAATACATTCCTTTTACCGTAACCGCTACTCAAGTGTGTTAGCATTATAATGTAATATAAATCTTCTATAGCAGAAACATCTGTATTGTCCATGCTATACAATAAAGTAGTCACTTCACAAGTAACGTGATCTTTGAATTCAACAACTTTAAAATTCTTGAGATTGAAATAGGTTGAAGCTTTCTTTTCTGTACCCAGTCTCAATAAAAACTATTTCATTTCCTCAACATTCGTCTGACTAAAAGATTTGGATTTTCGCATGTTATAATGTCTATTTTTTCCAACCATTTTCATGTTCTACATGTACATATTAGTATTATCTACCAAGATACACAAATTATACATTTATTTTTACATGAATACACAACGACTGTGTGTATTAGACTTAAGTTTTTGTTGTTTACTTTCATTTCCATCCAACAGACATGGCATTTATTTCATTTTTCAGGAAATATTTCTTGAAAAGTGAAATATTTGAAATATTTCGCGAAAAATGAAATAAATGAAATTTTTGAAATAAATGAAATAAATTAACCGCGCATGTGTATAGACATGCGCAGTTAATTTATTTCACTTGAAATTAATTGAAATAAATTGAAATAAATGCCATGTACCCTATTTATTTCATTTATTTCAAATATTTCATTTTTTAAGGAAAGCGGAAGTGAAATATTTCGCGAAATATTTCAAAAATTTCACCTATTTATTTCAAGCGAAATATTTCAAGTGCCATGTCTGCCATCCAAATCAGGCAATAAGACCAGGAATTAAGCCTAATGCCGAGCAAAATTCAGGCATTAGCCTTAATGCCTAGGTTTTAAGCTTAAAGACTAGTCTTTAGGCCTAATGCCGGGCATTTTTTAGGCATTAAGCCTAATGCCTGAATTCACTTATTGCCGCTAACATACATAAAACACAATACAAACTACCTGTATAACTTAATAGTGAAACTATTCTGACGTGAATTACTAAAATTGAAAGAGTTTATTTTAGTGATTGTTAAAATTATAAAAGACATAATGGTTATCCTCGCAGTATACACTCACTCTAGCAAATAAGATAAACAAAAATATTAGAATAAAATAAAAATAAATAAAATTGAGTCGACTAAGTTCACAAACTTTTATCAGCTGGGTGAAAGGCGGAGGTAGCCTTGAAGGCAATTACCGATTTCAAATCGTGCATTTCATTGACTGTTTTGTCAGTAAAATAAAGCTAGACTTCAAGATTCGAGTACCCATTGATCCTTCTTCTTTCGCCTTAAATCTTGCATTATTTCCCATTATATGTTTCTAATCATGGCTATATTCCCTTTTGTTGTTATACGGCTTCAGATTATATGACTTGAAGGAGCAAAAAGATAAAAGTATATTCATTAACTCGTTACTGTTACCTGACTAATTACCACCTAAAAGGAAATTCCTTGAGTTCTATGAACGCAAATTCTCCGAAGTCATTAAGTAAGCGTATTATTTATGTGCAAAACTCTGATTTACCATGAATAAATTACTATGTGACAATGTTCTATTGAATGTCGACTCTGACGCAAATTTATTTTAAATTAATGCTTATTCTTGGAACTAAAATCATCAAAAGTTATCAAATTTGTCTATTTAGCCCTCTGAAAATGCTGGCATTACACTCCTATGTAGTTGATCCCTAAACTGTGACACTGACTTTTAGCAAATCTTTATTTACTCGTCATGCCAAATTGCTGTTCTCGTTTGTAATTGTTGTGCATCGTTTCATAAGTAAGTGTTAAATACAATAAAAAGTCTTACAGTTTTTGACAATAGCATTATCCTACTTTTATCATAATAAGGAAATTGATACAAATCTATGGACCATTAGAAAGTAATTAAACATCAATTAAGAACATTTATTACATTCTATTTTACCATTTCAGTCACCTAACTAACAATTTTGTGTACTATTTAATATATTCTTAAAATATTCTTATCGAATACGAATTTTAACTGAAAAACATTCAAGACAAAACAGGAGAAAAGAAAAATCACAATACTATCATAAAGCCTCTGAACAGAATGAAAATTTGGTCATGCAGAAAACAAATTTAATTTTGGGATTAATAGCTAGCTTACTTGCATCAGTTTTTGTCTCGCAGCCGGTAAGTTACTTTTGCAATTAACCCTTCCGTCATGTCCAAAATGATGACCTGAATTCAGATAAATAATAATAATTCTAAAACGTTTTAAACACAGGAAATAAATTTTCGGCGAAACAAATATTCAAGAATAAAAATCCCTATGTTTTTGATTTTGGATTTCAAATACAAATACCGACTTCTAATTTTTAATTTAACTCTTAATAAAGTAAGCAGTAATAATAATAAAGTATTTATAATTCAAGCAGCTTTGAAAATTGAAATTGATATTTTTGTTTTTGATTCACAGTATTCTATATTTTTCCTAATCATCGGAGGTGTTTCTGGAGGAACTTTAGCTGACCAAAGCCATGGCTTGCAGACACAACCGTTGGACATGTCGCATGTTGATATCCGTGGGAAAAATGTAAATGCAGTTATTATAGCTAATAGTAACTAAGTAAACTAAATTTTTATCGTCATGTAAGCAAAACTTAAAATTTCCGAGTCACTTGTTTATATGTACAAGCATCTGATATTTATTTGACTTAAAATCGTACCAAATTGAGTTTTAATCACAATCCAATACATTTAGAACACAATAAAAAGTTTCTAAAATTGTAATATTGTTTTGGTATTTGCAGGGGAATGGCAGTGTCCATTTGACGGTATGGCCAAGATTTAAAAGATCAAGAAGGCCAATTTTTAAGAGACCTTCCCGTAGGCCCTTACCAAATTTATCAACCCTGACCGACGCATATAATCAACAAAATAAGTAATGTAATTGTCATTAAATAATCAACCTTCTAAAAATAAAATGTTGCCGAACCAAGTTTTTGTTAACTTATAGTAATCTGGGACGGTATAATACATGTAGGTGAAGATGAAGAAAACGTTCGATATATTATGTTTTGTGACCAGACTAAAAGGCATATCTAACAACAACAAACCGAAGATGTACAAGAAAATATCCAGAGCAATAAGTACAAAGACAAAAAATCCATAACACATATCACTTTGCAAACAAAGAAATTTCGATAAGAATTATGCATAATTAATGTCTACAGCGATGTCAGTCAGTGGGATTAATTCTGTCATAACGAGCAGCCAGCACTGCTGCAAGAACAAATATACCGGGCTAACATGTTTTTGTCCCAAATGTTCCTAGTCTAAGATTTTCTAAGTTCTTTTATTTAATATAGTTAATAAACACTGTATTTGTAAGATATAATTGTGTCGGACTCAACAAATACATAAATATGTCTTTATTAATACTCTTAGGTTGTGACCTCAAATATATGAATTGCAACATCAAAAATAAAATAATTAAAACCTTCGTTATTTATATAATCCGATACTGTATACTTGCTCCAGGAATGAATTTCATTATACTTGCTTTATCTTTCCGATATCTGAGAACGAGAGCAGATACCTATGTCATATAGACTTTTGGATTTCGTATTTGTCAAGAATGCATTTCTCTCACTATATTTAAAATTTCCTGAATTTTGATGTACATTTATATTTAAAAATGGGACCACTTTGCTACGCTGATAAATAACACGACCCACCCCTGGATAGCTTATATACTACAGAATGTAAATCACATGTGCTGACCCTTTTCGATACAATTGCGCATTTAAACAAGCTATCGGGTTACTATCGGTATTAACTGCACTAAATAACTAAATTCATGAATTATATGCGTAGCGACTAAACTGATACAGATGTGTGAGAAAATCAAACACTATACAATTACATGAGACGTGAATAAAAATAATGATGTAAAATAAAATTCGTGACGTGAATATTAGCATGACAAGCAATTAGTTCAGAAATCAAATTACGTGACGTTCTAACCAAAATGAACTTAACCTTACAAAGTAAAAATTATAAAACTAATTAGTAGTCGTTGCACGTTTTTTCTGTAGATTTGTTGGAAATGTTGTAAACTCACGTATTATGCAATAGTGTTGATATGATAGCAGTTATATAATAGGCATGCTTCATTTCCAAATAACATTCAATGTAGAATGGGAATTGGAAAATTTAAAAAAAAACTTATGGATAGGCAAAAACTTTAGTTCTATTTTCCAAATTTTTCCATGCATTTTTATTTCCCACTATTTTACTACTTTTCATGAATATTTTCCATGTATACGAAATAAATTAGGTGATTTATGAAATAATATATAAAACTGTATGAGATAATTAAATTGCAATTATAATACGATTTAACGAATAGCTAGAAATTTTGTATTCTGTTGCGTTTCCCTTCATTTATCAATCCAACTAAAATTAGATAAAAAACAATGGTTTAAAAAATTATACGCTGTGTGAAATTTAAGTTGTTCGCATATTTAGCTGAAAAAGTTAGCAGCAGAAGGAACTTTCAATAGACTAAATAAGACCTTAAAAACCATGCAGAAAATAAAATTGTTTTTGGGATTAACGGCTAGCGTATTCCTATCAATCTTTGTCTCCCAGTCGGTAATAAATAATTTTTTGTAATTAACTTTCTCGTAAACATTTAAATTCCTTCAATATTAGTAATTAATGAATCTTTTAAATACAACATTTAAAATATGAAGGCAATTTTAGTAGTTGAAACAGTGATATATAGTCAATGTCTCAAGTAATAGCATTGCCAAATTTTTTTGGACTTTAGTTCTTCGCTTTGTTCCTAATTGTTGGGGGTATTTCTGGAGAATCTTTGGTTCGTCGCAGCCTCGAAATTTTGAAGACAGAAGTAGACCCTGTAGTTATGGTGTGGCCTGTTGATGTCCTTCAAAAAGTAAGCATTTACTACTATAATAATACACTCAAAATAACTTTTGGAGTACTAACAACGTACAATATTACGTTTTACTAACGGTAACTTTTAACTTACATTGGTCATTGGACTGCGATATATATAAAATATTACTTAATCTTAAAAATAATTTATGGTAACTTGATTTTTCGTTTCATTGGGTAGCAGAAATATGAACATGTATGAATTAAAAAAATATTTAGCAGTATTAAAATTTGCAGCCTCTCTTACTTCAACTGTATACTACAACTTTACAGTTATGTCTTATGTAAATATTTGTTACTACTACTTTTAATTTTGTAGGCTCCAGATACCCAGCATAACTCTTTTCTTTCACAAATCACAAGAAAGCAAACAGGATTTAAGAGATCTTCAGACTTCATGAACTAAAAAAGGTCGATGAGATTTTGATCTGGAGTACCTAATATAAACGAATTTAAATTTTGAAAAATCTTTGTTTACAAAAAGCTGGGACAAAAATCAGTGCTTATAATTAATAATAATTCATGTCGAAAGCTTGAAAAATATTTTAATTAAATATACTTTGGTAGCCTTTATCCGTGAACAATGAATTATTATGAATCAAAAGGTTGGAAGCACATTAAGCATTTGCTTATAATAAAATAAAATATTAACCTTGTAAAAATAGCAAAAAATCCCAATTGCTATTTTGCTGTTTATAAATTGTCAGCTTTCCCTTACATGTATTTCATTTGTAATATATCCGTATAACATAAATGGGGTTTGATAGCAACTCCCGGACTCCATTAGAGTGAACAAATTTTTGTATAATGTCTTAATTATTTGGTTTCAAATAAATGAATGCCTCATATTGTAAAAAATCAATATTTAATTTGCATAAAAATCACAAAAATTAGCATATAGTGGCATCAAATTACTAAGAAAGAAACGACGTTATAAGAAAATAAATGGTTGTTCTATTGTGTAAAAATCAAGATTTTTTTCTTTATTCTGAAATTGTAATCCAAAACATCAGTCTCAATTTTCTAAAATTTACAGTATTTCGAACAAGGAAGAGGAGTCCACACACAGATCCCAACCTCGATACTACAGCCTCGAATGCGTATTCAAAGCACATATCACAGTGCAGTTCATCATTAAGACCAAAAAATAACTTAAGTTCTTTACTGCTATTTTGATAGAACTAACTGATAGTCACCAATAAATATTTCCTTATGTTGTGAATAACGACGCAATAAAGCAATTAATTCCCAAACTAAAATTTGTGACCTTCCACTAAACTTTAAATATCAGCTATACCCTAATTACCCTAAGCCGTTAGCTGAGATACAAAACCAATATACGTTCAAGTGCAATTACTAAGAAATGATTACACTCACATTATTGATATGAAACTAATGGTGATATAAAGAAACCAAGGTTTCAATTGGGAATTTGGGAAATATCTCTAGTTAAATTATTGACAGGTATTAACTACCGTGAAATTTACATTATCAATTTCCAACAAAATTTAATGTAGAGTGGGAAGTGCAAAATAAAGGTAAACTAATCCCAACGTTTTGACTCTATTTCGATATTTTTCTAATTACCGCTGATTTTAATATTTTCCAGTTGTAGAAAACATTGTAAGTTATGACAGTGAAACATAGTTAAAGCCGAAACAATGTAAAACAAATAACTAAATTCAAATTATGGTACAATCTAACAATGCTCATAAATGACGCAACTCATATCGTTTTCTCCATGATTTACATACTCAGATATCTGTATCTTTCACAGTAATGGTAAACAATAAAACTTTGATGTATGTTTGTATCATCCATTTCACTGGCATACAACATTTATCGAAAGCGTATTGCTACTAGGGAAGCCTAAATATCACATTGAAGTACAAGATTCTCTAAAAAAGCAATGCAGAAAATAAATATATTTTTGGGATTAACTGCCAGCTTAATGCTCTCAATCTTTGTCTCGCAGTCGGTAAGACAATTTTTGGAATATTTTAATGAATCCTCAAATTCACAAAATATATATTATAAAGGAATTTAAAAAAAAAAAGGATTACGCAACCTTTAGTCAACATTCCAAACCAATAGTTTGAATATCAATTAGAATGCCATATAATGTCTGTATACTAATTAATTAAAACTTTATTTAAATAAATATAATTTTCAAGAAATTTCAAGACAATTGTTTTGATTTTAGTTCTCCTTTCTTCTTTTCTTAATTGTTGGTGGCGTTTCTGGAGGACCTTTAGTCCGTCGCAGCCTTGGAATTTTACAAACAGAGGTAGCCAACCCTGTTGTTTTGGTTTGGCCTGATGACATACGTCAAGAATATGTACGTCTTTGTATTTAAACACACGAGTCATGTAATTGCTATATACAACTGTTTCAAGTTCTGCTACATTTCCTTCATGCAGGTGGCTCAGCAGTATTCTTTAATACCAAGAGTCAGAGGAATAAGAACTAGCCCTAAGGCAGCAGCAGCACGTAAGAGCGCTACAGACTTCATACAGTAGCTAAAGGTTGCTTTGGTTGATTTCAGTTTCACTATAATGATTTTTGAACACAACTTTCCCATATCAATTCAAATTCAATAACTTGAACTCTACTAATTCAGATTTTAAATGTAATTTTACAATAGTATATAAAATATATTGTAGTTGGGGGAAAATGTTCATCTTTTAAGCGATTTCTCTTGTGAAATAACTAATAATAAAAGCTCTAAATTGCATGTGTCTATCTATGTTATATGTATGTTCCATGCCACATTCGATGCTGCTGTTAACGGCAATAAGTAAATTCAGGCATTAATGCCTGGTCTTATTGCCTGATTTGATTGGAAACCAATGTAAACAGAAAAAACTTAAGTGCAATATACACAGTCGATGTGTATTTATGTAAAATGTAAATTTACACGGTTAGGGTTAGTCATTTAAAACAATAATATGGGACTTTTACATGTATTTTAATTTCATGAATTTTACAAATGCTTAATGTTAACACCTCCTCAATTCGGATTTCCCAGTAAGTCGCAAATTCAGCATTCTTAACATAAGCACATTCTTCTGATATTATTATAGTATCCGCATTTGCATATTCATATCTTAGCTGTTTCTGTCACATTTATTTATGTACCTAACTATATTGACATACATACATTTCAACAAAGGAAATCAAACGTTGTAGATAGATCTTTGTAATTTTGCTATGTATGTTTGACATTCTGTCGCTATATCGGTAATCCTTACATTTTTATAATCTAACGATAAGACAGGCGATAATTTTTCTTTCTGAGCTGGCGGAAATAAAATCGTCTAAATATCTACTAATAATTTTGACTGTAATTATAGGTATTACCCTATTCAGCCAACTTTTCCAACTCATTTTTTATCCCTTTAATTTACCTTTTGTTCTTGGCTGGCGAAGAAGTGAGCTGCGAAGGACTGGAGAAGAGTAAGCCACCCAATTTGCTTGGTGGGGTGGTCTATTGATTCTCAATGACGATTTCTTCGCAGCTCATTGCTTCGTCAGCAAAGAATAAAAGACTAATTTAAAAATGAACTGGAAACGTTGGCTGAATATGGTAATACAGGTAAGTTTTATACATTTTGTACTTCCTTCCGGGATAGTTGACCCTTCTAAGTCTGATTATGTTAATATGCCTGACCATGAAGGAACTGATTACTTATTGTACTTAACGATCAGAAAGATTGTCCCCAATTCCGCTATTTAATACAAATAATGGCCAAATCTACACCGTCTCTTCCAATAACTAGAAAGAAAAAATCCTTAAATCTTCATATTATAAGTATTTTTCCATTTCAGGAGCAAAATAGCCCATAAAATAACAATTCTCCGGATAGTCATTTAATACTGCGGCTTCTTCCAGTAGAGCTGGTGCTACTTTTTACTGCTCGCTAACTTCCTTTTGGAGCTAGTTTATGCATTTTTTGTGAAGTTAAATAGCAGCAGTGGAGGTATGACATAGTGACAGTACTGCACTGGGGGCTACTAGTTTCTTATAATATACTGTTCTTACGATTGGATACAAACTTATTAGGTAGAAAAGATATATAATGGGTTTAGTATTTTTGTAACGATGTAAGTAAAACAATAAGAAAGCTTATCGCTTCTGTGTCTAGTTATAAAGAATAACTGGAAATATCCATTACCACAGACTATGTAGAGGATCAGATTTCACATTATAATTATTCTCCGTGATAGCTTTACTCCTTTCACTCATTTCTTAGAAAGTGTATAGAGTAGCGGCTTCTGTCTGTTTGGGAGAAGTGTCTAGTCGTAATGTATACCTCATATTGGGGACAGACGATTAGGATTAGGCCATTGACTTTTAGGATCGCAAAACAAAATTTGGAATAGAAAATATTTTTGTGAATATTAGGATGCTATTTAACTACCAAAACTTTCGATTAAAACTGCACCTAGGCACTGTATACTATTTCTAAATTCACGGTCATAATCGCAATGGACAAATTCTTGAAATTATTTTGAAACATATTCCTAAGTACAATATCGATCGGTTTTTGTACCGAGTTTGATCCAAATTGGCTCAGATATATTAATTTTCTACAACACATGCTGGTTTTATCATTCTTTTTAATTTTACCACTGCCCTAGGGCGAAATGACTTTTTTCACCCAAGTCTTTGTTTCTATTTATTAGACTTTTAAAATAAACTTTTATTTTGAATTAAGTATTATTCCTCAAAATAATCCCGAAAATCTCATAATTGTGGGTTGTAATTTATTTCCATAGTAATTGTCTTACTATTTCATACTTCATTTACATATCATTTTAAAACTTTTTTACAATTAGTTTACAATTCGACCAAACCTTATGATTCGACTCACTCCCAAATTGTCCATACCTTTTTGTCGACACTATAACCTATTCTCAATCTAATATAACCTAACTATGTATAATAAATGTTTTGACAAAAATGTGTTGACAATTTTGGGTTCTCACTATGATACTTTTGTTAAGGTGCGACGTAATATATATTTTGATAACTTAGCTTATCGTATAAATAGTATACATCCATGTATTTACATCTATTGGCATCAGACACGTATCGGTATCCAGCAATTTGGTCAACAATGACAACAATAGTTCAACCTACTGGTCTGGTGCAATTAATGCAGAAACAGTTTTCCATTTTAGCCGGCTGAAAATGATTTTGACCAGCCAGTCGGCTAAAATGGCTGAAATGGCTAGTGGCCAAAATGGCCAAAAATCATGATTTTCTCACTTCCCATAGCCCCATTTTAACTAGCTGGCCGGCCAACTTAGCCAGCCATTTTAGCCGACCAGCCGGCTGGTCACTGAACACTGAATGGGACCTCTCGCCTTTAACTGTTATAATTATGCTTGAAACAGAAAACTATAACCCTTTTATGTAAATAATTACAAATATTCATGTACCATTTCAGCATTTACAGGTACATTTTAAATTATCAAACATTATGTAGGACCTTAACTAATAACTACACAAAGGAACGCATCACTCCGCATTGGCAGTTTCAATTATTATTGAGGAACTTTAACTTGTATCATTAAATATATCTTGAAGAGAACAAAACGAATATAACATTTGAGCTTTTCGCAGTGTGCCATTTAGTGGGCCGGAGGTAAAGATTTTACATTGACAGATATAGGGACATTTTAGAAAACTGTGGTTCCTCCTCACAGAGTGGAGATACTTGGCCTGTGTAAGTGAGACAAATTGAACCATTTTGACTCAGATTTCAGAGCTAGTACAAATTCCTTAGTGTCCCACAACCAAAAGTAAGGCCATTTTAAATTTTTAAATTCCATATATCTAACTAAGAATAATCTCCACCTCCGGCCCCCAAAAGGAAAATTGACGAATAGTTCAATTCAAATACCTTCCAGACTAGTAGAGAAATAAAAATTTCTAAAATTAGTTTCTTGTTAATTGAATGTATTTAATGTTTATACTAATTTAGAGAAGCCCACAAACTGTGTATTGATTGATACTCAAGAGAATGCAGACAAAATCTTGTTATTCATTTTGTGCGTATATATTTATGTGTATTGTGCGAACAGATAATCTGATTTATTAGAAACAATGGTAATACTGACACCTGACAGCCTGACACGGATGTGAGTTGAGTAAACGCCGAACCCATAGTAGTCAATTGCTTTGGGAGTTGATTGATTCACAACGGCATTGAATACTTGCTGTTAATTAATTACCTAACGGAACATTTGTATATAAAAATGTTGTAAGGTAGAAAATATAGTGTATTAGTGTTTTATGTTTAATATAAATAACCAACTACTTCTGGCAGTAGAGAGAATTGACTAAAAATAAGGGTATATATTATGGCCTTAATTTCTTGAGTAGTATAACAAACATCTCAAAGGGAAACTTGAACTTGCCATAATGGAACATTAACATCTATACGAACAAATATTAACTGGCGTTGTTGTAGCTATTTATGTTAATCACTTGTTACTAAATAATTACAAACACTCCAAATTTATTTTGTAACCAGAATAATTGATTTTTCATTAATTAACAATACATGACTTATTTTAATGCACTTTTCACCTTAATATAAAACTGGCTCACTAAAAGTGAACAAAGTTTTAAAACATTTGTTACTTTCGTATGCATAGGAAACCTGCTAACGTTTGCTTATTGTCATTTGTGAGGAATAAGATGGGCAAAATAAACTGATATGAGATAGTAAAGTAAGATAAGATAATGCTCACATATAAAGATTTACACTATTCATTACGAAATCATTAATCCCCAAATTATAAAACTTACTTCTTTTCGGGTTATCAAAGGTAAAACTTTCGTCAACATAGAGTTAACTATATAAATAAGTGTATATGGTATCTGATATTCTATTTAAATTCTAAATACTACAAGAGGACATAATTTTTTTCAGGTAATAAAAGACCAATAATATACTAATACAAGAGCATATTTTGCGTTGTTTAACATTTCAACATGCAAAAACACAATATATGTCTACAATACGAAGAACGAACACTAAAGTATTCAGGAAATGTTTAAATAGTAGCATTGATCGACACGTTAAAGCCTTTGATTGGCTTAGAACAATTCTGCTTTTCCTTTGAAGGTCTTTCTCTCAACTCACTGTCATTTCTAGAGAATCCATTACCGGTTGGTACCGGGAGTACCGGTGCGGTACCACTACGGTCGGTACTCTTAATCTCAGTACCGATAGGAGTACCGAAAAATGAAGTATTTTTGCTACACTATATAATACTAAATTTAGATAAAAAAATAAAAAGGTTTGCTCTGCTAATAACTTGCATAAGACAAATGGATAAAATGCAAACCGTTTCTAGAGACCTTTTAACTAACATTTCTCAATATACAAGCAAATATTGAAGACAATACTGGTAAATTAGAATATTAAATATATCAATAGATTAGCTATCAAAATATTTAGAGACTTAAAGACTTCACAGTAGTTTTAAAATGTTTGGTTGAAAACTATTGCAGTATCATCTCACGCTTCATCTTGAAGTGGAAAGGAGGAAATATGTTTTATTGAAATATTAAAGTACTACTGTTCAACAAATAAATGTTGCATAATTGTGTTCCAACATTGTGCTTCATAAGAAATAAAGACCTAGTTTCTTGCTAAGTGTTAAGATGAATTACCAATGTCAGAAATTAATCAAAGACATATTTTATTTGATACAGGTAAATGGTCAGCTCAATGGCTTCCAAAATTTCATTCCTTTCTCTCTATATGTAAGGAATGTTATTTCATGTTCGGTTGCAAGGAAATTTACTTGTGTTTACAATTTTATGGTTAGCCACCAAAAAGTGCAGCTTTTTTGCTAAATTGTGTTACAACCTCAAAAAAATTTTAATATTTCCGTGCTCTAGAAGTGTTTCATCGAATGGCATTTTCCAAAATGTAGAACCGCAATTATTGCCTATCCATGTAGGACGGCCTGTGAATAATAGGGAAATTGATTGATAGTTATACTAGGGGAACCATTTTGAATTTCACGGTGTATGATTAGCAATTTGAGGTTACAGTTGTTTGTGTCCGGTTGCTACTTTGATATAAACTGTCAGCCTTGCAAGTCCTTGACTTTCTGAGTTCCACTTCGCTGGTGCCTCACTGGTTATGTACATATACAACATTTAGTGTGACTTCAGTTAAAATAGAACTTTCTATCTCTTACTTGGCATCGTTCAGACATAATTTAATTTTCGTGTTAAAATGTATTCAAAGTATACAATTGTTCTATTTTTAGTTTCTCTTATTATAAACAACATCAACTGCTTTCGAAATTTGTCGTCCTATAGTAATTGTGATTTTAACATGATTACTTTCAATCAATCCGAATGGCAGACAGATTTTATTCTGTCTAACCAAAATGGCCAACCATGGACTTTGGCACCGTCAAAGTATAATCAAACTGTCTTCGGTCGTCATGTAAATAATCCACGCGAACTATCTAGAAGTTTGTGCACGCGGTGTCCGGATATAAGTGCCAAAATAAAAGTGCCAATTGGCACTTTCAATGTCCATAAGTGTCAATTTCAAAAGTGCCAAAAACTTAAGTGCCAAGGCATTTAATGCCAAAATCCCAAAAAGTTTGCGTTGGATGATCTATGCTAAAATATTTATGCTTTTCTAGCAATTCTATTTGTAGTTCATAGTAAATGGAAGACTAACGAACTTAGATCAATCAAGAAAGCCTTGTGTAATTTGAATACGCTGATATGTAAACGCTAAGCTGATAAGCTAAAGTCCTAGCTTAGGGAACAAGTATCCTACATTTATTTCTGTTTATCATTTGCCTTGGCCCCAGTAGTTGAAAAGAAACACCTGCACAGGTATTCCTATATAAAACATGTGTTGTTAAAAACGTAAGATATTGGAAACATGTACAAGAAGATGTACTAAGAACAACAAATTGCTTGGAAGTTGGCATCATGGTTTTAATTATTATCTAGAGTGAATAAACCGCATCCATCAATTTAGATGTTATTGTCCCATTTCCAAAGCGAATAAAGTAATTGTTCGCTTATGATCGTTTACTTTAACAGCGGAATGGCAACACCTCAAAAGAAAAGGTACAGGGAGCTTGATGAAAAGATTTCTTTTCAGGTTGTACAGTATCTCACAAAACCTAATATTATTATCGATTATTTAAATGCATGTACACATTTAGTGGGACGGAATAATCAAGGATGAAAGACTTAAACTCACATAGGATTATAATTTACAAAGTAATACCCTTGTACATAACATGAGACTTAACAATGACTAATTAAACTTGCATTGGCATTTAATTTCATTGGCACTTTTGTTTTTGGCACTTCTCAAAATCTCTGAAAAAAATAATTGGCACATTTGACCGTTGGCACATATATCCGGGAACCGTGCACGCGGTGAATATTCTAATGGAACCAGACCCTGCCTTGAAGTATCTCTTCAATATTCTTGGCAAAGAATTAAATAGTCTGAATTCGAGAATCATGATGGTCATCAAAGATGAGTTGAAATGGATGAATCCAAAGTGGCGATACTTTCTCACTCGACAATTGGTGGCTCCTCTCTTTATATTAGCAATAAAAGTTGGAAGCGAATATTCGATTTACACGACAATTCTCTACAGTCCGAAGGGTGATTCTTCATTTTCACTTCATCCAATTAAAACAGAAGACTCCGAAGAAGAATGGGAAAGAATTTGGAATACTTTAAACGGGAATCTTAATGGCATTCAAATTGGCATTTTATTTGGTCAATTTGCATTGAATAGTCCTAGAAAATTGCCAGAGTGTAAAAGGTTGCTGCTTAATTCATTGATAATAACTAATCGTTTCAGTCATCTTTGTCAAAATTCGGTGAGAGCGGTTGGATTGATGGCTGAAAGACTGAACTTCACTGCCATATATGCAAGGCAATATGAACATCTAAAGGAACAAAGTCGATGTGGGCACATTTGGATGTTAACAGCTTCCGCCCGCCCTTACAATAAACCATGGTATGTTACTCTTTTCATTGAATACTTTCAAGAGATGATTCCATATTATTAATCCCATGCAAAACTAAAGCATAAAGATTCTGAGGCATTGCCTATAAGTTTGTCCATGAAAATCCATACTATTTTCTTGGTTTGTGGATACTTTTTACTTGGATCATTCATCACTCTTCTTTTGGAATGGTTTTGGCGCACTAGATTGAAGCTGAAAACAAGCACTACGAATATTTTAAACTGGATAATAACCTTCACCAAAGATGTTCGACGAAGTAATCGTGTATTTCCGTTGGATGGCGTGAATATCGAAATGGGTGACGCAGTATTGTCTATTCGAAAAGGGCGTTAAAACAGGAAGGCTTGCTTAAGCTTGTTTGGTATATAGCTAGATTAATTTTAGTGTCAAAATACATTTATTATTATTATGTACACTAATATTTAGCGGAATTCATGTTTGATTTTTTATTAGTAAATCGAATGTAATAGAAGTAGAATTAAGCCCAGTCATGCTATGTGTTATAATAATTGTAATATTAAATTATTATTATTATTACAATATTAATTTCAATGCGACAATTAATTGCAATTAGGAGACAAATCCATTGTATTTAGGAATGCATGCATATCAAAATCACAATAACTAAATAATATAAAAAAATTAATAGAAATCTAACCAGAAATAATGGGCGTATATTTAAAGTAGTAGTGGGACGTAGGAGACAGCCAACCCCGCCATTTTGGATTCTGGTTGCTCGGACACTTACAGCCATAGCCTATGGCACTCATGAAAGGACAGGCACTAACCTTACTCTTACGCTTGGTTACTTATAGCCATACACTATGGGAACAGGCACTAACTTTACTCTTATGGTTGGATAGTCACAGCCATAGCCTAAGGCAGATCTAAGGTACCGTTCTGCTCTAACATTTCCCAAAATAGCATACGGGACTCATGAAAGTACAGGTACTAACCTAACTCGTACACTTGGATAGTAGCAGCCATACTTTGTGACAATTTATTAATACATCATTCACAATTTAAAGCTAGCATATAATTAACGTGATGCAATATAGGTATATCATATTCATATATGCATATTTATAAGGGTAATTACTATGAAATATAATAAATGACAATGCAAATTGGATCTTTGAATACTCCATGATAATGATGAGAGACAATGTGTGTAGACACCTCCTGTTAATATTAATTTTATAATTTTAATTAAATAGATACAAAGTGTACACATAGACACGATAGTGTAAACCAGATTATATTAATTAAATTATCATAGATTGTCGATTATTCGTTATTAAGTGTTAAGACGAACAATTTATAAAACTTTCTATAAAACTAACTATAAAAATCTAAAGAAATTTCATCAATAATTGTATCAAATACTGTATAAACACTGTTATTTACATAATAAAAACTTGTTATTTTATTGAGGTTATGTGCATTTAGCAACCTAATTTTAAAAGTACACTCGAAAACAAAGTTCCATATACCTGAGACTACATGTGGTTATGTCATGTACACTCCAATGTTTGGATAGTCAGAATAGTAGCATTTGACAATTTATTAATACATCATTGAATGTTTAAATGTATTTTCAAAGTTTGTGTCAGATTATGGGTATATCGCATACCAATCTATAAGAATTGAATACAGTAACGATAACATATAATAAACAATAAGCTAAACTATATCCCTGTGAGTACTTATATTTGATGAACATAATGGTGTGTAGGACAAAAACATTGTAAATATCTATGTGTATGACTTTACATGTAAGGATAAGTGTAAGCAATGAAGGGATATGGAAAGGGGTTAAATACAATGGTATGTAGTGGACAGGGAAGGTACCTGTAAAGATGCATTACAACATTGTACAGACATACGCATTTTAGTACTATAAAATATCCAGGTAATGGAAATAAGTTATTTCCTAAACTGGAGTACGTTTGAAACAAAAGAGTTGCTATGACCTTTAGTCAAAAATCCTTTCTCAGAAAAGGATTTACATTAAACCTTTTCTAGTACCTGGAGCGTAAGTTGGTTTCAACTTACGCACCTTATATTTTAATTCTGCGACGGCCTTTACTAAGAATATTTTTGTTACTAATCATGTGTGATAATAATTCACACTCTGAGGTAGTAATACCAGTGCATGTCAGAAATTTAACTCGTGTGATCGTTTAACTCGTATTCATTATTGCTAATTAATATTATATAAATTATATAGATATTATGTGTCATATATTAGCTTAATTCTTACTTACTTAGCTTAGACTTAAATAGGAATTATCATACCGCAATGTGAAAATTTTTCCTAATATGTTGCCAATTTATTACTAAATACTCGGAAACTTTTGAAAACAGTCGACAGACATGGATAGACACGGGACCACCCCAAATTGTCAACACCTTTTTGTCAACACCGAATTGTCAACACAATTTTGACCCCTTTGGTCGCCAACACCTTTTTGTCAACCCATTTAGACTTTTTGTCAACACACGTTTAGCATCTCTTTTCCACGATTTATGTATCACAATTCATTTTTTGGGTGGAGCACAGTGCTGGTACTTTAAATAATCATTCTTTGAAAAAAATTTTGCTCGAAATGGGGCATTTATGAGCAGCTGGAAAAATTGCAAATGAAAGTCCAATATTATCAATATATAATATACAAGTAAAAGAGTACGAACTTTAATATTGCATGGTCAAAACTTGGACAAATAATTTTCTTGGTTCAACAAAAGTTAAAAATTTGAAATTAACAGAATCGTTCTCAAATATCGCTAAGAATTTTTTGAAACCGTTTCTGAGTTTAAATAATTTTTTGAAAATGACCGATTAAATCGCTACCAGTCGCAGTTGATCGTTCTGTGCATCGATGTGGAATTTCGTTAATGAACATCGCAGCGAAAATTGAGGCTTGATTGGAAATTGGCTAGGATTGTCGAGCGAAATAAGTTTCCTAACAAGAAATTGTAATATAGCTTAGTTAGGTATATAAGATATCCTGTTAGGCCAATATTACGAAGGGTACGACTAAAAGCTATGAGAAAATGGCTAAGTAAATAATGATAGGTTAGGACGAGTGCGCATAGGCAGATTAGGATTATGCAAAGTCTAGATAAGACTCGGACGATCGAAGTCGCGAGTCAAGAAAGAGATAAGATTAGTTATAGGCATTACTGTATGCTATATCTATAAGCTTAGTAAATAGTGCTAGGTTAAGATGAAATGGTGTATGCTAAATAGTATATGCAAAGTGAGTCGAGCGAACTCGAGCTCACGAGAATAAGATAACGATAAGCCAAAGTCGTTATAGGTATTAGATATATATATATTTCTCAAATCAAAAACAGTCAAGTCAAAGTGACTTTACATACATTGATAACAATTCAATGAATGAATATGAGAATTGGAGTTTCTCTGTGTGCCGACCTAAAAGGAACGGTCCACAGACAAACTCCTTAATACTAAATAAATCTAGAATACAAACTAAATACAAACTACAGAAACAGAGTACTGGGGACTTACAACTTGGTCAGTTGCTGCTGGGGCTGTGACAATCGGAGGGGATGACCGGACAGCGACGTTGACACTTGGACAGTGACCGTTGACCTCTTGTCCAGAGATTGATGTCACACTTGACCCAGTGTGATGTCGCTAAGACGAGAAGGGGCAACTTGAACAGTTGGAAGGAATATAGCTTGATCAGCTATTAGGGAGTGCTACTTGTTCAGTTAGCTAGGAGAAGGCAAGTGTCACGAACAATGCATTTCGGATTCCTTTTATAGTTTCCGAAATGCATTGTTTTTTAACAGAAAGGTACTTAACGGTACTTTTTAATTTATGTTATTTTACTAGATAACAAACAAAAAGTCTTAGACATGGTTCTTATGGAACCGAAATTTAACTAACTTAGAATTAGGAAACATAGCAAATCAATAAGTAGGTACTTAACTATATTTCTATCATATAACAATAACTTTGCTATTAACAGCACAGCTGCTAATAGCAAAGATAGTCAAATAAGGTTTCAGTGTAAATGAACCTTATAAAATGTTCACATGCTGTCCAGTATATTAAACTTTTTAGTATATTAGTATATTAAATTTTCGTGTGTTGACAAAAAAGGGTTGACAATTCGGGGGTGAATCGGATAGACACAGACATTTACATAGTCTAACATTCAAAAATTCTAGACCAACCTCACTAACCGCACAACTAACCGCAGCAATAGCGTCAGCAAACGCAGTCAAGACCGCGAAAACCACAACAGAAAGTCATAAAAAAATCTATGTATAATATTTCACTAGGTTCATTGTCGAATAGTACTGATTCGGAGACTCTATAATTTGTTCTTTAACAAATAGTATAACTTATAATCAATAAGGCTAATATGAAAGGGAGATTAGGACTTGTATACAGCATGTAAAGATTAAAATTATTAAAGTATCAGTGCATATTTGTTGCCGTGTGTAATAATTAACAATGTAGGTATTTGTATATGTGAATCTTCCCCACGCTCATTGGTATTAGTGCTACCCCACACTGTATTGTGGGCATTAGCGTCGCTTGCAAACAATATAGGCAATGATTTTTGATAGCAGTAGTAGATTAAATTCCCAACTTCTTTAGAGGGTGGATGCTTTTCCTTATCTGGTAAATATGCTGATGCAAGTACAATATGCCTATCATTAATTCTAATTTTTAGGGCAACCAAATCTCTACTCCAGAAGGAGCAGAGAGGCCAGACTTCCAAATTATTTGATGTAACAATACATGATCTAGGGTTTTCAGGACCTTCGATGGCATGAAGTTTTCCCATTTATGACACAAATCTTTCCCTTATATGCATAAGGTTCTTGTATAAATATTATGTATGTGTTGCCTAGTTGGCGGTTACTAACTAAAGCAGTGGTGGCTTTAAAATGCTCCAAGTTAATCTGCAAGCATCTAAGTTTGTTTGAGATAATGCATTTATTATCCACAGAGGTTGGGGTATTTATACTTTTGCCGCCGACCTAGTTCCGATAGTCGGCGAATGCTCTTGTGTTAAGATGTGTAACTGTAAATATAAACTGGTTACCTTTGTATCCGACCAGGATTACCGTGACCATGTAGTGTGTCATCAGAAACTGTAAAATAAAAATAAACAACTGGGCAGTATCATTGTGAATACATTAGTGTCCTCTTTTAGTTTAATGTTTTTTATTTTCAGTTGCAAGGGGAGTAAAACACTTCTACCACATACGAAATATAGAAAAATCAAAAAATAGTAAATGGAATAATAAAGAAAAACAAGAAAATCCGTTGCCATTCGGAAAAAAATCTATGTTAGGGTTCATGGGGTTTATTTCGACTCTTTTAAATGTGCCGTTCGGGTATAATACCGAAGGGCACATTTTCCAGTCTTAGAGTCAGTATTGGCTCTAAGGAGTTAGCGGTTCGTTAGCTGCAATGCGAAAATAAACTAATCCGAATAGTTGCTCTTCTGATTTGATATTAGTGAATATGAATGACTGCAGAAACAGTTAATTGCAATTCACTAGTCCAACTAGTATATCATCTCTTAATGGCATGACATTATGAAGATGACCTAAAGTTTTAAAGGTTAAGGTGAAACTCATTCTTGTTCTTGTATCTTCAAGCCATCCTTTTGTAGCTTGTCCTTTAAAATTCCAGGCATCCACACGTGTGATCAGCCACTCCGTAAATTTCTCATTGGAGCACCTGACCATACCGTGTATACCTGAAATCTTTCTGAAGTTAAGGCCATATTTGAAATTAGGACTGGTGTTTTCGAACATGCACTGTCCTATATATACATCGAAGGCCTCTAGGGCCAAATTACTAAAGGGGGTGGACGAGTTGCAACTGTAGGTGATGTGCACGTCTCTCTCGTCGTTCGTTTTGGGAGGGTGAATAACACCCCTGCTATTCGTAGCCTGAGGAACATTAGTGGACATTGCCTGTCTTTTATTGACAGGACCAGAGTCCGTCGAATAGTTTTCACTACGGGACCTGGTCCTGCGTTTAGTGCTGTAATGTCTGCATTTTTATCTGCTGGCTTTATTATTATGTTATTTTCGAAGATAAATTATGATTATGTATTTGATTGAGAAATTCTCTGCAGTCTGGAAAAATTGTGCCAATGTTTGGGGCTGGTGTGTATGCATTTGAATCTTTTAATTTACTATATTTGGTTGCTAGTTGTTCTAATGGGCCGTAGTCGTTTGTGTTTATTAGGTTTCTGTTTTGGAAGAATATCTTCCAACTCACTTTATGTAGGTTTCGTAATATTTCTGTTTGTAATTGTTTTTTAGTGTGGATGAATTCAAAATTAAACGTGTTTCCGGCTAATAGATTTACTTTAATTTCGTTGGGTATGATAATGTTGGCTAGATTGTGTAAGCTATTGGGAGTTAATAATGTTAAATGGTGTAAGTGTAATAATGTGTTTGATGTTTCTTTGTTGGGTATTGATATGTGTGGGAATAATTTGGTTGCTCTTCGAAATTTTCTCTTTTTAAGAGGTGTTGTCGGGAGGGAAATCCGGGTTAGACTGAAAGATGCCCGTTTCCTTGTATTCCTGACTCTGGTTCGGAACCCGACCTGACTGACTGACGACGACGAGGGTTCCCGACCAACTGGTGAGTCCGTCTCCTGGTGAGTCTGGGAGGTGGGAGGCATTTGCATGGGAGCCTCCTCATATCACCCCACCCAACAAGTCCCCCACAACCTGTGGTGTGGAACGGGTTGAGAATGGAAGGGTTAAGTAAATAAAATGATATTCCCTTCCAATATTACAACAATCATATAAAAAGCATAGTACATCATGTTATAATAATTTTGGTGTAATTTCGTGTAATATGTGTGTACAGTGTGTTTGAATGTATTGGTATTACATAAATATTACCTAATTTGATTTTGATACATTAGCTTGTCTATATTAACATATGTGTCCTTTATACAATAATAATATTAAATTGAACAGTTTTAGTTTGTTAGTACTAATTATTATGTAAGAGCATGCAAAAAGTAAAATTATAACATATTATACAACATGAGTCTTAATTTGGGGTATACTGACATAAACTCAGATAAGACAGGTACGTAGAGAATTCCTTGGAGAAATTTTTGTCCAGAAGTGGTTGAGTTTAAGTAAATTTCTCTGCTTCATTCAAAAAGTGTTTCTCCTGTCGTGCGGTCGTGGATTTGTTTGTTGGTGAGTTATTTTTGGTGTGATTTTTTTTTGGACATTTGTTTGGAATTTCGAAGTGGACTTCCTGTGAATAAGTGTACATTTTTTTGTTTATATTTTGTATAGTTGTTGTTGACATTTTAGTAGTGTTTGAGTTAGCTGTAATGGCTCATTTTAAGGGTGCTGAGAGAGTTGGTGGTGACAAGTACCAACATATAAAGGTGCCAAAGTGTAGGTTACACATGTAGTGGGAAGATTATTCCGTCCATTGAGGATTGTGCGAAGTCGAAGAAGACTAAGGCCATATCCCGCAAAAAACAAGAGGAGAAACGTCGCAATAGGATGTACGTGATGACCCACCCTGATAATTTCGTGCCTCAGTTGCTGGAAGATGCGAAATCTGAATATGCCCGGAATCTGCGAGTTGAGAAAGCACTGGAGCGTGGTATGCATTTTATTTTTGTTCATGTCTACTCCATAGTGTATAGTATGGATAAGATTTTCTGAAATTTTCCAGGCATTAATTTATGGTTTCAGCCGGCAAGAAGGATTTGAGCTATGTGCCCGGTTTGGATGTGGATGTCCCGGCTTGCTCGTCTAAGCAAGCATTAGATGCGGCCCAAAAACTGACGGCTGTCCAAGTCCAAGAGGAGTCTAAGGAGTGTGAAACTCTATGTGCAGCTTTAGCCAAAGCTTTGCCATGCACTTTGTCGGTGGACATGACCCGTTTTTCCGTTGGAGGTGGCAAATTCGGGATTTTCCGGGATATTTTGGAGCAAAATTCCCGAACTATTATCCTGAAAAAAATGATGCCCGAAATCTCAGAAGGTAATTTCATTCAGTAATCTCACTTTATGAATTGCAATACCCGCATTTCTGATGTAATTCCACCGTAATATTAGTATATTATTATATACCGTATTTCTGTAATTTAGTGCCCCCGGCTTCTATTGGATGTAATGCTTCACGTGTAAAAGATGTTGTGATGGCTGCCGATGTGACTGCTTATACTGTCAATGGACCGCGCGTTGCTGCGTTGAAACGGAGAATCCGTCGCTTGCAGTCTCGCATCAAGTTGATGAGGTTGAGCAGCAATAAAACGATAACGAATGGTAAGTCATTTTCTTTGATTTCCAAAGAGATATATACGTTGGTTGTTGTAATGCATTGTATATTAATAATTATTATTTTGTGTTTGTAGCTAAGAAGCGAGCACGCAAGGCCGAAGGTGACCGATGCAAATTAATAAGAAAATTTGTCCGCGATTCCAAACCCAACCCAATTGTAGAGCTTCAGCCTCCTCAGTCCCATCCAAGTCTACAATTGTGGAAAGTTGCTCGTAACTTGGGTATTAGCACATTGGCGAAGACAGCCCCAAATGAACCGACTTGTGTGGACGAACCCAAAGAGGAGAAGATTGATTCCGCCATTGGTGTAATGGGAAGTCCTGTAGTTGTTCAGAAGATGTCTGTAGAGATGCCTGGCCCCTCTGTTGTGAAGCCTGAATCGAACTGTTTGTTTTGTGGTAAGTAACCATTTTTCCATCTAACTTGTCAAAATTCTTGTAGTTATATTGTGTATATATTATATTGATTTTAATTAATAATGTTGTTTGATTTTTCATAGGTGGGCAACATGTGAGTGCTAAGGGCCGCTCACGATGCCGCGATCTTCACCTAGGCAAGGCTGGAATGCACAAGTGTGCCATCTGTGGGAAATCGTTCTCTCGTAAGGATAGCTTGACAAAGCACGCGAAACTCGTCTCATGTGAGCGTTTCCTTAAGCTGTAGATACTATTCTGTTGCTTGCTTGGTGCAATAAAGTGTATACTTGGTTTCCCATTGAAAATGCTTGCTTGTATTATTTTTCTTTTGTAGCTTCATATAGTCTGGATATCTTGTAGCGCTGGCTTCCATATTACTGGCTTATATTAATGAAATGGTATACATCGTAAAATTTCTTGTTTCTTAGGTATTTTCGTCCTGTGTCGTGTATTGCATGTAACTGTGTTGGTCCCAAGAATTCTTCCGAAAAGGCTTCATGTGAAACACATTTAGCATAGGGAATCTCATATCCCCACCAAATACACTGGTTTCTTTTTTAATTTTTATATTCTTCCATAAGTTAGTATAGCACTAATGAAGACTGTGGTTCCATATTTGTTGAATACGTTTCTCTGTCCAACTTCACCGTATTCTGCCTAACTGCATTGGAGAGGTGAACGCATCATCACCTTGAAGTTAACGCACCACCAGACTGTCACCACCAAAAGGGTTAATCACCACCAAAATGGTAGTCACCACCAAAATGAGTAATCAATACCAGAATGGTAGTCACCACCAAAATGAGTGATCACCACCAGAAGGGTTAACCCCACCGGGTATTTTTGACTAAGTTTATCTTTTGACGGCTAAACCGAACCCGCCAAACCCGCCGTAAGTAGAAGATGCTCAGGGCTTCCCAACAATATTTATTGGCCAAACCCGCCGAGTATCTTGATGCTTAGAGATGACTTGGGTCACTTAATACGCGAACCCGCCGTGACCCGCCGATAGAATAAATTTACCCACGGTTGTTAAACCCGCCGTATCTGAGTATATTTTGTGTGATGCCTATTTAGCTTCATGACGTCTAGTTATATTCACTATATGGTGTATCAATACTTGCTGTTAATATATTTGAATCTTATGTTGCTTATGGCAGCATTTAGTGTTATTCCATATGACCGTTCCCAGCATATGAAAACTTGTGATCTTCTCCTTCCAATTTGTGTTTGTAGATCATGAAATATGTACTGGAGTCATTTCTGATGTCCATCGCAGCTTTTAGTCGTAGTGTGCATATAACCATTCCAATACGCAAAGCACGCGTTATACGCGCTTACTTCTGGATGCACCAGGCGATACATAGTACGAGAACACTCGTATCACTAAGTTCTTCTTTCCTGTAGGTAAGTCGCAATACGCGATTTTTGTGAGCCCACAAAGCTATATCCTTAATGCACAAGGTAGCATATACGAGAACACTCGTATCACTATAACAACACCAGATTTTTGTGTCACCACCAAATCTGTGTGTATCACCACCGTCGTTTTGACTTGACGCCACCGTCCTTTAAGTGCAATAGCCTTGCTCTGGTCCCTATCGCTGATTGGTCGTTGAAGTTTTGAGCGTTTCCGAAGCGTCACTAGAACTCAATGACAAAGGCGATTAGCATAAATTCCACCAAGAACCATGAATGCTTAATTTGACGGATATGTCCTTTGTCCGTCGTTTGCACATATATTTAACGCTCACGAATTGAAATTTCCGATTCACACACACTTTTTAAGTACAGTGTCTTGTCTTATAATCAAAATTTTGAAAAGATGTTTCCGTTTCGGTATTTTATATAATAAAATGAATGTATGAAACCAAATAGGTAAGAATTTACGGGCAAATAAAATTGAAAATTGTGCTCCGAATAAATATTTTTGTACGAAAATTGTGCTTGCACTCACAATAAAATTATGAAATATTTGTAATTGTTACTGAAGAGAAAATAAATAATTTTTGGAACGATACCAGTACTATAGTCCACCGCTGCAAAAGTCCTTGGCGGCGAGTCCGAATTTCCCAAGTTGTAGACTCCGAATTTTCAATGTATTCCGTTCCCGAGAAGACAACAGGTAAGTCCCGCAGGCACACACAATTTCTCCGAAAATTATACCTCCAGTCCGCTGGGCACCGATTCCTTTCAGCTTCTCTCTGCTTTGGTGAACACACCCAAGCCTAAAGTAAAACACACTTCACTATTTCCTTTGCCAAACTGCTCTCTCACAACGCCCCGCAGTACTCCGTCACACCAAACACCGAAAAAAAACTTTGCAGTCCGAAAATAGGTGAAAGAAAGTCGGGTTCGGCACCACTTGTCGGGAGGGAAATCCGGGTTAGACTGAAAGATGCCCGTTTCCTTGTATTCCTGACTCTGGTTCGGCTCAATGCACCTAAAACTACTAGTATTTATGATCGGGATGGAGTGAAATGACTGCACAAAATAGAGAACGACGAGATTTGGACACAGACAAAGTAGTGGTTTATTATTCTCGAAATTATGACACGATCGTATTTACTCTAAGTTCTCCAAAACCCGACCTGACTGACTGACGACGACGAGGGTTCCCGACCAAATGGTGAGTCCGTCTCCTTCTCCTTCAGTATAAGGAGTCGTAGTGGGTGAGACTGGGAGGTGGGAGGCATTTGCATGGGAGCCTCCTCATAGTGTTGTAATCTGAAAATATTATGATTAACATTTTATTTGTTGGGTTGTTTATGTGGAGTTTTATTTATATAAGTTTATTGAATAGGCTTAATATAAGTAAAATTAATTAGTAGATTGGTTATTATGATTTGGAGTTATTTTAGGGTGTAATTAATTTTTATAGTGTAGGTATTAGTACTATGATGTTTAATTATCTTAATTTAATTTAATTACAGGTGGTGATATTACTATTTGCAATAATTCGTCTGGGTCAATTAATGTTTTAATGCAAGTCTTGTTATAAGGTCATGTTTTTTTGTTTATTAATATAATCTAATGTTAGTGATTGATATTGTCGTTGATGTTGGTATTTTTTTGTTTGCAGAGATTATTTGTAGGAGAGTGACTATGGTTCTGTTGTGTGCAGGAGTAAGTATTCTGTCAGTAATCGTTTGATTGTGTTCTCGCTTTTTTCTTGACGTGTTTGGGCGGTAGGGATATTTGGTTGAGTGTATCCATTGCTATGGCTCCTAATTCCACATAATGGTTACTGGAGGTGTCTTCTGGGAAGCAGCCTATTGTGTTTATATCTGTTATTTCGTCGTCTGTGCCCGTATTGGGATTTTCGTAAGTCTGTTTGTTGTTTGTATATGTGAATGGGTTTATCGTATTTGGGATATGAGTGTGGGGAGGGGGTGCTCGCCCTCTTCCTCTTGCTCTATTATTAGGGTTGTGTTAGTTGTTAATAGTCTTGGTTCAGTGTATTTAGCCTTTAGCATGGCTGTGGCTCGTTTTTGGTAGTCGTCTATATGTTTTTGATATTTATTTATATCTTTAGAGATTGCAGTATTGAACTGTGACTGCTTTTTAACGCTCTCGTCTATATTAGCTTTATCGACTATGGCTGGGGTTTTATGGATGAGTTCTGTAAGTACTATGGAGTACATATTAGTTTATTTCTCTATGGCTGGCATAGTCTTGGATGAACCTGGTTGCCGCCAGTTCGGCAAGTTAGGGCCGAAATTGTGTCCAGTCAGTGTCGGTTAGTATTTTAGTATAGTATTGACGGCTATATTTTGTAATTTAGCAAACCATGCGGTTGCTTGTTCGATTAGTAATTTTTTATCTGTATTTCTAGTTTGGGGGGTAAATGGGAGAATCCTTTGATTCTGTCGTTTAAGGGCTTTGTAGATCAAGGGCTTTAAGGGCTCCATTTTGAAGTATGCTCCCCTAATTGTGGCCATTGTGTAGAGTCTGCTAGTTAGGGCTTTGATACCGTTTTGTTGTATCAGTGTAGCGACTAAATTAAATTCAAATTTGGGGTTATTGAGTTTAATTTTTACGTCACACACTGAGGTGTGTTCGGCTAATGCATCGGTCCATTTTCCACTACTGTGGAGGACGGGGATGCAAAAACTTCTCAGCGCCTCAGTATCCAAGATGGCGGACTCAGATAGCGCGCCTCATTTTGGGACGGGAAGGTGGGGGGTGGAGGGGGGGTGGGGGGGCGGGGGGTGGGGCCCCCGCCCCTTAAGGGGCGCGAAATTTTTTTGGGGTCATGTGACGGCGAGTATAGGAAAACCCCCTTTAAATATGACTTGAGCGACATAAAAAATTGTCCCAATTTTGACATTTTTGTGCTGAAAATAAACCAAAATTGACGTACTTGTGCAATTTTTCCCAATCACAGAAAAATTTTCAATTCTTTCCGTTTCCTTAAAAAATTTGATTAAAAATATTATATAACCTTTTATTTAGAATGTTTATTTTTATCTTTTATTGTATATAATATGACAATGCTTCAATACATCATATGAATGGATATACCCAGTAGCTACTCTTCCTGTATATTTGCAATTAATTTCATATACCATTGCTTTTGAAAAAGTATTTCCAATATATATAATAGGTTAAGGTTAATTTCAAGTTCCAATTTATTTAAGAACGTTTTATTAAAATCGGAGGTCTTCTATTTTACAACTTTATTTCTTTTAATTATGACAAATTCCCTGTATTGCACAAATATTGCAAAAAATTGAGCAGCCCCTATTTTGATAAAAATTGGTGAAATGAAAACATCACGTTTTATTTTCAACAGATTTGTGTGTTGTCACAGTCGATTAGTTTGCAGATAAAACAGATTATCTGCTCTACAGGATGGCTTACAGACCTATTTGTTACCTAGTCTAGCCTAATTAATATGTCAGAGAAAAGAAATATATAAGTGACAGGGCGACCCTATAGTATATAATCAATGGAATTAAGTTCGAAAGTTTTAGTTTATATTTATATGACTTTCGATCTGCTCTAGTCTATCGACAACCTTCGAGGTAGTCCACTTTAAAAGTGACCCCCCAACTTGAAAAAATCTCCATTGTTGGCGACTTTCAAAGTGTAAGTCCAATGCCTTTTCTACTAACTTTATTGAACTGCTCCCTGCCTTTGGTCCGTTCCATTTTACAAACGCTTTCTTTTTAAGGCTGTCAATATGCAATTTTGGACGGAACTCCGCATCTTCAGAAACCACACTTCCCATTCCTTCCACTACAGCTTCGCAATGAGTACGCAACATACTTGTAATTAGCAACTGTGAAATATTTTCTATTGCTCTATTTTCAACGCTATTGCAAAAGTCATAATATATAGCTAACTCCCTATCTATTTCAACATATTCATTGAGCATGATTTCTGTTCTTCTTTTTTCTGCTTCTTCTCTACCAATTTCTGCTACTAGTTTAAGAAATTGCTGTTTCTTTTTAGTGGGTTCCGAATCAATAAGGGCAACTGAAATTCTTTTCACAAATTCCCTATACTCATTACTTATTGATAGTAGACTTATATTATTGTCTAATACACCATTTGCTTTAGCCAAGGCAACTAAGCTGCTCAGATCAGTTGGAACTGACGAATGTATATAATGTTTGTAAACTGATTGAATGTCAAAAATTTCTTGCGACATTTTAACAATTTTCGGTTGGCTTTTAATAAATCGATCTCGAAGATGATTTGCAAATGAGGCAATGAATTTAGCAACTTCTGCGCAAGTCTTTTGGCAGACAGCATCTCTAACTACTTTTAAACTATCTTCCGCTGCCTCAGATGCCACTACTGATTGTGGTGCCATGCTTCTATGTGTTCGGATCACATTCTTTCGAAATAAAAATGTCCTTCCTCTTATATTGGGCGGTAGACTCTAACTCAGTCTTTGCAGACAAAAACGTTTTTAAAGGGTCCTCTTTCCCGTCACTTTCATCCAAAGACTCTATTGAAAGTAGTCTGGTTTTCATGGTCTCTAAATCCTGTATACCTTTATTAATAACTTTTGCCAATTGCCACGGAAGCAACTCAACTTTCTGAAATGTTTGGGAAAGAAAATTTATATGCTTATACACATCATACAATGCAGTAACCCCATATACAAATTCTGCTGCTTCCAATTCTCTAATCATCGTTGCATTCCTAATTTGCTGTTGACTGAAGTATGCGTAGTAATACTCATAGTTGTGCAAAAAATTTTTGTACACTAAGTAACTGTAAGTAGCAAAACGAGTGTCCGAAAATTGTATTGGCTTCATAGCTGAATTGTCGGATAATTCTAGAAGCCCTTCATATGCCTTTCCATTGAACGTCGAATTATTTTCTGATACTAGTCGTTTAATTTTTGTCGCAATATTTCCTTTGACTTTTTGTGCATCTTGTTCTGCAAGTTCTAATACATGTGCCGGGTCCCACGATAAACTAAACCAATCTTGTCCATCAGTAATGTTCATATTTTGTAATAAATGATCCATTACTTTCAAATGGACAATCTGGCCATCCACTGCGATTCCAACGAGCCTATGCAATATTGAATCAAAATATTCTTCATCCGATGCATAAAGTTGACTGAACTTATCAATGAAGTAAAATCATAATTATCATAATGACAAGCAAGAAATATTTGATAGAAGTATGAAGTATTACTGACCTCGCTTTTAATTCCGAATTGTCAGGAAAATCTGCTGACAAGGATGTACGGATTTGTTGAGCTATTCCCTTTCCAGTATGGTCTTTTACAGCACTGTAATCATAGAAGTAAGGTCGAATTTTTCCAGCTGTAAACCCTATTAAACCCACAATTTGTCCGGTTCGTTTGTTTGTTGTCATTTTGTCTGCAATAACCGATACAGGGGTTGGTTTTCCCGTGGCTGGAATTTCAGCTTTTAGATCCAATGATAATTGATTTCTTAAAATATCGTAAAATTGATTATGCAAAGCTGCACAAAATTCCCTACTATGATTAATATGTCCAATATTGGTTCCGATAGAGGCCTGTAACTGCAACAACCTTTCAAAGTCAGAGAAATTCCCAGCAGATTTGTACGCAATTTGGCCCACAGCTTTCCCAGCAATATAATTATAGTTTGTTAATTCTTTATTTTCTTTGGCCATTTCAGCTGCCGCTTCAATATGCGATTTTAATGAAAGGTGGCTATTAATTTTTTTGAAATTTAAGAAATCTCTGGATTGGGAGCCTGTTAATGAAGTAAAGTTTTTACTACCCTTAGTTAATTTGAATCTCAAAATTCCAGGAGATTTTGGCAAATTTGTTGGTCTTTCGTTCATCACGCAGCATATGCACGTTGCTTCACAATAATTTGGTACTCCTTCATCTTCATCTTTGCTACAGCCTGGTTCATCAACATCTACTGTTTCTACATATTTGAAAGAAAAACCAGGAAGTACCTCCCTTAGCTTGTCCAATGTTTTACATTTTGCTACGGCTGCTATCTCTTTTTCCTCAGGCGACAGCTTTTTAGTGAGCAATGGCTTTTGCTTCTCTTTTTTTAATTCCGATATTTCTGTTTCCAGCATTTCTATTTTTTTAACTAGGGTTGATTTCATGTCAATAACAAGTGAAGCTAGTGACTCTAATGTTACTGGAAGCTCCAGTTTATTTTTTAAATTGGTGCTAATTTTAACTTGTTGCTCCTGTTCAGTTGCACTTGTAGCAACCCCTTCCATAGTTGGTAAATGCATGTGTGTAGGAACTTCCTGGACTGTAGGCACTTTTATGTCCGTAGATATTTTCATAGAATCAACACTACTTAAGTCTTCTTTTCTCTTCTTCTCGTGGCTGTGAGCTGTTGTCTCTTTCCCTGTAGGCCTTAAATCTAAATCAATTATCACGGTAGATGAAGATTTTTTCTTATTAGCCGAAGAGCAAGGTTTGATATAATTATATTTGTAGTGTATAGATTTTAAAGCTTTTGTAGACGTCAAAAGGTTTAAATTCACACATATTTCGAGGGAGCAAAGGTGTGAAATGTTCGTCATAAAGGAAAACATTTACAGGAGATTTGCCACTGTGTAATGGATTTGATATATACTGCAGATGATTGCTTTCTTTTCTTGGTTCTGACAAATATTTGCGGAAGTAGTCTTCGCCCTTCGAAGAGTCTCCGAAGAGATCTGGGTCGTTGATATCGAATTTTTCAAATACAATTATTGGCCGGTTAATAACCTCACTGGTAATTAAATTTACAGTGTTAAACGACCAATGGTTGTTTGTGGCGACTTCATTAAACAAGAACTTAAAATCCTCGCCATATGTAGCTCTAACTGCAGACGATAAGTTTTCTTCATTTTCTACTACCTGTTGCAAAACTCCCAAGCGTATAATAGAATGAATTTTTTCATCTCCAAACAAGGCCATAGCAATTGCAGAATACCAGCAATTTCCATCTCTTTTAACTTTCGCTGGAACATAATTTGACTTCATAACATTAGGCAGACAAGCTGCAACAATTGAATCTTCTTTATTAAAATAGTTAGCTTGCATCAATTAAGAGTTTTCACAAAATCTTTTGATGCTGTCAAATATTGAGATATTTTGTTCTATTACATATCGAGTTTGTTGCAGAGATTTTTGTTGAATACTTCCCAAAATTTCTTCACACTTTAGTAAAATAACTTCCACATTGCTATGCATTTGGTCCAATCGTATTCTTTTATGACGAAAATTTTCCGTTTCCTGTTAATGAAAACCGAATATTTAAAATTTAATGTAAATTACACCGAATAAAATCGGCAGACCGTAATTTTTTTTCCGATGCCTCTTGCCGTTAACTACTATAAGCACACTAATATAGTTTAATAATTGACATTTCAGTTTTGAAATTAAATGTTTTTTGATAACAATTTTCACAGATTAAATACAGCGGGAATTTAAATGAATGATTTATGGTAGTAATAATAAGAATGACAAATTAAGCGTTGTATTTTGAATATATTTGCATATAACGGCTTATTGTAGCTCAAAATTTGTTAACGGCATTTACGGCAATTAACGGCATGCGGAATTTACGGCACTCTCGACTCGATACTCTTTGCTAGCCTTGGTCGTTTTTAGTAGTTTTGATCACATAGTCGCATATAATATATCAGGAATTTCAACAGCAACAGATTTTGTTGCGATGCAACTGTAAAATTGCAGTAGTTGTAGAAAATTAATTTTCCATTAGTTGTTGATTTTAAACAGGAAAAAAGTTTTGGTAAATAAAAGGAATGAAACTATTCAAATGCTGAAATGCCTAATTAGCGATAATACTAGCGAGTTTTAGGGCCTTATTTTTAATTTTTTCATCTTGCTTTCAGTAATTTTATGCCAAATTCAATTTAAAAGATTTGAATTAATATAAAGATGGTTTGTAGAAAAATGTTTGGCGATTGGGAAAAACGGTACTAAATGTATTAATCCCTCCTGTTGTACTAATAGTCAATATAATAGTAAATTGAAAGTATTGAACTTCAGCAAACGTTTTATAATAATATTTGAGAATTTAATAGTAAAAAATGCAATTTTTAAATATCTGTAAAACTTAGTGCATTCTTTCTATCTGCAAATTCTTATCCAAATTCCATTTTAGCTGGCCAATAATGATTTGGAATAGCTAGGAATGAACTGCCTGAACTAGATAGTAGGGTAAAAATAGTTGTTTGAATTTTCAACGATTTCACCGGTTACCGACCCCAGCGAAAAATTAACGATTATTTCTTATTTTTTATTTTATTTTGGCACAAAAATTAGTTTATTTGTCTAATTTTGCTAATTTAAATAAGTTCGTTCAGGAAACACAGACTTTCCTACAACTTTTATTTTGTAATTGCCTTTTTTGTGAGATATTAATGTAAGGCCTCCCGAGAACATTTTGCCCAAGCCTCGCAAATCCTAGAGCCGCTACTGTAAATATTTGCAGCTAAAATTGATGGGGTCATTCATTTTGGCAAAATTAGATGTGTTTTCTTAATAAGGACATTTCAAAGGGTTCAAATTTAAAATTTGGTAATATAGGAATATTTTTGGACTCTAGTAATGCTGTCTTTGAAAACATTGAATTGAGCTACATAATTGGTCTTCGAAATTTTAAATATAAAATAATGCTTTTGAATAACGCACATTCACTTTATTGCATGAAGCAACTGTTTACCGCCAACATGGAGATAATGACAACAGGACTTTCAGTATTTGGGTAATAGGCATTATTTAGGTAATTTAAACTATTTAGATTTTACTATTTCTTACCTGAGTTGATGTCTCGGCGCTTTTAAAAATTTCATCAGTTACTGGGTCTTTTATTTTTGGCTTAGGCTGTAATAACACATATTAATTATGACTTAAAAGTAGACTTCGTTACAGAATGGATATTCCAAAAATTGATAATTTACCCCAGGTTTCGAATGTCTTCATTTCACACCCCACTTAGTTTGATGCTCGAGAAATGCGGGAAATGTGGGAAATAAAGCCAAAAAATTAGAATTTTGGCATACTTTACTATCTATGCCCATTATTTCACACATTTCCAATTCGATTTTATTATTACCTTTTTCTAAGTGGGAATTGGGAAACCTTGAATTTTACAAAATAATGACTATTTCGTCTCTATAATGACTCTTCTGCAAACAAAATCCTCGGAGATAGAGCTAACGTTGATGCAAATGGAGACGTAGGTGAAAGAAATGAAGATGCGGGTGACTTTGCCTCGTCACTTTCACTTGATGATGATTTCTTAAAATATGAATCAACTTTTGGCTGCCCAGGTTCATGTTCAGGATTAAACCCTGGATGTGCACTTGTATAATGTCTTTTTAAATTGTCTTTCCTACCACTATAAGTACACCCGGGCTTTCTACAGCCGTATTTGACCTCACTATGCCCATGGCCTGTTTTACTCTTGTCACTCATTTCGGTGCCAATTGAAAAAATTATCAATTATAGTCTATGACAAACTGCACACATTTATTACTACATGACAGACGATAATACAACTTTTAATATTATTAAATTTATTATCCCTCAAACTTAAAACTGTTGATTGATATTGATTGATTCGTTCATAAACTCGATCTGTTGAATCAGTTCGTTCAAGTGCATGTGCCCATTTATCATGTGATACATAATAAAGGACTACTTCATTAACATTTGCATATACTTAGGGGTAATTTCAAACGAAATGTTTATTTATCGATGAAATGCTGCGAATTCATGCATTGATATCCAAATCGCCCCAAAACACCTTTCCATTGACAATTAAGATGCCACAACACAACTCATAAATCAGGTAGGTAAAAATAATAATTTAAAGCTTGTTTTGATTATAAATATCTTAAATATGCGATTCTGGAGGAAGTGAAATTTCAATACATAATATCGAATCATAATATCAATTTCTTTCATATTAAGTATACACATGGCCAGGCACAGGCACATGTATTAAATTGTATCAGGGTCTCTCGACTCTTTTCACATTTCTTTGCTTTTGAGCCTCATTTTTTTGGTCTTGCTTCTCATTTTTTGCTTTTCGCCTAATTTTTTCTTTTGCGCCTCATTTTTTGGCTTGGCGCCTCATTTTTTGCTTTTGCGCCTCATTTTTTTGCTTTTGCGCCTCATTTTTTTGCTTTTGCTCCTCATTTTTTGCCTTTCCGCCTCATTCTTTTACTTTTGCGCCTCACTTTTCGCCTTTTACGGCAAAGTCACGTGTGTGTGTAGCCAAACCCGCCCCCAAGGGGGCGAGTTTGGGCGGGTACCGCCTTATTACATGCGTTAATGCCAAAAATCCCAAAGTATCCTGGATACTAGGATACTTTAGTTTTTGCATCCCCGGTGGAGGATTTGGAAGAAGCTAGTGAGGATAGTTGCCACCTGTTCACAAGTTATGTGATCTAGTTCTGTGATCCTTGTATTCAGCTATTGGACGGTGTAATAGAAAACCTGCAGACGCTAAATTCTATTCCAATCCTGCTTAGGGGCGATTTTAATGCTCGTATTGGGCAATACCAAAATGAGGAATTGTATTATAAATCACACAATATTAAACACAGACAATCACAGGACAAGGTATGTAATAAAAACGGTGAAACTTTTATCGATCTCGTAGAAAACAATGACATAATAATACTAATTGGGACCACAGCCAGGGATCGTAATGGGGAGTTTACGTTTGTAAATAATAACGGTAAAAGTTCCATCGATATTATGCTAACTAATAAATACACAGCAGCTTACACAATAGATTTTAAGGTGCTAAATATAAATGAATCTTATCATTTCCCAATAGTGGTAACTCTGGGCAGGAACAGACAATGAAAAGTGCGAGAGAGCGAAAAATTAAATGGAAAAATGAACATTCCAAAGACTTCCTAAGAAATTTGAATTCACTCACGGACAGCATTCAGAACTGCAAATCAATGTGTGATACCATCCACAAGGTGGCGATTAAATCAAAAATGGTTGGAAGGAGGAAAGAATATCCGGATGCAATTTGGTTTGATTCGGTGTGCTGAGAAATGTTTAATCGCTGCAAAGACAAATTCAAAATAGCAAAAAGATCAAAATGGAAAGAGCAGGATGCGGCCAGTTACTTTAAAGCCAAAAAGGATTATATAAATTGCCGAAAAGCTAAAAAGAAAGATTTTTGGACAAAGCAACGAAACAATATTAATTCCACCAAACCTGGAGCGGCATTTTGGAAAAGAGTAAAATGCCTAAGGCGAAAACCAAGTAGTAAAATTCCTATACGTTCTGAAGACTGGGAAAGATACTACAGAGATTCAATGCCACAGAAATTTCAATTTGTAGCAGAATATCAATACGCTGGACACCCAATGCTAACGACCCCAATAATCATGGACGAGTTAGTGGGGGCACTAAAAAAGATGAAATACAACAAGGCACCTGGGCCGGATCAAATTACAAATGAATTTCTTGTTCAATATTCGTGTAGGTTATTACCGCATTCTAACGCAAGCAATATGTACTTGATGAATATTCAAAATTGTTTTGGTGGGAACAGTGTCTCGGATGTAGTTTATCAGAGAAAGTACTACTGCTGTCTCGGATAAACTACATCCGAGACACTGTTCCCACCAAAATAATTAAAATTAAACTAACCCTAAATATAATTTACAACTAAATTAAACTAACCCTAAATATAATTTACAACTAAATTAAACTAACCCTAAATATAATTTACAACTAAATTAAACTAACCCTAAATATAATTTACAACTAAATTAAACTAACCCTAAATATAATTTACAACTAAATTAAACTAACCCTAAATTAAATGTTGTTATTTTGTTTTTGTTTGGTATATTGTTTTTTATACAAATCCTTTGACGAGTGCAAGTCCACCAAAGAGAAGAAGAAAAGTTTGTTACCTAAAAAAAGCCCTGGTAAGTCGAGAGGTCAATCTCAGCTATGCAGATTTTGTATTCGGACTAACCTAACCTAACCTAAACCAAAGTAATAACAGTACAATTAGGTAGATCGTAGCATCAAATACAGGCAACATTGAAATACTCTATTTTTAATAATAAACACTCCATAAAATCTCGAGAGCTCGAGTTGAACTCAATTGAGCTCGAGTTGAACTCAAATGAGCTCGAGTTTTTAATATTTTTGTTTTTTTTAATGTTTATTTTGGTTTTTTTTGATGTTTTATTATTATTTTTTATTTTTTATGAGTTTTTGTGACATTAATTATATGAATTTATGTAAAAAAATATATTTTGTTTTAATTACAACAATGAATTAATAAATAAAAATATAAGGACAATATAAATAAAAAAATTAAGACAACATAAATAAAAAATAATGTTACAGAGTTTAGGTTATTGACGAACAACCCTCAAAGTCATTTCTGCGAGAATTTGAGGGGGAAAGGACAAAAGTCTCCTGGCGTTTTGGATGTTCCAAATCAGGAACCCGCTTCCCATTGATGGCGCCTGCATCAGGACGGTGACCTGCTCCTGAGTTCAGGAACTTCGACCCTGGATGGGTCCTCCATCGCCACTCGAATTATTTCCTGTATGTCCTCCTCCTCCTCCTCCTCCTCCTCCTAAATTTCCTCACCCAAAACGATGACGTCGTCGTCTTGGTCGTCAATGATGATGACGTCATCCTCATCGTCATCACTGTCTTCGATAGTGATGACAACAGGTTCTGGACGAACCTAAAGAATAATAAATAAAAAAAATTATTATTATTAATGAAATAATAGTTAATGAAACTAAAAATAGTTTAATAAATTGTTTTAAATAAATTAATAGTTATCAAATTAAATAATAAAAAATAATTAAAATTCTTACCAGGATTTGGTTGTCTGGTACGACAAGTTGAGGTTGTTGTTCGTCGTCAACAATGTTGTTGACGACATTGTCAATGGGAAGACGGTCATCCTCTGCGACGTCCACAGCTGCAGGTTGATAATCCTGCAAAGAAGAAAACAACATAAATATGATTAAAATCAAAGTCTTGGGAAAAAGAATGAAAAGATTTTAAATAAAATGAATAAAAAATGAATAAAGTAAATGAATAAAATGTTTTACCATGTAGCCTTCTTCAGGGATGATGATAGTGGCGTCAAGGTCGACCACCACTTGAATGCTTGAAGAAGTAGATGCCATTGTACTGGATATCTGCAATTTTTCAAACAAATTGAATAAATATTTAATAAAATGATTAATGAAATATTAAAATAATAAAAATAAAATAATTTAAATAAACAATAGTAAAAAATTACCGTAATAAGAAGACGAGACGGCTATAAAACAAGTAGAATATTGTTGACACAATAAGGAACAAAAGAATACTGATTGTAGTCTTTTGTACCTGTTGGTTGGTTGGTTGGTTGGGGGTGGTGGTAGTGGGTTGGTTTAGGTACAAGGTACCTAAACCAACCAACACAACACAAGTGGTCTACGTGCCGTGTTGGGTAATAACTAGAAAGGCCGGCCATCCAATTATAGCCAACCCGTCACGTAGGCCACTTGGGTTGTTGTTGTTTTAGGTACTTTGTTCTATATTTATATATATTATATATTATATGTATGTGTTGTGTGTGACCTAACCTAACCTAAGGAATAGGGACTAGGAGATTTATTTATTTATTTATTTATTTATTTGTTTATTTATTTATTCATTTGTTTATTTGTTTATTTATTTATTTATTTATTTATTTATTTATTTATTTGTTTATTTGTTTATTTATTTATTTATTTGTTTATTTATTTGTTTATTTTTTGTTTATTTATTTATTTGTTTATTTTTGACAGTCATAAAGTTGCTTTAAATTAGGTTAGGATCGTAAGTGAAAGGTATTATTATTATTACACTTTACCTGCAAGGGTAGTCTAGCAGTTATTTATAATAATATATCTGCTACTACTACCCTTGCAGGTTTGTATTGATTTTTGGATGACTAAGGTAGTTAAAATTAAAGGACAATTAAAAATCAGTGTTAAATAGTCCGCACACAATTTTTTCTCAAAAGTTTAGGTTTAGACACTATAAAGATCACTTTCCGTCTATATTGTAGTACCCTATAAAAACCCCGGCCAAATATCCCAAAGATTAGGAAACCGTACAGCCGTAGAACCAACAAGTATTATACCGTAGGGGAGGTTGTTTTACTGGTTGTGATTGTTGGAATTATTGCAGGCATAGTAATATATTATTATTGAAAACAACAGATTCAGACGATGGACGTGTGGTTGTTGTTAACCTACCGAATAAATGGGAGTGTATGATGACAACGCTGCCGTTGTTTTGCAGATCATCCAGAATGTGCTATTGTCGGAAAGTATGAATACTGTATTTTATTTTAGGTAATAAAAGTTATAATTTCCGTTAATCAGAAATGATGTCATTTTTTGTATTTGCAATTATTATTATTGTTAGAGATATGCTCAAGTTGGGTGGAAGCGTTGTCGACGCTGCGGTTGCGGCGCTGTTATGTATGGGAGCAATGCATCTATTTAGCAGCAGTGGAATCAGGGGAGGATTTCTCATGGTCATGTACAACGCCATTACAAAAGAAGGCAGCAGTGTAACAATATTTAACAATGCATTCAATTTATTATGTGTAACGCCAAATAAGAAAAATATCCTGCTGCAATTTAACTGACCGTGACATTTTCTACGTTCATTTTTAAGGTTATTATTAATGCCCGAGAAAAGTAGGTCCAGGTGCTGCCTATGAAGATAATAATATTATTACTATGTTCAATAGAGACGAGCAGGCATCATCGGCCAGAGGCCCTTTGGCTGTTGCCGTAATTCCAGGGGAAATAAAAGGACTCATGGAACTGCATAGACAGAGAGAGTGGAAAATTAGAGTGGAATAAAAATGCAGTTCTGCAGCCAGGGATAAATTTGTGCAGCAACGGTATCCGTGTGTCTGCCAGTTTTGCTACAATAATATAGCCATGGATCAGCACAAATCAGCTACGATCAGTAGAACACCGTCTATGAAAGAAATTTTATGGAATCCAGCCACCAACGATGTCTACAAAGAAGGCAAAGTGTTGATGACGAGACCATAATTAGCATAAAACATTAGCTACCATTATTGCAGAAGAAGACAGGGACAGTGAAGAATTTTATACAGGAGACATCATGAAGAATTTTGTCAAAGATTTGAAAGATTTAGGAGGAAAGTTCAAAGAAGAAGGTATGGTAAATTACAAGTGAGTAACTTGCAATTTAATAATAAATGAACAATTAAAATTCCCAGCAAAATTGGATAATGCAGTGGATTTCACTGAAAGGTTACAAAAGATAGTATTTCAGTAAATGATGAGTCATTCAAGGTGGAACTAAAAGGAGGATTCATTTACAATGCACGCTCTGTACCCCCACCGGGTAGTGGAATTCTAGTGGCGTATATGATGCAACTAACTGCTGTTGGATGGGCATGTAACAGTCCCCAACACCGATAATTTGGAGGAGAATATTGTTACTTACCAAAGAATTGCAGAAGCATTCAAGCACACTTGAGCTCAGAGAACGAAATTGGGAGATCCTTTCGACAAAGACATCATAGACAATGTCGAACAAGTAATGTTGACACGTGAAATAATTACATAAAAAATAACATTTTTAAAACATTATTTGCACTCGGAATGGGATTATGAATTTTGAAAATGCAGATTGTAAAACGGACTGTCAAATTGTTATGTTCAGCTACTCCGCAATATGACAAACCCCGACTACGTACATTGCTGAAATTCGTAAAAAGATATCCGACAGTGAGAATAAATATAACTATGACGCGTAATGACTATGAATGTTATGGGGGGCTGGCTATTATCAGCCAGAAGATGATGGTACTGCACATATTTATTTCCATCATTGCATGAAAAAGGGGATGCAATAGTAGTCACTTTAACAGTTAATTTATAGTATCAAGCAGTTAATAAAATACTGTATAATATATTATTAATCTTTATGAATTTATTCATTCTGCTCCTAAATTTTATTTGCTCAGAACGAAATGTAATAATTAGACTGAATTACTAAAATCTGTTTTATAATTTTTGAGCTTTGGAGCCCTAATTCGTTGGACAACAATTGGAATAATAATCTATTTTATAATCACCGTTTTAGATGGTGTAATAAATTTACATGCCTATATATCTATGTATGTAACTATGTGTGGTAGGGTGAAAAGCGTGAACAAATAAATATTTATAAATTTGACACAAATAAATATTTGTATGTCCAATACGCATGATGATTGCATACCTTTTGAAATTGAGTCCTGCCCTGGGGGCTACTAGTATAATATAACGACGAAATAGATGATTTTTCTGATCCAAATATAACAAATAGCTTTGGTGTTCCGGTATAAGGCAAAAATAACTAAACAATTCGTGACGATGATAATAACATAATCAATCATTTTTATTTTAAATTTCATATTGATGCAAGTAGTCATTTCTTTAAATTTATATGTTTTACAGCCTTCCCTAAATTATTTCATAAAGCCTGGTAAGTATATCATATCATATCAATCAATATAATATTATAATACACTAAATCAAAAGGGTTTTTCACTTGATCGTTACAGGCTTATAGCTTCTGGCCTTACATGTCCCCAAATCTATAAATAAATAAACACAAATCAGGCGGGCAATAAATGAAAGCTTATTTTTTGCAAGTCTTATTTTACAGTTACTATTAATAATAATAAGTTAAAAATGCCTTCCAAAACATGTGAAAGAAGTATGAATTTTTAAATTTACGCTATCATTTGTCAATAAGTCAACCTATATGTTGCGTTTTCTTGTAAATGTAAGCCAAGTAGGCCGAAAAACATGACTTTGGGCGTGGTTTCGGTTTACGCTGTCCAACCGACTAAGCTGTTTGAGTCTAGTCGGAAGGTTAATCCTAACAATGGAGACAACAAATTAAAAAAATTTTTTTTGGTACGACGACCATTTTTTAATGCGAAAGGAATAAGGAATAATAATTCAGAAAAAAAAGTTTAAATTAAGTAGTGAGGTTTGTTGCAAGAAGAGTGGGAGTTTGTCCGGGAAGTATTGGGCAGGTTGAATCCGTACAGTTGTTCTGGAGTGTATGGATGTGCAATTGTAAAAGTCATTGTCAAGTTTTTGTATGTCGCCGTAATGACGTAATTACCGTCCCAGTACTTGGTGAAGTCGACAAGTACACAGTTTGGGTGGTCTTTGTCGATGTAGTAGTAGATGTCGTCGTCAAAAAGAGGTCCAAATAAGTCTCCTTTGGGAGTTAGGATTGTAAGTGATGGTAAATTGTCGAGGTCGTAGGGATAAACAAGGCGGTATGTCTGGACGTCAACAGAATAACATTCTGTAGGTAGCATGGTGACAAAGTATTGTTTGTAGAAAGGAGCGTAAGGAGAAAAAGGTGCTCCATTGATAAAGGTCAAGCAGCAAGTGAAGGTGATTATTGGTTGGGGATATGGTGGTGAGTTGGTTTAGGTAGAAGGTACCTAAACCAACAACACGGTTGGGGGTGGTGGTGGGTTGGTTTAGGTAGAAGGTACCTAAACCAACAACACAAGTGGTCTATTTATACACGTGACGTGTTGGGTACACGTCACGTAGGCCACTTGTTGGGTTGTTGGTTTAGGTACTTTTTACATTGTATGTATGTGTATGCACACATACATAATATCTATATATCTATATATGTGTATATCTATACCATTGTATATTTCCGACCATAAGTAAATCATTAATTCATTATACGAAATATTGCTTTACAAATTATAATTGGGTACAATTGAAAACAAGATTTCCTTCTCGATCAGCCGCTAAGATAGAATGCAAAACGGGAGCATATAGGTCCAGCGTCCAGAGCAAAGAGCACGAAGTCTCAGGACAAATCACCGCCCGTGCTGGAACATATATTATTAATCTACAATTAATTTATGTCATTTAAGATTATGTAAGCCTAGAATAGATACCTACTAAGGTCGAATGATATAAGTATACCGGGGCTGCATGCTTCAGACAATATACATGACGATATGTTACAATAAAGTAACGGGTCTCCTGTGCGTCCATTGTAGTATACATTGTAGTATATATATTTGGCAAAATTCGCAGCTTCGCTCCACTAAATACGGAGCGTAAAAGTGTCTGGAGTAGATTGAGGTCACCAACAGGATATATACGATCAAATCCTGGTAATATAATTATACGGTGAAGGGATTATTGTATCAATAATGAAATAATAGTAGTGATGTTACCTTCATTTTTTGGATAGTACGGAGAAAGGCTTGAATTACTTGGTTCTTATTCCGGATAAAATTATGGAGTGCAGTAATCTGCTTATATATGCTCAAAAAACTGTCTAATTAAAAATGAATGTTGTACACAAAAATAATGTTCGAAAAAAGGACTCCTTACTCAGCATATTAAATAATCTTACGCGATTTCTCTCATTTATGTAAAAATTCAAGGTATGAATGGAGTCAGTAAAAATTGCGTGCTAATCAAATTCTAACATAAAAATATTGTTATTTGACATCAATTTATAATCCTATTCATTCACCATTAATTTGTATTCTTGTTTCAACTTCAGGCAAGACAAAGACTAATGTGTTCAACTAAAACTATTCATGAATCACTTCCTATGACATTCCTGGACCTGTGGATGAATGACCTCTGGAAATCTGGGCAGATGCAGCATAGAACTCAGCTTTAAGCGTTTCAAGGTCACTAGAAGATGAAAGAGGGAGAGGTCCATGACTCGGATAACACTAGCAAGGGTTTTTTGGTTCACAATTAGCAATTGGAGATACTAAGGGTGGGAGATTGGAGGATTGTGATTGTGTCGCATAATTCTAGACATTAGATAAATTTACGTAATCAGAATTGGTAATGATAAAAACTACTATCTAATTATTACGTAAGGTTACTGGTCTCCTTTTACTTTAGAATGTAGTTTTATTTAGGATAAGATGATGTTGATAAATATAAGTACTTATTCACAATAAAGTTCAGTTGCATTTTAGACTTTGAACCACATTGTTTAATTTCTCATATAACAAAGACGTAATCATTCCAGTCGACGGGAAAGATAAACGTTCAATATGTGCATTCATTAAATAATAGAGAATATTAAACATGTAAACTTATTAATTAGGTATATTAACTATTAGGCTGTAAATATAAATTCATCAAAATATAAGTACGGCTTAATATTCCTTGCCGCAACGCATCTTCATCTTCCTTATAGCAAATGTGGTCCCCGGTGCAGCATTCCGTAGAGACTGTACAGCAGAGCCAATCCGAGATGTCCCCTGAACAGAAGTGTTGGATTCAAATGACATGCTGTAATTCAAATTACACGGCGCTGCTGCTGAGGAGTGGAAGTAGCGGATGGAGAGAAAGAGGTTTCCTGTTGAGGGCTAGTGGAAAGCGGAGGCAGTGGCTGCCGACGAGAAGTTGATGGAGGAGAAAACGGCCACGACGAAGACCGGATGAGAGCACGTCCATTTCCAATCTTTCCTGCTGCTGCTGATGCTCAACCGCCTGCAATGAGAACAATAAATTTTATAGCAATCATGTACAATAACATTTTTAATATAATAATATCTACATTTATTATATTAAAAAGTAAGTATCATACTTACATCGACAAAAGCCAATTCTTATTCTGAAATTCCAGAAATTCGACTTCAGAGACTGGTTGTGGTCGGTGCAGAGGTGAACTTTGATCGCAGCCAACCCCAGGCCGATGCTGGAAGAGAAGAGAGCCAACCCAAGGTCGATGCAGGAAGGGAAGAGAACCAACGCACGAATCGCCTCCTCCAATTGTCTGCAGGGTCGAACAGGTTCACAACGAAAATGATAGAAAAGACCGCTAAGGTTTACAAAGACAAAGAAAAGTTTTATATAAACCAATAATATATTTATAAATATAATACATAATACATAAATATAAATATAATATAATACATAAATATAAATATAATATAATAAATATAATACATAATACATAAATATAATACATAATACATAAATATAATACATAATACATAAATATAAATATAAAATAATACATAAATATAATACATAATACATAAATATAATACATAATACATAAATATAAATATAAAATAATACATAAATATAATACATAATACATAAATATAAATATAAAATAATACATAAATATAATACATAATACATAAATATAAATATAAAATAATACATAAATATAATACATAATACATAAATATAAATATAATATAATACATAATACATAAATATAAATATAATATAATACATAATACATAAATATAAATATAATATAATACATAATACATAAATATAAATATAATATAATACATAATACATAAATATAAATATAATATAATACATAAATTAAATACATAATACATAAATATAAATATAATATAATACATAAATATAATACATAATACATAAATATAAATATAATATAATACATAAATATAATACATAATACATAAATATAAATATAATATAATACATAAATATAAATATAATACATAATACATAAATATAAATATAATATAATACATAAATATAATACATAATACATAAATATAAATATAATATAATACATAAATATAATACATAATACATAAATATAAATATAATATAATACATAAATATAATACATAATACATAAATATAAATATAATATAATACATAAATATAATACATAAATATAAATATAAATATAATATAATACATAAATATAATACATAATACATAAATATAAATATAATATAATACATAAATATAATACATATTTCAAATAATATATTTATGTAAAGTGTTAAATATATGTATATGTTAGTATTATATGTAAAGCCAGAGTTAAAGCTTTCGTGTTCCATTAGTTGAGGAGTAGAATTTCCAGGAGGAGGAGCTGTAGTACCTGCTGTGGTGGGATCGGTAGTAGTGGCTTCGGTAGTAGTAGAAGTTGTTGTTGTGGTTGCAGCCAAGCCCGAGGACGGTATAAACTGGCATAGTAAAGAGTTCCCACTGTCAATCGCGCTGAAGGGTCCTTTTTTGCCCACGAGGGACGGTGTCCAGCGGAATTGTCCTTCCTCTTGAAGTATCCAGGCACAGGACGCCTTCAAGCAACTCTCACAATACTTGTGAAACCCACAAGAAGCTGAAATAAAGAGACGAATTAGGATTTGTAGTAATTGTAGTAATACCCATTGCTGAATAAAGCGGCAGAGTTTCTTCCGAGCAGGGTTTGGGCAGAGCAGAATTGATCCGAGAAGAGGTTTTCCAGGCAAGTAGAGTAGACTTCTGGGGAAGAGAGTTGTTTTTTCCAAGAGAGCAGGAGAGTTTATGAGAAATTGCTTGTTTCGAATTCCCTTTTTATAGTCCTCCCCAGAACGTGGTGGAAGCCCGCAGTATGCTGTATAAATTAATTCACTGCTAAAGTTTGCAAGGGTCAAAGTATAATAATATCCAAAATCTTGAATTTGAAAATTAATAGATGGAGAAGTGGAAATGCGTTGAGAGGGGTAGGGAGGGGGGAGCTAATATTCAAATTTTCTGATTTGAATAATATAATATAAAGCCAAGAGTAGAATATGCAAATGAGCTGATTAAACTGTGAGCTGTGTGTTTGGGCGGAGAGACAAAGTACAATATTCAAATGAGATGAATATTGCTAGACGTAGAATTTATGCTGAGGATGGCGGGGGTTACAGTACAATATTCAAACGAGATGAATGTTAATAGACGGAGATATTATGCAGAGGATGGCGGGGGACAATGTACAATATTCAAATATGCTGAATTAGGAAGACTGCTAGGCGGGTGCCGAGGAATGGAAATGCAAATGAACGTTTCGTATATATGACAATAAGAGATGAGTTTGTTTACATTTCGTGCCGATTGCTGTATTTAAAGCTTTGATAAGAAATAGTGAGAATTGGTTGAGATTTTTCTTTAGTCTTAGTTTATTTCTTTTACTCTCATCTTCAATTCTACTTTATAGCTAGAACAATGGCACAGTTTTTTAAATTTTAGCATTATTAACTTCGGTTTTAGGGTGCGGGCAGTACTTAAACACATGCACTCATTGTTTGAGGTCAAGGTGCGTTTACGTAACATATAAAGTATGTTCGCGATGTCAGAGTCAGCCTGATTACAAAGTGAAGATCCGAGTGATTTATTTCGAACCTTCTCAGTGCCCTGTTGTTTTCTCTACAACACCCACAGTTTCTACAACTGAGTATTCGCAATTAATTACCACGTCTCCAATATTCGATTCTTCCTTCACTCAATGTTCAATGGAAACAACTATTAGATCCGCTCATACCGCTAAAAGTGAAACTACTACAAAAATTCCACCTACAGAAATTCTACCTACTGAGACTGCTGTAATGATTTCTAGTACAAGCAGTGATATTGCATCCACTGTAACTGAGTACATGCCAAGTGAAAGAGGAGAGAATATAATTACTAGTGAAGATGTACCTAGTAAGGAGATTTTGGTTAATGACACTGTAATAATATCTGAGACGCCAACAAAAACTTCAACCACTGAGACATCAACCGCATCAACTGAGACAATAACTACATCAACTGAGACGACAAATTCACGAACTAAGACAACGAGTCTTCAACCACCGAGACAATAATTCCCCAGACTTCATCAGCCGAGGATTACAGTACTGCGACTACTACAGCCGCGACACCGATTACTGAAACTACACGGGAGTATCGGAAAAGTTGAGGTAAAGTATTCAAAATATTTATTCTTGAGAAAGAGTAATTATTAAATTTTATCTTATCTGCAGAGAGGAAGTTTTTGAAAAAGTGGATATATTTTTTAAAATGTGGATATTTTTTGTCAGGCTTAACGATGACCTTTGCGATCTTCATGAAACTACTTCTCAACTATTAGGATTGCAGAATGAACCTAAAGAAACCGAGAGAAAAATCTGAAAGTGGCTACTCCAGTCTCCGCTCAACTTTACTCATCTCAAATGCAATCCATTCCCAGCTAAACGTCGTGGACTGTTTACAAGATCTTTGCGTTTTTTAATATCTATCGAGGTGTTGGATGTTATTAGAAAACTGAATATTTGCAAACGGAGACAAAAAAGTAATTATCAAATTACAACTCAAAATATTATGTGTCACAATGTAATCTGTTTAAATTTAAAAAATCCGTTCCAAAAATGTTATTAATCGCCAGTATACTTTAAAATTATCTTTTCTAACTTCATCTACTCATTATTTATCACCAGTTTCATTTTCTAACTTCCCTCTCTCACTATTGCTCTTTATTTTATTTTCTAAGTTCGTCTTCTCATTATTTTAATTACTAAATATTTTTTTAAATTTACATATAGGTACTTATAATGTGCTAATATTTCCAATCAAATGGTATTATTTTAAATTGTCTATAGTTATGTTATTATTATTTTAAATTGTCTGTAGTTGTATTATTTTTATTATTATTTGAAATTGTCGGTAGTTGTCTTATTTTTATTATTTACTATAAATATAACTATTTAATAAACAGATGTGGAAGGATGAAAATTATTTAAAATAGTATTTACATCACATATTGATACAATATAATAGAAAGAACTAGGCTTTTACTGCGGGAGTAACTATGACTCTAAATCCTTAATGATGTGCAAAGAAGGGTAGATCTGTAAAGAAAAGAGGCCTGGAGCCTGATCAAGGGCACTTAGGAGAAGTGCGAATCTGCGCGGGGATACTATGGTCCCTGTTTGTCTAAAGGTAGCTCTCTTCAAATGTTGTTTTGAGTGATTCTTAAGGCAAATAAAATTCCATGGACAAGAAAATTGTTGGCCGAATTCTGATTTTTACAAAACCCGGTTCTCGGGATCAGAGAGTGAGGAGTATTTTCCTTAATTTTTAGCCAAATGCCTCGTCATCTGCTTTCTAACGTAAACATTGCTATTGAAAATGTTTTTTGCCTACAGTCAGCTGGGTAAGGCTAAGATAGGTCTCCGTTGCCCCTTAAATATGAAAAAACACGATAGGGGTGGCATTAGTGGAAGACATTGTGTCAGTTTTAAAAAACCGCTAGTTTTTTCGAAATTATAGCAAATTGAAAAGTTTAAGCGAGTCAAATCTCGACATACTGAGGCTGTTAGCTTTCGAATGAGCTATGACACGACCCAATTCTGACTAATGAGACGGAAGTTACGTCAATATGGGACCATTTTTATTTCTTCCCTCTGGGTATGGCGATTTAGTTCATTTTCAAACTCAACCTCACCATTCATCCCTTGACTGCGCACAAAAAGTATGAAGCATCTATCTGAAGCCATTCTCAAGTTACGGAATAATATTTACTACTACTAAACCCAGCTGGGGGGCAAATCTAGCGCTCGAGAGAAATTCAGCAGTCCATCCTTCAAAGTAGTAAAAACAATCGTGAAAACATTCCATACGTTATTATGTCAACTTTGTAAATACAAACTATACTTAAATTAATATACTTTTATTTTCTACAGTGGTTGGTAAAATTAGTTGCAGCCTCAACTTGCTGATAGAAAAGGAATTTCCTAAACCAAAATAATATCTGTAGATACAGGTAAATATGAAAGATATTTTTTGGGAAAAAATCGTGCAAAGTCACCACAAATCTCCCCTTTAAATCAGAAAAATAAGATTCCCCCTGGGAATCTTATATTTCTAAGACAGAATTTAGACATTTTTCTAAGAGTAGACAAACGAACATATTTTTAAAGAATAATTAGTTATGCAGTACTGTTATTTGACTGGTGGTAAAGGTAAAGTAGTAAATAAGTTTCTCGATGTAGCAAATTTGTATTAGAAGCCTTAACATGCTATTACCACATGTAACCACATTACAATCATTACAAAATGTCCCCTTTTGCTAATAATAAAGTCATAAATGCATCAATATTTATAATAAATGTTGATAACCTGACTCTTTGTTTCTTCTTCTTATTTTAGGAAAGTGAAATGTTGGGCGATGTCCAGTCTTCATCACAACTTCTCGCCGTTCAGCTCTTGCTACAGGACATCGCCCAACGATCTTCTTCGTCGTCTCCTTTGTCGTCTCCTCTACCGATCTTTGCCATGGGTCCGTCGTCCGAACCGCTCCAAAGCAGCCTTCTGGAAGGCTTCAGAAGAAAAATTATTACCGCCACGGTGAGGAAAGTAGTGGTAAGTTTTTTTTAAAGTCTAAAATTATAAAATATTTAACTATTAATTATTTTAATTTTAAAAATATTTAGGAATTAATTATTTTAATTTTCAAATATTTAGAAAATAATTATTTAGACTTACCATTTTTTACCAGGAAAAATTAATTTTGTTTTCTATTTTACAGCTGCTTTTAAAGGATAAGAAACGTTCCATCGAGGTTTTGGTCTCTTTCAGCGTTGAGGGAAGAAAAATCGTCCAGCAACACTGAAAGTTGTCCAAACCTCTAAAGAGACTGCAGACCCATGGTGAGTTGAAGTTGCGGGGAAGAATGAAATATGATGAACTGATCTACATCCCCTTGGAGACTGACAGTGGCCGCAAGGTAATTAAATAATTTCTACATTCCATTTCTAAATAATTTTCCTAAATTCCGTTTCTAAATAATTTTTTTACATTCCGATTCTATATAATTTTTCTAAATTCCCTTTCTTAAGTTTTTCACTTTCTCAAGTTTTATAATTTCTAAATTTACTAATTTTATTTTTCTGATTTTTATTACAGGAAGCCTATCGGTGCCAACGTTGCGGCGAGGAGTTTAAGACCAGAAACGGCGCTGTCCAGCACTACAAGGGGGTGCACATAGGAAGGGCAAGGAAGATGTGCGACAATTGTGGCAAGACCTCGACATTTAATAACATCAAGCGTCACATCTGAAGTTGTGGAGTAAGTGCTTTCCCAATTAAATTTTTATTATAGTTTGACATAAAGAATGATACTAATATTTTATTATTTAATTACAGGGAGACAAGGAAAACGCGCCCATCTTAACAGCAATTGAGAGAAACGAAGCCACTGCAGCAGCTGCTCTCATCAACCTCTCCTCATTTGATTAATCTTTTATTTTGTGCTTTCGTGCCTAAGGGCTTTAATTTATGACTTATGCAGTTTCAATGCATTTATTTAAAACTATTTTGACAGTGAATAGGTCATTATTATAAAAAAATATGCAATGCTGACTTTGATTTAAAATAAAATAAAGTGCAACTAATTAATATCAAGCTTTGCTTTTTGCTTTCGCATAGAATATTATTTCTAGCTTACGCATATTTGTTTAGCTTTTAGTAGTTTTCATTAGTTATAAACATATTATACACTCATCTACCTATACATCATAACATAGGATAGCCTTACATTGAATATATCTACTTACACATAAAACTCCTTTATCATAGCCATGCTTACATACATCATAACATAGCACAGCTGCACAAGTACACACACACTCACTACATATCTACATCACAGTTATACTTGCTGCATAGCTATACATACATACACCTACTCATTCCTTACATAGCTACATACACATAATACAGTTACACACACACAAGTACACATTCACACATCATAAGTATAGACAAATACAGATGCATGAATGAAAGAAATTTTAGTTTATGCTTTGCCATAGAAACTTTTAGTGAATATGTAATATCTACAGCTATAGTTATATCTACTTTCCATACTTAGTATATCTACATACATACATACAAAGTATATCTACTGTTTACAGTCATAAGTATATCTGGCATCGAAAACGTTCTGTGAACGAAAGTGGGGGGGAGAGAAATCTAAAAATAACTACCCTCATCTGCTCAGTCTCTTCTCAGCCTCTACACACAACGCAACAAATATTTTTCTCTCTTCTTTTATTCATTATTGAGCGCTTGACCATTGACTATTCAGTCTATGGTGAAGCTAATTAACTCATTGTGTTTCCGTGAACTACCGGCTTACACTCTGCTCAAAGCAGCAACGTTTAGCTTAATTTTATTGCATAGATATTGTGACCATGCGATATGAGAAATGGATTTATTCTATTGTATCAATATACGCAGACTGTCTACTTTGGGAAAGTTTACTGTTGACCGCTTGACCATTGGCTATTCTGCCTTTGGTCAAGCTAATTAACTCATTGTGTTGTCGAGAACTAACAGCTTCCTTTGCTTGCCTCTCGTTCTCGAAACAAAGCAGCAACGTTTTACTCATTTATATAACTAGTATACATCTATTATATAGTTATAGTGAATAGATAGTGTACATGTAGTGTATAGTTATAGTGAATAGATAGTATACATGTAGTGTATAGTTATAGTGAATAGATAGTATGCATGTAGTGTATAGTTATAGTAAATAGATAGTATACATGTAGTGTATAGTTATAGTGAATAGATAGTATACATGTAGTGTATAGTTATAGTGAATAGATAGTATACATGTAGTGTATAGTTATAGTGAATAGATAGTATACATGTAGTGTATAGTTATAGTGAATAGATTGTTCAAAATAATTGCGATAGATGGAGCAGAGCGTACTAACAGAGCATCACGGAGCGGCATGGTAAGCACTTGGGAAGCATGCAGCATGGGAATCACGTGCTCTACTGCGGCAGCATGGACGGCTTGTAGTAGAGTATAGTAGGTTCTATAGGGATATGAGAGAAAGCAATGGGAAGGAGAGGGGCGAGTGGTAGCAGCGAATCACCAGAGACTAGGGCGGAGCTACAGCCTGGGTAGGGGGACGGGAGGCATAAATAGCGGCACTCGGGGAGCAGGAGCTCAGTCGGTGTGCGATGCCCCGAGCTGGAAACATGCCTCTCCTGCCTTGCTTGCTTGCTTTTATGGCTTTTACCGCTCTTAGGAATTGGCGCCAAGTACATAACTTGGCGCCAATTTTTGTAGGGACTGGCTGGGGGTGGGTGGGAGTTGGCTTGCCCAGCCCACTCCCCCTAAATAAAGATGGCTGAAAGTGAATCTATCGCCACCCTCATTGCACGCCAACGTAATACACCCCTCTACTATTGGCTAAAAATAAGGGTATATATTATGGCCTTTATTTCCGAAGTAGTATAACATATAATATGTCATGTTGCTTTACTTGTCATTGCTTGCATCTATACGAACAAGTATTAACTGACGTTGTAGTGGCTATTTATGTTAATCACTTGTTCCTTAATAATTAATAATTACAAACACTCCACATTTATTTCGTAACCAGAATAATTGTTTTTTTCATTGCTTTACAATACATGATTTATTTTAATGAGCTTTTCACCTTAATATAAAACTGGCTGTACCAAAGTGAACAAAGTTTTAAAACATTTGTTATTTCCGTATGCATAGGAAACCTGCTAACGTTTGCTTATTGGCATTTGTGAGGAATAAGATGGGTAAAATAAACTGATATGAGATAGTAAGATAAGATAATGCTCACATATAAAGATTTACACTATTCATTACGAAATCATTAATCCCCTAATGATAAAACGTACTTCTTTTCGGGGTATCAAAGGTAAAACTTTCGTCCACATAGAGTCAATTATATAAATAGGTGTATATGGTAACTGATATTATATTTAAATTCTAAATGCTACAAGAGGACATAATGTTTCAGGTAATAATAGACCAAAAAGATACTAATACAAGAATATATTATACGCAAGGACGTATTTAGGGGGGGGTTCTAGGGTGCTTAAGCACCCCCTAAATTTCCCAAAATCACACTAGATAATTCTCAAAAATGATAAAAAGTAGTTTTATACATAAGAAAAATCTGCTGGTATGTTTAAGCACCCCCTTAATTTGATTTCTGGATACGCCCTTGATTATACGTTGTTTAACATTTCCACATGCAAAAACACAATATATGTGTACAAAGAACGAACACTTAATTATTCAAGAATTGTTTACATAGTTACATTGATCGAAACGTTAAAGCCTTTGATTGGCTTAGAACAATTCTGCTTTTCCGTAGAAGGTCTTTCTCTCAACTTACTGTCATTTCTAGAGAATCCTTTACCAGTATTCTGGCACCGGGAAAAACCGGGAGTACAGGTGCCAGTACCGTCGGTACTCCTAACCTCAGAAGTACCGGTACCCAAAAATTAATTATTTCGGCTACACGATATAAAACTAAATTTAGATAAAATTAATTTAAAAAATAAGAAAGTTTGCTCTGCCAATAACGTTTACAAATATAATACAAATAATATTAACAAATAATATTTTAATGTTTAACTATTTACTGCTTGTAAGAATATTACAAACGTTATGCAGAAAATGTTCTAACAAATGTTAGGTCGAAAAGGGATTTAATAGTTTTTATTTTATGGTTAGTAAAAAAAGTTCAGCTCCTTCGGTAAATTGTTTTAACCACAAAAATTCAAAATTCAATTTTTCCATGCCCTAGAAGTGTTTCTTTGCATTGAATTTTCCAAAAAGTGGAACCGCATTATTTGCCTCCATGTAGAGCTGTCTGTGGATAATAGTAAAATTGATTGATAGTTAAACTAGGGGAACTATTCTGACTTTTACGGTAAGATTTATAATTTAAGGTATAGTTGACAGTCGATGGTTTCTATTTTGCTATTAACTGCTTGCCTTTACTTCCTACTTCGCCAGTGCCTCACTGGCTAGCTAGGTATAAAACATTTAGTGCGACGTTATTTCAAACAAAAAATAATTTTTATCCAGTTATCCAGTTATTACTTGGCATTTCAGACACAATTTGGCAAAATTGGTTTCAAAATGTATTTCATGAATCCCATTGTACCATTTTTAGTTTCTCTTATTCACTCTTAGAACTCCACGTTAAAATGGACTAACGTTGTTCCGAAAATGTTATCATTAACATTATAAAGAGTCAAGCTAACATTAAAATAATGTAGCTTGACTTTTCAAATAACATTTTATTCACTGTCAAGTATATTTCACATCAATTCATGTGAAATTAACATTTTTAAACTGTAATGCAAGTTACAGTTTTCGTAATGTTAATGATAACATTATATCCCGTCAAAATAACGAAATATAATGTTAACCATAATCCATGCAAATCAAACACAGCTAAGTAGCCCCATTTCCCTCAAGAACAGTTACAGTACAGTGGTAGTAGGCTCCAGTAACTGGTGGGAAGGTAAGGAGAACGTTTCCTACGATGGAATTTGTTTTTGCATGGCTTACATTATATACTGTTAATTTTTTACATAAACTAATGTAAATTATTAACTTTCAATAATGTCACATTATCAACATTATTCAATCATGTTATTTTAACACAAATTAATGTAGGACACAAAAAACAGGAGAAATTACTTGAAATCACGTTGATTTCAACCTAATCTCATGTAGGGATTTGTAAGAGTGTTATAAACAGCATCAACTGCTTTCGAAATTTGTCGTTCTATAGAAATTGTGATTTTAACATGATTACTTTCAATCAATCCAAATGGCAGACAGATTTTATTCTGTCTAACCAAAATGGTCAACCTTGGACTTTGGCAACATCAAACTATAATCAAACTCTCTTCGGTCGTCATAGAAATAATCCACGCGAACTATCTAGAAGTTTGTGCACGGTGAATATTCTAATGGAACCAGACCCTGCTTTGATATTTTTCGTCTTTATTTTAGGTAAAGAATTAAATCGTCTGAATTCGAGACTCATAATGGTCATCAAAGATGAATTGAAATGGATGAATTCTAAGTGGCGATACTTTCTTTCTCGACAATTGGTGGCTCCTCTGTTTATATTGGCAATGAAATTTGGAAACGAATATTCGATTTACACGACAATTCTCTACAGTTCGCAGGCTGATTCTCCACTTTATCCAATTAAAATAGAAAACTCCGAAGAAGAATGGGAAAGAGTTTGGAATTCTTTAAATGGGAATCTTAATGGCCTTCAAATTGGCAGCTTATATGGTGAATTTGTTTTCAGTGCTCCTAGAAAAATGCCAGAGTGTAAAATGATGCCAATGATAAAAATGCCTCGTCCATATGAACCTTGTCGAGATTCGGTGAGAGCTGTTGGATTGATGGCTGAAAGAATGAACTTCACTGCCATATATGCAAGGATATACAAACATCTAGAAGCAGAACAACTTCGATGTGGGCACATTTCGATGTTACGCTTTTACACAAACACTTATTATAAACCATGGTATAATACCATTTTCATTCAATACTTTCAGGAGATGATTCCATTTTACTGTGAAGCCAACCCTCGATTCCAGGACCGGGGATGCAAAAACTTCTCAGCGCCTCAGTATCCAAGATGGCGGACTCAGATAGCGCGCCTCATTTTGGGACGGGAAGGTGGGGGGTGGGGGGGCGGGGGGTGGGGCCCGCGCCCCTTACGGGGCGCGAAATTTTTTTGGGGTCATGTGACGGCGAGTATAGGAAAACCCCCTTTAAATATGACTTGAGCGACATAAAAAATTGTCCCAATTTTGACATTTTTGTGCTGAAAATAAACCAAAATTGACGTAATTGTGCAATTTTTCCCAATCACAGAAAAATTTTCAATTCTTTCCGTTTCCTTAAAAAATTTGATTAAAAATATTATATAACCTTTTATTTAGAATGTTTATTTTTATCTTTTATTGTATATAATATGACAATGCTTCAATACATCATATGAATGGATATACCCAGTAGCTACTCTTCCTGTATATTTGCAATTAATTTCATATACTATTGCTTTTGAAAAAGTATTTCCAATATATATAATAGGTTAAGGTTAATTTCAAGTTCCAATTTATTTAAGAACGTTTTATTAAAATCGGAGGTCTTCTATTTTACAACTTTATTTCTTTTAATTATGACAAATTCCCTGTATTGCACAAATATTGCAAAAAATTGAGCAGCCCCTATTTTGATAAAAATTGGTGAAATGAAAACATCACGTTTTATTTTCAACAGATTTGTGTGTTGTCACAGTCGATTAGTTTGCAGATAAAACAGATTATCTGCTCTACAGGATGGCTTACAGACCTATTTGTTACCTAGTCTAGCCTAATTAATATGTCAGAGAAAAGAAATATATAAGTGACAGGGCGACCCTATAGTATATAATCAATGGAATTAAGTTCGAAAGTTTTAGTTTATATTTATATGACTTTCGATCTGCTCTAGTCTATCGACAACCTTCGAGGTAGTCCACTTTAAAAGTGACCCCCCAACTTGAAAAAATCTCCATTGTTGGCGACTACCAAAGTGTAAGTCCAATGCCTTTTCTACTAACTTTATTGAACTGCTCCCTGCCTTTGGTCCGTTCCATTTTACAAACGCTTTCTTTTTAAGGCTGTCAATATGCAATTTTGGACGGAACTCCGCATCTTCAGAAACCACACTTCCCATTCCTTCCACTACAGCTTCGCAATGAGTACGCAACATACTTGTAATTAGCAACTGTGAAATATTTTCTATTGCTCTATTTTCAACGCTATTGCAAAAGTCATAATATATAGCTAACTCCCTATCTATTTCAACATATTCATTGAGCATGATTTCTGTTCTTCTTTTTTCTGCTTCTTCTCTACCAATTTCTGCTACTAGTTTAAGAAATTGCTGTTTCTTTTAGTGGGTTCCGAATCAATAAGGGCAACTGAAATTCTTTTCACAAATTCCCTATACTCATTACTTATTGATAGTAGACTTATATTATTGTCTAATACACCATTTGCTTTAGCCAAGGCAACTAAGCTGCTCAGATCAGTTGGAACTGACGAATGTATATAATGTTTGTAAACTGATTGAATGTCAAAAATTTCTTGCGACATTTTAACAATTTTCGGTTGGCTTTTAATAAATCGATCTCGAAGATGATTTGCAAATGAGGCAATGAATTTAGCAACTTCTGCGCAAGTCTTTTGGCAGACAGCATCTCTAACTACTTTTAAACTATCTTCCGCTGCCTCAGATGCCACTACTGATTGTGGTGCCATGCTTCTATGTGTTCGGATCACATTCTTTCGAAATAAAATGTCCTTCCTCTTATATTGGGCGGTAGACTCTAACTCAGTCTTTGCAGACAAAAACGTTTTTAAAGGGTCCTCTTTCCCGTCACTTTCATCCAAAGACTCTATTGAAAGTAGTCTGGTTTTCATGGTCTCTAAATCCTGTATACCTTTATTAATAACTTTTGCCAATTGCCACGGAAGCAACTCAACTTTCTGAAATGTTTGGGAAAGAAAATTTATATGCTTATACACATCATACAATGCAGTAACCCCATATACAAATTCTGCTGCTTCCAATTCTCTAATCATCGTTGCATTCCTAATTTGCTGTTGACTGAAGTATGCGTAGTAATACTCATAGTTGTGCAAAAAATTTTTGTACACTAAGTAACTGTAAGTAGCAAAACGAGTGTCCGAAAATTGTATTGGCTTCATAGCTGAATTGTCGGATAATTCTAGAAGCCCTTCATATGCCTTTCCATTGAACGTCGAATTATTTTCTGATACTAGTCGTTTAATTTTTGTCGCAATATTTCCTTTGACTTTTTGTGCATCTTGTTCTGCAAGTTCTAATACATGTGCCGGGTCCCACGATAAACTAAAACCAATCTTGTCCATCAGTAATGTTCATATTTTGTAATAAATGATCCATTACTTTCAAATGGACAATCTGGCCATCCACTGCGATTCCAACGAGCCTATGCAATATTGAATCAAAATATTCTTCATCCGATGCATAAAGTTGACTGAACTTATCAATGAAGTAAAATCATAATTATCATAATGACAAGCAAGAAATATTTGATAGAAGTATGAAGTATTACTGACCTCGCTTTTAATTCCGAATTGTCAGGAAAATCTGCTGACAAGGATGTACGGATTTGTTGAGCTATTCCCTTTCCAGTATGGTCTTTTACAGCACTGTAATCATAGAAGTAAGGTCGAATTTTTCCAGCTGTAAACCCTATTAAACCCACAATTTGTCCGGTTCGTTTGTTTGTTGTCATTTTGTCTGCAATAACCGATACAGGGGTTGGTTTTCCCGTGGCTGGAATTTCAGCTTTTAGATCCAATGATAATTGATTTCTTAAAATATCGTAAAATTGATTATGCAAAGCTGCACAAAATTCCCTACTATGATTAATATGTCCAATATTGGTTCCGATAGAGGCCTGTAACTGCAACAACCTTTCAAAGTCAGAGAAATTCCCAGCAGATTTGTACGCAATTTGGCCCACAGCTTTCCCAGCAATATAATTATAGTTTGTTAATTCTTTATTTTCTTTGGCCATTTCAGCTGCCGCTTCAATATGCGATTTTAATGAAAGGTGGCTATTAATTTTTTTTTTGAAATTTAAGAAATCTCTGGATTGGGAGCCTGTTAATGAAGTAAAGTTTTTACTACCCTTAGTTAATTTGAATCTCAAAATTCCAGGAGATTTTGGCAAATTTGTTGGTCTTTCGTTCATCACGCAGCATATGCACGTTGCTTCACAATAATTTGGTACTCCTTCATCTTCATCTTTGCTACAGCCTGGTTCATCAACATCTACTGTTTCTACATATTTGAAAGAAAAACCAGGAAGTACCTCCCTTAGCTTGTCCAATGTTTTACATTTTGCTACGGCTGCTATCTCTTTTTCCTCAGGCGACAGCTTTTTAGTGAGCAATGGCTTTTGCTTCTCTTTTTTTAATTCCGATATTTCTGTTTCCAGCATTTCTATTTTTTTAACTAGGGTTGATTTCATGTCAATAACAAGTGAAGCTAGTGACTCTAATGTTACTGGAAGCTCCAGTTTATTTTTTAAATTGGTGCTAATTTTAACTTGTTGCTCCTGTTCAGTTGCACTTGTAGCAACCCCTTCCATAGTTGGTAAATGCATGTGTGTAGGAACTTCCTGGACTGTAGGCACTTTTATGTCCGTAGATATTTTCATAGAATCAACACTACTTAAGTCTTCTTTTCTCTTCTTCTCGTGGCTGTGAGCTGTTGTCTCTTTCCCTGTAGGCCTTAAATCTAAATCAATTATCACGGTAGATGAAGATTTTTTCTTATTAGCCGAAGAGCAAGGTTTGATATAATTATATTTGTAGTGTATAGATTTTAAAGCTTTTGTAGACACGTCAAAAGGTTTAAATTCACACATATTTCGAGGGAGCAAAGGTGTGAAATGTTCGTCATAAAGGAAAACATTTACAGGAGATTTGCCACTGTGTAATGGATTTGATATATACTGCAGATGATTGCTTTCTTTTCTTGGTTCTGACAAATATTTGCGGAAGTAGTCTTCGCCCTTCGAAGAGTCTCCGAAGAGATCTGGGTCGTTGATATCGAATTTTTCAAATACAATTATTGGCCGGTTAATAACCTCACTGGTAATTAAATTTACAGTGTTAAACGACCAATGGTTGTTTGTGGCGACTTCATTAAACAAGAACTTAAAATCCTCGCCATATGTAGCTCTAACTGCAGACGATAAGTTTTCTTCATTTTCTACTACCTGTTGCAAAACTCCCAAGCGTATAATAGAATGAATTTTTTCATCTCCAAACAAGGCCATAGCAATTGCAGAATACCAGCAATTTCCATCTCTTTTAACTTTCGCTGGAACATAATTTGACTTCATAACATTAGGCAGACAAGCTGCAACAATTGAATCTTCTTTATTAAAATAGTTAGCTTGCATCAATTAAGAGTTTTCACAAAATCTTTTGATGCTGTCAAATATTGAGATATTTTGTTCTATTACATATCGAGTTTGTTGCAGAGATTTTTGTTGAATACTTCCCAAAATTTCTTCACACTTTAGTAAAATAACTTCCACATTGCTATGCATTTGGTCCAATCGTATTCTTTTATGACGAAAATTTTCCGTTTCCTGTTAATGAAAACCGAATATTTAAAATTTAATGTAAATTACACCGAATAAAATCGGCAGACCGTAATTTTTTTTCCGATGCCTCTTGCCGTTAACTACTATAAGCACACTAATATAGTTTAATAATTGACATTTCAGTTTTGAAATTAAATGTTTTTTGATAACAATTTTCACAGATTAAATACAGCGGGAATTTAAATGAATGATTTATGGTAGTAATAATAAGAATGACAAATTAAGCGTTGTATTTTGAATATATTTTGCATATAACGGCTTATTGTAGCTCAAAATTTGTTAACGGCATTTACGGCAATTAACGGCATGCGGAATTTACGGCACTCTCGACTCGATACTCTTTGCTAGCCTTGGTCGTTTTTAGTAGTTTTGATCACATAGTCGCATATAATATATCAGGAATTTCAACAGCAACAGATTTTGTTGCAATGCAACTGTAAAATTGCAGTAGTTGTAGAAAATTAATTTTCCATTAGTTGTTGATTTTAAACAGGAAAAAAGTTTTGGTAAATAAAAGGAATGAAACTATTCAAATGCTGAAATGCCTAATTAGCGATAATACTAGCGAGTTTTAGGGCCTTATTTTTAATTTTTTCATCTTGCTTTCAGTAATTTTATGCCAAATTCAATTTAAAAGATTTGAATTAATATAAAGATGGTTTGTAGAAAAATGTTTGGCGATTGGGAAAAACGGTACTAAATGTATTAATCCCTCCTGTTGTACTAATAGTCAATATAATAGTAAATTGAAAGTATTGAACTTCAGCAAACGTTTTATAATTATCTTAGCAAACGTATTTGAGAATTTAATAGTAAAAAATGCAATTTTTAAATATCTGTAAAACTTAGTGCATTCTTTCTATCTGCAAATTCTTATCCAAATTCCATTTTAGCTGGCCAATAATGATTTGGAATAGCTAGGAATGAACTGCCTGAACTAGATAGTAGGGTAAAAATAGTTGTTTGAATTTTCAACGATTTCACCGGTTACCGACCCCAGCGAAAAATTAACGATTATTTCTTATTTCTTATTTTATTTTGGCACAAAAATTAGTTTATTTGTCAAATTTTGCTAATTTAAATAAGTTCGTTCAGGAAACACAGACTTTCCTACAACTTTTATTTTGTAATTGCCTTTTTTGTGAGATATTAATGTAAGGCCTCCCGAGAACATTTTGCCCAAGCCTCGCAAATCCTAGAGCCGCTACTGTAAATATTTGCAGCTAAAATTGATGGGGTCATTCATTTTGGCAAAATTAGATGTGTTTTCTTAATAAGGACATTTCAAAGGGTTCAAATTTAAAATTTGGTAATATAGGAATATTTTTGGACTCTAGTAATGCTGTCTTTGAAAACATTGAATTGAGCTACATAATTGGTCTTCGAAATTTTAAATATAAAATAATGCTTTTGAATAACGCACATTCACTTTATTGCATGAAGCAACTGTTTACCGCCAACATGGAGATAATGACAACAGGACTTTCAGTATTTGGGTAATAGGCATTATTTAGGTAATTTAAACTATTTAGATTTTACTATTTCTTACCTGAGTTGATGTCTCGGCGCTTTTAAAAATTTCATCAGTTACTGGGTCTTTTATTTTTGGCTTAGGCTGTAATAACACATATTAATTATGACTTAAAAGTAGACTTCCGTTACAGAATGGATATTCCAAAAATTGATAATTTACCCCAGGTTTCGAATGTCTTCATTTCACACCCCACTTAGTTTGATGCTCGAGAAATGCGGGAAATGTGGGAAATAAAGCCAAAAAATTAGAATTTTGGCATACTTTACTATCTATGCCCATTATTTCACACATTTCCAATTCGATTTTATTATTACCTTTTTCTAAGTGGGAATTGGGAAACCTTGAATTTTACAAAATAATGACTATTTCGTCTCTATAATGACTCTTCTGCAAACAAAATCCTCGGAGATAGAGCTAACGTTGATGCAAATGGAGACGTAGGTGAAAGAAATGAAGATGCGGGTGACTTTGCCTCGTCACTTTCACTTGATGATGATTTCTTAAAAATATGAATCAACTTTTGGCTGCCCAGGTTCATGTTCAGGATTAAACCCTGGATGTGCACTTGTATAATGTCTTTTTAAATTGTCTTTCCTACCACTATAAGTACACCCGGGCTTTCTACAGCCGTATTTGACCTCACTATGCCCATGGCCTGTTTTACTCTTGTCACTCATTTCGGTGCCAATTGAAAAAATTATCAATTATAGTCTATGACAAACTGCACACATTTATTACTACATGACAGACGATAATACAACTTTTAATATTATTAAATTTATTATCCCTCAAACTTAAAACTGTTGATTGATATTGATTGATTCGTTCATAAACTCGATCTGTTGAATCAGTTCGTTCAAGTGCATGTGCCCATTTATCATGTGATACATAATAAAGGACTACTTCATTAACATTTGCATATACTTAGGGGTAATTTCAAACGAAATGTTTATTTATCGATGAAATGCTGCGAATTCATGCATTGATATCCAAATCGCCCCAAAACACCTTTCCATTGACAATTAAGATGCCACAACACAACTCATAAATCAGGTAGGTAAAAATAATAATTTAAAGCTTGTTTTGATTATAAATATCTTAAATATGCGATTCTGGAGGGAAGTGAAATTTCAATACATAATATCGAATCATAATATCAATTTCTTTCATATTAAGTATACACATGGCCAGGCACAGGCACATGTATTAAATTGTATCAGGGTCTCTCGACTCTTTTCACATTTCTTTGCTTTTGAGCCTCATTTTTTTGGTCTTGCTTCTCATTTTTTGCTTTTCGCCTAATTTTTTCTTTTGCGCCTCATTTTTTGGCTTGGCGCCTCATTTTTTGCTTTTGCGCCTCATTTTTTTGCTTTTGCGCCTCATTTTTTTGCTTTTGCTCCTCATTTTTTGCCTTTCCGCCTCATTCTTTTACTTTTGCGCCTCACTTTTCGCCTTTTACGGCAAAGTCACGTGTGTGTGTAGCCAAACCCGCCCCCAAGGGGGCGAGTTTGGGCGGGTACCGCCTTATTACATGCGTTAATGCCAAAAATCCCAAAGTATCCTGGATACTAGGATACTTTAGTTTTTGCATCCCCGTCCAGGACATTCCTTTATCAGTTCTGATTCAAAATACATTTGATGGTTATTGCTGGTGGCTGATATTTTTGCTATTCCCGATTTCATTTTATTCTTTAGGCTTTAGAATTTCTACTTTCTACAAGAAATTCGAGTTTATTTTTGTATCCACAATAGCCGTCCTTTTAAATCAGGAAGTGTCCAATAAAAGAAGAAACATTTTGTATTTGGTAATTGTTTCCATGGGATTTGTAATTGCTACTCAATATGAAACGTGGATAACAAGCGAGATTATTGCTCCGCCAGACAGAAAACAATTTGTAGACTTTAAAGATCTCGTTGAAAATGGATATAAGTTGTTGTTGCAGACAGATAAACGGTGGAGTGTGAACGAGAAAAGAAACGAATTTTTTGAAAAATATGAAATTCTGGACAAGATGAATTCAAGTGTCTTCAGATTTGATTGGCAATCCGATGCAACACCTGAACACAATAAAATGACCTTCACCACCTTTATAAAGAAAATGTTGACAAACTTTTCAATGAAACTATTTTATGTACACGAAAAAGCAAACAGTCATCACCTGGTGCCCTTAATACCATCTCAGATATCTGCTAATGGAATATGCATGACTGTGAAAGAAACAGATCTGGCTGATCCACACTCTTATATATTCACAAATTGCTACCGTTATAGATTCAATTCCATATTTTCAAGTCATGCAAGAGAGGTTTTCTAAAACATTTCAAACAACAATGGGATTTCGTGTATCATTTGAAAGATGTAATATCCCACTCAAAACTGAAGCATCAAGAATCTGAGGCATTGCCTATTAGTCTGTCCATGAAAATCCATACCATTTTCTTCGTTTGTGGATACTTTCTAATTGGGTCGTTCATCACTCTTCTTTTGGAATGGTTGTGGCACTCTAGATTGAAGCTGAAAACAAATGCTACCAATATTTTAAAGTGGATAATAACCTTCTCCAAAGATGTTCGACGAAGTAATGGTGTATTTCCGGTGGATGGCGTAAATATCGAATTGCGTGGTAGAGTATCGCCTCTCCGAAAAGGGCGTTAAAACCGGAAGGTTTGATTAAGCTTAGGTTGGTATGTGGTTAGATTGGTTTTTAGTTCATCAAGACATTTATAATTCTCTTATGAATTTTACAGTTTTTTATTATAAAAAAAATTTAATATTATTATGTCGCTAAAATAATTTAAAATCCCTGAAAAATTATTGAAAGGCTCAATTGTTGACAGGCAATTTCCCTTCGTATTAGTACTAAGGGTCTTTAAGTAACAATAAAAATTCCATACAAACTAATGTGTATCTGGAACACAAATTTAGGGGGTGCCTGACCATGTCTCATTAATTTTATTATGTGTAAAAATACTATTTATTAAATTTTGAGAAAATGTCTATAGTATGTTTTTGGGAAGTTAAGGGGGTACTTCAGCTCAGCACCCTAATACCCACTGAATACGTCCTTGCATACAAACCAGAGAACAAAAAAGCCACTTATTTTATACACAGAACAATAAAATACTGTTTTTTTTTAAAAAACGCAAGCAATTTTTCTTTTATTTACTATAATAAGTTGTAAACGGGGCACATAGTTACATCCAGGCAAGAGTATTTTATTTACGTTTTAAGTGCATTGTGCATGTACATTGAGACCGGTGTTCCATTTTAGCCTACTGTAAATGATTTACCATCCAGCCGGCTAAAATGGCTTAAATGGCTAGTGGCCAAAATTGCCAAACATCATGATTTTCTCAGTTCACAAAGCCCCATTTTGCAATTTTTGCCATTTTAACCATTTTTGGCCAATTTAGCCACCGGCTAACAAAGAATTTCAACCAGCCAGCCATCCAATTTAGCCAGCCATTTTAGCCTTGCAAAAAATCACACAACGAAAAATGTTTGCAAATATTGACTTTTTGGAAAAAAAATATTATTCTCATTCCCAAATTTATAGGCTTTGCATCCCCTTCTGGATAGTTATAATTGCTTAACATATTTTTAATCGCTCTGAAAGCGGCATATTTTGCGAGAAAATTTTGCTTTTAGTTTTCTGAGTATCTTTTCCACAATGTTTTTTGAAATAATAATTTGTGGCTTTTATATTTAATTCATTTTTTTCAATTTGGAAGCGTTGTTAATTGATGCATTTTGAAGTAAGTAGCAGTCTCTTTGAAAGTTTTATTCTTCGTTTCTGGTAAAAACTTGTAAAAGAATATCCAAGAAATTCCTAATAGGACGATGGAAGGTACGAAAATGTAAATAGTATAGTAACTCTGTATAAAAGAAAATAGAGTGGTAAGATTTAGATTATAGTGACAAAAGATCCAACGGTAAGAATAAATAAAATGTACATTTGTTTCCACAAAGATAGTTGATGTTACGATAACAGAAAGCCAATTGAAGATTTGGACAATAGACATGGCAAAAGGTCGAGGTCCTTGTGTGAAAAGTTCCATAGTTACAAGCAAAGAAATGCACCCCGGTCCAAGTGCAAAGAATAATAAGAAACCCAACTCGAAAAATGCTGACAGGTAATTCATCCACTTCATAAAGGTCTTTACAAAGCGAAAAATAATCCTGGAAAGCAATTGTTCATAAAACTTAATTGAAAATAATAAACTAAAAGTATAGCGCCATCAGTTTTTATAGGAGAAATCGTTAAACCGATAACACTTCGAATAATAATGATTTGTAAATAATTCAAAAGAAAATTTACGCTAATGAGGATGTTGATTGTGATGAAGACAGAAGATATAAACATCCCTCCTGAGACCAAAAAGTAATAGTTTGCGACGTCCTATCCGGTCAATTATCATCACGGAAATCAATGAAACTGCAAATATTGTGAAGTGGAGTACTATACCCAAAAATCTACTTTGGGATTCAGGAAATCCCATCTGAACTGGCAATTTATCCGAGTGATAAAGTATCTGCAAAAGATTAATAGTCTCTACAACAAATTTCGATAAAATAATTTTGGATTTATTGCTCACCGCATTTATTCCTGAAAACTGCTTGACTATTTGTAGAAATATGCAAATTGCAAGTGGAAACCAAAATTGTCTCGATGTCAGAAGCTGCCGCATGGTAATTTCCCTGAATTCATTTTCAGAGCTCATATCTTCAATGTCTTCGTCCACTTCGTATGCAGAACTTCGAAGTTTATGCAAGGCTGCACACCATTAGATCAAAATACATACTGCAAGTCATGTAATTATTTATTATATTATTAATGTATATATACGACAAAATAATTTTTGTGCACAATACAAATATTTAAATAAATATATGCCCTATATAATTGCTAAGGACAAATTATATGAATAACTTACCACTACGGGCTTGATGCTCTCTATTTTCCGTGATATAAAGATACCGAGGAGACTCCAAGCAAAAAGGTAACAGAAGAATTTGCAATACCGACAGAAATAATCCCGTTCCTGAATAAATACAGTTAGTCGGAATTTTTAAGCAACATAAATTTGTGGAACTTGATTTTCAATAAAAATATTTGTAGTAATTGTAGGAGGTTAAAATTTTCAAATTTTTTAAATTATTTTACAGGGTTTATATGTTTTATATGGAATTATAAGAAAGTATAAGAACTTAAAATCTCACCGACCTAGAGAAAGATGTATGTAGATAAAATACAGATTCTGTAATATAAGTTGCATTACTGATTTTCCTGTGGCATATGTCAAGCATCCGAGTGTCCCTAAAGTCCCACGTAAGTTCAATGGAGATATTTCCAATAGATAGAGAGGTACGAGAATAGAGTTTAGTCCTATATAAGACTTAGTATGCAATTGGATGTTTAAAATGAATTTGTCTTGAATAATATTAAAACTAGTTGGTAAAACTCACCAACATTGGACCCGATGAAAAATAAACCAACCGTCGTAATCCCATACATGTGATAATAGTCGGATGCCAACAAGAGGACCAAACCAACAAATCCCAAAACCGTACTTAATATCAAGCCTCCTTTTCTGTTAAGTAATTTCAAAACTGATTTATTTTCAACAGTAATGTGGAGATAATTTAAGACTTTTTTCGCTATTTTGCTAACCTTCCTAACCAATTAGCAACAAATCCACCAAAGATGTAACCACAAACATCGCCAGTTGATAAAGATACAAGACCTTTCAAAAAATACCATTAAAAGTTTTCAAAATATAATTTCATAATGTACAATACATTCTATCTGTACATGAAGTGCTTTTTCAGCAGGCAGTCACATATCAGCATAAGCATAGCATATTATTATTATTATCAGAAATGTTTTTCAGCGAAGGAGATCAATTTTATTGACGTATAATAAATATATTTTAGGGGGCTACTTTGGTTGTTGGCAGTATAGACATAGACGGAATGTTAGCTACATAATAATTATTATCACCAATAATTTGGGAAATGAAAGTTCCATTTACCTGTAAAACGTACTCCATAACGAAATGATACAAATTCCAAAATGAATCCGATGTGGAACATCCCCAAAACGGCAGCAATGGTTGAAAACAATAGGAATCCCGTGAAACCCTTTTAATTATTAGGCATAATAGTCACCAAAAATTAGATATATTTTTAATTTTACTTACTGTATTTTTTAAGCATGAATTTTAAATATACATTTTCCATCTAATCTACAATAATTAACAAAATGGTCATAAAAACACATTTTATTTGAAGTTAGTAATTTTGTCGGATTTACATTTTCCGATTTAATGGAATTGATAAATAATAAAATATTGTACAGAATTGTATTCGACGTTCCCTTATTTCTCTAAGTAAGTTTATTACTCACCATTTCAATATCTTATATTTGTAAATCTAAAACAGTTGAGAGTTTAATTAATTATTTTGAGCCATTTGGCTTAGAAAGATTACAAGATTGAACAAATTATAGGTAGCTTGTTCAAGCATGAACAATGTTACTAAATTAATTATCGATACTACTGAGAATAAATACTATTATTGACTTGTTGATAGTTTTATGAAACTTGTGGATATCACACAGCTAGTTATTAAATGGACAATACAAAATGCACAATTTCTTACAAAACTTTTTTGCAGTTATGAGGCTGTCTATTTAGGTTAAAGCAAGTGTGAATATTAGTAAAAGTCTCTTGATCAAAATAGATGTCCTTGTAAACTTGGAGTAAAGCCAAGTTTACATGCCGACCATTTGCAGATATCTGGCAAGTGTTTAAAAGACAAACGTTATGGTCAACTTTTAGTAAATTATGTTTTATGTTATGAAGTATAATCTCGAATATAACCTGATAACGTATGTAGTTTAACCTTTTTAATATATATGTTGCACACATCTTCTTAATATGGCATAGAACAGATGGTACATGTATATAGACGTTTTACATATGCATACTTCATTTCATAATAAACATTTTGTAGGTTGACGCCAAGTTTGAGTTTTAAATGCTATAATATAAGTAAGTATTTCGCAATTGATTAAGGAATATGTAATTATATAAGATTTTCTTAGGCCCATCCATCACCCTTTCTGCTATATTTCGATATTATTATGTAACAGTTAGTACTTAACGAATACTGGTGACCGTGAAATCTTTACTGTTGCAAAGGTTCAACCTTAGAGTACTAGACAAAAATGTCTAATCGGTTTCTAGAATATTTTTCACTTCGTAATATATATCTAACCAAAGCTTTTACAGCGACTATGATATTTGTCTACATTTGACTTTCATAAGTGATGTAATTAATTTGTTAAAAGCATAAAGTTTGTTAATGAATTGAATTTCGGGGAAAATGTAAATCATTGACTTACATTGTAAATATTTGGTACCAAAATTTCCCATCCGTTTCTAGATTATTTTCGACTACGCAAAATATATCTTACCAACGCTTTTCCAGCGACTATAATGTTGGAGGCATTTTCAAGTATCATAAAATAGATTTTCAAAACAATAAGACAAACATTTATGATGAACAAAGTTATCTTCCAAATAAAAAACTTTTGCTTTACAAAGTGGCGGCCCAAACACTAAACTGGATTTTCAAATTTTTAGTAACTATTTTGGTAAAACGTAAAGTTTGTTAATTAATTAAATTAGATTTTTGGGAATATTCAAATCATTGACTAATTGTAAATATTTGGTTCAATAATTTCCAACCCGTTTATAGAATATGAACTTTATTATGAAGTAAAAAATTTTCCGCTACGTAAGATATATCTTAAGAAAGCTTTTACAGCGACTATGAATTTGAGCCATTTTCTAGTACGGAAAAAGGATTTTTAAAAAAATAAGACAAACATTTAAGATGGAAAAAATGACTTATAAGTAATAAAACCTTTTGGTTTACAGAGTTGCTGCACAAACACTAAACTGGATTTTCAAATTCAAAATAACTATTTTGGTAAAACGTAAAGTTTGTTAATTAATTAATTTAGATTTTTGGGAAAATCTAAATCATTGAATAACATTGTAAATATTTGGTACAAAAATGTCCAATCGGTTTCTAAAATATTTTTCATTCGTAAGATGTACACCTCACCAAAGCTTTTACGGCGACTATGATATTTGAGGAATCTTCAAGTTCGAAAGAAAGGATTTCCAAGCAATAAGACGAACATTTATGATGAAAGAAGTTACCTTGCAAATAATAAAACCTTTTGGTTTACAGAGTAGTAACACAAGCTCTAAAGCGGCTTTATATACTCATTATTAGTTTTAAATTTAGCATAGTTTTTGCTATTATGTGACAATAAATTGATCTCCAGATACAAGTTACCACGTAAAATAGGAAAACGATACTGCGTACAATAAAAAGTTTATATACAGACTTTTAAACCTAGCATCTGTAAAAACTTTACAATACAACTATATAGCTGGATAATTAGTAATAAGCAGTACGTACCAGTTTTACAAGTATACAATGAAATGATGATTTAATGTAATTATATTTAGACATTCTTGTGCACGCTTGGAACTACAAGACCAGGGTTACGGATGTTGAAATTGACAGGCAAAAATTTGAACTCAGAGTAAGAGTAAACAAACTGTGATTTATCATAATAAATATACCAAGCAATACTTTGCCTATGTTGTTTATATTTTGTAGACGGCTCCGCTACAACATGATCAGACGTCGGAATTTTATTTAAGTAAAATTTTTACAGCCTTCTCACAGAGTTCTGAGACTTCGTATCTACACGAATCATGCACTGAGGATTTCAAAAATATAAAAGTGTTAGTAAACTTTTTTACACTTTTGGGTTATAAAAAATTTAAAGTTTTAGTAAATTTTTTTTCTATAAAAAAAGTTTACATAAAATTTTCGGCATAAAAAAATCTTAAGAAAATATTTTGGCAATTTCCAGAGTATTGTATAGGTTTTTAAAATTTTTTGCCAAAATTCTCAAAATGAAACTTACAATAAAATAAATGCATTTGCATAAATTATCTTTTCAATAAGCAAGTGACCAAGACTATCCAAAGTTAAGCGGGGCTTTCAAAGATTACATTTTAGTGTCGCTGTAGTTGGAGTTGAATTACAAGAAAAATTGCAAAATGCAGAAAGTAAAACTGACAATTTTCGTCTTTATTTCTTGTTGATTGAACTTATTCTATTATACCAATTATTGTTATAATATTTTAGAATGCACAAGACATTTTTGAGTCCACGGCGACAAAAAAATGTAATATGAAAAATATTGAAATGTCAATGGTTTTCCACTTATTATTTATCCAAATGATTTTGCAATGGGTGTAATTTTGCCCGTTTTGTTGACTTTATTTAATTTCAATTTTAAAAATTTAATTTAAGATTTAAGATAATAAGCACGATATTTTAAGGTATAAATATTCGATTTTTAAATTGGTCTGGAATTTAAAAGTTAAGATTCGATATTAAGTTTGGGTTAAATTTTAATATTATAATTTATATGATTTTAAGATGGCAAGTTTGGATTAAATTTTAATATTGCAATATATATGCTTTAAGATGGTAAGTTTGGATTAAATTTTTATATTATTGAAATGTGTATGATTTTAAGATGGTAAGTTTGGAATTTAAAATTGAAGATTAAATGTATAATTCTTATTTATCACTTGATTATTTAGGTAGAGTTTCTGGCTTTTGATTTTTCAATATGGTATATTATAGATAATATTTTTACCGAAATCAAAAAAAATTCTTTAGAGCAAATTCTTGCCATTTTTGGTAAATTTTTATAAAAAATTTTTTGCCATTTTTGGTAAAATTTTATGAAAAATTTTTGCCATTTTTTAGTAAATTTTCGTGTAAATTTTTTGCGATTTTAAATAAATAAAATTCCGACGTATGAACATGATAAACGTCAATATGTTACACAATACACAACGAGTCGGTAACATTCTGATAATTTTTAACATATGAAAGGTTAATGCAAACCATACACACTGACTTAGTACACTGCAAGCGTCTTTAACAGATATTGTGGAAAAATGTTGATTGGTTGGACTGCCAGGACTCCAAATATCATCCCATTAAAATAGATAAATGTGGAGTCGATAATTCACTCAACAGTCATCTTTTAACATAGCCGACATTTAATTATAAACACCTAGAAAAATACTTCAAAATAGTTTTAACTCCTCAAGAAACGTAAATCCCAAAAATGCTATCTCAGGAACTATAAGTGCTATAGAAGGAAAACTCCTCGGATATAGACGAATCAGGGGAACCCAAGGTTTTAATTTTTTGGGAAAAAAACTTTTTTGTTTGTTACTCAACGACAAAAAGAACTCGGATATAGCCGAATTGGGCGATTTGAGTTTCCATATGGAACCCTGGGTCGCTGAGGAGTTAATGGTACTATATAGAAATAATTTGAGTTAGTTTTATTTTTTAAGTCCTAGACTGTATGACTTGCTCCAGTAGGAATGAATTTCATTACTTTGTTTTCCTATGCTAGCTCAGAGCAGATATGCCATATAGGCTTATGGATTTCGTATTTGTCAAGAATGCATCACACTTAATATATTGAAGATTTCATGAAGTTTGGTGTATATTTAAGGCAAGAAAAAAATACGAAATTCTAACATGATAAATATACATCCACCCATGGATAGCTATGATCCTACAGAATGTAAATCACATGTACCCTTTCGATGCTGCAGCAATTAAAATCCTTTCTGAGAAGGACATCAGTCTACATTTCAATATTATTTGTACAAATGTCCTTCAACTCATGAATTATCTGCGTAGTGACTAAACGTAGGTATAGAGATAGTCAGAAAATTCACCGTTATTTCAATTGCCTATGATTTGAATAACAATAATGCAATTAAGTAAATTTCCTGTACAATGTTAGCATGACAAACAATTAGTTCCCAAATCAAAATTCTTGCATGATATTCTACCAAACTTAACTTAACAAAGAAGAAGTATATAAATCTCATTAATAGTCTTTACAACGTTTTTCTATAGACTTATTTGAAATGTTGAGAACGCAAGTTTATTACAGTATATTTGCGATAGCAGCATACATATGATAGTATTTGTGTCATATTTTGACTTTCTTCTGTAACACAGCGTATTGCATTACAAATTACAATATCTCGATCTCGATACAAAATCAATATTATGGCAAGTGAAATTAAGAAGCTAACGATACCAACCGGAGTTAATATTAATTAATAAGTAACCAAGGTCCGTCTCGACAATGAAAATAGACGTTTCCGATTCTCTATTTTCAATTACAGACTGAGAATTGACAAAAATAAAATTAAGAAAAAATTGTCCGAAAGCCAAACACTTTGGTTCCATTTTCTAAATTTATTTAAGGATATTTATTTTCCACTGTTTTCCATAAGTATTTTTCCCAGGTGTACAAATAAGATGAGACAAGGCAATATTTAAAACTTAAACGGTGCGATATAATTAAATTCTAATTAGAATGCGATTTAATGAATATTTAGAAATTTTGTATTCTGTTGTTTCCCTTCATTTACCAATCCAACTAAAATTAGATAAAAAGCTGTGATATAAAAAATGGTGTAGACCCTGAAATTTCAGTCTTTTGCATATTTACCTGAAGACGTTGGCAGCAGAACGAACTGTCGAAGGACAAAGTATTAAAGAGACCATGCAGAAAATGAAACTACTTATTTGATTTGATTTGATTTGATTGCTTTATTAACGTGACAGCGCTGATCAGCTCTAGAGTAATACAAGTATTAAACCGACTGTTCTCTCTCAGGTGTCACTTATGGGATTAATGGCCAGCTTATTCCTATCAGTTTTGTCTCTCAGTCGGTAATTAATATTTTTGTAACTTTCTAGTCAACATTTAAATTCCTTTGATATTAATAGTATGTGTATATAAATTTATTAGTAATTAATAAATTCTTTAAACCGAATTTTTAAATATGAATGCAATTTTAGTAGTTACTATTGATAAAGTCAATAATGTCTCAAGCATTAGCGTTACCAAAACTTCTTTATGGACTTTAGTTGTTCGCTTTGTTCCTAATTGTTGGCGGTGTTTCTGGAGAATCTTTAGTCCGCCGCAGCCTTGGACTTTCGAAGACAGCCGCAGACCCTGCAGTTAGGGTGTGGCCTGATGATGTCCTTCAAAAATACGTAAGCATTTACTAAAATTATATTTTGGAAATACTTTTTGTAGTACCAACGTTCAATATTGCATTGATATACATAGTTATTACAATGCAATATACATGCAACCATAAAAATAATTTTACGTTAGTTTGTTTTTTCGTTAATTCAGTCAGCAGCAGCAACGTACACAAATAAAAAAACAAATATTGAGCATAATCAAAAATTGTATATAATATAATATATTGTAATTGTATATGATAAAATTTTTTAAATTATTACATAGACTGCATTTTAACTTAATACAATTTTTTAATTTCGTTGGTTTAATGACTTCGTAATTTAAAATGACTTTATATTAACTTTAAATGTAAAGCAATTTAAATATATAAAGATTGGCAGGTATACATAGATCATTTACTTAGGGAAGTATTCTCCCTATGGTATAATAAATAAAAACCTACAGCAAGCGTAACAGAAGCTCGCCAGAATAAAGGGGACCGTGGTCACATTTTGGTTCAACAGTGGTTACTGGTGCAGTTTGGTTTTGGTATTAAAATCAACAGGCTATCAAAATTGATTGATATCGATTATCATAATCAACAGAAAATCAAAATTGATTAATGTTGAATATAAAAATCAACCGAAAAGCATCATTGATTAATGTTGACAATGAAAATCAACAGGAAATCAAAATTGATTAATGTTGACTATGAAAATCAACAGATAATCAAAATTGATTAATGTTGACAATGAAAATCAACAGATAATCAAAATTGATTAATGTTGACTATGAAAATCAAACGAAAATCAAAATTTATTAATGTTGACTATGAAAATCAAACGAAAATCAAAATTGATTAATGTTGACTATGAAAATCAAACGAAAATCAAAATTGATTAATGTTGACTATGAAAATCAAACGAAAATCAAAATTGATTAATGTTGAATATGAAAGTCAACAGAAAATCAAAATTGATTGATGTTGACAATGGAAATCAACAGAAATCAAAATTGATTAATGTTGACTATGAAAATCAACAGATATTCAATCATTGATTAAGAGTATTAAAATCTACAGAAAATTAAAATCGATTAATAATGATTATCAAAATTTAAAGAAAATCAAAAATGGAAATTTGACTATAAAATTGAATATAAATCCAAAATAGATTTTTTTCCATCGTCTAATAGTTACTTTCCGGTTTAATTTGCTTTATTATAAAATCTCAAATTTGGTAGCAGCGGATTGAAATACTTTATACTATCAGGCCAACAATTTATAGGAAACGCCATTGAACGTTTTAATGTCCATTTAATGCCAAATTTTCACTTTTTTTGTCAAAATGACGACAAAGTAAGCGCGCGGTAGCTCAGAAACCAATGGACCGTTTACCCCAAATTCCCAATTCAATAGGCATTGTTTTTGCCAAGTTTGGTCAATGTCCGTCATTGCTTTCGAAAGTTATCGTGGCGACGGACGTACGGACAGACTGTGCGGTTCTTCAAGCTCGCTTCCTCAGGCGAGCCAAAATATGATTGATAAAGCTATATTCCGCCTTCTCCCAGAACTTTTATTGCTTAAAAATTAAGTTCCTGACAGTATTTACGGATTTGACACATTAAACTTTTATATTTAAACTTCAAAATGCAAAAATTAGTAACTATTAGGACGACCGTGCACAACATGTTGAAAAATTTTGATCACAAAAGCTAAAACGTCTCTGTACAATAATGGATTAATATTGTCTACCAAATGAAATCGTTGTTTTTTAAACAAAAGCACATTTAAATTTTCAATTTAATCTTTTGTACCCTCGTTTATCGACAGCTAGAAGCAGTTTTAACAAACAAAAAAATCGTATTATTGTTCTTACTACTGAAAAAAGTCTAATTTAGAAACACTCGAATGTTTTTATTAACAGTTTTAATTTCCACTAACAGGATCAGTTTTAAGTAGAAACGTTTATTGCGGCTATAAAATTACCTATTAAAAGCAAGCAGAATAAAATGGACAATTTGTAGGTTGAATATGTTAACCAATAATTTGACAAATAATACTCTATTAATACTTGTTATTTAAGAGCAGAAATTCATGTTTGACAAGCATACAGATTTATTTTGGTCTGTGTTTTACAACCATTACAAATATTTCAACAAGTTTTCAATAGAAGCGCCATTATGGCAATCAACAGTAACACCGAAGATTAAATTACATATTTTTTCGGCTGTTACTTGCGAACCGTTAGACATATTTTGTCAACAATCAAAAGGGATCGTCACAAGCCCAAAGACGACGTTTTTGCCAAGTTTGGTCCAATTCCGTCAATTCCTTCGAGAGTTATCGTGGGTACGGACTTGGGGTAGTTTCATCGCGCGGACGGACAGACTGTGCGATTCTATATAGCTCGTCAGGAGAGCTAAACCTACAGCAAGCCGTAACAGAAGCTCGCCTGATTAAAGGTTAACGTGTACACATTTTGTTAGACGAAAAGTACTCGCACGTAGCACAAAACCGAGCGTACGGATTTTGATCAAACTTTCCAAATTGGGTCTTTATATACAGGATCCGACAAAAGTTAGTACACAAGGTTTTGGCCACCTAGCTCCCAAAGAAAGGCTGCTACGAAAATAAGGTTAACACCATTGGAAAGATGACTAAGCTGGCAGAAACATAGACTATAAGAAAAATTTTATCGAGTTTCGTTTTGGCAGTTAAAAATCAGGAAATCAGAGGCTTAATTCCCATGTTATAAATACAAAATTTGCTTTTAAAAATTAAAGGGGTCGCTGGAACCCAAACCGAAGCCGCTACGGAAATAAAAAGCCCACCATTGAAAAGTAGAGAAAATTTGCAAAAAAATAGGCTACGAAGGAATTTTTTTTATTAAATTTCATTCTGGTTTAAAATTTAGGAATGCAAAGGTCACTACACTTCGTTTCTTTTTTCGTGAATTGGCCACGAAAATGGTCTTTGGAACTCGAAGACTGTAACCAAAAGCCTGAAGAACAAACTTCTGCGGCGAATCAGTATTCGAATTGGTTTCAGGCTAGGTTGAGGGTAAAAGTTCGTTGAATATAGGGAGCAGCTGAATTAGTTCAAAAATTGTCATCTTTTTTGCACAATTCAACCTAAGAAAGTCGTCTGTAAAATATTCGTGTGTTATGTGTTTCAATTAGGACTAATAAAAATGTTGTTATAACCATTTCTGTTGTAAATTTCATCCTCTTTTCACTGGTGGTGACCGTTTTTTGATAGCATGAATAGTTTCCAACTTATGACCTAATGGTCTCAGTCCGAAATATATACGATTACAGGCGTCTTTGAGCACACTTTCATAAAATTCTCAAATTTATAAAATGGGTTTATAAAATTTTTCTTATAGCCTATGTTGTTGTCAGCTTAGTCATCTTTCCAATGGTGTTAACCTTATTTTCGTAGCAGCCTTCGTTTGGGAGCTAGGTGGCCAAAACCTTGTGTACTAACTTTGGTCGGAGATCAATGCATAAGAAAATATATTAATGTTGACAATCAAAGTCATAACATAATGAAAATATATTAATATTGACTATCAAAGTCAATACATAATGAAAATATATTAATATTGACTATAAAAGTCAATACATAATGAAAATATATTAATATTGACTATCAAAGTCAATACATAATGAAAATATATTAATATTGACTATCAAAGTCATAACATAATGAAAATATATTAATATTGACTATCAAAGTCAATACATAATGAAAATATATTAATATTGACTATCAAAGTCAATACATAATGAAAATATATTAATATTGACTATCAAAGTCAATAATGAAAATATATTAATATTGACTGTTAAAATCAAGACAAACTTGAAACAGATTCGTTATTTTACTTTTAAAGGTAATTTTCCGTTTTTGTTATTTTACTATATAATTTCAGTTATAGTAGAAGCGGCATGATATAGTTTATACTATCCCGCTAACAATCTATAGGAAACGGTATTACAATTTTCAATGAACATTTTTCACTTTAACTATCAAAACGAAGACAAAGTGAGCGCGCGGTATCTCAGCAAGCTATGGACCGATTTACCCCAAAATCAATAGGGATCGTCAGTAGTCCATAGGCATTGTTTTTGCCAAGTTTGGTCTATATCCGTCATTGCTTTCGAAAGTTATCGTGGGTACGGACGGACGGACGTACGGACGACTGTGCGGTTCTATAAGCTGCCTTATTCAGGCGAGCTAAAAAAGTAGGATATAGTAAAAGTAGGAAAGTAAAAGTAGGAAATTTTCACAATATGATAAGCAATTTGTAATTCTATTAGGGTATATAAAGTTCTGTATATGACTTCAAATAAATGGACGGCAATAATAACAATTAAATTAATAACTTTAAAAATATTAAAAGAGCTTGGCTACTACACTTTTGCATCATATTGTGAAAATTAGTATTTAATTTATTCTTGCGCAATTTACATAAAAATCGCAATAATTAACATATTATTACTAAGAAGGGAACAACCTTATGGGAAAATAAGATTATATTATTTATTATTTATTTATAAAATCAAGATTGTTTTATTCTTTCTGAAATTATAAACCAAAACGCCAGTCTCAATTTTCTAAAAATTTACTGGATTTTGAACGGAAGAGAAGACCACACACAGATGCTGAATTCCATTTTGCGGACTTGAATGTGTGTTCAAAAGCAGATTGCAGTTCATCATTAACACCACAAAACTGTCTACTAACTGATAGTCAGAATTTATTATTTATTTATTTTGATGTGAATAACAACGCAATAAAGAAAATATCTTCCAAAACAAAAATTTGTGGTTTCCTACCAAGCTTAAAATATCACCTATCCTAATTACACTAAGCAATAAGGCTGGGTACAAAACCAATTATTAAGTCCAAGAGCAATTACTAGGAAGTAATTACTCTGATATTATTGATATTTGATATCAAACAATGATTAGATTAGGAAACCAAGGTTTCAATTAGGAAATATTGCTGGTGGTTGTATGGACTGGTATTGACTACTGTGAAACTTACGTTTCCAATTTTTTGAATAACATTCAATGTAGGATGGGAAATCTAAAATAAATCTAAATGGTCCTAACATTTTTGGCTCTATTTCCATAACTTTTCTAATTCCGGCAGATTTTATTATTTTCCAATTGTAGAAAATATAAAGTATGACAAATGACAGTGAAAGATGGTAATAGACGAAACACTGTAAAAATTGTAATTAAATTCAAATTAGGTACAATCTAGTAAACTATTTTGACAACTTTTGACGTTTTTTCTTTGTTTACTTACTTAGCTCTAGCTGCCTTTCACATTAATGGTGAGCAATAAAGGTTTGTTGTATTTTTGCACTATTTCACTCGCATACAATATTTACTTAATTACTACTGTTACAAGGAAGGAACTTGTATGAGCCTAAATACTACATTGAAGTACAAAATTCATTAAAACAATGCAGAAAATAAATATATTTTTAGGATTAACGGCTAGCTTAATGCTATCTGTTTTTGTCTCACAGTCGGTAAGACAATATTAATTATATTTTAAAACTCAAAAGAAATAATATGCAAACTTTAGTCAAAACTTTATTTACATAAAAAATGCCAAGGAATTTCAGGGCAAAAAATTTTGTTTTTGGACTTTAGTTCTCCTTTTTTCTTTTCTTAATTGTTGGTGGCGTTTCTAGAGGACCTTTAATCCGTCGCAGCTTTGGAATTTTACAAACAGAGGTAGCCAACCCTGTTGTTTTGGTTTGGCCTGATGCATACGTCAAGAATATGTACGTATTTGTATTTAAATACATGGTTCATGTAATTTTATATACAAATGTTTCAAGTTTAGCTAAATTTTTTTATTGCAGTGGCAGATGCTCAGCTGTGCTCTTTAATACCAAAAGCCAGGGTAGTAAGATCTAGGGCTAATAAGGTTTCAGAAGTATGTACGTAAGAGAGCTACAGACTTCATACAGTAATAGTAGCTTGGTATATGGTTAATTTCGGTTTAGCTATAATGATTTTTGAATAAAAATTTCCCATATCTATTTAAGTTCAATAACTCGAAAATACTAATTCAGATTTTAAAATGTAATTTTACAAAGTATGTAAAATATATTGTAGCTGTTAGAAAATGTTCATCTTTTTAGGGGTTTCTCTAGTGGAATCACTAATAATAAAAGCTCTAAATTGCATGCGTTATCTATGTAATAATGAATGTTTCATGCCGCATCCGCTGCTGCTAGTAGTTAACTTTAAATGCACAAGCACATGCTAGTAATTTGGTGTGCTATAGTTAGTAATAAATAGTAGTTAAACAAAACACTACTTTCCAGTACACATTTATTACAAAACCTACATAATTAGGCACACACTGTCAGTTTGCCCCTTGTTATTCAATAATAACTGCAATATCAACACCAATCCGATACTACCGTTGCTGAATAAAAAATTCATTACTTTTAAATATTCACTCATCAACACAAATTTCCGTGGTAAGGGAGACGCGAAAACTGTAAATTACTAAAACTTTAAACCAAAATTTAAAAGCAATGTCAACATTTTCCAGCGTGGCAAAAGTAAAATGGAGACGCTCTACATTGCTCTACAATTGACTAAAACTTAAAACGCAATTTCAAAAATTTCGAACGTGGCAAAACTAAAATGGAGACGCATTTAGGAACTCCAAATTGCTATATTGCTCTACAATTGACTAAAATTTAAAACGCAGTTTCAAAAATTTCGAACGTGGCAAAACTAAAATGGAGACGCATTTAGGAACTCCAAATTGCTATATTGCTCTACAGTTGACTAAAATTTAAAACGCAATGTCAAAAATTTCGAACGTGGCAAAACTAAAATGGAGACACATTAAGGAACTCCAAGTTACTATATTGCTCTAAAATTGACCAAAATTAAAAAACAATTTCAACATTTTCAAACGTGGCAAAACTAAAATGGAGACGCATTTAGGAACTCAAAATTACTATATTGCTCTACAATTCACTAAAATTTTAAACGCAATGTCAAATATTTCGAACGTGGCAAAACTAAAATGGAGACGCATTTTGGTAATCCAAATTACTATATTGCTCTACAATTGACTAAAATTTAAAACGCAATTTCAAAAATTTCCAACGTGGCAAAACTTAAATGAAGACGCATTTAGGAACTCCAAATTACTATATTGCTGCAGAATTGACCAAAATTAAAAAAACAATGTCAAAAATTTCGAACGTGGCAAAATTAAAAAGGAGACGCATTTAGGAACTCCAAATTACTATATTGCTCTAAAATTGACCAAAATTAAAAAACAATGTCAAAAATTTCGAACGTGGCAAAACTAAAATGGAGACACATTTAGGAACTCCAAGTTACTATATTGCTCTAAAATTGACCAAAATTAAAAAACAATGTCAACATTTTCGAACGTGGCAAAACTAAAATGGAGACACATTTTGGTAACCCAAATTACTATATCGCTCTACAAGTGACTAAAATTCAAAACGCACTGTCAAAAATTTCGAACGTGGCAAAACTAAAATAGAGATGCATTTAGTAACTCCAAATTGCTATATTGCTCTACAATTGACTAAAATTTAAAACGCAATTTCAAAAATTTCGAACGTGGCAAAACTAAAATGGAGACGCATTTAGGAACTCCAAATTGCTATATTGCTCTACAGTTGACTAAAATTTAAAACGCAATGTCAAAAATTTCGAACGTTGCAAAACTAAAACGGTGACGCATTTAGGACCTCCAAGTTACTATATTGTTCTAAAATTGACCAAAATTAAAAAACAACGTCAACATTTTTGAACGTGGCATAAGTAAAATGGAGACGCATTTAAGAACTCCAAAGTACTATATTGCTATAGAGTGGACTAAAATTAAAAAACAATGTCCACATTTTCGTACGTAGCAAAACTAAAATGGAGACGCATTTAAGAACTCCAAATTACTCTATTGCTCTAAAATTGACCAAAATTAAAAAATAATGTCAACATTTTCGAATGTGGCAAAACTAAAATGGAGACGCATTTTGGTAATCCAAATTACTTAATTGCTCTAAAGTTGACTAAAATTTAAAACGCAATTTTAAATATTTCGAACGTGGCAAAACTAAAATGGAGACGCATTTAGGAACTCCAAATTTTTATATTGCTCTACAATTGACTAAAATTTAAAAAACAATTTTAAAAATTTCGAACGTGGCAAAATTAAAATGGAGACGCATTTAGGAACTCCAAATTTTTATATTGCTGCAGAATTGACTAAAATTAAAAAACAATGTCAAAAATTTCGAACGTTGCAAAATTAAAATAGGAGACGCATTTAGTCCAAATTGCTATATTGCTCTACAGTTGACTAAAATTTAAAACGCAATGTCAAATATTTCGAACGTGGCAAAACTAAAATGGAGACGCATTTTGGTAATCCAAATTACTTAATTGCTCTACAGTTGACTAAAATTTAAAACGCAATGGAGTAAATGCATAAGAGACCTTGCAGGCTGGGAACAAAATGTCACAGTCGAAGTTGTTACTTTCAGATTCTAATCTACTTAGTTGTATGAAAAAACTAATTTCAGGATTTTTTTGAAAACCCGCCGTCTTTAAGTTATGGCGTTTTCGCCTTATTTCGTTCATCTATGATTCATTTATAAACGGCTGGACCGATTTTAATGAAACCAACGCCATTCTTCTCGTAAACGCTTTCCTCACATGGCCCCTTTTTTAGATTTTCAAATTTTTTTCAAAATTTCGAAATAAATTTTGAAAAAGTTCAAAAAAATTTTTTTTCAACATTGTTATCAGAATTGTTGTTAAATACGATAAAAACGCTAATTCAGACCAAAATCTCATTAATGAGGGTGTAAATACCAAAAATGTCATAATCTTGGGGTAATTTTCAAGCGTTAACTCAGAGTTTTTATTTTTGACAAATTATCAAAAAAATAATTTACAGCGCAATTTGAAACAAGAAATTTACATTTTTCACTTCTATAAATACGCATAAAATGGTATAGTGCAGTACTAGTCATTACATGTGGCTTCAGCTACTTGCCGATTTACAGCGTTACATACAACACCCCACCATAGTTTAACCCAAAATAATACACAGTGTGGTTATGTTAGAGGAACTCTTGGAATCTGAATCGAAACCTAAGGATACAGCTAAGACCCGTAATCAGGAGCTGTGGCTTCAGCTACTTGCCGATTTACAGCGTTACATACAACACCCCACTATATGTCCCTAATTGTTTTGATTAATTATACAACGATCTAATTACCGCACAGAATTGTATTTAGTACCTAGTATAAACTAGAAGCAGGAAACGAGCCTTGCAGTTGGTTAATGGCCTATCAGAGGCCACCCGCAGAAGTGTTGGATGTTCTAATCACATAAACAATAGAGTTTATGCATTTGATTGGTTATTTTAGGCTGTTAGTTAAGGTGAATGACGCTTCTGTGGGAGACCGCCACTGTCCTCCCATCTAAACTGTGTAGTGTGTTAGACAAGACCTAAAGCAGAAGGCCGAGGCTTTGAATTACCGTAATAATTGACGGTCGTTGGTGCATGAACGACTGCAATAGTATAGTTGCAGCTGAAATTGGTTAGTTCGAATTCTAATGGAAAATGGGAATTCTGAGACTTGTTTGGTCTCTGGGATCTGTTGCTGTGGTTACCTGCCTAATGCTATATGTCTTACTGACAGTCAGCTTGCTTGAGACTGTTGGTTACTCTGACTTCTCCTTGGGTCTTATTTCGGGCTCTGTTGGAGGATAGAACCGAGTCGCTGATTACAGGCTTGGTTAAAACCGCGTGTCCTGCGAGGCAGCTGATTTCGGTTCCTTGTAGAGCTTTAAAGCTCCTAATTACGGGTCTTAGCTGTATCCTTAGGTTTCGATTCAGATTCCAAGAGTTCCTCTAACATAACCACACTGTGTATTATTTTGGGTTAAACTATGGTGGGGTGTTGTATGTAACGCTGTAAATCGGCAAGTAGCTGAAGCCACATGTAATGACTAGTACTGCACTATACCATTTTATGCGTATTTATAGAAGTGAAAAATGTAAATTTCTTGTTTCAAATTGCGCTGTAAATTATTTTTTTGATAATTTGTCAAAAATAAAAACTCTGAGTTAACGCTTGAAAATTACCCCAAGATTATGACATTTTTGGTATTTACACCCTCATTTTGGTCTGAATTAGCGTTTTTATCGTATTTAACAACAATTCTGATAACGATGTTGAAAAAAAAAAATTTTTGAACTTTTTTCAACATTTATTTCGAAATTTTGAAAAAAATTGAAAATCTAAAAAAGGGGTTATGTGAGGAAAGCGTTTACGAGAAGAATGGCGTTGGTTTCATTAAAATCGGTCCAGCCGTTTAGAAATGAATCATAGATGAACGAAATAAGGCGGAAAACCGCCATAACTTAAAAACGGCGGGTTTTCAAAAAAAATCCTGAAATTAGTTTTTTCATATCAGTAAGTAGATTAGAATCTGAAAGTAACAACTTCGACTGTGACATTTTGTTCCCAGCCTGCAAGGTCTCTTATGTATTTACTCAATGTCAAAAATTTCGAACGTTGCAAAACTAAAACGGAGACGCATTTAGGACCTCCAAGTTACTATATTGTTCTAAAATTGACAAAAATTAAAAAACAACGTCAACATTTTCGAACGTGGCAAAACTAAAATGGAGACACATTTTGGTAATCCAAATTACTATATCGCTCTAAAAGTGACTAAAATTTTAAACGCAATGTCAAAAATTTCGAACGTTGCAAAACTAAAATGAATAATGGTGTGATTAACAATAATGCAATTAAGTAAATTTCCTGTACAATGACAAACAATTAGTTCCTAAATCAAAATTCTTGCATGACCTTCTACCAAACTTAACTTAACAAAGAAGAAGTATATAAAACTCATTAATAGTCGTTACAACGTTTTTCTGTAGACTTATTTGAAATGTTGAGAACTCAAGTTTATTACAGTATATTTGCGATAGCAGCATACGTAAGTTAGTATTTGTGTCATATTTTGACTTTCTTCTGTAACACAGCGTATTGCATTACAAATTACAATATGTCGATCTCGATACAAAATCAATATTATGGCAAAGGAAATTAATAAGCTAACGATACCAACGGGAGTTAATATTAAACAATACAAGTAACCAAGGTTGACATTGACAATAGACGTTCCCGGTTGTTTATCTTCAAATACAGAATGGGAATTGACAAAAATAAAATTAAGAAAAAATTGTCCGAAAGCGAAACACTTTGGTTCCATTTTCTAAATTTATTCAAGGATATTTATTTTCCACTGTTTTCCATAAGTATTTCTCAGGTGTACAAATAAGATAAGACAAGGCAATGTTTAAAGCTTAAACGGTGTGATATAATTAAATTCTAATTAGAATGCGATTTAATGAATATTTAAAAATTTAGTATTCTGTTGTGTTTCCCTTCATTTACAAATCCAACTAAAATTAGATAAAAAGCTATGGTATAAAAAATGGTGTAGACTCTGTGGCTTTCCAGTCTTTTGCATATTTACCTGAAGACGTTGGCAGCAGAAAGAACTGTCGAAAGACAAAGTATTAAAGAGACCATGCAGAAAATGAAACTACTTATAGGATTAATGGCCAGCTTATTCCTATCAGTTTTTGTCTCCCAGTCGGTAATTAATATTTTTGTAACTTTCATTTAACTAACATTTAAATTGTAATAATATTAATAGTAATATTAATAGTATGCATATATAGAAATATATTAGTAACTAATAAATTCTTTAAACCTAATTATTATGATATGAATGCAATTTTAGTAGCTAAAACATTGATAAAGTCAATAATGTCTCAAGCAATAGCGTTACCAAAAATTTCTCATTTCGGACTTTAGTTGTTCGCTTTGTTCCTAATTGTTGGCGGTGTTTCTGGAGAATCTTTAGTCCGCCGCAGCCTTGGACTTTCGAAGACAGCCGCAGACCCTGCAGTTAGGTGTGGCCTGATGATGTCCTTCAAAAATACGTAAACATTTACTAAAATTATATTTTGGAAAGAATTGTTATAGTACCAACGTATAGTATAATATTGCATTTCACAAACCGTAATGTACATAGACATTACAATTAAATTACAATGCAATACACAATATACATGCAATCATAAAAATAATTTTACGTTAGATTGTGTTTCCGTTAAATTTATTAGCAGAAAAAATGAACCTACAACGAATAAAAAATAAATATTGAATATGATCAAGAATAGTATATAGGTATTATAATTTTATAATCATGTTTATATGTAAATATTTATTATTATATATTACTAGTTTTATTTATACAGGTGCCAGATACCCAGCCTTACTCTTTTCTTTCACAAATCACAAGAGCAAGAACTAAGCAAACAGCACGAAAGAGATCTTCAGACTTTGTGAATTAATGAAAATGTCCTTATAGGATACCCTTGCAAAAATTGTTTAAATTATTACATAGACTGCATTTTGACTTAATATAACTTTCCAATTTCCTGGGTTTAACGACTTCATAATTTTAAAATGAATCCAATTAATTTTAAATGCAAAGCAATTTTTTAAATTGACATTGGCTGATATACATAAATCCTATATATTTAGGGGAGTATTCTCCCTATGGTGTGATAAATAAAAATGTGTTTACTAAATCTATGTTTCGTTTTCTCTCAAAATTTTTATTGTAAAAAATTATGTTTCTGACATTATATTATATGGATTTGACACATTAGACTTTTGTATTTAAACTTCAAAATCCAAAAATTAGTAACTAATTGGACGACCGTGCACTACTTGTTGAAAAATCTTTGTTTACAAATATTAGGATGAAAATCATTGCTTGATTTTTTTGTTTGTAATTTGATTGTGAGGTATTAAAACCCTGTAAAAAATACAAAACAAGAACAAATGCTATTTATAAATTATCAGCCTTCAGTTAGATGTAGGTATATTTCCTTTGCAATTTATTTATGTAAGATACAATTGAATAGAATATACAATATTAGGGTATATAAAGTTCTGTTTATAACTTCAAATAAATGGACGGCAATATTAACAATTAAATTAATAACTTTAAAAATGTTAAAAGAGCTTGGCCACTATATTTTGCATCATATTGTGAAAATTAGTATTTAATTTATTCTTGCAAAAGTTACATAAAAATCGCATAAATTAGCATATAGTGGCATCAAATTACTAAGAAATAAACGACGTTATGGGAAAATAAATGGGTGCTCTAATATTTATAAAATCAAGATTGTATTATTTTTTCTGAAATTATAAACCAAAACGCCAGTCTCAATTTTCTAAAATTTGCTGGATTTTGAACGGAAGAGACACACAGATACTAATTTCCACTTTTCGGACTTAAATTTGTGTTCCAGGCACTATCAGATTGCAGTTTATCATTAACACCACAAAATTATCTACTAACTGATAGTCAGAATTTATTTCCTTATGATGTGAATAACAACGCAATAAAGAAATTATCTTCCAAACAAAAATTCGTGACTTCCCACCAAGCTTAAAATATCAGCTATCCTAATTATCCTAAGCAATAAGGCTTGAATACAAAACTAATTTTTAAGTCCAAGGGCAATTACTAGGAAGTAATTACTCTGAGAGTATTGATATCAGATAATAATTATGTTAGGAAACCAAGGTTTCAATTAGAAAATATTGCTGTTGGTTGTAATGACTGGTATTGATTAATGTGAAACTTATATTTTCAATTTCTCAACAACATTCAATGTACGATATGAAATGTAAAATAAATCTAAAATGGTCCTAAAATTTTTGGCTCTATTTGCATAACTTACTAATTCCGGCAGATTTTATTATATGCCAGTTGTAGAAAATATAAGGTATGGTATGACAGTGAAAGATGGTGATAGACGAAACACTGTAAAAACATAATTAAATTCAAATTAGGGTACAATCTAGTAAACTATGTTGACAACTTTGGACGCAAATCTTATCGGTTTTCCTTTGCTTACTTACTTAGCAGTCTTTCACATTAATGGTAAACAGTAAAGATTTGTTTTATTTTTGCATCATCATTTCACTCGCATACAATATTTACTACAAAGATTACTGTTACAAGGAAGAAACCTGCATAAGCCTAAATACTACATTGAAGTACAAGATTCATTAAAACAATGCAGAAAATAAATATATTTTTGGGACTAACGGCTAGCTTAATGCTATCTGTTTTTGTCTCACAGTCGGTAAGACAATATTAATTATATTTTAAAACTCGGAAGAAATAATATGCAATCTTTAGTCAATATTCACGAAGTAAAACAGTTTATTTCAATTAGAATTTCATGTTAATTGTGTATATCAAATAATTAAAACCTTATTTAAATAAATAAAATTTCCAAGGAATTGCTAGACAATATTTTTTGTTTTTGGACTGTAGTTCTCCTTCCTTCTTTTCTTAATTGTTGGTGGTGTTTCTGGAGGATCGTTAGTCCGTCGCAGCCTTGGAATTTTACAAACAGAGGTAGCCAACCCTGTTGTTTTTGATTGGCCTGATGACATACGTCAAGAATATGTACGTCTTTGTATTTAAATATATGAGTCAAGTAATTGTTATTTACAACTGTTTCAAGTTTAGTTAAATTTGTTTATTCCAGGTGTCAGATGCTCAACAGTATTCCTTGATACCAAGAGTCAGTGGAGTAAGAGCTAGCCCTAAGGCATCAGCAGCACGTAAAAGGGCTACAGATTTCATACAATAGCAAAAGCTTGCTTTGGTTGAATACACTATAATGATTATTGGACAAAACTTTCCAACTCCATGATATCACGACAAATTCAATAACTTACGTAACGTAGTATTCAGATTTTAATGTAATTTTACAATAGTATATCAAATGTATTATAATTGGCATAAAATATGCATCTTTTAATGATCTACTCTGGTGGAATCCCTGATAATAAAGCTTGTATAGATTGTTCTTATCTTGTGTTTGCCAATCTATCTAATTATGTCTAAGCATCTAATAATAATTGGCTATAATTATAGATTCGGGTAAGTCTTATACCTTTTATACTTAACGAGATAGTTCGTTTCATGATTCTAAATCTACGGTATTTAACCCTAGATTGCAGACATGAAATTGGAACTGAATATTTGTAACCGTCCTACATTTATTGTAATAACGGGCTGACGAGCAGTCAGAAAGACAGATTGTCGCCAATTCCTATAAAACAAATTCTCTACTGATAATGGGCAAATTCTTATCTGCATCTTTTCCATTGAAAAACTAGAAAGAAAAATTTCATTTCATGTTTAAATTATAAGGAATTGATTTCCTTAGAGCTGGTGCTACTTTTTATTACTCTTTAGATTTCTTTTGTGCCAGTTTATAAACCATTTTTGTGAAGTTAAATAGCAGAATTTGAGGTCTAATAGTACTGAGGGCCAGTATGTTCCTTTAATACAATTCTTACCAGTGGATACAAAAATATCTATAAACAATGTCGACGATAATGTAAATGTTTTAGGTGAAAAAGATATATAATGGGTTTTCATATTTTTGCAACGATGTAAGGAAGACGATAAGAAAGCCAGTCGCTGATGTGTCTCGTTGAATAAAGTTCTGAACATATTTATTACGCGGCTATAGAGGATCAAATATCACACACTATAATTATTCTCCGCGATATCTTTTACTTCTTTTACTCAATTCTCAGAAAGTGTAAACAGGCTTCTGTCTGATTGAGAGGAGAAGTGACTAATGTCTCCTATTGGGGTCAGACGATTCGTCCATTGACTTTTAGGATCGCAAAATAATCTGAAATAGTAAATATTTTACATACATTGGGTTGTTATTTAACTACAAATATGGATTGCATTTACATCGTGCGTATAGAATGTACTCTGGCTTGGAATAGCTTGAGAGGTATTATATATTACCGTATTAATCGAATTAATTCTCCGTATTGAAATAGTTCTCCCCCCGGAGAACTATTTCGATTTTTTTCGTTTTCAAGAGCAAAATAATAGCATTTGAAATATAATTCTCCGTATCGAAATAATTCACCATCCAAATCTAAGTTGGAAGAGACTGTAGTAAAGGTATGGAGTATGGAGCTTCTGCTACAAAGCACCCAATATCCAGAAACTGGTCAGCCAATATGTGTGATAGATGATGATGACAAACTGTTGTCCTCAGACGACGAAGAAATGCCTATAGACCTCACTGAACCCATGGACATTTACACAATCAATTGAATTTTTAAACTCTTTCGCATTTTTTAATTTTCAACAAGTAATAACTTAACAAAAATTGACTGTTTGAAAAATAATTCTCCGTATCGAAATAATTCACCACCTGGTTAACTATTTCGATTTTCATCGTTTTCAGGAGCTAAAAAAAGGCCAATGAAACAATAACAACCCGGAGAATTAATTCGATTAATACGGTATGTCTATCAAGCAGCTCCCTTGTCTCCGTCTCAACTTATGGACACTCAGGAAACTGTAGACATTTAGAGTTTATGGTAAGGATAAAACATTTTGCTTCTACCAACTAACTTTTTTACTTTTTTTAAACTCTCGCTGATTTAAACGTGTATTCCGAATTGGAGCTAATAAGTGTCCTCAACTAATACAATTGGAAAACCATTATATTCCAATTTTACTTTCAAAACCTTTAGCATAGAGACAATGCTCTTTATCGTTCCATTGCGTATCAAGAAAGAAACTTAATCTATTTATAAAGGCAGTCGCGTTGAAGAATTGATAAATATTTCACAAACATTGGTTTACCGACTAGAAATAATATGCCGATATTCCTGGAGTAGAATACATTCACTGGATTACAATTACAATACAAAGAAACAACTACCTGTACTCGAAGAACTTAAGATATGTAGAGATATTTCATTACACGTCAGATTTTTCGAAGAAATTCTAACGGACTGTCTGGAATTTCTTACCGTAACTTGAGCTTTGCATCTTTAGTTGTTATAATGATGTAGACACCTGGTCAGCATCATTTCTCGTTGTGCACTGTAGTGCTAGTTACAAAGGCGACTATAATAAGAATAATAACCGAACTCGATAATGTATTTTCACAAGTACAAGTACTGTGGTTTGCTTCCAAACGTCTAAATGTCTCATTGTTGTTCCCTAGATTCAAACATACACCGATTTTGACTATTTATAGTTCATATTAATATTATGCATTTTCCAATTTGTATGCATTTTAAACGAATATGCATAAACAATGGAAATTTTCTAACCAAATATTATCAACCATAGCTATTTTATTATTTGGTCCACTGTATTTATTACTGTTGGTAGCCAGTTTCTAAGGATATCAATTATCAAATTCTAATTCTAATCAAGGAATGTTCTTACAACAATGATATTATGTTTTAATGAAGGCTCCTGCAGAGCCAGACTAACTAGACCAGAGCTCTGGTTAGTAATAATTATAGGATATTCATCTATACCAACTCGCATTACATTTTGTGCTGCTCCAAATAAGCTAATAGCATCCAGATGCATTGATCTAAATAATTTCTACCACCATTTCTATTCATGCATAACCGAACATATCGTTCCTTAAGATTTCAAAAGCCCAATTAGCATTTTCAGGTGTACACCCAAACTACACAATAAGCATGGTGCAGAATTGATGTTACTAAAATGTTCAAAGATCTAGTACTAGATTTATCTGTACTGAACCTTTCCTTTGTATTGAACTTTTTACAATAGTTAATACATTTAGTTGTAGATGAATAATAATATGATGGGAGAGGAGAGGTTTTATTGCCGAATCCTTGGTTAGAAAATCAATACTCATTCGAACTTGGCGCCTTACGATGTTCGGCAGTTGAATGAGTTAGAACGCAGAGAAATTGTCCATCAAATCGAGCCCCTGGTTGAAAGAGTAGGCCTACTCTTTCAACCAGGGCTCGATTTGATGGACAATCCCACAGAACAAGCACACGAAGTAACGTCCTACTTTTTGTGCAGAGAAAAAGCAACATAGAGTAAAGTGTGACGGGGTACAAGTCTACTACAACCATAGTTTCGGATATTCCCATTTCCCAGCAAATTTCGCTTGGACACTGGGAATTCCCACCAATTTGGGGAAATAGTGGGAAATAGTGGGAAATGGGTGTCGCCATCTTGCGGAATTAGGGTCTATTTCCACTTGATTTTTCTATTTCCCAATTTCCCACCCACTTGGCCTTTTTTGTTTCCCACTTTTCCCACTGGGAAATGGGAAATGTCCAACTTCTTTCATTTCCCACTCGAAACCATGACTACAACATATAACATAGCTATCCTTCCCTTCTTGCAAGTTGCTTAACGTTAAGATGCGTATTCTATGGGAAAGTACAGAATATAGTACCTATACTTTGCGGGGATTTTAAAACCAAATCTACTCAGAGTCCAGACTACCGAATCCTTATTTTGTTTGGTGGACGATTAAGCCTATATCCATTTTTCGTTTGGTGCAGGAAATGGCCTAACTCCACTAACAAGTGTATGGATAAAGGATTTTGGCCGCCACCAAATAAAAATGGATTTTGGCCGTTTCGTTCCTTAAAGGACGATGTAAAATTTATGCATATTGTATGTTTGGGGTACCATTATGGAAATGAATATCTATTGTATTATCAATATCTAAAGAAAAGATATCAATGATAGATACCTGGTAAATACACAAATGTACCACAGATTTTAAAATTGATTCAATTAATTAGCTAACAAAGCAGTGTTTTCAAGTCGAGTTAGTCCTATCAAAATGCAGCAATATTAGTTTTCCGAAATGCCAATTTCTTCCACTTGTATTTATGATAAATTCAATTATGATAAATGAGTTATGCCAATTGAGTGACCCAATGTGTTATTGTACCGGTACATGATAATAATTTTATTTGTAGGAACATAATATTTTACAAAGTATCGTTATTGGAAGTACACATAAGGAAAAAAATATTTTTCATTTAATTGTACAATTTATTAAGATTTAAAGTTATAATAATAATTACTTGGTAATAAGATGCATTTTATTTTATGAAGTAAAGACAAATAGACAAAAAGAGAAACGTAGATTTGATTGTTAGTTGGAAGATTTTCATGTTAATTTAAAACATCTTGGAAGATAGAGTTCGTCGAGTTTAACATAGCTAGGGATATTGTCACCACACACCAGTAACAAGAAATCAGTACAGGTGCGCAGCGACAATAACCTAGCCGGGTTTATGGGCGAGTACTTGATATCACTGTTTTGATTGAGTTGGAGTCACTAATCCCGAATAAAAGTGTAAACGACGAACGTGGCAATAATTGGAATTGAAAACGTAAGAATTCAAGGGTCGGATGAGTAGAAGTCAGTTTGTAATTGTGTGTTAATAATTGTGGAGCAGATGTCTATAATTAGAGCCGTAGATAGGTGGCCGTTGGAAGTAAAGGACCGAGTTTAGTTTATTAAGTGTCGAAGTTTGCTGTAAAATATCACGTCAATAACGGCGAGGCAAAGATGCTTCTTTGGCCCCACCAATATTAACGGAATATTATCTGAATACAGCTGAAATAAATCCATGTCCTCCTCTGAACATCTTCATCTCGAAGATGTTCACGGAAGACTGAAGTGAAAAGGAGAGAAATTTAGGAATAGAAAGAAACAAGTTGACGTAGATATGTAATGTGGACAATAATGTTTAGTTGTCTGATAGTCCTGCTTGTAGGTTCGAAATGCTTTTATCATTGACCAGTCAATCGTTCGTCTATCAGTACAGCCCAGTGCCCTAACCTCAGTTCCGTGATTTTAAAAAGACACTTTCTTACTATTTCTCCTGCTTTCTTCTTGTCTAGTATTTCTGCGCGAATTTTCATTGCGCCAATATTTTCTTCCACGCTCTCTCAACCTTCCCACAATTCTCATCTCTAGTATTTATACTTACAAATTGAACAGTACGATCCTGTTATCTTATCCAAGCCTTAACGATGCGAAAATGCGTATACATAATGGGGATCCAGCCAGTTCCATTCAAAATACATATATGATTTTTGCTTTTTGATTAAGTTTGATTTTTTAAAGGAATACAAATTATATGTCCAGAATAGATGATTGTTAGTACAGCAGATTATGGCCGCTGTTTCTGCTTTGTAAGTACATATTTCTCTTTCATTCTCTTATAATCTTGTGACCTGGTGTCATCTTAAATTTTGCGCTTTAAGAATAACTAACAACTATTTAAGTTAAGAGCCTTCTGTGGCCATATTCTCATTCACCTCACCTCATTATGTTAAGCAGCATACATCGGTCAGCAATCAGCAAATAGTATTAGGTTCGTTATGATGCCCAATGTCCTACTGACTGAAAGATGTTACAAAATGCAGACAGTTCCAACAGTGCAACAGTAGCACTTACAGGGTCATTCAAAAACCTGCAATCACTGTTGTGTGTTTTTGTACTCAAGGTATGTTGATATGGTAACCGCTGTTACAAGGTATGGAAATAATTTTCCCCAGAACCACTCAAAACCACTTATGGGGGACTGCAGCTGAGCTGACCCAAAAACATAGTCTTGAATACTCCTTTGGCAATGGACAAAACCCCATAAGTGGTTTTGAGTGGTTTTATATCCAAATTATTTTCATACCTTGTAACAGCGGTAACTATATCAACCTACCTTGGTTGCACTGTTATGTTACATCCATGTGATGCTAATCGTTAAATGAGATTTGTATGTATGTCAGATATGTATGTTTACTTGATTTCCACTCAACTGTGTTAAAATTGAAGGAAGCTATTATTGGGATTTGACAAAATACACCACTATTCCACCGCCACTACATGGTTAGGGTGGGACCAACAATATTTCATTTAATTTTTAAAGATATCGTATAGCACAGAGTCGAGACCATTATTCTTTTGTAAAATGCATACACACTTGCAACCTATTGAAAGAATAATAATAATAATAAAATGGGTTTTGAAAGAATATTTTTTGAATGCTACACTCATCTAAAATCGGAAGGATGAAGTGGAATAAAACATGAAATAAATAATTTATTTAAACAGTTCAAAAGAACATTTTAGTAACAAATAAAGAAATAACAATAAATAGAGATGAAAATCCGACCGGTGTAGATCCACTGCCATCTTCTCCTTTGGTTGTCGTCGTTTTTAAATCCTCAGTGGTTACGGTGTGGTAATTGCAGGCATCAGTGTTACAGAACATCACTTTAACAAAGGATTCTGGAGCGGTACCACCTGTTTCGTATATGTCGGGAACATTTGTTACGCAGCCACGAGCAGCTCCCCTGACGCCATATCCAAATAATACTATTAATCCGCATGAATATTGATTTGGTTGTTGATTTGGCCCTATTTCACTCCCTGAACGGATGAGCTTCTTCGTGGCATTCGGATAGACTTTAAAAATAGAAAATTAATGATTTAGCTCCATACAATGCATTCTACATCTCTGAAATACACAACAACATTGAGACCATCTTTTACGTCATAGTTATTTAGCTACGTAACAAAAAATTTAAAAAAGCTTTAAAGAAACCAGCATGTAATTTAAATGGAATTGCAATTGTCACATAGAAATATACCGTATTAATCGAATTAATTCTCCGTATTGAAATAGTTCTCCCCCGGAGAACTATTTCGATTTTTTCGTTTTCAAGAGCAAAATAATAGCATTTGAAATATAATTCTCCGTATCGAAATAATTCACCATCCAAATCTAAGTTGGAAGAGACTGTAGTAAAGGTATGGAGTATGGAGCTTCTGCTACAAAGCACCCAATATCCAGAAACTGGTCAGCCAATATGTGTGATAGATGATGATGACAAACTGTTGTCCTCAGACGACGAAGAAATGCCTATAGACCTCACTGAACCCATGGACATTTACACAATCAATTGAATTTTTAAACTCTTTCGCATTTTTTAATTTTCAATAACTTAACAAAAATTGACTGTTTGAAAAATAATTCTCCGTATCGAAATAATTCACCACCTGGTTAACTATTTCGATTTTCATCGTTTTCAGGAGCTAAAAAAAGGCCAATGAAACAATAACAACCCGGAGAATTAATTCGATTAATACGGTAATATTAACGAATTTATAAATCAAAATTCAAACGTACCTTTGTACCCTGATTGATATAATATTATTATCATCATCATTTGTTAAACATTGAACTGTTATAATAATTGCACAGCTGTTATAATAAATGGCTTAAAAGATAAGATGTTTAAAAAACGAATTTTGCAAAACTTTGAAATCATTTTTGGTAATTGAATCACAGTAATTTACAGTCCAATCCAAAAATGCATAGTTGGCGACTGGTGACAAAATGTATTATTATCTTCGTTAAAAAGATAGAAGTTATAGATTCCATTGTAGTATGATTTATGACTATGATGATTACAAAAATGTTTTTCCTAAAACCAGAAAAAGAATATCTTGAAGGTAGTGTGAAATGCTTACTTGGTATTGGTATAACCTCGTATGCATTTTCGCAATCAATAAGGCTCGCTGTGTCCGTTCCTGCATAGCATGCATCATTTCTAAAATCTTCTTCTGGAATAGGCGGAGTTAGGTGAATACATTCATAGCACTTCAGCCCTTTATTCAAACAATTATAATTATTATAGTCAATTGTATAAAACCAAAGATTTATATTTCCTTTGGGTGGATATACCCGTCTTACCTAAACAAGATGCTGGGAGGGCTACCAAAAAGAAAGCGGCCAACAATTTCATGATTATATTTCAAAAGGTATCAAAAGCAAGAAGTACTTATCCAACGTATTGAACTTCACAGACATTAATGAGCAATTGAAAATATAATTTTGTTTATTCAACCTTACCAATGGAAGCATACACATTGAAAATACCTTCTGCTTCAGATAAGCTTTCAATCGAATGCTTAAAAATCAATATTATTATCTAAATGTGTTCATTTTTACATGTCGGCTCAATTCGGATCATTAAGCGATGTTGTTCATATTATCAGTTTTAGATAAAAGTCTGCAACGTTGTGTCATATAGTAAACCATAACATGTAACTTCACTTTAAAGATGGGAAGGTTAACATATAAATATAATGGTTTTCCAGTGAAGTGGATAGAGCTATATAACTGATATGTTTAATGGATTTGTTGTTAATTAAAATTATACATGCTTGTCAATATTGTTTTTAATTATGCCGGAAAACCAACAAAAGAGTGAATGCGAGTCGGAAGCTATTTGTGTCAAGTGGCTGCTTACTCATTGGGAAATGTTTATTCTGATTAGTAAAGATTCCTTTTAACGCCTTGTAATAAATAATTGGACATTATTCACCCATTTTTATAATACAATGTCCACTGCGTGTTAGATGTAAATAATGATATACCATCGATGTCATGGCTTTGTAAGTAAGAAGCCTCTCAGCGTTTTAAAAAGAACCAAAATAACATGATCCATTCATTCCTTTTACGTATAATTTCATTTACGAGTTATATGAGAATTCTTTCTCTAAAGTTATTCATGTATCAAGAAATAAATCCAATGCAAGTAAAATTAATTTATTCCCAATGTACAATGGTGATGATGGCGTAAAGCAATCCATACAGTACCTACGGAAAGTTTTATGCTTTATGTTTATGAAGCTGAAAATGACAAAATGTTTAGCCTTTTGGAAAAAAGTACCATTTCATTGGAACATTATTTTGCGCCATCTATCTAGAGCATTCTGGACGTATGCCCCTTAGCGTAATTGGAAAATTTCAAATCTAATATTTTTTTTAACTTGCCAGTATTTGACGCTGACAAGCGAAACCAAAACTGACAATTCATGCTTTTCTTTGTTCTTATGAATCTTCATAATAAGGACAACTTTGTTGTATTTATTAATAATTCAGACAATCTAGATAAAAGTTAAACTATTGATGAATCTTGAAAAATAGTTTAATATTATGCCGTAAATAATCTCTGTAAATGCGTATTAAAATACTAATGACTGTTACACTTACACAATTAACCTAATATTTATGATAATTATTACATTTTATGCCATAGAACGAGGGACAAATTTTAATAGCAATACATAAAAAGTGGCAATGTGAAATAGAACAAAAATAATTAAAACGCTAGAATGATAATATTGATGGAACAAAATTTTAATTAACATCGATATTTTAATTTAAGGAGAAGGATCAGCTGGAATTAGATGATTATTACAGCCGTCAGTGTTGCAAAAACACATCTCAACAGCTGCGTCTTGACCAGCCTTTTCGCATATATCAGGAACATTTGTTACACAACCACGGGCAGCTCCAGTGACACCGTATCCAGCTCCCACCAAAGATGCACAGGAGTATTTTGAATTCTGTTGCTTCCCATTATTCTCTAGTCGACTAACGTCCATTCCAATCATCGACAGGAACATTTTTGGATAAACTAAAAAAGTCAAGCTTTCATTGTTATCATAATTTTTACAAGTTTTTGGTATAACTAAATAATTGAAAGGTTTGAAATTATACTGGTTAAAAAACAAATGTCTCACTTGGTATTGGTATGACTTCACTGTCCTCGCAATCTATAAGGTAAGCAGGAGCAGGTGTTACGCAAAGTGGATTTATGGTACTATCTTCCCCGGGTATATTTGGAGATAAATGGGTACACTCGTAGCATTTTAACCCTATGAAAAAAGTTTATTAATTTAATATTTTATAAAACTTATATAAATTTATATGACTATAAAAATATTGATCTAGCAAATCCTTACCAAGACTAGATACAGGAAAGGCAACGAGAATCAAAGCGATTAATAATTTCATGGCTAAAATGGTTATGTTGTAGGTTTAAAAATAAATATCTCCAAGCTTCTAAGCTTCACTTTATTGAATGAACTGGAATATCATGAATTTTTCTCATACACAGGTGACAGACAATTGAAAATTAAGCACAATCAGTTTATGCAGATGTACATAAGATAAGAAATGTTTCGATTGAGTAATCTAAAGTTACATACACTGTATTTATATAAACATGAAAAATGTTTTTATTTGCAATGTCACATTATGTCATTTGATGTAAACATGTCACTAGATAAAATAAAAATGCTACAAAGACCACTTAGTCAGTTACAACAGCAATTCGTTAAATGATGTTTTAATTCACATGCATTCATGCGAAAATGCTTAGGACATTATTATATAATGTAATACTCTATAGTCTATAATTATACTGTATGGTTTTGCTAAAAGTGTGTGGTGTCCAGCTTCAGCTATACTCTGTATGAACCAGTTTATTCTGGGTGGAGTGGGGAAGTTGCGACATGCATTGACTGATGAGACTGCAATATATAGTTTCAAGAGGTTTCATGGTTTCGCAAGTATTAAAATACATTTATACACGATATCTTCATCGTCATTGGGAATCATGCACCATTTGAAGTAGGAAAAAATGCAAAAATAAACAACAACACGAAAATAATAACCAAACCTAGTAAATCTTGTCATTTTGTATATGGAAAGAATGTTAAAGGCAAATACTTGAGATACCTACAATGACCATTGTTCCCTTATCAGCCTTACATTCCATTTTAATACGAGAATAATCAAATGAATTGTTTATCTATGTACAACATTGACTATGTGTAATAATTAGGTAAGAAGTAAGAGTCCAATTTCCACAAACTTACGTTTAAAAATGTATCATCACTCAAACTAAATTTTAGTGAGCGCATAAATAAAAGCTACATTTTTAGTTATGTAATCATTATTGTAATGCATATACCTAATAGATAAAACGGCGTTTTTATTAACACTTTCATAGAAATTATGTACAAATTATTAACAGCAGAGATTTATTTTTAAACAGATTCGATAAAATTTATAAATTGTTTCTCTAAAAATACATCAAAAATATTTATTTCACATAATTTTTGTCCTAATATCCCACTGCCAAGCATAAGTTACTGTTTTAATGTATTATAAGTATTTATTTTGTTCGTAGGGTCAAAATATACAATATTACTTATAGATAAGAAATGTTTAAAAAATGATTCTTGACATGCTAAAGGAAACAACCAAGCCTAAAATTATAGAGACGAAGAATGAAGATAGACCATTTCCCCCCGAAGTTGTAGTATCGCCTCTTGGGGTGGTCGTTCCATTTGCACGACTCGGAACTAGATGATCGTTGCAACCGTCTTCGTTACAAAAACATAATTGAACAGATGATTGCTGACCTCCTTTTTCACAGATATCGGGGACATTAGTTACACAGCCTCGATAAGCACCATTTACACCATATCCGGCTCCCACTAAAGATGCACAAGAATATTCTGACTCTGTCTCGTTCCTGATTTCGTCGTTAATGTACATATCTTGTTTCCGTTGCTGCAAACTCTCGGCAATGCGATTGGTGATCATTTCCAAACCATTCAACACTTTTGGGTAGACTTGAAAAATAATAAAGAAGTAATTAATTAAAAATATACGCAAAACTGCTCAAAAAGTCGAAAAATGTAATTAGGTAGTTATTAAATAATTTTTTCGTCCTGTTCAAATAACAATTTTAAAGGCATGTCCATAGCAAAAGCAAATCTATAAAGCAATCTAACAATACCAATTCTAACTTAACCTAATGTAAATATAACTATAAACTTATCCCGGCTTAACTTTCACTTCATTTTTCGCGTTTGTTGGGCATCGTGGACTTTAATTAAATAAAGGTTATATTTCTTACTTGGTATTGGTATGACCTCACTATATTCATTGCATTCTTCAAGATAAAGAGTGCCGCCGGGTTCTTTGCAAAGTGGGTCATTAGTGTTTTCTTCATCTGGGATTTGGGGAGTTAAATGGTGACATTGGTAACATTTTAATCCTTAAAAAACGAAAGAAATAGTTATTAGCCCAAAATTACATTTTAATTATAATTCGTCGTTTTAAACACAATTTAATCCAACCTACCCATACTAGATACAGGAAAGGCAACTAATAATATGGCCACTAATAATTTCATTGTTAATGCGTTAAGTATTAAAAAATGTGTAAATACAGATTGTTGTTTAATTTTTTGTTAATTTGTTAATAATTTACTTTGATGGCAAATGTCTGTGAGCAACTGATAAAAACTGGGACATTGAATACACTTTATAAGTAACTTATCATTGTTATCAGAAGATTGGATATACATACGTTATAATGTTTCTATAATTTGGTATGAATGGTACTTGAGACGTGAAGCCAACCTGTCATAGCCCCAACGGGCTATATAACACTATTATTATCATACCCCAAAAAGTCAGACACGTAATAAAGTTACGTGGACCATCCTGGAACAAAAGGTGGTTGCTATTGACGATGATATGATGGACGAAATTTTGATACTTTTTTTGATTACATGTAATTGCTGACCTAAAAACACTACTTGCCCGAAAAGTACCGAAAAGTAAGTAAAATTACAGATAGCACGAAAATGACAGAAATAACAACTTTAGCAGACATGAAATGTTTTCATAGCTAAAGTTATTAAGGATACTATCAAAGGTCAATTACGTTTTCTATAAGTTAGCATAATTCAACTAAACTCATGGGTTCGCGCTTTTAATTATTTTTTTCATTTTCCACGGGTGAAATTTTCAAAAGGTACACACAATTATACATCCTTGTGACATATTCGTCCTTAAACTTCAAATTACTTATTGTACATAATTTTACATCTTGCCTCACAATAATGCAGGAATATTGTTTCAAAATTTTGCTTAATGTATTCAATTGTTCGAGACAGAAAAGTATAGTGGTCTTGTTTCTGCTGTCTCCCACTCTTCTGTACGATGATACTTGTCATCATTTCCATATCTTTCAACAACTTTTGCCTCGGGTAGACTAGAATAAGATATATTATAACGAATCAATTATTTACTTTATGCCTACAGTATTTACTTTGAAATATCGATGAAAAGAATATAGTATGTGATGAAAAACAATTCAAACTTTTTCTATGAAATACTTTTTTCAATGAGACAACAAAGTTTGTGTTTCTTACTTGGTATTGGTATGACTACACTGTTTTCATCGAGATAAGCAGTAGCGTCTCTGCATTGTGGGTAATATGAGTCTTCCCCGGTAATGGTGGAGTTAAATGGTAACATTGATAACATTTTAATCCTTAGAAAAACAAAAAATTATAATTGAAGGTTGCAAAAAATACCACGAAATAAGTTTAAACGCATTTTTGCAATAGGAAGGATGACTTCTGAAGGAAAATGGAGAGGAGGGTGAATGGAAACTTGGGTTGATATAGTAAATTGGAAATCATTCACGTGATCATGAAGAAATCTGCTTTTTAATAACGTAGTATGGTTGAATAGGGAAATTATTATATAGTAGTTTTATTGTAAGACCAGTTAAGTTCAATGACAAACTTTTGTATTAGTAGTTGGTAATTTTTATTAAAAATGTCATTATGATTCCTGGGAAACTTTCTATGTCGAAACAGCTAAACTGAAAATATTGCTCTTTCAGTAATCTGTAACTCAGTGTATCTATTCTCTACTAATTAACATCTACCATTTGTTAATACTTTATCACTATAAGTCATTTTCATGAAAATTAAAGGGCGATCTAATTATCCATTTACCTATGGAAAATGGAAAATGGCAATAATAAATACAATATAAAAGACGACATGCTCTTTTCCAATTCATAGTTAAAAGTTAGACGCTACTTGCAAACTTGCAACATGGGAAGTTTCCAAATTATCGTTTTATATACTATGATTGGACTCAGTACTGATAGTCTAAGTCTAGTCCTTGCTCATTAATTACAAAATATTACCTTTACTCATTAATTACAAAATATTACGGACATAGATACAAACATTTATTCAAGAATATGAAAGAATCCCATGCGCATGCCCCACTTTATGCTTATGTAGAGTAAAGATTTTACTATTTAATGAGGAGTACTTTGTATTTAATGTTAAGGCAAGAAAGAGTTGATACAACTCTCCAATGCAAGATGGAGGGAAGGTGAACAAAAATACTTTTAGAAATAACTTCATTTTAAAGTATCAAATAAATATCTAGCTGCATATAGTAAATATATAGTTTATAACAACCAATTAATGTTCTTGTGTTGTTAAAAGAAACGTTAATGGTATAAAATTGTCAGTGAACAATGAATGAAACTTGGAACTTGAATCCATTTTATTCAAAACTTATCTAAGTACTTCATTTTATCAAAAGATTGGAATAGTAAACACGGTCTCCATATAATTATAATTAAAGATATAAGATAAGATATAACAGACATATACGTTTAGATAGGTATCTAAATGATGTTTAGGCCACATTCAACATTTCTAATAATATATTCAGTTGCAATAAATCAATCTGTCAATATGTCATTCACAATTAAACAAAAATAAACTTATTTTATGATCTATTTTGTACCTACACTGTAATAGTTAGATTTAAAGGATTTGTGAATTGCTTAATAAAAATTTAAGTTTGGGCGAGTTATTAAAATTATTATTATATAATATTATATAATAATACAATTATTCACAAAATATGTCTACATTAACACAGATACCGTATTAATCGAATTAATTCTCCGGGTTGTTATTGTTTCATTGGTCTTTTTTTAGCTCTTGAAAACTAAGATAATCGAAATAGTTAACCAGGTGGTGAATTATTTTGATACGGAGAAATATTTTACAAACCGTCAATTTTTATTGAAATCCGGGTACATAGAAAAGTAAATTGTTCCTCGACTATCATATTCCCCATTATGGGGACTGGGGTTAAGTAAATTTCCTCTCAAATATACCCACAACCTGACCTGACCTAATGAAACTTAGATTGGGATGGTGAATTATTTCGATACGGAGAATTATTTCTCAAAGGCTATTATTTTGCCCCTGAAAACGATAAAAATCGAAATAGTTACCTGGGGGGAGCACTATTTCAATACGGAGAATTAATTCGATTAATACGGTATTTTGAAAGTATTGCCATTGTATGAAAGTATGAAAGTATGAAAGTATTGCATGCACCGAGCCTTAACATGAACTTCATATTCATAATGGTCATAAATTATGCAAGAGTCTACAAAGAAATACACCATGCGCATAGAATGGTTTCATTTACTATATAGCTGTGATCTGAAATTATCAATTTGGTAAAAATCGTTCCATTACTGCAAAAGCAATTGGATCGTGCAGATTTGGTTATGTAATTAATGACATATTTCCAAATATCCAGGTTAAAGATCATGCTGCAGAAACTCTTTGGAGCTTATGTCATCAGTTGGTATATAAATTGATACCATTATTGCTCCATCTTCATCAACGAAACAAAGTCAGTAATATAATATTTTTGTTCAAGTAGTTATGGAAGAAATAATTTGTTTTCAGAGTTAGAGCAACAAAATTATGAACTCTACCCAGAAAATTCAGCGTTCTTAACATTATAAAACCATAATGATACCTATACGAGTTAATCTTCGCAATGTCGTTGGCAGTGTGGGTGGCCATGGCCGTGATTGCAGTTAGTGCAAAAAGTGGAAATATACATTACATGCACTATGCACTGTGCTCTGTACAGCCCAATACCCTTGCACTTAGTATTTAATGAGACTGACAGAACCTAAAGTTGTGAGTGATCAATCCTTGGGTTTGTGTTTGGAGCGGCAATAACACTTTCAGTTCATTCCAACGCAACCACATTGCAAAAAAGAACTTCATAAACAAAATAATCTTTTCTATTAAAAGCCTTATTTTATTTAAGGTATTTGCTGTTTGTAAAAATCAATCGTGACAGCGTGACCTTTTAATTTCATTCCAAAACTGAAAACATTGATTTGTGATCTGCAATATCAAAGTCGACCTAACATTTCCCTAATTCAGAAGTATTCCCGATTGTTTTTTGTATATTTTTTTCTAAGTTGAAACAAAATAGAATAGGACCTAGGCTAGAGAGGTGTTACGTTACACTTGCGTAATACTTATTTCATTTAAAACATTATGGTAAGTAGTTTTGATCATTTTGATGATTTCTGTTAAAGAAACAGTTGTTGGTTGTATTGTAATGTTGAATGTCCAGGTTTACGGTCTTTTCATACTTTAGTTTCAAAATTCCCTACAATTTTTAAATTTGGATTGAGTAAATGATTTTTATCATAATATGTAACCGAGTGCTAACAAATAGCATTTTCGTTTTACTGATATTTACTTTGATTTTAGAATTGCATTGTGTGCAATAAAGAAGCGTCAAAGCGATGTTCGAGTTGCCAGACGACATTTTACTGTTCACCGGAGCATCAAAAGGAAAACTGGAAGGACCACAAGAAGACTTGTTCGCCAATTATGGTAATCCAAGATGACCCAATCTTCGGCAAGCAATGGGTTGCAGGCCGTGACCTAGAGCCAGGAACTCTTCTTTTGAATGAATCCCCAGCACTTAAGAGTATTCACTGGCCTCTCGAGTCTTTCAAAGATTCGTATTTGTCCAAGGCGATTTGTCTGGCTTGTGGGATGTTTATAAATTTGAAGACAAATTTTTATCGATGTGGACGTTGTAAGTGGCCAATGTGTGATGAAGAATGTGCAAAAGTAAGCAGCTATAAAATGCTAAAGCTTATACTTGAATATTAAGTGAAATTAAATTACTAATTATTATAAAATATCATTTTTTAGAAACCTATTCATGTAGACAGTGAGTGCAGAGTTTTTAAAGAGTTTGGATTTTCATTTCCTCCAATTACAACATTTATTGCTCCAAATCGGATCGATTTAGCTGTTGACATAACTCGTGCCAAAACATTAAAAGAAACCAATAAGAAGATATACGAAGATCTGATGAAACTGCAGAGCGTGCCGAAAATTGTCCAATCAGCTGAAGATGACGAAATAAATGTTGAAGACGCATGCACAATAAAATATCATTTTGATTTCAATTTAATGGGAATTTCAGACAAAGATGCATTTGCCCTTCCTTGGGTGAGGAAGATAAACTCATTTCGGTGTGAAAGCATTACAGACAGGTGAGTTCTAAGTTAATATACTAAAATAATTATATTGTTGTGTTCAATAATTGAATGTTTAAATTGTGTTAGATCTGCCATCCACTGTACCTATATAAAAGCCAGTAAATTCTCGCACTCTTGTGCTCCAAACTGTTCCAACTCAATCATTCCTCAGTCTCCGGATTTTAAAATGCAAGTGCGAACTGCTACTGCCATTAAAAAGGGAGAACCATTGACTATAGGCTACTTTGGACAGCCCTACGTTGGAACAGCTGATCGACAAAAATGTCTAAGGGAATTGAAGTTCTTCGTGTGTAAGTGCAAGAGATGCGTCGACCCGACTGAGTTGGGCACTTACATGTCAGCTGTGACCTGCTCTTCCTGTTATGCGGAATCGGACAACCAAGAGTTGTTCAAGACTTCCAATTCTGGGTTCATGTTACCAGAAGATCCTCTTTTCCTCGGAAGAAAGGCGTCTTGGAAGTGCAATCGATGTTCTAAGACCGTCCGCGCTTCAACATTTCTTCCTGAAATACAAAAACTGATGGACTTTGTTATTGAAAAGCCACCTCGGGATGACATCGCGTTTTACCAATCGATAATTAAGGAAAACTCGGGGAAAGTATTACACAAGAATCATTTTGTCATTCTTAAAGCAGTTGAGCAAGTAACTAGATGCTTGGTCGTAATTGGTCCCATGGACGTTGACGCCTTTAAATTACATTTAGAGCATCAGCTCTCGGTTAATGAAATTACTTTTCCAGGACTCTCTTATTTATGCTGTGAGTCTTTGTTAATTTTTATTTCCCTGATAAAATCATGGTTTTACTTCCTAGTTTGGTTCAAAATAATGAAAATTTTTCTTCTGTATTCATAGGCACTACAAAGATGGACATACTGTTTGCGTTGAAGACTTTGGCAATGCTATGTTTGACTGAAGAATTGCTTGAAGAAATCAAATTGAGCGTACCCTACTTCAGAGAAGCTTATGAGTTTCTAGAATATTATAAAAACGAAATTGCTGATGGAGGCGCCCGTTTACGAACTCTTAATGAAATAAAACATGATTTTGCCACTCTCGACATTTCTAAACAGGTGGCGTTACTATAAAGTCTGTTTAAAAACAAATAGCAATTATTCTCTCTTTTGATAATGAATTTTAAATCTACAGTATTTTCAACTTTAATATTTCATGAATTAAAAATAAACTTTTAGCACAATTATTTTATCCCTTTATTTATAAATATTGTCGGAATGATCATTTATGAAACTATCCGGGTATCGGTATAGTTTCGGGTTAGAACTGGGATATCATAATAGAGGAACATATATTAAACTTTTGGTTGTTAAAATCGACAAAATACGTATATTTTCTATCTAATTGCAAGATATTCCGTCAATGCTGATGAATAAAATCATACAAACGCTTTAGATACTTAAGAAGGCCGTCTTTACAGACTTGCCGCATTAGTTTCCAGGTATCGTAATTGTAGTTCAATAAAAGTGCAGATTTCAGATTGAACTGGTTCTCTGCCGTTGGTACACAAGTATCAATTTACACTGAATTGCACTTTGATTCCCAATTTTATATAGTACCTCTGGTTTTAAAAAATTCTTCTTAACCTATTGTATTGTAGTTATATGCAAGGACGTATTTAGGGGGGGTGCTAGGGTGCTTAAGCACCCCCTTAAAATTGTGAAAACATACTAGATATTATCGTGTTCTCACCATTTATTTACTATTTAATTATTTAACCCTAAATTGTGAGGAACATATTGTTGATTTCGTAAGCCACAATTGCATATATTATGTATCTTATTTTCGAGCATTTTCGAATCTGTTTGAGCAATTACTAATATGTTCGAGCGCTTTCGAAAATACTCAAGCGCTTTCAAATTGTTCGAGCGCTTTCGAAGATGTTCGACCATTTTCGAATCCTTTTTTCTTATATTGAACCTTATTAGGATTTGAGATTATCTAATGATCTCTAAATAATATGATGATTATCTAAAACGAAATGTATCGAACAATTTAATTGGCCACTTATGAAATGAGGTTTTCTGTTTAAAACACTTAAAATTAAATCTGCCGAACTGAGTGGATAATGACAATCAAATGACGTATTTAGAAGGGGTACTACACCCACTCCCCCTAAATCTCGAAAGTGGATTTTTTATAAAAGAAGATTGTTGAAATTCATAAATTTTTTCCGCGTCGTATTTTTGGCATTATATTGTGGCGTTCTAATTTATTTGACTTATGCAGGACCCATTTTAGAAATCAGCACCCCCTAGATTCAATTTCTAGATACTCCCTTGGTTATATGGAACATTTCACATTTTTGTCCTTCGGAAATTTTCAAAAAAATCGAATTTTCTCGATTCACATTTACCCTCTATGTTAATCTTTTCTGGCTACCTAGCAACATTCCCATTTGTGGCAAAAACAATCTCAGGCTTTTAAAACTTTTAGACCTTAGCCTTAATGGGTGCATATTTTAACTTTCTTGTTTCATTCAGTCAAGGAAACTTTCATTATTTTCTGTCAGTAGCCTTAAACTACTGTACTTTATTTTACTAATGACTTTCATTTATTTACTGTCATTTTACTTTAATTTTTAAAGACAATTTCTATTAAAGATAATGACAACATTTTAAAAATAATGAATTTTTACTGACTTCGAGAAAATAATAAATGTCTATCTCTCTCTTCACATAAATAGACATCAGTTTGTTAGGTTTGTTTGTGTTTTGTAAGTGTCAGGAAACAATACTAAATTACTATTACCTAAACATATTCCGACTCCCTTTAAATGCAGTGCTGTTACACCAATTCCTAAAGTATTTGATCCTACTTTACCTGAACATTTTCGCCCCATCTCAGTCCAACCATTTCTATCCAAATTCATTTAAAGACGGTTTTCATCCAATTAACAAATTACTTTGAAAATGAAAATCTACTATATAAAGCTCAAATGGTTTAAGGAAACAACATTCTACAAAGCACGCTATTTTGGCATTAACTGACATAATTCACAAACAATTTGCAATTGGAAACATCTGTATAATAGTAGCATTGGATATGAGGAAACCATATGACACTATTGTGAGAGAATTCTTCATCGAAAAACTTAAATGGTACGGTGTGGACCCTAAATGGTTTGAGTCGTACCTGTCTACAAGGTTCCAATTTGTTAAGGGGAAAAATGGAATGAATTCTAAGGTCATTTTCACTGCACGGGGCTGTCCACAAGGTGGAATATGTTCGAATCTAATCTTTGCCATCTACATAAATGATTTGCCACTGGTCTTACAGAAATGTATAGCAATTCTATTTGCGGATGACACAAATCTTTGTATATCAGGCAAACCTAAAGATTTTGAAAAAATTAAAAATAATCTAATAGATGACTTACAATTTGTCAACAAATGGATGATAGATAATGGCATGTCACTAAATCTCTCTAAAACACAAATGATGGCTATTGGCAACCCTGAGCAAGTGTCTACTATTGGAGAATTTGTCATTGAAGTAGACGGCATAACTATTAAAAATAGCGACCGGTTTGAAACGTTAGGTGTAGTTCTCGATCCAGTACTTTCCTAGAGAGCTGAAATAAATAGAATATATTTTAGGTGTCATTCAATAATCAAATCATTGTACCCAATGAGAGATCTATTTCCTAAAAATATTATCATGCTTATGTGTAATGCATATCTTATCCCAGTTATTAACTACATGGCTATAGTGTGGGGATCGGCAAACAAAAAAGAGTTAAAAATAGTTGGTAACGTACTTAGGATGCGGAGGGCTGGCCGTATGATCTACAAAGGTTGTGGTATGAGAATATTAAAGAGACAATTTCAGTAAAATTAAATTGGTTATTTCCACATGAAATGTTCACAAAAAATTTACTCACTTTTGGGCATTCTGTAATTTACAACTCTTGTCCTCGTTACTTCGAGAATTATTTTGTTAAAAAGAGCACAATCCATAATTATGATACTAGAAATAAAGATGAGCTTTTTTGTAAAGGTGTTCATAAAAATAAATATAGTGAAAGGGTCTTAGAGAGTATTGCTTCGTGAACTTGGAACTGTCTCCCATCTTCGCTTCAAGAGAATGATAATGTTATCTCATTCAGTAAAGAATTAAAAATGTACCTACTACAACAACAAATTTGCGAAACAAAATTAACTCTCAACTGATAATCAAAACTCCAAAAAGAAGTGTAACTTGTCATGCATTGATTTTAATATAAGTGATCTAAGTCCTATTAACTAAAGTGTGTATAAAATTACAATTATTGTTATTGATTCAACGAAATGTACCTATAGTACCTAAGTATAACATATAAAACTAATGTCTTTAAATAAGTAATAATAAATATTCCATGTATATGCCTTAAATGCAAAACCAGTGTTATGTCTACCTATGTAAACCTGTGACTTTTCAACTTAAGGGCTCATGTACACTGTAATGAGAAGTTGATCATAATCATACGTCGGAATTTTATTTATTTAAAAACGCAAAAAATTTACACAAAAATTTTCCAAAAAATGGCAAAAATTTTTCATAAAATTTTACCAAAAATGGCAAAAAGTTTTTATAAAAATTTACCAAAAATAGAAGAATTTGCTCCAAATATTTTTTTTGATTTCGGCAAAAATATTATCTATTGACATATTGAAAAATCAAAAGCCAGAAACTCTACCTAAATAATCAAGTGATAAATAAGAACTGCATGTATTATTGTACATTTAATCTTCAATTTTAAAATCCAAACTTACCATCTTAAAATCATACACATTTCAATAATATAAAAATTTAATCCAAACTTGCCATCTTAAAATCATAAATTGTAATATTAAATTTTAATCCAAACTAAATATCGAATCTTAACTTCTTAAATTCCAGACCAATTTAAAATCGAACCTTAAAATTCAATCCAAAGGTAATATCGTTCTTATTATCTTAAATCGTAAATTTAATTTTTAAAATTGAAATTAAATAAAGTCAACAAAACGGGCTAAATTACACCCATGGAAAAATCTTGTGGATAAAAAATAAGGTGAAACCATTGACATTTCAATATTTTCCATGCTCATTTTTTGTCGCTGTGGACTCAAAAATGCCTTGTACATACTAAAATGTTATAACAATAATTGGTATAACAGAATAAATTCAATCGACAAGAAATAAAGACGGAAATTGTCAGTTTTATTTTCTGCATATTGCAATTTTTCTGGTAATTCAACTCCAACTACAGCGACACTAAAATGTAATGTTTGAAAGCTCCGCTTAACCTTGGATAATCTTGGTCACTGTTGGCTTATTGAAAAGATAATTTATGCAAATGCATTTATTTTATTGTAAGTTTCATTTTCAGAATTTTGAAAAAAAAATTTGAATATACAATATTCTGGAAATTGCCAAAATATTTTCTTAAAAATTTTTTTATGTCGAAAATTTTATGTAAACTTTTTTTATATAAAAAAAATTTACTAAAACTTTAAATTTTTTTATAACTCAAAAGTGTAAAAAAGTTTACTAACACATTTATATTTTTGAAATCCTCAGTGCATGATTCGTGTAGATTCGAAGTCTCAGAACTCTATGAGAACGCTGTAAAAATTTTACTTAAATAAAATTCCGACGTCTGATCATAATAAATACATACATACATACATATATTCACAGTATCACGCACAATCTGACGTCATTTCCAACGGTCATACCATTGAGGCACCTACGAACGGATGATGGAACTCACAGAGCGAGTTAATTGTACACATTTAAATGTAATTTTTTTCGAAATTTATTTGCGATGCAGGGCCAATTCTACAATAATTTAGCTAAGGTGTCATGCGATCGGTCAAAAATAAGATAATCTAATGACTTGGTTACACAAAGAGGCGGATTTTGGATATCTGTTTGGGGAAAGCCGTAAAGATAACCTCAGCAAATGTCCTCACTGTTAGCGATCTAAATAAAATTTTGAAATTTCCCCTTTTGGGTAACCCCCAAATGCTATAGGCTTATTTTTGAGCCATCATTCGTCTTTGTAGCTATCGTAGATATTGAGAAATATCACAGAGTATGAGATCAAGTCGAGCACGATTTTAAAACATGATAAAGGGCACTCTTAAGACGTATGCTAGAGACGAATATCGAGAGCAAATATGTATTAAACAAACACCATATGCAATATTCAAAAAATGGGAGAAAATAGAAATTCATGTAACACGTTTAATATTTAAGAAATATGAAATTTTTTTTAGACTTTTGGAATCATTTCTTTCTGTCATTGTTAATTTGTCTGTCGACAAAATTTGGTTTCGGATTTGGTGATATCATTACGTAGTAGAACGAAAAACCATTCCATCAGCTTCTTATATTCTGGCCCATTATCAGATGTAAAATTCCAGTTAGCAAAATCTTCGTGCAATTTAGCGGTTGTCCAGGACATTCCCCCTGGATTCCTGGCCCAATATACGGTCCAGTTTTCTCCGAAATTGTCACACGAGGTGCCCAGCAAATGTCCTGAATCTTTATCATTGGTCCCCGCAAGGCCTGCAGGCTGATGGCATGTGCGATGCTTCTTGGTTATACCAATATTTTCGGTATGACCCACCTCTCCAAAGCATAAGCTACCGCACCAGAAACAATGTTCGGTACACCCTAATAAGTTAGTTAATTCCGAATGGACTGAAGATTTCGTGATTTCCACATCTTCTTGGAGAGAAGCCTTAGTTCTCTCCATTTCTTTCACTATTATAACTTTGAGGGTTTTTAATTCGACCAACGTCCCATCGTTCAAATCTACTCCTGGATTGTAACCCATGTCGATGCCTTCTGTTTGGGCCAAATATGAACTGATGTAGCTCTTCATTTCTTGGCTACTTTCCTTGTATCGAATTTCCTGAACGACAATTTTGAATTCCGTGTTCACGAGTTCCAAGTATTTGTCGACCGCCATTTTCGTGGGTGTTGAATCCAACTCTGCCTTAAACCAAGATTCAATTGACCATTTTGGATTGATAAAATATGTCAAAGATTTTTCTATAAGTTCTTTTTCTCTAAGTCTCCCTTTCTGTATATCTTGAGCAAGTGTGGCGAGATCTTGAAAATATTGAAATCGGACCATTTCGCTGCTAGTTAGCCAACTGATCGATTTGATATAGTCGATATACCAACGATTCCCGAGATTTTCACCTCGGATTAATATGGCTGTCACAAGAGCTTCACTGATAATTCTGCTTTCTGCCTCAAAACCAAATCCATACCTGAGTCGAATGTAAATTTTCTGTAAAAATAATAAGATTTGCTATTAGTTAGTTTAGTCGGTTATTATTTTAAATTTTTGGTAAATCAATATATCAAGTTTGTTTACATTTTTGTAGGTTTTTTCATTTGCACACAAGATGAAAAAGGGATTGTTGTTTTTATTCCAAATGTCCTCTTTGGCAGTCATAACTTGAATTAGTTTCATCAGGGCGTAAATGTGGACCTCCCATTTAAAATCCTTGAGCAGTTTTCCATGTATCTTCTCGAAGTTGTCCAAAAGGGAACAAGTTTTAATTTTTAGCTTCCGCACCATCCCGAATTCGAACCGTTCAGTTTTATATTCCACCAAAAGATGGTTCGGAAATTCATTTAATTCCAATTCCAGATGAGTTACTTGTTGAAAGTTCAAAATGGAATGTTGTCGTTTGCAACCTAAAATATCCTTTCCCATATTGACTCCTCGTTCCAATACAGTAAATTCAATGGCCTCCATCTTTCCTAGTTTGGGAAACTGAATATTAGTCGACCTGCAATTTTCAATTCTCCGATAAACCTTTGAAATGCATTCGTATTCAATTTTGACTTCTTGGATAATCATTCGATCCGCAGGAGTAACTTGTAATTGCGCCGACACTTCTTCCTTAACTCGAAACCAAATTTCATCCACCATCAATTTCCTCTCCATTTCCGAGTAGTTGGTTTTAACTCTCAATTTCTCAGTCAAAATGCTCTCAATTATGGCATCAAATTGGCAAGACCATCCATGTTTCATTTTAATTGCTTCGGCCATTTGATTTAAATGCTTCACCGTAGAGTCCCTCGTCTTTTTAATGTACATATTCACAGTTTGTTCTGCCTCAAGATAACTATTCTTGCCTTCCGATTCATGAAGGAGGCGTTCTTTCAACCGAAGCACTTCAATACAATTACCATCACAAGATATGCTTGGGCAAGAATTGGCAATAGATTTGAGCTCTTCTGAGATTCGTTTTAATTCGTTTTCTTTTTCCACTTCCCAATTTCCCCTATCTAAGCTCTGCCAAATATCGTTCATTTTCTGACGTAATTGTCTTTCAAACAATTCCGTATGTACTCTAAATGCAGAGTCCACCCTTTGCTTCACTTTGCCGATAATATTTTCGCGACAAATAAATGTCACGACTGGTTCGGTATTTATGGAATCAAAAATTAAATCTTGGGTGGATAAATTCGTCGCCACTGACTGAGACCTAATATCACAATCCCACAATTCTTCAATCCCGGTCGGACTCGGCAGAACAATAGTCTCCTCTTCTAAATAATGGTTTTCGTCGGCTGATTTCAAAGAATTGTTTTCACTGAAAATTAAATGATAAAATTGTTTAATTATTGCAAAAATAATGTTTAAAATAGTATACAAAACACGAATTAGTACGTCTTTGATTATTTGGAATTCAATTTTCCTTTTAATAGCCTTTTTAAATGTAAAATTCTATATACTATGGTATGAGAAAATCAATTAAAATTACACTATAATTAAAATTAACTTCGGGTTATTTCATATGATTAGATGGGGGTTCAAATAATTGCATATAATATCATACAATTATTTCCTATTTCATAATTTCGAACCTATTTGTAACTTCCCAATTCATAAAATGGCTTTTTCCTATACAACAGTTCATTGTATAATTTCATGTAAATTAGGAGCATAACATTGGCAATATGAAATGAACTTTCTTGTACTATTAGGAATTTAAAATACTAAAAAAATCCACTGTTACATACATGCCCCTGTTGTGGCATTTTGAATGTCTGGCGTCTAATTATTATTAAAATCGTTAGTGCTTACGTGTCTTGATTTTCTAGTCCACAATTCTCATTGTGTACTTCGAAATGTCCTGGGTCAGCAGTAGCTACAAAGATTAATTTAATTATTCAAACCATTGCACAATTAACAACATGACATTAATTGCTTCGTTTTTTAATTAAATAAATAAAGGCTGATAATTAGGTTTAATATCTGATAGACGTTTTGTGGTCAATATTTATCTATGTAATATTAGCAAAGTTCTCACCTTTTGTGAACCACAATTTATTTAACTGATTTGTCACTGAGACAGAGTTCGGCCTATCATTAGGATTGTGTGACAACATAGTTTTGATAAGCTCTCCCTAAATAGTATTTCATAACGAAGTGACCATAATATGTGGATACAAAAACATTAAAAATGTACATTTCAATTTATTAATAGATGAACATTACTTCGGATAGGAAGGAGAGTGTGAATTCATTTGGAAATGTCCCATTCCTGGTGTCAGAGATTGAGATTTCTTTTATTCTCCCATCTAGAGTTGAGACCAGAACTTCAAAGAAAATTATTCCCATAGAAAATATGTCAGCCAGCACATCATAGTCTTTTTCCCTTTCCTTTGTAATTTAGAACCATTTTATTTAAACTTGAACAAAATTATTGTAATAATACACGTTTCACCTGTTCTGGGCTTCTATATCGTTCTGTTCCACAGTTGGTCATTATACTTCTTCTACTTGCTCTGGATTCCAAGGAACTTTGTTTAGACATCCCCAAGTCTCCAATTTTCACAACTAGTATATTGTTACTTTCTTTTCGGTAAGGATTGAGTAGAAGAATATTTGCTGGTTTCAAGTCTCTATGAATTATGTTTTTGGAGTGCAAGCTTTGAACTCCTAATGAAATCTGAAAACAAATCTGTTTAGCATTTTCTACTGTTTTCTGCACAGAGGGTTTCGAAATCCATGCAGATAAATCTCGACCACTGCAAAGCTCCATCTGAATGCAATAGATGGTTAGGCCTACGTAGTCTTCGAACTGGTAGTGAAGCTCTCCTGTTTCCTCCGTGATATTTTCCTTCCAAGCATTTTCAAATTTGACTATATTTTGATGTTCAGATCGTAAAAGACAGTTTATCTCACGATAAGTATTGTCACGCCTAAATTTACAATATATTTTAATTATTCAGTTTTTTATGATTACATAAATTTTTTTAAATACTTGGCGTGTTATTACGTAATTTTAATCGCATATTTCTTGTCCTTTTTCTTAAGCCTTGCTTTCACGACGGCTCCAAATACACCGCAACCAAGAAGGTCAAAGTTGTCAAAATCTGCCAGTCGCAACGTGTGGGCCCCAACTAACGTTAAGTCCTCCGTTTTTGGCTGCGCTGTTTCAGTGAGAATTTACAACATATTTGTCTCTTACACCATCACAATTTCAATTATTTTAGTGCATTTAAAAAAAATAAAATCTGAATACTTAGGGCATCTTTGAACGCTTTTGCCATGTCCTGTAGTAAATTTTCGTTTCCTTGTTGAACAACTTGAGCAATTTTTGCTTCTACTTCTTCCACTTTTCTCCCTACTCCTTCCAGTTTTTCATCTACTGCTGTGACTTTTTCACCTACTCGCTCAACTTTTTCTCCCACTCCTTTCAATTGTTCTCCTACTCCATCCACCTTGTCTCCTACGTCCTCCACATTCGCTTTCGTCGAATTTTCTTTCCGTTCCAGTTTTTTGGCAATATCTTGCACTCGCTTTAAAACTTCAGCTTCATCAAATGCTAACTTGTACTCCTGCTTCATGGAAGTGTTCGTAACAGTCTTCCATTCGTCCTTTTCCTCTTTTGCTTTATAGTACTCATCAAACGGCCAAAATTGTTTGTATCTATAAATGTCAGCTCCGTTTCCTTTTTTCAATTCCTTGTAAACAATTGCTCCATTTTCATGTAAAGTATAACCAGAAGTCTCAAATAAATCAGTGGTATTTATTTTCTTATGTTTTCCATAACAGTCTTTTAATAACAACGTCCTTCCCTTACTCATGCCATTCCATTCTGAGTCCCCAAACAAAATTCCATTGAAAACAAAATTCTGTGTTTTGTGAAACTTTCGTTCGATGATAACATCGTATTCTTTATTGACGTAATTTATTACTCTTTCGGCCGCGTCTTCAGCCAACTTGGACATTGCCCTCCTCCCATCTTCATCATATTTATCTGCGATTACATTAGAGAATTGATATTCAAACATCCGAAATAGTTTTACTGCGGCGTCTACAAATATTTTGCGTGCGTCCTTCTTTTTTTGAGGCAGAATGTTGTAGATTTCCTTATTGTTGTTTCTCTCGTCTTTATTGTACCCTTCTTGGATGACGGCTTGGCATATCGTTGCAGCAGATCTTCCTGGAGACCCAAATACTCCTAGGACACCAGGCACAGCTTTGCCAGCCTTTTGTAAAACGTTTGGTGTTGCTTTGGTTTGACCCCTAGGTACAAAGTCAGACGATACATTTGAAATTGTCATCAAATACCAAGAAAAGTATTCGACGAATATTTCTTCTAGTTCCTCCGGGTTGACTTTTTGAATAGATTTTGCCATTGTAATTTATGGGGATTTAAAGGGAGCCAAAGGCGATATACAAATCAGATCATGTAGCTTCGGGTAAACTGTTAGCTGTTGAGATTTAGGAGTTATTCTGTAATGGACCTCTGAACTAGGTCTCCAGTGGAACTACAGTTGAGAAAGACAACAAAGACAGATAATTACATACAGCAAAAGTATTACAATAAAATATTATACAGAATATTTTTTTTTCAAACAAAGTAGTAATAATATTAATATACAGCCTGAAACAGTAATAGAAAATGGGAAGAAAAGAATCTTAGTATAAGTTTAACGAGTAGGGGACCGATAGCATTTTTATAAATTTTCTATTGAATAACATGGAACTATGTACAATTATAATCCCAAATCCGAAAAGCCAACATGAACCATTTGTAGGAACATGAAGGTGATTATAAGACAGAAAGGTTTAATTCTTATGCAAGTTTTGGTATAAAGTAGGACAGTAGTTGCAGAGGTGGAGGATAGAGATGGAGTGACTGGAGTGAGGTGGATGTAAAATAGAGAAAGTCGTATAAAAGAGTCTGTGGATAAAATAAATATTAGCTTATATTTTTAGCTTACCGTCTATCTCATAATAATATTTAAACCAAAAATTATTTACTTCCATCGGCAATGGGACAGACACTTAGTAGTCTCCACTACCAGAGGACAATTTTTTGCTTTTGTGATGACTAGCTTAGCTAACATCAATAAGATTCCTAAATAATAAATATTTGTGATAATAATTACAGCCATAATATTAAGGTAAAACTTGCTTTTAAAGCCTGAGAATTCAGCCCTGAGACTATAGGTAAGTGTCAACGTTTAACATTTTCCTACGTCTTAAGTCTTGAGCATTTTGACACTAACTTTTCTGCTATGACAAATATTTTCATGAAACTTTTTTGAAATCAAAAACAAATTCGTCCATACATACATTGGCATTATTAAGTCTATATTCGAATCTAGCGCAGAAACTTAGTAATTTGACTGTTTCGAAAATACTTTGCTATCTTAAATGCATAATTTTGCCTTTATAAGGTACACAAATTTTTGAAGGTCGTCCCTATTGGGACGCTTTTTCCAACTTTTGGGTTGATGTCATATGATAGACACATTTAGTTTTTCTGTTCTAGATTCGTGATTTATATACTGACGGCGTGAAAGACTCTGTTTTATGAAATCATCGAAATTGAAACCAGATAAATTGGACAAAATTTGGTGTCTGCGGCCAGGAGACTGTGGTAAGAATTTACAGGTCTCACAATGGTTTATAAAATAACTGACGTTAAAATGTCAAAAAACCTAACTGTCCAGCCAACTTCTTTCCTCTTTTTCAGACCAATTTTTATTTTTTGTCCAACCCATGAGGATGAGGAATTAGCATTTTAGAAATTCTCTTAATCAGTTTTACATTAATTAGGAGGAGTAAATAAGGTATGATTATTATCAGCATCAGCGCCAAAATTTTACATATTTTATTATACTCTAATACTGGCTAGTTGACCAGGTCTCATCATTTATAGCTAACAGCACATTGTGTGTCAGAAAGATTACAGTAGAGGTAGCTATAACTAATTTCCACAATCAAATGACATATAATTGCCTGCTCTACTTAAAGTTTACTGAATGCATGGTTATTATGATATACATGATATAATAATAAATCTTATAATCATGACGGCAAGTAAGATTTCTTACCACTACAGCCAAAAAATCAATTTTCACTCTTTCACAAAATTTGCAGACTTAAGATAATTTTATTTGTCCACCTAAGATAACTTAGTTTTGCTTCATTTCACTCCACTGCAAAGTAACAACTGTGGCACAGTGTTAACCTTGTAGCCGAAATATTTGTGCGAGCTATTTATATCGCTTTACTTATAGTTGTATATTTGATCAAGCAAACTGCATGGTCTGAGCTGTTTCAAACTATCTCAACTATGTTTTATACATACACATTCACTATTCACATCACACGTACTGTGATATATATTTTCACTGTGATCTTGTGGAGACTACCGTCTGTGTAGTTTCAGACATCAACACTTGTTATAAAGATAAATCGTCCAAAGTGCAAACACTACTTATATTCAATGTACTAGACGATCTAGAAATAAAAGCTGCATGTGCAGATAAAGTAAAGACCTTGAACCTTTTCGTTGAAGATTTCAATATTGGTCCTGAAGACTATTGCGCTAAAAGATTACAGATTTAATCCTTCTCCTTCTGCAAATACTTCATATCGAAATAACAAAATTTAGCCTGCCCATTACCAATATAGTACCAGGGTTGTAATTGTATGCTATATAATACAGATAAAAATTCCGTACACGAAGTTTTACCACAAAAAATATTTTTTGAATCCAGATATGAAGTTTCAATGTCACACTCCCCTATTGTTTTGTAGTCAATTTGCGCTTGTTTTCAAACTCCTCATAATGTTGACTGTTGACGATACCTTTCGTATAAATGGCAATAATTTCACTCAGACATTGACATTACTTTATACCTGCCATATATTTTCCATGTGTAATAGTAGAATAGGATGTATATGGGAACGTTTTGGCATAAATATTCCGTAATGTACATAAAAAATCATGAAATATTTCATGATGGTTGATGGACCAGTGCTTGCCGAGGCCGATAATTGAATATTATGAATATAACTCAATTTACTTTAATCCAAGTTGATTCTACAGTATAAAATTAATTACAACAATCCATTTAATCGTCTGTGGGTCATATTTATACTACTTCAACAGACAGTCTCCTATATAATCTCACTATATATTTTCATAAGTGGTCAATGTATTATGTATAATACATAATACATTGACCACTTATGAAAATATATAGTGAGATTATATAGGAGACGGTCTTTCAGTGATTACAACATAACGTGTGCTGTGTGGGGACATAAAGTTTATAGCGAATAATGTTTCATATGCTTTCAAAGTGAGTTGTTCGCCATTAACAGCAATAAAGAATTCGACTTGAAATACAATTGTCGGTTTGGTAGTAATGTAGCATTCTATAGATATGGAGCCATTAACTATGGATAAAGGAATTACTACATCAACCAAACATGTAAAGCCAGTCTCTCAGTTTGCAGTGTGTTTTATATAGCTATATCCATACTTCAACGATATCAAAAAACATGTTCGCCTACCCACTTCCCCATTACGAGTTAAACAAAATACAGTGTATGATGGTCTATCAGTTGCATTTGGACAAGATTTCAATGCGCAGTTAAAGACAAAATTATGTTCTATGTGACTCAGTCCTGTAACAAGCTGGAATTTGGGACAGCCCAGGACCAAATGGTCGCATAGAATATTCCTGAAATAAAAGCTTTATTTGTCACCTGTCTATAAATCGGTTGTCTTAGCCATGTATACTCATCTTGCATATGCACATATTCAATAAGATATTTTTCCTTAGCTTAAGCTGCTGACTGCTAAGTCATTAAAATTATGGCTAATTCCTAGTATAATGGCGCACTTTGGAATGGACCGATATATAGCTCATTCGAAAGATCTCATCGAGTACGTAACGAATAATATGGTATTTATTTTGAGGGCAACCCCCCAAATAAGAAAGTTATGGTCAAACAAAGTTCAAAATGTGACTATTTCGATACCTATCTTTTCAGAAAATGAAGAGTTGCAAGTTCTTTAGAACATTGTTGTTTTGCTTTTCATGGTGAGTTTACTTGTAACTATGGCAACGTAGCTAATAACGACATATAGGCTTGGTATTGTAAAATTCTAAATTGCACTAACTTCTATGTTGCGTATTTTCATAATTTTTGCATAGATTTTAGGTAACCCAGGTCTGGTTTAGATTTCAGCTTAAAATTTAAATGCCGACCGAAAAATTCAAATTCAGGCCGTGTTATGCTCAATTTCCATTAATTTAAATTAGGTTAGGTGTTAAAAAATGGAAATCGTGACATCGTGCCACGTTCAATTTCCATCAATTTTAATTAGGTTAGGTTTAAAAAAATTGAAATTGTGAAATCGTGCCATGTTCAATTTCCATCAATTTTAATTAGGTTACGTTTAAAAAATGGAAATTGTGAAATCGTGCCATGTTTAATTTCATCAATTTTAATTAGGTTAGGTTTAAAAAAATGGAAATTGTGAAATCGTGCCATGTTTAATTTCATCAATTTTAATTAGGTTAGGATTTAAAAGACGCAAATTGTGACCAGGTGCCATTTTAAAATTGACGAAAATTGAATGTGGCAAGTTGGAACAATTTCCATTGTAACAACCTTACCAATTTTTCAAAACCAAGCCTACATGTTGTTATTAGCTCCGTTGCCATAGTTACAAGTTAAATTCAACATGAAAAGCAAAACATCAATGCTTTAAAAGACTTGCAACTCTTCTTTTTCTGAAAACATGGGTATCGAAATAGTCATATTTTCAACTTTGATCGACCATAACTTTTTTATTTGGGGGGTTGCCCCCAAAAGAAATACCATATTCGTTACGTACTCGACGAGATCTTTCGAATGAGCTATATATTGTTGTATTTTTTAGTGCGCCATTATACTAGGAATGTTCCAAAATTATTTATTATGATTAGATATTATTGTTATTTGCTCCTATATAATTAACTAATGCTAATCACTAATCTATGTCTAGCGATGCCATTACCTAAAATGTATAAATGGAGGTGTTTTTCTATTCCTCCATACTCTATTGCTAAATGATCTTCTGGTGAGCTTGGACTAGCTCACTGACTACTGGATTGTGGTCTTGGGGCTGTGACTTCTCCTCTCCTTTTCCCTAACTTTAAGTTACAAACGTTTGTGCTCAATTAGATTATTATTTGGCCTAAGCTCGAAATTCTAAATTAAATAAATTCAATCAACTATTTTAACACAACTGAATCGAACCCGTCAGTAAATACATGTACTCAAACTCATTCACATCAAATAAAATAATATGGTTTTGTTCCCTTTTAAATACCAAAGCCACAAATGACAAAAACAGTCTAAAAGAGAGCATTTTATAATTATTATCTGCCCCAGTGATGTTCAATGGGAAGGGAGTAATAATGTAGTAATAAAAGCATTGATCAACAGACATTATGATAAATATTGGCTTTATCATTATCGGCACTTGTCAGATAAACGATAACCCCCCTACTATAATTTGGTTGTTTTGTTAAAGATGGGAAATTTCCTGTTTAAACGTAGCGAGCGAATTGTAGTTCATTGCAGGGTTGTGGGTCGAGTTTTTTATAGATTGGGGTTTTTTGGGGTGTTTTGGCAAAAAAACCGTATTGCTTCACTAAAAAACCCAGGGTTCATTGGGGTTTTTGGGTTTTTTTACAAAACATACAAATAAATGTTCACTAAAGCTCCATCTAGATAAACTAAACATACTAATTTTGTCATATTTCTAATCAAAAGGTAAACCACCGCACAATCATGTGGAAAAAAGATAGTTTCTACACTTCTACGTGCAATTAATGTAAGTACGAAAAAAATAATTTCCATCATTTATAATGAATGATAACTCTTATAAGTTATAAAATGAGTTTTCACTTTTTAAGGCTTTTCAGCCAGTAAAATTGGCATATTGTAATGATTTTAATACCCAATATTTGTGTATATAAATATAAAAGCACCTTTAGCAAGCTATTTCTCACTTTCCGCATCAATTTATGTATAAAAACATCAAAAATAATTTACGGCATTTACGGCATGCCGCCAAATACCAAATGCCGTAAATTCAATTTACGGCATGCGGCATTTACGCCACACTCGACACCTTGAATATGGGTAAAGTAGAGGAACATATTTCATAAGAAAATTAGGAAAAAAAATCAAATATGCCCTATCAAATTCTCAGTAATCAATTACATTTTATCATTTTATCAAAATTGATAAATAATTAAAATATTAATTGTTTCCGTATTGATAAAACTGATAATTTCCAATAATCCTGTGAACTAATGGCGGTAAAATTTGCTTAAATACAGGAAAATTACAATCAATACAGCAGTAATAAGATAATACTACACAAATTATCATTCATTACATTGCCCTCTGAAATCTAATTCATAAAACGTAAATATCTTTTAATTTTGGCTATCGAATTGAGTACTATTTTTGATTGATCAAAATTTTTTAAACAATTTACAGGTTTTGCAGTGGCAAGCACAAAAGTTCTGTGTTTCGTCCTATTGGTGTCAATCATGTTTTTGGGGGCTGCTGTGATTCCGTCCAATGCCCAGTTTGATTTGGGTTGCACCATCTCATGTGGAATTTGGAACGCCTGTGCTATTAAGAATTGGGATAACCGAGTTGCAAAATGTGGACCCTCTCCTCCCAATTGCCGATGTGACACTTTCGGCGGCTGAATTACGAACTATAATGATTTTGTAGCGTTGAATTGTATTTCGATGTTTTGATTTTTAGTATTTAGATTCTCGATGAATGTAGTGTTAGCCTTATAATCAGTTAATAATCATATTTTCTGATCGTCAAAAATTTTATTGTTTACTAGTTAAATCCTAGCACTTGAAGCGTGCTATAAAATTTTGAAATAAGTAAATTTGCATATTGGCCCGAATTTCATGGACCGTTGATTATTTAGTAGACCAATTAGTAGATGTCTAAGTGTGTTGAAATGTAAAGGAAAATAGGTAGTGATAATTAATGTAGTCATTACAAAACGATATATACAACGGATAATTACAAAACGATACGGAGATGCATACAACGGTCAACAGTATTTTTATAGAAGATTTAATTAATACACGTTAATATACTGTTTCGTCATTAGATGTAGTAAGCGATGAACGTAGGTTTATATTACAGCTAGTTACTTGTATGGAGACAGGCAATATAATAAAAAATGACTCCTAACGAGTAACAGTAACAGTACGCTTTTTATTAAGTTCATAAATAAATACAATTTGGATCTTCATGGTTCTCACATAATATGGGAAAGCATAAAATGGCAGAAAATGTCATGTAGATTAAATACCCAAATTCTAATATACTCCTCTTTTTAAGGTAACATTGTTAATTGGCTTTCGACTTTGTTAGTAGAAAAAGTTTGTTTGAATGAATTCTTGAAAGATTGGTATACACTGACTTGTTGTTCATTGTCCTAAAAATGTCGGTTGACACTTTCTTGGGATTTTGCTATCCTATTTATTAGTTTCCTTCATGTCACATGTATAATTCATTATTTGGTAGATGAATTGGTTATGCACATTGAACACGCAACGCACGTGTTAAGCCATCCGCTATTAAAAATATTTTAATAATTAGTATCTCACTATCCGAATATTTATCATGCTATGCTGATCATGCAACACCTTCTGAGTACGAACGTAGTAGTTAGTGCTAAAAGTGAAGAAAGGACAAGCATGTCAAGGCTCAAGATTTGACATTCGATCCAATGATAAAATTTTATCCTTGGCAATTTCTTATAACCAAGATTGTTTGAATTTTGACCGAAAACAAACATATAGTCTTAGTCCAAAGAGTGTAGGAGCGCCGCTAACAGAGCATATTCCAACAGTAGAATGACTCAAATGAGTCAAATGGATTCTAATTGAAGTGTTCAATGCCAACTGGTGATTAGACTAAAATAAAAGACCAATACCCTGCCTCAATACGTAGTCCTAACTCCTAACTCCTAACTAACTCCAATTTCCTAAGTTCCCCGACACATAAAAATATTAGATAAAATAGGTCAACAAAGTTTTCTCAGTCCTCGTTTAACATAAAATCATACATACATCAAAATTTATCATATTTTTGCTATACGTAACATACTTAACAATCCTCAACGAAAGTTAACATTCTATAACAAATATTGGTATAAGATGTATGTTGTGTAATTGTTCAAGATGACATTCATAAACTACATGCATAAATTTAATCCTAAAATAATATTGTATTTACATTGAAATGTGTCTTTATATCACGCTACATAAATAGTTTATACTGTTTTTAGTGGGCTGTGATCTAGTATGCTGAAACGTTCTAATAACAAATGAAATATATGTGTGTATAAAAAGTAAAAACTTTGGGGTAAGCTGAGAAATTTGCCCAAATTGTAATTTATACACTTGAAGTATGAAAACATGGTTCGAAGATTTTATCCCGACGTAGTCCATTGTCTCCTTTCTGATGATCTCTGTCTATTGATTTATTGTATTTGTTCTTGTAGATTAATTATAAAACGTCAGCTTTTCGGTAATATATTACCCCACTAATGTTATCATTAAATGTCGGCGTCCGAATTTTCAATTTACCCCTTTTTGAACATTTAAAAAAATTTAAAGATGGGCAGCCAGTTTTATCATAAAATGGTTAGTATGTATGTCCCAGTACACTATCCTGAAAACCCTTTGGTTGTATCGAGTTGCCCCTTGAGACAGGCGAGCTTCTGGTAGATTTTACATGTAAAGCAGTAAATGGATATAGTTTACGTAACCCTAGTCAATGGGAGTGAGTTATGTCATGAATGCAAAGGGCAAGCATGCCGAATTCTAAACCTCGAGATGTCTGGCTTTGGCTCACTTTTTAGTTCGACGTTCGTGCTCTAAAGGTGTTGCGTGTTTAGCAATGTAGAAAATTCGCAGATTTAGGTGTAAATGATTAACATTTTATGTGGAGGTTGTTTTAACTCGTGGGTTGCGTGTCCAATGTTCATAAGCAATCCATCTACCAAAAAATGAATTATACATGGAGAAGCTTTCTAATTTCCATAAGTAAGCTCTTCATTTGCCTTTGTACATTACAACCTATGTAACAGTAAGAAAGTATACCATCACAAATCTCAAGGAAGTTGTAACTATAATATTATTGAGACAACGGTCAACAACAAGGACCCATATTTATTTTTCAGACATATTCCTTCAAACCAATTTTTTCGACTGACAAACTCAAAAGCCAATCAACAGTTTTGCCTCTCGGCATAAAAAAGATTTATTAGCATTTTAATCTACATGAATTTTTGTTTTCTCTGCAACAAATAGGATCTAGGATTAACTTTCTGCCTCTACGTTTAGACTTTAAACAAAATTTCTACAATGTAAAGGGTTTTATCCACGTTGAAAATAACGTGACGTAATAAAAGCTTCACTTGGTAATTATAGTATATACTGCATAAATACTACTTCGTCTTGTTATACGTAATAAATCATAAGCTGAGCTGTGTTGAACCATTCCAATTCCAATAAGTTGACATTTACTGCCGCCATATTTGGTCTCCACAATGAAAACAATTATACTATAAAGTTATTTTTTCCATTCCCTAAATTATTTTCAAAAAAACGTGGAAAACGACAATGAATTCCTCAATTGCAAGCAAAATTATTGTTATTGTCCTATTGTCAAAAGCTGTAGATGCAAATAGCATCAGAAATCTTTCAATGTTTGCAAAGTGCGAATTTAATCTAGTGATTTTTAGACAAAGCAGTTGGGCAGAACCTTTTTTATTGGCGAATCAAAATTCTCAGCCCTGGACTGTAGTCACATCTGACTACAACAAAACTTTATTTGGTAGGGATGAAAAAAATCCAAAAGATATATCCAACTATTAATATTCTTGTTGAACCAAATCGTTCATTTAAAAACTTTACACAGATCTTTGGGGCAGAAATTAATCGGAGAAGCTCCCAATTCCTATTGCTGTTTGTACAAAGTACTTTAGTGTTAAACACACTAAACTTATAAAGACTGAGCGTTTTCTATATTATCAATTGGAATCTGTTGCATGTATTTCTATGATGATCATTCATCCTGTTACATTAACAACGAGAGTATTCATTGCACAATTGTATAAAGATGAGATTGATTTACATTGGCTGGTTGAAGTAGAACCGCAAGTATCAGAAGGGCAGTGGAAAGGAATATCGGATAAGCTCAACAGCCAACTCAATGGAAAAAGTGTGATTGCTCAAACTCTGCTTAAAAGTAATGTACATCCTAGTCACATGCACATCTTCAGTGAATCAACACACTCTATGTATAAAGCAAATCAGTATCGTTTTGTCGCAAATGTAAGGGCTGTGGAAACGATGGCGAAAAAATATAATTTTACTACTATCTACCAAGCACCAACAGTTTCAAAACGGAACAAAAAATCGTTGTTCATAATTAGAGAGGAAGGACAATATTCCATTGCTTATGGAATATTGAAATCAATATTTTTCAGTAATTTTGAGGAAGAGTTTCCAATCTACTGCGAAAATAGGGAGATTCGTTTAGCAGTTCCATTGACTGTTCTTATTCAGAACACATTCGATGTATGCAGTTGGGTGCTTATCTTGTCTCTTTTGCCACTTGCAATTTTTATTTTGATCCACAACTCAAAATACCAGGTTTCGGTGTACAGAAAAATAGAAATGGCACTTTTTGGTACAATTGCCTTTATGTTAGGTGAATGTGTTCAAATTAATAGCAATAAGAGATTTCTGTACCTGACTGTCTTACTTGGGGCGTTTGTAATTACCTGTCAGTACGAAACTTACATTACCAGTGAAATAATTGCTCCTCCAGACAAGAAAATATTTCATGATTTCAAAGAACTTATACAAAATGATTATAAAATCATGAATTATGTCGATAAAAAATATAATCTGAGGCAAAATCAAACAGAACTTTTTCGCAAGTTTGGTGTTTTAGATAAAGTCAAATCTCATACCGCAATTATTTATTGTAAACCGACAGTACAAGCCATTGCAAACTATGCAGTTACTGCAATGAGATTATTAGGAAATACATCTTTAAAATGGTTTTTAACAGTACAAAAGGAATACATGCCTTATTATTTGAATCATTTGGAACAGGATTCGCCGAAAGCAAAATGTACAATGACAAAAGAAATTGCACAAACTACATCGGGGTATTGGTTGTTTATTGGCGGTTTTCGCTATCAGTTCCATTCATTTTTTCAGCAGTTGTTCGAGAAAGGTTTCTTGAAGATTTGGAAAGACCACAGGTTCTTGACCTTTAATTTGGCAAATGCAAAAGTGGAGAAGAAAAAATACGAAGAATCCCTACCGAAAAAAATTAGCCTGGACATGAAAATTAACAAAATTTTTGTTTTACTGCTTTGCTATCTTTTGGGGGCGTTAATTATATTGACATTGGAACTATTACTAAATGCACAAAAAAACCTATGCGAAGGTTTAAATCTGATTATCATTAAAGCAAATATAATAACATCTAAGATGTATAGGTTGGTACGTAAAAAGCCAAAACTTTCATTAGCTTATGTAGGTAAGTTTTTCAGCAAAATTTTTACAAAAAATAAGGCTGTTTACGGCTTAATTGGAGAACGTTTAGACTGTTTGTTGACTCACATGAGAAGTAAACTTTCGGATTTAATACACAATATTAAAAGTAAATGTTTATGTATGTCGTAGTATAAGTATTGTGTAAGGGCGCCATTGTACTAGTATAACTGTGCGCAGGGAGTTAAACTAGGATAACCGACCCTCGGGGTTTTGGTACAACTGTTCCACTCTTTAATGCGTATTTAGCTCTACCAATATTATTTTATTTATTTGGTTTTTGCTGTTATCACTATTTGACTGAGTAAATCAAGCTTATAAGATTTTGAGCATGAATTATAATCATATCATTATAAAGTAGCAAAATTGTCTAATTAACTCAGGCTAGGGGAGGGATAAGGTGGGTTGAAGTAGACTGTCATAAGTGATTTGTGCGTTATCACTGGCGGTCGGCTTAAATGTCCCTGTCTCTCTCTGCCTGCCCACCAGATCGATTTGCGGGACAGTGTTGAGTCGCTCCGTTTCATGGTTCAGTACTCTTCACTAATTCTTTTCATGTAAATCTGTAAACTTAGTAAAGTTTTTCCGGGAGTCACAGCAAATAAGCCCTCGCGGCTTGAGCGGTAGCATAGGTTTAATAATGAATAGTAGTAGCCGTGCTTCCCCTCTAACACACACATGACATACTTATACCTACAACTTTTCAAAAACTTTCTTCCTCCATTATTTTAAACATGTAAATTAAAAACCATTTTTTACTATTTCTGCCTATTCATTGTTGTAGTAATAAATAAAAACTGGATGTATGAACTTATATATATTTCTTGAAATTAGTTGCTCATTTCGTTTATTAGGTATGTATCTTATTTTTATGTATTTCTCTAATTATGTATGTGGCCAACTTTCTTGTTTAACCGAGTGAGTTTATTATTAGCTGTACTTAAATTTTTACTCAATTCCGCCATCAGGAGAAAGTTACATTCATCTCCTCAGTGATTTACCCGTACTCAGTGATTTCAGTTCGATTCTCGGATGGAGCATAGTCTCTTTCTGAGCCTGGTATGGTGAAAATGGTTATTCTTGGCTCGGTGACTAATAAAGTACGGGGAATATCCTTGAGGTAAATGGTGAATTTCACCAAATCCTCAAAAATCTCTTCCCTCACATAGGTGCATACTATGTTTGGACAATTGGGTCTCATTTCTATCTGATTTGGCTACGACTCGGTTTTGGCACTTAAAAATAATTACCAATTTTACCAATTTTATATGTCAACTTGCTAAATAGTGATACAAAATATCTCATAATATTGGATGTAAATATATAATAATATACGATTTAAATATTATAGTGCAGTAAAACTTTTGTAAGTAAAATTGCTCTTTACTGTTAAAATCGCCATATTATATTTATTATACATGCAAATTCCTATGAGTACTTTTTAATGTGCCATTCTTTATAATAATATCAGATAAATAATCTTCAGTGTTAGATTCCACTGTTGATTTTCATAACATGCCAAAACAAAACAATTGATATAACAGGGAACTAAAAAGGTACTCCTTTTTTACAAAAAAGGTAAAAAGTACTACTTTTTCTAAAAAAGCAGTCCTTTTTACCTTTTTTACCTTATTTACATGTAAAGTGGAAGTACATGGGGCACGCTGCTACATCAAAAAATCAAAAAGGCAAAAAAGGACTGCTTTTTTAAAACCTTTCTCCTACCTTTTTTATAAAAAAGGCAAAAAAGGTAAAACGCAAAAAAGGTCCTTTTTTGTTCCCTGTGATGTAATGACTTGAAAACACAACATTAGTGTGTGCTATCAGTTTTAGCTTATTTATCACTCATAATATTAAGTTTAGCGTTAAATGGTTAAATTTATAAAAAAGTATTATAAACGACATTTACCCATACCATCAAATATTGTAGTAGTTGTAGAGACTCTATTGTAGAGAGTCATAGAGTAAGTATGCTATAGCGGGTTAATGGGATATTTGAATGTTGGTCAGCCAATCCGCGAGAGTAGAAGGAACGCACATTCTCTGGGAGAATGGTTAGACTGGAGAACAGAGCGGAAAACGAGGCAGTGTGTTTTTGGGCTTGAGTCGTGCGTGTTGGCTGATGGGCTAAATAAAGTGGGATTGGGATCTGGACTTCGGATTGTGTTTCCTTGTGGCATCCAGCATACGGGCAGTTCAGGACAAGCATGCCAGGACGGGCATTTCAAGCATACGGGCATTTCAGGACTAACCGGCATATCAGGATCAGGACTATTCGAGCATCCCAGGTTCGGTCGACTCTGACAACGTGCAGGCTTACCGTCTGAGGCGCATCCACCGGAACCATAACGACAGAAGATTCGGGGTAAAATTTCGTCAGAGGAAGGACAACACTTCGGGATATTTTTTGGAGGAAGAAGGACAATTGATTGAGCGTAAGTCATCCCTAATATTTTATAAAATGGTCAAAATTTTTTTTTTTGGGATTATTGGCGGGGCGTATATAAAATTTATGTAGAAAGGGAAAGTGATGACTCAGTATTGACTTTTGGGGAACTGAGTAGTGACACAGTGTCGCAATATTTTTTTTGGTCAATATAATGTTTGGGGAATGTGTATAAATATTGTTATATTTATTTTGGGCCTGAAATCTGCGGAAAAAGGTGTTCTTTTTGGGTCGCCATTCAAGTAGGTACGGTTCAGTGGACATTTTTGGGTGTTAGGGAGTTATTTTTACATAATATCTTTATAATTCTTCTTTGAAATGACCCTTCTGAATTTCTAGGCATATAAAATTCGGGTTTTATTTGATTTTTTTCAAATTTTTGGTATTTTGGGTACGTATACAGTTCCAGGGTTTCCTTGGCTGACATTTTTTTGATGGGTCGGATTATTGTGTTAAAATTCAATTTATAAATGGGGAAAAATTATTTTAGGCCAGGATTTCATGGGAATGTCTATTACAAAAAATCTACAATTAAAATTAAGGGAATTTTGTTGAAAATTTTGAAAAATTATATTTAGTTAAGTAGGGAGTCAGTATTGTTCCACCGAGTGAACCTTGGTACATGTCTCCAAATGTATAAAAGTGTGTAGTAATGTTTCTTATTGGGGTGGTAGCTGCGGAGCGATGCTAAAATCTCTCATGGCTAAGCGATAATTTTAGTAATTTATGTTGATTTGTGGCGACAGTCTAGCACGTCCAACTCCTACTTTATCTTTCGTTTTACTCTGTGGAATGCCAGATAAAATAGGAGGATGAATGCTTAATTAGCTAAAAGGACGCTCATGACTACATAATTGAGGTGAACGTCTGGCCACATGTTAATTATGTAATTTCTTTATCAGTTAAAAAGTTGAATGTGTAATTGTGTGTGTGTAATCTAGGCATAACTAGTGGAGAATAGAGTTTATTTTAAATTTAAGGGGGAGTATTCTAGAAAGTAAGCAAATTCATGTCTATGGGAAATTAATTCAATTTTCTTTCTTTGAGATAATCTTTGTTCTGAGACTATGATTGGCGACGAGAAAAATGCGAATGCTAATGATTTGGGCGACGACAGTCTGAAAGCCAATTGGACATTGTCCTCCAGCCACTAGACACGAAAGGATTCCATGATCAGACACTGACCGAGACAGACGTAGAGAGACGAGCTGCGGTGACGAACAACGAAGTCCACCATGGAGAGTGACGATGAAGAACATTCTTTTGAGCAGCCTGAGTCTTGGTTTATGGGTTCTTGGTTTCAATTTTATTTGATTATTTGAAATTTATTTAATTTTCATTGAATTTATTTGGTATTTTGAAGGCATTGGCATTTGAGTGAAAATAATTGGGCATTTAGAAAAACTTTGAAAATTATTTTATCGTTTTGGCAATTTTTGGATTTGATTTTTGATTCTTTTTGATTTCTTGGAATTTTTATTTAAATTAATTTGTTGTAAAATTGAAATGAATTATTGAATTTGGAACGTGTTTTGTACATAAAAGGGGTGATGTGTGTTGAGTGAGAGTAGCGTAGTACACATACAAGTACAATCATGAGTATCCGAGTATTATGTTTGATTTTGATTTTGTTTTGAGTAAAATTAGGAAGGTTTGGAATACTACTGTTTCTGAAATATGGGCACAATACTTTATAAATGTTTTAAAGGAGATATAATTTTGATTTTGTTTGAAAAAGTAAATGAGTAAAGATTTTTTTGGATTTTCAATTTAAAAAAGTTAAGAATAATTGGACAATTTTGGTACAAATTATAGAAAGGGAAACTAAAGGCTGATTGGGTTATATTATTTAGTGCAGTATGGTTTGAATTCTTCGATTTTCTATAGTAGCCATAAATTGGGGAATATTGTCGAAGTTCTAAATGAATTCGTTTCCTTGGCATGGTGAATAATAGGAATCTTGAGAAAGAAAAAAATAAACTGTTGCGGCTAATAAATCCTTTTGGTCATTTTGTATTGTTTCAGTTTCCTTAAAAATTCCTAGCGGTGCAGAAAGAAAGAACATTAAAATTTTAATGGCATTATTTTTGTTTAGAAAAGTTTGAGGGCTGTAAAAATAATTTCGTATAAGTAACAAGTATTGGGAGAATGGTAAAGTCAATTTTATTGGGTGACTTATTTTTGAATTTTTTGATTTTTGGAAAGGTGTGAATTGTTGTAAAGATTTAATGAGGTTGCGTATTTTATAATTCAATGACTGATTACTACCTACCTACCTAAAGAAAAAAGCTTGTTAAATCTAGTACCAGCAGAGATAGAGGACCCTGGGGTAAAATTAGGTGTTGATTCGCCACACCCTACGGTTTCTTTGTGCATAGTTGCTTGAAGGAATTCGCGGAGCAAAGCACGTACTAGTGAGCTAAAGGTCAGAACACAATGGGTATTAGCTTACCATGTTCCCGTGGCCATACTAACATTTAAAATCTTCTACTGTACTAACATTCCAGTCACGAATTAGAAATAGTTGTCTGCTAACATCTAATGAAGGAGTACAATAATTCTACCTAACTACGTTCTTTGATTAAATTTTGATTTGAAATGGGGAGTATATTTGATAAATTGTATGTTGGATATTGACTTTATTATTATTGGATTTCAGAAAGTTTAAGTTTATTGGGGGAAATGTGAGAATGCCACTAAAATGTTATGTTGTATGGAGTAAGTATTTGCTATTGGAATTTAATTCTAATCCTACTTTGGTGACGAGTAAAAATGGATTTATTATGTGTTTATTGTTGAGAAGTGCATATAGTTTGTAAGAGAAATTTCTGTCTGTCAATTCCGAAAAGAGCCTTAGGAATTCTTCACGTTCTGTGAATCATTCGAGCTGAAAGGAAAATGAGAGGGGGAAATTATATAATTTAGAGTTAGTGTGAGTTAAAATCCTGAGACCTACGGGGGGTAAATCCTGAGACCGACGGGCGGTGAATCCTGAGTCCTACGGGTGGAATAAAATACCGGTCGAAGGAAGGCCGACGGGAAAATACCGGTCGATGGAAGGCCGAAGGGAAAATACCGGTAGAAGGAAGACCGAGGAAGAGAGATTAGGATAAGGGCAAAGGTGCCAAACGACCTCTGAGCCAGGTAGGACAAGTCGAAAATAGATTAGGATAAAGCCTGAAGAGTATACCAGGGTAGGAATGAGGTCTGAAAATTCTTTTATTTCTGAGAAAAACAAAGAGGATTACCACAAAGTGTCATACGTAAGGATTATTTGAAGCAAGGGATTACCCGGAATTTCATTGGTCATTGTTTTTGTGGTTTTTGGAAATATTTTTATTTACGTGCCAATAGAACCTATAGTTAGAATAGTTATAATAATATGAAATGTATTTGTTTGATGTGAAGAAATGCATTATTAAAGATGGGGAATAAAATGAAAAGTTATTTTGAGTTTAAATAATGTTTGAATTTTGATGATGAAAGTTTTGATTTAATATTTTTGAATAGTAAAATGAAGTAATTTTGATTTTTGTTGAAATGAAGTGTATTCCAGGAAGTAAGAAACAGTAGGTATTGAATATCTGGTAGTGATTATGAAGAGTTTAAAGTTTAAAGACGGTTATGATTTAAAAAGGTTTATAAAATGTTTTGTTGATGTTGATTGATTTAAATTTATGCTGAATTTTAGTTTGGGCTGAGTATGATGTGTTTTACTGTCTTTTTGCTGAATGTGTCCTGTCACGATAAGAGCAAGCTAGAGAATGAGAATCGGTGAGATCGAGGTCCAGTGACCACAGACGATAGCCGATGCGGCTCCCGGGATCTGTATTAAGGTCCGAGCCGAAGACACAAGAGAATTGTAAATCGACATGGAAAAGAACGAACGAGAATTTCAGCGAGTGCATTAAATTGTTTTTGGAATTAATTGATATTATATGGATTGAAATTATTTTGTTTTGTAATTATTTGGTAAGAAGTAATTATAATTATTGGCTGTGTTTTCGAAATTAAGGATTACGATTATGAAGTATTTTGTATTGTGAATTGTATATGGTGTCAAATGAATGGTATGTGAGTTTCATAGTGTAATTGTCTAGAGATATGATATTATTATTGGATTTGTATTTTAAATTTTTGGTGATTTTGATTATTTAATTTGTTACATTCATTATTATTTTAGATTATGAGAATAGTACGAGTAATTCTGAATATTATAGAGTTAGCTAATGTTATATAATGTATTGTTTAGACTGTAATTGTTACTTAAGCTAATCAGGAATTTTTATTTGATTGTTTTGGGGTCTTTCTATCCTACCTTCTTTTTCTTGGTAGGGGGGAAAAGCTGGGGACAGCTTTAAAATAAAAATGGGGCATATGTAGTAGTTGTAGAGACTCTATTGTAGAGAGTCATAGAGTAAGTATGCTATAGCGGGTTAATGGGATATTTGAATGTTGGTCAGCCAATCCGCGAGAGTAGAAGGAACGCACATTCTCTGGGAGAATGGTTAGACTGGAGAACAGAGCGGAAAACGAGGCAGTGTGTTTTTGGGCTTGAGTCGTGCGTGTTGGCTGATGGGCTAAATAAAGTGGGATTGGGATCTGGACTTCGGATTGTGTTTCCTTGTGGCATCCAGCATACGGGCAGTTCAGGACAAGCATGCCAGGACGGGCATTTCAAGCATACGGGCATTTCAGGACTAACCGGCATATCAGGATCAGGACTATTCGAGCATCCCAGGTTCGGTCGACTCTGACAACGTGCAGGCTTACCGTCTGAGGCGCATCCACCGTGACCCATAGCACAATATCAAGTGCTGTAAATAATAGTAACTGGATGAGGGTTTAAAGTGAAAATTCATACCTTGATTATCACAATTTTCTTTATTAATGTCATCCGCCGGGAACACATGATTTACTCTTCGAACATCTTTGATGACAATTTTTGGTTTGTTCAAAAGGTTGACAACGTGTGTTTTCAGAGTAAATCTAGAGTGCCACAGCCATTCCAACTGAAGAGTGATGAATGATCCAAGTAGAAAGCATCCACAAATGAAGAAAATAGCATGGATTTTCATGGACAGACTAATAGGCAATGCCTGATTCTTTATGCCTCAGTTTTATGTGATTTTATATCTTTCAAAAGGGACGTGAAATCCCATTGTCGTTTGAAATGTTTTAGAAAACCTGTCTCTTGCATGACTTGAAAATATGATTTGAATCTATAACGGTAGCAATTTGTGAATCTATAAGAATGTGGATCAGCCAGATCTGTTTCTTTCACAGTCATACATATTCCGTCAGAAGATATTTTAGATGGTATTAAAGGCACCAGGTGGTGACTGTTTGTTTTTACATGTACACTAAACAGTTTCATTGAAAAGTTGGTCAACATTGTACAACCAAACGTGTCGAAGTTCATTTTATTGTGTTCAGGTGTTGCATCGGATTGCCAATCAAATATGAAGACACTTGAATTCACCTTGTCCAGAATTTTATATTTTTCAAAAAAATTGTTTCTTTCTTCGTCGAGACCCATCCGAATGTCTTTGTGCAATAGCAACTTATATCCATTTTCAACGAGATCTTTAAAGTCTACAAATTGTTTTCTGTCTTGGGGAGCAATAATCTCGCTTGTTGTCAAAGTTTCATATTGAGTAGCAATTACAAATCCCATGGAAACGATTAACAAATACAAAATGTTTCTTCTTTTAATGGACACCGATTTAAAAGGACGGCTATTGTGGATAAAAACATAAACTCTAATTTCTTGTAGAAATTCTAAAGCCTAAAGCATGAAATGAAATCGGGGATAGCGAAACTATCAGCCACCAGCAATACTCATCAAATGTATTTTGAATCAGAACTGTCAAAGGGATGTCCACCAATGGAGGATTGGCTTCACAGTAATATGGAATCATCTCTTGAAAGTATTCAATGAAAAGAGTTTTATCCCATGGTTGATAGTAAGTGTTTGTGTAAAATCGTAAAATCCAAATGACTCCACATTGGCGTTGTTCTTCTTTTAGATGCCTATATAGCATTGCATATATGGCAGTAAAGTTCAGTCTTTCAGCCATCAATCCAACTGCTCTCACCGAACCTCGACAAGGTTCATATGGACCAGGCATTTTTATCATTGAATTGAGCATCATTTTACACTCTGGCATTTTTCTAGGATGACTGAAAACAAATGAAGATGAATGCCATGAAGATTCCCGTTTAAAGAATTCCAAACTCTTTCCCATTCTTCTTCGGAGTATTCAGTTTTAAGTGGATAAAGTGGAGAACCACCCTGCAGAGTGTAGAGAATTGTCGTGTAAATCGAATATTCGTTTCCAACTTTCTTTGCTAATATAAAGAGAGGAGCCACCAATTGCTGAGCCAGGAAGTATCGCCACTCCGGATTATGAGTCTCGAATTCAGACGATTTAATTCTTTGCCTAAAAGAAAGACGAGAAAGGTCAAAGCAGGGTCGGGTTCCATTAACTAGTATATTCACCGTGCACAAACTTCTAGACAGATCGCGTGGATTATTTGCATGACGACCGAAGAGAGTTTGATTATACTTTGATGGTGCCAAAGTCCATGGTTGACCATTTTGGTTAGACAAGATAAAATCTGTCTGCCATTCGGATTGGCCGAAAGTAATCATGTTAAAATCACAATTACAATAGAAAGAGAAATTTCGAAAGCAGTTGATGTTGATTATAATAAGAGAAATTAAAAATGGTACAATTGTATACTTGGAATACATTTTAATGCCAATTTTAATCAACTATCGTCTGCTTAATATTACAAGGTAACAAGCCATTTTATCATGGCTGCTACAAAGTAACAAACCAAATCTCTTGATACAGTGGTTTGTTACCTTGTCGCAGCCATGATAATATGGTTTGTTACTTTGTAGCAGTCATGATAAAATGGCTTGTTACCTTGTAATATTAAGCAGACGCTATGTCTTCGCTGGTGAACTATCCAAAGTTAGAGGAAGAATGTTCAGTTCTAAATAACGTCGCCCTAAATGTTGTATGCCTAGAGAGTCTATATGGTCAGTGACGAACGATCAACGAAGTAGTCAAGGCCGGCAGTTAATAGCAAAATAGCAACAAGCGACTGTATACTAGGATAGTGTTCACGATTCCATTACTAGAATTTAAAATTACAAATCATCAGACGTCGGAATTATATTTACTAAAAATGGTAGAGTTTGTCAAAAATAAGGGAAATTATTTTTAAAAGCTTAATCATAATTGGCTCAAAATTTTGGTAAGGTTGAATTAAAATACCACCTACTACTTTGAAAATCAATCATAGTATATTTTCAGAACAGGGCAAAATTTGAAATTAAAAGAGATACGAAATTTGGCAAGTAATATTGATAACTTAAATGATAACGATTGCAATTCGGTACTTAATAGATTGATAGGTAAAATTATTTTATTAAGTAAATTAATATTAACAACACAAATTATTAATAATATTAATACAACTAAACAAAATAATACATTTTATCAGAAAATACCACCGCACAAAAGTTAATTGTGTGCCCTACTACTTGAAACCTAATGAAACCATTTTCTAAATACTGTTATTGTCGGTCGGGAACCGTTTTAAACTTTCTGTGACTAATTTGTAAAAAAATTAAAATGATCCAAACATATTTTTTGGGAAATTTAAAGCAAATTTTTTAATTGAAAAAATTTGCTACCAAGAATTCACAAAATTATAAAAAAAAGTTTATAGTTTTGAAACCCTTTGGGCATGAAGCGTCAAGATAAAAAATCTCTAAACTCTCAGTTTAGTTCGAAACAGGGTTACCAGATTTTCTTCAACGAATTTAAGTATCCTGGCCAACAATAGCCATTTACCAACCCGCGCCCTTCGGGCGCGTCTTGGTAAATGCTTACAAATGTCATACAGCCGTATTTGGCGCACTCATATGAGCCCAGAGCTAACAAATTTACGGGTTTTTGTTGAAAAAGAAGCAAAAATAAGTAAATTACGTATCTTGAAATAAATATTCTTGCATATTACTTCATATATGAAGGAGGAAATCAAGAGAAAATACCAATTCGCGCGAAGCGCGAGAAATTTATGTAATTCAACTTCAAAACTGATCAATAAAGACTTAACGAATTTTGAGTATTTTAGCTTTAACGGTTTAGTGACATATAGTTGAGGAAGAGAGAATGTCCTTCGAATTTGAAGACAATTTTGACTATTAAACTGGATTTAAAGACAAAAATACTTAAATTCGCGCGAAGCGCGAGAAAATTTCAATTAGTAGACGTATCTGAACGATAACAAAGTGTGTTCTAATATTAAAGGACGTTAAGTTATTTCACTGTTTTCGGTTTTAGCTGATTTAAGTATATTTAAGTATAATTTAAGTAGTTTAAAATACTTGCAAGTATTTTAAGTATAGGGCCCAATTTAAGTATAATACTTGCCATATAAGTATACCTGGTAACCCTGGTTCGAAAGTTAAATAAAATTCAGACGTGTCTGTAAATCATACTACCATTCAGAAATTAAAAATAGTACTCAATATTATTGCTATTATTGTGTATTTTGGCTGGGAAGTTTAATTAAGCTTGTGCCCGTTCCAGGAAAACTGTGACGTTAAGCTGCTGTATGTATTAGTTTAAAACATAAAATGAAAGAGTCTATTATGAGCTTATTATGTGTCTCAAAGTCTTAATCCCAATATCCTGTTTAGCAGTCAAGGTTAGTCCTAATACAAGAAAAGGTATCACAAACGTTATCATTTAAATGGAAAATTTATATAAGAATAGATATCCTATCTGTCCGTCTTAGAATCTGTCAATTAATTTTTCAGCTCGGTCACTCCGCAACTCTGTCTAAACAGTAGCACAACTTACTGAAGAGCTGGAACAGTTTAAAGTTTAACACAGAACAGTTAAATTTCATTGCTTGCCCTGTGCCTACTAAATTATAAAGAAATTCTACATGCCAGCCTTCACGTATATTTTTCTTAATTCTTATTTTATAAAAGTTTCTTTGCGACTCACTATTATGGGCATTGTTGAATATTGAATATAATGGAGAACTACAGTGACAGTGACCGCTTATATTTGGCTGTATAATAACCTGGCTGTATTAATTCCGAGAAATAATGTAAAATCTGTTGAAGGTGCAAAGGTACCCACCTTGTGTGTGCAGTGCACTTAACTAAAGCTTGTACATTATACTTAAAACACTACTGCACTCAAAGTGAATAGTAGTCCTTAGTAGGAAGCTAGAAAACTAAAAAACAAAAAACTCAGAGCCCTACGTCGATGTCCCATCACAAATACAACTGTACAATCATTAGAATACCTAGCTGCAAAATCCGCTTATGAGAAAATCTGCAAGAAAAAGAGCGTAGAATACTGCAACAAGATTGAAAAAAGTTTAATGAACCATAAATGGAGTAATGAATTTTGGGAAGCAGTCCGAAAATTAAAATACAATCCACCCACAACAAATCCTATCACTGCGGAAGTATGGTATTCGTATTTCTCAAAACTCTTTGAAGCTACCTCCGACACTACGTCTATTGTAACTGCTATTACTGAACCTGATAATGATACAACCACAACAAATTCAGAAGTGATAAGAAAGGACGCAATTCTCGATGCAAAAATAACCGAAGAAGAAATCTCCGAATGCATCAAACGACTCAAAAAGAAAAAGGCAACTGGACTGGATCACATCCCTAATGAAATCTGGGCGAACGCCCCTCCTGCTTTGATCGAACAGCTTAGTGAACTCTTTCAAAGATGCCTGGACTCAGGAAAAGTTCCCGAAGAATGGGGCCGAATCGAGATTGTACCCTTGTTCAAAAAAGGCTCAAGATCTGACCCAATGAACTATCGACCGATTGCTCTACTACAATCAATCTTGAAACTATTTACGGCGATCCTCTCAAGAAGATTATCCCAATGGAGCATTGATAACGACAAATACTCCCATTTCCAAGCCGCGTACAAAAAAGGCAGCGGTTGTGAGGACCACATCTTTACCCTTTATACGACAATGCAACTCCAAATCAGCAAAGGCAAGAAACTCTATTTATGTTTCGTTGACCTCACAAACGCATTCGGTTGCGTTTCCCACTCACTACTGTGGAAAAAGCTATTTGACCACGGACTGTCTACAAAATTCATCAGGGTGGTAAAAGACATCTACAAAAATGCTAAGGCGTCAGTCAGAACCACTTTTGAAGGTCAATCTCAGCCTTTCCCGGTGCTCCGTTCAATCTTACAGGGCGAAACGATCTCGCCAAATTTATTCTGTATATTCGTAAACGATATCATCAAGAAAATGGACGAAAGTGGTATTCCTGGAATTCATCTACTAAACTCTGAGGAGAAATTCATTCTACACATACTCCTATTTTCAGATGACAAAGTTCTTATTGCAAAATCTAAACGTCATCTACAAACAAAAATAAACATACTTAAATCGTATTTCGAAGAACATAATCTGAAAGCCAACTTAACGAAAACTAAAATCATGGTCGTGACAAAAGGTGGCAGAATTAATCGTAAAGAAGAATTTCTATGGGGTTCTGAAAAGATTGAAGTAGTAAAGAGCTACACCTATCTAGGTGTAATCTTTTCTTCTTCAGGTCTCTCTAACCTACAGACAGAATCCGCAATACAAAAAGGGAAAGTGGCCAGCATCAACGTCCTTTCAATTGTATGGAAAGGAAAAATATCCTGTTCGGAATCCAGAGAAAAAATCTTTGAATCAATCGGAAATTCTACAGTCCTTTACGCTTCGTCAATCTGGGCACTACAACACACTGAAAAGCTGGAAAAGGTCCCTCAATTCTTTTACAAAAAATCCCTGAATCTCCCACCTTCCACTCCTAAGTACTTCACCCGTTTGGAAACTGGGAATACTCACATTAAACTTCTCGTTTTTAAAAACCTGATAAATTTCCTGACCCGTATACTTAAAAAACCGGATAACTCGCTAGTAAAAACCTGCTATATAAATGCTCGTAAGAACAGTATAAACGACATAAGGTATAACTGGGCTGCCCAGGTTAGACAATATTTTGTAGTTATAAATATGGAGCACATCTGGGATCAAGCAACCGCAGACAGCCTCCAATCGAACCGAGGCGACTTAATTAGTAAATATAAGTCATACTTAGAGGAATTAGATCTAATTAGTGTAAACCAGTCACTGAACCATCCATTATATAAAAGCGTAAAATCCTGTATTGGTGTAGAACATTACATCGAATGTAACTTACCTACCATAGTTACATCTATACTAGCCCAAGTTAGACTTAATAGAGAATCAGTGTATTTTAAAGGTAACACTATTAAATTAACATCTTGTAAATTCTGTAGTTGCGGAGAAATTGACTGGTATCACATATTCTATGCCTGTGAGGGTCTAAAAGAAATAAGAGAAAAGCACGACATACTTACAAATTGTGAAGAAAATGTTACAGAAACTAATTACTTATCACGCTTATTTAATATTAATGACAGAATACAATATTTTAAAATATATAATTTTATATCTTATGTGTTTGCTAAATGACAATACCCTATATAGAATAGAACTAAACATACCGTGTATAATTATATATGTAACTTCTTAATAAGGCATAACTACCTAAACTGTAACTAAAATTGTATCTCTGTTGGACGGGCGGGACCCATGTTCGACTAATAAATACATACATACATACATACAAATACTGTTATTGTCGGTCGGGAACCGTTTTAAACTTTCTGTGACTAATTTGTAAAAAAATTAAAATGATCCAAACATATTTTTTGGGAAATTTAAAGCAAATTTTTTTATTGAAAAAATTTCCTACCAAGAATTCACAAAATTATAAAAAAAAGTTTATAGTTTTGAAACCCTTTGGGCATGAAGCGTCAAGATAAAAAATCTCTAAACTCTCAGTTTAGTTCGAAACAGGGTTACCAGATTTTCTTCAACGAATTTAAGTATCCTGGCCAACAATAGCCATTTACCAACCCGCGCCCTTCGGGCGCGTCTTGGTAAATGCTTACAAATGTCATACAGCCGTATTTGGCGCACTCATATGAGCCCAGAGCTAACAAATTTACGGTTTTTTGTTGAAAAAGAAGCAAAAATAAGTAAATTACGTATCTTGAAATAAATATTCTTGCATATTACTTCATATATGAAGGAGGAAATCAAGAGAAAATACCAATTCGCGCGAAGCGCGAGAAATTTTTGAAATTCAACTTCAAAACTGATCAATAAAGACTTAACGAATTTTGAGTATTTTAGCTTTAACGGTTTAGTGACATATAGTTGAGGAAGAGAGAATGTCCTTCGAATTTGAAGACAATTTTGACTATTAAACTGGATTTAAAGACAAAAATACTTAAATTCGCGCGAAGCGCGAGAAAATTTCAATTAGTAGACGTATCTGAACGATAACAAAGTGTGTTCTAATATTAAAGGACGTTAAGTTATTTCACTGTTTTCGGTTTTAGCTGATTTAAGTATATTTAAGTATAATTTAAGTAGTTTAAAATACTTGCAAGTATTTTAAGTATAGGGCCCAATTTAAGTATAATACTTGCCATTTAAGTATACCTGGTAACCCTGGTTCGAAAGTTAAATAAAATTCAGACGTGTCTGTAAATCATACTACCATTCAGAAATTAAAAATAGTACTCAATATTATTGCTATTATTGTGTATTTTGGCTGGGAAGTTTAATTAAGCTTGTGCCCGTTCCAGGAAAACTGTGACGTTAAGCTGCTGTATGTATTAGTTTAAAACATAAAATGAAAGAGTCTATTATGAGCTTATTATGTGTCTCAAAGTCTTAATCCCAATATCCTGTTTAGCAGTCAAGGTTAGTCCTAATACAAGAAAAGGTATCACAAACGTTATCATTTAAATGGAAAATTTATATAAGAATAGATATCCTATCTGTCCGTCTTAGAATCTGTCAATTAATTTTTCAGCTCGGTCACTCCGCAACTCTGTCTAAACAGTAGCACAACTTACTGAAGAGCTGGAACAGTTTAAAGTTTAACACAGAACAGTTAAATTTCATTGCTTGCCCTGTGCCTACTAAATTATAAAGAAATTCTACATGCCAGCCTTCACGTATATTTTTCTTAATTCTTATTTTATAAAAGTTTCTTTGCGACTCACTATTATGGGCATTGTTGAATATTGAATATAATGGAGAACTACAGTGACAGTGACCGCTTATATTTGGCTGTATAATAACCTGGCTGTATTAATTCCGAGAAATAATGTAAAATCTGTTGAAGGTGCAAAGGTACCCACCTTGTGTGTGCAGTGCACTTAACTAAAGCTTGTACATTATACTTAAAACACTACTGCACTCAAAGTGAATAGTAGTCCTTATAAGCGGTATTATTCAGTTAATTCGGTTTAACTCTATAAATACATTCTTATTGTTTGTCCACCAACCTGCATGTGACTTTTAATATTTTTATCTTGCAAAATAGATTTTTCTTTGATTTTCTTGGTGCTTAGTCAGCTATAAAAATTTAGGTAGTATATTCTGACCGGTCAAACTAAAAGGAATTTATGACGGACATCATAAACCTAATCAAAAAACTATATTCTTTTCTGTTATCCTGTGATGGGGATGTGTGTGTGGGAGTGTGGAAGGTAGAGTTCTATTGTGTCAGTTTTCCAACCCAGCCAATATGCAATTGATTTACAAGACTCAATCTTAAGGATTAATATGCATTCTAACACAAGAAAATCATAGAAGCATATTCGGATAGCTAAATGCAATGAAACCTTAAATTTAAATTTAAAAATGAAGAGTATTGTCAATTTATTATTTAAGAGCCATGCAGTAATACATTGTAACAAAGATTTTACAGTTCACACAGAAATATATATTTCTACATAATATTATCAATATTTTTTATTTCAAGTATTGTCAAGTCAAGTTGAACATAACATCATTAATCGACTTTTTTTATACAAACGCCGTATGGCCGCACATCTTTTTCATTAGGCGAAATCCAATATTCGCCAACTCCTGTTACATCTTCCGATACTCTGGACAGTGAGCCAGGATTGACTCTATTTTGAAAAACCACTTTGTATTGAGTTCCCTCGTGGACAAATTGTGTGGCATATAGGGCCGCTACATCAATATCCGGAGTAGTATATACACCATATCCAAATGCGAATCGTTTTCCTTTGCTCAGTAAAAATCCATCTTCTGCAATTGATTTACAATTGTAATTTGCAGTTCCATGATAAGATACTATAATAAATAAACATAATTACATTAACTACATTTTTACATTTATTGTGTCGTGTATAAATCAAGAAAATTTAATTTTTTGAAAAACTAGGATGTAAAAATGTTAAATGTTGCGTTTTAAGGTTCTAAAGTTTGTAAAATCAAAGTAATATTTGACATTATGTAGTTGGATAACTGTAGATTAGCATTTCATTGACTGAAAACAGCATTTTGAGTTCTAATCATATTTTATAAAATGAAACACTTTAAACGGGATTTTTAAAAAATGTTATTGCTTTTTATTCTTTGGTGTAAAATTAAATTATAATACAAAACACTCCGTACCTGGCCACACATTTCCATCGCCTCCGGATCCCAACCACGCATCATCATTGCCATATTTGCCCGAAACATTGAGGGCTATTCTGTTCCATCCGCAAGGACGTTTATACTCAAAAGGTCCACGCATAAAAGTTACTCCGCTGTCTCTAATGTTTGTGAAGTCATAATGATAGGCCGGAGCAAGTAGATCTGGTTGAAGAACCATAACAAGTGGGCCACCTCCACCTCCGATTGATCTTAATGACAAGCATATAGTTGATTGATTCTGTATATTGTAATCTGACAAAAGACGACCATTTAAAATACGTTTGCCACGGAAAACCAATGCTTGGTCATTTGGACAGATATTTAGTTCTTCCTCAATCTTATTTTTCAAAATGTCCACAGTGTGGGATGGATCGTATTGTAGAGTTAATTTTCTTCCACTTATTGTCATCACGTGAATTACTGCACCAGTTGGCAACGGCTTGTCGGTGGTTGCTACTCTGCCCTTTACCAAATTGTATAAATGAAGATTATCTTGCTGCAGATTTAAATAATATACATCCGATTGAGGATTTTTAGCATGTTCCTCATAGGTGCAGATCGAGTGGTTCGTAGCAGCGCTCAATGCCACAGCCAAAAGGGAATTTGACATCTTTGCAGAGTAGGATGAAGATAAATCCTTTATTATAAACAATAAATTATTTTTAAAAAATTCATTAGTATACCGAGGATTATTTTGGTAAAGTATATTTTTGAAGCTATACAGAGAAAAGGGTAAATTATTTTTTAAGGTAGGCCTACAAATATTTGAATTTTCCTTCAGCTCTTCATAATAACATTATTCATCTACGCTAGGTTTACTATTTTTTTATTTTCATGAATAACAACAGAATATTTGTCGCCGTTTTTACAACTACACATATTTTTTTACCATAAAAAGGAATTAAAATCATCACGGTGCTAATTTTTTTTTTAATTTTCTAAAAATTGACAAGTACTATAATCCAAAACTATTTCATTTTCTATTGTCCTTTAAACTGCCATTTAAATAATTGCACGCAAAAGTTTAAATCATTGTTATAGTTAACTTTATCTGGAAATAGATAGGTTTGTAGTAGATATTGTTTAATTTAGCTATATGGAACCATAAACAGAGTGTTGATGTACTTACTGTTAGATATAGAAGAATTTGACTTACAATGAGGTAAATGATATTTCAATTTATAATATTTTGAAGACAACTCAGTTCTGTCCACTCCAGCCAACAATTCAAAGCAAACTGATTGTTTCGCTGGTAAGAATATTATTCATTTATATAGAAGCAAATTTCCTCAGGTAAATATAGAAGCCCTCAAAAGCCCTGCACTGAAATACTCATACTAAACTCATACATAAAACATACTATTTATAATATTTTTCTTCTTAAACAGATTAGATAGTGCCTATACCTTTTTAAAGCTGAATACTTGATAAAGATGCACTAAGTTGGCTCATATATGCAATGCACTGGCTACCGTACATATGCACTGGTTTGATTATTGTATTTCATACTTAAGTAGATATGGCTTAAATTAAGGATTTTAGGTTGGGGTACTTTTTAGAAAAGGAGGAAATAAATCTATTAATACGGTATGCATGTAATGTATAACGACAGATAAGGCACACTGTAAATGGCAGGTAGATACTCAATCTACACATATTAAATTTAGTATAGTGTTTGAAAAATATACTTGCAGGAGTTTATGAAATTTTGTTTACTAGGAAAATCAACCTTGTATCGATTTCAAAGCTAAATGCTTTTTTATATAGATATTTGATTTTTTTGTTACTCTGTGAATGCATGGTTTACCTATAGATACATGTACTAGACGTTAAAAAAATACAACCTACAATATTTTCCCAGTGCAAATAACCGAAATCTGTTCCAACAAATTTCTTTTCCACAGTGAAATCTGAAATTAAATTGACAATTCCGTCAATGGTTAATAGTTGGGTAACCTTTTCATTTGGGTCGGCATTTACACGTGGGTGAGCATTTACATTTGGTTTAATTTATTTTTGGGTTGGCAGTCAACATTAATATAGCTTTTGATCTGTAGGAGTAGGATTTTGACTACTACATTTCATGTCATTTGAGAAATTTCATCTCGAAATATTGTGCCCTGAAGCCGTGGTATTCCATATCAAATGGGACTAATGTCAATCCCAAAAGGTAAATATCATTTATTACATTCCTTTCGAATGTTATGCGATCTAGATTTAATTTTACTACCGTATTCTGTAAAAAATAGTCTATCCAAGTTTTTGAAGCTATTGAAACTATAGGTCATCTCATCGTCATCTGTCTCACTTTATTATTTTATTTTTCATAAACAATTGATGTGACTAGATAGCCACGTAAATAAAATAATTGAATAAATAAGCATTATCTTGATTCAATGTAATTCGCAGAAAATGGAAAACTCAACATGAAATAATTAAATAAATAATTAAATACCAATAAATTGAAGTCAAAAACCAATAAAATAAAACTAGATAAATTTACAAAATAATAACCAACATATTCTATTATGTGCGCTTGGTATCTCTTTTTATCCCTTCACTTACAACTAATCTCCTTTTCAACTCGAAGCAGAACAGCCACGATAATTACTCTTTTGATGCATCCATTTTCCCATTACTCAATTTCATGTCATTTCCTTCGTTACAGTTACCTATTTATACTTCTACTAATAAAGTCCACAGTATTTACTGAGAGATGAAATGCGGCTTCGCCGAATATGTCTGTTAACAACAAAAGAAAAGTTGTATATGTAAATTGTACTACAATATGTATTTGCTGAAAACAAAAAGTGTTTAGTATTAAAAATATATTAAAAAGAAGATTAAAAAGAACAGCTTCATGTTAATACTTATTTTAACCACGATTGTAATAAACAATTGACAAACTTGACGCTACAATAAACGTACAGTGTTTTTAGTTTTTATTGACTTCAATAATAATGTCATGACACAGAGATATTGTGATTATCTTATACCAAATATATTTGCATTATTATCCTTATTTTTCATACTACTTCTCAAATTTTAATATAAGCTACAAAATGTTATTAATATTAGGGAATTCTCCTTCCTGATCATTAGATAATTAGTGAATCGTTATGGTTTCAATCGTTTTACTAAATGCCCATTTCCAGTTTCTTGTAATATTGAAATGAGCACATCAAACTTGTTGTCTTTGTCCAAATCTCTTCGAATAATAGTCGAAAATAATTCATCACTTTGTTTGTAGCTAGTGGCTTTGTTCATCTGTAAGTTATAAAGCATAAATTGCAATAATAAAGGTATGACTAACCTTTACATATGATATTATATATAGTCTTACAATTTCTGGCTTTTCATTTATTGACAACATATTGGCTGCAATCAGTAGATTACAAACTCTTGGAATATCAATCAAGTTCGCTGCCAGGTAGGCCAAATTATCCATGATAATGGTTTTTGCCGACAGCATAGAGTACGAACGCGTACTTTTATTTGCTATAACACAAGATAGGTTTGAAATCAAAAAGTTTACTTTATTTTGACAAAATATTATATTAATATTAATATATATTAATATAATATAATATTATATTCAATTTTCAATCAGTTACAATTATTCAAATCAGATAATAGCTAATGTTAAATATTATAAATTATAACCACCTTGTGTAAATGGAGGCTCTGCCCTTTCACTGGAAGATGCCTCGTTATATAGCACATCCTGACGTAAATCTGGAATTAGATACAAGTGTATATTTGCCATTTTAATGAGAATATAAACTGCAATTTTATAATTTGCGTTGGAAATGTAATATAAATTTGCCCTCTTTATAGTTTTAAGCTTTAGAAATACAACTAGATGTTTATCTTGCCTAACAATAAGAAATAAGTCTATCCAATGCCAAATGACTTGAAGATTAAAAAGCAAGATAAGAATAAATACCAGATGATTTTTTTGATAATTTACTACCGGAGGGTGATATGGTTCTATTTATACACAATGAATAAACAGTCTTCTTAAAATCTTCGTCAGTTCCCCCTTTTTCTTTATACTTCGTGAAAATAGCCTCCATTGGATCGAGTGTGTCCTACATAACAATTGCATCAATATATTTTAGTATTTTTAATAAAAATTGAGTAGCACAAAGCATTTAAATTTGTCTTATATTTGGATATCTAATGATTATTTAATAACGATTATTTCATTTGCAGCATAAGCTATTAAGGTATAGAGCTTGTCAGCTTGTTCAATCGTACTACGTACAACATTGCTACTTACTTTAAGGTTTCTTTCAATTTCAAACTCTGTAAACCAAAATCGGTAGCCAATTCCTTCCAATTATCACCATCACTTAAGAAATTTGCTGCTGCCACCGATTGTAGTGCGCTGAAACGAAAAATTAATTTCCTGCAATTAGATACCATTTTCTTGACTTTCTATTGACATGAAGTATAATTGAATAAAATCTAAATAGGGATTTTATTCACTTAAAATTTAATTATGCCGATCCAATTATGTAAAAATATGAGATTAGCTAACATTTTTCATAAATTGAATCGAAATTAAATACCACCCATTAATAATGGAAATAGAGTGATAAAATAGTAAAAATAGTTTAATTTCAATTTGCCACAGAAATGTGCATAAAAATGGGTACAAAAATTTATAATTGTCTGGTTAGAAGGTTAATAATTAAATTAATAATTAGGTATCTACATATGTCAGTACGTACGTCAGGCATCAAAAATTTCTGACAAATTTGTTGGTGTGAAGCCGACGAAATCCTAGTATACCAATATTTGCTATGAAATTAAACCATTCTGTTCTGTTTTTAAAACATTGTAAAAACCATGTTTAATATTATTCGCTTACATTTTTGTTGGGCGCGCAATTAATTACTTTTTTCTGCACAACAGAGTGAAGAGTGAACTAACCTTTCCGGCATAGAAGAACTAGTTTCGTTGTCTTGGCCATACTTTTGGATATTGAATTTGACTAGTTTCTCGATTTTTGTTTCACCATTCGTCGTTTCGACTTTTCTTGTTATAACGACTTTTCCAAAGATTCCATTTTCTACGAAACCGTTCGGCTTGAATTTACAGGCAAATTGGGTTCCGCAGATCAAACCGCTGAAATTCTCCTCTTCAACTAAAGTTTCGTCTTCTCCACAGTCCATGTCCGCTATAAAAAAAGACGATTTTAACCCTACGAAGACCGTACCTGGCTTTACAAGTTTGCCATGACTGGTATGTCCGACCTATACAAAAATTACATTAAATATAGTAGTAATAAATGTTCAAAGGTTTTTATACTTTTGAATTATTAAAGTTAAAAAATCTTAAACTGTTCTGCACACCGGTAACGTGTAAGGGTCCTTTGGAGAAATGTTTTCACCCTTTTTAAAACAAAGAACTTCTAGACCAAACCTCCTGTTGCAAAAATCTGCATAAAATGCCTTTGCCTTCATTTCGTACCTTTTAGAAAATTTACGCACATTTTTGTTCTCGATTTCATAAGACGAACCTAAGAATTTATCCCAAACTACACAGAATAAACGGGCGTACAGGTCTGTCTAGTGGTCTAAACAGCCGCTTCTCAGGCTGAGGTCTGGAGTTCGAATCTCTGGAGCGCCTCAGGTCTATAAGGTAGTAGTCTGGAGCTGGGAGAAGCTGTCATTGCCGTATATTCGTTATTAGCATTGATTTGCCTATCTTAGTGACAATATGATTATCTATCAATGCCCTGTCTGTAGTGTATGGATTGTTCTGTTGGTCTGTATACGTGCTACGAGTTCTACCTAGCACAAGTCTGGACAATGGGATGCACATGAGGTGATAAGGTGGATTGAAGTAGACTGCTATAAGTGATTTGCCTGTGGTCACTGGCGGTCGGCTTACATGTTCCGGTCCCTCTCTGACTGCCCACCAGATCGAGTTGCGGGACAGTGTTGAGTCGTTCCGTCTCATGGTTCAGTACTCTTCACTAAGTCTCTTCGTGTAAGTCTGTACACTTAGTAAAGTTGTTCCGGGAGCCACTGCAAGTAAGCCCTCGCGGCTTGAGCGGTAGCATAGCTCTACTAATCAATAGTAGTAGCCGTGCTCTCCCCCTAACACACACACACACACAGAATAAACAGAAGTGATGCACTTCAAACGTTATACAGGTCATTAAATCATCATCGTTACACGGGATTTGGTTTATTCTAAAAGTTGTATCGAGATGTTGCCAATTTGGGTTTTCCGTTTCGCTTCTAGTATTACTGCACAGTATTTTGAGTGGAGCTATACCATTAATGTTACTCATTTCCTCGTAATCGGGTATGGGCATAGTGATTTTGACTGGTTTTTTAAAATATAAATAGTTAGGTTCCACTAATATGGTAGGACTAGCTATGGCTTGCCAGCCATCATTTTTGTCTTCATTCATTGTTGAAAAAAATTTCTGGGTATTAAATTCTCGATCAAAGCATACTTTGGCTGAGACTTGTATGTGTTCATCAGTACTTCGAATCGGAAATTCTAACGTTACAAATGTGTCTGCAATCGTTAGACGTCCACCTTCGTTACGGCGAATAAATTTACGTTCTTGAGGGCACTTCTGTCTTATAACCACAGTTATGTAGTTGAAAAGAAAGACATTCACATGAAGCTTGCGACTACTTTCTGAAATAAATGAATGTGGTAGTATCTGCCAGTTCTCTTCAGGGTTATTGCTAGAAATGCATATAACTTCATCTTCTTCAGATGGTATTACCGACAAATGGATTGCAGCAATCGTAGGATAATATTCAGAAAATATTGTACCAAGTGGCTCTAATTTAAATATAGGGCACACTTGATTGATGGTCAAACCTTTATGAAACAACATAGACTCCACATTGAACGTTGTAGCAACGGCAGAGAATGGATGATCCGACGCATTACTCGTTTTGCTAGTGGGAAGATTGTATCCTTTCAGGGGTATCAACAACTGTATTGCATTAAGGTCTATCACTTCGATTTTAAAATCTGTCGCGGATGAACCAAAAAAATCTTGTTGGTGTGACCAACCAACAAATTGTGTTGCTTGGTTTTGATCCGGTATCGAAGTTTCCTTTCCATACGAGCCATAGTCTTTCCATAAATGTGTATCCAAGTCGGTGGATTGTTGATATTCCACTGTAAATGTGCAAACATAGGAATTAGTGTTGTATAGGGTCCAAGAAAATACGATTTTTCTGGACGAAATGCATTTTCTCTAAACGAAATAGGTAAAAATAGATAGCGTGACTTTATGAATGTGCACGGCATAGGATTGAATATGTATAGGCATTTTTAAGTTGCGACAGATATTGGTAAGTAATCCCTGTAAATCCCAAAAAAACAGTATTTTTTGTAAGAAAAAGCGAAATAATCAAAATATTTTCGAAATGGGCATTGAATGTTATTTTATATTATTGAATGAATTTATTTTTTAGATTCTAAACAGAAATTAAATTGGATTGGCATGTATTTCACTTTTCAAGGTTAATTGAATAAATTTTAAAAAATTGAAAAATTTCTCCTTATTTTGTGTGATCGCAACATAACTTAATTATTCAAACCAGTTGGGCAATTAACATTAATTGCTTCATTTTTTGATTAACTAAAGGCTGATTATAAATAGGTTAAAAGTAAATATCTGGTGTATATAGAGGTTTAACGTAATAAAATGCTAACCTTTTGTGAACCACAAGTTATTTAACTGATTTGTCACTGAGACTGAGCTTGGCCTACGATCAGGATTGTGTGACAACATGGTTTTGATAAGCTCTTCCTAAAGAGTATTATATAACTAATTGGCCATATTTGCATACAAAAACATTAAAAATGTGCATTTTAATATTACCTCGGATGGGAATGAGAGTCTGAATTCATTTGGAAATGTCCCATTCCTGGTGTCAGAGATTGAGATTTCTTTTACGCTCCATTCTAGAGTTGAGACTAAAACTTCGAAGAAAATTATTCCCATAGAAAATATGTCAGCCAGCACACCATAGTCTTCTTCACTTTCCTTTGTAATTTAGACACATTTTATTTAAATATGGACAATTAGTAAAAATTATAAAAAATACACGTTTCACCTGTTCTGGGCTTCTATATCGTTCTGTTCCACAGTTGGTCATTATGCTTCTTCTACTTGCTCTTGATTCCGAGGAACTTTGTTTAGACATTCCTAAGTCTCCTATTTTGACAACTAGTACATTGTTACTTTCTTTACGGTAAGGATTGAGTAAAAGGATATTTGCTGGTTTCAGGTCTCTATGAATTATGTTTTTGGAGTGCAGGCTTTGAACTCCCAGAGAAATCTGAAAGCAAATCTGTTTAGCATTTTCTACTGCCTCTACTACTACTTTCTACTACTACCTCTTCAGACAGCCGAAAAAGAAATTACAGACCCGCGCGGTTAGTGCTATAGCGATAGTTGAGATTCTATAACCTCGTCTACAGAAATTCAGTTTAGCATCCTAAAACGAATTACCTGGTTGGATTATCTCGATCAGTTGGCCATTTCCAGTGGATAGTAGGACAATTTTTAGATGTTCCCACATCAAATCCATATCCTTTTTTAATAGACACTGGAAGAGTTCTGAATGCATTTCGAATTTATTTTCCAGATTCTAAACAGAAATTAAATTGGATTGGCATGTATTACACTTTTCAAGGAAAGTTAATTAAATAAATTGAAAAAAATGACTTTATTTCTCCTAATTCCAATGAATGAAATGAATTTATTTCACCTTATTCTAGGGAATTAAATGACTATATTTGTATTTTACTCTATGTCATTAATTTCACTTCAAACAAAATTGGAAGTGAAATATTTCGGGCAGTCATTTACATCACTTTCCATTCCAAATGAAATATTTCACTTCCCATCCCTTCAAAAAATAATAATGTAAAAATAAAATATATAAAATGCTTATAAAATTGCTTACTATTATAGATTGCATTTCATGTACGGATAAAACTTCCTTTTCAACAAGACATGGCAACACTTTGTCGACGTTCACTAGATTTTCGATTAAATACAATAAACGTTCTTTAATTCTGTCAGTGATTTGAGATTTTCGCAAACTTTGCAAGTGTCGCAAAACTTCGTTTTGAACTGATGCGCTTAAATCAGAAAGAGAATACTTTAACGAATAATGCCCAAAATTAGCATAGAAAACTATTTATTATTACATTTTAGTGATACCGTCTGTCAACGGTCTGTTTTTGAGAGGTCTCCAATAAGCTATCCCCTGCATGCAATGAGTATCTGCATTAACCATTATTTCAGCTTTGTTTTAAATGGATAACCACAACCCCAAGTTTAATGCAATTTAAATTTAAGATTAAAGAAACAAACGGTACACTCTGTTTTAGTTTTTGCTCAATTTGTTGGAAGAAAATAACTTTTAATGGGTTTTGAGTAGGGAATCAAAAATCCAGTGTTTCTGCTGTTTGTTACCCAAAATATTACCCAAAATCCCGGGCTTTGTGGCTTTCATACCTAGATGTTAACTACCTAAATATTGATAGATATTTTATTATTCCAAAAACATTTACGCAGATATTTTTTAAGGCAAATAATTACGATATTATTATATTTTTTAATTCGAAATATGTAAAAATTGTTTCGAAGTTTTTTGAAATTGCATTTCTACTAAGTGCTATCAAACGAAAAATTGCACAAGGAAATTTTTATACCAGTATTTTAGTGACCGAATATTTTTTATGCGCGTCCTGACCCTGGTAGCGATAAAATATGTGGGCTGTCAATGGGCACCTTTACCTGAGCCTTATATTATACTGCTTGGGAGGGCGGTTCTAAGGGGCATTTATATCTAGTTATCCCTTAGCACCGCCCACCTAGGGTAAAATCGGCCATCTCTGAGAGACTCTAAACGTGCCCGGGCGGTGCTATTACATAGGATGGTGCTTTCCAGTTTGGCCGATTTACTGAAGAGAAGAACACCATCGAATCTCACAATTTGGTCAAAGTTTCTACAAATTCGTTTACTACATTAACCATAACAAAAATAGTGGTTACTGAAATTAAATATTTTATTATTATTATTATACATTTAAATATATTAGAATAGTTTATTCAACGATAATTGAAGTTTATAAATTTTTTTACCTCTGAATAATTGCATAAGCGCTTGCCGGCATTATTTTAATTCGAAGTCTTTTGGCACAAAGATCTTCTAATTCTGGTATTTCGCAAAAGTGGGCAGCTGACATTGTTTCATTCAAGTCCTCGTCTTGTATAGCTTTATCGTCTTGGTACACATGCTACAATAAGTAGTGGTAGTCTTAATTCGAATACAATTTGTAACAAAATAGATGACAAATCGTTTGAAGAAGAAATAAATTTTGATAATACATCCAAAAGACATTTCAAAGATCAGATTAAAGATCAGAGCGCTTAACAAAAACTACGAATGGTTTCATATTGATTCAAGTATATTGCACATAGGGATCCAGTCCCGGGAAATCAGCCCTGGATGTTAGGATAAGTTGTACTTCATGGTAAACTTATTGCACCCAACGCTTGACCAACAGTCCCAGTGCACTGCAATGCTACTACTAGCATTTGCATTTATTTAAGTTACTATAAAATTATTATAGATTGGAAGCTGAATGACAAAAAAAAGAAAAACATTTGCGAAGCCAGTAATGTGTATTACATCTTGTTGAGAAAAAAGTTGCTTGCATCCAAGGTATCGAAAAACCCGGGTTTATTATGAAAAAACCCTCGACCCCGGGGTTTTTGGGTTTAAGGGTTTTTTATATAACTATAGGTATAAATACAAGTCTATACTATACCATATATGAAAACTACAGCTGACAACAACAACAACCGTGTCAACTACTATTACTTATGTCAATGAAAAGAAAAATTAGAGCATAAAAGTTTAATTTTATTATGTTGAAACGTAACAAATGCAGTATTTTTGTGAACACCTATATTATTATTACTGTTTGATAACAACTATAAATAAATATTAAGCATTATAATATTTTACTGATTATATTAATTGACTTTATGAAATTATTCCTTCGTTTGAAGCTTTAATTGCAAAGCATTACAGTAATGAATATGTAAGTGGTAAAATCAAATTGAGCATATGTGTACAACAATATTATAAACATAATCTTCACAATGCAATGACTAAAGTATACATAAAACTAATATTATTATAGTCCTCACATAACGATACATTAATTACGCGTAGAAGTGTAGAAGCTCTATTTGTTTCCACCTGATTATGCATTTGTTTACATTTTTGAATAGAAATTAGTATGTATTGCGTATCTAGATGGAGCTGTAGTGCACATTTTTGTATGTTTTATAAAAAACCCAATAAACCCGGGGTGTTTTAAGTAAAGCGGGGTGGGTTTTTTGCCAAAAAACCCGACCCACAACCCTGTTTGCGTCCAATCAGTAGTTCTATGGTGAGATATAAAATAATGTTTATGTTCCATACATTTTATATCAGTCTTTTCTATTTCCCATTTATAAATAAGTGTCTGACAGTAAAGTGTTATCAGTTGCCTGATTATGCTTATGTAAATTCATCAATGTTTATATTAGTATGAAAGTTCATTCTCAGTTGAGTATCGCATATTTAAAGTAGTATTAAGCTCGTCTGATCTGGGAGAACAGTACCTGTGTACACTTGTGCTGAAGAACTTGACAATAAAGCTATGATTTGATTTGATTTGATTTGAATGCACAATACCTTAATTGGGATGATAATGAAAAATGGATGGTCATGAATTCATATTAATATTACCTGCAGTACATTTTTGAAAGCTGTTGGATCAATACCGGTTAATTCAATGACGTTTTGTCCAATCTTCTCAACCTGCACCACTATGTTTTCGAAAATTGGCGATGCCACAGACAAGACAAACTTATGACAAGAAATAGTTTCCCCCTGAAATAATTATTTGCATATTTTTCTGTATTTCTAAAATGGTGACATTATTAAGTCATAAAATACAATATTAACACTTACCCCAACACAAAATGTGATGTCATGAGGAAATCGTTCCAAACTTGTTTTCAGGATGGCCGCCCATCTCTTTGGCATGGAGTCTAGGTTTTTTCGCCATTCTGCGTTTTTTCGTTTTATACTACGAGTCGCCAAGGACTTTTCGAAGTCTATCACTATATTCTTAGATGCAAGGTCCATTGTTAATAGTAAGTCTTCTGAGACTTATTTGAAAGCAAATTGATGTGGAATCAAGAGCACTGATATTAGAATATGACTACGATTAGATATGGATAGCCTCGCTATACTATACATACGTTTACCTTATCTTAATATTCTATTTAATGTTCAATAAATGTTCAAACAGGGGAAACAGGGTTCCTTATCGCTAAATATTTTTGATAACCATTTGTCAAAATTATTTTGATAAAGTAGATATATGCATATACCGGAGATTGTAATTCTGCCTAATCACTAATCATTAAGACCTTAATACAGCCAACAGCCCAACACAGTTTATTACCTATATCCTTATAACATTCAGCTTTATTAAAGTGAAAATTCAGGCCTAACAATTACACATTACACAAATTGCACTCAGTAAATATCATAATAATATACTACCACTCTTTTCCTCCATAAGCACATATACCGTATATATAAAATTATAACAAATTATTATCCTAAAATTATTTTAATATAATTGGAACCTTATATTCTAATACACTTAATTCGAGACATTACATTCTTCTCCAATAGATTCCATAATTTGTTTCATACATTCAATCAGCTTTTTAACGATAAGCCCAATTCTTGGTTGAAGTAAGGCGGTGGTTGCACAAATAACTATCGATGTTATAGTTTTAATTACTTTAGGTTAGATTAGATCCCTCGAAAGCTGATCCCGGTACTCAGACATGGCATTAATTTCTTATTTCAAGGAATTTTTCTTGAAAAATGAAATATTTGAAATTAATGAAATAAAAGAAATAAATACAATACGCATGTATACAATACATGCATGCATGCTCAATTCATTTATTTCGCGAAAAATTTATTGAAATTTATTGAAATAAATCCCATGTACTCATTTCATATTTCATTTATTTCAAATATTTCATTTCTCAAGGAAAGTGGGAGGGAAATATTTCGCGAAATATTCCAAAAATTTTGCCTATTTATTTCCGAGAAATATCGTAAGTGCCATGTCTGCCGATACTTGCCTTTATTTTTCATTTAAAACAAATTAATTCTCAGTAAACTCAGAATGAAAACTTCAAAGATTACAAAACTATGGATAACTGTAGATTTGATGTCTTTGACTGTGTGATTTTTTTACTCCAAGGCGGTGGTGTTAGCAATTAGGTTTGTCTACAAACATCAAATTGCCACATAAGATAATTGTGTACCGTAAACTGTCACTAAAAACGACAATTTTAATACAAGCAAATCATCATTGTCAATTGGATAAAGCCAACGGATTCGATAGAGTATTAGTTTCAACTCATTTGAGAATTATTTCAAAATTACCTAGTTGTCGCAGCGTTTTCAGAATTTGTTTTGCTAAGTATAAGGAAGCATTGTCTTCCAGTGCGGCCAGTAAGTATGGCAGAACGTTTTCAATTGGTTTAGTGGATATGGTAGTGTAAAATCTTGAGTTTTTTTCAGAGGTGATTTTTTCGGCTTTCTTTATAATTCATATATAGCACTTAAACATAGACAATAAATATAGCAACATAATGAAACCAACTTACTATGAGATCAACGTCGTTCGTTGTTAAATTGTTTGTAGATAGCATATGTTGACACAAAGACAGCAAGCATGCTTCCGTTGTGCATTCTGTCAAATACGGAGATAAATTTTGGATAGCTTTTTTGAACACCTCCTGACTCCAGTTTTGTAGTTGTAGCTCTAGTCTTCCGCTCTACGATTTACAAAATTTGGAATGATATTCTGGTGCGTATTATCTGGGTTCCCGTCATTCGAAATTCCTATTCATATTTACATTTTATTGATCCTATTGCATTTTAGAGACCACTAAATACATACAAGTATAAAATATAATTATTATTCTTCTTCTGGTATGCTCCCTATACTGACTCTCCGAGTCCCCGATGAAACTTTAGGTGACTTACTAGCAGAAGGTGGCAGTATAATTTTCCTTAAACTGACTAAATAAATTGACTCTTTAATTTCTTCATCTGTGCCTCCTCTTTCTTTATGTTCCGTCAAAATGGCCTTGAGAGGGTCAGGTGTACCCTACATAAAACATTTCCACACATAATGTATTTTCTAAGGTATTTTAAAAGGTTAAAAATAATTACTGACGAAAGGAACTAAATTTTGGTAATTATAAAAACTGGTTTTAACAAAACTTTGGTCCTTCCGAAAGTATTATTAGGCATTTTGCATCCAATAGAAATAGGCTGTTTACTTTAAAGTTTCTTTTAATTTCTGTTTCTGTGAATCCTAACTGAGTCGCTAAGTCCTTCCAATTGTAGCTGTATTGTAAGAAATTTCTTGCAACCGAATGCATCGAGCTGAAACAAAAAATTGGTGTGCTTTAACTAATAAATTCACAAATTTGATTTCACAGACCTGTTTATAAAGTTGTGGAAAAAATTGAAGAAGCTAGTCTTTTTGATTCTTGATATTTATAGTTGTATTCACAATAAAATGGCAAACTTTAAACGTTTCACTCATAATACTACCATATTTACCAAGTTTCAATTTTTATAGCCATCATCACCGACATTTAAAAGTAATTAACCCTTTTGGTACATTTTCAAAATAATAATTTAAGTACATTTCTTCGTGAAATCACTTTCAATTCTTGATTAACCTATTATCGTTGTATATACACATGTTAGATGAAACAAAATACTAAAAATCTTACCTTTCCGGCGTATTAGTTGTTTCATTTTCCTGACCATATTTTTGAATATTAAATTTAAACAGTTCTTCCATCATAGTTTCACCATTCTGCGTTACGGCTTTTTTAGTTATGACAACTTTTCCAAAGATTCCCCTTTCTATACTTTCTAGACCCGGGTTGAATTTACAAGTAAACTGTACTCCACAAGCCAAACCATTGAACTCTTGTTCTTCGACTAAAGCTTCATTTTCACCAGAATCAACGTCAGCTATAAAGTGTGAAGATTTTAAGCCTAGTAAAAGCGTACATGGTTCTTCTAGTTGTTTGCAATAATTTGTCTCACCGACCTTTGTAAAATAATAATTTAATTAGATAAATTAATTTACAAAACTGTGATAATTATTTAAACGAATGTAGTAGTAGTAGTAGACTGACGATTAAAAATTTTAAAATTGTAAACAAATTTTCACCAGCAAAGTGTAAGGTCGAATCAAAGAGATATTTTCATCTTTTTGAAAACAACGAACATCTAGCCCGAACTGTCCGTTGCCTAACTCTGCATAGAATGCTTTGGCTTTCATTATGTATTTTCTGGGAACACTGCACACTACCCTATTCCTCTTAAAATTTGAAACCTTCCTCCAAACTGTACGGAAGTAACTGAAGTGACACACTTCAAAAGTTATAGTAGTCACTAAATTTCCCTTCTCACACAAGACTTGATTTGTTGTTACAAGTGTATCGAGATATTGCCAATTAGGATTTTCCGTTTCGCTTCGCGCATTACTGTACAATATTTTGAGTTGGGCATTACTATTAAAATTGATCACTTCTTCAAAATCCGGGATGGGCATCGTGATTTTTACTGGTTTTTGAAAATATAAAAGATGAGGTTCCAGGCATAAAGTTGGACTAGCTATGGCTTCCCAGTCTTCTTTCACAAGTTGATCCATAGTGGAAAATAATTTTTGAGAGTTAAATTCTCGATCAAAACACACTTTAGCTGAGACTTGAATATCTTCATCAGTACTTTCTGCAGGAAATTCCACCGAGACGTAAGCGTCGGGAATTGTGAGCTTTCCTCCTTCTCCACTATGAATGAATATAGATTCTTGAGGGCACTTTTTTCGAATCACAACAGTTAAATAACTGAACAGATGAAGCTTCACGTAAAGTTTGCTACCACTTACTGAAATAAATGAATTTGAGAGTATCTGCCAGTTCTCCTTAGGAGTTTTGGTAGTAAGACAAATAACTTCATCTTCTTCAGATGGTATTGCGGACAAATTTATAGTTGCAATCGCTGGATAATTATCAGAAAATTTTGTACCTAGTGGCTCTAATTTGAACGTGGGACACACTTGATGGATTGTCAAACCTTTTTGAAACAACAAAGACTCCACATTCAAAGTTGTAGCAACGGCAATGAATGGAGGTTGGAGATGACCAATCAAATTGTTCGTGGGGAAAAAACATTCTTCGACTGGTACTAATAATTGAACTCCTGCAAGTTCGATTATTTCAATTCCTAAATGTCTCGCAGATGTAACAGCTTGAAAAGTAGTCTGTTTTCTGTCGGGTTGCATCTCATCATTATTAAAAATATGATCGGGCCATAAATGCTTATCCAAGCCGCCAGGATGTGGATACGTCACTCTAAATGTGTCAGTTTGAGTGACAGCAGCAGCAGTGTCTCCTGTCGCATGTCGGCCAAATCAAAACAATTATTAATATGAATTAACCCTTAGCCTGTTTGTATGGACATTCCGTTCCATACCGTTGATCAAGTGTCCCAATCCAGTCAGTGGCTATTCCACAGCGGGTAGTTACTCCATTACTAATATGCAATGTTTTTTCCTACTCTACACTATCTGACTTTTGTCTATGTGGTTGTGGTTGCTATGCAGGCATGCGTGGTAAGCTTCTTAATAGTTATTTATTACTATATTGGTACTTTGTGTGTGAGATTGTGTATTATAATCTGCGTTCGGTATACATTGAAGTGTTAGTATTAGATGCAGGCGACAATTACGGGTCTATTGCCAACTCCCTTGACCTTGGATTTGTTAATTAATGCCTGAGAAACCCAAGCATGTCATTATGAGTCATTGAGTCATTGATGTAGGATATTATAGACGGCTACGATCTCCCACTCTAAAAATATTCAGTCAAATTTGAGTATAAACCGAACTCAACAACTGAGTAAAAAATGCGCCGACTGACATTCTGAGTTCGATTTACTCAACCAGATGTATAAAGGTAACTCTCAACAGTTGATTTAAAGTTTTAATCAATGTTGAGTAAAAATGTGCAAAAAGTATAACCCGAGCCGAGTACCGAAGTCCTGCTCCTACGCTATACAATCAGCACACATTACCACATACCTACATTACATATTGACCAAATGGAAGAAATTGCATCTAGTTATTCCTAATATGCATGTACTCAACATGTTGAGTAGAATAAATCCGCCCATTGACTTATTAGTTAGCAATGGTTGAGTAAAATATACTTAACCGTTGACGATAACAACGGTTTATTCAACCATTGCTAAAAGTTTATACAGCAATGATTTAATATTCAGCAATGGTTGAGTAAATTATAATTAACCGTTGACGGCATTTGTAATTTACTCAACCATTGCTAAAATTATATACAACAGTGGCACATTCCAACCCATTGGGTTGAATTTAAACAACAGATGTCTAAACTTTAACCAAGGTTGATCAAAAGACAAATTACTCAACTGCTTGTGCCGAATTATTTTTTAGAACAATTTGCTAGTTATTCCTAGCTACTTTAGGCATCCATATGATCGCCTTTGTAATTGCTGGTTCCTTCCTACTTAATCTGTGTCGTCTTCACATATACACCACAAACACTCGCCTTAAACAGCTCACGCACCGACATTTTATCCAGCCAAGATTCTCCCAGTGATTCAGAAAATGTGGCTGTAAAAGCCCACATTGATTAGTCAGACGACTAGCGACTATGTCCGATCCAACTCACACTAAAGTGCTTAGATAGTAAAAGCCGCATTCAAGGAAGGAGGAACAGTATAACAAAGTTCTAACATGTACACTTTAACTAAGCTAATCTTTAATCAGAGCTCTTTGTTGTCTATGAACTACACCTCACACCAACGTTTTAGCACGAATTACAAATTCTATTGTTCTAAGATATTGCAATTTGGCGTTGTCAGCCTTATTGTAATTAGAAGCTGTCAGGCGATCTTTCATTGGCTTGGCTATTTATAACTAATACCGTTTGTTTTATGGAAGAGAATCTTCTTATTAATGGCAACAAGTAGTAGTATTAGTATTCTTTGGCGGCATTCATATCGTTCCTTAAGGAACCATTTAACCTAAATCCACTTTTTGTTTTGTGCATGAAAATGTCGTTGTTATAAGCTTATAAGTGGAGATGGGTAAATAGGATATGAAAAGTTGATGCAGGTTATTTCGTACTAAGAAATAACCTATAACCACTTTTTATTTTGCGTACGAAATGGCCTCATTGCCTTGAATAAAGATAAGACATAAAATTTCAGGCTTTATTATATTTCTGCTTCCATCTGCTGAAGTTATGTTTGAAGCTTTATTGGTCACTGTCAGCTGTAATATTATTAGACACTCTCACTCTGTCCTTTAAGTTTGCTATAAGATTATGGGTTAAAATTTTACGTATGAAAGAGGAACGATACCCAAAAATTGTATTTAATACGTTGCACAAGCTAGATCAAATGCATAATCGGGAAGATAAATACAATTGGGTGTCCCAATTAAGATGTCATATAGAAAAGTTAGGTTTTGGGTTTGTTTGGCAATCACAGAATATTGATACAATAAGGGAAAATTATTGTGAAATGGTGGAAAGGATGATAGATGTGCAGCGACAAAATGATGTTGAAAGAAAAGCAAGGGCCACAACATGCGTACTATATCGACATTTAAAAATTGACGAGGTAGGTGCAGAGCAATATTTACGCTGGAGGGTCCCGATAGAAAAGATAAGAGTTCTAGTGCAATTAAGACTGTTTAATTTTTTTGCCCCTAGGGTAGTAGTTAATGGAATAAGATACAACTTAGAATATAATGAACTTTGCTCTGTCTGTCGGAACCCGGATAGTGAAAAGGAAGACTTATACCACATAATTTGTAAATGCCTACCGTATAAACCTTTCAGGGACACGTTGTTACCCGCTGCTAATTTGACTAAAAATAACTTCCATACTCTTTTTGAGGTTGAAGACAAAAAAGGCCTAGCGGACATTTACAATTATGTAGTACGGACCTTCAAGCTTAGAGCATGGGTTATAAATGAGTAGCATTGCCAATCCATACCTTAACTTAGCATTAGACTTATTTGTATTTGATAATCTACTTAAACACAATGGTATAATATAAGATATTTGGATATGGTTACATTATATTGATAATAATAATATGATTTTGGTATTAATTTTTTTTGCAAATTGATTCTGTGTAATGAATGTTAATTCAAAAAGCACAATAAAAATATCTATCTATCTATCTATCTCTCACTCTGTCAGGGGATCTCCCATTTGCAATAAAACCAGCGGAACTGTTGTTTCATGAAAGCTCATGCATCTTTATTACAGCAATAGCCGAATATTTAGTATTAGTATTCCTTGGTCCTCACTGACTGTTCTGCACCATGGTCTTGGGGCTGGGACTAATCCTTACCTTCCTTTTTTCCTAAACCTACCTTTTATATTACAAAAATTTTGTGTCCAATTAGATTATTATTAGACCTAAATACAGCCAATTGACTATTTTATAACAAAAGTGAATACCCGAATTTACTTTAAATTCATGAAACTTATGGTTTTAGGTTGCTTTTAATACTACTTATACCCTTTCGGCGGCTAAATTCAAAGGGGAGTACCGTATAAGAGCACATTATTACAAGTGAATATTTGACACTGGGCGCAAGAAGTTAGGGCATCCAAATTTTGAAGACACATAGTTTAGTTAGTGCTTAATATCATACTTAAATTTGGGAAATGGTGTTTTTTTCGTTTAGCAGATATTCGGTTGAAACCACAGTCTCTTTTAACGTGTAGTTAGATACAAAAATTAACTTTCATGTACTTTTCTTTAAAAAACGCACTGGGCGCAAGAACTTAAAGAGCCCAAAATCTCAGGATATTTAGAACAACCGTTTTTGAACACATTAAATGAGTCTCAAAAATGGTGTTTTTCTTGTTCATGAGATATAATTTTTTTAAAAAAAAAGATCACAATTTGTAATGGGTGATACCACAGTTCATGACATTTTGCCCTAAAAAGTACTAATGCATAGAGTAGATAAATGCGTTGCTATATGCACTTCGTTTGCTTGTAGTGTTACTACATTACTCAAGATGCCTCCATTACAAGGTGAAGACATAGAGGGATATTCCCGGAGTTTGCACCCAATTCGAATTCTACTTATACTGGAACAGAGAAGTATGCATCCAAGCCGAAAGTAACCATGGTTATTTGGTTTGGGTGCCTACCTCTCTGTGGTAGTCAGTAGAATACGAATTGGGTGCAAAAATCCGGGAAACCCCCTCTATGTCTTCACCTTGTATTCGAGTTGATATTAAACAATTGCGTTACTATAGAGTGACAAATTCAAGGCATCTTGACATTACTAGTACACGAAACATGTCAAGGTTGCTGTGCTCTATTGCATACCAGGTAACCAGGTTGGGTCTTTCAGCGGACAAGTCCTACCCCAAGACACCTCTAGTGTTTCAAGGCTGCCAATTAACATGTAAGGCACACACATGACTTTTGAACGGGGGATTTTTTAATAATTATAGTGTCACTTTGTATGGTATGTGATATGTGGTTTTTTTGTATGGTAACGTGGTAACTGTCAAAACCTAAACAGCAAAGTGATGCAAATGTTATACCGCCCAAGTAGGTATGGCATGGCTGTCATGGCCAGGCTATTTAGGTATTTAGGCATGTAGATGAAGTGAATGCAATGCTCTGAGCTCTGGCAGTGACGGTGACACTGATGACAGTGAAGCTGACGCTTCCCATACATATTCAATTTCCGAAACACATTTATAAACCCCTAAATTCACACAATCTATTTTTAGCTATCCCATACAAAAGTCATGTGTCTGCAATACAAATACCTATCTTCCCGTGTTTCAACGAATATTTCCAATTATGCCTTTTCAAGCCAGGTTGTCGGTAGCGAATTTTTTTCGAATAAAAGTTTGTTATTTTGACCCCTGCAGCTCTGGGTTTAGCCTAATGTAGGTCCACAGATCTTTTGACTGGACCCAACAACACAAGATTTGGGCCCAAGGTGAAAACAACAAATTATTCAAGAAACTTTTGAAAATTCTCGAAAACTTTCGAAAATACTCGAAAACATTCTAAAATACTCGAAAACTTTCGAAAATACTCGAAAACATTCTAAAATACTCGAAAACTTTCGAAAATACTCGAAAACATTCTAAAATACTCGAAAACTTTCGAAAATACTCGAAAACATTCTAAAATACTCGAAAACTTTCAAAAATACTCGAAAACATTCTAAAATACTCGAAAACTTTCGAAAATACTAAAAGAATTTCGAAAATACTCGAAAACATTCGAAAATACTCGAAGACTTTCGAAAATACTCGAAAACATTCTAAAATACTCGAAAACATTCTAAAATACTCGAAAACATTCTAAAATACTCGAAAACTTTCGAAAATACTAGAAGAATTTCGAAAATACTCGAAAACATTCTAAAATACTCGAAAACTTTCGAAAATACTCGAAAACTTTCGAAAATACTCAAAAACTTTCGAAAATACTCGAAAACTTTCGAAAATACTCGAAGACTTTCGAAAATACTCGAAGACTTTCGAAAATACTCGAAGACTTTCGAAAATACTCGAAGACTTTCGAAAATACTCGAAGACTTTCGAAAATACTCGAAAACATTCGAAAATTCGAAAATACTCGAAGACTTTCGAAAATACTCGAAAACATTCTAAAATACTCGAAAACATTCTAAAATACTCGAAAACTTTCGAAAATACTCGAAAACTTTCGAAAATACTCGAAAACTTTCGAAAATACTCGAAAACTTTCGAAAATACTCGAAAACATTCGAAAATAATCGAAGACTTTCGAAAATACTCGAAGACTTTGGAAAATACTCGAAGACTTTCGAAAATACTCGAAAACATTCTAAAATACTCGAAAACATTCTACAATACTCGAAAACTTTCGAAAATACTCGAAAACTTTCGAAAATACTCGAAAACTTTCGAAAATACTCGAAAACTTTCGAAAATACTCGAAAACTTTCGAAAATACTCGAAAACATTCGAAAATAATCGAAGACTTTCGAAAATACTCGAAGACTTTGGAAAATACTCGAAGACTTTGGAAAATACTCGAAGACTTTCGAAAACACTCGAAGACTTTCGAAAATACTCGAAAACATTCTAAAATACTCGAAAACATTCTAAAATACTCGAAAACTTTCGAAAATACTCGAAAACTTTCGAAAATACTCGAAGACTTTCGAAAATACTCGAAGACTTTCGAAAATACTCGAAGACTTTCGAAAATACTCGAAGACTTTCGAAAATACTCGAAGACTTTCGAAAATACTCGAAGACTTTCGAAAATACTCGAAAACATTCTAAAATACTCGAAAACTTTCGAAAATACTCGAAAACTTTCGAAAATACTCGAAGACTTTCGAAAATACTCGAAGACTTTCGAAAATACTCGAAGACTTTCGAAAATACTCGAAGACTTTCGAAAATACTCGAAGACTTTCGAAAATACTCGAAGACTTTCGAAAATACTCGAAGACTTTCGAAAATACTCGAAGACTTTCGAAAATACTCGGTAACTTTCGAAAATACTCAAAAACTTTCGAAAATACTCGAAAACTTTCGAAAATACTCGAAGACTTTCGAAAATGCTCGTTTTGGGAATACTCGAAAGGCAGGGTTTTAATATATTGTCCAGAAGAAATAAAAATTGTCCTGGGTGAAATTAGTTTTGTCCTGGACGAAATTAATTTTATTCTGGAAGAAATTGATGTTGTGCAATTTTAATCATCCATCATATTTCATCCACCGCAATCCTGTCGAAAAGTGATTTAGCTAAAGTGTTTTTGTTGCTAGCGGCAGCACAGGAAATCAATTTTATATTTTATTGTTAACCAGTTTTCCATTCTATTAACATTAAGAGCATCATTCTTCTAAGGCCCGCCATGGGTTGTGAGACGCCCTGTTCTAAAGGGCCACTCTATTAAGGGTTAAAACTTGTTAACGGTCTACTTGGCTTCATTTACCCATGGCACAACCTTCCTCTAAACTCTTACTCTAATCACCTTGGAATTATTAGCGGAGGAGTACCATATTATGGATTATGGAGGATCTTAGCCAAATAATTCTACATATTATTTGCAAAATATTCAGTTACTAAGCAATTTTCCCCAAGAATCTCAGGCCCACCCATGTCGCATTTGATTTTCATGAGATTTTTTCAAAATTCAATTGACCTAGGCCAATGTGTCCAGCCAAACCCGGTACTCCCCTTTTCTTGTGGAATATGCACCTTATTTCCGTTTTCGGTTGCTCGAGTTTCAATATTAAAAATTGATTCGAATCTTTTATAAAATAGTTACTGCATGATTAATGTTTACTGTTTTTTGTTTTACCGTCATTAGAAGCATCACCATGTTGGAGTAATTGAACAAGATATCTATTTCCAGTTGATAGCATAGTTGCTTTTAAAGACTCCCAATTCGAATCGATATCCCTTTTCATCAACAACAGGAATAGCTCAGAATTTTTATCAAAGTGATTCATCGAAGTCATTCTCTAAATAGCAATTAATTAATTTTTATCGCATGAACCATTCTTTATTTATGAATTATTTTCAAACCACTTACAATTGTTTCCATTTCTTCAAATGTGATTAAGTCGTTTTGAAAAAGATGTACTAACACTTCATTAGTATTTGTCAAGTTTTTACTCAAAGCCACCAAATTTGTTTTAATAGTGTAGGCGATTTGAGGTGGTTGAACGGGAGTTGATGAGATTATCTGACGTTCCTTAAACAAACCAAAATGTTATTAAATTTTTTTGCCTACAAAATTATGAAAATCATTTTTAAACCTGTAAAGCCGTCCTTAATATCGTTTAATCTCAAAAATACATACCCGAAAAGGAAGAGTAAACTTTATTGGCATTCGTTCTGCAAAGTCTTCTAATTCAATCCGTTTGTTTGGTTCTTCTTCCGTCAGTCGCAGTATCATCGAATTCAGCCAAGATATATTTTCAATTATACTTCCTGTCTTTCTTAAATATTTAATTTCCGCAAATTTCTTGATCAAATTACTTTCATTCGTGGGATCAAAGATTTCTGACAAAATCAATCCAAATGAGAACCAATCCATGTGCTGACCATATTTGGCTTCGCCACTTTCATATAATTTTTCCATCTCAGGCGCACTATAATATAGATCCCTGAATGATATTGACATTGTTTCTGAATGGTAGAGTTTGTTAGGAATAGACAGACCGAAGTCTCCGATTTTAACTGGAGGAACGAAGTTAATTTTTGAGAAATAAATATTGTCAGGTCTCAGGTCTCTATGAATTAGTCCTTTAGAATGTATGTAACATAATCCATCAGCTATTGCTTGACCAATTAATTCACATGTGACCATTCTCGGTTGATTCTCCTTTACTACATGCATATTCAACCATTCCCTCAGAGTTTCGCCACAAAGTTCCATTTTTATAATAATCCCAGTCATAAGTCCGTTACCAGCAGATTCAAAGCAGGCTCGAAAAAACCCACGGGTGTAGCCCACTATTTTTTTTGTGTTATTCCAGTCAAGTATTTCCTTAATCTTCTGTGTAGAAAATAAAAACTTTTCAAATGATTTGTACTTGACGACATTCGGGTGGTCAAGTTTTGCCTGATTCCTCAACTCCCTCAAAATATCGTCATCATTGAAAAGAAATTTTCGGTTTGGAATGATTTTTATGGCGTAAACTTGCTGATCTATAATGTCCGTTGCAGATACAACCACTCCAAACGATCCGCTGCCTAATATTGTATTTGTTTTGTAGTTCCAATCGGTAAGTATGGTGATACTTGTTAAGTCTCTTTTGTCTGCATATATTCGATTTTGGGCATTTTCAATGATCTTTGTTATTTCTGTCGGATCTGCTCCAAGACTCTGCAAAGATGATTTAACTCCCAAGCAATGCTCCTCAAATTCAGATTTCTGTGCATCTTGCGATGCCGCGTAGTGTCTCGTGTAGTTTCTAATATATAGAAGTTTATTCAAAGCATTACGTTCATCATTGGTAAATCTTGCTACATGTGGCTCCCATTGGAATTCCAATAACCATTTCACACAGAGTGGAGTATCCCATTTTGTAATGTCCCGAGAGTTGATCTTCTCTTGCATTGCTTCTGGCCACCGTTTATTGGGATGAGCAATAAAAAAATCCCCCTTACAACTCTTTTCCCATTCCTGACTTCTTTTCATTAAAATTGTTTGAAGGTACTTTGTAAAGCCCTCAACCAAGGCATCTAATTTCACCCCATAGGTATCCCCAACATCTGAAAATGTTTTATTTCATGATATTCGAAAAAATTCTAATGCCTAATACAAAATGTGCTTGTTTTATGCATTTGAGCAACTTTAATTATTTTTTAAATAATGCATAGTAACACAGATATCTGATATCTGAGATAGGAAAACGGTTACCCTATGATTACAACAAAACAAAGTTCTAAATAGTTATTTTTTAACATTTTATTAAAGCAACAAACGGCATAGAGAAAAATTCATTTCGGTCAGATTAAAAGTAAATGCAAATAGTATAAACTTTCCTAAAAGTATCTTGGGATCAATCATGGTTATTTTGTTTCTTTAATCGAGACCCGTTTCATTCTTTAGCATAGGAAGAAGAAATTCGGAAACGTGCTATTTTCTGATACATGCATGGCTGAATGTTATACTATAAGTAAATGGGGGTCTAGTATGTTATTATAAATTTTATAAAAACCTGTTTTATCCTTGTTATGGATTTGTGGATTATTGATCAAAACTGACTAATCTGGTTATGAATACTGAATGGGCTTACTATAGTTGGATACTATGGATATTTACTTTTAAGACATACTGTAGTTTTTGCGCTCAAATGACGTTTTTCACTCAAAATCATTACTTTAGAGCGTCGTAAATCGTAAAAGGTTTTGGTTTTTATAAAATGTACTTGTTGTTTACAAACAGACTTGTCTAACCTTTTTATTATCAATGTTTTACAGCAAAAGGGGTTTAATTTATATCTATTCAAAACCAAAAAAGCGAGTCCGAAATTTAACCGGTGAGTTAGAATTCGAAATTCATCAAAATCGATTTATTTATTCCCATGCTATTTTTACTTAAAATACGAACGCTCAAATTTGGAACGTATTTTTAAATCAATATTCACATGGAGATTAAAAATGCCCTCAAAGTAGCATTATTGTTAAAATGCTTAAAAATAAATACTTGCATTTCCTTTTTGCTATCATCACAATAATAATTATTTGAAAATGTCAGATAATATCTGTCGATTATTACTAGTTAATTAACCTTGTATTATAATCCATTTCTTAAAAATAAACGTCAAATTGTGCTAACGTGGTCTTCACAATGTCATTTGTAACATTAATGAATGTAATGATGATGATAAAATAATGTTAAACGATTTTAAAATGACAACTTTATCAATGTCAAAATATTGACAAAATTGTCTGTTAAAATAACAAGAAATAATAATGTAGATATTTTGGAAGCTGCGAACAGAATATATATCGTCAAAAGTCTACCCTCAGTGCATAAAGCATTGGTAGCAGAGTGGCATCAGACGGGTTTAAAATGGATGGATACACAAGTGTACGTATGTGGTTCAAACCTCTGTCACGGTACAATTTTTTGCTTTGATGACATTTTGTCACGTTATTTTTTCACATGAGTTCATGTTATGGATACGTGATCTACTGTTAAAAGCTGACATTAAGTAAAGTTAGAAAATTGACAGTCTTGAATCATGTCATTTTAACGGGAAAAAATGTAAGTCCAAAAAAACAGGATAAGTAACTAGGGATAATGTTAAAAATGACAGGAATGACTGTTGTCATTTTTAAGAGTGATGTAGGTCACAATTTCTATTTTTAGGTTACATTAAGTTAAATTTTGGTTAAAGCTAATTAGATAGTTAGGTTAGGTTAATATTTTCTCGTTTATTAGACGCCTCGCACAAAAGTTATACAAGAACTTACCTAAATGTGGTTCCATCTTGTCAGACATTTTGTACTTGTAATTCCAATCTTTTAACGATTTTACATTTAAGTATAAGTGCTCCTTGTTGCTTAGAGATAAAACTGTTATTGATTAAGGTATAAATTTATTAGACTACCTTATTCTATTTTCAATAATTTTAGCGAAGTTGTTAAAGTTTACGCCTTTTTTAACGCAGTTACACTTAAATTATGTAAGTAGAATAAAGAATAATATATTCTATCGAATATTTTGTAAAAAAAGAAAATATTTTCACCTTGTACTTTTATGAAGTTGAATAATCTGGAAAACAATTTTAAAAGATATTATGTAGAGCACATAAAGGTTTGTAACTCTTTGAAACTTTGACTCCAAAACAATATTATTTTTCCATGTTAGATCTAAGTCTTATCTACAGGAAACATTTCGCAGTCGCCAAGTTGTGATAAGGTTGATGGACAAATAAGCTGACTAAATAAACGAGATGCTGAAATATTTACATTATCTAATCTCAAACCTACTTACTGACCATTTATTGTGGGCTACAAGTGTGCAAGCGTATTGATTAATTTGTGAAACTTTTTTTACAGCTTATACTGATATATTTTGTAAATAAAGAGGCAAAAACCTGATTAAATATTTCCTGGATCAATAACATTAATTTTGCTTTATTGATGACTTTCATATAATCACAAGGAATATATTTAATGGGTCCCTGAAAAAATTTAAAAGTCCCTGAAAAATAATTGAAACGTGAATTGCTGAGGTTACGGAAATACCTCTTAATGTTATTGATTTAATTAGGTTAGGTCCCTCAAAATCTGGGTCCGGTATGCCCTGTGTATTTAATGGCGCGATTTTTAAAATATGCAACCTCTGCCTTAATTGGACACCAAATTTGGCTTACACGGGCATTTTACTCTGTTTGCACTAACAGTGACACACTTCCACACTGCTGCTTAAATTCGCAGATCTTTGAGTCCATAAAGTAAGAAGGTCTCTATTAGATTCTTCTTAGGTCTCGTATTTTTTCAAAAAAGTCCAATCTAATCTTTTTTCAGCTGAATTTTGAAATATCAATGGTTATGTTTCCTCTGTGTCAGAGCTATATTATGTTAGTTGAGAAGTAATAGAACAGAAGACGCGTCAATATCTCAATTGTGCTGTGAGTTGGAGACAAATGTGATATTCTAGACATAGTGAACTGGGTCGTTTATTTCAGCGTATCTGATTGTGCACCTCTACTCGTCTAATAGGGTAATTAGAAATTAATACAAACTATGTTGTACCTCCAAGTTCTCAATCTTAACATAATATTCATTTCCTTGTAGTCTTATACTAGAAATGACGTTGACAACACCACAATAATTGGTCCATGTACCATTTAAGCATTTGTAGGGACTTTTTAAATAATTCCATAGGGACCCATTAATAAAACGAAGGGACATGTAGTCAGCAATTGACCGTTTCAATTATTTTTCAGGGACTTTTATATTTTCTCAGGGACACATTAAATAGCACCCTAATCACAAGTATTCAAGTATCTTTAGATATGGAATTATGAATATGTTAAGTTCATAACTACAAGTTGTGTTATACAACTCTAAACTGATCACGGCATATTACGGTAACATGATTTGTTATTATGCAAACAATAATTTTGTCTTGTAGAAAACAACTGTGGTTATCACAAAGCTTGAGATTAGATTAAAAGCGATATAATATATAAATCGTTAACCTCGAGAGTCATGAAATTCTTAGTTAATATCAATTTCCGAGGTTGGAACAGGCGACATCATTATTTAAATAATCAATAAAACGTTGTAAAAGTTGTACTAACAGTAGTAAAAATTCCAAACTGTGAATGGTTGTCTTGTTTGTAAAGCTGTCAAACTCTCTATGATATTTTAAAACTGCCAATGGTGTTGAAAACTGGACAAACTGTATATTTTTCAAATTATCCAGTCTTGATCTAGCATTGGCGATCAATAAATTGATTTAAATTTGATTTTTGATTTTGAAGCGTTTTAGAAATTTGTCATTTTATAGTAATTGTGATCATAATGTAACATCATAATATATGGGAAAATAGGAATTTGTATGGCACACACATGACTTTTGTATGGGAGAGCTAAAAATAGATAGTGTGACTTTGTATGGCAGTTTATGACTTTGTATGGCGGTTTATGACTTTGTATGGAACTTTATGACTTTGTATGGTAAGTTAATTTAACATTATAGGTATGTAATGTTACTTTTTTATTTGATTTTAAAATGCAATGTAGGCAATTATTACGCAAGGTCAATGTCAGGTAAGATATTTACAGGAACCTAACACCTGGAATACTAACACAGTCCAACCGACAGAATTGGCTGATGAAAATGGCCAACCCTACTCATTGGTAACATCAAGCTATATAACAAAACGCTCTTCGGTAGAAATAAATAAACCTCGAGATCTGTCAAGCAATTTGTGCACTGCAAATATTCTAATGGACATACCTTAATGTATCTCTACACACCATTTGGGAAGGAAATAAATCGTCAACCATCAAGATTCATAAATCTAATAATCAAAAGTGAACTGAAAACGGAATATTCTTTGTGGGCCGATCAGTCTGACAGATCGTTTCATTCAGCATTTGGTGTCTCCTCACTTTATATTGGGAATGGCAGATGCAAACAATTATTTGGCTTACACGCCAAGTGTATAACCCAACTATTGTATATGTATTATTTCAGCAGATAAAATCCGAAGAATCCGAAGAAAAATGGGACATGATTTCCAATCTGGATGGCATTCCAATTGGTATCGACATTATACTTACACCTTACCCGATATGGTCCTGTAGTAATGCCAAGGTAAGCCCATATTATACTGAAAGATTACCCATAGCTATCTGTAATGTAGAGTATAATTTTTATCATTCCCAACATGGGATGTGTTATCAATGTTTTGTGATGTGTCATCCTTAACCAGATAAAAGTAGTAAGACTATAACAATTTTTTGCATTATTACTTAATTGTTAAGGACTTAATTGTCCTTAATTGTTAAATTATCGGATTTAAAAAGTGCTTATCATAAAATCAGGTTTCATGAATTATTTTATTGAACAATGTGCAAAATGGTGTAAAACATTATTGTATTGACAATTAGGCGTAAATAACATTTTACTCATTTATTTGAGAGTAATTTTACAAGTTTTGTCAATCCATTTTTCAAATTGCTTATGCTAGCGACTACTTTTGTATTGCAATACAATCCTAATCCTGCATACATCACTGTTCTAACTATTATGGTATCATGCAAGTACTCAGATAAATATGATTTTCACACTCGACTCAATCAGATAAAAATACTGTAACTATATCAAATTTTTGGCATTTTTATTTATATATGCATATTATTATTATCGGTATTAATTATCTACAACGTATTAATGGTAATATTGTGTAAACATTATAAAAGTCTGGTTTTTTGCTTGGTACCTTAATGTTGTTTTATGTGCTACTGAAGTTATGCGTGTTTGTGTTTGTCAAAGTCAGGTTTACAGATACCGGTACATGGAGAAAATGGTTGTGTATTAATTGTACATAAATGCATATTTTACTTCTGTCTAGAAATTGTATATCTTGTAATCATGACATTGTATGTATTTTTAATGTGACTTTGCAATTGCAAACAATCGGCTTATCACCATCTGTCTTGGGAAAATCAGTTATCATGTATCAGATACCTCACCTAAATGTTAGGATGCATTCCATGGTTCAAGGCTGTATTGAGGGGGGGGCATTGGGGGCAAATTTCCCCCCTCGAAATCCAAGAAAAAGGGAAATTTTTTCTCAAAATACCGAAAAATTTCGCGCTTCGCGCGATTTTATGTGATTTTTAGGCTATTTTTGACTCATTTTAGACAAAATAAGCCAAAATTTTTCGCGCTTCGCGCGATTATGCCTAATATATATTGTCCTATGATATCATTGCCCCCTCCGAAATCGACTTCTAAATACGGTACTGCCATGGTTCCTAAGCTAATTGAATATACGAACTTCATTATTTTGCTCCTCTTTATAATTGTAAATTGGCCGATATACATTTGACATGTTGGACAAGATTTTACAAATTTTCGAAATAGAGCTTTCTGATATGGCGAATGTTCTGGGTTTGATCCAAATTTCCATGATTTGATACAGGAGTTGGATGATTCAAAGATACTGGAGGTCTCAGAGAGAAACATCAGCCAAACTATACATAGCAGACTAGCCCAAACGAGAAGAATCAAACCGACCATCTAATTGGAAAAAGTGGAGAATGAGCAGGTAGTTGGGATTTTACAAAATGCAGACAGTTGCAACAGTTCAACAGTGCAACAGTAGCATTTACAGGGCCATTCATAAACCATAAACTACTGTAGCACTGTTGCATACAGGTTACAACTGTAGCACTGTTGCATACAGGTTGCAACTGTAGCACTGTTGCATACAGTTGAACTGTAGCACTGTTGCATACAGTTGAACTGTAGCACTGTTGCATACAGTTGAACTGTAGCACTGTTGCATACAGTTGCACTGTAGCACTGTTGCATACAGTTGCACTGTAGCACTGTTGCATACAGTTGAACTGTAGCACTGTTGCATACAGTTGAACTGTAGCACTGATCAGTTGTATCAACAGTAAATGAATGATAACTATAAATTAACAATCATTGATATGACTTACTATTAATTCTTGTAATCAAAATAAATCTAATACTAGGAATATTCTACCTAAAATGTGCACACGGTTCATTTTTTTAGGCAAGCTTCTGTTACGGCTCACCATACGTTTTGTGTATATTTTATGTAAATATAAGATTATTATATACTAGTGAACCCAGCTAAGGGGCAAATCTAGCACTCAAGAGAAATTCAGCAGGCCACACATCACAGTAATAAAAACAATTTCGAAAACATCTCATTAGGTTGTTAACTTTGTAAATACAAAGTACATTTACATTAATACACTTTATTTTCCAAATTGGTTGGAAAAATTAGCTGCAGCCCCAACTTCCTGCTAAAAGAGAATTTCCTAAACTAAAATAATAATTGTGGGTCGTAGCATCAAATACAGAGAACAATGAAAGACTATTTTCGAAAAAAATAAAATTTCCACTAGGAGTTTGGAAAAACGTACAAATCCTATGCGTACAACTTACAATAAATATTTTTAAGAATAAATTAGTGGCTCCCAGTACTGTTATTTATTTAATACTACAAAAAGATATCCCAACCCAACTGGCACAATGGAATTAAGAGGGTATTAAAAAGTAAACCCAGCTCTATTAAAAAATGTTGAATAAGTTTTTCGATATTATAGCAGAACCAATTTGGGTTAGAAGTTTTGAAATGCTATTTAATACGCACATTACAATCATTACGAAATGTTCCCTTTCGCTAATCATTTGCATTCGATCCCCAGTCACCATTCAACCTTCTTATGTAAGTTTCTGTTATTATTTAGATGCTATAATAATAATATAAAACGACTCATATCGGTGGTTTAAAGGAATTGGGCTTGCGCATTTTGCTTTTTTGCTTTTAAGGAGCCTGTATATATTACGTGTGCAGTTAATGGGAGGAGGAGATACCCAAAAGTGTTGCAGTCAGCACTTGCGTTACACATGTGGGAGGGGGTTTTGCTTTACGTATCATATGCAGTTTCCCTAGGTTCTCCCTACCATACGTACATACATATATATAAATATATATAGACAGCTAAATTTATAAAGTCTGCGATTATATATAGAGATTGTAGCATACATGATTAACTTTTGATTACAAGCGGCAAAGGGGTGCCTGAGGTTACATAATTAAAAAGATAAGTTGCAATCTGTATGCAACAGTGCTACAGTTGCAATCTGTATGCAACAGTGCTACAGTTGCAATCTGTATGCAACAGTGCTACAGTTGCAATCTGTATGCAACAGTGCTACAGTTGCAATCTGTATGCAACAGTGCTACAGTTGCAATCTGTATGCAACAGTGCTACAGTTGTAATCTGTATGCAACAGTGCTACACTTGCAATCTGTATGCAACAGTGCTACACTTGCAATCTGTATGTAACAGTGCTACAGTTGCAATCTGTATGCAACAGTGCTACACTTGCAATCTGTATGTAACAGTGCTACAGTTGCAATCTGTATGCAACTGTAGTTTATGGTTTATGAATGGCCCTGTAAGTGCTACTGTTGCACTGTTGAACTGTTGCAACTGTCTGCATTTTGTAAAATCCCCAGGTAGTTGTTCAAATATAGCTCCCTCTTCAACAGGAAGTTGAAAATGAAGAACGCATTTCTTTTTGCTCCGTTGTCTCTGTCCACAAGTAGTTGTAACAATCTATAGACATTGGGCTGCGTGGTAATACTTCGAATTTCGTCCTTCGTTTGATATTGTTCTCTCCCAAAGCTGTAATATTTTGTAATAATGCAGAATAATTAGGCTGGTTATTTAAGCGAGTTAATAAATTAAATTCACCTTATTTCTTCAAAGAAAACTTTTGCAGTTAACCTAGTAGTTAATCCTGCGAAAGTATAGAAGCACCCTGTAGCAAATGCACAGAACATACACCAAATATGAAGCGACGCCAAGACCATGAACGCCAAGTAATTGATATCCTCATGATCGAGTAAAGATGTCATGAATAATTGCTCGAATGGAATTATGAGTATTCCACATCCGAATTGTACTGGATATGTGACTGTCACCAGAAGCCCCAAGAGGAAAAGGACATCCAATAAGTCAATTTTGTTTCTATATTTCCTCAGGAAATATTGTTCTATTACAAATACAAAATTCAACAACAGTATACATAAGTGCATATTATAATTGAAAATGACAACAATATATTATTTCATTGTACTTACTGCGCCATTTAGAGAAAGTGGAAATTGTGACATTGAATGTGGTTATCAATTCTTTGTTTTTGAACCATGTAATGTGGACTATCGTAATCGTTATGGCCAATCCCAAAGCGTAGACGTAATTGATACAAGCCAGGATGATGTTACCTTGAAGTGTCTCAAATATCGCTCTTGCCCATAGGTAGCACCAGTAGATGTGTATATACAGCACAAATAGCCACCACTTCAACAGGACCCATTTATTTGTGGACCATTCCAAATATTTATCTTGACGGTTGGGTATCCAATCAAATGGTACACCTCCCTAAATGTTTCCCCACTTCACGTACCACGACAATATTTCAATTGTTACAGATTTTACCATTTTGAAAACTGGACATTGAGTACTTTTAAGTGGTAGTAGCAAAGTCAACGATGGAATCAAATGCTGGAAGTATTTTTAGACTGCAACGAAGCGGCTGTCTTTCGACTGAAATGACTACAACTCGAGCGACTTCGTCGAAACAGATTTAGTATGCATGGTATACTAAACTACGTCAGAATAAATCAATTCCAATTGGAATCGATTTGTTCTATTATATTGTGAGCATAAGACTAAATATATACGCATTTAGTCCAAGTACAAGTCCGATTCCTTACCGTTTCTTTCCTAACCTGACTTGGTAGTTTAGAGGAGAATACTACAGGCGTAATGTTGAGACGTTGGTTCAATTCCAACCCAGGCCCTATATTTTTCTTCATTTACCTATTTCCTACCACTAGCTCGTCTCAAGGTGAGAGATATCTTACATTTCTGTCAATATGTATGTTTGTTATATGTGAAAAGAATGATAGCACTAGGCGCGGGTCTCAGCCAACTCAAAACTGGCGTCTAGTTGAGTATAAATGCTAATTACTGTCCTACAGCCTAAGCCTGACCCAAAGGCTGTCATTACGAATAATTGCTGTGGGACTGGTTTGGAAGTCTACTAGCAGAACAGAGACAAGCTATTCATATAATATGCATCATAGACGAGGTATGCATACATATGATCACCCTCGGTCATTTTATCCAGCCAAAGAGTCAAACTGGCATCCCGTCCGAATGTGTCAACAGAAACACAGAGAAGTTCAAAAGAAAGTCTTAACAAGAAAATTCGGATTCAGTATTTAATGACATAGTCAGAAGCAGTGTTCAATTTTCCCTATCCCAAAATCCCGAAGATACAAGAGAGCTGCAAACAAGAAAACATCAACGATTAACAAAATATAAATTAGAGGAGTGTTTCAAGATGGCAATTAATTTATGCTAACTATATGTTACTTTTATATAACCCCAGTACATTTCATTTTACGTTATGAATTATGAAGCAACTGAAACTGGAAGTACCACTGACAAATGATGTGTAGACGATTCGAAAAACCGTTCTCAAGAATTGTTAAATATAGTGACTAAAACAATAATTTTTTTGATTAATAAAAATTCAGAATCTTGGGAAGAAATTCTGGAATATTTACTTTTTTTCTGGATTTCACAGTTAATTTCAAAAAACTAGGTTAACCTCATTGGGACAAATTACTATTAAATGCACAGTTGTTAACACGTAAACTCGAAATAACATATTTAGACCGAGAGTAAAATGTGGTTCGAATTTTGTCTTAATTTTTTAGTAAATGTACTTAAAATTAATTTTCTCAATGCTAATGTTTGTTATGGTCGATGATTTAAGGAACGAGCCCAGTGGACATGCAGCTACAAGATACTTTACTGTACTGCCTCCAATCTCCATCATATATAGCTAAATATTTCTACTTTATTGATTTATCGCTCCAATTGTGAAATAAGCTTTTCCCCAGATCTAATTTATTATTCTTTCCAGCTCAAAAGTCACCTTCTAGTAGTCATATTTATTGGGATACTCATACATACTCAGCATACTACAATTTTATAAGTATATAAGTAAGTAAGTATATAAGGTAAGTATTTATAGCAACTATTTTATGCGACTTGTTTCTTCTGCAAAACAACAACATTTTCCTAATAATAATAAAGTGGCTACATACAATTTACTATATAGCTGACTATGACTAAGGAGTAGGTATGCGCCGATGTATAGTCTTCTTGTTTAAGCCGATGCATCAGAATTGATAATTGGGCTTAATCCGACAAATGCCGATTCTTTGCTCAATCTTTTTTAATCATTTTAGAAGTTGTCTTAAATCAATTGCTGTTCTAGCAAAAAATTTGCCTTTAAATTCAATATTGTTCTTATTTGTGTTAATATAATATTAATATACATTCCATTACCGCTTATTTTGTAAGCGTCTTATCTTGAGCCAAAGATAATCTATTTTAAAATTCTTAAGTATTTGGTAGCGTAAATAATATGGATACCTTTTTACGGGGCTTTCAAAGTAATTCTTTGGGCAGTAAATATATGTTTTGGTGCAGTTTTTTTAATTGGCAGTAACCGGTATTGCTAGAGGGCTTTAAAACAAATGCATTAGGCAGTAAAACCCATGCAAATGGAAGTAATACAAAACTGTATTTTACATAGTATTTTTGTAGAATAGATTTACTTGTCTACATAAATCTTACAACTTGGAAGCTAAAGAATATTGTTAGTGGGTATTCCGATAATGAATTTAGCTAAAGGTAACGAACTTATTGGAATGTACCTGCTTTACATAAGATTGTCTTATCATGTGTATCTTATCTTGTTTGAGTTGGCTAAATGCTGCTGTTTTATACTTCCACCTCAGTCTGAAAGCAATACTGAAACTATAAATGCTGACTAACAAGTCAGAGAATGGCTTCCCAACTTACATATTATTCTAGTGATTCCGATACTGACTCAGAACGTGAAAATACCAACTTAAATAAAAAGAAAATTGACTGGAATCTTTTAAAAACGTATAATACAGAAGACGACGCATTGTCCGAAATTGAAAGTTGAAAGTCAATTCGTTATAAAATTATTAACCAAGGGTGCAAAGTTATTTATTTTTAAAGCAGGAGTTGAATCACTTGGCATGGTTTATGAACCGAACATTTTAATTGCTGATTCCGCAATGACTATTACCAACGGATTTCAGACTATTTTCGGAAAAAATTTCACCCGTGTTAACTGCTGGGCTCATGTAGCTCGAGCCTACGACAGTCACACAAAATCACTCACAAAATCTCAAAGAGCTCACGATTCCTCCCTCTGCTAAGAAAGTACCCATTGCAGGGAAACGAAAACGAGGACGACCTGAAGGTGTAACTAAAGCTCTAGTGAAACCATGAATCTTGACTGATATGATCTTTTCCTTTATTTACTATCTATTACTTTACATAATATTGACAAATAAGCATGCTTGATTTTCTTTTTGAATTTACTTTTGACTGAATATTAGAAATAAATAACATTTTTATGTTACTGCCAATAATATTATTTCTACTGCCTATCGCATTTGTTTTTTACTGCCCCGAAACATTAAAAAAACTGCCGATAGAAAACTGCCTAAAAGAATTATTTTTACTGCCCAAACCAAAGAATTACTTTGAAAGCCCCATAAAAATTTATCCAAATAATATTGATTTGTGTTTAATTTTTTCATTTTTATTTTGAAATATTAGTCAATGTTTATCTATATTCTAATTACTGTTCAATTTAGTATTCCTAATTTCGAATATACTATTCCTCTACTAAAAACTTGAACTCGGTCCCAATTACTGACGCCAGAGTCTATAACGGTTTTCCGTAAGCTTTCATTATTTATTTATTCTTCTAAGATGTGGCCAAAGTGGTCTTTACATTGTAGCAAAGACAATACTGCTACAACATTTAATGCAATCCCACTAGCTAAGCAAAGTGCAAATTACCTATTTTTCGTTCGTACCTAGGCGACTAATCGTCAGATGCCTAAATACCGATACATGTGAATCGGCGAAACTCCCGCATCGGTCCCTACCAAGAAGTACTAAAACTACGGTATAATAATAACGTGCATGTTTGTTGAGTTCGTGATATCTTTATCTGATATCTTGCCATTAATAAATTAAATCGAACAACAAACTAAAAACAATGTATATACAATGTGAAAATATGGAAAAGTCAGTTTGGCACAATTATTACTAAAAATAGACCGCGATTCTCCGACACTTTACTCGCCGCGTACATGAAAAGGTGAAGCTTTTTTATTAGATTAGGTGGCAATGAAGGGACCCTAGCAAGCGGTGAGCGGTGGGCCGTTGTGGTGCGGTTGGTGTAGCAGTGTCCCTTGAAGTACTTTTATTGGAACCGTAAATCCCCTAAGCCACTCTAAATACGTAGATATTTATTACGATCCTTAGATAGGGTTAAATTATAATGATTTGATAAGTTTGGTTTGCAGGGTGGGGTCAGCACAGGGTTGTGGATCGGGTTTTTTATGGGTTGGGGTTTTTTGGGTTTTTTGGCAAAAAACCCACCCCGCTTCACTTAAAAAACCCTGGGTTTATTGGGTTTTTTAGGTTTTTTACAAAACATACAATACTGTGCACTAAAGCTCCATCTAGACAAGCAAAAACATACTAATTTTCTCATATTTCTATTCAAAAATGTAAACAAATATACAATCAGGCGGAAACACATTGTAGCTTCTACACTTTTACGTGCATAATATGCATCGTATCGAGATGACTAGGTTAGCTATATATTAGTTTTAAGTTTGCAAGTCTTGATCGTTTTGGAAAATTATATTGTTGTGTACATAATTATGCTCAATTTTAATTAACTCCTTACTTTTTGAATTCATTGCTGCACTGCTTCACAATTAAAGCTCCAAATTAATGAAGGAATTTCATGAAGTCAATTTAATCAGTAAAATATTACAATGACTAGTTATTTAGTAGTTGTTATCAAAAAGTAATAGTATAGATGCTCAAAAAAATTGCATATTTGTGTGTTAAAATATGTTAACAATTAAACTTTTTGTGTTTTAATTTTTGTTTTTATATGCGTAAGTAATACTAGTTGCAAGATTACACAGATGTTGTTATTATCAGCTGTAGTTTTTCTATAAGGTACAGTATAGGCTTGAATTTATGCCTATAGTTATATAAAAAACCCTTAAACCCAAAAAACCCAAAAAACCCGGGGTCGTGGGTTTTTTCCTAAAAAACCCGGGTTTTTTGATACCTTGGGTCAGCACCCTATTATGGTTCCTTTCAGTCTGGCTGGTTGCTGCTCGCCATAAAAACCAGCTCTTGAAATTTCTTTCTTGTAGCAAGCTTAGCCATTGTGACCTAAATGGGAAGAATACCTAACTGTCAATTTTTGTCCTAAGTGACTACAAAGTATATAAGGTACTGTAGTCTCTGTATCTGAGGTATGATGGAATAAAGAGGGCTATGTTGCATTGTGAATCATTCTGGCCCACTCTATAAATACAACCATGCAGTTATAGTTTTTGCCAGGTTATCCGTTTGTAATTTTGCCTTGCTAAAAAAATTACCTCTAAACAGTGCAAAACAGGTTTTGTAAATTTATCATATACAAAGAGCTCTTCAAATTTTCACTGCAAAATGTTAAACTAATTAATGAAATGTAAAATAATGAAAATGGAATATTTCATTTATATTAATGTTTTAAAAAAAACTTTTTAAATGGTTATAGATACTGTCAATCATAGATATGAAGTAGTCTGGAAGAGCTGGAGTACCAGTAGATCTAATGGCTAGTCCACAGAAGCAACACTGCGCTCGTGGCTTAGCCTACTAATTTTACTTATTCTGAATGCATTCTAAGGCTTTTTCATGGAATATAATCATATATTATTATAATCAATAATTTTAATAGTGTTTTACTGTTATTGTAAAGAAATCAGAACTGCTCCTATGTCGATAGCGCCTATGGCTAAGCCTTAAGAGCAGTGTTTCTATGAACTAGCCATTAGATCTACTGGCACCCCTGCTCTTCCAGACTACCACAGATATACTAACCAAAACTAAGTGGATTTTGTAAAGATTTAGAATTAAGAAATAAGAATAATAATTCGAAAAATAATTTTTACAATTTTGGCAAATATAATTATAGAAAAATTATTACGTTGACAAATTGCTAAAATATGCTAAAATAAATTGATCATAAAATTTTAACATAAAAGAATTGGTTTTAAATACTCTAGGCATGTTCACAAACAATACTGGTAATGAAATATTTGTACCACAATAAATTTTGTTTCTACATTCAGAAGTAATAATTATATTGGTAGGTATCAGATTCACTGACACTTTTAGTCTTATTGTTGATACCTTTTCGTAATCTATTGACACGGAAGTATGCAGATTCCAATAGAAACACGATGGCAGACAATGACAGGCCGAAGAAAATAATAAGAAATGATGTGTAGACATCATTAAGACCCAGAATTTCAGGAGCCGATGGTTTTGGCAAGCACTTAATATAAACGCCGAGGTTATAGTGGTCAACATAGCGAAAGAGGAGTCCCAATTCTTTCATTCGTATTATCCTAATTCAAATAATAAATAAAATTAAATACTTTTAAACACGCAAAGTAAAATTAAAATAACACAATAATAGTCCATTGTTGTCATAGTCATCTGAAATGAAAATAATGTAACCTAAACACTTACACTGTAAATCTTTAATAAAAACCCCCGTAAGTGATATAGTTCAATTTCAATGCATCGTTACTCAAAACATGTTTTTAAATACTCATTTTTATATTATTTTTATAGTCTAGCATGAGTTAGCCGGTGTTTATTGAAGACCCAACTGTTTTTGACGCCGGCTTCTAATAATAGATTTAAGGTAAACCAATTATTATTTTAAATCATCAATTCTGGCTTTACTTTTTACAGCGATTTAACTGTCTCTTGCAATTTTTGTGAATTGATTGGCACAAAAATGGAAAAATTGGGGAAATTTTAACAACAAAATGACATTTTATCATTCATGAATTATAATATTGGGAGTATTTGTAACAGGGCTGCAGCCAGAAAGAAATTTCGGGCGGGGCCCGACAAATTATGAAAAATTTTTGGGTTTTAATAATACAAAAATTCCTTTTTTTTCTTCGATTTCAGAAGGGGGCCCGGTCGGCGGGCTCCAGCTCCGTGTATGAATTTAAGAGATGTGTATGAAAAAAAATTTGAAATTCGATATTGAATCTCAACTAATGATAACCTATGCAGAAAGGGGAATGTAAAAAACAGTTTCTTTCCGATTTTTGATGCACCGCCCCCTTCCCGTAGGACACACCCCCCGAAGGTCGAAAAGCATATACAAAAAATCTCGGTAACTACTGGACCGATTTGGATGAAATTTTTTTAAAATTGAATGAGATAATATTTGCCCCAGGGGTTCTGCGATTCATTTCAAAATTCGAACTCCATCATTCAAAATAAATTTCAAAATTTTGAAAAAAGTCGTTTTTTTGAAATTTATTGCTTATAGAGCAAATCTTACTGTAATAGCTATACAAACAGCCAGTTATCATATTACATCAATTTGACCTTTGAACATGTCAAAGGTCAACTTTTAGAAACGCTTCAATATATCTTGTGTGACCTATCAATCATAGCATCTAAATAACTCGAGCAGAACGATTATGATGTAAAATGACATAAATCTTTTACTAGTAAAAGGTCAAAGATCAATTTGTGACAATGTTATTTTTGTTATTTTATAGAAATTGACCTTTGACCTATTACTGGTACAAAATTTGTGTCATTTTACATCATGATCGTTCTGCTCGAGTTATTTAGATGCTGATTGATAGGTCACACAAGATATATTGAAGCGTTTCTAAAAGTTGACCTTTGACATTTTCAAAGGTCAAATTGATGTAATATGATAACTGGCTGTTTGTATAGCTATTACAGTAAGATTTGCTCTATAAGCAATAAATTTCAAAAAAACGACTTTTTTCAAAATTTTGAAATTTATTTTGAATGATGGAGTTCGAATTTTGAAATGAATCGCAGAACCCCTGGGGCAAATATTATCTCATTCAATTTTAAAAAAATTTCATCCAAATCGGTCCAGTAGTTACCGAGATTTTTTGTATATGCTTTTCGACCTTCGGGGGGTGTGTCCTACGGGAAGGGGGCGGTGCATCAAAAATCGGAAAGAAACTGTTTTTTACATTCCCCTTTCTGCATAGGTTATCATTAGTTGAGATTCAATATCGAATTTCAAATTTTTTTTCATACACATCTTTTAAATTCAAACACTCCACTGACTGCGGCACTGATTTGTAATTATTTGTAATTAAATAGTTATTTGTATAGGCCGGTTTAAGCACTTAAGCGGTAATGAGTGCAGTCAGTGCAGTTTAGCATGACTGTTTCCCATGTATGCATATTTTGGAATTTCCATTTCAATGTATTAGAATGGTAATTGCTACATTTAATTATTTACTTGGAATTGAAAATTTCAGCGAAAGGAGAATCTTTGGGAACAACCATGGCTGAGAAAACCAAATCTTCACTTGCAGGAATGACAGTGATATGAGAACAAACCCAAGATTCTGTGAACTTCAAGTTTCGAACAATTCGAAAAATATAAAATGTTAGTCCGATTAGTGAACACGCTTCACCCTTCCCAATTTTCACCAGAGCATCTTCCATACTGCTCAACGACGCAATATTTGGGTTATTCCTTTTCTTCGTCAGTCCCTATTGTAATAACACATTTATACTAGCAACTTTCTACATTATTCATATGAATTGCTATTTATACAAAACTGATATTCATCAGGGTATATTTCTTATAAGGTTTAAATGCTTTGGATCAATAATTGAGAAAATGAGAAAACTTACGTCAAGAAAGTAGGTCATTGTAGTGCTGTCATTTGGAATTAGTGCTTTCAAGCTGCTATCCAAAAGTTCGGCAAAGGTTTTTATGGGAATTACTGGGACGGCAAGTGTGGATACAATACCCGCACAATATGCAACGTAGCACAGCACACCGAAAAAGTAGCCAATAATAAACACGATACGGAGAGGTATGAACACGGGTGAAAAATACCAGCCTGTCAAACAGACAAAGAAATATCTTTTATCTCATTTGTTATCGTTTGTAAACACATTAAGCCATCCACTTGTGTTTATTTACTGCTTTTACTCTACGCTAAAGCATAATAATGGAATCAAATACCAAGATGCATTAATTCACTTCAAACACATTTATGAACAAATACTAGCACGTTTTGATTTCGTGAACTTTATGGCATTAAAAATTTAACCCTGCATCTACAGTAAAAATAGCTATTTATTTATAGCATTTATTTACCTTGCTGCAAAAGCAGTCCCAGCACCCAAATGCCAGTTTCTTCTTGTATACAGGCGTCTTCTTCTAGTAATGCGCTTGCAATTTTGAAGTTCTGAAGGGAATACCACCAAATTAATCTCATTGAAAATGCTATGCCTATTGATATAGCTCCTATGCAGATCCATACGTCCAATCTAAATGTATTTATGTAAATATTTCTGGCAGTTCCTGCAGATGGCTGGACAAAAACAGCCTCTATCCTGAAAATTAAAGATTGAATAATTACATATTGATTGTACTCCCTTTATAGTGAAGAGTATTGTTTACCAAATAGCTAAATGCCTACCAATCGATCCAGGAATTTGACAAAGGGGGGCACAGCAAAATATATTGGCAAAATTTAAAAAATATTTATGAGAAGCGCGAAAGGTTTTTGGTTTCTTAGTAATTTTTGACAAAAAATAGTCTTTTTCTGGGAATTTAGGGGACTCGAGACCCCAGTCTGGATACGTGCTTGAATTTGTCTGTATAAAACTGCTGATATATTTGCCAGCGCTCAAAATTATTTTGGAGAAGACCCTTATTAGCCAACAGAGAGTAGCACTTTGTTAAATTATATTACAAATAGTGTTTATAGTTTAGTGTAGACAAAAGACGATGGATGCTATTTTTGCAAGTCATTACAAATTGTAAGCAATTCATAAAACCAAAAGGATCAACCTTTCTGTACGTTTCCTATTAACAATAATTTCTTATGAATATTGAATGGATTTGGATAAGAATATACAAACATCTACCGACTACGGGTTGTTGGTTGAAGAAATCGGATATACGCAGCTCGATACGGTAGAAGAGTAGTATGACTGATGAATATATCCACGCTGCCATTGAGCAGACCTTCTGCAGTATTTCCTCTTAGAGTCCAGATTGCCGTTCGTTTTATTTCACTTCCAATCGAATACCCAATGCTATGGACAATTAAATTAGATATTAGTTGCAAGTAGATATCTATAGTTTCTTATTTTATTTTGCATTCCATATACTATCTGTAAATAGGACGATTCAAATTAAATAATGGAGTTTTTAAAACCATTTCTTACGTAAAATTAAGAGTGTACATCATATCTTGGAGAATTCGGGCAGAAAGGCCGCCATTTAGAATCAGTTGACCATCTACTTGGGTGACATTGTTTTCTGATGCGCTCTCTGACGACATCTGAGTTAAAAATTTAAAATTTTTAATTAAAAAAACAAATAATGTGATAAAATGAATATATCATCAAAAGATGATTAAAAGATCAAAAGAATGAAGATGGGATGAAGATCAAAAGATTGATTAATGATCATTTCTACAAAAATGAAACTATAATGTAGACCAACGACCCTGTCCATTATGCAACACCATTACACCAATTGCTGATATTTGTACTGGCAGTTATAATTGAATGTCATTGACTCTTTGATGACTTTGATGAATTCTTCTTTAAGGATGATTCCATGGGGGGAAATGTTAATGTTCTCCTCTTAATTACAATTATTCAATCCTATCGTCCCTTAAGGAACCAAATAGCCTATCTCCACTTTTCGTTTTGTGGACGAAATTGCCTATCTCCATTTTTCGTTTTGTGGACGAAATTGCCTATCTCCATTTTTCGTTTTGTGGACGAAATAGCCTAAACGCCATGTAGCCTAAATGCTGCGCCATGTATGTAGAGGGTGTCTAGGCTATGGAGATAGGCTATTTCGTCCACAAAACGAAAAGTGGAGATAGGCTATTTCGTCCACAAAACGAAAAGTGGACATAGGCTATTTGGTTCCTTAAGGGACGATATTATGTATATTGGCCTTTTAAATCATTTTAAATTTTTTTGTTTACTATTTACTATACAGTTAGAAAATCTAAGTCTACTCTAAATTCAAACATACAGCTAGCTGTATATTAAAGCTATTAAGCTTCTGAATTTGTTTGCTTTGCTTTGGCATCAATGCTTCTCAGGGCCGCAGCGAGGGGGGGGCCGGGGCCCCCCGAAATCGAAGAAAAGAAAGGAATTTTTACCTTAAAACTTAATTTTTCAATTATTATTTGTCGGGCCCCTCCCGAAATTTTTTTCTGGCTGCGGCCCTGATGCTTCTTTGGGTTTTTACAATGCCAATGCAATGACACAACTTATTTTTTAAAATAAAAACAAAAATTAACTTACCAACACATGTCCAGCCAGGTTAATATTTCTCCAGTCTTGTCTTCTCTGCAGTTTATGATGAATAGCTTGGAAGAAATTATAATACTCACTACATTGGAGATCAAAATAACTACCATTCAACGCTTCTAAATTCATAGTATTTTGTATCACCAGCTTTTTAGTCATTATTTCATATTTCATGTGATATAGTTCCCAAAATTCGACTAAAAAAGTTCCAAAAATGGGATCCAAATATTCAAATGATATAAAAATGTCACTGAACACTTTATTGATTTTTACCAATTGAGTTTTAATATTGGAAACCCATTCTTTAGGAATGGAAACATTAAAATGGTCAACTAAATCCACTAAAATTATTATTGGTCCTTCACGGGGGAATACATTCATTGTTTTGTTGGGAATCACATTTGTTATAATATCAGTCCAATAACTCTCGATAAAATCATTCCCCTTGATCGATATAATGGTTATTCCTGAGTCATTTCTGGTCCAGAATTCACCATGTTCCTTTATCTGAGGCAACGAAATGCATGTAATTGTCACGGTAGAAGTTTCAGCCATCTGATAAGAATGTCCTAAATAAATTTCAATAATTTAGTATAGATAGGGCAGCAATCACTTAATATATAATTACTTAGATATTAACTTGCTAAAAGTGTTTTATTTCAAGATTAAAAATTGAGTCATCGTTGTTACTAAAAACGTTTGTTAAATATTGTTTGCAGTTTCTATTAATGAGTATTTATAAGTTATAAGTTATATTAAAAAGCAAAAATGCATTTAAAAAATTATAAAACCTTGTTCGCAGGCTTCAGAAATAATCGTTATTTGTGAATGTTCGGAAACTCGTTTAGCTTGTAAACAATTCCAAAAATGTTGGGAACCCAAGACGGAAATATATTCATGGATAATAAAAATGAGACATATCACAGATAGTTTGCAGTCCACACAATTCCAAAGAGGTAGTTGACTATGTAATTTCATTTTGGCTACTGAGAATTTCTAAGCTTGAGCCGATTTTCCGAACATTCTGTGTCTCTTTAGTATTGTCAACATTGGACATTCTTGCACTCTATAAACCATTTTGCCTTTGTCAAGGTGACAGTTTGGTTTCACTGCAGCTGCAAAATATATATTTGGCAGCAGTATTGTTAAATTGTCATGAAAAATTGTTTGCAGTCAATCATGAAGCAAACAAAAGGAGGGTGCCAAAATATAGTTTCGGTATTTACATAATAATGTTTGACTAAAACCTTTCAATAATTTGGTCTACGTCTTTATGTACTTTTATAAGTATAAATATGTAGTTGTTTACAAATTGTGTTTAGTTTTCTTGATGCATGGTAATCCATTACCACTTACTTGCTGTATCTATTTAAAATCTATCATTTGCACACATCTTTAAATACAAAATCATTCAATAAAAATACAAAGCCCGATAAAACGTATAATACCTTTACTTAGAATGTTACTTTCTTCACAATGAAAATGAAGCATATCACAAAATCAGAGTTGTCAATGTTTATTCAGAGACAACCTACATCGATTGAGAAATGCTAACCTAGCTACATTTTCTGACGCAAAAAGTTCATTTCGAATTTAAGAATATTGACCAATATTACTACAAGAACGTATACATATGTGGAATGGGCCTAATATTTTCTAGATTTCTAAACGAATTAATGAGTTAAGCTTAATAAGACTTAAGCGCCGACTAAAATTCAGCATTAGGCTTAATACCTATAGGCTTTACGTTTAAAGACTAGTCTTTAAGCTTAATGCCGGGCATTTTCATTAAGCTTATTGCCTAGTAATGGAAAAATAAAAATACAGAATAGCTTAATATCAACGCGCACATGAAAAACTAATAACAACATAACTATCAGGTTGATTTTGCAGATTTACTTTACTATAATAATTTCGTTAATTCATAAATTCTATAACTCATTACAAAAAAATCAAAACTAAATTTTCTGCATTTCCAAATATTTTGGATAATGGAAATGAAACGAAAAATCAAAGCTGAATAATATTACTTAACTATGGCTACTCAGAAAACAGTTAATGATATTGTAAAAAACTCAGTTTAAGAACATACTTTTACCACTTTAAACATCACTTGGCATTTCAACTATTATTTGAGTTTTGTAGAATTATTCAACCTTCTTAAATTCAGTTCGTGTTCGTTCCAGCCCTGAATTATGAAATTCAACACATTTTTTCTCTAATGTAGCGGTGATTGTGTTAAGGTAGTCGTTTGGGGTGGCTGAACGATGTGTACTGCGTCATTCATGAGCTGTTTCGTTTCATCCGTATTTGGTGGCATTTTGGCACACGAAAATATAGTTTGAACTCCGATATTCAACTTTGTATAAATTTTATTAAATTGGCCTTTGAACTGTTTCCCTAGCATCATGTCGGCGACATCAACTGCAAACATCTGGATGGAGTCAGTTTTCAATGAACCACGTTTGATCACATCAAAAACACGGCCTGGGGTTCCAACTACAATTTGGATTCCATTCTCCAGTATCTTCTTCTCCTCCCGCACATCAGATCCCCCTACACATGCATGACAAGTCACTCCTGTGTATTTACCCAATGCTAAAATATTCTTGGTTATTTGTTGAGCAAGATCTCGAAATGGCACTAAAATGAGAGCTTGGCAAAATGGATTTTCTGGTTTTATCTTTTGAATAATGGCGATTGAAAATGCTGTAGTCTTCCCAGTTTGAGGTGGAGCCTGAATAATAATCCTCTGCCCACTGATGCAAGGAACGATGACGCTTTGCTGAATTTCCAAGGGGTTTTCAAAACCAAATAGGTAAATTCCTTTTAATAAGCTTTTATTTAATTTCATGTCTTCAAAACTGACGGCAATGTGCTCCAATTTAACTTTATCAGGTTCTTCATTTTTTATTTCCGCTTTTTCGGTTTTATTAGTTGGCACCAAATCTTTTTTCTGTTTAATAAACCTCTCCATTCTCGGAGGGATTTTGGAGTAGCTAATTGGTTTGGGGATGGGTAAAGTATCAACTTGATCAGATTCTGTGTTAACCTTCTGATCGCTATTTTCCATTTTGGACTGAAATTGTTTTATTCTTTTCAGATCAGGTTCTCCTATTTTTCCGACGATATGCACTGGTTCCTTCATGAATGATTTCGATGCCTCCAACACACCTGGTGTTATTTCGGCAGAAGATAATATAATTTGAACATCGGTATTGAATCTTGTAAAAACCTTCTCCAATTCTTCCTTTATGAATATGTGGAACAATTCGTCGGCTACATCAATAACAAGCATTTGGATAAATTCAGGCGTCAATGAACCACGTTTGATCATATCAAAAACACGGCCTGGAGTTCCAACCACAATTTGGACCCCGTTCTCTAATTTTTTCTTTTCATCTTTGACTTTCATTCCTTCGGAACCTCCGATACTTGCATGGCATGTCACTCTAATGAATTCACCCAAATTCCATATATTCTTGTTTATTTGTTGGGCGAGATCGCGAGAATGGAACTAAAATGAGAGTTTGGCAAAAACGATTATTAGATTTTAACTTTTGAAGAATAGCAATGGAAAAGGCTGTCGTTTTTCCAGTTTTCGGAGGACTCTGGATAATAACATCCTGTCCATTGATGCAAGGAATGAATACTCGACGTTGAATATCCAAAGGATTTGTGTAGCCGAATGCTTGGATCCCTTTTAACAGCATTGGATTTAAATTCATTTCTTCGAAACTACACACATTTAATTCAATTGCGACAGCGTCGTTATTTCTAAGTTTTGATTCGTCGACTGCATTATCGATTTCAGAATCTTCTTTAATCCTCCAGTTAGGTATGTGAGTCATGTTTTTCTCCGTTGGCTTTGAAGTGACTTTAAACATTTACCTGAAAAATAAATCCAAAAATAATTTCCCTGCAATTAAAGAATCTCTGAAATGCAAAATACTAAAACCACCCCTGAAATTCAGCATACATGCAGCACTCTAAATAGTTACGTCTACGGTTTTACATTCAGTCATGTTTCATCTTGTGATTAAAGCTTAGTAGATACTCAATTTTAAACATTTTAACGCTTGAATCGTTTAGAAACCAGATTTTAAAACCAAATGATTCCCTGACATCAACCTAACCAATGGCAGTTGCTAAAATTATTTGCAACTGGCAATCAGTTGGACTAAATTAGTTCAAAATAGATAATTTATAATAAATTATAAAAAGTTATGCAGTACCGTATTTAGAAGTCGATTGTGAAGGGGACAATGACGTCACGCGACTATATAAAAAATTTTGGCTTATCTTGTCTAAAATAAGTCAAAAAACCTAAAAATCAAATAAAATCGCTTCATCAATTTTTTGGTATTTTCAGTAATTTTTTTTTCCTTGCATTTCGGGCTATTTGCCCGCAAATTTCTTCTCAATAAAGCCTTGAAACTTTGATTTATATAAACAAATTCCTCGCTATAAAAGGAGGAGTTCAGTCAGTTACTTTGAAATTTAGTTTTAAATGGAAAGGTCGTTCTTCAATGCTCAAATAAACGACTAAATGGCATTTATATTATAATTATTATAGCTTAAATAAATGTAAAATGGAAATCAAATTAAAAGGAACTATAAAAACACATGTGCAGGCAGAATGTGCTGAGAGGGCTGATTATTACTCTAAGCTGCCTGCAATTTGTCCTAACATACAATTTGCGCACAAACGCACAATAATATTAACTTCCAAGGGGAATCACAATGTGTCTCATTTGGTACAAAATAAATAACTAAATAAGTCTATCTGTACTGTAGAGGACTTATGGCAACGCAACCTCAATCATTTCTTGTGGCTTAGAAAGTAGTTAATAAATTGTTAGAAAGTTACAGAAACTTTTATTACAAGTAAATAGGAATTATTAGCACAAATTTACTATTTTGGCTGCAACCGATTCATTTGTATAAAAGTATTGTTTAGTAAATACTCGTAGCATAATACCTACTCCTTCTACAGTCTGCATTTCGATTCGTGAACTTAGCAATTCAAATAACTCCTGCATTGCGTAATTGAATTAAGAAAGTCATTTAACATGTACGTGATCTATGGGTCCGTAGTTGTATTCAGTGACAAATAAATGATCACCTGTGGCCTTAACGTAAAATAAGATTCAGTTTAAAAACGCCATACAATATAAAATAGATATGTTTACAAAGATTTAGGGCAAACTGAAATGCAAATAATGTTATAAGAAGTTCCTAGTGAAGACTGCAAGATTTCTAACAACTTTATTTACTCCTTTCTGACAGCTTTTATATTTGCATTTTGTGAAAAATATTATTCATCTAAAGCAACTTTTAAATCAAAATTATAAGAATTATAGTCGGGCATGAATGGTAAATAATTTTTCTGTCCAACAATAGTCCAGTTTTACATATTCTATTATTCCTGCATTATTCCACATCGTCCCCTCTGACTAAATTTTGGTAAACTAATAACTGATGACTGAATTCTACAAAGATACGTCTTAATAATGAAATGTCAAGTAACGAAAATTATAGTAAAATACATTCCGTTATTCAATCCTTTATTATTATGATATTATTATGATGCCTTTATCATTATTATAAGTCTTACGAATATTAATTTATAATGCTTTTGTATATTTCTTTAATCTTCCATTATTAAAATTAATTTTTTTTGAACGACATAAATTAAAATTATGTATTTGCAGAATAGGCGTAGGATTACGTGTGTGACATTTTTTCAAGCGTCAGGGAGATAACCTATGAGTTTTTAAATGTTTTACTTTTCATTGAAATTATTCTTCGAAATTTTAAATTAACATGCAATCACGTTATTATGTTTCTAAATTACCACTTTCATCAAGAGCGTGAGTCATGTAAATTAGATTCCCTTCACTATCGGTGTAACGCCGGAAATTCAGCTTGGTTTCCACGCTGGCTGCCTGTAAAATGCAAGTTAAAATGGAAAAAAATCATTATTTAAGCATTGCTTATTAAATCTTCCTATATTATTATAAGAATGCAGTATTATTATTAGTCAAACAATATTATTTACCATTCTCCCAGATATTGGTTCCAATACGAAAACAATATACAGGGTGAGAAACAAAAACAAAATATTAATCTTCATGGCTTGTTGAAGTAGATTATGGACGATATTTGTATATTCAGTAGTCAATTTTTTTGCTGGGGGATGTTTCAATGACGATGATAAAATTGTTTTCCTCAACCGCTCTTTATATACCCTGCTATAGTGACAGATTTAGACTTTCAGCAATTAAAATATAATTTTCCTCATTCCATTTCGTTGGTTTATCAAGGTTTTTCTTAATTTACAATCTACATAGTTACGATTACGAATAAATATGTAAAGTAATTAGGGTTAATATCTGCTTCATCATATATACTACATAGTTATATTCATGGTGAAGCCTATCAGATTGGTTTACGACTTACGAGTAGAGATTACACAAGAAACTACTAATTTCGATTTTATATCACGGTAATAAGTGAATTAAGGCTTTAAGCTTAATGCATAGTCTAAAGGCTTAAGTCCGCAAATAGCCAGCCACCAAGCCAGCATAGCAATAGAAGATAATCAAATCATCGATCTTTTAATATGTGTTTTGTTATAAACATTGATTTCGTTAAGCGAAGTTCATTAAGCGAATATTTACTTACAATTGTTGGATCATTACTAATGATCCAAAAATTTCGTAGTTCTCCACGAATTACGAAATAAAACTATAGATAAAGTCTCCACAAAATATTTGCTTGGCCTCCAATATTAATTGATCGCTTTGACAGTTTTTATTTAGGTATGCAGCTGGTAAATGAAATAAGAACATAATAATATTATTAACCCATTTACCTGGCTCGGAAACTATACTTCCCATTAGAATCAATTGGTATTTGACAAACTTATAAGTATACTTTCCGGTAATGGTCATATTATCGTTATGATGGAACGAAACTGTTATAGAAATGATACGATGCTAGTGAATTATTTCATTTGTGTTCCGGCAGTCTAGGCTGACTGTTAGTTTTAAAAAATATCTTTTCAACTTATTTACGACTCTAGTAATTCCGAAACTAAAAATGTAATTGGAATTGCTAGCATGAGAAAACTACACAAATTTCCCTCAAGGGCTAAACAGATACATGTTAGCATGAAAAGGAAGCAAGGAAGACCTCCAGGCATAACCAAAAAACTCCTTAGAAAAATTAAACTCCTTAGTTTTCGAGTAGAAGGATTGCTACATAGTAATTGTCTTTATTAGATAAGGAATTTCTAATACGAAGTATTTGAATCAATTGACCAACTTTTAAATACATTCCATTTACTGTGACACCTTGTAATAATAAATATCATTGGAAGCCCCAATCAATAACCACTCCATTTAATTTACGATTTTATTGTGTTTTGAACATCTTTGTGGTTATTAACATTTTTTATATAGTGAATTAATACGTTACAATAATAGCAGATTAGGTTTACGTAATGGGTTTGAACGTTCCCAGAAGGTGAAGGGATTGGTGTACAATGTAAACTACAATTATAAAGGGTTTAGCACCGACTATTTCTTAGTTCAACAAATATAAGTCATTAAAGGTTAGTTTGGTTCTTTTGGATCCTTATGAATATGACTACAATACATTGCAACTTTTTTTTGAACGAGGAATTGTAGAAAAATCATCGTTGCTGAAAATTCATTGACGAGTAAACACAGGAGAAAGGGTCCGTCTGACGTAGGTTTTTCGTCCAGCATACACAAATAAACCACGGCATAAGTCACATTCACAATTTTGATACAAAACATGACATCGGCACTATGGGAGATACGGATTCAGAAATGGAATTTAACGGCATCTGGTAATAAATATATCTGTAGTGTTTTAAGGTTGTAACTTGCAAAGCGAGAAACAATTAAAATGTAAAGGCTCTGACTAACTGGTATAATAATTGGTGGAAGTAAGTTTAGGTATATTGAATTGTGTTCGCAGCGTTTAAAAGTCAAGTATGTATGGTTATGTAACTTTACAGTTACGTCAACCCTTATCATTATTTGTTACGTCCGTGTTCGAAATTATGCATATTTTAATGGTGTTGTCATGCATGTCATATAGAGAAGTGTACTTATAAATACTAAATATGATTATATCAAAAGCAGTTTAAATCGACCATGATTTACAGAAAGTAAAGAGCCGAGGTTAACAATGACATCTTTCTTTAATTATTTACAAGGTTGAAATCACATTTACCCAACAACACTGCTGATATACTGGGTTATTTTGCAATGATACACGTAAAATATATCATTATTTTTGATTGTCCTGGTATCAACATGATCATGCATATTATTATGATCATGGACACGGACATAGGAAATTTTTCATTGTGATTGGCGAATGATTTTTAGTGGTTATTATCACAAAAATTTCAACCAGGTTCATTCTGAACTATTTTAAACTGAACTAATCAACTATTTTTTGTCGTTGTTAATTAAAAAATTGTTTTAGACCATAATGGGCTATCATAAGCATTGGATGATAGCAATACTCATGTACATATAGCATAATGCAGCCGCGTGACGCGTATCAAGGGTCTCAGTACCGTATTTAGAAGTCGATTTCGGAGGGGCAAGAAAAATTTTGGCTTATTTTGTCTGAAATGAGTCAAAAATAGCCGATTTCGGGGGGGCCCCCAATGCTCCCCCTTAATACAGCCTTGAGTTTCGTTTATTTATTTATTTATATATTTAACCCACTAGCTACATCATCAATACATGAATAGTTGAGGTCAGTATCAATAGAGGTATACTCAATTGTTTATTGTTCAAGAAGGTACCTTTTTAGCATTTTCTTAAAGGTATTAAAATTATCAATACTAGATATCGTCTGCTTAACATTACAAGGTAACAAGCCATTTTATCATGACTGCTACAAAGTAACAAACCATTTTATCATGGCTGCTACAAAGTAACAAGCCATTTTATCATGGCTGTGACAAGGTAACAAACCACATCTCTTGATACATTGGTTTGTTACCTTGTCGTAGCCATGATAAAATGGTTTGTTACTTTGTAGCAGCCATGATAAAATGGTTTGTTACTTTGTAGCAGTCATGATAAAATGGCTTGTTACCTTGTAATATTAAGCAGACGATATATTGTTTGGTAGTGTAAACCACAATAAAATACCAGAGAATAGACATGTTTTTTTATATAATTGTGTTTTTCCTTGATATACTGGAGTTGTGTAAGTATTCTGACGTGTTATAGTAGTATTTACATTAACAAAGTCCAAACAGTTTAGAAAGTAAGGAGGACATATATTATTATACACTGTGTAGGCAACCTTAAGTATCTCATACTTATACAGATATGTTGGGAATAACAACTTTAAATTTAAAGAAATGTCATGCTTTACAGAATCAAATTTGTCTCGACCTAAAACAAATCGACCACATCGGCTTACGAGCTTGGTAATTATATCAATGTTATATTTAGGTGCAGTACCCCATATTCCAGACATATATTGAATAATAGGTAGAATTAATGAATTAACAACTAGTTTCCTATTTACAACAGACATATAAGGTTGAAGAGGGTATAATGACCACAATTTAGAGTCTACCTATCACTTATATCATAAGTCCATTTCATATTAGAATCTATAATTAAACCTAAGCAAGTAATCTTATCAACAGCATAACTTTTAAGCAGACAGCACCGAGGGATTTTACAATGTGTGGTCTTCCATCTATCATAAATTGCGTTTTATCCACATTCAGCTCCATTCTATTAGTGGACATCCATTCTAGTATACTCAGCATATCTTCTTCAATACTTTGAATTAAAGCTGCTATACTATCTGGTGGCCCAGCTATAGAAATGGAAGTATCGACAGCAAATAATATACTTAAACTATTCTTTATAGCTAATGGCAAGTCATTAATAAAAATAGTAAATAAAATAGGCCCTAATACACTACCCTGGGGCAGTCCTAACTTAGTGTATCTAATATCAGATACATTGTCACTATCAATAAATACAAATTGACCTCTGTCCTCTAAATATGACTTAAACCAGAATGGGTCAATACCGGGACGTATACGGGACCCGATATCCGACTATACGCGACCCACCATCCCGCAATACGGGTCCCGAAAATCCCAATTTATCCAAAAAAAACTCAAAAATGTCAACAATTGTAAAAAAACATCAGAAATGTCAACAATTGTAAAAAAACATCAGAAATGTCAACAATTGTAAAAAAACATCAGAAATGTCAACAATTGTTTAACATTGTCAAAAATGTCAAAAAGTGTCAAAAATTATCAAAAATGTCAACAATTGTTTAACATTGTCAAAAATGTCAAAAAGTGTCAAAAATTATCAAAAATGTCAACAATTGTCAAAAAATGTCAAAAACGCCAAAAAGTGTCAAAACTATCAAAAATGTCAACAATTGTCAAAAATTGTCAACAATTGTTTGACATTGTCAGAAATGTCAAAAAATGTCAACAATTGTTTAACAGTGTCAAAAATGTCAAAAATGTCAAAAAGTGTCAAAATTGTCAAAATTTATCAAAACTGTCAAAAATTAACAACAACTGTCATAAAATTCTTATTCAGAATATTTAAATTGGCCAATGCGGACAAAAAAACAATTTTGCATATGTGTGGTTACAAAGGACTTTGAGCGCTCTTAGTCGCTAACCTCTAATAATTGCACAAAGCAGTTCACTAGTTCCGGCTTTGTGCACAATTCTTAAAGGCTAACTGACGGCTGACAGGCTCAAAATTCTTTGAAGCCAGACAAATAGAACTTAACTTACAAACAAAAAGTCTAAAAAATTAAAGTTTAATAAAAGTATGTAAGTATGCTCATATTTTTATTAGTTTGAATTATGTACAAAGTTGTCTTTTATAATAATGGTATGCATTCACTACAAAAGATTGTCTCTAAAGATGAAAGACCAGGGTTGTAGAAAACGTTTACCTCACGGTTTTCTGTCTCTTTCAAGGCATTAATTTCTGCCTGACTTGCAGTATCATTTACCATTACATCGTCCCATACACTCCAAGCATAACGGCCAAATGGCGAACGCTTGTAAAAAACTTCCTTCTAATTTATGGGGGGTATAATTAAGGTGAGTACTGTTATAAGTAATTAACCCTCGTAATTTTTTTCCTTAAAAAAAGAAAAAAATCTTTACCGTCTATGTTGGTTGGCCCTTTAGCAAGATTAGCAACAATTGCGTTTACTTCTAAAAAAAATTACGAGGGTTAATTGCTTATAACAGTACTAAAGTAAATTTCTATTGCAGGGCCACGGCCACAGGAAACCTTAATTATACCCCCCATAAATTAGAAGGAAGTTTTTTACAAGCGTTCGCCATTTGGCCGTTATGCTTGGAGTGTATGGGACGATGTAATGGTAAATGATACTGCAAGTCAGGCAGAAATTAATGCCTTGAAAGAGACAGAAAACCGTGAGGTAAACGTTTTCTACAACCCTGGTCTTTCATCTTTAGAGACAATCATTTGTAGTGAATGCATACCATTATTATAAAAGACAACTTTGTACATAATTCAAACTAATAAAAATATGAGCATACTTACATACTTTTATTAAACTTTAATTTTTTAGACTTTTTGTTTGTAAGTTAAGTTCTATTTGCCCGCTTGAAAGAACTATGAGCCTCTCAGCCGTCCGTTAGTCTCAAGGTGTCGAGTGTGCCGTAAATGCCGCATGTCGTAAATGCCGTAAATTGAATTTGCGGCATTTGGTATTTGGCGGCATGCCGTAAATGCCTTAAATGCCGTAAATTATTTTTTAAGTTTTTAGCTGTTTATATACATAAATTGATGTGGGAAGTGAGAAATAACACGCTAAAAGTGCTTTTATACATCAATATTGTGTATTAACATCATTTTAGGCCACTAATAGTGGCTTTAAAGCTTTGAAAAGAGAAAACTCATTTTATAACTTATGACAGTTATCATTTATTACAAAATGATCAAAATTAAATTTTTTGTACTTCCATTAGTTAAAAATTACCATTAAAATGTCTATTACGTGTATTATGTATTTTACGGCATTTACGGCATATACGGCATTTACGGCATATACGGCATTTACGGCATATAGGGCATTTACGGCATTTACGGCATATACGGCATTAACGGCATTTACGGCATGCGGCATCTGAAAATAATTTACGGCATGCCGCCTTTATACTCTAGCTTTAAGAATTGTGCACAAAGCCGTAACTAGTGAACTGCTTTGTGCAATTCTTAGAGGTTAGCGACTACGAGCGCTCAAAGTCCTTTGTAACCAAACATTCTAACTGACAAGCTAAAATATAATTGTAGTCTCGTACATTCTCAAATCTCTTGTCCGGTTAAGGAGTAATAAATCGGAATATGCAAAATTGTTTTTTGACCGCATTGGCCAATTTGAATATTCTGAATAGGACATTTTATAATAAATATTGATAATTTTTGACATTTTTTGACATTTTTGACAATGTCAAACAATTAATTGTTGACATTTTTGATAATTTTCGACACTTTTTGACATTTTTGACAATGTTCAACAATTGTTGACATTTTTGACCATTGTTGACATTTTTGATAATTTTTGACACTTTTTGATAATTTTTGACACTTTTTGACATTTTTGACAATGTTCAACAATTGTTGACATTTTTGACAATTGTTGACATTTTTGATAATTTTTGACACTTTTTGATAATTTTTGACACTTTTTGATAATTTTTGACACTTTTTGACATTTTTGACAATGTTCAACAATTGTTGACATTTTTGACAATTGTTGACATTTTTGATAATTTTTGACACTTTTTGATAATTTTCGACACTTTTTGACATTTTTGACAATGTTCAACAATTGTTGACATTTTTGACAATTGTTGACATTTTTGATAATTTTTGACACTTTTTGACACTTTTTGATAATTTTTGACACTTTTTGACATTTTTGACAATGTTAAATAATTGTTGACATTTCTGATAATTTTTTACAAATGTTGCCATTTTTGACATTTTTGATAATTTTTGACACTTTTTCACATTTTTGACAATGTTAAACAATTGTTGACATTTTTGATGATTTTTGACAATTGTTGACATTTTTGTAGTTTTTTGGATAAATTGGGATTTTCGGGACCCGTATTTCGGGTCATGTATATTCGGATTGACGGGTCCCGTATCGTTGGATTGTCTGGTCCCGTATTGTCGGATTGTCGGGTCGCATATCGTCGCATTGTCGGGTCGCGTATAGTCGGATATCGGGTCCCGTATACGTCCCGTCAATACCATACCATTTAAGTTTGCATAATAATAATTCTCTACAGACCTTATCGAATGCCTTACTTAAATCTAGAGATAGCAGTAAACAAATATTACCCTTATCAATATTATTAAGCATAAAGTCAGTTAAAGCTATTTGTGGATGTACAGTAGAATGTCTAGGCCTGAAACCAAATTGTTGGTTGCAGAGAACAATATTAGTCTCAATGTAATCTAAGAGATTATTTTTTACACACTTTTCCATTACTTTCAGGATTATAGGTTGATTACTAACCGGCCTTAGGTCCTTGGCTTGTAATACAACTGGTAAATTAGGAGATGGTATTATCTTTGAAGTTTTTATACATTTTGGGACTATACCAGAACTAAAACTTAAGTTCACTATGTTTAAAAACTGATTACAAACATTTAAAGAGGATAAAGAGTAATTAATCATAATAGCAGCTAAATTTAAATAGTCAATGTTTATACCTATATTATTCTTACATTTTCTCCAAGCGTTGCAGAGGGTACCCATATCAACTATGTCTACTTTGAACATAATATCTGTTAAATTTATTGAAGAAGGTTGGGTAGGAAAAGGAGGATAAGATAACAGTAAATCAGGGGAGCTAATATTAATAAAATAGTCATTAATGTCATTTGCGGATAGCAATAATATTTCATTACTATTCTTAGGTTTTAAATTTACCAGCGACTGTATACCTTTTACTGGCCCTCTTTCTTCTACTACTTGATTGACATAATTTTTGGTGTCTATGTGTATGAGCTGCTGTGTTGCTGTTGTGAGTTGAGCCCATCGCTAGCCATTCGCATTTCTTGATTACATTTAGAAAGCCACTATATAGTACACAACAGTTCAACATTGCGATTGATGTTTTATGAATAACCCTTTAATTTCTACTGGTCCAACTGTCTGCTGTATTATGTAAAATCCCCTCTCAAACTTCTATGTAGTATAATTATATGTCCGTCGACTTATCAGTACTATGTAGAGCATGATAACGCTTGGAAATTGAGGACATTTATCAAACACGTAAGTTATATTTTACCGTTACTTATGTATTATACGAATGAACATCGAGTCAGGTTTCCAGTGACGATTATATATGCATTGTGTCGATATTACATTTTAAGCAGATTTGAGTAGCATATTTGGACACATTATATTGCATGATACAATTTCAATTAAATTCGCCATTAAAATGTCTTCCATGAGAAGTAAAATTACAGCGAACTTAGTCGCTTTAAGTGAAAGGTTAACTAATACTCACACAGTTTTGTTACACCTTGTTGAAAATAATTTTCTAACTCTTCAAGAAATGGAATCAGTTGTAAGTATATTATTAACATTATTAACATTATTGCTAATTTTGAAAGACTTTGATGAGGTAAATGTAAATTATTTGATCTTTAGCAAAAGAAAACTTCCTTTGAAGGGAATTCAGAAATTTTCCTGTGTCTAATGAAAAGGGACATAGATTCGATTTGGAAGACCTTAAAGATTATATTCCAATCCACTAGTAATGGACATCTTGTCCAGATAATTGAACCAATCGAATCTCCTGAAGGCGGTAATTAATTAGCTAGCGAATATTTACATATTATTATCATTTTATACTTCTATAAAATTACTTTATATAATTACGTATAATTGTATTATTTATGCAAGTGTCACTAAAATAGAATATATGTACATTAAGGAATCGGAAATTCACAAAACCCTATTTCAGGAAAGTATTGAACCTTACACAAAGCTAAATTTGTTATCTGCATTAATATCTTGCATAAACGGCATACCGTAAATATTGTAATAACACCCTGGCGTTTAGGTTTCGTAAGACAAATTTTGGCCTGGTAAGCATTCTCACGAGAAAGCCAAGAGGCCAAGAAATTTCTCGGAAATTTCTCGGAAATAAATAGGCAAAATTTTTGAAATATTTCGCCAAACATTTCACTCCCACTTTCCTTGAAAAATGAAATATTTGAAATAAATGAAATAAATAGAGTACATGGCATTTATTTCAATTAATTTCAATAAATTTGGCGCGAAATAAATGAATTGCGCATGCGTGTACACATGCGCATTGTATTTATTTCATTAATTTCAAAAATTTCTTTTATTTCATTAATTTCAAAAATTTGTTTTATTACATTAATTTCAAATATTTCAATTTTCAAGATAAATTCCTTGAAATAAGCAACTAACGCTATGTCTGCCAAGAATGGAAGCTAAATACATGACGGGAACCAATTTTCGCACGCTCAACACTCAAAAACTAACTCCCAACGAATGGTGTCAAATTAGGACCTAAATAAAGATGACAGTCAAGTTGCATATCAGTTAAACGTTACGTAATTTTGAATTTCAGAGCAATCAGTGGTCTGAAAATAAAATTTTCGAATTTGATGAAACAGCTGTAATGTACCGTTTACTGTACAACTGGACCGTTTTATTTTTTAGGATGATGAGACGTGAGGTGGTCCTACTGTGGAGGTCATTCAGGTGGGGTAAATTTTGTAGCGTGAGAAAATTGGCAACCTAAATCCACTCTTAAATTCCACCTATGTAAGTGAGAATACGTGCTGGGGTTTATTACAAGTAAATAAAAACACGGCGTGCGTATGTTACCGTTGAGATAAATGATAACCCAAACCCAAGTAAACTAAATCGAGTTACACAATAAATAATTAACATAAAACCATGGTACTGCCGTACTGCACTACAATACTCTAATTTATCAATAAATTCGTGTCCATGTTATCTTATCTGTTGATACGATGATGGCATTTAATATTCTATAATATAATCGCACTAATACCTGACTATCTATGTCTTGGTAGGAGAGACTAGGAAACCTGCATAAATTACGTAACGTAAAACCCCCTCTTTCAAGTGTAGCGCAAGTGCTAGCTGTAACGCTTTTGGACATCGTCTCCTTTTTTCAACTGCACACGCAATATATACACGTTCCTTGAAAGCACAAAAGCAAAATGCGCATGCCCCATCCCTCTAAACCAACGAAATGAATTGTTTCATATCATTATAATATCAGAACAATAATGCAAATTCACATAAGATGATTATTGGTGATTAAATGGAAATAATTAGCTAAAGAAGACTTTTTTGATTTTAAAGGGGAACATTCTGGGGTATTTATTAAAAATAGGGTATTTTATTATTCCCTGTATTTCCTACTACGAAATACAGTTATTATTTTGGTTTAGGACTTTTTCCATTTGACCCGGAATTGTTTTTATTACTGTGATGGTTGGCCTGCTTGATTTCTCTTGAGTGCCCCTTAGCTGGGTTCACTAGTATTATTACAATAATACTAGTAGCCCGAGCATGAGTGACTCGATTTCGAAAGATCTATAGGCATCCAGCATAATCATGTGTATTGGTTTATTTCGAAATACTTTTAACCCGTGGCGGGCTTATTGTTATGCGTTTGCGCATTGCAACAAAAAGCCGCAAAGTCTAAGAGACATGGATACATAGAACATAAGAATAAATATTTTTATTATATACTGATTCTACAGAAAGTTTAATATATTTTACTGGTATAAAAATTCAAGTGGCACCTTATGTACTAAGTTTTGATTTTTATATATTGTTAATTTTTTAATAAGTTTTGATATTTGTGTAGTTTAATCCTTTTGTCAATCAAAGTTTTAATCATTTTCATGAAATTTATTTTTTTCTAAAACAAGAACCAACGATGCCTGAAGACGGAACATTGGTTGGGTCACACTCGTTACGACTAAGTGATTTTGATAATTTTGCCCTTCTTGGCTCCGGAGTATTTGGTTCTGTTGTGAAAGCCAGACTTAAGAAAAAAGACAGATACTATGCAATTAAAATCACGTGATACTAATATTATTTAATAATAAAACTACAAATTAATTACTCAATTACTAAAAAAAGATTTTAAAATGCAAAAATTATCTTCCAGTCGCGACAATACCTACCGTGAGATAAATTGTCTTCTACGATCTGAACACGAAAATATAGTCAAATTCGAAAATGCATGGAAGGAAAAGATCACAGAAGAATTGGGAGAGCTTCACTACCAATTTGAGGACTACATAGGCTTAACCATTTACTGCATTCAAATGGAGCTGTGCGCTGGCCGAGATTTATCTGCATGGATATTAAAGCCCCCTGAGCAAAAAACTAGGGAAGATGCTAATCAGATTTGTTTACAGATTTCATTGGGAGTTCAAAGCCTGCACTCAAAAAACATAATTCATAGAGACCTGAAACCAGCAAACATCCTTCTACTCAATTCTTACCGAAAAGGTAGTAACAATATTGTTGTTAAAATAGGAGACTTGGGGATGTCCAAACAAAGCTCCAAGGAATCCAGAGCAAGTAGAAGAAGTATAATGACCAACTGTGGAACAGAACGATATAGAAGCCCCGAACAGGTAAATTTATCCTCTTTTCAATTCTCTTTGTATTTTAGCTCGCCTGAATAAGGCAGCTTATAGAACCACACAGTCTGTCCGTACGTCCGTCCGTCCGTCCGTCCCCACGATAACTTTCGAAAGCAATGACGGATATTGACCAAACTTGGCAAAAACAATGCCTATGGACCACTGACGATCCCTATTGAATTGGGGGTAAATCGGTCCATTGGTTACTGAGATAACGCGCGCTCACTTTGTCTTCATTTTGATAGTCAAAGTGAAAATTTGGCATTAAATGGACATTAAAAAGTTCAATGGCGTTTCCTATAAATTGTTAGCGGGATAGTATAAAATATTTCAATCCGCTTCTACCAAATTTGAGATTTTATAATAAATCAAATTAAACCGAATAATAACTATTAGACGATGGAAAAAATCTATTTTGGGTTTTTATTCAATTTTATAGTCAAATTTACATTTTTTGATTTCCTTTAAATTTAAATAATCATTAAGATTAAATATCTGTTTTCATAGTCAACATTAATCAATTTAGATTTTCTGTTGATTTTCATAGTCAACATTAATCAATTTAGATTTTCTGTTGATTTTCATAGTCAACATTAATCAATTTAGAATTTCTGTTGATTTTCATAGTCAACATTAATCAATTTTGATTTTCTGTTGATTTTCATAGTCGACATTAATCAATTTTGATTTTCTGTTCATTTTCATTGTCAAAATTAATCAATTTTGATTTTCTGTTCATTTTCATAGTCAACATTAATCAATTTTGATTTTCTGTTGATTTTCATAGTCAACATTAATCAATTTTGATTTTCTGTTGATTTTCATAGTCAACATTAATCAATTTTGATTTTCTGTTGATTTTCATAGTCAACATTAATCAATTTTGATTTTCTGTTGACTATGAAAATCAACATTAATCAATTTTGATTTTCTGTTGACTATGAAAATCAACATTAATCAATTTTGATTTTCTGTTGATTTTTCAAATAATATAGCTTCGTTTCCTTATAATATCAATGTCTGAATGTTTAATATGTCATAGCTACATATATAAAGACCCAATTCTGAAAGTTTGATCAAAATACGTACGCTCGGTTTTGTGCTACGTGCGAGTACTTTTTGTCTATCAAAATGTGTACACGTTAACCTTTAATCAGGCGAGCTTCTGTTACGGCTTGCTGTAGGTTTTTGAATATAATCTACAACAATGGTTGTTAATTTGAAGGAGACAGAAGGAGACTATAGTATATTAACGGATGTATTTTCCATGGGAATAATTTTCTTGGAAATTCTGTACTCAACTGTTGAAAGGAAAGAAATCTCAGTCGAAGATACCAGAAGTGGATCTCTGCCGAAAGAATTTAATTTCTCATTCCATTCCGAGGTAATAACAGCCACGTTTTTGATAATTTATAGGAGGTACTTTTGTATGTAGGTATACAATTCATTACAAATTACATTGACCATGAAATACTTTTTGTAGGGAGTCCTAATCAAGGCGATGTTGTCACACAATCCAGATGATAGACCCAACTCGGAGTCTGTGACGAACCAGTTAAATAGTTTGTGGTACCCAAAAGGTGAGAAGACAGCACATTTTGAAATTGTACATTGCGTACTAAAGAAACCCGAAAGCCAATGAAAGATTTGCTTGCAACCTGCAGAATATCTGTTTTGTGCTCTAGTCTTGTATAACGCATTTTATTAAAAAAATTGTGCGAAAATGAGCAGCCAGTTGGTAGTGAGCATGCCCTGCTACATTAAAGTCTGAAAACTATTTGGCTGGATCGAAATATAACTAATTAGTATTAGCATCCATATAATTCGTCTACTTTCAGCCCACACAACCCTATTGATGTAAAAAACGGGTGTTTTTCTCATAACGATAGTCTTGGTCACAGTTTGAGTAGTTATTATTATTATTATTATTATTATTTATTCATTTCTTGATGATGTGACCAGTGGTCCTTACATCGTAGAATTAACACAACTGTTAATATTATATCTTAATTAATGCTTTGGAGTTGGGCTGAGTGAGTGCTGACAAGGCGATAACCAGATTAAAGAGTGTGAAGAAATTGTAAACATAGACATTTAAGGCTGTAAAATGTAGCACAGTTAATATGACTCGAGTTGTGGTTACTTATCTCACATTGATAAATATATTACATCGGCTGACCAGACCTAAAACACAATCAGACGGCAAATATTATAGTTACAGATTACATTGAATAATTCATTAGTTGGAATATTATTACAGCGGTGATAGAGTAAAGAGTAGCTCGTCCTTGTAAGTTGATATCAGTTAAGATCCATTAAAATAGTTTGAAAATCGTGGGAAGATGTATTCTGCACATTTTTCTGTTACTTAGCATATTCTGCAGCATTTCCATGAGAGAATATTACATTTCCACAGTATCCTAAGTCAGCGAATTAAATTTTTATAAAAGAATTGAAGGTGACAAGGGTACAAAAATTTTGCTTAAAACTATAGCAAATAGCTTCATGACATGAAGTGTATATGTATGATTTAAATAGCGTATATTCTATTAATATATAAAGTTTTAAAGTGCTTAACATATTGTATATCATTGACAAATTTCTCTAAATTTTTTGATTGCGAAACTCATTGATACATTTCCTTTAAATTTACAAAATCTTAAAGTAGGTAAATCGTTTTTCCATGAGACTTTTCATTAAGGTAATAAAACCAGGGTATCTCAAAACCTTGCTTAAAAATAATGCAAAACTCATTGACACATTTCTTTTAAATTTACAAAATCTTAAAGTAGGTAACTCGTTTTTCCATGAGACTTTTGTATCTCAAAACCTTGCTTAAAAATAATGCAAAACTCATTGACACATTTCTTTTAAATTTACAAAATCTTAAAGTAGGTAAATCGTTTTTCCATGAGACTTTTGTATCTCAAAACCTTGCTTAAAAATAATGCAAAACTCATTGACACATTTCTTTTAAATTTACAAAATCTTAAAGTAGGTAAATCGTTTTTCCATGAGACTTTTCATTAAGGTAATAAAACCAGCGTATCTCAAAACCTTGCTTAAAAATAATGCAAAACTCATTGACACATTTCTTTTAAATTTACAAAATCTTAAAGTAGGTAAATCGTTTTTATCTCAAAACCTTGCTTAAAAATAATGCAAAACTCATTGACACATTTCTTTTAAATTTACAAAATCTTAAAGTAGGTAAATCGTTTTTCCATGAGACTTTTCATTAAGGTAATAAAACCAGCGTATCTCAAAACCTTGCTTAAAAATAATGCAAAACTCATTGACACATTTCTTTTAAATTTACAAAATCTTAAAGTAGGTAAATCTTTTTTCCATGAGACTTTTGTAACTCAAAACCTTGCTTAAAAATAATACAAAACTCATTGACACATTTCTTTTAAATTTACAAAATCTTAAAGTAGGTAAATCGTTTTTCCATGAGACTTTTGTATCTCAAAACCTTGCTTAAAAATAATGCAAAACTCATTGACACATTTCTTTTAAATTTACGAAATCTTAAAGAATCCAAAACTCATTGACACATTTCTTTTAAATTTACAAAATCTTAAAGTAGGTAAATCGTTTTTATCTCAAAACCTTGCTTAAAAATAATGCAATACTCATTGACACATTTCTTTTAAATTTACAAAATCTTAAAGTAGGTAAATCGTTTTTCCATGAGACTTTTGTATCTCAAAACCTTGCTTAAAAATAATGCAAAACTCATTGACACATTTCTTTTAAATTTACAAAATCTTAAAGTAGTTAAATCGTTTTTCCATGAGACTTTTGTATCTCAAAACCTTGCTTAAAAATAATGCAAAACTCATTGACATATTTCTTTTAAATTTACAAAATCTTAAAATAATCCATAATTAGTTGATACATTTTCTTTAAATTCCCAATATCTTAAAGTAGGTAAATCGTTTTTTCATCAAACTTTTCATTAAGGTAATAAAACCAGGGTATCTCAAAACCTTGCTTAAAAACAATAAAATAATTTAAAAACTAGTTGACACATTTTCTTTAAATTCCCAATATCTTAAAGTAGGTAAATCGTTTTTCTTACACATTTTCTTGAATTCACAAGAAACCTTATTGGTAGATCGTTTTTCCAAGATTTTTCTTTAAGAAAATATAGTCGGCAAGTTGCCTTTTCAGTAATTAAATTCACATCACTTTAGGTACATAATTGGTGATATATTTTAAGTTTGAAACAGATAAGCCTCGTCCAAAATTTAGCCATTTTTTAACTTACAAATAGATTGGTTGTTACCTGATTTAGTGACCAGATTCGCGGATTGTTATTTTCAATAACGGAATTATAAAATTTGAGGGAACGTATTACATTACATTAGAAGCAAAAAATACATTAAAAAATCTACTAATATAATGTAGTGGCGTTGTTTAACCAATAAAATAAGAATTTACAATAATATTGATGAGATAAAGATATAACTAAATAAAGTACAAGTGTAGTAAATAGAATTATCAGGACAGATCGGCAAGCACGTCTGCTCTGAAGCACTCACTCAACCCAACTCCCCACAGTTTGAGTAGTTATATCTTTCGGTGGCCACTGGATCCAACCAAATGGCTAGCCGACTAGTGAAACAAGGCATGTCTACTACCGCTCAAACTGCATGTTCGTTTTTGCACAACTTTGGTATAAAAAAGTGGTAAAATGAATAATTTGACCTCGACATAATATGACAACCTTAGTTGTGTAAGCCCGGGCAAAAAGCTGTTATTTCATTATTTCTAGCGTTTTGGTGGTGCCAATTTCTAAGTTTATTAGACCGAGTTTATAACAACACATGAATAATCCATGGGTTTTTATTTTTAGTATCCCCGGGTTTTGATCAAAAACCAAGGGAATTGGCTGTTTGCTACACAAAAACCGGGGTATTTGGGTTTTTCTTGCCCTGATTATTAAATTGAACTTAATAACTTGGAAACCAGAAATGATGACCACCCGGGCACATTAAAATATCTCAGGCAACGAATAGTGTAACGGTTTCATTTCATTCTGCATTTTTTGGTTGTAAACATTATGTACACTAAAATTTCAATTCTACCTTGAATTTGTAAAAATATTCTGGAAATGACCTTTAAATGTGTTTAATTTTTTATTTAGAAAAATATGCCTAATGATTTTTGATAAAAAACATTTTTACTAACACAAACTCTTTTAGTTTAAAAAAAGTTTTCTAACTACAACATAAACCATGTAAACAGAAAATATTTCATCTCTCTGATCACTTTAAAAAAAGTTTACTCAAATAAATATAATCACGGCCAATATTTTTATTATCACAGTAACGTTTTTAGTTTAAAAGAGTTTTCTAACATTTATATATAATATAGAAATAAGCCCGTCCTACGGACTCGAAATATTGAAATTATGATATACATTATCACGGAAATTTTTCATTGCGCAACTCCACTTTAAGATTATCTTATGGGTATGATTAAGCCCTTAAAACATGAATGTTACATGTAAATAGAAAATCTTTTATCTTTCTGATCACTATAGAAAAAATTTACTCAAATAAAATATATTCACTGCCATTAAATTTTTGTTAGAAAACAGAATTATACCTTTGTTCCAAAATAAGTTCTTCTTTTACAAATACTTTCAATGTAACATAACAATATATATATTACTGTGGACTGTAGATGGTAATTATTTTTTTAATTACAGCTGACACAAGAAGCCCCATTGTGGACAATAAATTGCATCGAAAAGATAATGAAGACACGTATGCATTTACAATGTTCATAATACTTATAATCAGAGTACCTAAGTCATTATTTATCATATCCGTTAAACATTTGAATTAATTTCTTACTCCTAAATTTTGTCTCAACAACTTCTATAGTATCAAAGGGAAGTAAGTATTTTGCATGTATAGTAACCAACTATAGAAAAACAAATTAAGTGTCCAATCAGTAAGTCGGTAGCCATGTCCATAAACCCTAGTACAGACAGATAATAATAGAAACTGAAAAGAATAACAAACTCGTCCCCCGTCAGGGAACATAAACGACCTTTCTGCCTTTTTTATAAAAAAAGTATAAGTTTTTTAAAAAGTAGTACCTTTTTACCTTTTTCGTGTACCAATTTCACCTACATACTCCCATTTTAAATTTAAGAGAGGTAAAAAAAATGTTTTACCCTTTTTTGTTCCCTGTTCCCGTGTTACAAAATACAAAAATGTTAAATAACGATTATTACAGCGGGGTACAAACTACAATGCGATGTGCGCAATGTTAATACATAATTTTAGATAAATTTCTCATTCCCACAATAATTTATTAATTTAGCCCATGTACCACAATCTCTGTAGTTCAATCAATTTATTTTACAACAACAATCGTACGTAAACATCCCCATATGCCTACCGAAATATAAATGAATCTACTTGTGTGTATGGTAAGTGGTAGATTAAACCAAAACGTTGACCCATGAATATTGTTTTTTATTATATTTTTTGACGGACAACTAGTGCACAAATGATAATGGCACTAACCAAATTGAAACCCTGAACGCTAAAAAACCCTTTTTAAAAGATAATAATAGTCAAATAGATAATAATGTCAATATGTCATTCCTTATAATGTCTATCGTCCAATATATCAGTCCAATATTTTTATCAATCGAGAAATACCTCATATTTGGGATCTTTAAACCGGGTCAAAGGTTACAGACGTACAAAATCATAAGACTCATTTACCCACATAATTAATATTGAGATAATTGGGTATGATATACAACATGGTGAATATTGAATTACATGTAAATCCATATGCGAAAGCTATAATCTATTTCCTCAGATAGTGAAAATAGTGAAAATATTGTTTCTACATTCTAATTGCTTAGCAGTAAATAAGATTAGATAGCAAAAATGCTGCTCGGTGGATTGGCCAATAACATCTCTCATTTAATTACAGAACTCCCCTGCTGCACGAATTAAATCTATTTCCTTTCAGCCGAAAAATCTCACAGAAAATTGTCGATTTATTCTCCGACTTCACTCTACTCAGAGAAGATGATGGAAGCGACTTCACTTATTATGATTGGGGAGTCAGGTGAATGCCATTTCTTGTTTTCTAATCTCTTATTGTGCTTATTCGTGAAGGAGAATGGAGAAGAGTATATTTATTTTAAATATATGTAGCTTTAAGATCGACGGGGATGAAGCAGACCCACCCGTCTATCTGAAAGGAGTGGGATGGGTGGGGAGACCATCAAAACCGACTGAAAACATGGCTTTGAAAATCAGAATAGGTCAACATGACTTGATGCAATCAAGTGAACCCTTGTTTTGTGAAATGGACACAACCTTCACTGTTGAAGCAAAGAAAACAAAAATGATAAATTTAAAACCATCAGTTAAGATTGTGCCTAACAAGAACTACAACGTGTATGTATGGCCAACTGTTGTAAGTTTTATTAATTGAATTGAATAGTCGAGAGAATGTCGTTTATTTCTTTAATCTGTCTCCTTTGAACGTCGAGTTCAAATCATTCATCTAAAGTGGAACAGGAATTATAATTGACTTGGATAATCATTGCAGGGAGGAGTGGCTAGGTGGAAGAATTCCAAGAAAGACATAATCTTGTACAATGAAACAGATGGACTCACTAAGCCCATCAAATTGACAGCTACCGGTGGATATTATTATTGTGTCTACTCTTTGAAGTTTTCTCTCTCTGAATAATAAAAGGAATTGATACTTGCATAATAATTATATTATTATATCCAATGATGACTAATTAAATGTAATTCGCCGTTTTTCATGTAAAAAAGGCGTCATGAAACATTTAATAAGGCCACGCAGTTGGAGAAGTCGTTTGTTATTTGTCGACCAAGAAATTATTTTATTGGCGTTTTTGGCGTCAGCTACCATCTCACAGTGTATAGGTAATTTTGAATTGCCTTTAGAGGAGTTTAAATTTATTTTAATATAGTGAATATAATTTTACAAACTTGAATATGTCAATCAAGTAAAGGTGTACATATATATCGTACAATTTAAAATGAATAATTGTAAATAATTTTTAATCTACTTTATAAAATAGAATTTATATTTATTGATAGACAAAGTTGACATTTTTTATTATATGAGTGCATACTGTACAAATTCCATTTTTGTTAAAAGGTTATTTAAGGCTATTCCGTTCATGCCCTTGTTGGCTTCTTATCCAGGTGTCGCTTTAAAAATCAAAAGCTTGAGCTTTTGAGATTTGAGCTTTTAAGCTTCCTCAAGAAGTTCGTTTATTTCTCACATAGGCGCATGGGGTCAAATGAGTTTGGAGTCTTTCCAAACCTTTCCAACTGCTCCGGAGCTGTTGCAGTGAAGAGACTGGAGCTGTTGGAGCTCCGGAGCTGTTGGGAGCAAAGGCGTCGTCACCCCTCCACCGCCACTTCACCTCTTAGTATATGTTACCTTTACCAGACCACTACAACGCATTAGTTGTTATATGTTGATTGTTGATAATAATATTATTGATATTGATACAAGGCTCCCTCCTCCACTCCATCGTCTTGTTACACATTACACGCATTTTAGTTGATGTTGTTACTCTTCATGTAATATTATTATACTAGTTTTCGGTGACCAGCCGGAAATTGGCTGGCTAAAATGGCTGGTCGGTTGAAATTCTTTGTTAACCAGTGGTTAAATTGTCTTAAATGGCTGGCTTAAATCGCCGGCCGGTTGAAATTCTTTGTTAGCCAGTGGCTAAATTGGCTAAAATGGCCGGCCTTTAAATTGGTAAACTTAAATGGAGATTGACCAGTGTTCGGTGACCGGCTATTTTAACCAGCCAGCCGGCCGGTTAAAATGGCTAGGCGGCTGGTGAACATCTGTTTTTCATACCCCAATGGAAACAGTAGAGACGATATCCAAAATGACTTTCTCACAGGGCAGGACTTTGACTGCGGTACTGTCAGCTTTCAACTTTTACATTTCTATCCCCAAGTTGCTTCCACAGACCAGGGGGTTTTTCTCAGTTCACATAGCCCCATTTTTGGCCATTTTAGCCACTGGCTATCAAAGAGTTTTAACCGGCCGGCCAATTTAGCCAGCCATTTTATCCGACCAGTCGGCTGGTCACTGACCACTGGTTGCGAACCCAGGAATATGAATACCAAGAATGCAAAATGCAGCAAGCAAGCAAAGGTAATGTTAACTACTAGTACAGTGACCCGTCCTATGGACGGGGTTAATTACAGGGTGCTTGAAATTTCAAAAAACCAAAAAAAATCAAAAACTAATGAAAACTATTTTTTAAATATTCAAAAATTTATTGTTTACAAAATTTTTTTAAATTTCCCTTTTTATTTCTAAATAACAAACCTTTAAACTTATGAATTTAGCTCTATACCCATGTGTTTACCAAGTTTAGGAATTTGAGTTAGAAGTCTCCCACTCATGCTACACAACTTAGGAAATGATTTTGATGTTTCCCACTTATGCTACATCTTTTAGAAATATGAGTTGAAACTCCCCCACTTATGCTACACCTTTTAGGAATATGAGTTGGAAGTCCCCCACTTATGCTACACCTTTTAGGAATATGAGTTGGAAGTCCCCCACTTATGCTACACCTTTTAGGAATATGAGTTGGAAATCCCCCACTTTTATAATATGAGTTGGAAGCGGGGATTTTTTTTGTAACATTCCTACGTCACTGAGCCAAATTCAGGCTCTCAAATAATAACGGAAACACACACTATGCACCAAACTTATAAGAGTGACTAGCTGATGTTTGTTATGCAATATGCAATGCATATCAGAAGTTCAGCTATTTTATCGTCAATCTAAGAGTTAAGATTTTACACCATGGGATAGACAGGCTAAATCTTCATAAAAACCAGGTATGCCCCATGGCGGTTCGAATACATTCGTCGAGTCCAGGAATAACGTGAATGAATGTAGCAAGCTCTAGCAGCTGGTGATGTAGAGGTGCAATGCACAATGCACATAGAAGCCTAGCTAGCCCACCATCTACACACCAACGCTCGCACTTCTAAGGCCATCTCGGTTCATAAGATTGAGGATTTTTATTTAGTCTAGTTATGGGGTCATCATTGTGACCTTTTGTGACGGTTTAAGGCTGAACTACAACAGCTACAAAGTCAAATAAGAGCTCGTTGGAAATGTAGGGTGATAACTTGGTCCGTGGCGGTCCGCTGTATTCTATATCTGTACCCTGATTCCCCATAAGAGGGGATATTTGGTTAATGCAATTAAAATTGCGACCTTGTGGACCTCCACGAACCAAGTTATTTCTTTAGCTTTTCAACGAGGTATTTTTCGACTCTGTAGCTGTTGTAGAACGGCCGTATTTTGAAATCTAAGTTAACAAGTTTTCCATGCAAGCGTACGAAATAGCCTTAAAACGAATGAATAATTTTGTTTGAAAATATTTCTATTTTAGTTCATGGCAAACATTTGAGATTTCAAATAGCGAGGTGAGAAAAGAATATGACCTAGAAGATGTACAATTATTACAATTAATCATTTTGCTTTAATTTAACCATAAAAATTTGATATAATTTAAAGCAATATATACATCGATAAGTAAATATAATATTTGTAGATTATATGCATAATGACATTTGATATTATTTTATATTCAAAATATATTCGCCTTGTTAAAATAACAATTGTTTTGATTTATTCAAATATAAATATCGCGCATTGCATATTGGCTGAGTCAGTATATTTTTCCTCGATTAAAAAATAAACACACAATCATGGCAATTACAGTGTTGAAATTCATTAAAATATAAGAATCAAGTCAAGCGAAAAATAATAATTCGTCTTAATGTATTTGTTTTTTGTATCTAGAACTTTAATGGATTTATTGATTAACAGGATGGGTTAGAACATTTTTATGTACTCGCAACACCGGATATAAAATAACTTTAAATGAAAATTGATATACAAGAATGGCCAGCGTATTTTTTCATAAACAGTATACTTATCAATATATTATTTGTAATACCCGTGCTAATCTGAACTGGGCAGCTGTAGCAGAACGAAAAAAGATATTTTGGCAAAGCAAACGACTAAAAAATTGTAAAAATTCTTTACACAAAATACTATAATAGCTGAACGTGACAAAAATATTATGCGATTTAAGATGAAATTCTAATTTGTTCAATCGGTTTGGGTACATGACATTTCTACTTTGCTAGTTAGTTTCTGTTGCTATCTCGAGTGCAGCTTTCACAAAAATTATGTGGAAATTAATGTATTAACTATAACATTTAAAACTGGCTTGTTAGCTCACATATTTCTTAGCTAAGCTCCTATGAGCATGAAATAGTATACTATTATCATGTAACCAGTGTTGATTTATCAAGCTACTTATTTGAATGAAAATATCTAATTAATTTTAGTATTTAACAACGCTCAGATATTTAAATAAATAAAATACCAATTTTTATCAGGCAGTGACTATTAACCAATATGTCACAATTTAATCTGAATTAGTTTACAATTTGGATGTTTTCAATTAGCGACTGCTACTGTTTTTACATCGAGTAATTAATGACGCTTAATCCACTTTTATTGGAATGGAATTTATTTCATTATTTTGTCTTATTTCGTTGTAACAATTTCATCTGTATGGCCATGTATGGAACTAAAGTTAATTGGTATTTCTTAAAGTGACACTAATTCATGGGACATCTTCCTGCTTTACCAATAAAAATACATCTTTTACTGCAACATTCGGAAGACTCCTTGCATTTCCCTGGACTTTTGACACACTGCAATTCACAAATAGTTTAAAAGTTAGTTAGAAGTAAGTTCATAAATCGGTGGCTATCCCCTTATTAAGTAATTACCCAAACTATTGTATATTTATATTTAGATTACTAAAAGAGTTATTGGAAAATAATTTACCTCAGTTCGTTTGACACGAGCATGTCTTTCCCAGCGCCCAACAAAACTTTCAACTTCTTCCTGGTTTTCCTCTAAAAATCAAATTTTGAATATTTAAAAATGTGTTACACTTTAATAGTTCGAAAATAATTAACTTATATTTGTCTCACCACAGTTGGCTTGGAAGAGAAGAACCGCAAGAACAAAGGCAAGAAGTAATAATACGCGCATTTTTAATAAAATTTCTGATTTTTGGTCTGTTTGTTTTTAGTTCTCAAACGTATATATCTTTGTAGTCTCCTTATACAATTTGCAACGCTTTTATACATAATTGTGAAGGTCATCCTATATTAATTCCTCCAAAAAGTCAAGGGCGTAGCAATATCACTAAGTCAGGTGGGTGGGCTTGAATTTAAAATTAACATTTAATAAATACGTACATAAAAAAACACAATAAATAATTTTAAATAATACTAGGCCACCAGTAGTGCTGCCATCAAATTAAAAAAGATTTCCGTGTCAACGTGTTAATTTAATTTCGAAATATGTTAATATGTTAGTCCACAGTTTGTTTTGGCTTATGCAATATGAATAGCATATAAGCGCTTGCGCATGTAGGCTGTCCCTACCAGACATACGTAGATAGATATAATTATATAGATACACTAGTATTAACCCCGTCCAACGGACGGGAAATTGTCAACAATATTTGCACGTCAGCATATGGTTTAATTTCGAAATATTGTAATTATTATTGCGCCTGCGTAGTTACACGAAGTTCATCTTTTACATTTATACATTATCACGGAAATATTTCATCGCGCAACTCCACTTAAAGATTATCTTATGGGTATGATGATAGTTATTTTGATAAATTTATGGTTTTATTTCAGACTGGTTATATATTAGAATCTTGTATTTGTGGAAATGTTTTATAGAGCCAGGGGCTTCAATCAACCAGCCCTCCCTTTAAATACGACTTTGGTCAAAAGACGCATCATCTGCTTCTGAAATGTATTGGGTGACGTGACTGCTTTGTTAATAAATTCGATTAAATCAAAAATTTCATTTAACCTTTTAGATTTTCGTTCGTTACAGACATTGTGTTATTGTGTACTCCAATTCCAATAGTAAATTCACAAATAACTATACTTTGGAGTGACGTTGAAAACTAATTATTTTGATTGATTTTTCTATTTTAAGTGTTTTATTGTTTCCTAATGTTGTATTCTCATTTATAAATTGCATTGTTCATCGATATTTTAATGTTTTTAGTTTTCTTAATTATCTAAGTAGAGTCTGTCTGTAGTACATTTAAAAAAATGCTTTCGCGTGGCCCTCATTAACTTGTTATTTTGACCTTCTAGTACACTAATTTCTAGACTACAAAAATGTACATGACTACAATGACTACAATTTTGAGAGTACGACGTTAGGCCAAAAGTGGCTAAAAATCGTATTTTTTAAATTATCAATTATTATTTGGTACCAACTAACTTGGTGAAATGTCTGGCTAAATGTGTACATGACGATTGCTACAATACAAATTCTAATATATAACCACAGACTGAGATAACGCAATAAATTTACCTACCTATCTATCTATATATCTATCTATGTCTGGTAGGAGAGCTTAGGGAACCTGCACATATTACGTTACGCAAAACCCACTCCCCCGTGTCTAACGCCAGTGCTGACTGTAACACTTTTGATGGCCTTCTCCTTCCATCAATTGCACACATAATATATGCATGTTCCTTAAAAGCAAAATGCGCAAGCCCAATTCCTCTAAACCACCGAAATAAGTCGTTTCATATTATTATTACATCAAAACAATAATAGAAATTTACATAAGAAGGCAGAATGGTGAGTGGTGATTGAATGGAAATGATTAGCGAAAGGGGACATTGAAATTTCGTAATGATCGTAATGTGCGTATTAATTAGCATTTTAAAACTTCTAATCCCAATATAGGTCTCCAACAATTGGTGACCGGTCAAGTTAACATGAATACGTATTTAAATTACTCCAATACCTGTGTGTGTTATCCAGGAACTGGGAAACGTCTATTGGTTCTGCTATATGAACAAACTTATTTAACATTTTTAGCAGAGTTGGAATTAATTTTTTACTACCCTCTTGATTCCTTTGTGCCAGTTGCCACACCTTTTTGTATAATTAAGTATCTGTACTGGGAGCCATTATTTATTGTTTAAAAATTTTTATTGGTAAGCTGTACTTATGGGATTCTTATTTTTCTGATTTTAAAATGGAGCTTTTTAAAGACTTAGTGGATTTTTTTCAAAAATGTATCTTGCAACTGTTTCCTGTATTTGATGCTACGATCTACAGTTATTATTTTGGTTTAGGAAATTCCTTTTTATCAGGAAGTTAAGGCTGCAGCAAATTTTTCCAACCACTGTAGAAAATAAAAGTATATTAATTTAAACATACTTTGTAATTACAATGTTAACACAATTAACCATACGGGATCTGTTCGAAATTGTTTTATAAATTACTATGTTCCGTAGCCTGCCGAATTTCTCTTGAGTGCAAGGCTTGCACCTTAGCTGGGTTCACTAGTATTGAATACTGCTATTTAAAGAATCGCAGTATATGGCTCGCTCTTGCTGGCCAGTCATGCTAGTTTCTGGCTCGGCGACTCGGCTCGGCTCAAGTGCTTCAAGTGCTACATATTTCAAATCATACAAGATGCAATGTGTAAACAACAATCAGCATCGAAGGCAAGCCTTGGCTTGCCTGTTGCCTTACCCCCTTAGTCAAAGCTGAGTCCTTCATTTGAAATCGATAGTCACAATTGTACAGAATTTTATAGTGAAGATACTTTTCATACTTTTAGTCATACCATCATAAGTATAAATTAGAATCTATCCGTAAGTATAACTTAACTAATGGACTAATTACCAAAGTAGTTTTCCCATACTAAGTACTTATAAACAGTTTACCGCGTTAAACTAAAAGATGGTCAGGTACTCATATTGTTGGCGCAGTTAATCCGAATAATCTTTGTCAATCATCGCTCATTTATTTCACAATTTAATTTGACTGCTGTTTCTATTGAGCTTCATTTTTCAAAATTCCGAAGCAAAAACGAAGCCTTCCAGCATTACTTAAATCATGGTTGGATAAACATATTTTGAACAAAAAAAGGGTCCAATGGGTCCACTTAGTCCAACAAAAATAGCAACAATTGACAATGAAGTATTCCCCTAGTAAGTCCATGTAAGCCATACGTAACTTCAGGATGCGCAAAGATTTATTTGGGGATACATAAGATGACCATGGATAACATTTGCATTGAGATACAACTTGTATCTCTCAGTTTGCACCTGCTGTATGATCGATTCAATGTTAAGAACTGTCGTATTACTGAGATGAAAATTAAACAAAGTAAAAGTACTTTCTAAGGATTTTAATTATAGCCAATGTTTTTAAGAAATCTCTCTATTTTTAGAAACTTTCTTTAGCGTTTTTAAGTAAATTTCTCACTAACTTTTTGTGATTTTTGGAAACTAACTATCCGATGTCTGGTTATTCCATTTATTAATTTTTGAATACTTAAATAAACATAAAGCAAAGCAATGTTAATTTTAAATTGTAAATTACTAAGGTTTATTGGAGTATTAGATTTATGGGACCCCAGATAGTTATAGCATATATAATAGGAAATTGTTAAAACGTATATATAATTAACATGGCAATAGTTTTATGGGACACTCTTGTTTTAACTCTATTTAGCGCTTCTAATGCCGCGACTGCCGAGAAGGAGTAAATCGTTTCACAGCGTATATGAAAGTAGTTATCTGATTCTTGCTTTTGCCTATTTGTGTCGCTGAAAAGATGATTGAATATCTCAAGTCGTAGTATCTAAGAATTATGCAAGAATCCGTGATTAGTGAACGGCTTCGTGCAATTCTTAGAGTTTACGACTGCGACTAAGAGAGATTCAATCTTTTTTACAGCGACATATTTTGTCTTCGCCATATTAAAACTAAGATAGACAATAAAATAAGAATAAAAGTAGAAACTAAATTAATATAGAGATACTATTTTATTATATAAACTTTTTAGTTATGGAACATTATAACGAATTAAAAAGACACCAACATAGATAATTTCTTCAATAACGAATAGTTATAATATTATAAAAGCTGTAGTGTAATATTGCAATTCGTGGTGTAACTCTCAAGACAAACGCCCCGCCAAGAATTATCTCTAAATTTTTTAAATCTATTTTGTAGGTCTTAAAACTTATTAGCATCCAGATTTAATTGGAATTAATTCCAAAATGTTTTGCAGTAGAAGTAAGTACTCATAAATATTCAGTTTTACGCACGTCGATATTTATAAGCCATCTGCCGTAAGCATACGCGAAATCCTCTCCGAACATCTTGGGCCACAATTTTTAGTTTCTTTAGAAGATTGATAATTTTCACTTTGAATATTAATCTAAAGTGCCACAAACATTCTAGAAGAAGAACATTGAACGCTCCAAGTAGAAAGTATCCACAAACGAAGAAAATAGCATGAATTTTCATTTTCAGACTAATAGGCATTGTCTGAGGTTCTTCATACTTCAGTTTGAAGTAGGAGTTTATATCTTGTAAATCAGGAATGAGCCACCATTGTTCTTTGAAATATTTTAGAAAACCTCTTTCTTGCATGAATTGAAAATATGAATTGAATTTATTACGGTTGCAGTTTTCGAATTTATAAGTCATTGGGTCAGCAAGATCTGTTTCCTTCACAGTCATGCAAATTCCGTCTGAAGATACGAAAGATGGTATTATGGGAATATTGTATTGACTTCCCTCTTTAAATTGTAAATGGAACAGTTTCATTGAGAAATTGGTCAAAATTTTGTAAAGGTCTTCAGTCGTTGCATCGGGTTGCCAATCTAACAAGTAGACACTTTCCTGAAGTTTATATTTTTCAAAAAATTCGTTTCTAGTTTCGTCAAAACCTACCTGTGTATCTCTCCGCACCAACATCTGAAATCCATTTTCCACGAGATCTTTAAAGTCCCCAAATTGCTTTCTGTCTGGCGGAGCAATAATCTCGCTTGTTATCCACGTTTCATATAGATTAGCAATTACAAATCCCATGGACACAATTACCAAATACAAAATTGTTCTTCTTTTATTGGACACTTCCTGATTTAAAAGGACGGCTATTGTAGATACGAAAATAAACTCTAATTTTTTGTAGAAAGTAGAAATTCTAAAGCCTAAAGCATAAAATGAAATTGGGAATAGCGAAAATATCAGCCACCAGCAATAATCATCAAATGTATTTTGAATCAAAACTGTTAAGGGGATGTCCAGGAGTCGAGGGTTGGCTTCACAATAATATGGGATCAACTCTTGAAAGTATTCAATGAATTGGATTCTATACCAAGGTATGTCATCAGTGATTGAGGAAGGAGTTAGCAGCGATATAAATCCAAATGGAGGATGTTCTTTGAAATCTTTACTTTGACTTGCATATATGGCAGTGAAGTTGAATCTTTCAGCCATCAGTTCAACAGCTCTCACTGAATTATGACAATTTTGAAATAAAATGGCAGTTTCTGTTTTCATTAGATAGTCCTCCATTTTACACTTTGGAAGTTCTGTAGGACTATCGAAAATAAAGAAATGTAATAATCCACCAATTTGAATGCCATGAAGATTCCCGTTCAAACTATTCCAAACTCTATCCCATTCTTCTTCAGAAGCTTCTGTTTCAATTTGATTAAATAGTAATTCATTGTCAAGGCTGTAGAGAACTATTGCGTATACTGAATATTGATTTCCATCTTTCAAGGCCAATAAAAAGATAGGAGCGGTCAAATCTTTAATGAGGTTTGATTGCCACTCTGGATTCATCCATTTCAATTGATCTTTAATGACGATTATGAATCTCGAATCCCGACGGTTTATTTCTTTACCAAAATGAATGACTATATGTACTAAATCAGGATCAGGCTCCATTAGAATATTTACAGTGCACAAACTTTTAGACAGATCCCGTGGATTATCTTCACGTCGACCGAATAGAGTTTTATTATAGCCTGATGTTGCCAAGGTCCATGGTTGGCCGTTTTGGCTAGACAGGATAAAATCAGTCTGCCATTTGGATTGAGGGAAAGTAATCATGTTGAAATCACAATTACTATAGAACGACAAATTTCGAAAGCAGTTGATGTTGTTTATAATTATAGTAATTAAAAATAATACAATTGGATTTGGTGAATACATTTTGGTACGGATTTTACTCAGTTTTATTTTTACCAGTGAACGATGCAAAGTAGGAGAAAGAATGTTCAGTTTTAAATAAAGTCGCTCTACATATTGTGTATCTAATAGCCAGTCTGGCACCAAAGAAGTAGTCAAGGCTCTCAGTTAATAGCAAAATAGCAACCAGCGACAAACAACTATAACCTCAATTACTACTCTAACAAGGTATCAAGTCTGCCTTAAATTCCACAAGTTATGTCGTAAATTGGCATAAATACCGTACATTAAATATTTCTTCCGGAAATCTATTTTTGTGCGAAAACAGTGGCGTCTTTGCTTAAATCACGGCATCTACAGTATGTGGTTTCCAACGGTCCCCGTGCCGAATTTACATATTGAAATCATACTATGATATTCAAAAGTTTCCATATTGCTGCATTACTCTCATATTACTCCCTAGTTTCCTTGTTCCCCTGCCTATATAGCTCTACATAAATGCAAATGTGAGGTTCGACTTTTATGAAATTGTAATGCGGAGAAACTTTTCAAAAACAAATAAAATAAATCGCTCTTGGCTCTAGTAGTCATTATTGTAGACCATTTGTTACTCAAGTTTTTGAAATATATCTCTTTTTGTCGTAATAATGCAATTTAGCAAAATGGAGGTAATTTTTGTCATACCTACAAAAAATTGTCGTTGTCAGCAGAACATTTATTTGCTTTGACGATTTTGCAAATATTTACATCACAACCAGTCCAAAGAGTTTAATATCATTATTTTATTTGTCCATCACTTCAGTCCACACTGGTCCCTTTTTCCACCCACGTGAATTGACGGAGAATTCCTTCACGGAAAAAACACTATACACATAAATTAATTGTTTTTAAACATATCCATTTATTACGTTACATTTGTTGTAAGTCAAATCAAAATAACGATGTTAAAATAATTAAAAGCTTTAAATGTCTAATTCTAAAATAATCCCAAAATGTTTTATAAAGACAACACCAAAAATATAATTCCGTCTTTTTGATGGGGGAATGCTTTTTAGCCTACGCCAACTAGTATAATCCAGTCTAAATATTTTTTTAGTTGTAAAAAGCTTATAGTTGCTTGGGACTTGGTTTACATAACTATTTTCAGCACACTATAACATGTACACAAATGAGAGTTGGTCTAAAAAGACGTTGCAAAACTGGGCTTGGTACTTAAAAGTTAAAAGCAGATTATTTTTCTTAGTTACATTTGACATGAGGTATTAATATTAGGTCATTTATATAAATCGGCATTGAACGTTTGAAATGGAAATAAAAAAATAAAAATGAAAAATTTTGGACAGTAAAATGTCATAAAAGACATTAACCAATAAAGCAGAGATCTCTATATATAATCGTAGACTTGATAAAGCAATTTTACTTATATATCTAGGTATGTATGTATGTCTCCACGCTTGGTAGGGTGATATTACAATGCATATTAAATGAAATAATGATTTATGATGATAATGATGAAACACTGTGGGTTAATATTTGCTTTTTTTCGATATGAAACCCTAAAATGTTGACATGGATCTGTTTAGAAATTTAACAGCAATGCTGGTGGACTAGTATATTTACAAACATTAAAGCTAAACTGCGGGGTGAACTTCACAGTTTTATTATTCAGACAAAAATAATGCAAAGAATTTGTTACTTCATGGCGTCTAACTACAGTAGAAGTCAATATGGAGAAAGCAACTTATGGAAAACCAAATTCCTACTCACTACATGATATCAACATATTATATCACCGAATAAGGGTAGGGTGTGTATAGCTTAGTGTTAGCTAAGCTAAACTACAGGTTGATTTGAATTTCATGGTATTATTATCCAGATAAATGTAATACAAAGAATTTCCTACTTCATATCGTCTAATTACAGCCAATATGGAAAGCAAGGAATAAAAATGTAATGCCTTTTTGACTTAAAAGGTAAAAAGGTACCCATTTTACCTTTTGCTTTTTCCCCTATGCATAAAGACGTAGTCAGTCTAGAACTACTACGCAAACCAATCAAATATAAAACATTTATAGTGTGAAATAGTGTTTTAAATCAATAGAACACTAATCTAGAAATATCGGACTGGAAAATAAGATATTTTATTTATTTTTTATTGCAACTTTTAACAACGTAAAAAAGCAAAAAGGTAACCTTTTTACAATTTTGCACTTTCCTTTTTTACAAAAAAGCAAAAAAGGTCCTTTTTTGTTCCTTGATGGAAAGCAACTCATGATAAACAAATTTAAACGCGAATACTCACAACATGAAAACATGATATCAACATACATATCAACATAGTGCATCAACCGAATAAAGGCAGTGTGTATAGTTCAGTGTTAGCAATTACCGGCATAACTTAGCATAACATCAATGGAGAAATGATATAAATTGAGTTTGGTAATATGAATATTCATTCCCTGTAAAGGGAAAATGCCTTTGAGTAATTATACAGATAGCCAAATTTCCCCTTCACCAATAGCCCAAATATTATATTGTGATATTGGGAACAAAGTCTATAGAGTTTCTGAGAGGAGTGTCCAGATTAGCATCAAATATTCATATTACCTTACTTGTTTGTCTTGGCTTGGCAGACAGTGGTCATAAGAAATGAAGAACTTTGCTGACTTCAATCGGCTACCACAAAATACAACTCGGGTCCAATTATACTATACAGCATGACATATATAATGGGGTTCTTTATGATATGAAATATGAATGGGCTAACTTTGATGGAAGAAATAGAAAATTAATACAATATTGGACATTAGTAGGCAACAATGTATTTACAAATAGAATTATTATTCAAATAGTTTGGTTATGAATATTTTGTACTAGTGAATCCAGCAAAGGGACTATCTTAGCACCGAAACTAAATTCAGGAAAGCTATTCGTCCCAGTAATTAAACCATCCTGATGCAAGATTGTTATACACTGTTTTACATTACATACATAAAAATGCTGACTGTTCCGTTTTCATTATTTTCTTTTCTTACAACGAAAAATAAATCAACGATAATACTCACAATAAATTAAGCTATTACCCAATGAAAAATTTATTGTTTCCAAACCAAACGTGAATTTTCTTGCTGACTCTTTTCCACGTAGTGGTATGCACTACATGGTTATGTCATCATTTGCAACCATTAAATGCAAACTAGATTAAATAATCTCCTGCTTTTTCAAATAATTAATTAAATTTGAAAAATACATTATCTGGTAGTAAATGCATCTTTACTTATAGGCAATAATCTTTCTTGATTGTTAGTCTAAAATCTTTACTTTAATTCAGGTAGCTCGATAAAATGCCATACTATATAGTTGACGGTTAATTTAGTAAGTCGATTTCCAGAACTCTCTATAGCTTCTGTTTCTTCACCTTCCTAGAAGTGGAAATAAACGGGTTGTTGACCGTTTAGTAAGTCTATTTACGTGGCTCTCTATAGCTCCGTTTCTTTACCTTCCTAAAAAACGGGTTGTTGACCGTTTAGTAAGGCGATTTCCAGGATTCTCTATAGCTACTTGTTCTTCACCTTCGGCAATAAACGGGTTGTTGACCGTCCAATTGCACATGGAGTATATAGATTAAATGAGAATATTGGTGCACTTAATATCCACAAATTACTGAAGTTTCGCTGACAACTCTTAATCTTGTCGTATCCTATTACAACACATGCAAATGTCTATAAGATTCACCCCCTAATTGTCAACACTAAAATCCCAACACATCAACAGTACCTTTTGTCAACACGCTTTTCCTTTTTGTCAACACCACTTTTCCCGTTTTGTCAACAGAAGTTTTTATTCAACTAGAAATTGTATTGAGTGAATAAGTGAGTAATACAAGCATGAGAATGTTAAAGTATTTATAAGATAATAATAGTTGAGTAAGTCATACAATAAGCTATATTAATATACTTGACAATTAAGCATCCGAGCTTAAGAGTTGAGTCAAAGAATAGTTAAATGTGGCAGTAAAATAATTTATACATATTATAATTTGTCCGCTAATGTGTAAATCCATTCTGAGAATGCCATTTTAGTTTTGTTGAGAACTATTTTTATTAAGCGTTTTGTAAAATTAGCAACATTTGGAATCTTTTTGTTAGGAAACTTTCGTTGCACAATGATTCTGGCTAAGGTATTTTCTGTCCTATGTTGCTCTTTTTGTAGCACATTGATAAATTTCCACATAGCACGACGACTTGTTACCATCTTCCTATGGAGCCTATTGTGCTAAACTACCCACATTTATAAGGACTACAATTCACTATAACGTGTTGACAAAAAGAGTCTTTGTGTTTGCAAAAAGGTGTTGACAAAAAACCGTAAAAAATGTTGTTGACAAAAGAGGGTTGACAAAAAGGTGTTGACAGTTAGGGGTTCTTCCGTCTATAACTATGTGCTCTTGTATTTTTAGAGACTCCTAAAGCCAATAAAAAATAAAATGAAATATACACGGAAGTTGATTGAACGCACATTTTGACTAGAACTCAAAATGTTACAACTTCAACTGTAATTTAAAACATCATGACTAAAGTATAAAGATAAACTGGCGCACGCGTATTGAATAATTAATGTTTTTAATAATGTATCCCAAAGCAGTTTACCCGATGTCCACCACACGCAACGTGCATTTGTCTGATGCCTTCCGAAGTTACCTGACAAAGGTACTTTGATTACAGTGGACTTCGGGTCAACTGCATTGGGGTACATTATTAAAAACATTTGTATGTACGTATGTTTGTATGTGTCTATATGTATTTATGAGAATAAGGCAAGCCATAACGTTTCAAAACAGAATGGTCTCTTGCTTAATTTATGCATACACTCTTGCGCGTTTTAAAGGCAAAGTATGATAAAATTATTAAATTTAAATACACCGTTGTGTGACGTGGTAGTAGAAACTTCTTCACTCAATTAAGTATACCGTTTGTTGTACTTATTAATTTTCACTCGCATCTTGAAGTTTTGTTGTGCTATTGTGACAAGAAGAAGAAAGTTTAATGGACTCATTGACTTTTGGGATTCTATGTATAATATGATAGAGTTGACTAAAAATTCTTCACATTATTACTATCATAAAACATTTATTTGACGGTTTTAACGGCTCTGTGCCAAATAAGGCAGACTTGACCATTTGTTGGTCTATCTTCTCTTCTTATAAGAGTAAAGTGGGACATGCGCGTAGATAATTCCGTATGTGTACCCGTGTAGGTTTGTATGTTTGTATCAAGAGGTTTTCGTGCCACTGCATTACTATAATTTCGAAACGTTCAGGTATCAAAATTTGATTTGGTTTCGAAAGATACAAAATTTTGCGCACGTTAGAGTCAATTGTTTTGTCCACCAGAATTGACTGACACATTACACAATACACAACTATCATCACTCTATATGATAAACGTAGACTGGTTCATGCGAGTTGAATGAAACAATGTTGATATATAACATTATTTCTAATATTCAAATATTTCATAACAGAAGTAGTACATGCATTCTGTATACAAAATTTTCCAACTTTCAGTGCTGAGTGCTCTCAAGGATCTCATTATTTCATGTGCGGGAAAATTTATAATTGATCCATTTACATTGAATTATGATATTTCTCAATTTCACAACCAATAGTTTACTTGAAAAATAAAGAAACAAAACATGTTCTAGATATTTGTTGGAAACTGTAAAATTAGAACTGTGTAATATCATCTGACAATACTTCACTTTTTACACCATAATATGTACAACATTTTTGTCTCATTTTTTCAATTGAGGTCGCTTATCACAGTTAATTACTAACAAAATAAACATAATTTCCTAAATGTATTGCCGAAATATGACTCAATTGTTGTTCAAGCTCAAACCTCAAGTCAACCTGCCGGGCTTTCACTACATCATGGGAAGAAATTTGGCATGAATAAAATATAGTTCTAATTTACGTTGTGTTCACTTATGCGCTCGAATATTCCATGATTAACGTTTAGTGTCAACCTACATTGAACTACATTGAATTTAAAATTTGTCTTTACATACGGTTTAATTGTTCCCAAAATAGGTATTTGATTTTTATGGGTCTTGCAATTATGGAATCGTGGAATATCCACGAACAAAATGTAGTGGTTGGGTTTTTGATATCTCTACTTTAAATGCTTTAAAAAAGTCAGATTTCCAAAAAAGTGAGCACTGAGACAGGAATGGAACTCAAAAATAATGGGATCAGCTCGAAAAGTCTTATAATATAAAAGCTTAAACTCTTATGTGACCAAAAAGTAACAATGAAAATTGTTCAGTTTTCTATTTAACTACTTGACACCGCATTGCCAATTAAGGCTAACTTGACCTCAAAATGGTCCATTATCAATTATTGGCAGTGTATAATAAAGGTTATGGTTTGAGTACTGTAAACCTCGAATCAAACATGTGATCATAAGAGTTGACCGCAGTAAGTTGCCAGTAATCACAATATATTTCAAAACAAAAAGTTGACTCTAGGTGGTACTAAGGCGAAGTTTTGCAATACTTTTTGACTCTAATAATGTAAAATCTCTACCTACCGTCCCATCAAATGACAAACCGTAAGAAGATCAATCGGAGTTAATATAAAAAATCTGTGTATCTGTTAGACGCATTCTAATAATCGTGCAATTTATGCCCCGGAATAAACACTAGCTTTATTTATAACAGGGCCTGGGCCCTGACACCGGCTATACATTATATTAGTGTTGAACCCATCTGAATATCGGTGTAATTGGCCTACTGCAAACCAGTTCCTACAAACTTTTTTGTAGAAGTACTAGCCCCATGTACGACAGGACCTGGGTCCTGTGACCGCCTAGTAATAATATAAAAATATTTTGGTTCTTAATATCTTGGTTATAGGAGTAACTGTGAATTTTGTAGATTGGCATTTTTAATTTTTTAAAGGCTGAATTTGTAAGAAATTCGGAGGTTTATTTGAAATCTTGGTGATGGCATCGAGAGCTTAAATGTGAGACTGATTTAATATTTTTGAAGATTCCCCTAGTGACGTCGAAATCTCTCTGCAAAGTTTTCGGTGGGGAAGTTGAAAATGGGGAATTTTGCTACCGAGCCATAATTTTGCAAACAAGACCGATTTCGAAACTTTAATAGCCTTGTGTTCGACATTTCTAGAGAATCTGGAAATATGAATCAAAATTAGTTTTCGTTAGTCTTACTAAACATTTTTATATACAGAAAAATGCTAATAAATTGACCAAGTTAACCCAACTTTATGACTTGATTGAAACACGCCAAAAATAAACTGATTACTGTCCTAAAAAATTGAGATATGTTTCTATAATTTTAGAAATATTTTATGGATAATAAGATCGAATATATTCTGTTGCTCAATATTATTTTAACATTCATCGTAAAGATATAAATGTATTAATTTCAACTTTTGATATTATTCCACGTTGCTTTCTGTATATCTTTAATGATAATTTATAGGGGTAATGAAAACTTTGTATCAGCCCCCCTCCAGTGAAAGTGCTCACATTAAATCTCAATGCTACTATACGCTTGATATATATTTTATACCAATTCTGCATAATGTGAGCAACCAAAAGCACTGTGCAATAGAACTTGGAACAAGCCCTGCTTTGACTGCTTTGAAAGTTCATTTACATTTTTTTGTAATATTCATAAACAGTACTTGGGGCCTAGTAAATAAAATGTCTATTTTTATCAGTCAGTTAAACATACCAGGCACCATACCGCAACTTAATTTTAAAATAGTCAACCATTTTAGATTTTCGTTTAGTGACTGTTTCTAAATAAATTAGTGACACAAGATATCATATTTCTTTTGCAACCGGATTTATTTCATTATTGATTATTTATTAATCCAAATTGTCTGTTACAATGCAAAATTTTACAACCATGAACATAAATTTAATGCCAATTTTAATTAATTAATATATTTATGTATGCAGGTAACCTTCTTCCAAATTCTTAGTATTATTGGTTTTCAAGAACCACCAGTTCAGTCCAACCGTACCTATGACGAAAATATTATATTATTCTCCTCTTAATTATTGAAAAATGAGAAAGAATGAGAAATCAGTACCCAATATTGTTTTGGAGTTTTGCTAAATCTTGAATTAACAATATCCTACTTTCTCTTTGGTTGGGGGATCTTTACATTTTTTACTGCAACATTGGGAGTCGGCCATACATATCTTCCCATCTGGTGTACAATCCTGACCACAAATAATTCATAAAATGATAAGTTAGTTCATCAAGCAGTTTGAGCAGAGACATCTCCCTATTATTCTCACTGAATGCCTAAAATGTTATAAATTTATAATACTGAAAAAGCGAACGGAGAATAACTTACTTCTCGTTTGACGCGGGCATTTCCGTCCCAATGCACAAAAGCATTTGGAAATTCTCCCACGTTTTCCTCTAAAAGATTAAAAAGAATTACATACACGATACATTTATCGATTGAGAGCATTGAAAGCGATTTATAGTAATTGTCTCACCACAGTTAGCCTGGAAGAGAAGAACGGCGAGGAAAAAGGCGAAAATGAATAATCCACGCATTTTGGAATAATTCTTGATTTCAGATATTTGTTTGTACGACTTTGTTGTTTCCTTACAGATTTTGAAGCTCTTTTATACCAAACTCTGAAGGTTATTACTTTTTATTTTAGTTTGTCTAAAATCAAGGGCGTAGCCAGACCACTAATTTAAGAGGGCTTACAAATAAACTTAGAATGCAAAAAAGACGTGACAAAATAAGTTTTCTGAAAATTTTGAAAGAGGCCTCAGCCGCCTAGTTTCACTCTTTGTTCGCCGTTCGCTAAAGGCTCCTTGCTGCAGGAATGCATTAACAGATTTTTGACTCCATTGTTTATTTCCAATTGATTCACAATTGTTTTTTCGACTTCAATAAATAACACCAATTAACTATTTAGAGTTGTAATATAATGTACTTTAACGTTAAAATCACACCAACATTGGAGCGAGTTTCAGTCATTGAATTCCATTTTTAAGTATTGTGTTTTCTAAATGTTTGATAGTGATATTTATAAACTAATTTGTTGATTGGGATTTTATTGCTAATTGTTGGTATTATTTAAATTATGGAGTACTAGTTTAATATTATGAGCAAACACTTTCGCGTGGCGCCCATTATTTTGTTTTTTAACCTTCAGTACAATAATATCCACACTACAAAAGTAAGTTTCACATTAATAGTTTTGCGGAATGCACTTGTTTTAGCAATATTGGCGTTTTGAATTATAATTCCCAGTTACCAAACACATAGGCCAGCACTGGAGACAGCATATCATGTTAAAATTATATTGACCGTTGTAAGGGCCAAAGTAATGTCAACATGGTATTGCTACCTACAACCATTTCTATACCAAAAACTTGGGAGTATTGTCAACTTAGTCATATATGCCCCATGCAAGGGAAACGGATTTGGCTCTCTTTATATAGCCTTATTTCAGCCGTAGCTCAGATAGTGTAGCGAGCCAGATGGAAAGCCCAAGTAAAAATTGCCATTTAGCCTATAGTCCGAATTCTTTTTTTCCCTGCCGAGGGTAAATCCGACAGTAGCCCAATGTGAGGAATTGCAAGCAAGACTAGCTTTTATGCTGGGCTTGCTGGGCCATATTGCGGGGTTGGACAAATTATTTGACCAGGCGAATTCTTAGTAGATGTAGCCATTGGGTATAAAAATGTATAAACTAAATAAAATTACTACGAAATCACCATCAAGAGCATGAGGCACCTGAGCACCATGGCATTGTATGGGTTAAAGAGAGCCAAGGGAGAATAAAAGGGGAGAGGCAATCTATAAATGTTTTTCCAAAAACGAAACATAAACATAATATATTATTATTATATAGTACCACCTTGATGTAATGCGTTACATGTCCATGATATGTCACAAAATCAAACACGGTTATATATTTAAAGCTATTTTAGTTTTAGCAACTCCGTTTTCGTTTTCAAATATTCAAACATGCGGACTCAGTCATAGTTGGGTTCGGCTGCATATGCTCTGTAAATTATTTCTTAGCATCATTTTTCAATTCACAATGGTTCCTTACACATTTATTTTCTTAAAATCGACTCTATCTATCGTATTTTAGCATTAACTGTATGTTGCAAAAGTTTCTCAATGTATATAATATTCAGTTCCGTATTTAAATTTGTACATTGGAAGACTTAAAGAAACTCATCTATTGCTCTTATAATTTCCAATATAGGCATGACATTAATAATTTGAAAGTAGGGCATTGCTATTACAAATTCAATGGGCACTCTCCTCGTCGCAAAATGGGGTCTTAGATCAATCCCCCAAAAACCATTCTACTAGAACCATATTTCACAAGAATGATTTTAGTAAAACATTGTTTTAAAAAAAGTTAAGACGGATTTCATTGAGTAACCAATTAGATTAGCGAAAATTGTATTTGTAACATCAGAAAGAGAAAATCTGGTTTAACTAACTCGTATTAAATTATTCCAAAGCTAGTCAATTTTGTCATTTTATTAAAGCTAGCAATGTAATAAAGCCTGCTTTTACTATAAATTAGCAACATTTCATAATGTCAGCGATAAATTTCAGCTATCATCTCAGTTTTCTTCACATTCTTAAATTCTTACAATTATTGACAGTAAATATACTTTTCCATATTTAGCATAGCTTTACGGTTCTGTACGAGCTTATGAAAATTGCATTGCGTGGTTGACCATCCAGTTATAAAAACTTTTAGCCGCTATATATCTGCCAATACATGCACATTTTGGTTACATTAAACTGATTAGTACAAGAACTACCTTCCAGACTTTAATTTTTAAATTTTAACCATTTCTTTATTATTCGTCGGGATAACAATATTTGTTAAAATGCTGATTTTAGCAAATATTGCATTAATATTAATGCATCCTTAATTATATTGTTCCCAATTGTTTTGAGTGGTCCATCATTTGAGGCTGGAATCGTCAACTAGTTATACAATCTAAACAAATTGCAATAATTTAATTATAGACATTGAATTCCTTTTAATTTGGAAAACAAATGATTATAAGAGCTGATCTTTACGTTTTCCATCTGCCACACAGCCCTTCTCCATCCATGTATATACATGCCCGGGTACAACATTCGTAATGTGAAACACATGATGATCCCCTTACTAAGCACTGTGGATCAAAAAGCAATTTGAAAAGCTTAGTGTTATTTTAAAGGAACTCAAGTTATAATTTCAGAGTTAAGTGTGGCTTATTTATATATGTTTACTGGAATTTATAGTACAGAAATTTATACAGTATTAAAATTTGCATAATATTTTCACGAATGTAGATTTATCTGACGGAAATATTTTGTATACAAAAATTATTACCCCATCTCGCTTGACACGAACGTTTCCGAATGAACCAAAAAAAGAATTTCTCATGTCTCCCTCATTTTTCTCTACAAACATTTGATAATTTTCGATATCTTTACATGTATTATCATTTTAAAGTTAGAAACCTGAAAATATGGAAATTGGTTTGTAGTTTCCTCACCACAATTTGCTTCCATGAAAAGAATGGCCAACACTCCAAAAAACATGCTTGCTAATATTCCACACATTTTAAAGTAATTTCAAACTTTTATTTTTGTCTATCTCTTATTTATCACAGTCTATGTGCTTTTGATGTCTCCTAGTGCAATGTTCAATGTTTTTATAGCAAAACATCTGAAGGTTACTTTATGATTTACGTACACAAAAGTAATTTCATGGGAATTAATATATAATTCGCTGACACAGGTTCCGAGTGAAAAATGTTCGAGGTCAATTTTTTGTGATTTTGATGAGTACATTTTATTTTAGGTTTTTATGGATTGCAAATAACAGATTGCGCAATATTTAATTTACGAAAATACAAAACTGCGAAGTGAATTGAAAAAAATTTAAACAATTATTTATTTATAAATGCTCTATTAAATTGAGCTAAATTCTTTGCTATTCAACTTCATAATTAATACGGCGCGCGTATCTGTGATTACGAATGAGTTTATGTGCCTGTTGTGGAAACAGTTATTATAAACCTTCTGATACAATGAAGTAAGTGCTACATTTATCACTTTTCGGAATTTTTTTATACCCATTGTCACCTTATTTTTAATATTACGCATATTATTATGATTCTGTACTTTTATAGGATAAGCCTATATACAGCATAATCTTTTTAAGATTTTAGCTTATTAGTTTTATGGCTAAAAAAATATCTACAGATCCAAAAACTGCGCTAAGCTTTTTGTCAACACCAGTTTCATATGATGTCACCAGTCACCAAAAATTTTGCTTCTGACTTCACGGTGGAGTTTACTAGAAGCAAAAAAGGGGCGTGATAGTGAAGACTGGCTATAGGTTTAATTATGTTGATTTATACTAGTTTATAGGCTCGTTAAATCTTGGGATTGTTATATAGTTAGATTTGTTGGCTAGGTCAGCCTGGCTTTAAAATGGAGATATGGTAGTTAAGGATATAAATATGATGTAATCGGAATAACTTAATAGTTGATGATGGCATGCTGAGCAAATGAGTTTGGTAATTCACATACATTGGTCACAACAACAGAAAATAAATTAAAATATTGGTTTTTAAAAATTGTGGGAGATACAGTCGTTGTTTTTATATTGGGTCGGTAATTTTATAGTTTTTCAGTTATTTTTCAACATATATCAATAACAAATCATATCCAATTTTTTGACTTCGACTTTTATCGCTATAATATTAAGGTTGTTAAAAATATGGATTGCTAACCCGAAACGCGTATCCAATTTCTGGGATCATTTCAAAAAAAATTTTCAATTCGTTTGCCTTTCTGAGCCTGACACAATACCGAGGGAATATAAAGCTCGGTTTTTTAAATATCTTTTAAATTTTCGTAGTTTGTGAGTCAGCATGGTGGAAATTCACACATCTCATAGTAGGAATACATTTCAAAATATCCTTTTACACCATACTAGACAGTTATTAATTAAATTTTAATACTGCCCATCTAAGGAACTTGTCTAGCACTTGGCTGAAATTAAATAGAAACGTGACAAACTAATACGATTATGTTTTAAATCAAGAATTATAGTATGTTTTTGTGTTAGAGGTAATAAGATTGTGGAATCAATTTGATGTTCATAAATCGATAAATATTTCATTAGGATTGGTCTATAACAAATTATTATCGAGATAGGGCATGTATATTTATGATTGATATTTTTTATTATAATAGAGGTATTGTAAATGTTTTGAAGTGAAAATTCATCAAAATTTTTATTTTATTTTCGCTAACGTAATTTTTAGTAAAAAACAGCCCCTTTGCCCCTATTTGTTGGTTGTCAAGAAAATAGCAAGGATACATTTAACCTCAATAGTAATACTTCAGTACAAAACGTAGTATTTAGAGTATAATTCCATAGATTCTTGAGCTAAATTGCGACATGTAACATTTGATCGCAATTCAAATTATGACCAGGTATGTCGAATTACAGATTCTTCATGGAACTTCTGATGTACTGACTTTTCCTATGCATTGGTCGATAAGAACCGGTGAAAATCCCATTTCAATGATATACTTGATAGCCCTTTCTGCCAATATAGAACCACCAGGTAAAGTATCGTGATGGTTTGTAATAAAACTGGAATCTTGAGTAGAAGCATCATCCATAGCTTCGTAATACGCTTCCATGCTTTTGTCAATGTCTTCACCGTACTTCCAGTCGTAAGTCTCAACATTCCAAAGAATAATATCATAGCCTAATTGGTCATGAAGGATGTCACGCACTGTATCGTTTATCTCTCCGTAAGGTGGTCTCATTATTTTCGTTCTAAAACCAAGAATTTCTTCCAGTTTATCGTCAAGGTCAATCATTTGTCTTCGAATCTCTTCTTCACTAACACCACCAGTTAGATTTAAATGAGACCAAGTGTGACTCCCAATTTGGTGACCCTGCGTTTTCAAATTTCCAACATAACCTTTCAAAAACTTAAGCAGCATTAACATTTAATTATTGTTAGTGCATAAATCAGCTTAAATTTTTCTCAATGCAATATTTTTTATCATAAAAACATAACAACTTGATTATAGATCGTTTTTGTTCTTCCTTAAAGCTATTAATTGGTAAAGTTTCTTTATTTTCACTGAAAATACTGTTGAAAATTAAATTTAAATTAAAATAAATTGCTGTTTACTAAAAATGACAATGTGGCTTCTATATAAATCGGTTTGAGACAGAAATTAAATTAAATTAAAAAATTCATGATTTTGGGACATGCAAATACTTATTTTTAACACACACTCTCATGACCTAAAACACGTATTACGTATTCCCATGAAATGGTCTGAAGTTAATAGATATGATTTAAAAATAACAAAAGTTCATTACTTCATTTTGGATGCGTTTGAATTTTTCTTGCGTTACTTGGTCTTTTATGTTTTCGTAGTTATCACCATTAACAAAAAATGTGGCCTTGACGCCATATTTCTTGAGCACTATGAGCACCTTTAAAACAGATGCAGATCTTTGAGCAGGTCCATCATCTGTTCCAGAAAATTTGTTACAAGATAACTATTTGTGTTATAAAATGAAAAAAATCTGTATATATTTACCAAAAGTCAGAGCTACTTCCCCATTTTTTACACATTTAGTGTAAATTCCTTCCATACTTTTCAAATTTGTCAAATCTGTCATTTCTGATTTTATTTTGACAAACACACACATTAATAAATAATATTTAAATGAAGAGTACATTGTGCAACTTTTAACAACAAGAAATAGCACTCGTTTTCACTTTGTGGTCTAATCTACTTTTATTAATAGAAAACTCAAAAGAGATGAATGTCTGAAATGGTTAAAATTTGATAAACACAAACACCAAAAAAAAGGAATAGTACGTTTTAGAGACACATAGTTTCAAGTATGATATTTTGGAAGTGTGTAGATTAGATGACAATTAGTTTACAAATGAATATCATCAACGATTACCCATCGACTAGTAGAAATTACACGTATCAGTTAGCTAAACTGTAATATTATATAAATATCCATGCCAACAAATCATTATGACATAAACTTAGACTATGTAATTATTATAATTGTAGGAATACTCATAAACCTATTTATTCTCGTTCTAAGATAGTATAATATTAATAAACTTGAGATTTGGAAAATAACAATTTCTTGGAATACAAACCATTAATGATATTGTCAAACACATTTACATTAACAATTACATAGTATGTATCTATTATACCTAATGACCACCTTGAACTTTAATGGTATACAGAAGCAATTATGCAACTTAGTATTCAATGAGAATTTAATTGGACGTTTTGAAATTGTAATAATTGATCATTGAGTCCATTTTCTGACTGGAGAGAATGATTGCTGTGTTGTGATTGGTATAAATTGCTGTACATGGTATCATTCGTATCATATTTTAACGTTTTAAAATTTTCACTCGGTCCGGTTGGCTCAACAAAAATCCGCTATATAAATTGCAGATACCTTGTGATTAAGTTAATCATTTTCACCTGTAATGGATACAAAACAAACACATAAACGAAATTAAAGATTCGCATGGCTGGATTCACATATTTAATAATTTTTTTACGTTAAGTATTATACTATTATAATTGTAATGGTATCTTATGTCTAAAAAAGCTAATGAAAGGCCGATTGATAGGGATTAGGGATAGATTATGGTCAATTTCTAGACTAGAGCTCGACAGAAAAAAAATTTGCATTCTGTTTCTATTGCGCCGTTGCGCTGCGCCATATAGATAGCTGCACTATAGTCATAGTGCGCAGTGCACGTATTATAATTAATTGTACTGTCACTGGACTAGAAGAGCGAGTATTTTTGACCGCAAAAAGACTTAACACTTACATGTCAGTACAGTTGCACATGCACAGGTTCAAGTCAGAGAAAAATATTAATTGGAGATATGGACGAAAACTTATTCCGCCGACGTGGAATTATTTTTCAGCTTTTAAAAATAACTTTGTACTATGAAGGAATAATTCCGCGCGAAATTATGTCGATTATTACATGTCGATTATTACAGTATAATAAAATGAACTTACGGAAATGATGGTTTTTGAAAATGGGGTTTGTAAATATTAGGGACTGCAAATGCGGCTTCAGTTTCATGGACAATTGAAAAGGTAATTATGAATAGTATGAGGAAAGCAGCCCAGAAGGCCAAATGTGTATTGAATTTCAACATTTTCTTCTAATTAGTTAAGACACGTAGTAAAATAGTCTACGTAGTTAAACCTTGAATTAAGCTTAGAAAAAATTTTCCCCTTGATGTTTACTTGTACTGCAGCTATTTATATACCATGCCATTTAGTGTTATTCATCATAAACCATTAAAATGGAACAACTCAAAATGTGTTCCCGGAACATTCAGTAGGTATCATTATTTTACTTCATAACTAATTAGAGGTCGTATCCTATTCAGTTAATGAGGTAATTATGAAAAGCATTTTGCGTCAATACTCAATATAATCTTATGAATTGACATTGACTCTCATTTATAATTATCTGTCGTTTTGTCAATCTGAGTAGTAAGTATATCTAGTAAACAGATTTAATAAGTATGCATTACGGATTGCAGATTACTAGTTCTGTTATAAAGAAATGCTCTTTGTGTAAAGAAAGGAACAAAAAGGACCTTTTTAAAACCTTTTTTGTCTTTTTTATAAAAACTGTAATAGTAAGTTTTTAAAATAACAGTCCTTTTTACCTTTCTGGATATCAGTGTGCCTCATTAACTTCCACTTTACATGTAAATAAGGTAAAAAAGTTAAAAAAGTAAAAAGTATTGCTTTTTTTAAAAAGTGGTTCTTTTTTGTAAAAAAGGAGCGCCTTTTTTGGTTCCCTGCTGTAAAGATGCTATATTTTGTTAAAATGGTGTCAGAACAGTTGAAAGTATCTATGGTGACTTAAGGCTGACTAAAATTCAAAAATTCAAATTCACTTTCTCTAAAAATGCAGAACATTTTTTTGTTTCTAAACTGACTATATTTTTGACTCACTGTCGACATAGATAACTCAGAGGGTGAATACCTGTCTGAATATAATTTAAGACATTTCATCTCTGCATACATTGGTATCGTGTTAATGAATTCCAATGCGCCCTGTAGTTTCCTTGTAGAATAACTGACCTAGACCGGCATTAATTACTGCGTGAGTAATATCTATGTACACTTGATTATTAAATGAGCAAAATATTTACTTTTATTGAAATAATAATATTGTTTGGTATAGTAGGGATTAAGACATGGAAATTTACATAAAAGGTTCTGCGACAATTCTTAAGGTTAAAATATTTCAATAAAGTTTAACGAGATTTGACAACTTTTGTTGTAGTAGTAACAAAAGTCTTAGTCGTGACAGTGGTTTTCTTGCTACTGGAGGAAACAACCGATGATGATGATTTGACTTGTTGAGTAGACGATGGGACTACAACCGTTCTTGTAGTTTTGGTAACAACAGGAGTTAGAACTTGCATAGTTTTCACGACTCTCTTGACTGGCTCAACCTCCCGGATTTCTACTCGTTTGGTCTTAACTTCTTGCACTTTTGGCTCTAGCTTCACAATTTCTATTTTTGGCTCCATCTTGACAATTTCTATTTTAGGTTCCAGTTTGATTATTTCCACTTTTGGCTCCACCTTCACTTCCTTCACTTCTTCTATAACTTTTGGGGGCGGGGTTCGGATACTCAAGTGAATACGACCAACAACGGTAGACTTTTTGTCTTGAGAACCTGTCGACTTTTTCTTTTCTACTCCTGCAGACTTGGCAGAACTGGACAGGTGCACTTCATAGCCTTGTTTCTCCAATTGTGCTTGTAAAAGTTTGGCATCTTTCAGTATTTCCTCTTGGAGAGACAATTCCAGATTTCTTTGCTGGTTTCCTCCTGCCTCTGCAACAATTTTTACACTTTTCTTCTTCGTCTTCACACTTTCTTCATTCTCAATCACAGTAGAAGATTTAGATGCAGCAACGGCGGCTGCAGCTTTTAAGCTTTGGTATTTGTTTTCGTAGAAACTAAGTTTCACGTTCGATTTATACTCGTATTTTGATTTATTACCAATTAAACGGGAGATTGAAGCAGAGCGGGTGAATCCGCTTGCACTGCGACGAGATGCTACCATATTCTGCAATAATAATTTATTTATTTCCTTGAAATTGTAGAATAAATTATTAACAATGAAAATTGATACTTTCTTTATCTGTTTATATTGTATTTTGTTATAACGAATGATAAAGTACCTTAATTTTCTATGTAGCTTTATTTACTTGAAATATTGGGGAGATGAATTTTGTGTTGTTGTGTTGTGTGCGAGATTCCGTTCCTTTCTGCCCAAAATTATCAACCGAGTATAAGCTATACACAAAAAACCCATTCACTTTGCTTGTGTCGCATTAATGCTTTTCTCGTGCTTATCCACGACCGTGAAGGATAATATGCAACTTTCTAGGAGCCAAGACTATTTTTAGCAATTGCGTTCGTCAACATGTTCGTTTCTGAGAATTTTCTTGCAAATGATACATTTCAAGGACAGGCGGCTGTTTTGCACTCAACTCTAAACTAATTAAACTCTACAACAATAGAATGTCGAAAGTTAGACTTTGTATCTTAGGAGAGCTTATTATATAATTGCCATTGCATTCCAAGCGATGCCTCAGTTAAGAATTAGTTGAAGCAAATCTCATCTGTTTTATACTTACAATGCTGAACATTCTGATAACATTGTCTTATTTAATTGCTAGAAACATATTCCGGAACATTCCTAGTATAATGGCGCACTAGAAAATCCGACAATCATTCGAAAGATCTCGTCGAGTACGTAACGAATGTAAAATTTATTTTGGGGGCAACCCCCCAAATAAGAAAGTTATGGCCGATCAAAGTTGAAAATATGACTATTTCGATATATACCCATGTTTTCAGACAAATAAGAGTTACGAGTCCTTTAAAGCATCGGTGTTTTGCTTTTCATGTTGAATTTAACTTGTAACTATGGCAACGGGGCTAATAACAACATGTAGGCTTGGTTTTGAAAAATTGGCAAGGTTGTTACAATGGAAATTGGTCTAACGTGCCATATTCAATTTTCGTCAATTTTAAAATGGCACCTGGTCACAATTTGCGTCTTTTGAAACCTAACCTAAGTAAAATTGATGGAAATTGAACATGGCACGACTTCACAATTTCCATTTTTTAAAACCTAACCAAATTAAAATTGATGAAATTGAACATGGCACGAGGTCACAATTTCCATTTTTTAAAACCTAACCAAATTAAAATTGACGGAAATTGAACAAGGCACGATTTCACAATTTCCATTTTTTAAAACCTAACCTAATTATAAATTGATGGAAATTGGACGTGGCACGAGGTCGCAATTTCCATTTTTTAAAACCTAACCTAATTAAAATTGATGGAAGTTGAACATGGCTCGATTTCACAATTTCCATTTTTTTAAAACCTAACCTAATTAAAATTGATGAAATTGAACATGGCACGAGGTCACAATTTCCAATTTTTAAAACCTAACCAAATTAAAATTGACGGAAATTGAACAAGGCACGATTTCACAATTTCCATTTTTTAAAACCTAACCTAATTATAAATTGATGGAAATTGGACGTGGCACGAGGTCGCAATTTCCATTTTTTAAAACCTAACCTAATTATTTAAAATTGATGGAAATTGAACATGGCTCGATTTCACAATTTCCATTTTTTAATACCTAACCTAATTATAAATTGATGGAAATTGGAGGTGGCACGATTTCACAATTTCCATTTTTTTAAACCTAACCTAATTAAAATTAATGAAAATTGGACGTGGCACGATGTCGCGATTTCCATTTTCTAAAACCTAACCTAATTAAAATTGATGGAAATTGAACATAGCCTGAATTTGAATTTATCGGTCGGCATTTAAATTTCAAGCTGAAATCTAAACCATATTATTGTTACCTAAAATCTATGCAAAAATAATGAAAACACGCAACATAGTGCAATTTAGAATTTTACAAAGACCAAGCTTACATGTTGTTATTAGCTACGTTGCCATAGTTACAAGTAAATTCACCATGAAGAGCAAACCAAAGATGTTTTAAAGAACTTTAACTCTTACTTTTCTGAAAAGATGGGTATCAAAATAGTCACATTTGAACTTTAACCGACCACAACTTTCTTATTTGGGGGGTTGCCCCCAAAATAAATACCATATTCGTTACGTACTCGATGAGATCTTTCGAATGAGCTATATATCGGTCCATTCCAAAGTGCGCCATTATACTAGGAATTAGCCCATATTCCAAACGTAAACTTGAAATGCCTCTAAAATAATGACACTTGAAATTAGAATGTATTACAATTAGTGAAATTAATTCTTACATTTTCGGGTATATTCGTAATTATTTAAATATATACAAGTATAATACTAGATTTCATTGCACTAAATGAGAAATTAATAAATTACTACCATTCCTTGGAGCGTTTTATCTTACGCCCATTATCTGCATTACAAAATATATACTAAACGATAATTTAATTTATTAATTGTATTCATCTTCATTCAATATCCTAATTGTTTGGACAGTGATGATGCTACATAGGATGAGGATTGAGATTCATGTCCAGCTAACCGAAGAACATTGCCCATTGTGCATAAATAAAACAAATAAACTTACGATTAATGCTATTAATTTTAAGTAAGCCAAAAAATAAGTAAAACATTTTACTTTAAAGCTTAATTGATAAACAATTAAATGTCAGATAATTTATTTATAAGTATTATGAAAAAGTGCGATTCAGATTATTCGCAATCAAAACTACAAGAAAAGTGCTTCCATGCAGAACAAGAAAACCCCATGGGTTGTTGTTTTTGGTTAGCAAAAACCCAACAAAAAAATCCGGGTTTTTACTGCTTACTACCCAAAAACCCATCCAAAAACCCATCCCAAAACCCAATAATCCAAAAACCCGGGATTTTGGGTTTTTCATACCCTGCCTTCATGATCCCCCGATATTAAAACAGAATGGTGTGTATGTCGCTTTGTTTACTTTAATTTTACAGACGACAAAATACATTGTTAGAGTTATCACACATGTTAGAATACACAAAACACATGTTAGAGTAATAATCGTTTCAGACGACAATTTGCAAAATGCAATATTAAAAATTAACATTGATGGTTGTAAGTTAAGTCCAATGAATGAAATAGGATTTATACTTTTCTTCTTCCACAATGAATTTTTTAACATGTTAATAATTTCTAATTTTGTTATTACAATGCAGGGACACTGATCCTCTCGAAAAAATTTATAAATTTCAAAACTATTTTACAGAATGGCAATAAAAATATTCAAAAAGCATTGACTATTGCTTCCGTAGATACAACATATCAAGTTAACTATGCCAATTTTAGAGATCAGATTACTTACATGATATCATAATTGTAGATTTAATTTTCGCAATAACATAGGTTCAATAAATTGAGTACCATGATTTCTATGGGATCTTAATCGAATATAAAAATAATCGTTTTAGACCCAAATTTGAGAAAATGCAATAATAAAACTGGACATTGATAGTTGGAAGTTGAATCCGATGAATGAAATGGGATTTATTTTTATCTTCTTCCACAATGAATTTTTAAACATGTTAATAATTTCTAATTTTTAATATTATAATGCTGGGACACTGATCCCCTCGAAAACATTTAAAAATTTCAAAACTATTTTACAGAACGGCAATAAAAATATTCAAAAAACATTGACTATTGCTTCATTAGATACAACATGTGAAGTTAACTATGCTAATTTTACTGTTCACATGATATCATAATTGTAGATTTATTTTTCGCAATAACATAGTTTTGCTCTAGTACTCATACTTTGCTCTAGTACTTTGCATATTACTCATAAATTGAGTACTCTGATCTCTGTAGGATCTCAATCGAATATAAAAATAATCGTTTCAGACGACAATTTGCAAAATGCAATATTAAAAATTAACATTGATAGTTGGAAGTTAAGTCCGATGAATGAAATGGGATTCATTCTTATCTTCTTCCACAATGAATTTTTTAACATGTTAATAATTTCTAATTTTGTTATTATAATGCAGGGACACTGATCCCCTCGAAAAAATTTATAAATTTCAAAACTATTTTACAGAATGGCAATAAAAATATTCAAAAAGCATTGACTATTGCTTCATTAGATACAACATGTGAAGTTAACTATGCCAATTTTAGTGATCAGATTACTTACATGATATCATAATTGTAGATTTATTTTTCGCAATAACATAGTTTAAATAAATTGAGTACCATGATCTCTGTAGGATCTCAATCGAATATAAAAATAATCGTTTCAGACGGCAATTTGCAAAATGAAATAATAAAAACGAACATTGATAGTTGGAAGTTAAGTCCGATGAATGAAATGGGATTTATTCTTATCTTCTTCCACAACGAATTTCTAAACATGTTAATAATTTCTAATTTTGTTATTATAATGCAGGGACACTGATCCCCTCGAAAAAATTTATAAATTTCAAAACTATTTTATAGAATGGCAATAAATATATTCAAATAACATTGACTATTGCTTTATGAGATACAACATGTGAAGTTAACTATGCCAATTTTAGTGATCAGATTACTTACATGATATCATAATTGTAGATTTATTTTTCGCAATAACATAGTTTAAATAAATTGAGTACCATGATCTCTGTAGGATCTCAATCGAATATAAAAATAATCGTTTCAGACGGCAATTTGCAAAATGAAATAATAAAAACGAACATTGATAGTTGGAAGTTACGTCCGATGAATGAAATGGGATTTATTCTTATCTTCTTCCACAACGAATTTCTAAACATGTTAATAATTTCTAATTTTGTTATTATAATGCAGGGACACTGATCCCCTCGAAAAAATTTATAAATTTCAAAACTATTTTACAGAACGGGAATAGAAATATTCAAAAAACATTGACTATTGCTTCATTAGATACAACATCTGAAGTTAACTATGCAAATTTTACTGATCACATGATATCATAATTGTAGATTTATTTTTCGCAATAACATAGTTTTGCTCTAGTACTCATACTTTGCTCTAGTACTTTGCATATTACTCATAAATTGAGTACTCTGATCTCTGTAGGATCTCAATCGAATATAAAAATAATCGTTTCAGACGACAATTTGCAAAATGCAATATTAAAAATTAACATTGATAGTTGGAAGTTAAGTCAGATGAATGAAATGGGATTCATTCTTATCTTCTTCCACAATAAATTTTTTAACATGTTAATAATTTCTAATTTTGTTATTATAATGCAGGGACACTGATCCCCTCGAAAAAATTTATAAATTTCAAAACTATTTTATAGAATGGCAATAAATATATTCAAAAAACATTGACTATTGCTTTATGAGATACAACATGTGAAGTTAACTATGCCAATTTTAGTGATCAGATTACTTACATGATATCAAAATTGTGGATTTATTTTTCGCAATAACATAGTTTTCATAAATCGAGCACTCTGATTTTTTTAGGATCTTAATCGAATATAAAAAAATTCGTTTCGGACGACAATTTGCAAAATGCAATATTAAAAATTAACATTGATGGTTGTAAGTTAAGTCTTATAAATGAAATAGGATTTATACTTTTCTTCTTCCACAATGAATTTTTTAACATGTTAATAATTTCTAATTTTGTTATTATGATGCAGGTACACTGATCCTCTCGAAAAAATTTATAAATTTCAAAACTATTTTACAGAATGGCAATAAAAATATTCAAAAAGCATTGACTATTGCTTCATTAGATACAACATGTGAAGTTAACTATGTCAATTTTAGTGATCAGATTACTTACAGGATATCATAATTGTAGATTTATTTTTCGCAATAACATAGTTTAAATAAATTGAGTACCATGATCTCTGTAGGATCTCAATCGAATATAAAAATAATCGTTTCAGACGGCAATTTGCAAAATGAAATAATAAAAACGAACATTGATAGTTGGAAGTCAAGTCCGATGAATGAAATGGGATTTATTCTTATCTTCTTCCACAACGAATTTCTAAACATGTTAATAATTTCTAATTTTGTTATTATAATGCAGGGACACTGATCCCCTCGAAAAAATTTATAAATTTCAAAACTATTTTACAGAACGGGAATAAAAATATTCAAAAAACATTGACTATTGCACATTAGATACAACATGTGAAGTTAACTATGCCAATTTTAGTGATCAGATTACTTACATGATATCATAATTGTAGATTTATTTTTCGCAATAACATAGTTTTCATAAATTGAGTACTCTGATCTTTTTAGGATCTCAATCGAATATAAAAATAATCGTTTCAGACGACAATTTGCAAAATGCAATATTAAAAATTAACATTGATAGTTGGAAGTTAAGTCCGATGAATGAAATGGGATTCATTCTTATCTTCTTCCACAATGAATTTTTTAACATGTTAATAATTTCTAATTTTTAATATTATATCGCTAGGACACTGATCACCTCGAAAACATTTAAAAATTTCAAAACTATTTTAAAGAACGGCAATAAAAGTATTCAAAAAACATTGACTATTGCTTCATTAGATACAACACATGAAGTTAATCACGTAAACTTTACTGATCACATTACTTACATGATATCATAACTGTAGATTTATTTTTCGCAATAACATAGTTTTCATAAATTGAGTATTCTGATCTTTTTAGGATCTCAATCGAATATAAAAATAATCGTTTCAGACGACAATTTGCAAAATGCAATATTAAAATTTAACATTGATAGTTGGAAGTTAAGTCCGATGAATGAAATGGGATTCATTCTTATCTTCTTCCACAATGAATTTTTTAACATGTTAATCATTTCTAATTTTTAATATTATATTGCTGGGACACTGATCCCCTCGAAAACATTTAAAAATTTCAAAACTATTTTACAGAACGGCAATAAAAGAATTCAAAAAACATTGACTATTGCTTCATTAGATACAAAATATGAAGTTAACTACGTAAATTTTACTGATCAGATTACTTACATGATATCATAATTGTGGATTTATTTTTCGCAATAACATAGTTTTCATAAATCGAGCACTCTGATTTTTTTAGGATCTTAATCGAATATAAAAAAATTCGTTTCGGACGACAATTTGCAGAATGCAATATTAAAAATTAACATTGATGGTTGTAAGTTAAGTCCAATGAATGAAATAGGATTTATACTTTTCTTCTTCCACAATGAATTTTTTAACATGTTAATAATTTCTAATTTTGTTATTATAATGCAGGGACACTGATCCTCTCGAAAAAATTTATAAATTTCAAAACTATTTTACAGAATGGCAATAAAAATATTCAAAAAGCATTGACTATTGCTTTATTAGATACAACATATCAAGTTAACTATGCCAATTTTAGTGATCAGATTACTTACATGATATCATAATTGTAGATTTAATTTTCGCAATAACATAGTTTCAATAAATTGAGTACCATGATTTCTATGGGATCTTAATCGAATATAAAAATAATCGTTTTAGACCAAAATTTGCAAAATGCAATAATAAAACTGGACATTGATAGTTGGAAGTTGAATCCGATGAATGAAATGGGATTTATTTTTATCTTCTTCCACAATGAATTTTTAAACATGTTAATAATTTCTAATTTTTAATATTATAATGCTGGGACACTGATCCCCTCGAAAACATTTAAAAATTTCAAAACTATTTTACAGAACGGCAATAAAAATATTCAAAAAACATTGACTATTGCTTCATTAGATACAACATTAGAAGTTAACTATGCTAATTTTACTGTTCACATGATATCATAATTGTAGATTTATTTTTCGCAATAACATAGTTTTGCTCTAGTACTCATACTTTGCTCTAGTACTTTGCATATTACTCATAAATTGAGTACTCTGATCTCTGTAGGATCTCAATCGAATATAAAAATAATGGTTTCAGACGACAATTTGCAAAATGCAATATTAAAAATTAACATTGATAGTTGGAAGTTAAGTCCGATGAATGAAATGGGATTCATTCTTATCTTCTTCCACAATGAATTTTTTAACATGTTAATAATTTCTAATTTTGTTATTATAATGCAGGGACACTGATCCCCTCGAAAAAATTTATAAATTTCAAAACTATTTTACAGAATGGCAATAAAATTATTCTAAAAGCATTGACTATTGCTTTATTAGATACAACATATGAAGTTAACTATGCCAATTTTAGTGATCAGATTACTTACATGATATCATAATTGTAGATTTAATTTTCGCAATAACATAGTTTCAATAAATTGAGTACCATGATTTCTATGGGATCTTAATCGAATATAAAAATAATCGTTTTAGACCAAAATTTGCAAAATGCAATAATAAAACTGGACATTGATAGTTGGAAGTTGAATCCGATGAATGAAATGGGATTTATTTTTATCTTCTTCCACAATGAATTTTTAAACATGTTAATAATTTCTAATTTTTAATATTATAATGCTGGGACACTGATCCCCTCGAAAACACTTAAAAATTTCAAAACTATTTTACAGAACGGCAATAAAAATATTCAAAAAACATTGACTTTTGCTTCATTAGATACAACATCTGAAATTAACTATGCAAATTTTACTGATCACATGATATCATAATTGTAGATTTATTTTTCGCAATAACATAGTTTTGCTCTAGTACTCATACTTTGCTCTAGTACTTTGCATATTACTCATAAATTGAGTACTCTGATCTCTGTAGGATCTCAATCGAATATAAAAATAATCGTTTCAGACGACAATTTGCAAAATGCAATATTAAAAATTAACATTGATAGTAGGAAGTAAAGTCCGATGAATGAAATGGGATTCATTCTTATCTTCTTCCACAATAAATTTTTTAACCTGTTAATAATTTCTAATTTTGTTATTATAATGCAGGGACACTGATCCCCTCGAAAAAATTTATAAATTTCAAAACTATTTTATGGAATGGCAATAAATATATTCAAATAACATTGACTATTGCTTTATGAGATACAACATGTGAAGTTAACTATGCCAATTTTAGTGATCAGATTACTTACATGATATCATAATTGTAGATTTATTTTTCGCAATAACATAGTTTAAATAAATTGAGTACCATGATCTCTGTAGGATCTCAATCGAATATGAAAATAATCGTTTCAGACGGCAATTTGCAAAACGAAATAATAAAAACGAACATTGATAGTTGGAAGTTAAGTCCGATGAATGAAATGGGATTTATTCTTATCTTCTTCCACAACGAATTTTTAAGCATGTTAATAATTTCTAATTTTGTTATTATAATGCAGGGACACTGATCCCCTCGAAAAAATTTATAAATTTCAAAACTATTTTACAGAACGGGAATAAAAATATTCAAAAAACATTGACTATTGCACATTAGATACAACATGTGAAGTTAACTATGCCAATTTTAGTGATCAGATTACTTACATGATATCATAATTGTAGATTTATTTTTCGCAATAACATAGTTTCAATAAATTGAGTACCATGATTTCTATGGGATCTTAATCGAATATAAAAATAATCGTTTTAGACCACAATTTGCAAAATGCAATAATAAAACTGGACATTGATAGTTGAAAGTTGAATCCGATGAATGAAATGGGATTTATTTTTATCTTCTTCCACAAAGAATTTTTAAACATGTAAATAATTTCTAATTTTTAATATTATGATGCTGGGACACTGATCCCCTCGAAAACATTTAAAAATTTCAAAACTATTTTAAAGAACGGCAATAAAAGTATTCAAAAAACATTGACTATTGCTTCATTAGATACAACATGTGAAGTTAACTATGCCAATTTTAGTGATCAGATTACTTACATGATATCATAATTGTAGATTTATTTTTCGCAATAACATAGTTTCAATAAATTGAGTACCATGATTTCTATGGGATCTTAATCGAATATAAAAATAATCGTTTTAGACCACAATTTGCAAAATGCAATAATAAAACTGGACATTGATAGTTGGAAGTTAAGTCCGATGAATGAAATGGGATTTATTCTTATCTTCTTCCACTATGAATTTTTAAACATGTAAATAATTTCGAATTTTTAATATTATAATGCTGGGACACTGATCCCCTCGAAAACATTTATAAATTCCAAAACTATTTTACAGAATGGCAATAAATATATACAAAAAACATTGATTATTGCTTCATTAGATACAACATCTGAAGTTAACTATGCAAATTTTACTGATCAGATTACTTACATGATATCATAATTGTGGATTTATTTTTCGTAATAACATAGTTTTCATAAATTGAGTACTCTGATATTTTTAGGATCTCAATCGAATATAAAAATAATCGTTTCAGACGGCAATTTACAAAATGCAATATTAAAAATTAACATTGATAGTTGGAAGTTAAGTCCGATGAATGAAATTGGATTTATTCTTATCTTCTTCCACAATGAATTTTTTAACATGTTAATAATTTCTAATTTTTCATATTATAATGCTGGGACACTGATCCCCTCGAAAACATTTATAAATTTCAAAACTATTTTACAGAACGGCAATAAATATATTCAAAAAACATTGACTATTGCTTCATTAGATACAACATGTGAAGTTAACTATGCCAATTTTACTGATCAGATTACTTATATGATATCATAATTGTAGATTTATTTTTCGCAATAACATAGTTTTCATAAATTGAGTACTCTGATCTCCGTAGGATCTCAATCGAATATAAAAATAATCGTTTCAGACGACAATTTGCAAAATGCAATATTAAAAATTAACATTGATAGTTGGAAGTTAAATCCGATGAATGAAATGGGATTCATTCTTATCTTCTTCCACAATGAATTTTTTCACATGTTAATAATTTTTAAATTTTAATATTAAAATGCTGGGACACTAATCCCCTCGAAAACATTTATAAATTTCAAAACTATTTTACAGAACGGCAATAAAAATATTCAAAAAACATTGACTATTGCTACATTAGATACAACATATGAAGTTAACTATGCCAATTTTAGAGATCAGATTACTTACATGATATCATAATTGTAGATTTATTTTTCGCAATAACATAGTTTTCATAAATTGAGTACTCTGATCTCCGTAGGATCTCAATCGAATATAAAAATAATCGTTTCAGACAACAATTTGCAAAATGCAATATTAAAAATTAACATTGATAGTTGGAAGTTAAATCCGATGAATGAAATGGGATTCATTCTTATCTTCTTCCACAATGAATTTTTTCACATGTTAATAATTTTTAATTTTTAATATTAAAATGCTGGGACACTAATCCCCTCGAAAACATTTATAAATTTCAAAACTATTTTACAGAACGGCAATAAAAATATTCAAAAAATATTGACTATTGCTTCATTAGATACAACATGTGAAGTTAACTATGCCAATTTTAGAGATCAGATTACTTACATGATATCATAATTGTAGATTTATTTTTCGCAATAACATAGTTTTCATAAATTGAGTACTCTGATCTCCGTAGGATCTCAATCGAATATAAAAATAATCGTTTCAGACGACAATTTGCAAAATGCAATATTAAAAATTAACATTAATAGTTGGAAGTTAAATCCGATGAATGAAATGGGATTCATTCTTATCTTCTTCCACAATGAATTTTTTAACATGTTAATAATTTTTAATTTTTAATATTAAAATGCTGGGACACTAATCCCCTCGAAAACATTTATAAATTTCAAAACTATTTTACATATCGGCAATAAAAATATTCAAAAAACATTGACTATTGCTTCATTAGATACAACATATGAAGTTAACTATGCCAATTTTAGAGATCAGATTACTTACATGATATCATAATTGTAGATTTATTTTTCGCAAGAACATAGTTTTCATAAATTGAGTACTCTGATCTCCGTAGGATCTCAATCGAATATAAAAATAATCGTTTCAGACAACAATTTGCAAAATGCAATATTAAAAATTAACATTGATAGTTGGAAGTTAAATCCGATGAATGAAATGGGATTCATTCTTATCTTCTTCCACAATGAATTTTTTCACATGTTAATAATTTTTAATTTTTAATATTAAAATGCTGGGACACTAATCCCCTCGAAAACATTTATAAATTTCAAAACTATTTTACAGAATGGCAATAAAAATATTCAAAAAGCATTGACTATTGCTTCATTAGATACAACATGTGAAGTTAACTATGCCAATTTTAGAGATCAGATTACTTACATGATATCATAATTGTAGATTTATTTTTCGCAATAACATAGTTTTCATAAATTGAGTACTCTGATCTCCGTAGGATCTCAATCGAATATAAAAATAATCGTTTCAGACGACAATTTGCAAAATGCAATATTAAAAATTAACATTGATAGTTGGAAGTTAAATCCGATGAATGAAATGGGATTCATTCTTATCTTCTTCCACAATGAATTTTTTAACATGTTAATAATTTCTAATTTTTCATATTATAATGCTGGGACACTGATCCCCTCGAAAACATTTATAAATTTCAAAACTATTTTACAGAACGGCAATAAAAATATTCAAAAAACATTGACTATTGCTTCATTAGATACAACATGTGAAGTTAACTATGCCAATTTTAGAGATCAGATTACTTATATGATATCATAATTGTAGATTTATTTTTCGCAATAACATAGTTTTCATAAATTGAGTACTCTGATCTCCGTAGGATCTCAATCGAATATAAAAATAATCGTTTCAGACGACAATTTGCAAAATGCAATATTAAAAATTAACATTGATAGTTGGAAGTTAAATCCGATGAATGAAATGGGATTCATTCTTATCTTCTTCCACAATGAATTTTTTCACATGTTAATAATTTTTAATTTTTAATATTAAAATGCTGGGACACTAATCCCCTCGAAAACATTTATAAATTTCAAAACTATTTTACAGAACGGCAATAAAAATATTCAAAAAACATTGACTATTGCTTCATTAGATACAACATATGAAGTTAACTATGCCAATTTTAGAGATCAGATTACTTACATGATATCATAATTGTAGATTTATTTTTCGCAATAACATAGTTTTCATAAATCGAGCACTCTGATTTTTTTAGGATCTTAATCGAATATAAAAAAATTCGTTTCGGACGACAATTTGCAAAATGCAATATTAAAAATTAACATTGATAGTTGGAAGTTAAGTCCGATGAATGAAATTGGATTTATTCTTATCTTCTTCCACAATGAATTTTTTAACATGTTAATAATTTCTAATTTTTCATATTATAATGCTGGGACACTGATCCCCTCGAAAACATTTATAAATTTCAAAACTATTTTACAGAACGGCAATAAATATATTCAAAAAACATTGACTATTGCTTCATTAGATACAACATGTGAAGTTAACTATGCCAATTTTACTGATCAGATTACTTATATGATATCATAATTGTAGATTTATTTTTCGCAATAACATAGTTTTCATAAATTGAGTACTCTGATCTCCGTAGGATCTCAATCGAATATAAAAATAATCGTTTCAGACGACAATTTGCAAAATGCAATATTAAAAATTAACATTGATAGTTGGAAGTTAAATCCGATGAATGAAATGGGATTCATTCTTATCTTCTTCCACAATGAATTTTTTCACATGTTAATAATTTTTAAATTTTAATATTAAAATGCTGGGACACTAATCCCCTCGAAAACATTTATAAATTTCAAAACTATTTTACAGAACGGCAATAAAAATATTCAAAAAACATTGTCTATTGCTTCATTAGATACAACATATGAAGTTAACTATGCCAATTTTAGAGATCAGATTACTTACATGATATCATAATTGTAGATTTATTTTTCGCAATAACATAGTTTTCATAAATTGAGTACTCTGATTTCCGTAGGATCTCAATCGAATATAAAAATAATCGTTTCAGACAACAATTTGCAAAATGCAATATTAAAAATTAACATTGATAGTTGGAAGTTAAATCCGATGAATGAAATGGGATTCATTCTTATCTTCTTCCACAATGAATTTTTTCACATGTTAATAATTTTTAATTTTTAATATTAAAATGCTGGGACACTAATCCCCTCGAAAACATTTATAAATTTCAAAACTATTTTACAGAACGGCAATAAAAATATTCAAAAAATATTGACTATTGCTTCATTAGATACAACATGTGAAGTTAACTATGCCAATTTTAGAGATCAGATTACTTACATGATATCATAAATGTAGATTTATTTTTCGCAATAACATAGTTTTCATAAATTGAGTACTCTGATCTCCGTAGGATCTCAATCGAATATAAAAATAATCGTTTCAGACGACAATTTGCAAAATGCAATATTAAAAATTAACATTGATAGTTGGAAGTTAAATCCGATGAATGAAATGGGATTCATTCTTATCTTCTTCCACAATGAATTTTTTAACATGTTAATAATTTCTAATTTTTCATATTATAATGCTGGGACACTGATCCCCTCGAAAACATTTATAAATTTCAAAACTATTTTACAGAACGGCAATAAATATATTCAAAAAACATTGACTATTGCTTCATTAGATACAACATGTGAAGTTAACTATGCCAATTTTACTGATCAGATTACTTATATGATATCATAATTGTAGATTTATTTTTCGCAATAACATAGTTTTCATAAATTGAGTACTCTGATCTCCGTAGGATCTCAATCGAATATAAAAATAATCGTTTCAGACGACAATTTGCAAAATGCAATATTAAAAATTAACATTGATAGTTGGAAGTTAAATCCGATGAATGAAATGGGATTCATTCTTATCTTCTTCCACAATGAATTTTTTCACATGTTAATAATTTTTAAATTTTAATATTAAAATGCTGGGACACTAATCCCCTCGAAAACATTTATAAATTTCAAAACTATTTTACAGAACGGCAATAAAAATATTCAAAAAACATTGACTATTGCTTCATTAGATACAACATATGAAGTTAACTATGCCAATTTTAGAGATCAGATTACTTACATGATATCATAATTGTAGATTTATTTTTCGCAATAACATAGTTTTCATAAATTGAGTACTCTGATCTCCGTAGGATCTCAATCGAATATAAAAATAATCGTTTGAGACAACAATTTGCAAAATGCAATATTAAAAATTAACATTGATAGTTGGAAGTTAAATCCGATGAATGAAATGGGATTCATTCTTATCTTCTTCCACAATGAATTTTTTCACATGTTAATAATTTTTAATTTTTAATATTAAAATGCTGGGACACTAATCCCCTCGAAAACATTTATAAATTTCAAAACTATTTTACAGAACGGCAATAAAAATATTCAAAAAATATTGACTATTGCTTCATTAGATACAACATGTGAAGTTAACTATGCCAATTTTAGAGATCAGATTACTTACATGATATCATAAATGTAGATTTATTTTTCGCAATAACATAGTTTTCATAAATTGAGTACTCTGATCTCCGTAGGATCTCAATCGAATATAAAAATAATCGTTTCAGACGACAATTTGCAAAATGCAATATTAAAAATTAACATTGATAGTTGGAAGTTAAATCCGATGAATGAAATGGGATTCATTCTTATCTTCTTCCACAATGAATTTTTTAACATGTTAATAATTTCTAATTTTTCATATTATAATGCTGGGACACTGATCCCCTCGAAAACATTTATAAATTTCAAAACTATTTTACAGAACGGCAATAAATATATTCAAAAAACATTGACTATTGCTTCATTAGATACAACATGTGAAGTTAACTATGCCAATTTTACTGATCAGATTACTTATATGATATCATAATTGTAGATTTATTTTTCGCAATAACATAGTTTTCATAAATTGAGTACTCTGATCTCCGTAGGATCTCAATCGAATATAAAAATAATCGTTTCAGACGACAATTTGCAAAATGCAATATTAAAAATTAACATTGATAGTTGGAAGTTAAATCCGATGAATGAAATGGGATTCATTCTTATCTTCTTCCACAATGAATTTTTTCACATGTTAATAATTTTTAATTTTTAATATTAAAATGCTGGGACACTAATCCCCTCGAAAACATTTATAAATTTCAAAACTATTTTACAGAACGGCAATAAAAATATTAAAAAAATATTGACTATTGCTTCATTACATACAACATGTGAAGTTAACTATGCCAATTTTAGAGATCAGATTACTTACATGATATCATAATTGTAGATTTATTTTTCGCAATAACATAGTTTTCATAAATTGAGTACTCTGATCTCCGTAGGATCTCAATCGAATATAAAAATAATCGTTTCAGACGACAATTTGCAAAATGCAATATTAAAAATTAACATTGATAGTTGGAAGTTAAATCCGATGAATGAAATGGGATTCATTCTTATCTTCTTCCACAATGAATTTTTTAACATGTTAATAATTTCTAATTTTTCATATTATAATGCTGGGACACTGATCCCCTCGAAAACATTTATAAATTTCAAAACTATTTTACAGAACGGCAATAAATATATTCAAAAAACATTGACTATTGCTTCATTAGATACAACATGTGAAGTTAACTATGCCAATTTTAGAGATCAGATTACTTATATGATATCATAATTGTAGATTTATTTTTCGCAATAACATAGTTTTCATAAATTGAGTACTCTGATCTCCGTAGGATCTCAATCGAATATAAAAATAATCGTTTCAGACGACAATTTGCAAAATGCAATATTAAAAATTAACATTGATAGTTGGAAGTTAAATCCGATGAATGAAATGGGATTCATTCTTATCTTCTTCCACAATGAATTTTTTCACATGTTAATAATTTTTAATTTTTAATATTAAAATGCTGGGACACTAATCCCCTCGAAAACATTTATAAATTTCAAAACTATTTTACAGAACGGCAATAAAAATATTCAAAAAACATTGACTATTGCTTCATTAGATACAACATATGAAGTTAACTATGCCAATTTTAGAGATCAGATTACTTACATGATATCATAATTGTAGATTTATTTTTCGCAATAACATAGTTTTCATAAATCGAGCACTCTGATTTTTTTAGGATCTTAATCGAATATAAAAAAATTCGTTTCGGACGACAATTTGCAAAATGCAATATTAAAAATTAACATTGATAGTTGGAAGTTAAGTCCGATGAATGAAATTGGATTTATTCTTATCTTCTTCCACAATGAATTTTTTAACATGTTAATAATTTCTAATTTTTCATATTATAATGCTGGGACACTGATCCCCTCGAAAACATTTATAAATTTCAAAACTATTTTACAGAACGGCAATAAATATATTCAAAAAACATTGACTATTGCTTCATTAGATACAACATGTGAAGTTAAATATGCCAATTTTACTGATCAGATTACTTATATGATATCATAATTGTAGATTTATTTTTCGCAATAACATAGTTTTCATAAATTGAGTACTGTGATCTCCGTAGGATCTCAATCGAATATAAAAATAATCGTTTCAGACGACAATTTGCAAAATGCAATATTAAAAATTAACATTGATAGTTGGAAGTTAAATCCGATGAATGAAATGGGATTCATTCTTATCTTCTTCCACAATGAATTTTTTCACATGTTAATAATTTTTAATTTTTAATGTTAAAATGCTGGGACACTAATCCCCTCGAAAACATTTATAAATTTCAAAACTATTTTACAGAACGGCAATAAAAATATTCAAAAAACATTGACTATTGCTTCATTAGATACAACATGTGAAGTTAACTATGCCAATTTTAGAGATCAGATTACTTACATGATATCATAATTGTAGATTTATTTTTCGCAATAACATAGTTTTCATAAATTGAGTACTCTGATCTCCGTAGGATCTCAATCGAATATAAAAATAATCGTTTCAGACAACAATTTGCAAAATGCAATATTAAAAATTAACATTGATAGTTGGAAGTTAAATCCGATGAATGAAATGGGATTCATTCTTATCTTCTTCCACAATGAATTTTTTCACATGTTAATAATTTTTAATTTTTAATATTAAAATGCTGGGACACTAATCCTCTCGAAAACATTTATAAATTTCAAAACTATTTTACAGAACGGCAATAAAAATATTCAAAAAATATTGACTATTGCTTCATTAGATACAACATGTGAAGTTAACTATGCCAATTTTAGAGATCAGATTACTTACATGATATCATAATTGTAGATTTATTTTTCGCAATAACATAGTTTTCATAAATTGAGTACTCTGATCTCCGTAGGATCTCAATCGAATATAAAAATAATCGTTTCAGACGACAATTTGCAAAATGCAATATTAAAAATTAACATTGATAGTTGGAAGTTAAATCCGATGAATGAAATGGGATTCATTCTTATCTTCTTCCACAATGAATTTTTTCACATGTTAATAATTTTTAATTTTTAATGTTAAAATGCTGGGACACTAATCCCCTCGAAAACATTTATAAATTTCAAAACTATTTTACAGAACGGCAATAAAAATATTCAAAAAACATTGACTATTGCTTCATTAGATACAACATGTGAAGTTAACTATGCCAATTTTAGAGATCAGATTACTTACATGATATCATAATTGTAGATTTATTTTTCGCAATAACATAGTTTTCATAAATTGAGTACTCTGATCTCCGTAGGATCTCAATCGAATATAAAAATAATCGTTTCAGACAACAATTTGCAAAATGCAATATTAAAAATTAACATTGATAGTTGGAAGTTAAATCCGATGAATGAAATGGGATTCATTCTTATCTTCTTCCACAATGAATTTTTTCACATGTTAATAATTTTTAATTTTTAATATTAAAATGCTGGGACACTAATCCCCTCGAAAACATTTATAAATTTCAAAACTATTTTACAGAACGGCAATAAAAATATTCAAAAAATATTGACTATTGCTTCATTAGATACAACATGTGAAGTTAACTATGCCAATTTTAGAGATCAGATTACTTACATGATATCATAAATGTAGATTTATTTTTCGCAATAACATAGTTTTCATAAATTGAGTACTCTGATCTCCGTAGGATCTCAATCGAATATAAAAATAATCGTTTCAGACGACAATTTGCAAAATGCAATATTAAAAATTAACATTGATAGTTGGAAGTTAAATCCGATGAATGAAATGGGATTCATTCTTATCTTCTTCCACAATGAATTTTTTAACATGTTAATAATTTCTAATTTTTCATATTATAATGCTGGGACACTGATCCCCTCGAAAACATTTATAAATTTCAAAACTATTTTACAGAACGGCAATAAATATATTCAAAAAACATTGACTATTGCTTCATTAGATACAACATATGAAGTTAACTATGCCAATTTTAGAGATCAGATTACTTATATGATATCATAATTGTAGATTTATTTTTCGCAATAACATAGTTTTCATAAATTGAGTACTCTGATCTCCGTAGGATCTCAATCGAATATAAAAATAATCGTTTCAGACGACAATTTGCAAAATGCAATATTAAAAATTAACATTGATAGTTGGAAGTTAAATCCGATGAATGAAATGGGATTCATTCTTATCTTCTTCCACAATGAATTTTTTCACATGTTAATAATTTTTAATTTTTAATATTAAAATGCTGGGACACTAATCCCCTCGAAAACATTTATAAATTTCAAAACTATTTTACAGAACGGCAATAAAAATATTCAAAAAACATTGACTATTGCTTCATTAGATACAACATATGAAGTTAACTATGCCAATTTTAGAGATCAGATTACTTACATGATATCATAATTGTAGATTTATTTTTCGCAATAACATAGTTTTCATAAATCGAGCACTCTGATTTTTTTAGGATCTTAATGGAATATAAAAAAATTCGTTTCGGACGACAATTTGCAAAATGCAATATTAAAAATTAACATTGATAGTTTGAAGTTAAATCCGATGAATGAAATGGGATTCATTCTTATCTTCTTCCACAATGAATTTTTTCACATGTTAATAATTTTTAATTTTTAATATTAAAATGCTGGGACACTAATCCCCTCGAAAACATTTATAAATTTCAAAACTATTTTACAGAACGGCAATAAAAATATTCAAAAAACATTGACTATTGCTTCATTAGATACAACATATGAAGTTAACTATGCCAATTTTAGAGATCAGATTACTTACATGATATCATAATTGTAGATTTATTTTTCGCAATAACATAGTTTTCATAAATCGAGCACTCTGATTTTTTTAGGATCTTAATCGAATATAAAAAAATTCGTTTCGGACGACAATTTGCAAAATGCAATATTAAAAATTAACATTGATAGTTTGAAGTTAAATCCGATGAATGAAATGGGATTCATTCTTATCTTCTTCCACAATGAATTTTTTCACATGTTAATAATTTTTAATTTTTAATATTAAAATGCTGGGACACTAATCCCCTCGAAAACATTTATAAATTTCAAAACTATTTTACAGAACGGCAATAAAAATATTCAAAAAATATTGACTATTGCTTCATTACATACAACATGTGAAGTTAACTATGCCAATTTTAGAGATCAGATTACTTACATGATATCATAATTGTAGATTTATTTTTCGCAATAACATAGTTTTCATAAATTGAGTACTCTGATCTCCGTAGGATCTCAATCGAATATAAAAATAATCGTTTCAGACGACAATTTGCAAAATGCAATATTAAAAATTAACATTGATAGTTGGAAGTTAAATCCGATGAATGAAATGGGATTCATTCTTATCTTCTTCCACAATGAATTTTTTAACATGTTAATAATTTCTAATTTTTCATATTATAATGCTGGGACACTGATCCCCTCGAAAACATTTATAAATTTCAAAACTATTTTACAGAACGGCAATAAATATATTCAAAAAACATTGACTATTGCTTCATTAGATACAACATATGAAGTTAACTATGCCAATTTTAGAGATCAGATTACTTACATGATATCATAATTGTAGATTTATTTTTCGCAATAACATAGTTTTCATAAATTGAGTACTCTGATCTCCGTAGGATCTCAATCGAATATAAAAATAATCGTTTCAGACGACAATTTGCAAAATGCAATATTAAAAATTAACATTGATAGTTGGAAGTTAAATCCGATGAATGAAATGGGATTCATTCTTATCTTCTTCCACAATGAATTTTTTAACATGTTAATAATTTCTAATTTTGTTATTATCATGCTGGGACACTGATCCCCTCGAAAAAATTTATAAATTTCAAAACTATTTTACAGAATGGCAATAACAATATTCAAAAAACATTGACTATTGCTTCATTAGATACAACATGTAAAGTTAACTATGCCAATTTTACTGATCAGATTACTTATATGATATCATAATTGTGGATTTATTTTTCGCAATAACATAGTTTTCATAAATCGAGCACTCTGATTTTTTTAGGATCTTAATCGAATATAAAAAAATTCGTTTCGGACGACAATTTGCAAAATGCAACATTAAAAATTAACATTGATGGTTGTAAGTTAAGTCCAATGAATGAAATAGGATTTATACTTTTCTTCTTCCTCAATGAATTTTTTAACATGTTAATAATTTCTAATTTTTCATATTATAATGCTGGGACACTGATCCCATCGAAAACATTTATAAATTTCAAAACTATTTTACAGAACGGCAATAAATATATTCAAAAAACATTGACTATTGCTTCATTAGATACAACATGTGAAGTTAAATATGCCAATTTTACTGATCAGATTACTTATATGATATCATAATTGTAGATTTATTTTTCGCAATAACATAGTTTTCATAAATTGTGTACTCTGATCTCCGTAGGATCTCAATCGAATATAAAAATAATCGTTTCAGACGACAATTTGCAAAATGCAATATTAAAAATTAACATTGATAGTTGGAAGTTAAATCCGATGAATGAAATGGGATTCATTCTTATCTTCTTCCACAATGAATTTTTTCACATGTTAATAATTTTTAATTTTTAATATTAAAATGCTGGGACACTAATCCCCTCGAAAACATTTATAAATTTCAAAACTATTTTACAGAACGGCAATAAAAATATTCAAAAAACATTGACTATTGCTTCATTAGATACAACATGTGAAGTTAACTATGCCAATTTTAGAGATCAGATTACTTACATGATATCATAATTGTAGATTTATTTTTCGCAATAACATAGTTTTCATAAATTGAGTACTCTGATCTCCGTAGGATCTCAATCGAATATAAAAATAATCGTTTCAGACAACAATTTGCAAAATGCAATATTAAAAATTAACATTGATAGTTGGAAGTTAAATCCGATGAATGAAATGGGATTCATTCTTATCTTCTTCCACAATGAATTTTTTCACATGTTAATAATTTTTAATTTTTAATATTAAAATGCTGGGACACTAATCCCCTCGAAAACATTTATAAATTTCAAAACTATTTTACAGAACGGCAATAAAAATATTCAAAAAATATTGACTATTGCTTCATTAGATACAACATATGAAGTTAACTATGCCAATTTTAGAGATCAGATTACTTACATGATATCATAAATGTAGATTTATTTTTCGCAATAACATAGTTTTCATAAATTGAGTACTCTGATCTCCGTAGGATCTCAATCGAATATAAAAATAATCGTTTCAGACGACAATTTGCAAAATGCAATATTAAAAATTAACATTGATAGTTGGAAGTTAAATCCGATGAATGAAATGGGATTCATTCTTATCTTCTTCCACAATGAATTTTTTAACATGTTAATAATTTCTAATTTTTCATATTATAATGCTGGGACACTGATCCCCTCGAAAACATTTATAAATTTCAAAACTATTTTACAGAACGGCAATAAATATATTCAAAAAACATTGACTATTGCTTCATTAGATACAACATATGAAGTTAACTATGCCAATTTTAGAGATCAGATTACTTATATGATATCATAATTGTAGATTTATTTTTCGCAATAACATAGTTTCAATAAATTGAGTACCATGATTTCTATGGGATCTTAATCGAATATAAAAATAATCGTTTTAGACCACAATTTGCAAAATGCAATAATAAAACTGGACATTGATAGTTGGAAGTTAAGTCCGATCAATGAAATGGGATTCATTCTTATCTTCTTCCACAATGAATTTTTTAACATGTTAATAATTTCTAATTTTGTTATTATAATGCTGGGACACTGATCCCCTCGAAAAAATTTATAAATTTCAAAACTATTTTACAGAATGGCAATAACAATATTCAAAAAACATTGACTATTGCTTCATTAGATACAACATAGAAAGTTAACTATGCAAATTTCACTGATCAGATTACTTACATGATATCATAATTGTAGATTTATTTTTCGCAATAACATAGTTTCAATAAATTGAGTACCATGTTTTCTATGGGATCTTAATCGAATATAAAAATAATCGTTTTAGACCACAATTTGCAAAATGCAATAATAAAACTGGACATTGATAGTTGGAAGTTAAATCCGATCAATGAAATGGGATTCATTCTTATCTTCTTCCACAATGAATTTTTTAACATGTTAATAATTTCTAATTTTGTTATTATAATGCTGGGACACTGATCCCCTCGAAAAAATTTATAAATTTCAAAACTATTTTACAGAATGGCAATAACAATATTCAAAAAACATTGACTATTGCTTCATTAGATACAACATAGAAAGTTAACTATGCAAATTTCACTGATCAGATTACTTACATGATATCATAATTGTAGATTTATTTTTCGCAATAACATAGTTTCAATAAATTGAGTACCATGTTTTCTATGGGATCTTAATCGAATATAAAAATAATCGTTTTAGACCACAATTTGCAAAATGCAATAATAAAACTGGACATTGATAGTTGGAAGTTAAATCCGATCAATGAAATGGGATTCATTCTTATCTTCTTCCACAATGAATTTTTTAACATGTTAATAATTTCTAATTTTGTTATTATAATGCTGGGACACTGATCCCCTCGAAAAAATTTATAAATTTCAAAACTATTTTACAGAATGGCAATAACAATATTCAAAAAACATTGACTATTGCTTCATTAGATACAACATGTGAAGTTAAATATGCCAATTTTACTGATCAGATTACTTATATGATATCATAATTGTGGATTTATTTTTCGCAATAACATAGTTTTCATAAATTGAGTACTCTGATCTTTTTAGGATCTCAATCGAATATAAAAATAATCGTTTCAGACGACAATTTGGAAAATGCAATATTAAAAATTAACATTGATAGTTGGAAGTTAAGTCCGATGAATGAAATGGGATTTATTCTTATCTTCTTCCACAATGAATTTTTTAACATGTTAATAATTTCTAATTTTGTTATTATAATGCAGGGACACTGATCCCTTCGAAAAAATTTATAAATTTCAACACTATTGTACAGAATGGCAATTAATATATTCAAAAAACATTGACTATTGCTTCATTAGATACAACATGTGAAGTTAAATATGCCAATTTTACTGATCAGATTACTTATATGATATCATAATTGTGGATTTATTTTTCGCAATAACATAGTTTTCATAAATTGAGTACTCTGATCTTTTTAGGATCTCAATCGAATATAAAAATAATCGTTTCAGACGACAATTTGGAAAATGCAATATTAAAAATTAACATTGATAGTTGGAAGTTAAGTCCGATGAATGAAATGGGATTTATTCTTATCTTCTTCCACAATGAATTTTTTAACATGTTAATAATTTCTAATTTTGTTATTATAATGCAGGGACACTGATCCCTTCGAAAAAATTTATAAATTTCAACACTATTGTACAGAATGGCAATTAATATATTCAAAAAACATTGACTATTGCTTCATTAGATACAACATGTGAGGTTAACTATGCCAATTTTAGTGATCAGATTACTTACATGATATCATAATTGTAGATTTATTTTTCAGAATAACATAGTTTCAATAAATTGAGTACCATGATTTCTATGGGATCTTAATCGAATATAAAAATAATCGTTTTAGACCACAATTTGCAAAATGCAATAATAAAACTGGACATTGATAGTTGGAAGTTAAATCCTATCAATGAAATGGGATTCATTCTTATCTTCTTCCACAATGAATTTTTTAACATGTTAATAATTTCTAATTTTGTTATTATAATGCTGGGACACTGATCCCCTCGAAAAAATTTATAAATTTCAAAACTATTTTACAGAATGGCAATAACAATATTCAAAAAACATTGACTATTGCTTCATTAGATACAACATGTGAAGTTAACTATGCCAATTTTACTGATCAGATTACTTATATGATATCATAATTGTGGATTTATTTTTCGCAATAACATAGTTTTCATAAATTGAGTACTCTGATCTCCGTAGGATCTCAATCGAATATAAAAATAATCGTTTCAGACGACAATTTGCAAAATGCAATATTAAAAATTAACATTGATAGTTGGAAGTTAAGTCCGATGAATGAAATGGGATTTATTCTTATCTTCTTCCACAATGAATTTTTTAACATGTTAATAATTTCTAATTTTGTTATTATAATGCAGGGACACTGATCCCCTCGAAAAAATTTATAAATTTCAAAACTATTTTACAGAATGGCAATAACAATATTCAAAAAACATTGACTATTGCTTCATTAGATACAACATGTGAAGTTAACTATGCCAATTTTAGAGATCAGATTACTTACATGATATCATAATTGTGGATTTATTTTTCGCAATAACATAGTTTTCATAAATTGAGTACTCTGATCTTTTTAGGATCTCAATCGAATATAAAAATAATCGTTTCAGACGACAATTTGCAAAATGCAATATTAAAAATTAACATTGATAGTTGGAAGTTAAGTCCGATGAATGAAATGGGATTTATTCTTATCTTCTTCCACAATGAATTTTTTAACATGTTAATAATTTCTAATTTTGTTATTATAATGCAGGGACACTGATCCCCTCGAAAAAATTTATAAATTTCAACACTATTGTACAGAATGGCAATTAATATATTCAAAAAACATTGACTATTGCTTCATTAGATACAACATGTGAGGTTAACTATGCCAATTTTAGTGATCAGATTACTTACATGATATCATAATTGTAGATTTATTTTTCGCAATAACATAGTTTCAATAAATTGAGTACCATGATTTCTATGGGATCTTAATCGAATATAAAAATAATCGTTTTAGACCACAATTTGCAAAATGCAATAATAAAACTGGACATTGATAGTTGGAAGTTAAATCCGATCAATGAAATGGGATTCATTCTTATCTTCTTCCACAATGAATTTTTTAACATGTTAATAATTTCTAATTTTGTTATTATAATGCTGGGACACTGATCCCCTCGAAAAAATTTATAAATTTCAAAACTATTTTACAGAATGGCAATAACAATATTCAAAAAACATTGACTATTGCTTCATTAGATACAACATGTGAAGTTAACTATGCCAATTTTACTGATCAGATTACTTATATGATATCATAATTGTGGATTTATTTTTCGCAATAACATAGTTTTCATAAATTGAGTACTCTGATCTTTTTAGGATCTCAATCGAATATAAAAATAATCGTTTCAGACGACAATTTGCAAAATGCAATATTAAAAATTAACATTGATAGTTGGAAGTTAAGTCCGATGAATGAAATGGGATTTATTCTTATCTTCTTCCACAATGAATTTTTTAACATGTTAATAATTTCTAATTTTGTTATTATAATGCAGGGACACTGATCCCCTCGAAAAAATTTATAAATTTCAAAACTATTGTACAGAATGGCAATAACAATATTCAAAAAACATTGACTATTGCTTCATTAGATACAACATGTGAAGTTAACTATGCCAATTTTACTGATCAGATTACTTACATGATATCATAATTGTAGATTTATTTTTCGCAATAACATAGTTTCAATAAATTGTGTACGATGATTTCTATGGGATCTTAATCGAATATTAAAATAATCGTTTTAGACCACAATTTGCAAAATGCAATAATAAAACTGGACATTGATAGTTGGAAGTTAAATCCGATCAATGAAATGGGATTCATTCTTATCTTCTTCCACAATGAATTTTTTAACATGTTAATAATTTCTAATTTTGTTATTATAATACTGGGACACTGATCCCCTCGAAAAAAATTATAAATTTCAAAACTATTTTACAGAATGGCAATAACAATATTCAACAAACATTGACTATTGCTTCATTACATACAACATGTGAAGTTAACTATGCCAATTTTAGAGATCAGATTACTTATATGATATCATAATTGTGGATTTATTTTTCGCAATAACATGGTTTTCATAAATTGAGTACTCTGATCTTTTTAGGATCTCAATCGAATATAAAAATAATCGTTTCAGACGACAATTTGCAAAATGCAATATTAAAAATTAACATTGATAGTTGGAAGTTAAGTCTGATGAATGAAATGGGATTTATTCTTATCTTCTTCCACAATGAATTTTTTAACATGTTAATAATTTCTAATTTTGTTATTATAATGCAGGGACACTGATCCCCTCGAAAAAATTTATAAATTTCAAAACTATTTTACAGAATGGCAATAACAATATTCAAAAAACATTGACTATTGCTTCATTAGATACAACATGTGAAGTTAACTATGCCAATTTTAGAGATCAGATTACTTACATGATATCATAATTGTGGATTTATTTTTCGCAATAACATAGTTTTCATAAATTGAGTACTCTGATCTTTTTAGGATCTCAATCGAATATAAAAATAATCGTTTCAGACGACAATTTGCAAAATGCAATATTAAAAATTAACATTGATAGTTGGAAGTTAAGTCCGATGAATGAAATGGGATTTATTCTTATCTTCTTCCACAATGAATTTTTTAACATGTTAATAATTTCTAATTTTGTTATTATAATGCAGGGACACTGATCCCCTCGAAAAAATTTATAAATTTCAAAACTATATTACAGAACGGCAATAAATATATTAAAAAAACATTGACTATTGCTTCATTAGATACAACATAGAAAGTTAACTATGCAAATTTCACTGATCAGATTACTTACATGATATCATAATTGTGGATTTATTTTTCGCAATAACATAGTTTTCATAAATTGAGTACTCTAATCTTTTTAGGATCTTAATCGAATATAAAAATAATCGTTTCAGACGACAATTTTCAAAATGCAATATTAAAAATTAACATTGATAGTTGGAAGTTAAGTCCGATGAATGAAATGGGATTTATTCTTATCTTCTTCCACAATGAATTTTTTAACATGTTAATAATTTCTAATTTTGTTATTATAATGCAGGGACACTGATCCCCTCGAAAAAATTTATAAATTTCAAAACTATATTACAGAACGGCAATAAATATATTAAAAAAACATTGACTATTGCTTCATTAGATACAACATAGAAAGTTAACTATGCAAATTTCACTGATCAGATTACTTACATGATATCATAATTGTAGATTTATTTTTCGCAATAACATAGTTTCAATAAATTGAGTACCATGTTTTCTATGGGATCTTAATCGAATATAAAAATAATCGTTTTAGACCACAATTTGCAAAATGCAATAATAAAACTGGACATTGATATTTGGAAGTTAAATCCGATCAATGAAATGGGATTCATTCTTATCTTCTTCCACAATGAATTTTTTAACATGTTAATAACTTCTAATTTTGTTATTATAATGCTGGGACACTGATCCCCTCGAAAAAATTTATAAATTTCAAAACTATTTTACAGAATGGCAATAATAATATTCAAAAAACATTGACTATTGCTTCATTAGATACAACATGTGAAGTTAACTATGCCAATTTTAGTGATCAGATTACTTACATGATATCATAATTGTGGATTTATTTTTCGCAATAACATAGTTTTCATAAATTGAGTACTCTGATCTTCGTAGGATCTCAATCGAATATAAAAATAATCGTTTCAGACGACAATTTGGAAAATGCAATATTAAAAATTAACATTGATAGTTGGAAGTTAAGTCCGATGAATGAAATGGGATTTATTCTTATCTTCTTCCACAATGAATTTTTTAACATGTTAATAATTTCTAATTTTGTTATTATAATGCAGGGACACTGATCCCCTCGAAAAAATTTATAAATTTCAACACTATTGTACAGAATGGCAATTAATATATTCAAAAAACATTGACTATTGCTTCATTAGATACAACATGTGAGGTTAACTATGCCAATTTTAGTGATCAGATTACTTACATGATATCATAATTGTAGATTTATTTTTCGCAATAACATAGTTTCAATAAATTGAGTACCATGATTTCTATGGGATCTTAATCGAATATAAAAATAATCGTTTTAGACCACAATTTGCAAAATGCAATAATAAAACTGGACATTGATAGTTGGAAGTTAAGTCCGATCAATGAAATGGGATTCATTCTTATCTTCTTCCACAATGAATTTTTTAACATGTTAATAATTTCTAATTTTGTTATTATAATGCTGGGACACTGATCCCCTCGAAAAAATTTATAAATTTCAAAACTATTTTACAGAATGGCAATAACAATATTCAAAAAACATTGACTATTGCTTCATTAGATACAACATAGAAAGTTAACTATGCAAATTTCACTGATCAGATTACTTACATGATATCATAATTGTAGATTTATTTTTCGCAATAACATAGTTTCAATAAATTGAGTACCGTGTTTTCTATGGGATCTTAATCGAATATAAAAATAATCGTTTTAGACCACAATTTGCAAAATGCAATAATAAAACTGGACATTGATAGTTGGAAGTTAAATCCGATCAATGAAATGGGATTCATTCTTATCTTCTTCCACAATGAATTTTTTAACATGTTAATAATTTCTAATTTTGTTATTATAATGCAGGGACACTGATCCCCTCGAAAAAATTTATAAATTTCAAAACTATATTACAGAACGGCAATAAATATATTAAAAAAACATTGACTATTGCTTCATTAGATACAACATAGAAAGTTAACTATGCAAATTTCACTGATCAGATTACTTACATGATATCATAATTGTGGATTTATTTTTCGCAATAACATAGTTTTCATAAATTGAGTACTCTAATCTTTTTAGGATCTTAATCGAATATAAAAATAATCGTTTCAGACGACAATTTTCAAAATGCAATATTAAAAATTAACATTGATAGTTGGAAGTTAAGTCCGATGAATGAAATGGGATTTATTCTTATCTTCTTCCACAATGAATTTTTTAACATGTTAATAATTTCTAATTTTGTTATTATAATGCAGGGACACTGATCCCCTCGAAAAAATTTATAAATTTCAAAACTATATTACAGAACGGCAATAAATATATTAAAAAAACATTGACTATTGCTTCATTAGATACAACATAGAAAGTTAACTATGCAAATTTCACTGATCAGATTACTTACATGATATCATAATTGTAGATTTATTTTTCGCAATAACATAGTTTCAATAAATTGAGTACCATGTTTTCTATGGGATCTTAATCGAATATAAAAATAATCGTTTTAGACCACAATTTGCAAAATGCAATAATAAAACTGGACATTGATATTTGGAAGTTAAATCCGATCAATGAAATGGGATTCATTCTTATCTTCTTCCACAATGAATTTTTTAACATGTTAATAACTTCTAATTTTGTTATTATAATGCTGGGACACTGATCCCCTCGAAAAAATTTATAAATTTCAAAACTATTTTACAGAATGGCAATAATAATATTCAAAAAACATTGACTATTGCTTCATTAGATACAACATGTGAAGTTAACTATGCCAATTTTAGTGATCAGATTACTTACATGATATCATAATTGTGGATTTATTTTTCGCAATAACATAGTTTTCATAAATTGAGTACTCTGATCTTCGTAGGATCTCAATCGAATATAAAAATAATCGTTTCAGACGACAATTTGGAAAATGCAATATTAAAAATTAACATTGATAGTTGGAAGTTAAGTCCGATGAATGAAATGGGATTTATTCTTATCTTCTTCCACAATGAATTTTTTAACATGTTAATAATTTCTAATTTTGTTATTATAATGCAGGGACACTGATCCCCTCGAAAAAATTTATAAATTTCAACACTATTGTACAGAATGGCAATTAATATATTCAAAAAACATTGACTATTGCTTCATTAGATACAACATGTGAGGTTAACTATGCCAATTTTAGTGATCAGATTACTTACATGATATCATAATTGTAGATTTATTTTTCGCAATAACATAGTTTTCAATAAATTGAGTACCATGATCTTCTATGGGATCTCAATCGAATATAAAAATAATCGTTTCAGACGACAATTTGCAAATGCAATAATTAAAAATTAACATTGATAGTTGGAAGTTAAGTCCGATCAATGAAATGGGATTCATTCTTATCTTCTTCCACAATGAATTTTTTAACATGTTAATAATTTCTAATTTTGTTATTATAATGCAGGGACACTGATCCCCTCGAAAAAATTTATAAATTTCAAAACTATTTTACAGAATGGCAATAACAATATTCAAAAAACATTGACTATTGCTTCATTAGATACAACATAGAAAGTTAACTATGCAAATTTCACTGATCAGATTACTTACATGATATCATAATTGTAGATTTATTTTTCGCAATAACATAGTTTCAATAAATTGAGTACCATGTTTTCTATGGGATCTTAATCGAATATAAAAATAATCGTTTTAGACCACAATTTGCAAAATGCAATAATAAAAACTGGACATTGATAGTTGGAAGTTAAATCCGATCAATGAAATGGGATTCATTCTTATCTTCTTCCACAATGAATTTTTTAACATGTTAATAATTTCTAATTTTGTTATTATAATGCTGGGACACTGATCCCCTCGAAAAAATTTATAAATTTCAAAACTATTTTACAGAATGGCAATAACAATATTCAAAAAACATTGACTATTGCTTCATTAGATACAACATGTGAAGTTAACTATGCCAATTTTACTGATCAGATTACTTATATGATATCATAATTGTGGATTTATTTTTCGCAATAACATAGTTTTCATAAATTGAGTACTCTGATCTTTTTAGGATCTCAATCGAATATAAAAATAATCGTTTCAGACGACAATTTGCAAAATGCAATATTAAAAATTAACATTGATAGTTGGAAGTTAAGTCCGATGAATGAAATGGGATTTATTCTTATCTTCTTCCACAATGAATTTTTTAACATGTTAATAATTTCTAATTTTGTTATTATAATGCAGGGACACTGATCCCCTCGAAAAAATTTATAAATTTCAACACTATTGTACAGAATGGCAATTAATATATTCAAAAAACATTGACTATTGCTTCATTAGATACAACATGTGAGGTTAACTATGCCAATTTTAGTGATCAGATTACTTACATGATATCATAATTGTAGATTTATTTTTCGCAATAACATAGTTTCAATAAATTGAGTACCATGATTTCTATGGGATCTTAATCGAATATAAAAATAATCGTTTTAGACCACAATTTGCAAAATGCAATAATAAAACTGGACATTGATAGTTGGAAGTTAAATCCGATCAATGAAATGGGATTCATTCTTATCTTCTTCCACAATGAATTTTTTAACATGTTAATAATTTCTAATTTTGTTATTATAATGCTGGGACACTGATCCCCTCGAAAAAATTTATAAATTTCAAAACTATTTTACAGAATGGCAATAACAATATTCAAAAAACATTGACTATTGCTTCATTAGATACAACATGTGAAGTTAACTATGCCAATTTTACTGATCAGATTACTTATATGATATCATAATTGTGGATTTATTTTTCGCAATAACATAGTTTTCATAAATTGAGTACTCTGATCTCCGTAGGATCTCAATCGAATATAAAAATAATCGTTTCAGACGACAATTTGCAAAATGCAATATTAAAAATTAACATTGATAGTTGGAAGTTAAGTCCGATGAATGAAATGGGATTTATTCTTATCTTCTTCCACAATGAATTTTTTAACATGTTAATAATTTCTAATTTTGTTATTATAATGCAGGGACACTGATCCCCTCGAAAAAATTTATAAATTTCAAAACTATTTTACAGAATGGCAATAACAATATTCAAAAAACATTGACTATTGCTTCATTAGATACAACATGTGAAGTTAACTATGCCAATTTTAGAGATCAGATTACTTACATGATATCATAATTGTGGATTTATTTTTCGCAATAACATAGTTTTCATAAATTGAGTACTCTGATCTTTTTAGGATCTCAATCGAATATAAAAATAATCGTTTTAGACCACAATTTGCAAAATTCAATATTAAAAATTAACATTGATAGTTGGAAGTTAAGTCCGATGAATGAAATGGGATTTATTCTTATCTTCTTCCACAATGAATTTTTTAACATGTTAATAATTTCTAATTTTGTTATTATAATGCTGGGACACTGATCCCCTCGAAAAAATTTATAAATTTCAAAACTATTTTACAGAATGGCAATAACAATATTCAAAAAACATTGACTATTGCTTCATTAGATACAACATGTGAAGTTAACTATGCCAATTTTAGTGATCAGATTACTTACATGATATCATAATCGTAGATTTATTTTTCGCAATAACATAGTTTTCAATAAATTGAGTACCATGATCTTTTTGGGATCTCTTAATCGAATATAAAAATAATCGTTTTAGACCACAATTTGCAAAATGCAATAATAAAACTGGACATTGATAGTTGGAAGTTAAATCCGATCAATGAAATGGGATTCATTCTTATCTTCTTCCACAATGAATTTTTTAACATGTTAATAATTTCTAATTTTGTTATTATAATGCTGGGACACTGATCCCCTCGAAAAAATTTATAAATTTCAAAACTATTTTACAGAATGGCAATAACAATATTCAAAAAACATTGACTATTGCTTCATTAGATACAACATGTGAAGTTAACTATGCCAATTTTACTGATCAGATTACTTATATGATATCATAATTGTGGATTTATTTTTCGCAATAACATAGTTTTCATAAATTGAGTACTCTGATCTTTTTAGGATCTCAATCGAATATAAAAATAATCGTTTCAGACGACAATTTGCAAAATGCAATATTAAAAATTAACATTGATAGTTGGAAGTTAAGTCCGATGAATGAAATGGGATTTATTCTTATCTTCTTCCACAATGAATTTTTTAACATGTTAATAATTTCTAATTTTGTTATTATAATGCAGGGACACTGATCCCCTCGAAAAAATTTATAAATTTCAAAACTATTGTACAGAATGGCAATAACAATATTCAAAAAACATTGACTATTGCTTCATTAGATACAACATGTGAAGTTAACTATGCCAATTTTACTGATCAGATTACTTACATGATATCATAATTGTAGATTTATTTTTCGCAATAACATAGTTTCAATAAATTGTGTACGATGATTTCTATGGGATCTTAATCGAATATTAAAATAATCGTTTTAGACCACAATTTGCAAAATGCAATAATAAAACTGGACATTGATAGTTGGAAGTTAAATCCGATCAATGAAATGGGATTCATTCTTATCTTCTTCCACAATGAATTTTTTAACATGTTAATAATTTCTAATTTTGTTATTATAATACTGGGACACTGATCCCCTCGAAAAAAATTATAAATTTCAAAACTATTTTACAGAATGGCAATAACAATATTCAACAAACATTGACTATTGCTTCATTACATACAACATGTGAAGTTAACTATGCCAATTTTAGAGATCAGATTACTTATATGATATCATAATTGTGGATTTATTTTTCGCAATAACATGGTTTTCATAAATTGAGTACTCTGATCTTTTTAGGATCTCAATCGAATATAAAAATAATCGTTTCAGACGACAATTTGCAAAATGCAATATTAAAAATTAACATTGATAGTTGGAAGTTAAGTCTGATGAATGAAATGGGATTTATTCTTATCTTCTTCCACAATGAATTTTTTAACATGTTAATAATTTCTAATTTTGTTATTATAATGCAGGGACACTGATCCCCTCGAAAAAATTTATAAATTTCAAAACTATTTTACAGAATGGCAATAACAATATTCAAAAAACATTGACTATTGCTTCATTAGATACAACATGTGAAGTTAACTATGCCAATTTTACTGATCAGATTACTTATATGATATCATAATTGTGGATTTATTTTTCGCAATAACATAGTTTTCATAAATTGAGTACTCTGATCTTTCTAGGATCTCAATCGAATATAAAAATAATCGTTTCAGACGACAATTTGCAAAATGCAATATTAAAAATTAACATTGATAGTTGGAAGTTAAGTCCGATGAATGAAATGGGATTTATTCTTATCTTCTTCCACAATGAATTTTTTCACATGTTAATACTTTCTAATTTTGTTATTATAATGCTGGGACACTGATCCCCTCGAAAAAATTTATAAATTTCAAAACTATTTTACAGAATGGTAATAACAATATTCAAAAAACATTGACTATTGCTTCATTAGATACAACATAAGAAGTTAACTATGCCAATTTTACTGATCAGATTACTTATATGATATCATAATTGTAGATTTATTTTTCGCAATAACATAGTTTTCATAAATTGAGTACTCTGATCTCCGTAGGATCTCAATCGAATATAAAAATAATCGTTTCAGACGACAATTTGCAAAATGCAATATTAAAAATTAACATTGATAGTTGGAAGTTAAGTCTGATGAATGAAATGGGATATATTCTTATCTTCTTCCACAATGAATTTTTTAACATGTTAATAATTTCTAATTTTGTTATTATAATGCTGGGACACTGATCCCCTCGAAAAAATTTATAAATTTCAAAACTATTTTACAGAATGGCAATAACAATATTCAAAAAACATTGACTATTGCTTCATTAGATAAAACATGTGAAGTTAACTATGCCAATTTTACTGATCAGATTACTTATATGATATCATAATTGTGGATTTATTTTTCGCAATAACATAGTTTTCATAAATTGAGTACTCTGATCTTTCTAGGATCTCAATCGAATATAAAAATAATCGTTTCAGACGACAATTTGCAAAATGCAATATTAAAAATTAACATTGATAGTTGGAAGTTAAGTCCGATGAATGAAATGGGATTTATTCTTATCTTCTTCCACAATGAATTTTTTCACATGTTAATAATTTCTAATTTTGTTATTATAATGCTGGGACACTGATCCCCTCGAAAAAATTTATAAATTTCAAAACTATTTTACAGAATGGTAATAACAATATTCAAAAAACATTGACTATTGCTTCATTAGATACAACATAAGAAGTTAACTATGCCAATTTTAGAGTTCAGATTACTTATATGATATCATAATTGTAGATTTATTTTTCGCAATAACATAGCTTTCATAAATTGAGTACTCTGATCTCCGTAGGATCTCAATCGAATATAAAAATAATCATTTCAGACGACAATTTGATAAATGAAATAATAAAAACGAACATTGATAGTTGGAAGTTAAGTCCGATGAATGAAATGGGATTTATTCTTATCTTCTTCCACAATGAATTTTTTAACATGTTAATAATTTCTAATTTTGTTATTATAATGCAGGGACACTGATCCCCTCGAAAAAATTTATAAATTTCAAAACTATTTTACAGAATGGCAATAACAATATTCAAAAAACATTGACTATTGCTTCATTAGATACAACATGTGAAGTTAACTATGCCAATTTTACTGATCAGATTACTTATATGATATCATAATTGTAGATTTATTTTTCGCAATAACATAGTTTTCATAAATTGAGTACTCTGATCTCCGTAGGATCTCAATCGAATATAAAAATAATCGTTTCAGACGACAATTTGCAAAATGCAATATTAAAAATTAACATTGATAGTTGGAAGTTAAGTCCGATGAATGAAATGGGATTTATTCTTATCTTCTTCCACAATGAATTTTTAAACATGTAAATAATTTCTAATTTTTAATATTATAATGCTGGGACACTGATCCCCTCGAAAAAATTTATAAATTTCAAAACTATTTTACAGAATGGCAATTAATATATTCAAAAAACATTGACTATTGCTTCATTAGATACAACATATGAGGTTAACTATGCCAATTTTAGTGATCAGATTACTTACATGATATCATAATTGTAGATTTATTTTTCGCAATAACATGGTTTAAATAAATTGAGTACCATGATCTCTGTAGGATCTCAATCGAATATAAAAATAATCGTTTCAGACGGCAATTTGCAAAATGAAATAATAAAAACGAACATTGATAGTTGGAAGTTAAGTCCGATGAATGAAATGGGATTTATTCTTATCTTCTTCCACAACGAATTTTTAAACATGTTAATAATTTCTAATTTTGTTATTATAATGCAGGGACACTGATCCCCTCGAAAAAATTTATAAATTTCAAAACTATTTTACAGAACGGGAATAAAAATATTCAAAAAACATTGACTATTGCACATTAGATACAACATGTAAAGTTAACTATGCCAATTTTAGTGATCAGATTACTTACATGATATCATAATTGTAGATTTATTTTTCGCAATAACATAGTTTCAATAAATTGAGTACCATGATTTCTATGGGATCTTAATCGAATATAAAAATAATCGTTTTAGACCACAATTTGCAAAATGCAATAATAAAACTGGACATTGATAGTTGAAAGTTGAATCCGATGAATGAAATGGGATTTATTCTTATCTTCTTCCACAATGAATTTTTTAACATGTTAATAATTTCTAATTTTGTTATTATAATGCAGGGACACTAATCCCCTCGAAAACATTTATAAATTTCAAAACTATTTTACAGAATGGCAATAACAATATTCAAAAAACATTGACTATTGCTTCATTAGATACAACATGTGAAGTTAACTATGCCAATTTTACTGATCAGATTACTTATATGATATCATAATTGTAGATTTATTTTTCGCAATAACATAGTTTTCATAAATTGAGTACTCTGATCTCCGTAGGATCTCAATCGAATATAAAAATAATCGTTTCAGACGACAATTTGCAAAATGCAATATTAAAAATTAACATTGATAGTTGGAAGTTAAGTCCGATGAATGAAATGGGATTTATTCTTATCTTCTTCCACAATGAATTTTTTAACATGTTAATAATTTCTAATTTTGTTATTATAATGCAGGGACACTGATCCCCTCGAAAAAATTTATAAATTTCAAAACTATATTACAGAACGGCAATAAATATATTAAAAAAACATTGACTATTGCTTCATTAGATACAACATGTGAGGTTAACTATGACAATTTTAGTGATCAGATTACTTACATGATATCATAATTGTAGATTTATTTTTCGCAATAACATGGTTTAAATAAATTGAGTACCATGATCTCTGTAGGATCTCAATCGAATATAAAAATAATCGTTTCAGACGGCAATTTGCAAAATGAAATAATAAAAACGAACATTGATAGTTGGAAGTTAAGTCCGATGAATGAAATGGGATTTATTCTTATCTTCTTCCACAACGAATATTTAAACATGTTAATAATTTCTAATTTTGTTATTATAATGCAGGGACACTGATCCCCTCGAAAAAATTTATAAATTTCAAAACTATTTTACAGAACGGGAATAAAAATATTCAAAAAACATTGACTATTGCACATTAGATACAACATGTAAAGTTAACTATGCCAATTTTAGTGATCAGATTACTTACATGATATCATAATTGTAGATTTATTTTTCGCAATAACATAGTTTCAATAAATTGAGTACCATGATTTCTATGGGATCTTAATCGAATATAAAAATAATCGTTTTAGACCACAATTTGCAAAATGCAATAATAAAACTGGACATTGATAGTTGAAAGTTGAATCCGATGAATGAAATGGGATTTATTTTTATCTTCTTCCACAAAGAATTTTTAAACATGTAAATAATTTCTAATTTTGTAATATTATGATGCTGGGACACTGATCCCCTCGAAAACATTTATAAATTTCAACACTATTTTACAGAATGGCAACAAAAGTATTCAAAAAACATTGACTATTGCTTCATTAGATACAACATGTGAAGTTAACTATGCCAATTTTAGTGATCAGATTACTTACATGATATCATAATTGTAGATTTATTTTTCGCAATAACATAGTTTCAATAAATTGAGTTCCCTGATTTCTATGGGATCTCAATCGAATATAAAAATAATCGTTTCAGACGGCAATTTACAAAATGCAATATTAAAAATTAACATTGATAGTTGGAAGTTAAGTCCGATGAATGAAATTGGATTTATTCTTATCTTCTTCCAAAATGAATTTTTTAACATGTTAATAATTTCTAATTTTGTTATTATAATGCAGGGACACTGATCCCCTCGAAAAAATTTATAAATTTCAAAACTATTTTACAGAATGGCAATAACAATATTCAAAAAACATTGACTATTGCTTCATTAGATACAACATGTGAAGTTAAATATGCCAATTTTACTGATCAGATTACTTATATGATATCATAATTGTAGATTTATTTTTCGCAATAACATAGTTTCAATAAATTGAGTACCATGATTTCTATGGGATCTTAATCGAATATAAAAATAATCGTTTTAGACCACAATTTGCAAAATGCAATAATAAAAACGAACATTGATAGTTGGAAGTTAAGTCCGATGAATGAAATGGGATTTATTCTTATCTTCTTCCACAAAGAATTTTTTAACATGTTAATAATTTCTAATTTTGTAATATTATGATGCTGGGACACTGATCGCCTCGAAAACATTTATAAATTTCAAAACTATTTTAAAGAATGGCAACAAAAGTATTCAAAAAACATTGACTATTGCTTCATTAGATACAACATGTGAAGTTAACTATGCCAATTTTAGTGATCAGATTACTTACATGATATCATAATTGTAGATTTATTTTTCGCAATAACATAGTTTCAATAAATTGAGTACCATGATTTCTATGGGATCTCAATCGAATATAAAAATAATCGTTTCAGACGGCAATTTACAAAATGCAATATTAAAAATTAACATTGATAGTTGGAAGTTAAGTCCGATGAATGAAATTGGATTTATTCTTATCTTCTTCCACAATGAATTTTTTAACATGTTAATAATTTCTAATTTTGTTATTATAATGCAGGGACACTGATCCCCTCGAAAAAATTTATAAATTTCAAAACTATTTTACAGAATGGCAATAAAAATAATCAAAAAACATTGACTATTGCTTCATTAGATACAACATAAGAAGTTAACTATGCCAATTTTAGAGTTCAGATTACTTATATGATATCATAATTGTAGATTTATTTTTCGCAATAACATAGCTTTCATAAATTGAGTACTCTGATCTCCGTAGGATCTCAATCGAATATAAAAATAATCGTTTCAGACGACAATTTGATAAATGAAATAATAAAAACGAACATTGATAGTTGGAAGTTAAGTCCGATGAATGAAATGGGATTTATTCTTATCTTCTTCCACAATGAATTTTTTAACATGTTAATAATTTCTAATTTTGTTATTATAATGCAGGGACACTGATCCCCTCGAAAAAAATTTATAAATTTCAAAACTATTTTACAGAATGGCAATAACAATATTCAAAAAACATTGACTATTGCGTCATTAGATACAACATGTGAAGTTAACTATGCCAATTTTACTGATCAGATTACTTATATGATATCATAATTGTAGATTTATTTTTCGCAATAACATAGTTTTCATAAATTGAGTACTCTGATCTCCGTAGGATCTCAATCGAATATAAAAATAATCGTTTCAGACGACAATTTGCAAAATGCAATATTAAAAATTAACATTGATAGTTGGAAGTTAAGTCCGATGAATGAAATGGGATTTATTCTTATCTTCTTCCACAATGAATTTTTAAACATGTAAATAATTTCTAATTTTGTAATATTATAATGCTGGGACACTGATCCCCTCGAAAAAATTTATAAATTTCAACACTATTTTACAGAATGGCAATTAATATATTCAAAAAACATTGACTATTGCTTCCTTAGATACAACATGTGAGGTTAACTATGCCAATTTTAGTGATCAGATTACTTACATGATATCATAATTGTAGATTTATTTTTCGCAATAACATGGTTTAAATAAATTGAGTACCATGATCTCTGTAGGATCTCAATCGAATATAAAAATAATCGTTTCAGACGGCAATTTGCAAAATGAAATAATAAAAACGAACATTGATAGTTGGAAGTTAAGTCCGATGAATGAAATGGGATTTATTCTTATCTTCTTCCACAACGAATTTTTAAACATGTTAATAATTTCTAATTTTGTTATTATAATGCAGGGACACTGATCCCCTCGAAAAAATTTATAAATTTCAAAACTATTTTACAGAACGGGAATAAAAATATTCAAAAAACATTGACTATTGCACATTAGATACAACATGTAAAGTTAACTATGCCAATTTTAGTGATCAGATTACTTACATGATATCATAATTGTAGATTTATTTTTCGCAATAACATAGTTTCAATAAATTGAGTACCATGATTTCTATGGGATCTTAATCGAATATAAAAATAATCGTTTTAGACCACAATTTGCAAAATGCAATAATAAAACTGGACATTGATAGTTGAAAGTTGAATCCGATGAATGAAATGGGATTTATTTTTATCTTCTTCCACAAAGAATTTTTAAACATGTAAATAATTTCTAATTTTGTAATATTATGATGCTGGGACACTGATCCCCTCGAAAACATTTAAAAATTTCAAAACTATTTTAAAGAACGGCAACAAAAGTATTCAAAAAACATTGACTATTGCTTCATTAGATACAACATGTGAAGTTAACTATGCCAATTTTAGTGATCAGATTACTTACATGATATCATAATTGTAGATTTATTTTTCGCAATAACATAGTTTCAATAAATTGAGTACCATGATTTCTATGGGATCTCAATCGAATATAAAAATAATCGTTTCAGACGGCAATTTACAAAATGCAATATTAAAAATTAACATTGATAGTTGGAAGTTAAGTCCGATGAATGAAATTGGATTTATTCTTATCTTCTTCCAAAATGAATTTTTTAACATGTTAATAATTTCTAATTTTGTTATTATAATGCAGGGACACTGATCCCCTCGAAAAAATTTATAAATTTCAAAACTATTTTACAGAATGGCAATAAAAATAATCAAAAAACATTGACTATTGCTTCAATAGATACAACATAAGAAGTTAACTATGCCAATTTTAGAGTTCAGATTACTTATATGATATCATAATTGTAGATTTATTTTTCGCAATAACATAGTTTTCATAAATTGAGTACTCTGATCTCCGTAGGATCTCAATCGAATATAAAAATAATCGTTTCAGACGACAATTTGCAAAATGCAATATTAAAAATTAACATTGATAGTTGGAAGTTAAGTCCGATGAATGAAATGGGATTTATTCTTATCTTCTTCCACAATGAATTTTTTAACATGTTAATAATTTCTAATTTTGTTATTATAATGCAGGGACACTGATCCCCTCGAAAAAATTTATAAATTTCAAAACTATATTACAGAACGGCAATAAATATATTAAAAAAACATTGACTATTGCTTCATTAGATACAACATGTGAGGTTAACTATGACAATTTTAGTGATCAGATTACTTACATGATATCATAATTGTAGATTTATTTTTCGCAATAACATGGTTTAAATAAATTGAGTACCATGATCTCTGTAGGATCTCAATCGAATATAAAAATAATCGTTTCAGACGGCAATTTGCAAAATGAAATAATAAAAACGAACATTGATAGTTGGAAGTTAAGTCCGATGAATGAAATGGGATTTATTCTTATCTTCTTCCACAACGAATTTTTAAACATGTTAATAATTTCTAATTTTGTTATTATAATGCAGGGACACTGATCCCCTCGAAAAAATTTATAAATTTCAAAACTATTTTACAGAACGGGAATAAAAATATTCAAAAAACATTGACTATTGCTTCATTAGATACAACATGTAAAGTTAACTATGCCAATTTTAGTGATCAGATTACTTACATGATATCATAATTGTAGATTTATTTTTCGCAATAACATAGTTTCAATAAATTGAGTACCATGATTTCTATGGGATCTTAATCGAATATAAAAATAATCGTTTTAGACCACAATTTGCAAAATGCAATAATAAAACTGGACATTGATAGTTGAAAGTTGAATCCGATGAATGAAATGGGATTTATTTTTATCTTCTTCCACAAAGAATTTTTAAACATGTAAATAATTTCTAATTTTTAATATTATGATGCTGGGACACTGATCCCCTCGAAAACATTTAAAAATTTCAAAACTATTTTAAAGAACGGCAACAAAAGTATTCAAAAAACATTGACTATTGCTTCATTAGATACAACATGTGAAGTTAACTATGCCAATTTTAGTGATCAGATTACTTACATGATATCATAATTGTAGATTTATTTTTCGCAATAACATAGTTTCAATAAATTGAGTACCATGATTTCTATGGGATCTCAATCGAATATAAAAATAATCGTTTCAGACGGCAATTTACAAAATGCAATATTAAAAATTAACATTGATAGTTGGAAGTTAAGTCCGATGAATGAAATTGGATTTATTCTTATCTTCTTCCAAAATGAATTTTTTAACATGTTAATAATTTCTAATTTTGTTATTATAATGCAGGGACACTGATCCCCTCGAAAAAATTTATAAATTTCAAAACTATTTTACAGAATGGCAATAACAATATTCAAAAAACATTGACTATTGCTTCATTAGATACAACATGTGAAGTTAAATATGCCAATTTTACTGATCAGATTACTTATATGATATCATAATTGTAGATTTATTTTTCGCAATAACATAGTTTCAATAAATTGAGTACCATGATTTCTATGGGATCTTAATCGAATATAAAAATAATCGTTTTAGACCACAATTTGCAAAATGCAATAATAAAACTGGACATTGATAGTTGAAAGTTGAATCCGATGAATGAAATGGGATTTATTTTTATCTTCTTCCACAAAGAATTTTTAAACATGTAAATAATTTCTAATTTTTAATATTATGATGCTGGGACACTGATCGCCTCGAAAACATTTAAAAATTTCAAAACTATTTTAAAGAACGGCAACAAAAGTATTCAAAAAACATTGACTATTGCTTCATTAGATACAACATGTGAAGTTAACTATGCCAATTTTAGTGATCAGATTACTTACATGATATCATAATTGTAGATTTATTTTTCGCAATAACATAGTTTCAATAAATTGAGTACCATGATTTCTATGGGATCTCAATCGAATATAAAAATAATCGTTTCAGACGGCAATTTACAAAATGCAATATTAAAAATTAACATTGATAGTTGGAAGTTAAGTCCGATGAATGAAATTGGATTTATTCTTATCTTCTTCCAAAATGAATTTTTTAACATGTTAATAATTTCTAATTTTGTTATTATAATGCAGGGACACTGATCCCCTCGAAAAAATTTATAAATTTCAAAACTATTTTACAGAATGGCAATAAAAATAATCAAAAAACATTGACTATTGCTTCATTAGATACAACATAAGAAGTTAACTATGCCAATTTTAGAGTTCAGATTACTTATATGATATCATAATTGTAGATTTATTTTTCGCAATAACATAGCTTTCATAAATTGAGTACTCTGATCTCCGTAGGATCTCAATCGAATATAAAAATAATCGTTTCAGACGACAATTTGATAAATGAAATAATAAAAACGAACATTGATAGTTGGAAGTTAAGTCCGATGAATGAAATGGGATTTATTCTTATCTTCTTCCACAATGAATTTTTTAACATGTTAATAATTTCTAATTTTGTTATTATAATGCAGGGACACTGATCCCCTCGAAAAAATTTATAAATTTCAAAACTATTTTACAGAATGGCAATAACAATATTCAAAAAACATTGACTATTGCGTCATTAGATACAACATGTGAAGTTAACTATGCCAATTTTACTGATCAGATTACTTATATGATATCATAATTGTAGATTTATTTTTCGCAATAACATAGTTTTCATAAATTGAGTACTCTGATCTCCGTAGGATCTCAATCGAATATAAAAATAATCGTTTCAGACGACAATTTGCAAAATGCAATATTAAAAATTAACATTGATAGTTGGAAGTTAAGTCCGATGAATGAAATGGGATTTATTCTTATCTTCTTCCACAATGAATTTTTAAACATGTAAATAATTTCTAATTTTTAATATTATAATGCTGGGACACTGATCCCCTCGAAAAAATTTATAAATTTCAACACTATTTTACAGAATGGCAATTAATATATTCAAAAAACATTGACTATTGCTTCCTTAGATACAACATGTGAGGTTAACTATGCCAATTTTAGTGATCAGATTACTTACATGATATCATAATTGTAGATTTATTTTTCGCAATAACATGGTTTAAATAAATTGAGTACCATGATCTCTGTAGGATCTCAATCGAATATAAAAATAATCGTTTCAGACGGCAATTTGCAAAATGAAATAATAAAAACGAACATTGATAGTTGGAAGTTAAGTCCGATGAATGAAATGGGATTTATTCTTATCTTCTTCCACAACGAATTTTTAAACATGTTAATAATTTCTAATTTTGTTATTATAATGCAGGGACACTGATCCCCTCGAAAAAATTTATAAATTTCAAAACTATTTTACAGAACGGGAATAAAAATATTCAAAAAACATTGACTATTGCACATTAGATACAACATGTAAAGTTAACTATGCCAATTTTAGTGATCAGATTACTTACATGATATCATAATTGTAGATTTATTTTTCGCAATAACATAGTTTCAATAAATTGAGTACCATGATTTCTATGGGATCTTAATCGAATATAAAAATAATCGTTTTAGACCACAATTTGCAAAATGCAATAATAAAACTGGACATTGATAGTTGAAAGTTGAATCCGATGAATGAAATGGGATTTATTTTTATCTTCTTCCACAAAGAATTTTTAAACATGTAAATAATTTCTAATTTTTAATATTATGATGCTGGGACACTGATCCCCTCGAAAACATTTAAAAATTTCAAAACTATTTTAAAGAACGGCAACAAAAGTATTCAAAAAACATTGACTATTGCTTCATTAGATACAACATGTGAAGTTAACTATGCCAATTTTAGTGATCAGATTACTTACATGATATCATAATTGTAGATTTATTTTTCGCAATAACATAGTTTCAATAAATTGAGTACCATGATTTCTATGGGATCTCAATCGAATATAAAAATAATCGTTTCAGACGGCAATTTACAAAATGCAATATTAAAAATTAACATTGATAGTTGGAAGTTAAGTCCGATGAATGAAATTGGATTTATTCTTATCTTCTTCCAAAATGAATTTTTTAACATGTTAATAATTTCTAATTTTGTTATTATAATGCAGGGACACTGATCCCCTCGAAAAAATTTATAAATTTCAAAACTATTTTACAGAATGGCAATAAAAATAATCAAAAAACATTGACTATTGCTTCAATAGATACAACATAAGAAGTTAACTATGCCAATTTTAGAGTTCAGATTACTTATATGATATCATAATTGTAGATTTATTTTTCGCAATAACATAGCTTTCATAAATTGAGTACTCTGATCTCCGTAGGATCTCAATCGAATATAAAAATAATCATTTCAGACGACAATTTGATAAATGAAATAATAAAAACGAACATTGATAGTTGGAAGTTAAGTCCGATGAATGAAATGGGATTTATTCTTATCTTCTTCCACAATGAATTTTTTAACATGTTAATAATTTCTAATTTTGTTATTATAATGCAGGGACACTGATCCCCTCGAAAAAATTTATAAATTTCAAAACTATTTTACAGAATGGCAATAACAATATTCAAAAAACATTGACTATTGCTTCATTAGATACAACATGTGAAGTTAAATATGCCAATTTTACTGATCAGATTACTTATATGATATCATAATTGTAGATTTATTTTTCGCAATAACATAGTTTTCATAAATTGAGTACTCTGATCTCCGTAGGATCTCAATCGAATATAAAAATAATCGTTTCAGACGACAATTTGCAAAATGCAATATTAAAAATTAACATTGATAGTTGGAAGTTAAATCCGATGAATGAAATGGGATTCATTCTTATCTTCTTCCACAATGAATTTTTTAACATGTTAATAATTTCTAATTTTTAATATTATAATGCTGGGACACTGATCCCCTCGAAAACACTTAAAAATTTCAAAACTATTTTACAGAACGGCAATAAAAATATTCAAAAAACATTGACTATTGCTTCATTAGATACAACATCTGAAGTTAAATATGCAAATTTTACTGATCACATGATATCATAATTGTAGATTTATTTTTTGCAATAACATAGTTTTGCTCTAGTACTCATACTTTGCTCTAGTACTTTGCATATTACTCATAAATTGAGTACTCTGATCTCTGTAGGATCTCAATCGAATATAAAAATAATCGTTTCAGACGACTATTTGCAAAATGCAATATTAAAAATTAACATTGATAGTTGGAAGTTAAGTCCGATGAATGAAATGGGATTCATTCTTATCTTCTTCCTCAATAAATTTTTTAACATGTTAATAATTTCTAATTTTGTTATTATAATGCAGGGACACTGATCCCCTCGAAAAAATTTATAAATTTCAAAACTATTTTATAGAATGGCAATAAATATATTCAAAAAACATTGACTATTGCTTTATGAGATACAACATATGAAGTTAACTATGCCAATTTTAGTGATCAGATTACTTACATGATATCATAATTGTAGATTTATTTTTCGCAATAACATAGTTTCAATAAATTGAGTACCATGATTTCTATGGGATCTTAATGCAATATAAAAATAATCGTTTTAGACCACAATTTGCAAAATGCAATAATAAAACTGGACATTGATAGTTGGAAGTTGAATCTGATGAATGAAATGGGATTTATTTTTATCTTCTTCCACAATGAATTTTTAAACATGTAAATAATTTCTAATTTTTAATATTATAATGCTGGGACACTGATCCCCTCGAAAACATTTATAAATTTCAAAACTATTTTACAGAATGGCAATAAAAATATTCAAAAAACATTGACTTTTGCTTCATTAGATACAACATATGAAGTTAACTATGCCAATTTTAGTGATCAGATTACTTACATGATATCATAATTGTAGATTTATTTTTCGCAATAACATAGTTTAAATAAATTGAGTACCATGATTTCTATGGGATCTTAATAGAATATAAAAATAATCGTTTCAGACAGCAATTTGATAAATGCAATAATAAAAATTAACATTGATGGTTGGAAGTTAAGTCCGATGAATGAAATGGGATTTATTCTTATCTTCTTCCACAATGAATTTTTTAATATGTTAATAATTTCCAATTTTGTTATTATAATGCAGGGGCACTGATCCCCTCGAAAAAATTTATAAATTTCAAAACTATTTTACAGAATGGCAATAAATATATTCAAAAAACATTGACTATTGCTTTATTAGATACAACATGTGAAGTTAACTATGCCAATTTTAGTGATCAGATTACTTACATGATATCATAATTGTAGATTTATTTTTCGCAATAACATAGTTTCAATAAATTGAGTACCATGATTTCTATGGGATCTTAATCGAATATAAAAATAATCGTTTTAGACCACAATTTGCAAAATGCAATAATAAAACTGGACATTGATAGTTGGAAGTTAAGTCCAATGAATGAAATGGGATTTATTCTTATCTTCTTCCACAATGAATTTTTTAACATGTTAATAATTTCTAATTTTGTTATTATAATGCAGGGACACTGATCCGTTCGAAAAAATTTATAAATTTCAAAACTATTTTACAGAACGGCAATAAAAATATTCAAAAAACATTGACTATTGCTTTATTAGATACAAAACATGAAGTTAACTATGCAAATTTTACTGATCAGATTACTTACATGATATCATAATTGTGGATTTATTTTTCGCAATAACATAGTTTTCATAAATTGAGTACTCTGATATTTTTAGGATCTCAATAGAATATAAAAATAATCGTTTCAGACCGCAATTTGCAAAATGCAATAATAAAAACGAACATTGATAGTTGGAAGTTAAGTCCTATGAATGAAATGGGATTTATTCTTATCTTCTTCCACAATGAATTTTTTAACATGTTAATTTCTAATTTTGTTATTATAATGCAGGGACACTGATCCGTTCGAAAAAATTTATAAATTTCAAAACTATTTTACAGAACGGCAATAAAAATATTCAAAAAACATTGACTATTGCTTTATTAGATACAAAACATGAAGTTAACTATGCAAATTTTACTGATCAGATTACTTACATGATATCATAATTTTGGATTTATTTTTCGCAATAACATAGTTTTCATAAATTGAGTACTCTAATCTTTTTAGGATCTTAATCGAATATAAAAATAATCGTTTCAGACGACAATTTGCAAAATGCAATATTAAAAATTAACATTGATAGTTGGAAGTTAAATCCGATGAATGAAAAGGGATTTATTCTTATCTTCTTCCACAATGAATTTTTTAACATGTTAATAATTTTTAATTTTTAATATTAAAATGCTGGGACACTAATCCCCTCGAAAACATTTATAAATTTCAAAACTATTTTACAGAACGGCAATAAAAATATTCAAAAAACATTGACTATTGCTTCATTAGATACAACATATGAAGTTAACTATGCCAATTTTAGAGATCAGATTACTTACATGATATCATAATTGTAGATTTATTTTTCGCAATAACATAGTTTTCATAAATTGAGTACTCTGATCTCCGTAGGATCTCAATCGAATATAAAAATAATCATTTCAGACGACAATTTGATAAATGAAATAATAAAAACGAACATTGATAGTTGGAAGTTAAGTCCTATGAATGAAATGGGATTTATTCTTATCTTCTTCCACAATGAATTTTTTAACATGTTAATAATTTCTAATTTTGTTATTATAATGCAGGGACACTGATCCGTTCGAAAAAATTTATAAATTTCAAAACTATTTTACAGAACGGCAATAAAAATATTCAAAAAACATTGACTATTGCTTCATTAGATACAAAACATGAAGTTAACTATGCAAATTTTACTGATCAGATTACTTACATGATATCATAATTTTGGATTTATTTTTCGCAATAACATAGTTTTCATAAATTGAGTACTCTAATCTTTTTAGGATCTTAATCGAATATAAAAATAATCGTTTCAGACGACAATTTGCAAAATGCAATATTAAAAATTAACATTGATAGTTGGAAGTTAAATCCGATGAATGAAAAGGGATTTATTCTTATCTTCTTCCACAATGAATTTTTTAACATGTTAATAATTTTTAATTTTTAATATTAAAATGCTGGGACACTAATCCCCTCGAAAACATTTATAAATTTCAAAACTATTTTACAGAACGGCAATAAAAATATTCAAAAAACATTGACTATTGCTTCATTAGATACAACATATGAAGTTAACTATGCCAATTTTAGAGATCAGATTACTTACATGATATCATAATTGTAGATTTATTTTTCGCAATAACATAGTTTTCATAAATTGAGTACTCTGATCTCCGTAGGATCTCAATCGAATATAAAAATAATCATTTCAGACGACAATTTGATAAATGAAATAATAAAAACGAACATTGATAGTTGGAAGTTAAGTCCTATGAATGAAATGGGATTTATTCTTATCTTCTTCCACAATGAATTTTTTAACATGTTAATAATTTCTAATTTTGTTATTATAATGCAGGGACACTGATCCGTTCGAAAAAATTTATAAATTTCAAAACTATTTTACAGAACGGCAATAAAAATATTCAAAAAACATTGACTATTGCTTTATTAGATACAAAACATGAAGTTAACTATGCAAATTTTACTGATCAGATTACTTACATGATATCATAATTGTGGATTTATTTTTCGCAATAACATAGTTTTCATAAATTGAGTACTCTGATATTTTTAGGATCTCAATAGAATATAAAAATAATCGTTTCAGACCGCAATTTGCAAAATGCAATAATAAAAACGAACATTGATAGTTGGAAGTTAAGTCCTATGAATGAAATGGGATTTATTCTTATCTTCTTCCACAATGAATTTTTTAACATGTTAATAATTTCTAATTTTGTTATTATAATGCAGGGACACTGATCCGTTCGAAAAAATTTATAAATTTCAAAACTATTTTACAGAACGGCAATAAAAATATTCAAAAAACATTGACTATTGCTTTATTAGATACAAAACATGAAGTTAACTATGCAAATTTTACTGATCAGATTACTTACATGATATCATAATTTTGGATTTATTTTTCGCAATAACATAGTTTTCATAAATTGAGTACTCTAATCTTTTTAGGATCTTAATCGAATATAAAAATAATCGTTTCAGACGACAATTTGCAAAATGCAATATTAAAAATTAACATTGATAGTTGGAAGTTAAATCCGATGAATGAAATGGGATTTATTCTTATCTTCTTCCACAATGAATTTTTTAACATGTTAATAATTTTTAATTTTTAATATTAAAATGCTGGGACACTAATCCCCTCGAAAACATTTATAAATTTCAAAACTATTTTACAGAACGGCAATAAAAATATTCAAAAAACATTGACTATTGCTTCATTAGATACAACATATGAAGTTAACTATGCCAATTTTAGAGATCAGATTACTTACATGATATCATAATTGTAGATTTATTTTTCGCAATAACATAGTTTTCATAAATTGAGTACTCTGATCTCCGTAGGATCTCAATCGAATATAAAAATAATCATTTCAGACGACAATTTGATAAATGAAATAATAAAAACGAACATTGATAGTTGGAAGTTAAGTCCTATGAATGAAATGGGATTTATTCTTATCTTCTTCCACAATGAATTTTTTAACATGTTAATAATTTCTAATTTTGTTATTATAATGCTGGGACGCAGATCCCCTCGAAAAAATTTATAAATTTCAAAACCATTTTACAGAATGGCAATAACAATATTCAAAAATCATTGACTATTGCTTCATTAGAAACAACATGTGAAGTTAACTATGCCAATTTTACTGATCAGATTACTTATATGATATCATAATTGTGGATTTATTTTTCGCAATAACATAGTTTTCATAAATTGAGTACTCTGATCTTTTTAGGATCTCAATCGAATATAAAAATAATCGTTTCAGACGACAATTTGCAAAATGCAATATTAAAAATTAACATTGATAGTTGGAAGTTAAGTCCGATGAATGAAATGGGATTTATTCTTATCTTCTTCCACAATGAATTTTTTAACATGTTAATAATTTCTAATTTTGTTATTATAATGCAGGGACACTGATCCTCTCGAAAAAATTTATAAATTTCAAAACTATTTTACAGAATGGCAATAACAATATTCAAAAAACATTGACTATTGCTTCATTAGATACAACATGTGAAGTTAACTATGCCAATTTTACTGATCAGATTACTTATATGATATCATAATTGTAGATTTATTTTTCGCAATAACATAGTTTTCATAAATTGAGTACTGTGATCTCCGTAGGATCTCAATCGAATATAAAAATAATCGTTTCAGACGACAATTTGCAAAATGCAATATTAAAAATTAACATTGATAGTTGGAAGTTAAGTCCGATGAATGAAATGGGATTTATTCTTATCTTCTTCCACAATGAATTTTTTAACATGTTAATAATTTCTAATTTTGTTATTATAATGCAGGGACACTGATCCCCTCGAAAAAATTTATAAATTTCAATACTATTTTACAGAATGGCAATTAATATATTCAAAAAACATTGACTATTGCTTCATTAGATACAACATGTGAGGTTAACTATGCCAATTTTAGTGATCAGATTACTTACATGATATCATAATTGTAGATTTATTTTTCGCAATAACATAGTTTCAATAAATTGAGTACCATAATTTCTATGGGATCTTAGTCGAATATAAAAATAATCGTTTTAGACCACAATTTGCAAAATGCAATAATAAAATTGGACATTGATAGTTGGAAGTTAAGTCCGATGAATGAAATGGGATTCATTCTTATCTTCTTCCACAATGAATTTTTTAACATGTTAATAATTTCTAATTTTGTTATTATAATGCAGGGACACTGATCCCTTCGAAAAAATTTATAAATTTCAAAACTATTTTACAGAATGGCAATAACAATATTCAAAAAACATTGACTATTGCTTCATTAGATACAACATGTCCAGTTAACTATGCCAATTTTACTGATCAGATTACCTATATGATATCATAATTGTGGATTTATTTTTCGCAATAACATAGTTTTTATAAATTGAGTACTCTGATCTTTTTAGGATCTCAATCGAATATAAAAATAATCGTTTCAGACGACAATTTGCAAAATGCAAATTGGTTACTCCCCCGATATAATTTTGGCTAAAATTCTTCTATTAAGTTCTTTCCAATCCTTTCCCCCGGTAACGCGAAGAAGTTTTACCTGCTATGTAGAATTACCTCTTATTGCATTAAAACTCAATAATTATAATACACAAAAATATTTGTAATGACAATTTTGGGGTTTTAAATAAATTGTACCAAATTATCTTGATGGCATTTTAACTTAAGCCAATTATTTAATTCAAGAAGCTGATTTTCAGTCATGCATGGCAGGGTTGGTAAATCGTTGTCGTTTTCTGGTGGAAGTTGTTGAACTACCAGAGAATTAATCTTTAGCGACAGATCCTCAATTTCTTTTCGTATAGCATTTAGCTGAAATAGGACTAATTCCTGAAATGCTGAAACATTAAAACAATTTAATTATTATTCTCGAAAAATTTTAAGTCAATTCATGAGTGTTGAATTAAAATTTTCCCACTGAAAAAGTTTTAAAATTTCAGAAATTGAAATAAAGAAAGATGACCAACTTTTGAATTCGCCAATAGTCTTGTTGTTGGTATCTAGACCCGTAGTTTGATTTGGCTTGGCAGCAGGAGTAGAAGTAGCAGCAGGGACAGCGAGAGTTACAGATTTTATCTGCTCGAGGTCGGTAGGGATAGGGAGTGAACCCAAAGTAATTGAATTTTCGCCTACTTGTGAAGTATATAATATTTGAACAGGATTCAATTCAACTGCATTATTGGCAAAAGTATCCTCACTTGTACTGACTGTAAAAATAATTTTAAAAGTTTAGTAATACTAATAAATTCTTTAGTAATAGTGTATGAATTTAAGAGATGTGTATGAAAAAAAATTTGTAATTTGATATTGGATCACAACAAATGTTAACCTATGCAGAAAAAGGAATGTGAAAAACACTTTCTTTCCGATTTTTGATACACCGCCCCCTTTCCTTAGGGCACACCCCCCGGAGGTGAAAAAGCATATACATAATTTCTCCGAAACTACTGAACCGATTTGGATAAAATTTTTTTTAAATTGAATGAGACAATATTTGCCCCAGGGGTTCTGCGATTTGTTTCAAAATTCGAACTCCATCATTAAAAATAAATTTCGAAATTTCGAAAAAAGTCGTTTTTTTGAAATTTACCATTCTTACAGCAAATTCTACTGTAATAGCTATAGAATCAGCAAATTTTTCATATTACACTAGTCTGACCTCTCGAAATGTCAAAGGTCAAAGTAATGAAAATGGTCATATATACCTTGTGTGACCTATCAATCAGCATCTAAACATGCCGATCAGAACGATTATGATGGAAAATGTCACAAATTTTGTGCCAGTAAAAGGTCAAAGGTCAATTTCTATAAAACTCGCTTAAATGTATTGTGGGACCAATCAATCAGCATCTAAACACCTCTAGCTAAACGATAGTTTTGTAATATGTCACAAGATTTGTACAAGTAAAAGTTCAAATGCCATTTTCTAAAAGAAATCTCTGAAATATACTGTGTAAACTACTAACCAGTATCTAAACACATCTAGCTAAACAGCAGCGATTTAAAAAGTCACAAAATTTAACAAAAGACAATTTTTGTAAATATTCCTAAAATAAATTGCGTCACATGTCAATTAGCATCTAAATATTTATAGCAGAACGATTATGGCGTAAAATGTCGCAAATTTTGTACCAATAAGAGTTCAAAAGTCAATTTCTATAAAATCGCTGAAATACAATGTGCGATCTATCAATCAGCATTTAAATACATCTTATCATCTCTAGGAAAGCAATATTTATGGTAAATGGTAAAAAAGTTATATACAATTTAGTTACAAAGTTATAAAAGTTACAATTTTCATTTTATATTTATATTATCAATAAAATCAATTTTTTATTCAAATAAGAACCGTAAATTCAAATCTTATAACATTCAAACATTATAAATAAATGTATATTACGAACTGTAATTATATAACAAAAATAGCATAACAGCATTTTCCATGAATTGCTATTTCTGGCGATATAAATTTGCATATTTTATTTTGATGAGAATCTTTCTAAAGTTTTTTTGAAGTCTTCAAAGCTAAGTTTATAAGTTCTTCCTGATCTGCTGGGAGTAGGAGGTGCAACCTGTATAATTATATCTGTCCTACAAATTGTCTCCAACTTATCTATTGCGGGCCATTGGAAACTATTTCCTTTTCCTGCACGCTTCATAACTGATAACTTCATAACACCAAACCTAACTGATAATTTGAATTGACCACAAATGTTATGTACTGCCCTACCTTTGCATCAACTTCTACAAGCAAAGTATTTTCAGGGGTTGTTTTATACAAAAAAGTTCGTTTCTTCAAAGAACATGAAAATTCTTTCATTACTAATTCACTGCCAGTAACTGGGGCAAAACAATGATGCCTTCGTATTCCAGGAATTTTTTTAGCACCATTTCTTCTTTCAGGATTATTAAATGGAAATTTAATAACTTCATCCTCTGATACATAAAAAAATTCCAAAGTGTCACTAGATAGGTTAGCAGTACAATACTGAAACATTTCTGAAGCGTTTTGAATGACTTTATTTGGTTTCAGACTCTCTCTTCGTGTGGAAGATTTAACGACCGCAGACATGGCGTCACAAGTGGATTTACCATGACAAGTTGCGGTAAAATGCCACTCTGCTGTAGTCCCGAAATCTTCCTTGTGTTTCATTAGATTGTAAATATTAAACCGATTTTTGTATTGGGCACCGGTTCCATCAGAAACATAGTAAAATTTTTTAATAGATGGCAAGTCTGTCATAATTTTCTGCATTACTTTTAAATGGAATACATGAAATGTGTTTGCGTCATGCGTTAAGCAGTCGCTTATAACAAAGTACGTTTTATATACAACCTTTTTATGCCGTTCATCGTACCAATGTACGACAAAAAGATGAATGGTAGACTGTTGATGCGACCAATGAAATCCTTGAACTGCATCCTGGATAATAAAGGAAAAGTTTTGCCCGAAATCTACGTGTACAATAGCACTATTTTCTGCTTTAATCCTATCATCTTTTAACTTTTTAACGTAATCACTTTGCCTCTTTGTAATATAATGGTGTTGAGCAATGATGGGGAAGTAGTTTTTAAATCTATGACAAAATGCGTCAACACTTTCAGTCATTTTATCAAATGTGGTTCTGTCTACTTTCTGCCACTGATAAAAATCAATTTCTTCGTCTACTATGTCCTCTAAATACTTGTTCAAAGCATTTTCGTTAGGACACTTAGGACAATAGCCTAAATGACAATCACTAGTATCATCTCTGCAAACCATGGACTGAATGAACTTCCCAACATCATCTTCTTCATCAATTGCCCTAAGCAAAAGTTGAAAATTTTCATGGTATATACACGTGCATGTGTTGTGGAAACCATTATGTCTAGGCCATGTGCATTCTTTGGGTCGAAGCAGACGAAAAGTTGACAGAGAAACAATTACTTCACTTTCTTTCATAAATAAGTCATACAATTCTTTCAAAGGCATCATGATAAATCGCCTAGCAACCAACTCTTTTTCGCCTGATATTGGATTTTTTAACCCGTGTCTCCTTTACAGCTGGATTAGGCCTACTAACATCATCTTGCATATAAAATGATATTATATTATCTTTTAAATCCTGTGGCAGACCTTTTCGCCCAATGTGAATGTTTCCATGACTGTATGGACCATTTTCGTGACGTAGTTTGGAAGCCAATCTAGCTGTATATGTCGTACAGTCAAATTTTGATTGCAATTCTGCTACTGTTAAATTATCGGGTGCACAAGTCAAAATTTGCAATTTGTCAATTCTGGTTTTAACAACATTAAATTTTTCAATTAATCCAGTCAGCAATGTTAAGCACTGCTTACACTTTTTTCTCTTTTGGTGTTTCAATATAGGCGGATTTTCCTACTTTAGATAACCTACGTTTAGCAGTATCTTTAATTTGTTGATACACCTTTGAAAGCCTCTTGCTTGAAAACTTTAAAGATTTTGACACTGGTTCACTTCCTGTAGCTTTGACAATGGCGTTGACATCTTCCAATAAAATGCTACTAGTTATTGATTCGCTAGACGAAGAACTGTTCATTTCCACATCACTCAGAAGATCGTTTTCAGATTTTGTTGTTGATTGGCCGTCTGAGCTAATAACTGTGCTGGGCGAAGCAAAAATATTATCTCTAGGAGTGTTGGTCCGATTTGTTGGAGTTTCATTTTCATTAAGTGTGAAAATCGGATTCGGCGGAGTAACAGTTCCATTAGATGGTATGACAACATATTCTATTGGTAAAACAAGATACATAAGGTCAGCACAATTTATTTTATTTAATAAATAGCAAATGGAAAATTTTCATATTCACAAGCCATCATATTTAGATACATTTGTAAATAATTATATCAGCATGATGTAAACTACCAAACTTTGTAATTGTACCTTTTACAAATAATGTTCTAGTTCCAGCACTTTTACGAGCAGCTAGAATTTTATTCTTCGGTTTTTTTAAAAGAAAAAGACGGCAGGAATAACACAGATAGTCTCCAATATCAATTTTTACAGGTGGATAGTTTTCTTTGCACTTTATCAAAAACTCTTCAGACACTATTCTAGTGTTAATATTACGCGACTTACGGTGGTCAGGGCAAATATCAGGCCTTTTACAGGGTGGATTTGTTGGTGCCATATTTTAAGATTGATTAATTAATTAACTGATGACTGCACTTGATGATTGATTTTGTTTAAATAATTGAAATGCGCGGTATAGATTCACTACAAACGTGGGATTTGGAAAATGCAATAAATGTGATATTACATGTAGGTTAAATCCTTGAAGAAGGTTTTTGTTATTTAACACGATAGTGTTGTTTCTTTGATCAACAAAACACAATCGTTCTGTTCGATGTATTTAAATACTGATTGACTGGTCACACAATACATTTAAGCGAGTTTTATAGAAATTGACCTTTGACCTTTTACTGGCACAAAATTTGTGACATTTTCCATCATAATCGTTCTGATCGGCATGTTTAGATGCTGATTGATAGGTCACACAAGGTATATATGACCATTTTCATTACTTTGACCTTTGACATTTCGAGAGGTCAGACTAGTGTAATATGAAAAATTTGCTGATTCTATAGCTATTACAGTAGAATTTGCTGTAAGAATGGTAAATTTCAAAAAAACGACTTTTTTCGAAATTTCGAAATTTATTTTTAATGATGGAGTTCGAATTTTGAAACAAATCGCAGAACCCCTGGGGCAAATATTGTCTCATTCAATTTAAAAAAAATTTTATCCAAATCGGTTCAGTAGTTTCGGAGAAATTATGTATATGCTTTTTCACCTCCGGGGGGTGTGCCCTAAGGAAAGGGGGCGGTGTATCAAAAATCGGAAAGAAAGTGTTTTTCACATTCCTTTTTCTGCATAGGTTAACATTTGTTGTGATCCAATATCAAATTACAAATTTTTTTTCATACACATCTCTTAAATTCATACACAATACTTAAGTATACCAGTTAAAGGAAAATTTTCATTATTTTATATTAATAAATTAATTAACAAAATAAAATACCACAATACTAAGTACCTGCAGGAAGAAGGAAATTGTAGTATTCATTTTCGTCGTTTTCCACTATTGTATTATTAATAACTGTATTGGCAAAGGTTGTTTTACTAATCGATTTTTTATTTTGTCCACTTGATACTCTGTATGACAGGGACTGACTTTGTTCCGCTTCGGAGGAGTCTATATCAGATTCTTCCGACCTTATTATCTTTTCACAGCTTTTGTCAGCTTTCTCATAAGAATCTAAGATGTTGGAATTTCATAATATAGTTAATAATAATTAACTTAACGATCAAACTGTTGAAACCATATGTACATAAACTTAAATTTTAAAATTTTCGTAGACTTTTACATACCTTTGATTCTCTTAACTATGACTGCGAATTGTTTCCAAGATGGCGAAACGGGTTCATCATTTCGGGCTAAATATCTTGCGTCTCTATTTCCTGGCCACGCACAATATGTAATATCACTTTTGGTTGTTAACCAAGTCACAGGAACGACCTCGAAAACTTTTTCTTTCAAAAATTTTACTACGGCAAATTGTGAGCAGCGATATTTTCTAAGCTCCATCTTCTAAAACTTGGTCAGTTTAAGTATCGTCCATAACTCGACTGAACTTTCAACGTAGTGGGTATGGAGAATGGGAACACGCCGACTTCGTCAAAATGAGAGATGCGACTGCGCAAATTCTGCAATATAGGGGCCTGCGTTGGTCAGGCAATGACGGCCCAATGCATTTCTAAAACATTCGGGCCGGCAATGGGGGAAAGTTGGTTAAATATGTATGGCGGAGGGCCGACATTGGGCCGACTATTACGGCCCATTGGAGATTGAACCGACAAAGGTCCAACAAAGGGATTGCGTCTTATTTGTTTTCGACTAGCCCCGTCATATTGCCAGCATTATGCCAATTTATCGTTTGTTGGCCCATTGTTGGCCTTACGCAGTCTGCAGCTTGGGATGTAATTCATTGTTTTATGTAATATGCATTGCATACGCGCTTGCGCATTTTGCATTGGGATCACCCTACCACACGTACAGACCATTGTTCGGTGACCAGCCGGCTGGTCGACTAAAATGGTTGGCTAAAATGGCCAGCCTGTTGGTTGAAATTCTTGGTTACAGGTGATCCATATATTACGTAATCAAAAAATCGCGATATTTTGGACCCCCTCCCTCCCACGGTCATCCCATGTCAACATTTGCGAGACCCCCCTATGATATTATGTCAGCATTTGTCCGTATAAAAATTTTTTAAAAAAGCTAATTCAATTCGGAGGCCTAAAATTTTATTTATTACAGCACTCAAGGGGGTAAATCCAGAACTAATTAGAATCAGAATGTCTATTTTCAGTTTTTGGTCTATTTTTAAACGATTCTTAAACTACTAATTTTAATAATTTAATTTCTGTTGATGACATAATCATGAGCTTAGACCCCCTCCCTTCCCCTGTCAACAAGTGTAAGCATTTTTTCTACCCCCTCCCTCCCTTACATGTTGACGTAATGTGTGGATCACCCCCTAGCTATTGACTGAAATGGTTGAAATGGCCAAAAATAGTCAAATGGGGCTATGTGAACTGAGAAAATCACCCTTAATTAGGCGGAAAATTTAAAAAACCATGATTTTTGGCCATTTTGGCCCCAGCTATTTTAGCCGGCTGGCTGTTCAAAATCATTTTGACCCATATAAATATATATGTTAACGGCAATAGGTAAATTCAGGCATTAAGCTTAATGCCTAGGCAATAAGTAAAATTTTTGAAGAAATCTAGTTTTTGGTATTTGAAATTTAGAAGACCATTTATAAAGTCCAATTATATTGTTTTTCCTAAACAAGGACATTGTAACGAATTCAAAACGCCTCATATGAATAGCGTGCGACTAAGATTTAAGAAGTTGTAGTGGCTTTTATACAAAACTTTTAATGTCTATAACTCGTTCCTTATTCATGACACAGTAAACATCTTTACCTTTTTGGAATTGTAAAAATGTCCTTATTCAAATGCAAATACGAAATAATGATATATGAATATTCTTTCAACTTTTAAGTATGAAAAACTAAAATGTTTCAAAATTTTACTTATTGCCTAGGCAAGGCATTAAGCTTAATGCCTGAATTTACTTATTGCCGTTAACATATAGACAGATAAATTTATTGCTTTATCAAGTCTACGATTATAATATGGAAATTCATGGAACAAATCTGAGTCTAATGTGTATTTTTTAAGACGTCCGGTTTACTGTACAATGGTTATAGATTTTGTTCAAGAGTTTACTTTTATTCAAAAATTAACAAAAATAAAGCTAGAATAAATCTAAAACTTTATGGCCATTTAAGCCACTGGATAACGAAGAATTTCAACCAACCGGCCGGCCAATTTAGCCAACCATTTTAGCCGACCAGCTGGCTGGTCACTGACCACTGTTTGCGAACCTAGGAATATGGATACCAAGAATGCAAAATGCAGTAAGCAAGCAAAGATATTATTAGCTGATTGTTGATATTATACAATGCATATCAGAAGTTCAGATATGCAATCTAAGAGTTCAGATTTTACACCATGGGATGGACAGGCTAAATCTTCATAAAAGCAGGTATGCTCCATGGCGGTTCGAATACATTCGTCGAGTCTAAGCATACCGTGAATGCGTGAATGAATATAGCAAGTAAAGGTATAAGCTCATGTAGAGGTGCAATAATGCACAATGCACATGGAAGCCTAGCTAGCCCACCACATACACACCAACGCTCGCACTTCTAAGGCCGTCTCATTTCATGATTTTTATTTAATCTAGTTAAAGGGTCACCACTGTGACCTTTTGTGACCGTCCACAGCCTGAACCACAACAGCTACAAAGTCAAATAAGAGCTCGTTGGAGATGTGGGATGATAACTTGGTTTGTGAAGGTCCGCTGTATTCTATATCTGTGCCCTGATTCCCCATAAGAGGGAATGTGTGTTTAATGCAATTAAAATTGCGACGTTGTGGACCTTTACGAACCAAGTTATTTCTTTAGCTTTTCAACGAGCTATTTTTCGACTCTGTAGCTGTTGTAGAACGGCCGGATCTTGGAATCTAAGTTGACAAGTTTGCCATGCAAGCTAAAGGTCACACCTTAAACTGTATTCATTCTCAGTCTAAGATATTTTATTACCTTCTCTCTCGTGGAAATTTATAAATTATACCATTTATAAAGTTTGCCTTAAACTTATATATTATAACGAAAAATTATACAATTGAATATTTGAATTTGTAAAGACAGGAACTTCGCTTAAACGAGCTATATTCGTACTTTTGAGCAAATGCAATTACCAAAATTTTCTAACAAAAGTTCTTTTGTGCAATTTTCTGCCAGCCAATCTTCGTTAAATATTATATGCAAAATTCCCTGGCAAGCTGCTCTGCGGGTAATTTGCATTCTGCATTTTTTTAACAGATTTGGCCTGTTGAATCTGCTGCATCTGTATTTTATACTGATTTAATATTTGTTGATATGTAATAGGAATCAGTAATATTTATTTAATCTGTTTAGTGAGCAGTATGAATAATATGAGTATGGCAAAATTACCTTTGGAAAAGCAAAACATATTTTCGTCTGCTTTGAATTCTGTTTTCTGAATCATATGGGGAAATCGTAGGCGTCGGAACCGGGGGGACAGGGGGGACAATGTTCTACCCTAAAAATGTTCCAAAAACCAAACTATTACATAAACAATTTTTATTTACTTTCATTCACAATACATTATTATCAAAATGATTATTTCGTCGCAAAATTTTTGTGAAACAGGCGTGGGCGTGTCCCTCTGAAGAAGTCATTTTGTCCCCTGTCCACCTGGATAAATTACGTTCCGACGCCTATGTGGGAAATTGACAGGAGCTGTTGTAGAGCACATTCCATCTCATTTATAACGCAACAAGAAATGTTGAACCACCATATTTCTCAAACATTTATTCCATATTTTCAAATGCAAGTCGACAAACAGGTTGCGTTGTTCAGAATATTAGAAATGAAGATATTTATTTCCACAGTATTTTTCTTTGGTGTAATCTAAACTATGATACTTAGGACCTGATAAAATAGGTATGTTACAACAAAATGAACAAGTAAATCAAAAAGTGGGAAAAAATAAACATGCTAGGAGAATGAAACAACAGTTTTCAAAAATTGGTATATTATTTTGCTATTCTGCTCGATAACCTCAATGATTTGTATTCTTAAATACCATTAGTCAATTTGTTTGGGGTTTTGTTTTAGAAAGGTAAGAAAGTTACAGCAAAATATAATTTGGTGTATCATTCAATCAAATGTGCGTGTATATTTAAATGTGTCACTTTTAAAAAAGCTTATTAGCATAACATTTTGATTACTGGGAATGTCCATTTTATCTGCTTTCACCACTTTTAAGTTTCTATCAAAATGACGAAGTAATCGGAAAATGTCGATTCTGGTATTATAATTACTATTAAACGTCAATTCTAATCGGAAATCAATTCAACAAAAATCAATAGCTTGATGAAAAGAATACGTTTGCGACTTCCTATGTTTATTTTAATTTTTATTGTGCCATTGACAGCGTAAACTGTTAAAAAATTCATGAATTATTGCGGTCAAATTCATATTTACCGTATTAATCGATTTAGTTCCCCATATCGCAATAGTTCCCCAGTTGGGGAACTAAATGAATAAATTTGGGAAAATATGGCTCTCCAAATGTTTAGTTCCCCATATCGAAATAGTTCCCCACCCTAAAATTCTAAATTAAAGGACCATATTATTATACAAATCAAATCAATGAGTTTGGACTTGAATGAGCCAGTGCATCTGTACTCTGTACCCAGTCAGTACATATGTGCCAACCAGTGTACAAAATACTATTTACCACTTATGATTGATTTGCTAAGTGGTTTTTAATGGCATTTAATGTTATTACCACCACCGAAACATTGGTAGTGTAAATGATATAAATGGAAGGAAATGGTAAAAAGTAGTTTTGTTTAAATTACGTACAGAGTTTTGAATAAAATTTGACACTAATACATAAAATACCGTTGCAGCAGACGATTTTTGTCCTAAAATTGACTGCCCAACTTAATGTGTGTTAATTAATCCAAAAAAGGGTTGACTAATTGGGACAAAATCATCCATACTAACTTATTGAATAACTGATTTTAATTAAATGAGTACTTTTCTAATTAAATGAAAGTTGGCTGTATACCAAGCGAATAATGTCGTTTAAATGACTTTTTCACTTACTCAGTGAACATTCAAATATAAATCTTAATTAGAAATATTTTAGAGAAAGTATAGCATGAAAACTGAAAAACAAATCGTTTGTGTATCTCTGCTAAGTATTCACTATAATTTACCATTTTTACCACTGTGATCGTAAAAAAGGCAAAAAAGTAATTAAAGTTTGTAAAGTAGAATGACAATGATGACGAAGAAAATGATGTTGATCTAACCGAACCTATGGACGGATCTCTATCCTCTGACGACGACGTTGAAATCTAAATTCCTACTAATATGCTCATTCACTATATTTACAATTTAATTTTGCTTTGAAATAATACAAAAATTTGACATTGAAATTTTTTTAATTTGTCCTTCGAAATATAGTTCCCCATATCATAATAATTCCCCATGTGGGGAACTATAAGAATATTTTTGACCAAAAAATGGTCTCCGAATGGGAGTTCCCCTGGGGAATTAAATCGATTAATACGGTATATTAATACAATAGAGAACATTAAAAATTGCCACAAATGAGGTATTTATTATAACAAAGATGAAAAACAACATTGAATTGAAAGTCATTTGTCGAAATATTACACATACTTCAAATGTGCCACAAAATTAAAAGTTGATTGAGAATACTTGAAAGGTATTGAAGGTTCTGAGTATTGTCCATATGTCTAATATTCATATTATGTGCATAGATAAATTCCGTCAGAAGTCGTTGAAGAGAATTACTACATGCGAATTATTTATTTTTGCACATGCTCCCTTTTATTGAATTCGTAATTTTATGTTTAATAAATAATTATTTTCCGTCGTTTATTTTGAATATTTTTCTGCATTTTATTACCATTTTTTGCTGTTTTTTGACACCGATTCCATTTATATTTAATAGGTGCTTATAACCGTTTTCAATATTTATTAGGTTTATAGCGAGTGATATGAATTGGAATGAATAATAAATATTTTCAATTATAATAATATATTGTAATGATAAGATGTAAAAATATATTATAGTGATGAATTATTTATTTTGTTCATAAATTCTCTTACATTTCAAACCTCGTATTGTAATAATACCAATATCTATTTTGCTGTAATTTATTGGATTCCTTATTATTATTAACCGATTTTTTAAAGTCAGAAAATAAATTTATTAATCTCCCTGTTGAAAATCTATAATATGTTTATCATTTCATTGAGCAGGCGGCACTGGATTTTGTTGAATAGCCTAATTTAGATTTTTGCTAGAAATCATCCCACTTGCTGGAGAGCTAAATAAAGTAATGATACATAAATAACGGAATAAAATATTAAATTTACAACCAGCAAATGAATATAGAGGTATACCTTGTATAGAATGAAAAGCAGGACACTTATTATTCCTGAGAAAACCAGAATTGTCCCACATAGGATTTTGGTAAGAACCGACACACTTTGTAAACATATCTGTATAAAAATACAACTTTTAAATAACGAAAAATCTTTTAAAAATTTCCATATATGACTAATATTTCGTACAGATAAATTTCCAGCCTGCAATGTTTCATTAACATTAGGTTGACCGGTTTCAATATGCAAAGTAGAGTGTTCCCTCTCCAATACAGAAACGGGCGCGGGTTTTGTCTCTTTTGCGGAGTGCTGCTTTGGGTCGTCATTTTTTGCAGATAACAACGGATATTCCTTTTTTGAAACAGTCGACGGTGGCTTTTCAAATGCAGATTTAATATCCGAGGACTGGATTTGTTTTCTTTGCTTTGGCTGTTCTTCCTTAATAAGAGCGTCGTTATGTGGTCTGTCTGTACTCACATATTGGTGGTTTTCAATACATACAGGGAGGTTAATGCCAATTTGAGAGTTGGGGCTGTTCATCTGCCCTTTCAAAAGAGCATGTTCATGCAACAAAATAGGAATAGCCACTCCCATGATCAAAGCAACTATGGCGAGCACAGAAACAGCCTTTCGAAGGCGAGAATTTTCGTTTGATATTGTCCCATTCACAGCATTCACTACTATAAAATAAATAAAAGCACATATAAACCAGGTGTACAGAATTGAGTTTCGGAAGGGCTGTCAACATTTCATATAGGTATTTTAATTATATTTAATTATTATATGTATATGTATAAAAGTTTTTGCTTTATTTGACGAAGATCAGTCAAAACTGAAATAAAAATAGCAAATAATCGCGCGAAATTTTTCCCTACTTGGGGAAATAGTTTTCTCTTTTTTCTTGGATTTCAGGAGGTCCTCAGCCCGAAAAACTGTCCAAGAACTAAGTTTCGAATATTCCCAACTCAATTCAGTTGGACGCTAGAAAAAGTTGGAATTACTGGGAAGTGGGAAATGGATTTCGTCAAGCACGTATCCAGGAATTTGACCTAGGGGGGCTCACCAAAATATGTTAGTAAAATTATGGTATATTCGCGCGAAGCGCGAAAATTTTTTGGATTTTTAACCTTTTTTGACAAAAAAATCGTCTTTTTCTGGGATCTTAGGGAGGCCCGGCCCCCCCGGCCCTTGGGTGTCGTCTTGGGGAATAAGGGTCTATTTCGCTATCAAATTTTAATTTCTTGTTTTCCCACCCATTCCGATTTAATTAAGTTGTTGCAATTGCAACGGATGTGAACCTGTTTTTTCTATAAAAAACTGCATAACTGAATGAGGAAATAAATAGAAGACTCCAATTCGCGCGCAATGCAAAAATGATTTGAAATTCAACATTAATTGATAAATAAAGTTTTCACGATTTTTTTGAAGTTTAGCTTTAACTGAGTAGTGACAGTCCAACATTTATCCGATCGCAACACAATAAGTGGATATATTTACTACGTTGTATGGAAATCTACTCATCAGCCCACCATTAATACCCGCTTAAGCGGGTAATATTGCTCAGCAAATACCTGGTTGAAGTGGATTCTTATACATGTATGTACATATCTACTCATTGTGTTGAGGTCGGTTAAATGTTTTGTTGGCCAGGGGTTGATTTCTAAATGACATTACAAAGCAAATTCTCCGATACTTGCAAATATTGTAAGTATAGGGTCCAATTTAAGTATCACACTTGTTATTTAAGTATACCTGGGAACCTTAGTCATTTATCTAAGAATAATGTGAATGGATAAGACTTACAAATGACTTTTTCCTTTAAGGTATTCAACGCTGTGGACGCACTATGTAGGGTTAAATTATAGTGTACGTTTTTGACAGCGGATGATTGATTGGCCTGTTGTCGTAATCTTTCAAGGTCTTCGTTGTATCTGTTGACACATTCAGCTGTATTGCCTTCCAAACCTTGATTGTTAATATCTCGGGGGATAACAAAAGCCATCTACATTTAAAATATTAAATATTGTTACACAAAGATATATTTAAAAATGACTGGAGATATCTGATTGCAGGAAAAGAGGAAACGAGATCCGGCTGCCTAAATTTAGTCTAAGGCATCATTTTCAACCAATTTTACCAATCAATTGTTTTGTAACCTAGTTATTTTTTCGAAATTGAACATAAAACGATGACGGCATTGAAAACATTGGTGTATTTAACCAATAAATAAAAATATTTCTTCGACACATGACACATGATATAAATGATTATATTTACAGGTGATAGGAGCATAGGAGGGAGAGAAATAATCTAGATCACAATAAATTAAAAAGTCGTAAATGTGGACTTTTAAACTCAAAATTTAGTTTTCAGCAATGTACTTACGTCTGTCTTGATTATCCTCAATAATCGCTACGCAGCCAATAATAATAGATAGATTTCGAAAACACCGATCCAGGCCAAGGGGCAGTATAGTGCTTTGGTTGTTGGTACGGAATGGAGCATAGCAAAATTGAAGAGTGAAAAAGAGTATCGATATGATAGTATAGCTTAGCTAGAATAAAGACACACAAAATATTTGAATAAACAGATTGGCGGTCCGCAGCAGACCACAGTTCAGTATTTTGTTCGCCTGAATTATTGGAAATTCGTTAAATATGCCTATTAAGAAGTAGAGCTCTGATTTCTAGGAATGACCAATCTGTACGTATGTCTGTCCATCTGTCTGTTAGTTGACACAATAAATCAAGAACGCTTAGAGATTATCCTTTCAAACTTTTTGAATGTAAACTAGCGAAGTGTGGTCAAGTTTCAAAATAGGTAACATTTGACACACCCCTTGCCTGTGAGTGTGGATCAAAAACTGAAAATTGTTGCAATTTTGGTGGTCGATACTGTAGAACGCCATGAGATAATAATTTCAACTTCAATAAAACGATGACATGTCTTTATTAAAATACTTAGTTCACCTAAACGGGTGAGATAGCCACTGGTGGAATTTATGTTTTCTTCCCAGTATCCAAAATTTTACCAAAATCCTTTCCGGTTTTGAGAAATTTTTTCCCAAACGTAACGTATTTTGTTATATAACCAATCATAGAGACCTAATGAAAGTGTATTCGCTCAAAGCGCGAAAAGTTTTGCAATTTTTAATCTATTTTTGGAAAAATGATTCGTCTTGTTTCAAATTTAAGGGCCACTTGTACTCCCAGCTCCCCTTTGCAAACAGAATAGAATTTCGGTTATGGTTAACATTTTATATAGGTATTTTTGCAATATTAATTCACAGATAGCGCGAAAATTTTTCGGCTTTGTTGACAAAAATAAGTCAAATATGATCCAAAATATATATAAAAAATAAATATGGTCTCTTCCCTTTTTCGTTTTCTTTTCTCGGTCTTTTTGACTTAACTTTTCTCTCTTCTTCCTTCTTTATTTCCCGTTTTTACGTTTCTTCTTTTTCCTTCCCTTCTTTATTTTTCTTCCCTTGTGCAGTATCCAGTATCTTTAGGATACCGGGTTACTGCACCGTTTCCACCAGCGGAGACATCTGTGATATTAGAAGATGTGTTGACGACATGACGACGATGTACAGATACACCGCAACTAATACGACATTCCTGAGATGGTCGACCACTGCTCCGGTTTACTGAGAAGCAATCTTTTAGCAGACAATGTGGTCATTATATACCAGTCTGCTGTTGTTTTGAACGATACTTAGTTGATGGTAAAAGTCTGGTGATGGTAACGTTAACTATCTACTATATCATAATAATAATATTATAATGTATTCTGTATGATTTGGTGGTACAACATTTCGGTTATTTTTATTAATATGCTACAATGGAACAGAATTAATGCTATTTGGTACAAAAATAGATATACCTAGGTAAAAACATAGATTTACTCTTCGAGCCTTCTTTCGTGAAATCGAAGAGTAAGCTATTTAATGTACAAAATGACAAATTGACTGAGGCTAAATTGTTCATTAAGTCCGATATGCTGTATCATACCGTCCCTTAAAGAACTATTTTAGCCTCCATGCACTCTTTCTTTGGAGAACTCACAACTTGTTACGTTGGATACGTGCCTGCTCAGAACAATAATGTTATATGTACATCTTTATTCAATCAAAATTAGTTTTGACATTAGGGACGTTATCAAAATTAATTAGCGATAAGATTTCCTATCTATTAAGCTTTAACATTTACAGAGCCCCAAATGTAAAATACGAAGGTAATCAAACTGATACTACGAGAGTACATAAATTAACCACAATAAAATTACCAATTTGCTATATCGCTGTAGATTCCACACCGTTAACTTTTGCTTTCAAAATCATTTTAGACGATTTACAGAATATTATGGAACTTGTACGAAACCAGTAATAATTGACTTTAATAAATCCCCGGCGAATCGAAAACCGAGGAATGGAGGAAATGTCAGGATTCAATAAAAAAAGAGATGGGCGGCTATACTCAAAACATGCTCGGAGAATTTTCCTCATGACATCACATTTTCTGTTGGGGTCAGTTTTAATATTATAATTTTTTAATCAACTTTTAATATTTAAATATCAGAAGGTAGCCCCCAAAAGCATGAAAATTTGGTAATTATTGCAGGGGGAATCTATTTCCTGTCACAAGTTTGTCTTGTCCGTTGCATCGCCATTTTTCGAAGACTTGGTTGTGGCAGCCAATAAAATAAGACAAAATGTGATTGACATGAACGGAATTGACACGGCGGCTTTTAGAAATATACTCCAGGTAATATAAATGATTTATATCAATTTATAATATATCTGAACTCATAGCTTTCTTGATAGTGGCAGTCCATTTTTTCCAATACAATTTCATATGAGTCAATGGGCGTCTTAGTATATTTTTTAATATTCTACCTTAAAAAGGCTATATTTGGCTGTAGAATAAATATTAAATTTCATTTTTTTATCCACTTCAATCTGAATATCAGCGATACGATCTTTGTATGGGGTAAAAAGGTAAGACTAAGTACTGTATTAAAGGAAATTATAAATACTCTGACGTCATAATAACTCCGCCTAATGTTATAATATACTATTGTGAAGTGAAGTATAGTAACGCAAGCAACTGGTAACAGTAACCCTCTAAAATTTGCGCGAAATTCATAATCAGTCCCTATATTTTACGAGCGGATAGTAAGTTGATTTGTAAGTAGTATCAATGAGATAGAAGTTTTCCATCATGGAACGAAGAGTAAGACTTTCCAGTAGCAACGTCATTTATGTAGCTGACTTTTATTTTCACGTTATGTTTCTGAAAGATAGCATAAAACATTGATTATGAGCAGAAATTTAATACGCAATAGCTCATTAAACAATGTTTACTGACAAAGAATGGCCAATACATTATTTACACATATTAAAACCGTTAGCAGACTGGCCACAGAATGATTTTAATGATATTACCTTAGTTTAAAAATTACATATTTGTGAGTTATTATTGTAAGGCTTCTCTCTAGAACATTTTGCCCAGGCTCACGCAAATCTTAGAGCGGCCACTGCTCACAAATTGCGTTTATTTAAGCCTCTTCTTAAAATGTTATAATTTTCCAAAAATTATTTATTAATTCATAGTTCTAAATCATCATGACTAAAGCATAAACATAAACTGGTGCACGCGAATTGAATAATTAATGTTTTTAAAAATGTACCCTAAAGCAGGTTACCGGAAGTCCACTATTAGCAAAGTGTTTTTGTCGGGAAACTTCGGAAGGCACCCCACAAAAGCATGTTGACGTCGGTTAAACTGCTTTGGAGCACATTATTAATTACTTTTGTATGTACGTATGTTTATGTGTTTGTATGTACACATGAGCAGAGCCCCCAACCGTGATATTTAGTGGCGGCGGCGGCTTATCCCCCAATTTTCATCGGCAGAGCCACCTTCAAGGACGTATTTAGGGGGGGTGCTAGGGTGCTTAAGCACCCCCTAAATATTTTGAAAACACACTAGATATTATCGCGTTTTCACCACTTATTTAATATTTAAGTATTTAATTCCAGATTGGAGGAAACATATATTTTCGTTTTCATATGACACAATAACATATATTTTATTTTAGAGCATTTTCGAATATGTTTGAACATTTTCGAATCCTTTTTTCCCTGTATCGAACCTTAGGATCTGAGATTACCTTATATTATATTGTTACAATTACAAAATGAAAATGTGGTTAGCAATTGACCCCTTCTGAAATGAGGTTTTCTGTTTAAAACATCTAAAACTAAATCGGCCGAACTGGGTGTGTGATGACTGCCCTCAGCCCCTTAATCTTGATATAAAATGGATTTTTTGACATAGATTACAGATCATAAATTTTTTCGCGCTTCGCGCGTATATTTCTTCTTTTTTACTAATATAATGATGCAAGGACGTATTGAGGGATGAGCTTTACCAAAATCAAAGAAAAGGGGCATTTTTTATCACAATCACAAAAAATTTCGCGCTCCGCGCGATTATTTCCTTTTTAGGCCGTTTTTGACTCATATCCGTCAAAAATCTCCAAAAATTTTCGCGCTACGCGCGAATAAATATCATTAAACTATCTATTGGAATTAGCCCCTTCCGAAACTAAGTTCAGTATATGTGCTTGTAATTGATGGTTCTAATTGCTTGACTTATGTAATACTCATTTTTAGAAATTAGCACCCCCTAGATCCAATTTCTAGATACGCCCTTGGCCACCTTAACCGAGGTTTACCGGCAACGGCTGACAAATATCATTGTTAAAGTATGAACGCGAAATTTGGACATGCGTAGTGAAATATTCCATAGTATGTTTGTAAGTATGTTGCATACCAACACACTATAGATGTAAACATTCCCATCCACCATTCCATCCATCCGGATGTTTGGATGGGCAGGAAAGAAAATTACTTGGATGTCGGTAATGGGCTGGATGGGATGGAGATGTTGATGATGACATGGATGAGATGGGTACAGTATAGCCTGGATGGTCGTGAATAGTCGTGATAGGCTGGGTGGGATGGGGTTGGTTGTCACATCCTTTGGGGTGTATCTGTTAGCTGCAATATATGAATTCAGGCATTAGGCCTAATGACTGAGGCATTAAGCTTAATGCCTAAAAATGCCCGGCATTAGGCCTAAAGACTAGTCTTTAAGCTTAAAGCCTAGGCATTAAGACTAATGCCTGAATTTTGCTCGGCATTAGGCTTAATTCCTGGTCTTATTGCCTGATTTGGATGGAAATGACAGAAAACAACAAAAAATTAAGTCTAATACACACAGTCGCTGTGTATTCATGTAAAATATAAATGTATAATATGTGTATCTTGGTAGGTAATACTAATATGTACATGTAGAACATGGAAATGATTGGAAAAAATAGAAAGTGTAACACCAAATCTTTTAGTTAGACGAATGTGGACGAAATTAAATAGTGAGACCGGTTTCAGAAAAGAAAGATTAAACCTATTTCAATCTCAAGAATTTTAAAGTTGTTGAATTCATGAATTCATTAGAATTCAAAAGATCATGTTACTGGTGAAGTGACTACTTGGTTATATTATAGCATGGACAATACAGATATTTCTGCTACGAAAGATTTATGAAATTATAAGGCACACACACTTGTTAGCGGTCACGGTGGAAGGAATGTATTAAGAAAAAATTGCATTTTTTTCATTGCGAAGAGGCATTGCATAAAACATTTTGATTGTTGGTTTTACCACAATTGATTTGGAAACTCTTGTTCTCTTTAGTTGACATTGTTCACACTTTATACCCGATCTCAATAACAACTTTTTTCCTCATTATTCTTCTGACAAGATTTTACAAGCACGTATCCAGAGGGGGGCCGGGGGGGCCCAGGCCCCCCCTAAGTATCCAGAAAAAGGCAATTTTTTTGTCAAAAAAGGTTAAAAATACAAAAAATTTTCGCGCTTCGCGCGAATATGCCTTAATTTTATCAATATATTTTGGTGGGCCCCCCCTAGGTCAAATTCCTGGATACGTGCTTGAGATTTTATAATTAAATTTTCAAAAATAAAAATAAGTGAGTTCAATTTCTTTGGTGATGATTTTCTTTCAATAATTTTCATGTTCTACATGTACATATTAGTATTACCTACCAAGATACACATATTATACATTTATATTTTACATGAATACACAGCGACTGTGTGTATTAGACTTAATTTTTTGTTGTTTTCTGTCATTTCCATCCAAATCAGGCAATAAGACCAGGAATTAAGCCTAATGCCGAGCAAAATTCAGGCATTAGTCTTAATGCCTAGGCTTTAAGCTTAAAGACTATAGTCTTTAGGCCTAATGCCGGGCGTTTTTAGGCATTAAGCTTAATGCCTAGGCATTAGGCCTAATGCCTGAATTCACTTATTTCCGCTAACATATCGAATGTGTTTTAGGCAAACAAAAGGCATCATACTATCTAAGGCGCTTAATTTTACGACCACAAGGTTTGAAATAACCGAGCGTAAGTAATGACATTGTGAGGTCAGACTTCCAAGAATCGGAAGATCCAAGGCAAGTAGACCCGACCTGGTTCACTCTACTGTCTTATGTGTATTCTATTAGCTCGTTTGTGGGAGAGATGTGAAGGTAAATGCCAAATGACTGAAGTTAACTCTGGGATACGAGTGGTTTGTTAGCGAGGATAGATATTTATTGTATTCGTATCGTATGTGGGAGAGATCAAATGGTGAGAGGAAATAATAGGAGAGGACTAGTAGTGGACTCGGAGGTAGAAGAGAGACTGATTGTCCAAGGAGGATGTGTGGAATGATATAGAATGTGTGATTTGGATGGTTTGGAAGTGGGTGGTAAGGGCTGTGGATCGTGTGTGAGTGCACAGGCCTTACATCCTCCTGCCGTGGTAAATAAAGGGTTGCGGGTGAAGGGTTAAAGGAAAAAGGATCACCAACATTATAAACATAAATTCATACATGTACAATATATCATGATCATTAAAATTTTCATAGAATCATTAAATGCTTTACAATTTCATGTCCATACAAATATCATTATCCTCTTACTATGCTAACACTTTATATTATATTTATCAAATAATAATTTTGTAATGCTTTTCCAAATATATATCAACTTAAATAACTGTATACATAATTAAATTAAATTTTTACTATGATAATTCTAGTCAATATTGTAACTATATGTAGTATTAGTTATATTACTGTAGTCACGATTGAAGAACTTTCATGTAGATTGAAGATGACACTGTGAAACACTGTAGATAGTGTAGCCACGAAGAAAGTGTCCCGAAGTCGAAATTTCCCGAAGTAGAGACGTGAAGTCTACTGTACCCGCTGTTTCTGTCAGATGGTACTAGTAGTGCCGATAATTTTCCATGATGTAGGTAGTCAATGTCAACTTGAATAATCTCCAGCTAAGACGTTCCCTCATTCCCGAGAAGTCGAAGAAGTTATTCCGAAACGGTCAATGTGGTCAGGTCAATGGTGGTAATGATCTTTAAGTGAATCTTTCTGAAGCACCATGAAGCTGAGGAATTAGCATCGCTCCTAAGTGATCACCAGATGTCCCGCCAATCCGATTAAGATTCCAGCAACAAGCCCGATACGTAAAGTTGTCGTGTCTCTGCATACGCTGTAGTCGTAGAGTGGTATCTGCTATATTGCCTCTATTTCTTTTTCTAGATAAAATATTGATATTAATACTTTATTTTTAATAATGTGTGATTAAGAATTAAATTGTTGTCGATCGCAACCGAAACATTAATCCATGCATATCTCCAACTCAGTTCCGTCCGCAAACAATCTTTTGCTTCCTCCAGTTGAAGGTTGACCTCATTACTTGAGATTAATTGGCATCAGTCATGACGTATTGCCCATCAATCGGTAACATCAAGCTTATCTTCTTATATAATATACGTCTTGAATGCAAAAGCTGAGTATTTGGAACCACTATTATAGCATTCTTAGTTACCGCTGTGCCTGTCCTTGTCTTGTTTGGCTGTTTATCATCCTGGAGGTATTTCTCATGTTCTTTTCTTTCTATACATCGCATGTTGTTACTTCGAGTACATACCGAATTTGATATAGTGGTGTGGTCGTTGTATAGTCTCTTAGCAGTCGTCATAGTCTTGCGCATCGCCATAGTATAGTCTTGTATATCGCCGTAGTATTCTTTCATATCGCTCTATCTTGAATATTTTAATTGTATAGTATTAAGTATAGCCGTGGTATACCCTCTCTATATCCTCTAGGCATCTGTCGTACTTGCGTCTAAATGCGCGATTTTTGGTGTAGTGCGATTTTGGAATAGTGCGATTTTGCATTTTATACTAGTCCGCTTTTTGTTTTGAAGTAGTGCGATTCCTTGGTATAGTCATATTTCTGACTTTTGAGTAGTGCGATTTTGTTGTTAGGTAGTCCGATTTTTCTAGTATAGTAAGATTTCTGACCTTTGAGTAGTGCGATCCTTATGGCTTATCGATTTGTGGTAAACCGCTTCTCTATCAGTAACTTTTTATAGTGAACACTATATGTACAGCAACTTCTACTCAATCATGATCATAGCTATCTCCTTGGATTTCTACCGTAACATCGTTGTGGTGACGCACTTGTATCACTAGACATTAATTTCATATAATGCCCATGAGTAAAGTTTTATGTTATCTATAAGGAGTAACAATTAGTAAACCAAAGCTTATAAGTAAACCTTAAAATATTTATCTTAACTTTCTTTTATCTTTATATACTCTTCTTTTAAATTTATATTTTTTGTGTTTATACATATAAGAAATACATTTGTCGCATTATTATGCAAATTAAATTGACTATTTGTGCTTGTGTTTCTTATGTATTTTTCCATATTCATTATATTAGATAAATGAACACTCTAATATCCAATATTCCTGTAAATTGAATAATATATCATATAAGCTGTATAGTTATGAATTAGTTAAGCTCTCTTGTTATCACGACCAAAAGTGGCGTCTTTCTAGTGCTGTAGCAGTAATGCAACGTCCTTAGTACTTAAACCAATCAAAATAATGCTTATGGCATTTTATACTTGTTTAACAATATGTGTCTGTATTCTTTACGTTAATGTCTCTTAATCTCTTTACTTTGATTTTTCTTAAACTTTCTTAATTGACTGAAATGGTAATCGATTATTTAAATAAACGTTAATTAAATGAACTTTTCAAACTGAAGTTAGCGTTAAAACTTGTACTCGCTCTCTTTTATGTAGTTCAATGCTCTGCTAGTTCCTTTACTAATTTATTCAATCTTAGTTATGCCTGTTGGTTTTGCATTAGCCATTTCAAAGTGAGTAGTTTACATTTCCCATTGTCTAAATTTTTTTCTGTGCAGTATCAAGAATAATTACGTCGTACTTTTGGATATCTATAATACACACATGCTAAGAGTGATCAGTTCCTAAGATGCATGAAGAGATTATTTTACGATGTTGCTTTGTAATAACGCTTGAATATTCTGCCTTCCCAAAACTTTTAGACTAATCTATTCAACTTCTGAATTCATATGCCTTATGTATCTGTATAGTGTAATATTTAAATAATATTTAAACGAAATTCAAACAAAATACATAATCACGCTGATTATCTTTCTATTCTCCACTATCCAATGTCCGTAGACTATTAGAGTGTATTCACCTACACCCTCATTTCCTTATCTTCAAACAACTCATATTCTTTCTTTTCAACAATTCTCAAACTAATCTTTCTTTCAATTCCCTAACCATACTCATACTATGCCTATTCTTCAATTTTAACTACCTTTACTTTAGTTATCATTAAGTGTACTCGTACGCTAGCCAATTCAATGACTTTTATTATTTTTATTTTAACTTAGGCATTACTCATTTTATGCTAATACTCTTCATAGTTCAACAGACGAATATACTTAATTACCATAACTTATTAACATAACTATATTGTCACGACCGCATTTTCATTTGTCGGAACTGTGACTTAATATTATATTAACATATAGCATGCCTTAGTATCTAAAATTATTCTTTGTCTGTAACCTCAGCTACAAACGCTTGAATAATTGTTTAATACTCTTCTACATTCACTCAATGTACTATTCGCTGTATTTAACAGAACTTTCAGTACTGCATACTCAACATTCATACTCTTGTGCAATTTGTCTGTAAATACGATACAAATCTTTTAGCACCATTCTCACATCAATCACAACCATAAATGTATTCAATAAGAAATTCCACTCTCATGCCCGTTTTTATTACCCGTGTGCTAGTTGTCTATAACTACTTTTACAGATCTTCTAGCACCTTCGTCCAATACCAATACCCGAATGCTACTTGTCCATATCTAAACATATAGAGCTTGTCGCATCGTAGTCTTCTTCTTACACCTTCAACTCAATGATACCTGGTGTATACTCGTGATGATTGTAAGTCATTACTCGTATGTAGGGCTGGAACTCTTCTTCTTTCAACTTCTGAATACCTGTGTGCTATTTGTCCGTGTCTCAATTCATACAGAACTCTTCTTTTTGCACTTTACTCAACTTGCACCCTCAATTCAATGAAACTTTGTGCCTTCTCGTAATGATTGAAAGTCATTACCTAGTAGCTAAATTATTACATTCAAGTAAACTATAAAATCTGTTTCTTCTCCATTGGACTTGGGCTGGATCTCTAATTGTATGTTAAAATAGGCTGCTACACCAGTTTACTCTGTGTGCCCGCATTATTGCCTTTAGTTGTCCACCCTTCAGATTTTTTTCTCGCTTCTACTCTTAGCTACTGTCACTATGAATAACGCATTATTCATCTTCTACTCTGAAATAGAATTTCAAACTATTCCATCTTTTCTACAACTTAAAATTTTGAATTTACTATTAAAATTTACTTGGGCTTTACTTTATTGAAATTAAAATATAAATCAAAGAATTTACTTCTGCCCATATCCAATTGTGAGTCTACCATAACCAATTGTGACTCTACATAGCCAATTGTGAGTCTTCTATCGCCCCTCCGAGTCACCTTCACTACGTTTACATATCTCTTACTGCCTCTCCTGCCGTTTTGAATATTACTTTATTTAAAATTTAAAACGGCCTCTGCCTCTCCTGCCGTTTTGAATTTTACTACCATTCAAACGGCAGCAATTCAAACAAAATGAAACTGACAAACTGAATATTTCTTAAATACTTGAAAATTAAATTCAACTTCAAAATAATATAGATCAATATTCTTAGCAAACTGAAAATAATTTCGTTTTATTTCCAATGTTAGCTTTTACTTACAGATATCTCATTTCTCTCAATACGTCGCTTGAACTCTGAATTCTCTGTAATTTCTACAAAATAATATGATTAATACGAGTTCTGGATGGAATAAAATTATTGAAACGATACGGTAAACCTTACGAAAGTTATCAGACAGCTAAAAGCTTTGAACGTCCTTTCCCCTCAGGTAAAGTTTCTGGTCTCCTCTGACTGCGTACTGCTCAATTATTGCTGGTATCGATTCCTTTGTCTTCGATATCTTCTTCTACCCGCTTTTTCCCAAGCCGGTTAGAAATAAACGTCTTCTCAGTTTTCTTCTCTCGTCTGCCTCAACTGTAGCTAGACGATTAATTTCTTGGTTCCCGTCATCCAATGTGGATATAGCTAATTGCTGGAACAGTTAATCTGGACATCGGTGTGCTATAATACTCGTTTTTCTACAGCAAATGTGACGAAACTCAAATTTTTATAGATTAAATAGATGTAGTGTTAAAGGAAATTAACTTATCCTCTTCTGGGTTTCGATAAAAAAAATTTGACGAAACAATTAATGCGAAAAAAAATTTGCTTGTTCCTGGGTTTCGGCAACAAATGTGAGGTCAGACTTCCAAGAATCGGAAGATCCAAGGCAAGTAGACCCGACCTGGTTCACTCTACTGTCTTATGTGTATTCTATTAGCTCGTTTGTGGGAGAGATGTGAAGGTAAATGCCAAATGACTGAAGTTAACTCTGGGATACGAGTGGTTTGTTAGCGAGGATAGATATTTATTGTATTCGTATCGTATGTGGGAGAGATCAAATGGTGAGAGGAAATAATAGGAGAGGACTAGTAGTGGACTCGGAGGTAGAAGAGAGACTGATTGTCCAAGGAGGATGTGTGGAATAATATAGAATGTGTGATTTGGATGGTTTGGAAGTGGGTGGTAAGGGCTGTGGATCGTGTGTGAGTGCACAGGCCTTACAACATGTTATTTTTCCAATTCGCCTTCAAACAAATACAAATAAATGTTAGAATTAAGCAACCTGTACTTAGATACTTATTACGAAATAGCCTTTCAGTTTCTAATCTTTGATATCGAGTATGTTTGGTGTGCTGGATGAGAACCAATACCTTATGGCAAGGTATTGGTTGTCATGATGGGATGGATGGGAATCCCATCATGGGATGTTTATCAAAAGATATTCATCAATTACCTATCTATATCATATCAATGGATAAAGCTGAGGTGGAATTGCGCAACAAATAGAGGTTCAACATTTTCCTAGCACATCTTATGTGCTAGGTTTCAACTAGTATAAATATAATCATATAAATTTTAATATGCAGGCCAGTAAAGTGAATATCGAAACCTTTTTAACCATAGTAGAAATATGTATATGGTGCAACTGCATATTATGCTAAGTGTTAGCAATCAATGTTTGACTAACCATTGCACCAAAGCTGCAAGTCAAGAATGTGAAATTTTCAAAATATTACCGAAAGAATAAGTTTCGATGAATGGTCTTCAAATTTACTATTTGGGTGTATAGGTCCAATAATCTCAGATCCTTTAGAACTTTCCCAAAAGAAGTTACTGGGAAATATGATTGTCTAGAAATCATTTATACGCTTCTATGTATCCGTGCCCATAATGCTCACTTTAGACGCCCTAACGTTGACCGAAGTCATTAATGCTTAATGTTCAATTTTTAAAATGACACGACCTTACAAAGTACATGGACGATAATGAACTTCATAAAATTAAGTCGTTCTAAACGGCATTCACATCTGTTTTGTAATTAATACTGAATCTATCGTTATAAAACTAAAATTAGTGCAGTGGTGCAATATGTTTTTAATACATTCAGTTTTACATTAAGTTTATACGATTGTTTAGCTACAAAAATTTTTTCGTTGGTTGTGCATGATCGTACGAAAATTAATTAGTATAATTAATTTTATTAGTTATTTTCAATGCTTACATATACCTTAAACACATTTTCAATACTTTCTTGCAGTGACCATTTATTCGAAGCTCGAAAACTTCAAAGAGTACACAAAATGATTATCACAAATTGTCAATTTGATTGGTGAAGACAGTTTGTACAGTAAAATATTTCTGATAAGATTTTTCGACAGAGCCAAACCCCCCTGTAATTAATATTGTCATTTAATAAAATAACGAGCCCGTTCTCGACCCGTGACTTCGTCACGGTAGCAATTGTTCGAAAATCTTTATTCACAAAAATAGAAAATAAGATTAAAGTTAACAGGAAACCAAAAAATTAATATTATCCATTTACTTCTAACCAACATATCCACCTAACCAATTATAAATATCTTTGATGTAGTCTCCTACTTCCCAACCTATCCGCCACCCCAACAAAATAGTTTTTATAAGCTCCACTTAATCTCCACCTTCCAACGCATTGACATCCTTAACAAAAAGTAATTTCTATTTACTAAATGATGTCTCCACTTCGTCACACAATGCCCTCCCCCAGACCAAAGTTCTGTGTATGCTCCATTTCCTACTAAGTCCTCCAATCTACAAAATACTTGTTATGAGCTCCATGCTATCTCCTCATCCATTTACCAAAGCTACTGCCAGCTACCAATAAATCAGTTTCATGTATGCCCCAACTTACACCCAATTGTCACAAAGGAAATAAGCATTGTTCGACTAAATGAATAAGCAATTGTTTTACAACAAAACATAAGTTTCATTTAGCCTTCAATTTTCACCAATTTTTCCCCATTAAAATATCTCTGCTTCACTATTCATTCCACTTCTACTAAACAAAAAAACAATTTTACTTAGGCCCAAATCTGAAAGTCACATTTCTTTTCCCTAAACAAAAATATTATCAAATTCAGGTTAATGTCTCCACATTAACATAAACACATTCCTTTCCATGACCAAAATATATTTTTATTAGCTCCAAACCCTTGCCACTTCTCTAAACAAAAAATATAAACTTCACGTAGTTCCATTTCCCACCCAAATCCCTCCCACAACCCAAAAATATGTTTATTAGCTCCACGTAGTCTCCACTTCTCCACCCATTCTCCTCCCACAAATCAAAAAAAGTATTTTATTATCTCCGCGTAGTCTCCACTTCCCCACCCATCCCCCTCCCATAAAGGAAAAATAGGTTTCCACTTCCCCACCCATCTCCCTCCCACAAAGCAAAGAAAGTTTTTTTATTAGCTCCACGTAGTCTCCACTTCCCCACCCATCCCCCTCCCACAAAGCAAAAAAAGTTTTTTATTAGCTCCACGTAGTCTCCACTTCCCCACCCATCCTCCTCTTACAAAGCAAAAAAAGTTTTTTATTAGCTCCACGTAGTCTCCACTTCCCCACCCATCCTCCTCTTACAAAGCAAAAAAAATTTTTTATTAGCTCCACGTAGTCTCCACTTCCCCACCCACCCCCTCCCATAAAGAAAAAAATAGGTTTTTTATTAGCTCCACGTAGTCTCCACTTCCCCACCCATCCTCCTCTTACAAAGCAAAAAAAGTTTTTTATTAGCTCCACGTAGTCTCCACTTCCCCACCCACCCCCTCCCATAAAGAAAAAAAAGTTTTTTATTGGCTCCACGTAGTCTCCACTTTCTCACCCATTCTCCTCCTACGAAGCAAAAAAAGTTTTTTATTAGCTCCACGTAGTCTCCACTTCCCAACCCATCCCCCTCCCACAAAGCAAAAAAAGTTTTTTATTAGCTCCACGTAGTCTCCACTTCCCCACCCATTCTCCTCCTACAAAGCAAAAAAAGTTTTTTTATTAGCTCCACATAGTCTCCACTTCCCCACCCATTCTCCTCCCACAAAGCAAAAAAGTTTTTTATTAGCTCCACGTAGTCTCCACTTCCCCACCCACCCCCCTCCCACAAAGCAAAAAAAGTTTTTTATTAGCTCCACGTAGTCTCCACTTCCCCCACCCACCCCCTCCCACAAAGCAAAAAAAGTTTTTTATTAGCTCCAAGTAGTCTCTACTTCCCCACCCATCCTCCTCCCACAATGGAAAAAAGTTTTTTATTAGCTCCACGTAATCTCCACTTCCCCACCCATAACCCGCCCCATAACAAAAATAATTTTTTCATCAACCCAGTTGTACAACATTTGCGTAATTTAATATATAGAGCTTACACCTCTAACTGAGGCCTTAAGTGTACATTTCTCATGTTGTAGGGCAATATGAGATATGATACAGCTGCCATCTCTTGTTCTGTTCTGTTATTTACTCGCTCGGCTCGGTATATTCACTGCATTGCTTTTCTTCCAATCCCAATAGCCTGCATCTCCCAACCAACAACCTTCCTTACTACGCACACATTGCCTGCTATAATATCATCAGCCCTCTCCTCCAACTCGCGCATGATCAGAACGCAAAAGGCTTCCGCAAAACCCTAATTTAACAATGTAGATTACTTTTTCCTATTGAATTCATAAAAGTAATTGTAATTAGAACTTATTATATTGATTATTAGTAAATTCAGTAAATTTAACTTACATCCATTAGAGTGAAACGTATCCCGTAATACGTGTTTGCAAAAATTTTAACTGATTTGTTTAATTCAATTATAATTATCTTACTGGGCTCCGCAATAAGAGATGTTTCAACCTCCGAGAGTAATGGCCACATATAATCTTTAAAGACTTCGACTTTCAAAGTAATGGATTTAGTTGATTGAGAGGGTATTCCTGCAACTCCAATTCCTTTAAGATAAATTGGAGGGTTGTTCTCTGATCTCCATCGATACGAAACCTAGGTAATGAATATAATTTTCCCCTGCTTGCGTAATAATGACCAAACGAATTATAAATATGAATAAGTATATATAATCTGTGAGTAATGTTACTTACCTTGTCAAGTAATTCGAACCATCGAAACCCTTTGGTATAACATTTTCCTTTAGAGGGGTATGGCAATCTAAATTGACAATTTTGCGAGCTTAAAATCAGGTACTTAAACAATATGAACTACTTCTTCGGGCAAACAAAAATAGCTTTGGCCAGTCAATCATGGTTATAAGTGTACCTGTAATAATGTAGGAGCCAGGCATCCCGAATTTTATCATTTTCAAGGTAATATACCCCACTTCCCAATTTTGAGGCTGTTATAATGTCACTATCCATATAAATGTAAAACTTTAGATGCAAACATTCCAAATACTCAACTTCAACATGCTGGGAGGAGGAGTGAAAATCCAATTGGCATTATGGTTATCGAGTATTATCGAGTTATCGAAAATTGTGGATGCCTATATGGTAGTATGAATCAATAATAGCTATTATGTTAACATTTTAACATAATGCAATAGTTTTGTAGATACATATTTACAATTTAACAGTTAATATTTATAATCTTGTCAAAATGCAAACAGTTGAGTTACACAATTAATATCCCCTTTGCTACATAGGGAATTATACAACTATTTTAGCTCTATACGGTCACTTTATAAGCCAATCGAAAAGCAATCACCGTCCGGATATGCCCCTTAGGTTAGGTTAGGCTAAGCTAATCTCACCGTAAAGTCATCGTTGAGGTTGGTGATGCGGTGGTTTATTTTTGCCAAATTTTAACAATTAGGTGGTAAGTGGTAACCACTGTAATGGTTTAAATCAGGTATGGTGAGCACCAATGCGAGTTACAAAAGAAGGACAAGTCAAATGAAAATTTAAGGGGAGTCTTGGAAGGGGTTCTTCGCCATATACGAATGCGATCAATCTCACCGGCGGATTTTAAGGAAGCTATTGTGCCAAGTAATCTGTTCGTTGCGGAGGAAGCAAATAAATTGTTTTTATATTTCTGGGATAGAAAAGAAAATAAACACACGTAAGTATATCCGTCAAATTTAAAAGGCGACATCTTTAAATTGAGCGCCGCACCCAACAAACCTAAGAGACTTAAAAGACTAAATTGACCTTAATTAAGGTTTTAAAAGCGTCGCTTTTCCATTATTTTCCGTATTGCAAACTCTCATTTTTCATTTTTTTTCATTCCCTACATTTTTCTGTTTTTTTCATTTCGTTAATTTTATTTGTTACTACAATTATATATCTTTGATGTCGTAAAGTGCTTCCCAAATTTCTAATTTTCCGTTTTATTTTAAGGCCAAATTTACTTTAAATCTTTTATTATTGAATTTTTGATGTTTATTTTTTTACTTTTCACTATTTCGGTTTTTATTTGTTAGGTGCATTAATATCGAAGAATATAAATAACATAATTAATTTTACCTGCCATGTATTAAAAATTTTTTTTTAAATCTAAATTGGCTCTGTCACCTATTCCACTAATTTCGCTAACATTCTGTACATTTTTAGCAAAAGTTAAAAATCTAAAATTTTCAAAGATATGGTATTGTTTTCATTTACTTTCCCTAGTCGAAAGATATGAAATAATTATTTCACATTTAATTAGAATTAATAAGAGTAAGTATTTATGGATGGATTGGTCAACTATATATCTTATTTAATTACAGAAATGTCTTCCTGCAAGAGCTAAATTTATCCACCTCCACACGCCAAATACCTGAGAAAATTGTTGATTTATTCTCCGATTTCACTCTAAGCATTGAATATGACGCAAATAAATTCAGTGGCTATAATTGGGGGGTCAGGTGAATGACATTTTTTGTTTTCTCATCTTGTATTGAATTCATTACTGAAGGAGAGGAAGTCTCATTGTAAATATATTTAGATTTAATATCGACGGTAATGAGGGAGACCCGCCCGTCTACCTGAGAGGAGTGGCATTGGCAGGAAGACCATCAAAACCGACTGAAAACATCTCTTTGAAAATCGGTATAAAATCAAATGGACCCTTCTTGTGTGTGATGGAGAGATCCTACACAGCCGAAGCGAATAAAACAGAAATCATTGACTTAAACCCATCCGTTAAGATTGTCCCTAACGAGAACTACGTTGTGTGCATCTTACCAACTACTGTATGTTTTTAATTGAATTGAGTAGTCTAGAGAGTATCGTTTATTTCTTTAATCTGGCAGAATTGAACTTCGAGTACTGTCACTATTCGTCCAAAGTGGAGCAGAAAATGTAATTGATGTGCATATTCATTGCAGGGTGGAGTGGCTGCGTGGAAAAATCCCAAGAAAGACATCGTCTTGTACAGTCAAACCGATGGACTCACTAAGCCCATCAAATTGACATTTACCAATGCAAATTATGTCTACTCTTTGAAGTTTTCTCTCTCGGAATAATAAAAGAATTGAAAAGTGTTGAATAAATCTCACTAGACCGATAGATAAACATTTAAATGCCGTGCAATTGAATTACTGTAATAAACGTCAAGAAATATTTGGGAAAAGGTATTTAGTAGGGAAAATTTAATAGGATCAAATGATTTTGTTTATTGGTTTAAGGAACAATCAGTCTTTAAATACAGAAATGCAAACTAACACAACAGTACAAATTACGGAAATTTGAGCTATTCTTTTATATAAATTTTCAACTTTCTATAAACCGAAAGAATAAGTTTCGTTGATTGTTTTTAAATTTACTATTTGGGCGTAGGTCCATTAATCTCAGATCACAGATCCTTTAGGACTTTCCAGAAGTTAAGGGGAAATATGATAGTCTATAAATCATTTACGTATCTATGCATCTGTGTCAAAATTGGCCACTTCAAGCACCCTAATCTTGACCCAACTTAACTATGTTTAATATTCAATTTTTAAAATGATACAACTTTACAAAGGAAAAGGACGATAATAAACCATAAACCATATAACACGAGGTCGGTCTAAACGGCACATTCTCAACCTTCATATTTGTTGTAATTAGCAGCGACTCCATCTTTATAAAACTAAAATTAGTGGTGGAATATTTTTTAAATACATTCAGTTTTAAATTCACTTCATGCGATTGTTTATTTCCAAAAAAATTTCCGTTGGTTGTGCATGATCACACGAAAATTAATTATTATAATTCTTTCAATGCTTACATAATTGCACCTTAAAGACCCTTTCAATTCTTCCTTCCGGTGACCATTTATTCGAAGTGCAAAAACTTCAAAGAGTACACAAAATGATTATAACAAATTGTCAAGTTGATTGGTGCAGACAGCTTGTATAACAAATTATTTCTGATAAGATTTTTCGACAGAACCAAACCCCCCTGTAATCAGCATCAATATTGTCACTTAATGAAATATAATTACTCTTTCCTCTTGAATTAAAAAAAAGTAATTAGACGTTATATTGCTTATCAGTAAATTCAGTGAATTTAACTTACATCCAATAGAGTAAAACGTATTCCGTATTACGTGAGAGAAATGGTCCCATATAATCTTTAAAGACTTCGACTTTCAAAGTTATGGCTTTATTTGATTGAGAGGGTAACCCTCAATCAGAGAATCCAAGCCAAAATATTTTTCAAGTTTTCATTAGTCGTTTTCTTTTCTTTTATCTTGCATTGATGTTCACCGCATCTATTTTTCAATTACATGTTATGACTTATACTTTTAAAAATGAGAAAAAAGAATTATAATGGAGGAAATTCAGAATTTCTCCAAAAACAGTTACGATGTAGTATTTAACGCGGTGTTGTTAAGCGTGAAAGTACCTAATCAGCTAATCACGTTTTTGAATACATCAATTTCGGGCAAAGCATGACGCTCATCTGATGCTAGAAATTCACACAAATGTTCTTTTGAAAAGAAGAAAATCATCGGCATCCAAAATCTTGTGAAAGTTTGAAGTTTCTAAAAATTACAATTAATGAAATCATAATAATATGATATAAGTATAATATAATGACTAAAATCGTTAGCAAGAATAACTAATGTAATTCATAAATATCAATTAAAACAAATTATAAAAACACATATTTTACAAAAATTGTCAAGGCAATTACTTCAAAATAAATCCGTAAGCGCTTTCCCGTAATTGAACATTATTAACCCAATCGGCAGCTTGAAATATGCTCACAGCATTTTTGACCGACATCGTATTCCGTTGTCTGTTAGCACAAAGATATTCCAATTCTGGTATCTCGCACAAATGGGCAGCTGACATTGTAGCAACCACATCCTTTTCTTCAATAGCTTTATCGTCTTGGTACGCATACTACAATAAATGGTACACTGAAAACTTGATTCGTGCCTCGTTGTCATAGCTTCGCTGCTCTATAGCTAGAAACTATACAGCATTTCTTAATCTACAAAATCATGGCTTATGTCCGTCTTTCCTTATTACACGTCTACACACGACCTTGTTTTTTTTAATCAAGCCAACTGTGCATAGAAATTGGAAACATTTTCTCCCATGTATGGTAAGGAATATACTTGGAATTTTTTTCCCTAAGTTGATTGCTTCTTCGCGGACTATCAGCCAATGTTCTATACATCAGCTTCAGCTTAAAAACTACACATTACTTTCACTCTCCTTATAATTGTCCATTTATAATGTCATTGGATTATGATGTGAATAAAAAATAAATAGCCGGTTATGTCAGATATCAATCGGAAACTTCGGGATTATGGTCTTCTTCGGTACTCAAAATGCATATCGTCCCTTAAGGACGGTAAAGGTCTCTATCCACTTTCAGATTGGTACAGCAAAAAGCCAATATCCAATAGTGGAGTTAGGCTATTTCCTCTACCAAACAAAAAATGGATATAGCTTTTTTCCGTCCTTAAAGGACGCTATTATGTTTTTATTCGCTTGCTGTTGATAGTCCACATTAAAAACTTAAAATTAGAAACAAAATTTTCAAATGTATGTTATATCCAAAATCATTTGCTGTAAATTGTAGTGCTATAAAATATTATCGTATTTAAATCATCTTCATTATTCTTTCTAATTAATTTTAAATATAAAACAAAATACTCAAATCTGATTTTCTATTTTTCGGACATTTTAAGTGTAAAACCATTTCTGAAATGTAAGCTAAAACTGGCATGAATTTCTAAAAAAATTATTTTAATACCTGTATAATATTTTTGAAAGCCGCACGATCAATTCCGGTTGTTTTAATAACGCTTTCTCCTTGTATCAGGTCTTCGAAAAATGGCGATGCAACGGATAGGACAAGCTTATAACAGGAAATAGTTTCCTCCTGCAAAATTATAATTTCATTATTTTCAATATTAAAACTATTAGAAGATATTTATTAACATCTACTCATCCATCTGTACTTTATGTCTTGAAAGTAAATATCTGTAGGGAGCAGGGAACAAAAAAGGACCTTTTTTGCCTTTTACCTTTTATGCCTTTTTTATAAAAAAGGTAGGAGTACGATTTTAAAAAAGCAGTCCCTTTTTCCCTTTTTACCTTTTTTGATGTAGCAACTTGCCCCATTTACTTCCACTATACATGTAAATAAGGTAAAAAAGGTAAAAAGGTAAAAAGGACTGCTTTTATAGAAAAAGGAGTACTTTTTACCTTTTTTGTAAAAAAGGAGTACCTTTTTTGTTCCCTGGTAGGGAGTCAATCCATAGTATCCAACTACAGTTAGCCCAGTCAGTATTCAACCAGATAGTCGGTTTTGATCAGTATAATATCCAGAAATCCAAAGAATAAACTGGTCTTCATAAAATTAATAATAATAACAAACTGACCACTCCAAATCATTTGGAGTTTGGATTAGGACGATGAAATACGAACTGCAGTTTATGCTATGGAAACTAATTTTATTTAGATTCCTACATCCTTTAAATACTGTGGACTGTAGATATAGTCGCATTGTCTTTATTTCCGTTAAAGCCCAGGTGCATGGAAACGAAAATGATTTCTCGACTATCATATTTGCCAGTAACTTTTTTTTGGAAATTCCCTAAGGATCTGAGACCACTGGTTCTACAGCCGTACAATAATTTTTTTAAAATTCTTCGATACTTATTCTATGGTAGTTATTTTGAAAATTCCACATTTTGGTCTTCGACTTGAAGATATAAATTAGCAATATATAATTCACAAAAAACACACATTTTTCGGTTTCAAACGATGATATCTTCAAGTCGAAGACCAAAATGTGGAATTTTCAAAATAACTACTATAGAATAAGTATCGAAGAATTTTTAAAAAATTATTGTACGGCTGTAGGACCAGTAATCTCAGATCCTTAGGGAATTTCCAAAAAAAAGTACGAATTTTTCCGATTCCCATTTACCCTCTATGATAATTTTTGCTGGTTGCCCAGCAACATCCCCATTTGTAGCAAAAACAATCTGAGTCTTTTGAAACATGCACCATTGCCTTAATATAAATTCGGGTGATGATACTTCAGGTACACAATAATAGCTCTACCATAAATTGTGAACACCAAAACCTTAACACATCAAAATACCGTTTTGTCAAACTGTCTGTTTTCCTGTTTTTTCAACACCACCATCCAGTTTTGTCAATAGAACGTTTATTCACTATTAGACAATGCATTATGCATATTTAAGTATATAATTGTGTCAAGGCAGCTATAACAACACAATATAAGGCACTCTCTTGCCGTAATATTTCAGATAAAAATTAACTTTTTTCATTCTTGGGAATAAAATCGCCATTTTATTCCCAATACTCGTATCTCAGTAAGGGACCCCGAATAGGGGACCATAGTTACGGTTACGGTAGTGTAACGGTAACGCACTGCGATTATCGAGGAAAAAGTGAAGTTTTATTTGAAATATTATGGCAAAAGGCTACCTTATAGGTTATATTTGCCTTGTAATTGTGTTGTTGACACAAAAACGTTGTCAAAAAATGATTTTTTCACTACAGTGTACCACAGTGACAACCGTCCAGTAAATATTGAGTTTTCAAGCTCTCCCTTTTGTATAATATAGAAATTGGTGGCTTCTGAATTACTGTGACTTATAATGTTATAATGGATCACTACCAGGGTTGTGGGTCGGGTTTTTTATGGGTTGGGGTTTTTTGGGTTTTTTGGCAAAAAATCCACCCCGCTTCACTTAAAACACCCTGGGTTTTTTGGGTTTTTTACAAAACATACAATAATGTGCACTAAAGCTCCATCTAGATAAGCAAAAACATGCTAATTTTCTCATGTTTCTTTTCAAAAATGTAAACAAATATACAATCAGATGTAAACAAATTGTAGCTTCTACACTTTTACGTGCAAAAATGCATCGCATCGAGATGACTAGGTTAGCTATATATTAGTTTTAAGTTTGTATGTTTTAATTGCTGTGGAAGATTATATTGTTGTATTCATAGTTATGCTCAATTTTAATTAACTCTTTACATTTTCAATTACATTGCTGTACTGCTTCACAATTAAAGCTACAAATTAATGAAGGAATTTCATGAAGTCAATTTAATAAGTAAAATATTATAATGAATAGTTATTCAGTAGTTGTTATCAAATAGTAATAATAGTATAGATGCTCAAAACAAAATTGCATGTTTGCTGTGTTAAACTATGTTCACAATAAAACTTTTTGTGTTATAATTTTTGTTTTTATATGCCTAAGTAATAGTAGTTGCAAGATTACACAGAGGTTGTTATTGTCAGCTGTAGTTGTTCTATATGGTATATTATAGGCTTGTATTTATGCCTATAGTTATATAAAAAACCCAAAAAACCCAAAAAACCCGGGGTCGTGGGTTTTTTCCTAAAAAACCCGGGTTTTTCGATACCTTGATCACTACCTATGTAGGCGACGATTATTTAACCGATTTTAAGGGATTAAAAGATCCTTTCTTTTGGTACACGATTCATAATTTGTCGCTAATATTTTGAGACGTGTTTTGACATAAAATGATATACTTTCATTGACAGAGTAATAACATCACGTTACAGCAAGTTTACATGTTCAATTCCCTTCTTATCTACCCGCTTGTCGAGTTAAATAAAGTTCGTTATTCAGACATGTTATAGGTTGACACCCTAATCTCTATATTTACGTTTTGACTTTGACAACCTTCATGACAAATGCTTTTATCTAGCAACCGTAATGCAGTCTCATTGATCTTAAACAAACAATTATATAACGGTCTCTTCATAACAAATATATTTTCAGTGAACTTTTATCACTAACAAACAGTAACCTTTGGTTATGTTAAATGTCACAGAATCATTATAAGACAACGAACGTAATATTATCTTAGAACATCAACATATTAATAGATATATAAATTAGTACAATATATATATACAATACAATACAATTGTACAATATATTTCTTACATCTAGTTTCCTACTCAAAATCAAAATTATCGATGTGAATTTTCGATAATTTGAAACAACGTGTTTGGAAAATCTGGTTTTCATGCTCGCCTTAAAAATCTTAGTAGATTCTGAAACTGAAAACAGCATCACAGTACGTTCAGCCGATTTCCCTGAGCACTACTCGCTGAGAGTCCCAAAGCCTTCTTAAGAAAGCATAAAAACTTACAAATGGAAATTGATGATTTTAACAAACTCTAAAATCATTAATAGTGCACTGAAATATAAAGTACATAACCTTATTTAACTTAACGCATGAAGTTCTAAAATAATTGGAGTTTTTCATTGCCCAAGGCACAAAAAAGAATTGCTTTATTTACTTAAAAGGTACCTTTTTTAAAACATGTACCTTTTTGGCCCTTTTTACTTTTTTATAACTATGTAAAAAGACGTAGTCAGTATAAAACTGCTACACAAACCAATCAAATATAAAACATTTAGAATGTAAAATATCTGTTTTTAATTATATGCTCTTCATTCATATGATCCTGTTCTTTCCAGCATGTTTTTCAATTTGGGGCAAAAGAAGCGTTAGTGGGCTAATTTCCTAGGGAAGTCATAGAAATATTAATCAAGAACACCTTGTTGTGATTGTGATACACCGGCAAACAAATAAATCAATGTTACTGAATACAGTCAGATGATTATGACGACGGCCTAGGAACTAATTTGTTGTTCGATATCTGTTTAGATTCAGAGGAGTCATTTTAGTGTACAGGGACATCAATTATAAAATCCCCCCCCCCCCCCCACTGCACTCCAACACAGACAAGTTAACAAAATGGTATATACCATCTTGTAGAGAATGTTATTGTGAATCTAACCAACTCTAACGTCATGCAAATCGGTTAGGAAAAACCAGAAAAATTATATTGAAAATAAGTTGAAAATTTTTAGAAATTCTGCCCGCTTTCCAACTCTCCGATTTAGAATTCAGAATCATTATTAGAATCGAATTTGTGATTTTTGCACCAATTTTTATAAAATCGGAGGGCATCGATATTTCAACATTTTCGAGGTTTTGTAAAAATTGGAGTACTCCACAGTCGGTTAAATTCACAAAAAGATTCTCTACAAGGTGGTATATAAACCGTTTTGATTACTTGTCTATTTTGGGCTATGGTGATGGTGAGGAGGGAATTATATTGAGAGTGATGACCCTGTAGGCCTTGTACATTAGTACATCTATATGATATAAGCATCATGCTTAATACAGTTATATGTAGATGCAAACATTTTGGCAAGACAAAATTATCCATAATAATGCGTAACATATCTATCTTTTTATACTATTTCACAATTAAATCAGGTCTAAGTTGTTTTATTCTGCGCTTAACAGACTTGCTAAAGATAAACTATTTGATATCGGAGTCAAGAAATTGTGGGGGTCGAGGGGCGCAGCGCCCCACCTAAATTTGAGAAAAAGAGGATTTTTTCCAAAAATTGCAAAAACTTTTTCGCGCTTTACGCGAATATGTCTTATTTCTGACATTATTTTTGGTTGCAACCCCCCTTAAAATCAAACTTACAAACTTAGATACGTGCCTGACTGTGGCACAGTGTTTTTTGGTAGCCCATTAATATTAGGAGAAAACGACTTTTGCCCCTCTCAGGATGTCACAAAAGAAAAAAGAAAAATAATTCTAGCAAGAAAACCAATCGATTGATTTGGGTGAAACCTTTTTAAAAATTATGTTTGTTGATACTCTGGAGAAGGTTTTAATAGAACGTTGAAATTCAAATAATTCAAATTTTAAATAATAAAAAAAATTTAAAAAAATTAAATTTCGAAAGAAAAATTTATTCTAAAAATTCTGCAGGAATCAAAACAGCTCATAAAATAACCAAATACGAAAATAATGTCTTCTCATTTTTGATTTTGGCCGACTGTGATTGTATCATTTCTCGTATCTGGTATTATTCCAATTCCAATAATATAGAAAAGCTCTAGAAAAGCTCAAGAATCTAGACCAGGGTTGGCATTTATTTCACATTTCAATGACTTTGTCTTGAAAAGTGAAATAAAAGTGAAATAAATTGAAATAAAGATATTAATTGAAATTAATGAATTAAAATGAAATAAATAGGGATACATGGCATTTATTTCACTTTTGAAGTGAAATAAATGACTTTATTTCACCTTGGACGGGTGAAATAATGTCATTTATTTCACCATAGACGCAGACGGGTGAAATAAATGTTTTTGTTTCACTTTTCAACAAAAGCTGAAGTGAAATATTTCGCGAAATAAAGTCGATTTATTTTTCTATTTATTTCAAGCGAAATATTTCACTTGCCAACCCTGATCTTGACTCTAGACCACGCATTGGATAGCACGAAATCCAAATTCTATGAGCGGGAACTTTGAAGTGGATATAAAGTATGAACCACCTCGACTAAGTGTACAAGAACAATTTTGTTTTTGGTCTGTTTATTTTACAATTAAAAATATTTACTGAAAAATTATTCCAGTATCCAGAATTTTAAAAGTGTTGTTTTCGCTGAAAGGTCAAAAACTGAAAGTAAGATGTCTTCAGAACAGCTTTCAACAACGTAGTGGATATTGGCACGACGCACGACAGATATCAGCGCGACTCACAACGGATATTGGCACGACGCACGACAAGGGAGGATATTGGCACGACAGGTGCTCAGGTACACAGCACGACACAAAAAAATTATGAGAAATATTAAAAATTATGAAAAATGTCAAAAATTATGAAAAATGTCAAAAATTATGAAAAATGTCAAAACACATGAAAAATGTCAAAAATTATGAAAAATGTCAAAAATTATAAAAAATGTCAAAAATTATAAAAAATGTCAAAAATTATGAAAAATGTCAAAAATTATGAAAAATGTCAAAAAATATGAAAAATGTCAAAAATTATGAAAAATGTCAAAAATTATGAGTCAAAAATTATGTGACCATAAACAAAGCCTATTGAAAATGGGCCACATTGGTTTATAGGTTGCTGAGATGCTCACTTTGTCTTCATTTTGATAGTCAAAATGAAAAATGAAAAATTAATGAAAATGAAATATTAATTTAATTTATGTATGATGTCGATCATGGCAGGTTCTGTAGTTGTACTTTGATTTACACTCTGAACTAGTGTGGCCAATCTCCAAACAATTGAAACATCGATTGTGGTTCTTCAGATATTCAACTTTCTCTTGTCTTGGCATGATTCTGAATTCACCACAATGATTGAGGTAGTGTTTATATTTTTGGCAAAGTTGACAGTTCTATGATTCTTCATTTTTCGTACCATAGTGCACAGTTGAAGTGAATTGGCTTTCACTATTTTCTCTTGACATGCTAACAGTAATATTCTTCGTTTTAATATTGGCTGCAGCAGTAACTCTTGCATGTTGAACGATGAATTCGGTTCATTCGGTTAATTCTTTAATTTCGCTTCCTCCATCTAGTTTTTTTGTTATCATATGGATGATAATTGAATCCCTTGCTTGTTCAGGGTTTAGCTTCAGAATATCTAAAGCTTGGACGATGGTGGTGGCATCGCCGATTTTTCTTAAACTCGCAGGATTTTCCTGTTGGAGAGTAGGGACGGACAAGAGGCGATCCAAGTGACACTTGATAATTTCTCTTCGATTTTCGTATCTGAACTTTGGCAAACACGGCTTGATCATAATTGAGGTCGGTTAATGGAATGTGGTGCAGTAATTTTGCAGGTTCATCTTTCAACAATCCCTTCAAATATTGTAGTTTCTGGGCTCCAGATAGTTTCTTGTTGTTGTGGACTGATGCCACAAATAAATCTTGAAAACTGAGCCAATCCTGGGAATCCCCGCTGCATTTTGGCATTTTCAATTTCGGGAGTTTTATTTCATCACTTCTTAATGTATTTTCTGTAGTAGTGGTAAAGTTAGCCTTCATTTCTGATATCTTTTCTGTTACATTCTGCAACTTTTCTTGTATTGTAACAAATTCAGGTTCTTTTGCGTCATGATTTGAACTTCTGCACTGCATTTTTCCAAAAAATTCTTTGCTTCTTGATTCAAGTGTTGAATTTCCATTTCCAAAGACTCAAATTTCGACTTTTAAAAAGGATTTGGTACATCATAGGCAGCTACAGCATTTTCGATGCGACAAAAATCTGATTTTAGGGCACGCAAGTTTCGCAAAGCGACGTTCATTTTCAATTTTGTTTTGAGAATTCTTCTCTTTATTTTTTGAGAGTTCTATTAACTATTACTTCTTGTATTGACTTTTCTTTCTTGAGATTGTCACAGAAAAAGCAACTCGATTTTTTATTATTAGGGGTCGACCAGAACAAAAACAGAATGCTTTTTATTTGATTATTCTTTATTTGGTCAACTAACCCTACCGGACCAAGACCGTTTCAGCTGTCCAAAATCTTCTGGGCGGTGGCAAGATTATCCAAAGAACGCAGCTACTCCAAAGCTTAAGTTGCCAAGGAAATATCTAGACCAAATCTGACAGCTCACTGGTGACCAAAGAAATTACAAGATGGAGGACAAATGACTTTTATTTTCACCTCGGCTCCTTCCTCCAGGCCATTGCCACAGGTCATCGCCCATTGCCAATCCTTGTGTATGAAACTGAAGAGAAAGCCTTCTTACTAGCGTCGCAGAACGTATGTAGCTGCAATGATAGAGCGTTTTTCATATTCATCGAATAGCATCTTGGTAGCTTCATATCCGAAATGCTTTTCAATTCCAGTAACCACGGTTTCCATTTCACATTCAAGGAATCTGTCAGCCAATCGTCACATCCAATGTTCAGACTCCAGATTTCTTACAGCAAAATCTTAACCTTTACTGTGAAATGAGATAAGAATCCCAGCGGGTCAAAAATACTCATGACTGTTTTCAAAACTTGCCTTTTAGTAGATCTTTGTGATTTCTGATTCTACTTTGTTAAATTGACATTGTTTTTGGCATTTTTCATAATTTTTGACATTTTTCATAATTTTTGACATTTTTCATAATTTTTGACATTTTTTATAATTTTTTTAAAATTCTTGACGTTTTTTATAATTTTGGACATTTTTCATAATTTTGGACATTTTTCATAATTTTGGACATTTTTCATAATTTTGGACATTTTTCATAATTTTGGACATTTTTCATAATTTTTGACAGTTTTCATAATTTTTGACATTTTTCACAATTTTTTTGTGTCGTGCTGAGCACCTGTCGTGCCAGTATTCACCCTTGTCGTGCGTCGTGCCAATATCCGTCGTGAGTCGCGCTGATATCTGTCGTGCGTCGTGTCAATATCCACTACGTCCCTTGCAAATGACATCCCGGGTATTGAACACGACGTGAAACTTTTGGTTGGAGAGGACCAGAAACCAATATCTGGTCACAAATTGGTACTGGGTGTATGCTCACCTGTCTTTCGAGCTATGTTTAGTGACCGGTTCAAAACGGAAGGAGGAGGCCAAGCAAAGACAACAATTGAGGTTCCCGATGTGGATTTCAACGGAATGGCAAACATGTTTAAGGTGGTGTACAATTTTGAATTTGTCTTTTACAAAGTAATATCCACTACTACTAGAATGAAAGATTATTAAATACTGGTAACAGGTGACGTGACAGGGTGATATAACAAGATTGAAAAGAAAATAATTATTATAACTTCAATAAAATGATGAAATATCTTTATTAAAATGTTTAGTACGCCTACACGGGTGAGATAGCTGTGGCATTAGAAGACGCGATTACGACGATGTACACCGCCACTAAATATGACATTCCGGAGATGGTCGACCACTGCTCCGGTTTACTGAGAAGCAATCTGTCGGCTGACAATGTGGTCACTATTTACCAGTCTGCTGTTGTTTTGAATGATACTGAGTTGATGACAAAAGCCGAAAAATATATCTTGCGGTAGGTTATAGTTAATCTAATCTTAATCTTTTGTTTTGTCTCTTCAAAATATTTATTTTTTCCAAATTCCAACAATTGTCATTATATTAATTAAGTAAAATGTTTGTTATATAGTAATTTCCACGTGATTTTGGAGTCGGAGGATTTCCTTCGCCTCACCCAAAACAATCTGCGCGAATTTCTAAAATCGGATGTAATCAATGCTCCGTTAGAAACTGCTATATTCAAAGCCCTGGTCAGGTACATTTCTTTACTGCTTTTAAAATTCGTCTTTGCATTGTACCCCTGACTATGCCTGGGGGAGTAAGTGATTCCATAGAAATAGTTGTTGACATGTTTATTCAGTGGTGTGCAACACTACTTTATAAGAATACCTGATCTGCCTGTCTCTCAGTCTGTTAGCACGATGACCCAAAAATGGTTTGAGATAATCATCTCAAACTTTCTGTTCGTATTGTAGGGATGAAAAGAGAGGTTGAGTTCGAAAATGGGCAAAATTGGACACACCCCGGTGACGTGGGCGTGACCCAAAAATTAAAAATTGGCGTAACTTTAGTTATCGTTGTTATCATTGTAGAACGTCATAGTCATGGGATAGCTCGTTAAGTTAAGCAGGTTAAGCCACACGTGTCAATAGGTGATGTAACGTCAGATAATCAATTCAACTTTCTATGCGATTTCACACCGCTTTTTTACACCCGTTTGTACAAGATTATTCCTTTTTAATTCACTGCGACTTAATTTGACATGTAATTGTTTCCAAATGTACTGGTAATATAAGGTGGGGCGAACATCAATGTGCATTGCAAGGGAAAGATAAGACACAAGAAAATCTAAGGGAAGTCATAGACGGAGTTCTTTACCATGTCCGAATGCCATCTATAACGTCGGAGGGCTTTCTTTCAGTCATTGAGCCAAGTAATATATTCAGCCTTGAAGAAACAAACAAATTATATCGTTATTTCGTGTACCGACAAGTAAACAGAGACACGTAAGTATGTACATACATAAAATTAAAACTATATATCGATGCCTTTTTGTGTTTTCAATTTAAGTATTTAAAGAAGCCATCGTTATCATTCTTAAAAAATAACAACTATACGATGATCATACAAGATCAGTTTGTGTACATTTTTATCTATGACATTCATAGAAAAGTATGTAGAAATTGTCCAAGAGAGGCTAAAACATAATGTATTGCTAAAAAAAGTCCCTTATTCTGGGTATCATTCCAACCTGTTGAGTGCCTGGAAATTTACCAGCCAGTTAGGGTGGCAGCCAGAAAAGCCAATTTTCGCGAGAAACGCGAAAAATTTTCAAATACTTCCACATTCTACATTATGTCTTTAAGCTTTAAACAGTATAACTTTTCCATTATTTTCCGCTTTGCAATTTTTCACCTTTTTCATTCTCTACAATTTTCTGTTTTTTCATTACGTTCCTTTTTTGCCACTATATATCTTTGATGTCGTGTTTCCCAAAATTTCTAATTTTTCCGTTTTATTTCAAGGCCAAACTTATTTTAATTTTTTTTCATTATTAAATTATAATTAATGTTAATTTCTTTACTTTACACCAATTTCGGTTTTATTTTTGAGGTCCATTAATATAAATGACTTGATTTATTTGACCTGCCATGTATCAAGAATTTAAAAAAACTGAAATTGGCTGAGTGACCTAGCACAACAATTTCGCAAACATTCTTTACATTTTTAGCAGAAGTTGAATATCTAAAATTTTCAAAGATGGTATTCTTTTCATTTACTTTTATTATTCGAAATATATGAGATAATTATTTCACATTTATTTAGAATTCATAAGAGAAATTATTATCGATGGATTGGGTAACTATATATCTAATTTAATTACAGAAATGTCCTCCTGCAAGAGCTAAATTTATCCACCTCCATACGACCAAGTTCTGAGAAAATTGTCGATTTATTCTCCAACTTCACTGTATTGGAACAATATGATGCAGATGTATTCAGTGCATATGATTGTGGAGCCAGGTGAATAAAATTTATTACTCTTGTTGTCTCATCTTGTACTGCGTTTATTAGTGAAGGAGAGGAAGTCTCATTGTAAATATATTTAGATTTAACATCGACGGAGATGAGGGAGACCCGCCCGTCTACCTGAAAGGGGTGGCATTGGCGGGAAGACCATCAAAACTGGCTGAAAACATCACAATGAAAATCGGAATAGGTCAACATGACACGTATACACCAGAGGGACCCTTCTTGTGTGAGATGGAGACATCCTACACAGCAGAAGCGAAAAAAACAAAAATGATAGATTTAAACCAATCAGTTAAGATTGTTCCTAACAAGAAGTAATACAGTATTCGTTTAAGTTGTAACAATAAGATTGAAGAACAATGAAACCGATAAGAAAATATAATAGGCGAGTTCGAGCTTCAGTGAGCACGAACAAAGGTGCTCAATGAACCGCGAACTCGTATATTGTTCGTGCTCACTGAAGCTCAAACTCGCCTATTATATTTTCTTATCGGTTTCATTGTTCTTCAATCTTATTGTTACAACTTAAACGAATACTGTAATACTTCGTGTATGTCCTGCCAATTGTTGTAAGTTTAATTAATTGAAAATTGAGTAGTCGAGATAGTGTCGTTTATTTCTTTAATTTGGCTGAATTGAACCTTGAGTATTGTCATTATTCATCCAAAATGGAGTAGAAATTGATGTGGATTATCATTGCAGGGCGGAATGACTTGGTGGAATAATCTAAAGGAGTATGTCGTCTTGTACAATGAAACAGATGGATTCACTAAGCCCATCAAATTGACAGTAATCGGTGCTCGTTTTGTCTACTCTTTGAAGTTTTCTTACTCGGAATAATAAAAAGAATTGAAAAGTGTTGAATAAATCTCACTTGACCGATAGATAAACATTTAAATGCAGTGCAACTGAATTGTTGTAAATAAATGTCAAGAAATATTTAGAAAAAGATATTCAATAGGGAAAGTTTAAATAAGATCAAGTGATTTTATTTCTCTTATTGGCTTAAGCATCAAACAGTCTTTAAATACATAAATACAAAGTAACACAACCGTGCAAACTACAGAAATTTTAGCTTCTATTATATCTTAACAACAATTAGTACATTCATGTGCAATTTGAAAAAGTTATAGTTTTTGAGTTTACTTAAAATTTAAAAGAACATTCATATGGCATTATTTCGTGTTTGCATATTAATAAAGACATTTTTACAAGCCCAAAAGGTAAATATGGTTACTGTATCATGAATGAATAAGACTTGGGTTATAGTTCTTAAATCTTTTGCAGAACAACTACCACAATTTTTAAATCTGATTTGAATACTATCCACATTTCCACATACTGCATTTTGAAATCGTAATAATGTCCTTATGATAATTTATATAATTAGACTACATAAATGATCGTCTAAATTTTAATCACAAATGCAATTTGTAACCATAGAGCATAGAGGTAAGAAATTAAAGCCGTCTCTGGTCTCTGATAACCATTTCTAACAAAAGAATACAAAAAATATTGAAATTTATCTGACTACTAGGCATTATTGTTACTCTCCTTTCCGATTCAACAAGGGACGTATCCCGCCATAATGCAATTGGAATGGAAGAAATCAAATAATATAATATTAATTAATGTTTTCAATAATGTACCTCAACGCAAAACCCAACCACATTGGCTTCATGGAGCACTCTGCGTGCCGTTTGACTATTTAATGTCGTGTGCTTGAGTTGTAATGTGGAATTAATTATCAAAAACTAGAATTCTTTCAAAATTTTGCTTATTGCCAAAGAATTCAGCTTAGTTTCACTAAATATGCAGATTTGTTATAAATTCATTCTATAAAATAATACATATCGTTGGATCCGAATAAGCGTTAATTGTAATTTTATAATGCTGACTAAGCATCATGGAAATATAAAAACCATTTCATTTATCATTTAGGTTTAAATAATTAATACCTTTACGATTGGCTAAAATTCAGTTACCGTAAATATCGATATAGTTCCGCCTATCGAAATAATTCCGCGTACCTTTACCTGCGTATTCATGTTAATGTAGGTAAAATGCAAATTTACTGATAAGATAAAATAGATAAATGCATAAGTACAGGGTGTAAAATGTATATCAAGGCTCTTGTACCGAAATAGCCTGAAGTAGTACAGCAAAACTGATGAAACCAATCGAAAGGACGTCCACAGTTGCACTAATGAGTACAACTTTGATAAATGTCACTTGCCCTTAAGGAGTTGAAAAACAGTGCTGGAAATAAAAAGTAAAAAATTAAAATAAAATGATGAAATAAAATCTGCCCGTTTTCCAAATTTTCGTATTTTTCCTAGCCACAAAAATTTTTATTTCTATAAATGGGTTTCACAGCCTTTCTTAGAATCGCTTTAGTGATTTGTCAATTTGTCTGACCATTTTCATCAAAATCGTATGTGGTCAATTTTTTTAACTTTTTTTGCGGGTTTTATCAGAATTTCTAAAACCCGCGAAAATGTCCACCAACGATTTTGATGAAAATTAGAGGAAAAATCTGAAAAAGGAATACGAGAGAAGGAAAATCCTTATTTAGAAAAGAAATGTTTTGTGGCCATAAAAAATCCAGAAACTTGTGCAGAAAGGCTTTTAATATAAAGACTATTAAATTATGTGAACAAAGTTTGATGACTAAGGACTAAGGTCAGCAAACAGTTAAATGTTACTGCTACAGCAACAGTACATGAGTAAATGCAATTGGAACAGCCCCTGATCCAAGAGGATATTTTACTGCCTTCGGACGACGAAGACATGTGACATGGACCTCGACCTAGTGGATCCGATGGATGTCCCCGTCTTCAGAAGATGAAATATGAATCCATTTTTTATTAAACGTTTCCTCATTTTTTACTTCTGCAATGAAAATTAAATAAAAATTGACTGAAAAATAATTCCGCGAATCGAAATAATTCCGCAGTTTCGGAATTATTTTGACTATTCACCCGCTTTTTTGTGTGTTGTAAACAATAATTCCGCGCGGAACTATATCGATATATGTTTATATGGCTTACAGTCTAGGTCTATGGGTATTTATACTGTTTTCACGACCATTTTTATCCATTTATTAAGACCTCTTAAAATGTTAAAATTGGTCAACAATTAATTTATTATTTCTAAATGTTATATTTGTTAATATACAGGTTAATACAAAGATCTTTAAAATATCGGTGGTTTTTATAGCAACTAGCAACTATATATCATACAAGTTTTAGCAATCTTTGTTGGCCAGTGGTGAAAATAGACTAAATAAAGCCTACCTAAATATTTGTTGGTCAGTGACTAAAATGGACTAAATTGGTCAAAAGTTAGAAATTAATTCAAGAAAGAGCATATTTTTGCAGTAAAAAACATTTTAAGAGTTCATGAGTTGATCGAAACCTAGTTTCATACAAATAAGCATTTTAAACTTAAATGTAAACTAATAATCGGTACTACTTTTTTGATAGCAGTTAGTATTACTAGTGATGTATGGTGTTTTAGTCACTAGTATAATTATAAGTTGCCACTTAATTCAAATCGTCGTAACTTGCATTCTGCTAGGGTCATCAATTCATCATCATCATTATTAAACGTCATAGATGCACGGTCTAGTAATTAAAAGTCTTAATGCAGTCAATAATTACGAAGTATATATATCGTCCCTTAAGGATCCAAAAAGCCTCTATCCACTTTCAGATTGGTGGACGAATAAGCCTAAATCCATTTTTTGTTTGGTGGACGAATAAGCCTAAATCCATTTTTTGTTTGGTGAAAAATTATCTACCAGAAGAGAGAATACTCTTTTCGCCTTTGGCAATAATATTTTAAAAAACGAAACCCGCCTACGCCACTTGTTACCCAACTTCAATAGTAATTTAATTAACAATAATCGTAGATTAAGAAGTGACAGTGTACTATTTAAAAAAATTATATGTAAATTTAAGAGATATCAAAATTCTTCGGTTCCTAAAGTAATTAGTCTTCTTAATAAGGAATTTGACAAGCCTTATCATGGCAATCTGCTCTATCTTAATCACTTATATTTCAAAATTTCTCTTCCAATACTGTAACTTAAATTCGGATATAAGTAGTTCGGCGTTCAGTCCAAAAGCTTATACCTGTCGTTATATGTATACCTCGGTTTTCTGAAATAAAAACTACATTACATTACATTACATTACAAATACATTGCACTTTGCAAGAGCTAAAGCTGCTAGTTATTGCCAATATGCACGTAAATGGAAGGCTCGGGTGAGATGAATCAAGGCTTCCCCTGCAAGCATTCGTAAAACAAACCCAGTAAGAAATCATAAGAAAATTAATGAACTGCTTTAGATTGGAAGCTTACAACATTGAAAATGGGTTTTTAATTTTTCATGAAATCAAAACTTGTAGATTCCTAACTTAATGTGAAACGAGCAGCATGCGATTGAACATTAATATCTGTATCATGTATATCATGTCATTTATAAGGATTATGAAAAGGTGTAAATCAGATTATTCCCAATCAAAACTACAAGAAAGTACTTCCACGATCTCTCGATAATTAAAAAGAATGTCGGGTATGTCGCTTTGTTTACTTTACTTTCACAGACGACAAAAGACATTGTTAGAGGATATGCGCACGTCAAAGTCAACATTAATTGAATTAAAAACTCTAGCTCAACCTTTCCGCTGATAATGCTATAAATATTTTAAGTCTCTTAAGTACAAAACCATATATAAGCCTTTTAATTTATATATAATTCCATAGTTTATGCATGTAAACCTTTTTATTTCGTGAAAATTTCAATCTTACAAAGCTGTTACCCAAGGAATTATCATTACTTTACGCTTTTACTTGCAACAAATGTCCCTCGATGACTATATATTAGTAATTAAAGTATGTTTTAATCATTGTGAAGGTCGAAAGTTATTATAATATATTTTTGTATAAATACTAGGCCCAGTTTTAATTAATCCTCCACATATTAATTTCATCGTATTAATAGATAATCATTTACGCTGTAATCATGGTACCTTGAAATAAATATAAAAGATAGGATAGGAATTTACAGATAGAATGTTATAGGTAGTTCCGATCGGGACTATTTAAAACATCCATTTATATGCATGTATTTATTCTTTATTCGCATTAATGCCGACATAAGCATTTACGTGAATTAGAGCAGATTAATTTGTATCCCTATCAGCAGTAATGTTATTGCGTGTACAATCCTGCAATTAAAATGTTATAATTTCGACTACAAACTACGTAGGGTTCCAAAAGAGTTAAACATGACCAGACACTAAATATAAATGTTCAACCGATAATTTGATATCTACTAAAAATTAATAAACATATCACGCAGATTTCCACAAATATAATTAAAATATCCACTGGCATAGATAATCAAGTGTTGCACAAGCAGTCTGCATGGTGATGGTAATAAGTTACCTCTTATCTACATAATAATATTATAATGTACTCTGTATGATTTGGTGACAGTGTAAATTCATTTGGTTATTTTTATTAATACACTCCAATCTAACAGAATAAATATGCAATTCGGAACAAAAATAGATACACCTAGGTAAGTAAAATAGATTTCTCATGGAGCCTTTTTTCTTGAAATCCAAAAGTAAGCTATTTCGTGTTCAAAATGACAAATTGATTGAGGCTAAATGGTTAATTAAGTCCGATATGATAAATTATATCGTCCCTTAAGTAACCATTTAGCTTCAATGCAATTTTTCTTTGGGGAACTTGCTGCTTGCCCATTGTTGGACACGTGCCTGGTCAGGAAACTAATATTATATGCATGTACGTATCTTTATGCTGTCAAAATTAATATCGACATTCGGGACGTTATCAAAATTAATCAGTGATAAGAATTAATATTTATAAATAAGCTTTAACATTTATTGAACCCGAAATGTAAGATACGAAGGTAATCAAACTGATATTACGAGAGTATATAAACAACCACAATCCACTTAGTAATTTCATATCGCTGTTGATTCCACATCGTTGACGTTTGCTTTCAAAATCATTTCAGAAGATTCAGGAATATTATGGAGCTTGTACCAAAACCAGTAATAATTGACTTTAACAAATCCCCGGTGAATCGTAACAGAAATGCGAAAACCGAGGAATGGAGGAAAGGTCAGGATTCAATGCCAAAGAGATGGACGGCTATACTCAAAACCTGCTTGAAGAACTTTCCTCATGACATCACATTTTCTGTTGGGGTCAGTTTTAACATTATAATTAATTAATTTTCAAAATTTTGTTATTTATGCATCAAAAAGTGGCCCGCAAAAGCATAAAAATTCGATAATTATTTCAGGGGGAATCTATTTCCTGTCATAAATTTGTCCTGTCCGTTGCATCGCCATTTTTTGAAGACTTGGTTGTGGCAGCTAATGAAATAGGACAAAATGTGATCGAAGTGACCGGAATTGATACGGCGGCTTTTAAAAATCTAGTCCAGGTAATATAAATGATACGAAGCGTAAGCGATACGATTTTTATATCAGTTATATTGTAATAAGTTGCTTTTTAAGTAGAAATATCGATTGAGCGATCATGAAGACTTTTCTACAGCCACGGCATTTATGTAGCTGACTTATGACTTGTCATGTGAAGCTTTTGAACGATAGTATAGAAAAGTGTTTATGAGTAGAAATTTAATAAGCAATAGCTCAATAAACAATGTTTACTGACAAAGAATGGCCAATATTTTTGTTAGACTGCAAACTTTCCTAGTTTATCTTTCAACTGCTCACTCAAGTGCTTAAGTCATTTGACTATTCCGTGCATAACAATAACAGTACGATAAAGTGATCCATAAAATTTATAAATTAAGTAATGCAACGAATGAAATAATGGCATCGTTATTATATTATATGCAATGACATTTTAGTGTCCTTTATTGTACATGGGATTCAACTTTGCTTATGTAATACGTTCATTGTAGGGCAGCGAACTTTAGATAAACGATAATGCAGGTGAGCATACAGCGATAGATAACAATAACAGGATACATAATATGTAGAACTACCAAAAATACACATTACAGAAATATTATACACTTATAAGTATAATGAAAAACAGAGAAGGAAATAATGATATTTTATTGTTAGGATTTCCCTTTCATTTCCTGAATGGACAGAATTCCATTTCCAACCATATTCTTAATTCTTATTCTCAACAATGATTCCTTTCTAATTATTTGCCACTTTTTCATTACAGTTATCAACATTTACCTACCAAAGCACAAAATTTTATTTAATCTAATTGTAGTTATTTTATTGTACACTCAGGGCGTGTATGTAACTTTTTGCTATAGAATTCTTAATTAAACGTTGATGCTAAGTGAGAGAGCTTTTGGGTGAGTAGTTATTCGATTTTCCACGATGAATACAACTTTTACATAAATTAAGTTATGTTTTTGCATTTTACCTTCAACTAGTGACTTTGTGTAATAAAATTTTGAGAAAGTAGTTAAATCCTTCAAAAATGTCGTAGAAAAGGGATTTCATAAAGAAACAATCATATTATTATGATGAGGAGATAATATGAAACTTAGAGTAACTATATTATGCAACCCATTTGAAATTTAAGTCTATAGTCATGGTACATAATGCAGTCAAGATATCTTTTTATGTAGTCAGTGTCTTGTATTTTCACAATATACTTCTTATTATCCGGATTGTCATCTTGCATTACATTAAAATAAAAATATATGACTTAAGCTTTTCTTGAACCGATTTTTATAGCATGTTTACCAGGACGAGAAAGCTATTGACGAAAAAGACCAAGACGTGGCTACGACAATGTCGGCTGCCCATTTGTGCGAAATACCAGAGTTAGAGAATCTTTGTGCCCAAAATCTTCAACAAACATTGTCGGCTAAAAATGCGGTGAGCATATTTCAAGAGGCTATGGCCGATCGGATCAACAACGGACAATTACGGGAAAGTGCCTACGGATTTATTCTAAAGTAATCGTTTTCAAAAATGACAATTAATTATGTTTCTTTCTTTACATATTATAACACCAAATAGTGCAATAATTTTTTATTATGTTTATTGTTTAATGCAAACATGGCACTTGAAATATTTCTCGGAAATAAATAGGCAAAATTTTTGAAATATTTCGAAAATATTTCACTCCCCATTTCCTTGAAAAATGAAATATTTGAAATAAATGAAATAAATAAGGTACATATGGCATTTATTTCAATTTATTTCAATAAATTTCGCGCGAAATAAATGAATTGCGCATGCGTGTACACATGTTTTTATTTCATTTATTTCATTTATTTCATTAATTTCAAATATTTAATTTTTCAAGAAAAATTGCTTGAAATAAAAAATTAATGCCATGTCTGGTTTAATGTATAAAATGTGTTTTTAGGAACTTTGACCAGATTGTGAATTCCGAAGATTTTCTTCGATACACTAACCGCCACCTTTGTGAATTCCTGAAAACAAATGATTTTTATGCTCCATCTGAAATTGTCGTATTTAAAAGCGTAATCAGGTACTTAAACAATATGAACTACTTCTTCGGGCAAACAAAAATAGCTTTGGCTTTGGCCAATCAATTATGGTTATAAGTGCACCTGTAATAATGTAGGAGCCAGGTATCCCGAATTTTATAATTTCCAAGATAATATGCCCCATTTCCCAATTTTGAGGCTATCATAATGTCACTACCCACATAAATGTAAAACTTTAGATGCGAGCATTCCAAATACTCAACTTCAAGTATGCTGGGTGGAGGGGTGAAAATCCAATTGGCATTATGGTTATAGCGTATTATAGATTTATCGAAAATTGTAGATGCCTATGGTAGTATCAATCAGCAATTATAGCTATTATGTTAACATAGTTTTGTAGATACATATTTACGATTTAACAGTTAATATTATAACCTCGTCAAAATGCAAACAGGTGAGTAACGTAATTATTATCTCCTGCCCCTATGCTGTAGGAAGCTATACAACAGTTAGCTGCACTTTATAAGCCAATCGAAAATAAATATGTATATTATATAGATATGCCACTTGGATAACATTAGATTAAGCTATGCTCTGCTAATCTCAAAGTCATCGTTGAAGTTGGGAGTGCGGTGGTTTATTTTTTTGAAATTTTAACTATTAGGTGGTAACCACTATAAGGGTTTAAATCAGGTGGGGTGAGCACCAATGCAAGTTACAGGGAAAGGAAAAAACTAAAGAAAATTTAAGGGGAGTCTTGGATGGGGTTCTTCGTCACATTCGAATGCGATCTATCTCACCGGCGGATTTTAAGGCAGTTATTGTGCCAAGTAATCTGTTCGTTGCGGAGGAAGCAAATAAATTGCTTTTATATTTCTGGGATAGAAAAGAAAATAAACAGACGTAAGTATATCCGTCAAAACTAAAAGGTGCCATCTTTAGATGGAGCGCCGCACCCAACAAACCTAAGGGATTTAAGACTTAATTACCTTTAATTAAGATTTCAATAGCTTCGATTTTCCATTTTTTTCCGTATTGAAAATTCTTTCATTTTTCCCTTTTTTCATTCACTACATTTTTCTGTTTTTTCATTTCTTTAATTTTATTTGCTACTACAATTATATATCTTTGATGTCGTAACGTTTTTCTCTTTCTAATTTTCCGTTTTATTTCAAGGCCAAATTTATTTTAAATCTTTTGTTATTGAATTTTTGATGTTTACTATTTTAATTTTCACTATTTCGGCTTTTATTTGTTAGGTGCATTAATATCAAAGAATATAAATTACATGATTAAGTTTACCTGCCTTGTATCAAAAATTTAAAAATTTTAAATTGGTTTTATGACCTATACCAATAATTTCAAAAACTTTCTTTACATTTTTAACAGAAGTTGAAAATCTATAATATACAAAGATAGTATTGTTTTTATTTACTTTTCCTAGTCGAAAGACATTTAATTACGTTCACATTTACTTAGAATTGATCTGAGAAAATATTTATGGATGGAGTGGACAACTATATCTCTCATTTAATTGCAGAAATGTCCTCCTGCAAGAGCTAAATATATCCACCCACTTACGACATATTCCTGAGAAAACTGTCGATTTATTCTCCGAATTTACTCTTTACGAAGAATATGATACAAGTAACTTTCGTGGCTATAATTGGGGGGTCAGGTGAATGATATTTCTTAATTGTGTTCTCATCTTGTACTGAAATCATTAGTGAAGGGGAGGAAGTCTCATTTTAAATATATATTTAGATTTAATATCGACGGGGATGAGGGAGACCCTCCCGTCTACCTGCGAGGAGTGGCATTGGCAGGAAGACCATCAAAACCGACTGAAAACATCACAATGAAAATCAGAATAGGTCAACATGACTTGTATCAACCAAATGGACCCTTCTTGTGTGAGATGGAAACATCCTACACAGCCGAAGCGAATAAAACCAAAATGATAGATTTAAACCAGCCAGTTAAGATTGTTCCTAATAACAAGAACCACTTTTTGTGCATCTGTCTAACTACTGTAAGTTTTATGAATTGAATTGCCTAGTGTCTAGAGTGTCGTTTATTTTATTAATCTGGTTGAATTGAACGTCAAGTACTGTCACTATTCATCCAAAGTGGAGCACAAAATGTAAATTGATGTGGATAATCATTGCAGGGTGGAGTGGCTAGATGGAAAAATCCCAAGAAAGACATCGTCTTGTACAATGAAACAGATGGAATCAGTAAGCCCATCAAATTGACACTTGCCAATGCAAATTATGTCTACTCTTTGAAGTTTTCTCTCTCGGAATGATAAAAACAATTGAAAAGCATTGAACAAATCTCACTTGACCGATAGATAAACATTTAAATGCAGTGCAACTGAATTGCTGTAATAAACGTCTAGAAATATTTGGGATACTGTATTGAATAGGAAAAATTTAAATAAGATCAACTGATTTTATTTCTCTTATTGTCTTAAGAAACAATATCAGTCTTTGAATACAAATTAACTAAACACACTAATTAATTAAACACAATAAGTGCAAACTACGGAATATTATCTGTCGTAGTATTTCTCAGTCGAAACCTTAAGCATGGGTTGTATCAGTACTATATTAAGACTGCAGATCTTTTAGATATATATTGCATCTATTTTACGCATTTCTACGATGATTGGAATTCTCCTTACGTCGATTACAATTTTCAACGACGTTCATTTGTAAGAAAACAGTGACGATGCAATATTTCATTACAAATATTTAAGTCAATTCGTAAAAAGGTTTGGTTATTTATACAGCACATCATTGCAATTTTCATTTATGATGTCATCTCGTTAACTTAGTCAGAATAGGGAAAGATGTTCGGCTTCCATGTGCAATAAATAATGTGTATTTTTAGTGATGAATCCTCAGTACTATGTTAATGACATTGGCAGTGTTTATGTTCCTTTGATTATATTTTAATGTTATATGAATTCAAAATCTTGGAAATATTTACATATTAAAACAAATTAAAATTTCGTCGACTAAAATTCTTCTAAAGACTTCTAAAATTTTGAAATAATTACATTGTTGAGATAGTTCTTTCTCCGGTCATCGACATGCAAATACACTGAGTGGCTTCGCATTGATAATAGGGAAGGTTCTTATTGTCGCATGACTTCGAACAGCTCCCACTGATTCTGTCAGTAAATCCACCACAGAATGGATTTGGTTGGTGACCTAGATTGTCATCCCCGGCTGAAATAGATAAAATTAAATGGATTACACTGATCATTGTATCAAATTACTGCAAATTTGAGATCAAATTGCTATAACATTCTTTCTGAGAACATGTTTTTCCAAATAATATAATTTTTACGCAGTACGGTTTTAGAGAATACTTTTTTTTAAATGGTGAGTACTGAGTACTAGTAATAAGCCTCTTGGTTAGAAAATATAGAGTAGAGTGTTTTGGAGGTGTGGTGTACAATTCAACTCATAGTCCCGCCTATCTACGGCATTGGTAGCAATTTATATTTGGGCATTGGGCAAACTACAAAGGAGAAAATTATTTCTCTTTCTCTATTTGTTATTGGAGTAGAACATGAACATGTTGCACTTACGGAAATGTGCTGCTTTTGATGATGTATATATTTTAGCTTCGGCTCCGTTGATATTCGAAAGAGCAAGAAAGAAAACCGCTGCTACCACGGCACAACTAATTCGGAACATTTTGGTGTGTGTATATGTTAGCGGCAATAAGTGAATTCAGGCATTAGGCCTAATGCCTAGGCATTAAGCTTAATGCCTAAAATTGCCCGGCATTAGGCCTAAAGACTAGTCTTTAAGCTTAAAGCCTAGGCATTAAGACTAATGCCTGAATTTTGCTCGGCATTAGGCTTAATTCCTGGTCTTATTGCCTGATTTTGATGCAAATGAAAGTAAACAACCAAAACTTAAGTCTAATACACACTTTCGCTGTGTATTCAAGTAAAATATAAATGTATAATATGTGCATCTTGGTAGATAATACTAATATGTACATGCAGAACATGAAAACAGGTATTATCATTTAATATTTAGTAATAATACTTAATTGCTTTTCCAAGCATGAATACTGAAAGTGCTTCCTGCATATAATAGTTAGTAGATAGTTTCGCCCTTGGCCTTGCATAGTGTTTGCAAGAAAGTTATCACCAGAAATGGGTAAATTTTTTTGTAAAAATAATCAATTAGATTTTCAATATTTTTAGACTGGAATATAACGTACTCATTCAAAATAATATGATTGGTCTACTTAAGATATTTTCCGGAATAACGGATGATATTAGCATACAAAAATGCGGAATTGCCATAGACTCTATGTGAAATGTTCAAGTTCTGATATCTTAAAAGCTCTTCACCCTTCCCCATTAAAACTATTCCCAAAAATTTACCAATTAAGCGTAGAACTTTTCAAAAATTTTATTCCATCTGCCTCAAGCTGCCCAATCGGAAGATTTGGCTAGCCGAAGAAAGCGAGCTTATAGAACCCCATACAGTCTCTTTGTCAGTTTGTTACGCGATAACTCTCTAACACGTTAGACGGATTTAGACAAACTTAGGAGAAACGTTGCTTATTGGCCCGTGACGAACTGTATTAAATTTGGGTCAAATCAATTCTCTGGTTGTCAGATTGTGTTAGCGTTCCCCTATTGCCACAACGGGCGGTGGGAATTGAACCCGAGGTTTTAGAAGAATCGCAATACCTAAGTTTTAAAAATTTTAAAACACAAGTTCATACAACTGCCATGAACCATATTTATCGAATTTTCCGGAAATTATTGTAATGCAAACACTGTGCCTTGGTTGACAGCGCAATAATACTTCTAGACCACATTGACACTGCATTGCTCAGCACCAAATTCAAATCCTCTGAGCTCGAGCGGTAACTTTGAAGTGGTTATGGTATAGGCCGCTTAGCCTAGTGTACATTGTACAAGTTTGTTCTTGATTTGCTGTGCGATTAAATATTTCCTGAAAAAAATTTTCTCAGTGTTCAGAATAGTAAAAGTGCATTGTTTTCGCAGAAAGGTCAAAAGCTGAAGGTGAGATGTCTTCAGAACAGCTTTCAATATGCCAAGTAAACCTGAACACGATGTCAAAAAAATGGGCCGCTGCCCTTGCAAATGACATCCCGGGTATTGAACACGACGTGAAGCTTTTGGTTGGAGAGGACCAGAAACCAATATCTGGTCACAAATTGGTACTGGGTGTATGCTCACCTGTCTTTCGAGCAATGTTTAGTGACCGATTCAAAACGGAAGGAGGAGGACAAGTCATGACGACAATTGAGGTTCCCGATGTGGATTTCAACGGAATGACAAACATATTTAAGGTGTTGTACAATTTAGAATTTATCTTTTACAAAGTAATATCGACTACTACTAGCAATGAAAGATTATTAAATATTAGTAACAGGTGACAGGGTGATATAACAAGATGGAAAAAGAAAATAATTATAACTTTAATAAAATGATGAAATGTCTTTATTAAAATGTTTAGTACGCCTATACGGGTGAGATAGGTGTGGCATTAGAAGACGCGTTGACGACGATGTACAGCGCCACTAAATACGACATTCCGGAGATGGTCGACCACTGCTCCGATTTACTGAGAAGCAATCTGTCAGCTGACAATGTGGTCACTATTTACCAGTCTGCTGTTATTTTGAATGATACTGAGTTGATGAAAAAAGCCGAAAAATATATCAAATGGTATAGATTATGATAGCAATAATCTTAATCTTTATATTGTCTCTTCAAAATGTTTATTTGTTACAAAAATTTTCATTATATTAATAATGAAAAAATTTATTTTAGTAATTTCCACGCGATTTTGAAGTCGGAGGATTTCCTTCGCTTCACCAAAGACAATCTGTGCGGATTTCTAAAATCGGATGTCATCAATGTTCCGTCAGAAGCTGCTATATTCAAAGGCGTGGCCAGGTATATTTATTTGCCCAGGTTTTAAATTCGTCTTTGCATTACAGTGACTGGAGGAGTAAGTGATTCAAAAGAAATTATTGTTGTTGACATAGTTATTCTTTTTGTTATTCACTACTATTTAATTTGACATTAAATTATTTACCAATGTACTGTAATATCAGGTGGGGTGAAAACCAATGCGAGTTGCGGAAGAAGGACAAGACAAATGAAAATCTGAGGGAAGTCTTAGATGGAGTACTTTGTCATATCAGAATGTCATCTACAACCTTGGATGATTTTGTTTCGGTCATTGAGCCGAGTAATGTATTCAGCCATGAAGAATCTAACAAATTGTATCGATATTTCGTATACCGACAACTAAATAGAGACACGTAAGTAGTAAGTGTACACTATAATGATGACATTCGAAATGGGAATGTTTTAATAACATTCTGTCATGCATTATATTGTTTGTAACCTTTTTAATGGAGACAGTCATCATTCTTAAAAAATAATAATTGAATTATAGACGATGATACGTTTTTACATTTCTTGTCTATGACATTCAAAGCACATATCCAGGAATTTGCCTGAAATATAATACGCCAAAATATATTATTAAAATTAAGTATTTTTTTGAGCAAATCGCAAAAATTCTCCAAAAACCAAATTCTGATATCATTTGATAGAGTATATTATTAATAATTTTGTGAAGAAAAAGGTTTCAGAGTTAGAAAAGCATTTCCGGAATGGTGAACAAATTCTAGGGATGGAAAATATTTTTAAAATTGGAAAACGCTCCAGGGCAGAGACCTAATTTTTTTTAGAAATGGGAAATATCGGCTTTTAGTTTGGAGGTGCATTAAAAGTCAAATAATATTAATTACTTAATGTGTTTGCCATTCCATGTATTAAGAATTAAAACATATTATGAAAATGACTCTTTGACCTAATCCAATAATTTCGCAAACATTTTTTACATTTTTAGCAGAATTTAAAAGCCGAAAATAATTTTAATTTGCTTTCCCTATTCCATATACAGTCGAAAAATATGAGACAATTATTATTTCACATTTAATTAGAATTAATAAGAGAAATTATTTATCAATGGATTGGCCAACTATATAACTCATGTAAATTACAGAAATCCCCTGCTGCAAGAACTAAATCTATCCACTTCCACACGACAACCTCAAATCCCTGGGAAAATTGTCGATCTATATACCCACTTAACTCTAATCAGAGAATATGATGCAAGTAACTTCGTTGGTTATAGCTATGCACTTAGGTGAGTGACATTTTTGGTTTTCTCATCTTGTATCGAGTTCATTAGTGAAAGAGAAGAGGTCTCATGGTAAATATATTTAGATTTCATATCGACGGGAATGAAGGAGACCCTCCCATCTACCTGATTGGAGTGGGATTTGTGGGAAGACCATCAAAACCGACTGAAAACATCACAATGAAAATCGGAATATGTCAACATGACGCGTATCAAGCAAATGGACCCTTCTTGTGTGAGATGGAGACATCCTACACAGCCGAAGCGAAAAAAACAAAAATGATTGATTTATACAACTCAGTCAAGATTCTCCCTAATAAGAACTACTACGTGTATGTCTGGTCAATTGCTGTAAGTGTAAATGATTGAATTGATTAGTCTTTAATTTCTAACGTAGAGTCGTGAGATTATTAAGCTAAAGTGGAGTAGAAAAGTAATTGAGGTAGATTATCATTACAGGGTGGAGTGGCTCAGTGGATGAATCCCAAGAAAGACGTCGTTTTGTACAATGAAACAGATGGACTCACTAAGCCCATCGAATTGACTGTCATCAATTTACACAGTTATGTCTACTCTTTGAAGTTTTCTCTCTCGGAATAATAAAAATGATTGAGAAATGTTGAATATATCTCACTGGTCACTGGACCGATATGCGATAAATAAATAATTTAATGCAGTGCAAATGAATTGCTGTAATAAACGTCAAGAGATATTTGGAAGAGGCTTTGAAAAGGGAAAATTTAAATAAGATCAATAATGTTATTTCTCATATTGGCTTAAACATCAATCAGTCTTTAAACACAAAAAAAGAAAGTTTACATGTGACATGCTAACTACGGAATTCTAGGTTTTTCTTGTATACTATTCAATTCAAAAGTAATTGATTCTCATAAACTTATGGTATTAATGTTAAAAGGATAGTTCCATAAAGATATCGATACTGTTAACATGACTCACAAACTGAATTTAACAACGTCTCTTAAAATATTGCAATTAACGATTGTAGGATTATAAGTCTTCCAGTGAATTTAGGAATCACTATTAGCTCATCTATGCCCGATAGATGCTCCACTGAAGGAAACGTGAATGTAAAGTATCAGTTTCTGCGCAGTGGTGTTTAGCATCTAGGGAGTGTAGAAATACTACGAAGTAGTTTTTATTTTTTTGGCAATAAAAGTAATTTTTGTCATTTTTAGCAAAACATATTAAACGGTTAGCACGTTAGCAGGCTGGTCACAGAGGACTGAGTTTCTTGCTATTACCTTTTTTAAAAAAAAATTTTACATATTTGCGAGTTATGAATTTAAGGGTTATGAAAATCTTAGGAACATTCCTAGTATAATGGCGCACTAGAAAATACGACAATATATAGCTCATTCGAAAGATCTCGTCGAGTACGTAACGAATATAGCATTTATTTCTTATTTGGGGGGTTGCCCCCAAAATAAATACCATATTCGTTACGTACTCGATGAGATCTTTCGAATGAGCTATATATCGATCCATTCCAAATTGCGCCATTATACTAGGAATTAGCCAAATCTTAAAGCCGCCACTGTTTGCAAACTGCATTAATTATGGTATCTTAAAATGTTATAATTGACAAACCATTATTTATTAAATAATAAATCTAAACCTTAAGGTATCAAAAGCTCAATTCGCATTTTCAGATTGGTAGTTAAAATAATGAAAATGAAACAAAAATAGCATTAATTGGATATTTAGAAATTAATATTCTTGCATACTACTACAAAGATGAGTGAGGACATTCAGAGAAGATATACCAATTCGCGCGAAGGGCAAGAAAATTTGGAAATTTAACTTTAACTGAACAATACAGTTGTCGCAATTTTTTGTAATTTAGCTTTATCTTATTAGTTATTCATAGCTAAGGAAGAAAGGTTTGTTTTTAGCCTCCTCTAATAAGTGATTAATCTACTTTCTTCGAAATTGAAAGAGGTTTTCGACAATTAAGCTGGTTTGAAGACGAAGATAATTTTAATTCGCGCGATGTGCGAGAAAACGTTTTTGGACGTTATCAAAAGTTATTTTAATGTTTAAGGATCAAGCTATTTCATCGTTACCGAATTTAGCTCATTTAAGTATATTTAACTATAATTTAATATTTCGGTCAATGTTTTGCAGTCGTCAATGTTTAAATATATAAAGTAAATTTGTAAAGCATTTTTAGGGTTTATAAGGTAATTTACGAAGAATCAATATTTGAATGTAAGTAATCCCAAATAAAAAAACTTGGAGTAATAAATGTGATGTTATTTCAGATTAATTAATATTAATGTTTGTCATAGTCAGATATTATGTGTAATAATTATGTAAGCATGTGTTGGGTTTTCACTATTTGTGATAGGGTTCTTCTTTTGGCTCGTATTCTATCCCAATGGCTAGTGATGGATCACTACCAATACTATCTGTACCATGGCGCCACAAATTAATGTCTAGCAGAACTGTGAAACAATAAAATAAAATAATAAAAACACACTGCAGGACAAACAAAATGATGCAGAAAAACAATTAACCTACAAAAGTCTCCTTGATTAACTACAATTTCAAATGGTTCATTGCAGATGTGAGTACATTCCGGTGGAGCCCCCAAATTCCATCGCTTAATTCCTGATAGTTGATGTTGCCACGCCATATGACGAAAATAATCTATCTTTAAGGCAAATAAAATAGTTTTAGATTTTTAAGATGTTTGCTTTAGAACAATAAGAACTAATACAATAGCAATGGAAAGTAACAATTGGACATTTCAACTCCAGTCAAAAATTTTACATGCTTGGTGGTCGTAAACGTCTTAATATATCATTATGACACTGCTCGAAACAGAAGAAGTCAAAAGTGAGGCTTTAACAATATCCAAAAGTCATTAGATACCAATGGTTGTAATTTTATTTTGTTTGGACTTAGGTTGCATAAGCTTTTAAAGTTAGCTGATGTTTACTCCTTGGATAAATTTCACAATGACTTTTGAATCCGGTTGGAACTTAACGTTTTATAGCCTGATTCCCGTTCATTTGAACATTATGAAGGGAAAGATTAATTTAATAAGGAATTTATGAAAAATCGTTTGAGCTATGTAATGTTCCGTAAAAAGATTGAACTAACATGCATTTTACTAGACTCCCCTGAGGAAGTGGCGTAAAGCCAAGGCGAGCCAATCATTTTTGGATAATCATCGGGTAGAAAACTCGGATGGGTTTTTATTATCCGTCCAAATCTCTTTCGGATTTCTGGGTGACAAATTCCCCTGTAAATTTTAATTACAGGTAAATGTAATAACTAACGAAAATAAATTAAGCTGAAGAAATTTATCTGAAAATAAAACAGAAAAGGCAACTAAATCTTACCAGCTCATGTAAAAAGGGCCGTCTTCTTTCAACAGTTTGGCAAATATGGGGGACATATTGGGTATAATGACGCCGTATTGTGCCAAGTTGCAAGGCTCCCATTTCCCGACAAGGAAATCTTGGTAAATCTCCCTGAGTGTTGACATATTTAGTGGATGTATACCCTCAAAAATGGTTACATTGCGAATGATAATTGGTCTGCCGGAATAAACGACCTTTGACAATTCTTCTTTTGTCGGCACAGACTCAAATACTATCACGGATTCATTTTTTCTACCCTATTAAATTAAAACAGGTTAAAAAACTTACAACACATTTAGATTATGTTATACTACTCCAATATATGTTGCTGTATGGGTACGTAGGTGCGCCCTCGTCTCCATACTCAGGCACCACAATATTTTGCAACTTGTAAATCAGATTACACTTGGAATGTGATTATATGTTTGGATTTAGTTAGGTCGTTGCCTTTCTAAAATTTCAAGCAAAATTAGCCACCTTTTTAGAGCATACGTGACAATCTCTAAAAACTTTCCGATTCGAGGATAGTAGATTTGATTTTCCAGGCAAAATGCACAGCATTTTGGTAGAGTTGTCGAAATATTTCCAGTTTATAGTGTCCCAAGTGTTACAAGTCACTAGATGGGCGTCATTTCCCGACGTTATTACTGAAGCTAAAAATTAAAATCATGCAAGTACAATAATATGTGGTAGACTCAATTAATTAGTAATTAATTTAATTCATGTTAATATTTAAAATTTGGTCTAATTCTATAATTTGCTACTTAAACCGTTATTATGACATCTGTGTCTAAGATATTTTTATTACCTTCTCTCTCGTGGAAATTACAATTCCCTAACTTTGGGTCGCAATGCTGAAAAGTGAAAACAATAGTTTCAGAAATTGGTAAAACGCTCGATCATTTAGAAAGGTTGGCGATAGAATACTACAGAAAATAATCAAATTAAATATTAGTTTGAAAAGCCACTAATAATAATAGTTCATTTATGCAATTTTCTACCTACTTACCAGTCCATCTTCGTCAAATATGCAAAATTCCCTGGATGTGAGTAATTTGCATTCTTCCAAGTTTTTTAACAGAGTTGACCTAAAATCTGATATATTTTATGCACTTTTATTACTTGTTACATTAAATGATATGTAACAGAAATCGGTTATTGTTAACGAAGTGTTAGATGAGCAAAATGGGTAAAAGAATTACCTTTGGAAAAACAAAATATATTTTCATCTGTGTTGAATTCTGTTTTCTGAATCATATGTGGAAATGGACTGGAGCTGTTATAGAGCAAATTCCATCCCATTTGTAACGCAACAAGAAATGTTGAACCGTAATATTTCTCAGAAATTATTCCATGGAAAATGCAAGTCGAGAAACAGGTCGCGTTAATCTGTATAGGCACGACATGAAGATATTCACAATACATTTCGTTCATGTAATCGTGGTAATCTAGACTATTTATAATATTTAATTAACCATTCAAAATAGCTGGTACCGGGTGATATAGGTACAGTAATTGGGAAATAATAAATTTGGTTGGAGAATAAAATAACAGTTTTCAAAAATTAGCATATTATTTTGACATTTTCTGCTAGATAAAATCAATGAATATTAAATGCTGATTTGCATTCCCTAAATAGCATCAATCAATCTATTCGGGGATATTTTGTTTTATATAATAACAAAAGTAATTATGTTAGAGTGAAATTTAATTTAGTGTTCCATTCGAGATTTTGTCAAAATTGGAGTAATCCACTAAAAGAGTTGGAAAATCGACCACCTCCGATTTTGATGAAAATTGGTGAAAAAATCAATAATGCGATTCTAATAATAATAATCTAAAATAAAGCTCCTAGGAACCTGAGAAAAATTGGATAGCAGGCAGAATTGCTGAAAATTTTTAACTTTTCTTTTTCAAAAAATGTTTTACCCGCTTTTTTAACCGATTTGCATGGTGTTGGAGTCGTTTAGATATGCAAGAAGATTCTCTACAGGATGGTATATAGACTATTTTGGTAACTAGTCCGTGTTGAGCTGTGTGGTGGGAGGAAAAAATTTAAGTTATGACCCTGTACATACTTTTTCCTCTTGCATCACTTTTAGGTGTCTATCAAAATGAAAGGGTAGGTAAATGAGAAATGTCGATTCTGTTTTTATATTAAATAAATAGGCCGACGTCAATTTTAAGCGGAAATTGATACTGGGACTAGCAGAAGCTAAGGTTTTATAGGTTCATATTCATGTTCATCGTGGCAGCAAATGTTTTGACAGTGTAAACGGTAAAAAAAATTGAGGAATATGAAGAATGAAATTTATCTTTCCAACCAGAATAGAGAATATAAAGACCAAACTATGAACATTTTAATTTCTTAACTTTTAAATCGACGGTTAATTATTGTTTGTATAATAAAAGAACCTCGAAATTCCTTTGACAATTTGAATAAATGTCTTGAAACTTGGGGTAAACAGAGAATGATGTGCGATTCCGATTTTCTCTTTTGACAGTCCTTCTACAAGTCGAAATTTCCAAAATATAAATAGAAAACGGATTGGATATTCTTTCACACCGTCCACCATCATCCTCAATAGCAGAATAAATTTTTAGAAATCCTAGTCCTTCCAATTTGAAATCTTGACCAAATAATAACATGTGGGGTATTTATTGCAATACAAATTGAAATCAATTTGACCACATTTAACACATACCTAACATGTGTCACAAAATAAAAAAATGATTGAGAATACCTGAAATGTTTATTAGTTCAGGTAGTGTCCATTTGTCTAGATGAATTCCGTGAGAATATGTTATTGTATGAAAAAGCGTATAACTTAAAACGATTTTGAATATCATTATCGACAACTTATTACAACGTTCAATTATTTATTCTTGCACACTTTATTTCATTTTAAAAAATTCGTAATCCCGTTTGCAATAATTCTTTTCTGCTGCTTTTTGGCATACTTTTCTGCACTTTATTACCCCTTCTTTTATGTTTCATTGTCAATATTTTTAGATTTACCCTCGGCCAATGATATTGACTGACAATAAATGTTTGTCATTATAATATCCTAATGAAAAAGGTTGTAAAAATAACGAGGATGAATGATAGTAACGATGTATTGTTTATTTTCTATGCATATACTCCCTTACATATTAAAACTTCTGTTGTAAAAATGCGAATAATTATTTACAACATTTTCTATTGTTATTATTGGCCGATTATTTTGAAACCTTAATTACCAAGTCGTATTAATCCATTAAATTTCTCTTATCACTACATACATAAAAGCTTTTTCGTTGTTACATGTTTGCTTGAACGTATCGCCAAACGAGGTACGTATGTTGAAAGAATTGGAGGGGCTCAATGCCTTCTTCATGTTCGCAAAACGAGGTTGGTTACTGGTTGTATTTTTGAATATCTTTTAAGTTTCAGTAAAAACAATTTTGCTGCGCACCCTTGAACAAATGACCAGATACGTCACTGAGGTTAATGAAATGCACAAGTCAACTTCTCTTCCATTGTCAAGATGGAACGGAAAGTTTTGCAAATTGCAAAAGAATTTTCTATTTATTTTTAACGTAATCGCATTTCGCATTGTCGACATTCGAAGCAAATATTATAAACGAGCATTTTGGATTCACACACAGAGGCGGCTTTCCCAATGGGCAGACTGGGCAGTTGCCCAGGGCCTCGCGCTATTGGGGCCTCGCGCAGAGCTTTGACAAAGAAATAATTTTTCAACTTGTGTGTGTTGATTTCACTTCAGAAATACTGGTTTTGCATTTTGGTTTTAGTTATACGTTTTGTTACAGATTTATTACAGAACAATTTTTAGAATTCAAGGAAGAAAAGTATACCGCGAAAGTAAACATCGCGCAATCTAGTAAAAATATACTGGTGACACGAAAGCAGCATCTCTCAGAATAGACCTTATTCATATTAGCATCAGCGCCACTGCTGTTAGGTATAACGAGAACGGCGAAAGTTACTCAAACGGGTAAATGAATGAATAGTAACCGTTCGCACACCGATGGTATACCGTCACACAACGTGACACACCCAAACAAATACATACAGTATGTACGTCGCGTTGTGTGTCACGTTGTGTGACGGTATACCATCGGTGTGCGAACGGTTACTATTCATTCATTTACCCGTTTGAGTAACTTTCGCCGTTCTCGTTATACCTAACAGCAGTGGCGCTGATGCTAATATGAATAAGGTCTATTACTATAGAATTACTATATGCATTTCATTCCACAAATTTGTAGCATTTTGCGATACCAAAATTGCCTAATTGCCGTAGATTTAGACAATTATGTTTTCACTTATAGTTTTTTTTAAATTTTAAAAGAAATAAAGAAATTTTTAAAACAATGAATAAAATATTCAAATTCTGAAATGCCGCATAGCGCCTACATAGTATTTAACACAGTTTTAGGGTCTAATTTTGAACGAATAAAGGACGTGGATTGAGGTGGAAACCTTATAGGCTGAAGCCCCACCACAAAATCTAAGAAAAAATATATTTTTTCTCAAAATAGCAAACAAATTGATTATTTGCCATTTTTATGCCAGTTTTGACTAATTTTTGTCAAAAATTGACAAATTTTTTCGCTTGAGGTATAAGTATCACATAATATAGTCCCTCCCGAAACTCATTTTTGTACACCAGTACCGTATTTAGAAGTTGATTTCGGAGGGGGCAATAATATCATAGCACAATATATATTAGGCATAATCGCGCGCGCAGCGCGAAAAGTTTTGGCTTATTTTGTCTAAAATAAGTCACAAATAGCCTAAAAATCACATAAAGCGCGAAATTTTTTGGTATTTTGAGAAAAAATTTCCCTTTTTCTTGGATTTCGGGAGGGCAATGCCCCCCTCAATACGGCCTTGCTGTACACGGACTTGTTTTGTTTTCAATAACATTCAAGAAACCATAAAAAATTTTCACGCTAATTATATATTCACATGCCAAATTTATTTAAAAACGGAAAAAATTCGTAGATTTGAATTAATATAATAATTTGCACATTTGTGAATTGTTATAACGGGGCCTCGCGCGAACATTTTGCCCAGGGCCTCGCAAATCCTAGAGCCGCCACTGTTCACACAGATAATACTAGTTCTTAAAATCTAAAATATGTAAGGAAGAACAAAAAATGTAGACTATTATGATTTACTAGATGGCGGAAATCTTCTGACTGAACAGTAACGTCTAGTTTACCTTTCCATGACTAGCTAGCCTGTATAAAACTTAAGACACAAATTGACTCCTTGTAGTCTTTGCTCTTCATTCAAATTAACACTACTCTTAATGTATCGTTGTGCGTTTTGTGCACGGTGGAGAGCTATTTGCTCACTAGTATAATTGGCTCTAGCTAGAGTCAATTGTTGAGCGTTTTAAGCACGTTGTTGAGCTCTTTCTCAGCACTTTGATTCAATCTGCGTTCGCTTGGACTGGCCTTCCTTTGTAGCCTGCGCGAATCGCTTTTGCCTTCGCGACATTTCGATGTCAGTATTTAGTATTTATAGAAGACTCAAAACTGTCCCGAAGGATCACTTAAAGATTGTCCCAAAAGGTCAGCTGAATACTGTCCCAAAGGGTTAGTTAAATACTGTCCCAAAAGGTCAGTTAAATATTGTCCCAAAGGGTCAGTAAAGAATTGTCCTGAAGGATCAGTTAAATACTGTCACGAAGGATCAGTTAAATACTGTCCCGAAGGATCAGTTAAATACTGTCCCGAAGGATCAGTTAAATACTGTCCCGAAGGATCAATTGATGAAACTTTAAGTCACAAGTCATTTAATAGTTCTTTCGAATTGTGATACATTTTATAACAGTACTGCCTACCTATCTTCTACCTAGCCTACCTTCTGACGGGGGAAGTGGATGAAAAAAAAACATAATATGTAATACGTAACTTCGGTTCTATTTATTGTACAACTCCAAAGGAAAACTACTGACTGTACTAACAGTCTTTCTCTGGGGAAGTGGTTTGAAATCGAAAATTTACATCGTTTTAATTCTGTTAAACGTGATCTTTTAATGGCTTAGGTTCGAAAAGTGACAAAATTTGTGACAGTTTTTTACATACTAATTGTAATTGTAGCCATATTTGATGAAAGGACAAGTATTTTTGTACTAGATAAACTTCTTTGCAATTATATTTCCGCCTTTATTTTGTTTACTTCATATTTCAATGTACAATTGAATGGTTGTAAGTAAGTTAAAGTCGTAAATTCATTTTTAATTTTTATGCATCTTTAATGTTATTTTTTAATTCAATAAATGCATTGTTCATTAATGTTTATTGAGTTTTTATTGTTTTCATTTTTCAATTGATATGTAAATAAGCAAAAGCGTTCGTGTGCATGGTATTTATTACATATTTTAAAAAAAATGTTTGTCTTGTTATTTCATTACACTTGCACTTCATAATTCGTAATCATTAAGAAGATGGTTTATCTATGAAGTAAACTGAAAAAAACTGTTTGAAGTTCTTTATTCAGGAAAGCCATATAGCCAACTATCAACTTAGATTCTCCTTAAATTTTGATACCTGTTATATTAGGTTTGGTATTCCTCTTTTAACCTCTGATGGGGTGCCATTGGGCAATACAAAACGTCAGATGGTATTAACACCAGTGTCAACACAATTAGTCATCATGAATTGTACATGGAGTAGAATTTGAAAATAATGTGGAAACTCATTACAGGGTGAAGGGGTGGCTACATAGGAGTTCGAAAATCTCAATAGACATCACGTGTTGTACATTCAGTTCCGTAACTGACAATATAATAAGATCATAATCGCTATTTCGTCTCCTCTTGGAAGTTTTCTCTCGTGAAATGTTAAAAGAATTGAGAAATGATCAATAAATCTAATGATAAAAAGATTATCTAATTCACCTTTATTTCTGTACCTCAGACGAAAATTGTTGGGGAAGAAGTAAAGTGCGTTTAGCAATTACTAAGATGTTAGTCATCTTTAGGGATTCGAGCAATTAATGATAATATATTAATAAATTAATACTTAATATTGCATTTTACATAAAGCAATATAATGTATTTCCTGTTAAACAAACATATCCATGAATTCAATTCTAAAAATGGCGTATAGATTGAATATTTATTAAAATGGAAACATAAACTTATTTTTCAAAATAATAAATAGTATTAATAATTAGTGTACCCAAGAATAAACATAGCTTCATTTAATTTGTGATAACTATTTTTTTACTAGCTGTGTGAGATAAAATATAGGCAAAACTGATTAAAATTATATATGTATCTATTCATCAGAAAACCAATGGAAAGGGCTGCTCCACTTTCCTAGTTTGATTCCGCTGCCCAATACAGATACCTCAAGACCCGTCTTATCCATCTTAACTCCTGTGCCAAAAGCTTTGACCGTGACTCCATTGGTACCCGCCCCCAATTCAGTGTCAGCACTAATTCCCATCTTTCCCCCAATATATCCATCGCCATATCTTGTAAGTTCCATAAAAGTGGCTTGTACACCCGCACCCGTGTAAGCTGGACTAAATTGGGCTGAATAGAAATTTATTATCAAAACTTTAATTATAAGAGAGTTATAGTATTATTCTAGAATAAACAGAAATACCTGAAGCACCCGCTGTGAATACTTTTCCAATGGTTGTCGTTCCTCTTGATTTCCTCACTACATTTAGCAAACCGACTTCGGCCTCTGCCCTCCCAGTTTTACTGTCGGCATTGGCATTTGCATAATTTATTTGGTCTTTAGGAATCTGTGGCATAACTTGTTCTGCCATTTCGATGGAGGATTTTTCTTATGATTAAATATGGCTAATAATAATAATATGTAATTTACTGCAGAAATACGGTGTTAACGTTTTTCAATGGCAGTCTGAAGAAACTTTTTACACTACAATAATAATTCGTTTCCAGAAGAGAGGTAGAAGTGAATGAAACTGGTGAGGTGACTTAAATGAAATTGTAATTTTATAATCTACTTGATTGTTATCAGAAATACTAAATTAGTAATGCAATCTGCTATTTAAATTAAATATTAAAAAATCTGTCAAAATTAATCTTTATGTACCTAATCAGTCTTAATTAACAGCAACATTATACACCCCCACGATTGACTCACAACAAATCACCTAAATTTAGGCTATATAAAATAATTTCATTATAATGGGATAATAACACGTGTCAGGCGATGTTATCATTGGAGTTATCATTCGTTTTACAGGGGAGGTATCGATAGGTAAATGAAACTGATTGAAGTGACATACTGAATATAGCAAATTGTATTTTAATAAGCTATGTGAACGATATCAGAAAGAATCAAGCACGATTAGCAATGGAATTTTTCCTTTTCTGTTTACCACAGTTTGTATTTATTTGCCGTTAAAGCAATGTGTCAAAATTAATCTTAATATTATCATTAGAAACATAGCTTTTTACGCCCCATGTTTTTCACAACAACAATAATAAGCGTAAAGCAGGCGTTTTGTTATTCACCAATGTTTTGTCATATTTTTTGCCATTTTGTTGTCGTTATTTGTCAAGAGGCGTTATCGTAAGTGAGTGGCAACTGGTACAGATCTTTAACTTGTATTGGCCATTTAATATATGGCATGGCTCATTTTCTGACTTTGCTAATTTGCTTTATCATAGCTTAGAGCAGATATTCCATTTAAACTTTTGTGGATTTTTGAATTTATCATAAATGCATTTCTTCTCTTCTTGTCTTCTTTTGCTAAATTGTATAGTAATTTGGAGTGTATTAAAGCAAGAAAAAAAATTACGGACTATGAAAAAGTGTCTGCCTCTTCAAAGTAAATAGTGTTCATAAATTTGTAATTCATTCTAATTCATCACCTTTTGAATTCATTTGCAATACAATCAGCACAACTGGACTTGAATAGGACAACCAGAAGTTTGTAATACGGATTTCATATCAAAAACTCCCACAACTATTTTCATTTTATTTTTTCCTATTTCTTAAATCTATTTATCTAGAGATAAGGAGTAGACAATGTTTTCTATTATGGTAATATTATAAGTTGAAAATTGCAATAGAATCTAAGAGAGAAATGAGAATTCATAATGAATTTAATAATAATAACAAATCATTGCAAAACGGAAATATATTAACAGCAATGTTTATCAAACCCAAACTAAGCGGGTATAACTAGATATTCGTCGCAACCAAATTTCGGTTCCCTTGCTCAAAATTGCAGAAGATATAATTGAAAAAAATTTTAGGGACAAAAATGAAGAATGACACTTGTGAAGCTTCTCGAAACCTGGAGAAGAAAAAAATGGAGTTGACATTTCAACTCACGTTTTGACCGTTTACATATATTTTGGTGATTATTCGGTGCTGGTTGTTCTCACTGTTGACGAAACCCATCATTAATAATAGTATTCGCTCAAAATATTTCATTAATACATAATTTGTTAATGTGACAATAATTTTATATAATTCTTTGAAGGATTTATGAATATATGCTTTATTTGAATTCGACTGATCATATTTCGTTGCCACTACATTAAGTGGTTAAGTTTAAGCTAGTTCAATTTAAAATTTGAAACTTAATTAATATCAAATAACAATTTTGAAACACATAAGAGTAAAATAGCAAATGAGGATACTTTCTATTTATTCAATATACAGAATGGTAAAACAAATCAGTTTGTTACAACAATTACATTGTTGAGACAGTTCGGACTCCGGTCATTGACATGCAAATACATTGAGTGGCTTCACATTGGAAGTATGGAAGGTTCTTATTGTCGCATGACTTGGAACAGCTTCCACTGATTTTGTCAGTAAATCCGCCACAGAATGGATTTGGTTTGTGACCCAGATTGTCGTTTCCCGCTGAAATAGACAAAATTAAATAGATTATATTATAACATAATTAATTTACAGTCAGATAAAATTTACGCAACTTCCTGTATATATTTAATAGCACCTGATAAATACTATTTAGTGCAAAATATTTTTAGTCGACATGTTTTAGTAATTACTTATAATGATTGCGTTTTTGAAGGAGTTAAATATCACTTATGCCAATGGCTATTGCCTATGTAATGAATCCAATTAAATTCAAATTTATTTTTCAAGACGCTACTATAATACTATAAATACTCGTTTTTGAAAACAATTTCGCAATTTTACGAGACCCAGCGTGCAGAAGCCTAGTCAAGAACTATTTTAGTTATTTTACAAAAAGACTGAGAATTTCAACGATCGAAATAGGATTTTAGTTTACATTTTTGAATTAATTTATTGATTGAAAATGACTCGCTTCTCAGGAAAATATATTTTATGGAATTTCAGCTGAATTTTATAAAAGTAATAATTCAATCTGGAGGTTAGTACTTACGGAAAGGTGCTGCGTTCATAATTTGAGGTGTTTCGGCTTCAGCTCCAAGAGCAAGTGCGAGAACCACCACAACCAAGGCACAGCTAATGCGCAACATTTTGTTGAAAATGAAGTAGAAAATGGAAGGTTATGATTTATAACTTGTTATGTTTGAATCAAACAATAATGTTCCTCTATCTTAACTGAATAAGTTGCAGCTGCTTATATACAGGTGCATTATCATTTTCTCATTACCACCATCAAATTAAAATGAAGTTCCGTGATCTATTAATATTCATATCTGCTTAATGAGTTATGAATTTGTGTTGCAATTGTGTTCATGTTCAAATTATTGCCCTGCCCTGTCCTAAGTACCAATCTGTTAATATGAATAGTTGCAATAGTGTCTTGGGTAAGTTAATGCGGTGATGTAAATTAAGCAATTCGTGGAAATGTGTGCATAAATAGGTAATACAATAAATTCTAATACCTGGCCTTTTGTATTACGTACGTGCGTAAATATAATTAGTAATACTGATAATTGTTAGTAGCATGGAAAATTATCTATAATGACGCCTGAATAATATACAAGACGCCTGCGAAAAACAAAATTTGTTTCGATAGAACTCATAATTTTATCACGGTTCAGGTCTTATAGTTCCTTTTGAGCAAATAGGTAATAATATCTTGCATGGTTAATTGTAACATTGTCCTCAAAAAAATACAGAAACATATTTTTGACAGGTACTCAAATTCGAAGTTACGAAAAGAAAATCGCAATTTTGTTATAAATGAACACAGATTAGGAGCTATTTACCGAGGACCAATTGTCATTTCTTTCATGCTTAATATAATCCAAATTTCTATCAGTCATTTTCTTTACATGTAATTCTCTGTGCTTTAAATTACTATATTGACCATGCACAGACATGAGTCTAGTCTGACACAGCAATGATATCCCTCCCTGATAGCAAACTGTTTAATACAAACATTTATTTCTATTTGTGACATTTTTGAAGTTTTCATTAGCACATGTGTATAATAACAAGAATTAATAATATAATAATGTTGTGTCGCTCGTTGCGGTCCCTCATTTGGGCCGTTGGGTAGTTCTTGGAAAAATGATTTAGGCGCAGATTAGCTCATCTCCTTTTAATCGATGTTCATGTTATGTCCCAGGTTGAAATAAGACTCCTCGTTCTGGAAATGTAGTTTCGTGTCTAGTTGTTTGACTTTTATTTACACGGCTGAGTCAATGTCAGGGACTAAATTGTTTTAAGAAATTTTGTATCTAAATGTTCCCGTAGGACTGTAACTTCTTTTATGGATTGTATCCATTGCACTCAATTGCACATTATGACTGTATCGAATTAGGGTATTTAAGAGTGAGACGATAGTTTCACTCACGTTATCATATAATGTGCTTGCCATTCTATCTCAAAGTAAATATGTCGAATAGTCCAACTTATATAAAGCTACATGTAATAAAGTGGGGCAAAATTATTATACTTATTAAATTAAGAACAATCCTCTACTATTTTGTACTCAATCATAATTACTATTATGCAAAACTTAAAAATCCTGTAAGATGAAAATTATTTATTCACAATATCTCCATTGAATATATATATATATATATCTTGGCTATTTTCTACTACTAGAGGCTACTACTAGAATTGAAGAAAAACATAAAAAGTAGTTGTTTAACATCATATACAGTCTTAGTTAACTATAACTATAACGATTATAGGGTAGTAAGCCAATACGATGAAGATTTCAATCAGCAGTTGCTGATAGAAAGACGATTTGTTCAGTGAAAGCGGAATATCCCAACTCCAGGAAATAAGTAGGCATACTTATGTATATGACTGGACTAGAGAAAACACAGCCCCAGAATATAAAACGAAAGGATAGGATATAATTATGAAAATCTAACTGTCGAACTTATTGGAAATACTATAAAATTAATGGCGTTGGTGCCTAAAAAAAGTAGCATTTTACTCTAAACAATCTATATAAACATTCACATCCAAAAAGGAGTGCCTGCTAAAAACTCACAGCTCTAACAAAAATCGATCTCTGGTCATTTTATTACAGCTTCAGGCAAACGGTATTTTGAACATGTGGAAACATTACCAAGTACTGCATTACTTTACGCATAGATTAGATGCAAACACTAAATATGATGAATCCAGACCTAAAACTAAATATGAAGATGAAAATTCACACAATTTTTCAGGTAATAGGATATTCACTTCTCGGGTCTTTTGCATTTTTACTAATAGAAATTATTCTATACCTTAGAACTACAATTTACACAACACTATATACATCAGCTATACAATACATTATACAGAAATCATCCAGTGTGGTTCCCTTTAATGATTCTGATAACATAATTAATGACTTAAGTTGTACAGAAAATCAATAAAAATTGTCATGTCGTTATGATTTATTAAGTTTTATTTATAAGCTTATACTGCAACTGCACATTGCACATCAGATTCTTTTTGATTCAGTAATATGCATTAATTGTCACCAGTAAGGGCATTCATCTTTTCTCGCACCTAACTCAGCACCTTACGACATCCGCAGATCGACTACAATGTGCAATAATGTGCGGGAGTAAAAGGAATGAACGTACCTGTAGGAAATTTCCTGTAATGCAATGTTATCGGTTGTAATTTCCAACGTTCATTTATTTTGGGATTTTTTTGAGCTGCATTTTTGTTTGATTTGTGATGAAAGACTTGTTTCGTACAAATTTTGTATACACTCAAAAATTATAGGTGCATTAATTAGTTCAGTGATCAAATACACACTTTATAGCAATTGACAATAAGTGACATATTAATTAAAAAATTAATAAATCCCCACGTTTAAACTTATTATACAAATAATTTTTAAAAAAATTCTATTTCGCTTTTGTAAACCAAATTTTTAAGATACATTCTTTGGTAATTACCAAAAAAGGGAAGTGCTCAAAACAAGATTTTCAAAAATAATAGAAACACAAATAAAAATTGTCAAAACTATCAGTTAATTTTATAGCACAAGTTTATTGGTAGTTTAATTTCGCAATTTATGTAAAATAAAGAAATTGTTGGATAATTACTTCGCTTATCAATATTAATGTTCATAATCGAACATATTATATTAAAAGTTTGATGTTTGTATTTAGCTTAAAGCCTGAATTCATTTATTACCGGTAATATGCGTTCGAAAACCAAATTAGTTTCTTGGGTTGTCTGTACTCTTAAGCCCATCTGTTAGCTTCATCTCATTCTCATTCAACATGGATATAAACTATGCAATGCATTACATGACAAAGCAGGTATTAGCCCTAATTACTTTACCATATGTATTTGTAAATAGATTGGAAATTAGGACGAAACTTGATAAACCACGAAATTGAGAAAGAAAAATCTTATTTTAATTGCTGTATTTCTAAATCTGTCACTATAGCAGGATAATATATAAAGAGCGGTTGAGGAAAACAATTTCAATGTAATTGAAACATCTGTCAGGAAAATTTAAATTGACTCTACCGTCTACCGAATAACATCCAATATACTTCCACCAGCGATGAAAATTAATATTTTGTTTTTATTTCTTACTCTGTATATGATTTTTATGTTGGAATCAATATCTGGGGCAATGGTAAATAATATTGTTTGATAAACGATAGTACAGCATTCTCGTAATATATAGAGAGGTTTAATAAGCATTGCTTACCATTTATTTCTTTCATTTTAACTTACATTTTACAGGCAGCCAGCGTGGAAACCAAACTGAATTACCGGCGTACTACTCCTGATGGACAACCAATTCACTTGACTTGGCAGGCCGATGAAAACGGTAATTTCAAATAATAATAACGTGTTTGCATAATAATTTCAAATATCAAAAAATAATTTGAATAAAAAAGTAAAACCTTTAAAAACTAATAGGTTACTGAAGCACACTGAAGCTTGAAAAGAATAGTCGAACAAATAACCCAACGCCTATCCTACAAATAATTTAAAGTCTGCCGTTCAAAACAAAATAATGTTAATAACTAAAGAATAAAGATGTAAATATAATGTCTTAGCTATTTTGTACATTATATATATTAAGATACAAAAACCTAATCATCTACACATTAACATTTGCAAAATTTTATACAAAATTAGAATATTATTTTACAGAATAATTATCCACCATTTATAACTGTACATAATTGTTATGATTTTGATTTAAAAATTGTATATTGGATGAATAATATTTTTTCATGAAATGCAGAAATACGATCTCCAATTCCGATTCATAAAAAGGTGTTACACATCATGCGTCTGAATTATGGGAACTCTTTTTGATATCATTGGCATGTAAGCGTGTACTAAATGTTTGTAAGCATTATCTATTTTTGAACCTTGGCGCTTTTTAACTATCATTTTTAATAGATATACAAAGCAAACCTATAGATTGGCAATGCTGTATCTGCCTGTGTTATTCCAATGCAATGTTCATGCAGTTGTCTCATTTCTCGCTGACATATCCTTACCAACACTTTTCACTTGTAAAAAGAGTGGAGGGAACGAATGAATAATGCATTGCAGAAGCCTGCTGCAATGACAACAAACCTGCTGGGAGTGAATTGCACTCCGTATACCAACCAATGCATTGTTCATCCTTCCCTCTCCGCGACTTCCGAAGTCAGCTTTTAACCAATAGACGAAAACTGCTTGTTAGGATAAACCAAGGATCGGGACAGAAATGAAATATCACAATTTCAATTGCCCATCACTATACCTCAGCATTTTTTACGCTAAGGCCACAGGTGGGCCACTGTGTCACTGAAAAGTACTGCCGCCCTACCACACAGCTAATAATTTTATTTTTGCGCATAAGAACAATCATCTACTATTAATTATAATTACTCCGATGCAAAACTTAAAAATCCTATAAGATTAAAATTATTTATTCTATTCACAATATCTCAAATAAACTTTACTTGGTAATTGAAACAAGCGACAGTAGAAAAAACATAAAAAGTAGTGGTTTAACATCTTAGAAGTATTACTTAACAATAGGAGTTGTTTACAATGTAATGATACACAAAATGTTTTTATAATATACAATGGGATACGTTGGGCTTTTGAAATTATTTAGTCGCAAAAACCTTGATTTCTATGTTATTTATTGCGAGAGCGAAGAATCATATTTCATTTTATTTATTAATCAATCAATCATAATCATAAGAGCGTTTATCTTTTAACGCACCTCACTCAGTCCCTCACATCCGCATATATGCACATTATTGCCAATCCGCAGAATGAATGCAATGTGCAATAATTTGCGAAAGTAATGGTCATGAACGTACCTGTAGGAAACAGACTGTAATACAAAATTATCGGTTATAATTTGCAGCGTTCATTAATTTAGGGATTTTTTCTTGCTTTATTTTTGTCTTGTTGGTTTTGTAATACAAGACTTGTTTCAAACAACTTTTGCATATACTCTAAAATTATGGGTGCATTAATACCCATAGTTCAGTTGGCAGATACAATCTATTAACTAATTGACACTAAGTGATATTAATTATATTGGTATAATACATGAATTGATAAGAGAGTTTAACAATGTTTATCAATAAATAGCATGTAGGAAAGCAATTTACTTAAATGTACGATTCTCATAGGTTTCACTGAAAAACGTCACTCAAGAAGCATTAGTAAATTATTATTTCAGTAAACAAATGATAAATTTTTTAGCCATTAACTATTATGTTTCAAGAAGTGTAGCAGGAGTCTGGTTAGCGAAACAATAAGTTAGATTTTCTATCTTAAAAATCCATTTGCATTAAAAAGCTGCGTGGAATATGGAAAACATTTGAAAAGTTGATTTGAAAGTGTGAAAACCAGCTAAAAATATGATTTATACGATTTTATTTGTTTTCGCCATAAAAATTTTAAGTGTATCAGTTGGCTATTCGTTAGAAGACGATGAATTTCAAAAAAGAGAAGCAATGGAAGAGACTTTGCAGAAATTATTAAATGAAAATTACAACAAAAATATTCGTCCCCCTGGCTTCAACGTTAATGGTAAAGATGCAACAGTTGTCAATGTAAACATATTGGTACGAAATTTTCAGTTTATCGACGATTTGAGAATGGAGTACGGAATGGAGTTGACATTTCGACAAGAGTGGTACGATCGTCGTTTGCGATACAATTTTACCGAAACACATGAAGGAGACAACGACGCGAAATTTATCACTTTAAGAGACCGAACTAAAATATGGGAACCAGACATTTACTTCGTTGACTCCAAAATGGGTCATATTTACAATATCTTGACACCAAACTATATGATCCGTATTTATCCAGATGGGAAAATTTGGACAAGTTATCTTATTTCTGTCAAAATAAATTGTCCGATGAATTTAAAGTTGTATCCTTTTGACCAGCCTGTGTGTTGGTTGAAATTTGGATCTTATTCCTTCATGCAAGAACAACTTCGTTTAATTTGGAGAAAATCCACAGCGGTGGAATTCTATGGCAGTGTCACATTGCCCAAATTTACCTTCAAAAAATACGAAACTTCGTCGTTAACTATTTCTACTCGAGCGGGAAACTTCAGTATTCTCCAGTTGCAAGTACAATTTCAAAGAGAAGCGCTGTTTTACATTGTGCAGATTTACATCCCATGTATGATGATTGTCGGCATCTCGTGGATTTCCTTCTGGCTTGATGAAACTGCAGTCGATGCTCGAATTAGTTTGGGAGTCACTACTCTCTTAACGATCGGGACCCAGACTTACGGAATTAGTAGATCTAGCCCAGCTGTATCGTATACAAAGGCATTGGACGTTTTTACTGGAACGTGTCATTTCTTTGTTGTTGCAGCTCTACTCGAATTCTCATTCGTTAATCATGCCTATAGAGTCCAACAAAATAAAAATAACAGACGCATTATTGAAAAACAGATAGTACAAGAATCATTAATATTTAAGAATATTAACGAAGATAAACCGAAAGGGAGAAAAAATTTGTTGTTAGGAAATCCAACTAGAGCCCAAAGGATGGATCGTGTTGCAAGATTTCTTTTTCCAACTTCATTTCTTCTTTTTAATATTGTCTACTGGACTGCCTATGGTTATACCACCAAGGAGTAATATCAATAATCTCTGTTTGCAATAAGAAAATATCAAGGAATTAGAATAAAATTGACACTAATTGTCCAATTCTGAAATTATCATGTAAGATCTTTTACAAATTGAGATATAATTTTACTCCCAAATTCTATATTAATATACACAGTAATAAAGTACTACTATTTGCCAAATATTGTTTGTCTGTAATCTGTGCATTCCATTAGTCATTTGATTAATAAGTTGATTAATTTGATTAAAAAACTTAGAATTGACTTGATTTGAATCATCAAATAAATTATTTGGTTGTAAATTGTGTAATTTGTTAAGATAATTTATTTTTAACATTCTAGTATTGATTTCTCTATAATTCTATTTAGCAATTTAATTTGGTCAGAAAAATCAGCTTCTATTATAATAATTAATGAAGAGCTATAAGTGGTATTTTTATTGCTAAATGTGCTGTTAATCTTAATTTAAGTGTCAATAAAATATCTATGTCCATTTTGCTACTACATCAACATTGTAAACATCAAGTCAATTAATGTAATGTGGTAATAATAACTAACTCCAAATAAACAATAAAATATGGGACACTTTCATTTCTTTAATGAAGAAAATGAAAATTAATCTTGGGTTTGTGCTGTGAAGTTAATTTCTTTAATTTTATTACATGCACACCTAAGTATAGCTTAAATAAATGCCCCGTTAAATTTTTTTATATAAATAATTTAAATATAAAAATTCTATTTCGTTTTTCGATAATATACAACAATTATTTTTAAAAAATCAAATTTTGTGACTATAAAAAAATTTTAATTATGGAATTTATATTATTATTTTAACTACTATTTCATAATGAAATAATACTTATTTTTGCTATAACCACACGGTACGAAAACATACTTCAGCGGCTTACTATTATTAGAACTAGAACTTTGGCACTGTACTTTGTTCCTAGTTACATGACAAAAATGTTTGCTCTTACATACTTCGCATGCTAAACAGCCTCATATAAAGTTTGTTGAGCTACTCATAGAAATGGATCAATGGCCTTCTAGTTCACTTACATAAATTGTAGTTGCTGATGAAATTCTGGAAATTTATTTACTAGGTACACCCTATTGTCGTTGTGTAGCCTGAGAACATATTCGAATAAGATTATTTTAAACATTGTAACAATTAAACAATCGTAAATTGATCCCAATAGCAGAAATGGTTCTATAATAAACTGTGCTGAATGTTGTCCCAAAGGAGCTGAAATGATAGGGTATTTGGTTGTAGTCTATAGTCTAGCTTTAATAGTTTTTTAGGTAGTTTAGTTTCTCATACTATTCAATCAGATCAATCAGCACATCAAGGACATGATAGTCCATGATGGTGTTCATTGTCTTGATATTTGATGATTTAGAGGAAGGGAATGTGCGGATTTTATTTTGAGGTTTTCCCTACAAGACATACATACTAGATACATAAGTGAACAGTTAAATGTATTACTTTATTCGAGGACTCAGACCTCAGATTGTTTATATAGTACAAGGTACAAGGATTCGTGTCTTACTTTACTGTGTTTGTTTGTCGCTTATTCTAGAAATGTTTTGCAATGGAGTTTGCTAAGGAACTAGGACACCTTGTTTTCGTCTTGTTCATATTACTTCCATTAGTATACCATGACCGAATACAACTTGGCTTAATGAATAAACTTTTGAGAAGAATGTTGGGACGGCATAATTCTCGATATCATACATAATGTTTTAATGTTTGCCATTCTGTTTCCAAGTAGATATTACAAACAGTCCAGTCGTCCAACTTATGTAAAGCTTTATGGCTGTTCCTACCATAAAATAAAAGCAATTTAACTTTTATTATATTTTATGTGTTGAAATTTACAAGCGTTCAATCAAAGTGGTGCACAAATAGGTTTTCAAAGATATTTTCAATCAAAAATGGTTTTTTTTCATTTGCTTGATCCCAGACGTTTTTATACGTGAGATACTTTTGTGAAGTGTTCCACTTTTCGACCCAATACCTTTATACCGGTTGACGGAAGATTCGAATCCAGGACTTGATATGTAGACTTTGAAGTTCGTTTGGTATGTTTTTTTTGACGAAGTTATTCTTAGTATGTTATCTATAATTAGTTTTAAATTAATTTAAAATTTTTAACCTTATTTTAAAACGGAAATGAATGAGTAATTAATGATTTTTTTGTTATAATATACCAATGCAATATTAATATTAATAACTTTCGGTTTAGAGCTTGGTTCACAATTATTTTCTTCTACAAGATCACCGATCATATGATAAAAACTAACATTACTATTTACTTATTGAAACCTTCAATCATACAAAACGTTTGTAAAAAATTGATCTCGATTAACTAGAAGGTTTATTGGCTTCAAGCACCCACAAACAGACTTCAGTCCTATCGACTTCCGAGTGGAAACATAATAGACGATATTCTAAGAAAAATTAGCAAGTTATTTAGTAAAAAGGATATTTTGACAACAAAACACAAGTAGCAAAATGGTATTCAATTCTGGTTTGTGCGTATTAACGTTTTATTTCCTGTTCAATTTTGAACTTGTCTCTTGCATTCGAAGTTTGTCACTATTCAACAACTGTGATTTTAATCTTGTTTTATTTCAAAAATCCCAATGGAGTGATGAGGTTTTGAAATCCAATCAAAATTATCAGCCATGGACAATCATTGCTCCTAATGTTACTGTCTACCGAAATAAACCGACAAATTTGACCAATAGCCACTGTAGCATTAATATAGCTTTGGAACCACCCAACTCACTTAAATGTATAGGAGAATATTTTGGGTCAGAACTTAGTCGTCGATCAGCTCAGTTTATAATTATGTATGATCAATTTATTAATTCATACCAATTTGAAGATGCGTCTTTCAATAGCCTTTATTTTATCGGTATAAGAAATCACTCTGGATATTCCACTTACACTGTACAATTGTACGAAGACAATGTTAGATTTATTGCCATTGAAGAAAACATTACTGAAATCAATTGGATAAAAATATGGAAACATCACAATGGGCATGCTCATGGAAATCATCTCATTATCTTTGATGAACGCTCAACCGCTTATAAATCCTCTATGACTGCAGAATGTAGTCATTCAACATACAAGTTGATTAAACTATCTGCGGACTGTGATCCTTTATATAGAACAATAAGGACAATTGCTGATAAATTCAACTTTTCGACAGTCTACCTAAAATCATCAGGAAAATATCCTAGGGTTTCTTATAAATTAAGAGCTTCTTCTTACATTTATGTAGAAGAAGGTTGGAAGAGATTAGAAGATTGCTTTGTAAACCAGTGTGGCGTTAGTCAATTTTATTACAAGGCTCATGATTTCAATGTTATATATTGCGAAAGCGAGGGATCATTTTTAGATGTCCCCCTCTTGGCCTTTGCAGAGAATACGTTTGACTTACCCAGCTGGGTATTATTGTTTATGTCCTTTCCTCTGGCTAATTCTATCTTAATTTTTAAATCGGGCTCCTTTTCAAATGTTGTAAACCGTGTTGCAATTATAATAGTATCAACGTCTGCAGTTGTATTTCGCCAATCTTCTTCAATTTATAAGAAACACATTCTGACTTGTGTTGTAATATTAATGGCCCTTGTTACCACGTCTCTATATGAAACCTACATAACAGGCAATGTTATTGTCCCAGCGGAAAAGCAACTGTTCAACAATTTTAAAGAATTGATTGCCAGTAGATATAGAGTGGTGACACATAAAGACCATGGGTTTATTGAGCATTTGAAAATAAAAAAATTGTTTTTCCAAAATGGTATTTCAAACCTTCCAGACATAAATAGCGGCATGTATTTATGGGACTGGACAAAAAAATACAAGCGCCGGGATTACAGAATGAAGGGATATACTTACGAAAATCTAACTGTCAAGTTGGTTTGGAAATACTACTTTTAAATTAGTGGCAACAGTGCCAAATGAAAGAATCATCTTCATTCTAGTTAAGCTTCGTAAATTACATTCACACACTAAATGTAGCGCTATTAAAAAGCCATCCTTAACTGTACCTAATGTCTTGTCATTTTATCACTCATTAAGACATGAACAGCATTCATTTATAAGTGAAATGTTGGAAAACGGTATTTTGAACATGTGGGAGCAGCATCAAAAACTGCATTACTTAGCCCATAGATTAGAAGCGAAAACTCATTACGAAGCATCCAGACCTAAATCACTCACAATGAAAATGAAAATTCACACGATTTTCTTAGTGTTGGGATATTCACTTCTAGGATCTTTTGCAATTTGCCTAGTAGAAATTATTTGTTACCTTAAATGTACATTTCTGAAAAGACTACGTCGACTATACGTCAAGGCGGAATCAACAGCTGCCCTCAGAGATTAACCTTTCAGTGGATAATAGGTATGTGACCCAGGGGGCAACATGTTATGGATATCGGACTCATTGATAGTGGTCAAGTGTTGGAAAAAATCAAAATGAGAGAAAAATATCTATTCCGATTAACACTAACTTCTTCAGGGTAACCAAAGTAACCAGTACACCTAAGGAAAACATAAATTTGTATAGTTCCATATTCTGTGTGATTAATACAATATTTATTAATACACTATTTGTAAGTAATTACAATATTATGATGATTGTAATAATGTATGTACTTGAAATCCAGTAATTTGTTGACTCTCACTTTATAAACAATACATATTGACAAGATACTAAATCGCTGTATTTCTCTAGTCATTTACAGTTTTATTTCCGGTTACAGCATATACTGCATAAACCGTTACTCACTATTATACTTAACATTCAAAAAAGTTAGTTCAACTTCTTCAGATCCCATTCTGCCCATTTTCATACACTGTACAATTTTACAAAAACTAAGTTAGATTTATTGGCATTGAAGGCAAGGAAATAAATTGGATTATCGTATGAAAAAATCTTGGATGGACGCTGATTTCCTAAATAAAGCAAAATGTATTCATTCAAAAAACATGCATGTTGATCAGACTATCTGCGGACTATGCACCTTAATATAAAACAATGGAGACATTTACTGTTACATGTTAAATTACTTATACTTAAATTATTTAGGTCAACTCTACTCATCAGTAGAAATAAATTCTATGTTCACTTTCTACATTTATTTTTCTTTAATACGGTGCTTTAAGGAGAGCAATGACGCAAAACTTTGTTCTAGTTACCATAACACGGAATGTTTTTTGCTGTCACATACTTTGCATGACACATAGCCCCCTATAAAGTTTGTTGAGCTACCCATAGAAATGGATTAATGGCCTTTTATACTTCACTTACATAAATTGTAGTTACTCATGTATTCCAGGGTCCAGGGAATTTACTTGCTAGTGTTGATAGATACAACCCAATATTCCATATATTATCATCTTAACTCAAAGAAAATATTTGACTAAAATTATTCTGAATAATAATATTATAGCAATTAAACAGCCAAACCAGAGAAATGTTAAAAAACTGCTAATTAAAGGAGTGACATCAATATTGGATGCCAGGGTTTCCAGATTTTATTTTGACAAATTTTTTTCAGCTGGTTAATTTGGCATAGCGCTGTGGATAATATGGCAAAGTATATTACTTCTATTCTAGTAATATTATTATAATTTTCCATATCAATACAAGCGAACGTTATTAGAATTAAGTCATAAATTAAGATCACGCAGTCATATAGGCAGAAGTCAGGCAGAAACTATTGAATTTCCAGAGGTTAAGAAATGTTTCAACATTTTGATTGATTTTTAAATTGTGCTTTTGCCTTATAAGACAATTTGCCTTTGTCTTATATTTGATGGGTTGTGAATGTGCGAATTTTATTTTGAGATTTTCCCTATGAGACATAGATACATAAGTAGACGGTTAAATTCTTTACCTGAGAAATCAGACCTCAGATTGTTATTATAATATTCGATTATTATCAAATTGGATTATTGCTTTACTTTCAGTCCATTTATATAATGTATATTAGACTATATCTATGTAGTTGGGTGGAATACCTGGTTTGTTTGTCGTGCTAGAAATGTTTTGTAATGGAGTTTACTTAGGAAATAGGACAACTTGTTTGTTTTCGTCTTGTTCATATTACTTGCATTGGTATACCTATAACTATAACTTGGGTTTAGGCGTAATAAATTTGAGAAGAGTGTAGGACGGTATATTTCTCGATATCATACATGTAATGTTTGCCATTGTGTTGCCAAGTAAAACTTACAAACAGTCGTCCAACTTATTTAAAGTTTTGTGGCTGTGTCTAACATAATATAAAAGCAATTTAACTTTTTTACATTTAATATGTGCTGGAAATTACAATTGTTCAATTGAAACTGGTGCACAAATATGTTTTCGACATTTTCAATCAAATATTTCTGGTTTAATTTTTCCTTTGCTTCAGTCCAGAAGTATTTATGCTTAAGACACTTTTGTGAAGTGTTCCAATTTTAACTTTTCGACTTAAATTTTTTACCAGTTTACAGAAGATTTGATCCGAAGAAGTAGGATTTAGATCTATAAGTTCGTTTAGTACGATTATTTGACAAAGACTTTCGTTTAGGATTTATTTACTATTTTTGAAAATTGTGGTTATCACAAGTTGTAAAGTTGACAATTTTAATTCTGTGTACGACATAATTACCAAGATATTATGAAGCAATTAGAATAGTCTGTAGACTTAATAGAAGTACAAATAGGATGAAATCGTTGTTTGGTTACCATTATTTCCTACTCCAAGATCAACGATCAAATTTCAACTGAACGATTATAACTGAGTCATCAATCATCATAATCCTAACTGACCATTACTGGCAACCAAAATAATCGCACAAAACGTTATCAATTCAATCCGAATGTTTATCGGCCTTAATCACTCACAAGAAAGAATCATATCGATTTTTGAGTAAGAATATAGTAATAAAGGTTACTACACGAAAAGACGGTTAGCTAATAAAAATAACAAGTATATTTTGGCCAATAACGAATTGTACAATGATGTTTAACGCTGTTTTGTGTGTATTATCATTTTTGCTGTTCAATCTTGAGCTTGTCTGTTGCATCCGAAATTTGTCACTGTTCAACAATTGTGATTTTAATCTTGTTATATTTCAAAACTCCCAATGGAGTGATGAGGTTTTGAAATCCAATCAAAATTATCAGCCATGGACAATCTTTGGCTATAATGACTCTAATACTGCTGACTACCAAAATAAAATTATTCGAAAAAACCAGAGCGCTCCGACAGATTTGACCAACAGTCACTGTAGCATTAACATAGCTTTGGAACCAGACAAGTCATTTAAATATCTAGGATACTACTTTGGGTCAGAAATAAATCGTCGATTAGCTCAGTTTATAATTTTATACGACCAATTCAATTATGTAACCATTAATAACTCTAAAACTTCATCTTTATACACATTGGAAGATGAGTCTGTAAATGGGCTTTATTTTATCGGTATAAGAAATGTCTCTGGTTATTCCACTTTCACTATACAATTGTACAAAGGCTACGTGACGTATTTTAAAATTGAAAAGAATGTCACAGAAGACAATTGGATAAAAATATGGAAACGTCTCAATGGCCATGCTCATGGGTATTATCTTGCTGTCTTTGATGAACGCTTACATTATAAGCACACCATCATGAATGCAGCATGTATTCATTCAACATATATGTTGATTAGACAATCTGCGAACTGTGATCCTTTACATAGAACAATAGAGACACTTGCTGCCAAATTCAACTTTTCGACAGTCTACCTAAAATCATTTGAAAAGTATTCTAAGGATTCTGATAAACTGAGAGCTTCTTCCAAAATTTATGTGGAAGGCTGGAAGAGCTTTGAAGATTTCTTTGTATATCAGTGGAGCGTTAAACAATTTTATTACAAAACTCTTGATTTCGTTGTTATCTATTGTGAAAGCGAGGAATCGTTTTTAAGAGTACCTCTGTCAGTTTTGGCAGAAAATACGTTTGACTTAACCAGTTGGGTATTCTTATTTCTCTTCTTTCCTCTGGCTAACGCTATCTTAATCTTTAAATCTGGAACCTTTGTAAATTCTTCATACCGTATTGTAATGATATTAGTGTCAACATCTGCAGTTCTATTTCGCCAATCTACGTCAATTTATAAGAAACACATTCTATCTTGTGTTGTACTATTAATGGCCATTGTTACTACGTCTCTATATGAAACCTACATAACAGGCAATGTTATTGTCCCAAAAGAAAGGAAATTGTTTTACAATTTTAAAGAATTGATTAAAAGTAGGTATAGAGTAATTACACATAAAGACCATGGTTTCAATGAGACGTTGATGATGGAGGAATTGTTTACTCAAAACGGTATAGAACTTCCAGACATAAATGCTGGTACCTATTTATATGACTGGACAGAAGAATACACAGCCCCAGAATACAGAATGGAAGGATATACTTATGAAAATCTAACTGTCAAATTGCTTGGTAATACTACTTTAAAATTAATGACAACGGTGACAAAAGAAAGTAGCATCTTCACTGTTGATAATCTTCATAAAGTACATTCACATGCAAAATGCAGCGCTGTTAAAAAGCCATCCTTAACTGTATCTGATGTCTGGTCATTTAATCACGCATTCAGACATGAACAGCAGTCATTTATGAGTGAAATGTTGGAAAACGGTATTTTGAATATGTGGGAACATCACCAAAAACTGCATTACTTAACTCGCAGATTAGAAGCGAACACTAACTACGAGGAATCCAGACCTAAAGCGCTTACAATGGAAATGAAAATTCACACAATTTTCTCAGTGTTAGAATATTTACTTATCGCATGTTTTGCAATTTTCCTAAAAGAAATTATTTGGTACCTTAAAGGTAACTTTCATAAAAGACTAAGTCGACTTTACATCAAGGCGGAAACTCGCTCTCAGGTTAACCTTCAAGCGGATAATAGTAACGTGGCAGGGGACAACAGAGGTTATTGGGCGAGAAATTTGAGAGTCGGAAAAAGAGTAAAAAAGTCAAACTAAGATCTTCAAAAAGTACTGCTGTGTGTCTAATACTGAAATATTCTGTGTTGTTCCATTCGAGATTGACATGAGACAGAGTAAAAAGATTTCAATGAATGTATTACAAAATAATTTAAACACTTCTGCTTCAAGAAAATAATGATGTACACTTCATTTTAGTAGTGCTTTGAAGCAAAATTTTGTTAGGATATTCACTTGATATTCACTTTGTATTCATTGGATATATATGTAATTATTGCAATAACTAAAAATTAAAGATATAAATATAAAAACTAAACTATTAATGTAGCATATAACGCAAATCTACATAAATTCTAATAACTTACATCTTAACATTTGCAATTTTTGTGGCTTTATAACCAAAATTTAAATAATGGAATTTATATTACTATATAATTTTTACTAAGATAATATATTATGACATACATGCTACGAAAACATACTTCAGCGGCTTACGTCAAAGCAGCTCACCAACAGAAATAAATTCTGTATTCACTTTCTACATTTTTTTTCTTGTATACGGTACTTTAAGAAATAGTCCAGCTTATTACTAGAACTATAACGCTGGCACTGTACTTTGTTCTAGTTACATGATAAAAAATGTTTGCTCTTGTCACATACTTTGCATGTCAAACAGTCCCATATAAAGTTTGTTGAGCTGCCCATAGAAATGGATCAATGGTCTTCTATTGTAGCTCACTTACATAAAATTGTAGTTGATAAAATTCTGGAAATTTATTTGCAGTTACACTTTATTGTAATTGTATAGAGCCAGAGAACATATTCGATTAATATTATTTTAAATGTCATTTAAATATTAATAAATTGATCAAAATAGCAAAAATGGTATGTTTCTAATAAACTGTGCTGAATGATGTCTCAAAGGAGCTGAAATTTAAGATAATAAGGGTTTCCAGAATTTCGTTTTGTAAAACCAGGTTTTACCCAAACTTAAGGTTTGGTTTAGCTACGTCAGAAAAGTATTTGGTTGTAGTCTATAGTCTAGCTTTAATAGATTCTAGATAGTTTAGTTTCCCATACTATTCAATCAGCACACGAAGGACATGACATGATAGGACATGATGGTGTTCATTGTCTTGTATTTGATGATTTAGAGGCAGTGAATTTGCGGATTTTATTTTGAGTTTTTTCCTATGAGACATAGATACATAAGTAGACGGCTAAATTCTTTACCTGAGAAATCAGACTTCACACTGTTATTATAATACTCGATTATTATATTATAATATTGGATTCTTGTCTTACTTTCAGGTCTCTTTCAATTATGTAGCAGACTATAACTACGTAGTTGGGTGGAATACCTGGTTTGTTTGTCGTTTGTTCTGGGAATAGTTTGTAATGGAGATTACGTAGGAACTAGGACAACTTGTTTGTTTCCGTCTCGTTCACTTATTACTTCCCTTGGTATACCATGGCCGAATACAACTTGGGTTAAGGCGTAATAAATTTGAGAAGAGTGTAGGACGATTCATTTCTCAATATTATATATAATGTTTGCCATTATGTTGCCAAGTAAAAATTACAAACAGTCGTACGTCCAACTTATGTAAAGCTTTATGGTTGTGTCTAACATAAAATAAAAGCAATTTAACTTTTATTATATTTTATGTGTTGGAAATTACAAGCGTTCATTGAAAGTAGTGCACAAATATATTTTTGACATTTTCAGTCAAATGGTTTAATTTTTCTTTTCCTTGATTCCAGAAGTATTTATGCGGAAGATACTTTTGGTAAGTGTTCCACTTTTAACTTTTCAACTTAAATTCGCATTCAGACATGAACATGTGTTATTTATGAGTGAAATGTTGGAAAACGGTATTTTGAACATATGGGAACATCACCAAAAACTGCATTACTTAACCCATAGATTAGAAGCAAACACTAACTACAAAGAATCCAGACCTAAACCACTCACAATGAAAATGAAAATTCACACGATTTTTATAGTGTTAAAATATTCGCTTATCGCATCTTTGGCAATTTTCCTAAAAGAAATTATTTGGTACCTTAAAGGTAACTTTCATAAAAGACTAAGTCGACTTTACATCAAGGCGGAAACTCGCTTGCAAGTTAACCTTCAAGTAGATAGTAGCAACGTGGCTAATGGCAACAGACGTTTTTGGGCGAGAAACTTGAGAGTGGGCAAGAGGTTGAAAAAGTGAAAATAAGGCTATAAACTAAAAAGAATTTTATTTGGTCGCCAAGAAATTACTGCGTGGTTAAATTGGTATGATAAAGTGATACTTGTATTAAAAATTAACTTCAATTTCGATTGTTAATGCGAAAAGCCGCGAGTTTTTATTTTTCTTAGCCTACGTATATTTTCTATTGAGAAGATTGAGGATAATCCTTGTTGGTAAAAATTCAATTCTTCTATAGTTCTTCTTGGGTTCGGGGTACCAGAAACCATGGCAATTCTAACCTACTTGAATTATATCCCAATGTATTTTTGCACACTGCTATGCATAAGCCATATGGCCAGCACACCTCTGTATAAAATCAATTGATTTAAATTTTCAATAAACAGCATTGCATGTTTTGAGTCGAGGATCTGGGTCATCAATTTAAATGGTGAATTCTCTCTCTTGATGTTTATCAAGAGAAGCTTATTGCCATGCTAAGATACTACATGCTTAGAAAGCCATTCAAAGTAGCTCACCAACGGAAATCAATTATGTGCTTTAGGAGTTAGTCCAGCAGCTTATTTTACTGCCTCAAATGCCCTCTTTTATACTTATTGCCCTGTCCATTATACGTCACTGAAGTGCTTAAATTCACAAAATATTATTACTTAGAAAACAAAGTTACGAAAAGATAATCGCCATTATGTTACAAATAAACACATACATTATTCCCTATATATTTTGAACAATTGTCATTTCTTTCATGCTTAATAAAACCTTCAATCAGTCGTTCACTTTACATGTAATTCTCCAAGCTTTAAATTACTATATAGACCATAATATCGATTGATTCCAATGGATTTTGATAGATAGTACAAGTGGAGTGAATAATACGTGTTTGCATACAAAAATGAAACTTAATACCAAATGATATCATATACGGCCAAATTATTTTATTATTATTATATTCAAACGTACTGTTCGTTTACTATATTTTCTTCCGGTCCACAACGTCATGTAGGATTGTAGAAGATTGCAGTGAATATTTACGCAAATGTAAAAGTAATGTAAACTCGAGAAAACATATTGCAAAAGTAATATAAAAATATTAATCTTCGATTCAAGACGGTTGTATACTCGTTGTGGCAGGAAGTGACGATGGCGATTTCTACGTATTCTGGGTGTACAAATAGCTTCGAGCTTTAAACTGCTGTGAGTTGAAAAGCGAAGGACTAAGAGGATTATTTTGAAAAATAACTTTGAGAATGATGACAATACTAGAATTTTAGTTGCACAGGGAGTAGGATACTGCCATTATGCAATTGTCTCATAGTATTACATTGTGTGTACATAAATTGGATTAAGGTCCTATTCACTGCCAAAGGAAAAGTGGATTAACGTATTTTGAATACTAAAGCGACGAATTGTTTTGTACTATTACATTGTATGTTTAGCTGATACTACACACTGCACAATAAATGTTTATTCATGTAGGAACATCACATAAAATTTAAAACAAAAATACACTGCCATATATTATAAGTTAAGTATATAATTTGATACTAACATGTGCAATTATATAATAAGCCTAGAATAGAAATAGTATTATTATTATTCAACATCCCATTCAAAAGATCTTTAACTTTCTAATTAAAATTTAATTATCACCACAGATATGTATAGTCACATCAATGATATCCGCCTCGGGGTGATATTCCTATCCTGCCTATACCAAGCTGCTTAATACCAGGGCATGAAAAAGGCAAAAAGCTACCTTTTTTGCCTTTTTGCTGTTAAATGGGTTAATTAGCAATTGACATGTTGACAATCAAGGATGTGAACAAGAAATACCATTTTAAAAAACAGCAATTCTTAATTATCTTAATCTTCAATAATTCGGCCATTCATTAGACAATAAAACAATCGAAAACAACAAACAAACATTGTAAGCAATTTTAAAAAACATGAGGAGAAAAACAAGAACCAAGAGCTGTTCCAACCAGTGACAGTCAAATACTGGATATTTTGCTTGAGCTGATATTTATCTCATATAATATTGTACACAATACGCAGATGTTCGACCTCGACCTGGCTCATTTTTTATTATACGGTTTGTCACAAATACATTATAGTTCATTTTGAATTGTGTAGTATTAGTAATAAATAGTTTAATAATCCAAAAAATCTAACAAGCATTTGTAATTTATCTGAATATTTGAATGTGTAGGACGGGACAGTCTATAAAAATTAGCTTAAATGAAGTATCACAGGTGGCGGTGACTACTCCAAAAAGGCAAAAAGGCAAAAAGGTGGCTTTTTGCCTTTTTGCTAGCAAAAAGGCAACCTTTTTCATGCCTTGCTTAATACAAATATTTATTTATATTTATGACATCTGTGAAATTTTTCTCCGTGATTATAATAAAACGAATTAATACATTAATAATATATGTCGCTCCTTGCGTTTGCGTTCGGTCTCTTTGTCCGTTGGGTAGTTCTTGGGAAAATGATTTAGACGCAGATTAGCTCAGCTCCTCTTAATAGTGGTTCATTCTATGCCCCAGCAGTATAGACTACTCCTCGTTCTTGAAATGTGGTTCCGTGTCCAGTTGTGTGACTTTTACTATTTACACGGCTGTACTCTGTACCAATGTCAGGAAATAACTTGTTTTTGACGTGTCTCTTCTAAGAAATTTTGTATCTAAATTGGTCTATAAGACTGTAATGTAACTTCTATAATGTATTATATCCATTACGCTCAATGGCACATTATGACTGTGTAGAATTAGAACATTTAAGAGTGAGACGGTAGCTTCACTCATGTTATCATGTAATATGTTTTCCATTCTATCGCCAAGCAAATATGTCAAACAGTCCAGCCACGAGTAATATAATACCTATCATGGACACCTATCAAGGTTCTGATTCTCGCTCTCCAGACATACAGATATTCTTTTTCCTGGGTTGGAAAGTAAGTGAAGCAAAATTATTATACTCTAAGACATGGTATTTTTGATAAAACAATCTTAGTTATATTTTTTGTTCATAATTACACAATCGGCAATATATTTATAATGATATTTCTTTTTTGCGATATCTTCAAGATCAAACTCATTTATGTATAGACTTGTTTTTCTTATAGTGCGACACTCTAAAGCATAAAGTGTCTTTGACTAATTGATGAGAGTTGGTAATCCATGAAGGGAAGCCAAGCAGGTGCTGTTGGTTGGTAAGCTTGGCAGTGGGCCTAACGTGATTACACAATGTAGACTGTAACTTTAACATTTGAATCAATTTAGGACTTTTTGGTTAAAAATTAACAACTTAAAAACTGAAGAACAATCCTCTATTATTTTGTGCTCAATTATAATTATTGTTATGTAAAGCTTAAAAATCCTAAAAGAAAGATGAAAACAATTTACTCGCAATATCTCTACTAACCCTTAACTTGGTTTTCGTCTCAAAGGATGGTAGAAAAAACATAAAAGGTAGTGGTTTAACATCTTACAGACTTACTTAACAATAACAGTTACTTATAACATCATATTCAAAATGTTTGATTGATAATTTTGATCTATGTTTCAGCTTTCTTGGTTTTCAGCTGTGTGTTAGTGGGAGAGTATGATCATTACTATTGAGTAGCAAAGACACACTACCGCTCAAGCCGCGAGGACTTACTTGCAGTTACTCCCTGAACAGCTTTACTGTTCGGAGAAGCCACTCATTCGTCCTGCAGACATACAAAATGAAAGCAGAGACGACAAGGGCAACCCCGGTAACTCATCTACGTGGACGAGAAATTTGCTCAGGTGTTTGAATCTCAACTCGCTCAAAGCTGGGCATTCAGCCACATGGTGGACCCACGTCTCGACGGTTTTCAGCTGAGTATCAATCAACTCTATGGTCATAGGTCAGCCACATTGTAACTGAGCAATACTACTGACACTGACTATCTTATTGATCAATCAATTATGTATAGTACTAGTAGCCCCCAGCACATGTGACTAAATTTCGAAAGGTAGGCATCCAGCAGCGTAATCATGCGTATTGGATATTGTGGCCAAGAACGTCCCAGAAGAAGCTAGAGGGTCGCGGTCCCCTACCCTGCTCAGCTCAGTTTTTGCCATAACTATTTGCTGCCACCCCTTTACCCAAATTCCTGGTTACGGGCCTGAGCACGCCCTACCAAACATAGTTACATATTTAGGCAGGTAAATATACTGCTCTATCTAAAACGGTGATTATAATATAGAGATATTGTCGCGGTGTAGGTGTATTGTGAGACTTGGAAGTTTCGAGTATAGGTTAGGCTTGTTGATTGTGAAGAAGGTAATAAGCTCATGCTTAGCTTAGTTGGAAGAACATCGGTCGCGTAAACCGGGAAGGGCGAGGGTTCGATTCCCTCAGCTGGGCTTTACTTTTTACACAACCTCTCGACACAATTGAACAAATTATCATGGAAAGCTTCTAAAAGAAGAGAATTATTATGTTTATGTTATTATGAATTATTACACGATTCATTTTTACCACTTATTTACCCACGGATAAAATTGAAATAAATTTATAATAGGACGCTTCACAAGTTCTGTTCGTTAAGCGGAAATATTTGGATCTCAAATTACATTTTTAATCATGTGTTTAAATGCCAATCTCTATGTGTTTACATTATTGTATTTGGGGTTCAATTTCGGACTTGTATCTTGCATCAGAAATTTGTCTCTGTTCAGCAAATGCGACTTCCATTTAGTTATGTTCAAGCAATCGCAATGGACCGAAGAGATTTTGCTGTCTAATCAAAATTATCAGACGTGGACTATTCATAAAAGCACAGTTAAGGACAAAAAACATCGAAAAGATCAGAACGCCCCGAGAGATTTGACAAATAGTCAATGTAGTATTAATATAGCTATGGAACCGTACGAAATCTTTGAATTTGGAGTAGGTACTCATGGATAATTTCGGATCAGAAATAAATCGTCGTTCAGCACAGTTTATAATTATATATGACAAAATGTATGAGGTTGGCATTAAGAAGAATAATATTTTTCGTCTATACAATTTGGAAAGTGAGTCTGTGAATGGTTATTACTTTATTTGTATACGAAATCATACTGACTTTTCCATTTTCACTGTGCAATTGTACAAAGACTACGTGACGTATTTTAACATTGAAAAGAATGTCACAGAAGACAATTGGATAAAAATATGGAAGCGTCTCAATGGCCATGCTCATGGAAATCCGCTTGCTGTGTTTGATTCTAACACAAGTGATAAGCCCATGAAAAAAACTGAATGCTATAGCTCTACATACATATTGGTTAAATTTTCTGCACACTGTACATCTCTGCATAGAGCAGTAGAAGCAACGGCTGTTTATCATAATCTTTCGGCAATTTATTTTAAGTCCCATGAGAAATATTCAAATCGCTTATATGGAACGCATGCTCCTTCCAAAATTTATGTGCAAATTTGGAAGAGGTATACAATCGCAAACGTTTGGCATATGAAATTATTTCATTACAAAAACCTTAATTTCTTTGTTATTTATTGCGAGAGCGAAGAATCATATTTAACCGTGTCTTTGTCGGTTTTGGCGGAAAATACTTTCGACAATATTAGTTGGACATTTATAGTTTTCTTCTTTCTTTTAGCTAATGCTATCTTAATATTTAAACCTGGTACCTTTGTAAAGTGTTTAAACCGTATGGAAACGATTTTAGTGTCAACATCCGCAGTTCTATTTCGCCAATCTTCGTCAATTTATAAGAAACACATTATATCTTGTGCTGTACTATTAATGGCCATTGTTACCACGACTCTATATGAAACCTACATAACTGGCAATGTTATTGTCCCACCGGAAAGGAAAATGTTCGACAATTTTAAACAACTGATTTCTAACGATTATAGGATTGTAAGTCAATACGACGAAGACTTCAATGAAGAGTTACTGATAGACGATTTGTTCAATGAAAACGGAATATCCAAACTTCAGGAAATAAGTAGAGGTACTTACGTGTATGACTGGAGAAAAGAGAACACAGCCCAAGAATATAGAACGAAAGGATATAATTATGAAAATCTAACAGTCGAACGCATTGGAAATGCTACTTTAAAATTAATGGCGTTGGTTCCAGAGGAAAGTAGCATTTTTACTCTTCAAAAACTACATAATGAACATTCTTACGCAAAATGCAGTGCAGCTAAAAATCCAGCTTTAACTAAAATCGATCTCTGGACATTTTATTATAGCTTTAGGAATGAACATATATCATTTATGTATCACATATTGGAAAACGGTATTTTGAACATGTGGGAACATCACGAACTACTTCATTACTTTACACATATATTAGAGGCAAACACTAAATACGAGGAATCCAGACCTAAAACTGTAACCATGAAAATGAAAATTCACACGATTTTTTTGGTGTTAGGATATTCACTTCTCGGGTCTTTTGCAATTTTACTAATAGAAATTATTTGGTACCTTATAACTACAATTTACACAACATTAACTCAACTATATAAAAAACAGAAATCATCCAGTGTGGTCCCCTTTAATGATTCTGATAACGTAATTAATGCCTAATTGTACTTGTACACATAGTCTGTAGTGCATCTGTATTTGTCTCATATTAGTAGACTACTGTGCGGATTTATTTTGAGGTATTTTTTACAAGACATATAGATATATAAAAATTAGATGGCTAAATTTATTGTTTCTGGGACTCAGACTTCAGATTGTTTTAGGTTCGTGTCTTACCTTCAAGTCGCTTTAAATTATTAATAGACCATAACTAAGTAGTTGGGTGGAATGGTGAAAAACCTGGTTTGTTTGTCGTTTGTTCTAGGAATGCTTTGTAATGGAGTTATGGAAATCGGGGCGATTACTTGTTTTCGCCCTGAGTTAGGTTTGGTTAAGACCTAATAACTTTGAGAAGAGTGTCAGACGGTACATTTCTCGATATCATACTTAATGTTTGCCACTCTGTTGCCAGGAAAATATTACAAACAGTCGTCCAACTTTGTGGCTGTGTCTAATATAAAATAAGAGCAATTTAACTTTTATTATGTGCTCGTTTTACAAGCATTCATTACAAAAGGTGTCAAACATCGAAAATATTTTCAATTAAAAATATCTGAATCATTTTTTTCCGTAGGTCGATTCTTAAAGTGTCAATGAGAACGATATAATATTTAATAAGTGTTCCAGTTTTAACGTATCAATCCTATTTTTCAATTCTGACTCCAGATTTCAGTCCAGGACTTGACGTTGCAGTTCGGATGGTATGCGTATTTGACAAAGTTGTTATTCCTAACATATTGATTATTAAATGCAAATTAATTTAAAATTGTAAAATGTATTTGTTACTTTCTGAACTCTTATGTTTATATATCAATCTAATATTAACTTTCGTTTTAAAATTAAGATTTTATATAACAATTTTAAAACTGTATACCTATTAGAAGTATATAAACAGAAAGCTGACTTTGTTGTTAGGTTCACCAAAATTATTTACTACAAGATCAACAATTTGATAGACACCATATTAAACACTGAGCATTGCTATTGACGCCTACAACAACCAGACGTTTGTCAAAAAATTCAATGTCAAAGTCAAAGATTTTAATTAATTATAGGGGTTTGTATTGATTTCTTCAGTTCCATTCAGATTACTACAGTTGTGCAGACTTCTGAGTGGTATCATAATTCCTAAACAATGTTCAATTCTTGTTTTTGGGTATTAGCGTTGTGTTATTTCGTTTTCAATATTGAACTTGTCTTTTGTATCCGAAATTTGTCACTATTCAACAACTGTGATTTTAATCTTGTCATATTCTACAAATCCCCATGGAGTGATGAGGTTTTGAGATCCAATCAAAATTATCAGCCATGGACAATCATTGCTTCTAAATTTAATGTCTACCGAAATAAAATATGTCGAAAAAACCCGACAGCAACGACAAATTTGACCAACAGTCACTGCAGCATTAACATAGCTTTGGAACCAGACAAGGCACTTAAATATTTTCAAATAGAAGAATATTTTGGGTCAGAAATAAGTCGTCGCTCAGCTCAGTTTATATTTATATATGATCAATTCAAATGGGGAAGCATTCACAATTTAAAAAATTTCCGCTTCTACAAATTGGAAGATGCGTCTGTAAATGGCATTTATTTTATCGGTATAAGAAATCTCACTGATTATTCCACTTACACTGTAGAATTGTACAAAGACAATGTTAGATTTATTGGCATTGAAGATAACATCACTGAAATCAATTGGATAAAAATATGGAAAGATCACAATGGACATGCTCATGGAAATCATCTCGCTGTCTTTGATGAACGCTTAAGCGCTTATAAATCCGCCATGACGACAGAATGTATTCATTCCACATACAAGTTGATTAGACTATCTGCGGACTGTGCACCTTTATATAGAACAGTAGAAACAATTGCTGATAAATTCAACTTTTCGACAGTCTACCTAAAATCATCGGAAAGGTATTCCAATGGTTTTGTTAAGTTAAGAGCTTCTTCCCGCATTAATGTGGAAGAAAGGAAGAGATTTGAAGGTTTTTTTGTTTACCATTGGAACTTTAATCTATTATATCACAAAACTATTGATTTCATTGTTATCTATTGCGAAAGCGAGGAATCATTTTTAGATGTACCTCTGTCTGTTCTGGCAGAAAATACATTTGACTCAACCAGCTGGGTATTGTTATTCCTCTTCTTTCCTCTGGCTAATGCTATCTATATTATTAAACCTGGTACCTTTGTAAAGTGTTTAAACCGTATGGAAACGATTTTAGTGTCAACATCCGCAGTTCTATTTCGCCAATCTTCGTCAATTTATAAGAAACACATTATATCTTGTGCTGTACTATTAATGGCCATTGTTACCACGACTCTGTATGAAACCTACATAACTGGCAATGCCATTGTCCCACCGAAAAAGAAACAGTTTGACAATTTTAAAGAATTGATTGCTAGTAGATATAGAATTATAACACAAAAAGGCTACAGTTTTGATGAGACGTTGAAGATAAAAGAATTATTTTTTCAAAATGGCATTTTAAACCTTCCAGACATAAATAGCGGCATGTATTTATGGGACTGGACCAAAAAATACAAGGCACTGGACTACAGAATGAAACAATATACTTATGAAAGTCTAACTGTAAAGTTACTTGGAAATACTACTTTAAAACTAATGGCAACAGTGCCAAAAGAAAGTAGTGTCTTCACTGTAGATAAGCTTCATAAATTACATTCACACGCAAAATGCAATGCTGTAAAAAAGCCATCCTTCACAATAACTGACATGTGGTCATTTTATCATGCATTCAGACATGAACAGCAGTCATTTATGAGTAAAATGTTGGGAAACGGTATTTTGGACATGTGGGAGCAGCATCAAAAACTGCATTACTTAGCACACAAATTAGACGCAAACACTAACTACGAAAAATCAAGACCTAAACCACTCACAATGAAAATGAAAATTCACACGATTTTCTTAGTGTTGGGACATTCATTTCTTGGATCTTTAGCAGTTTTACTAATAGAAATTATTTGGTACCTTAAAGGTACATTTTTTAAAAGATTAAGTCGATTATACATCAAGGTGGAATCAACAGCTACGCTCAGAGTTTAACCAGCCAGTAATGGATGGTAGCTACTTGGCTAGGGAGCAACGTAATGGTTATTGGACGACTAAATTGAGAAGCGGCTTGTTTGGCAAAAGTGTGTAAAAGTCAGAATCAGGATAAAAGGTCTACCCAAACTAGTACTAACTTCTTAATGGTATTCAGTGCACGGTCCATTATCATGGATCAGACTATCTGTGGACTGTGCACCTTTATGTAAAACAATAGACGCAGTTGCTGTATTCAATTTCTTTCTAAAATCGATGGTTGAAAGTATTTTAGGGGTTTTTATGAATTAAGAAATTCTGCCCACTATTTTGTAGAAAGGTGTAACAGGTATGCCAATATTTTTGCACGTCAGCTTTATAACGTTGTCCTAGGTAATAAGTTAGATTTAAAAATATTTCAATTTCAAACTGCTTCTCTAACAATTGTTTGTATGCAACATGTCCTTTATAATATATTATATTATAGGCCATTATATGTAATATCAATTGATTAAAATTTTGAGTCAACAGCAGAGTATATTTTGAGTGGAAGATTAGGATTTGTGATGTCATTTAAACAATAAAAGGAACTTATTGCCATTCTAAATTATGTTATTTCTACATTCTTCGGAAACATACTTCAGTGATTACGTCAAAGCAGCTCATCGACGGAAATAAATTCTATTTTCTCTTTTTACATTTATTTTTCTTCCATAAGCTGCTTTTAGAGGTAGTAGCTGATTTATTATTTTACTTTCATTATTAAATGAGAAACTAAATTGCTATCATTAATGATCCAGATAATTAGAAGTAGTCCAGCTTATTACTGGAACTAGAAAGTATGAGAGCAATAACAAGGACACGGTACTTTGCTCCAGTTATCATAGCACGGAATGTTTGCTCCTGTCACATACTTTGCGTGACAAATAGCCCCATATTAAGTTTGTTGATTTACCCATATGAATGGTTCATAGCCTTCTAGCTTTCTTACATAAATTGTATTACTCATGTATATTTGACAGTTTATTTCCTTGGTAGGTTATTATACAAAGCCTGAGAAAATATAATTTAAAAAAATATTATATAACAATTAAACGGTCATAAATTGCTCCAAATTGTTGAAATGTTGGAAATAAACTAAGATAAATGATGTCCTAACACACAGATACAAAGGGACAATAATTTTATACCCAATATGATTATATTTATAATCCTATTAGCTATTAAATTATTCTACTAGGAAGTTTTTCAACAAGAGATTTGATGATGTTAAATCTATAGGAAAGACAATGTGAATGTCAGCACATTTAGAATAACAATATTAAAAAGGTAAGAATAATAAAAAAGTCAAGTTAAGAAAGAAAATCTACAAGCCCTTTGCTTTAGTCTATTTTCCACTGCTAATCCATTGATATTTTATGGATACTTTCTATTTGTTTCTATTGACTTCCAAAGACTGGAAACGTAGACTGGATTCCTGGAAACATAGACAATGGAAATACTACATTTCCAGATTTGGTCTCATTAGTGTCACCTTCATTTGTATCAACACAACCCAAACCCACAATTTCTCCTCGTGTGCCGAGTTCTTCGGAGACTGCTTCGGAGTTCGGAGACTGCATACGGTTTGAGACGCTCAGGTAACCATCACAACATCTAGCGTATCTCCTTCGATATTCTCCTCCTCTTTTGCACTGATTGCTACACTGATTCCTGAATAAAATCCTTATACCAGTTAATGTAAAAATACTATTATAAAAACAATCGGTCACAATAAGTCATCTATAATTTTCCATGGTGGCATTGTAGCAGTTTTATTTTGTGAAAAACTGAACATCAGGAAAATGAAAATTTCCTTATTATGTTATATACTATTAAATTTTGTCACAATCACTCAGCTTAAAAACTTAAGTTTACGCCCTCTTGACATAAAAAATGAGAGATTAAATGTTGTAGAAATAATTAAACTCCGTTTGTGTGATTGTGTGTAAATTCTATAGTTAGTGACAACTTTCTGGAAGCATAATCCTGACTGCTGCTCATTATTTTCTGTAAAAGGCCGGAATTTATATCTACACAAGTACAAATCCAAACAGATCGAGTTATAAAATAGTAACATCGATGTAGTGTTATTGTAACTTCTACAGAGAAATTCACATTAGTATATTGGATTCAAAGTAATTTTCAAAGAAATTTAAAGTGTTTTCCTAATACTTGCATTTGCCTTTTTCTTGTAATTTGTAGTATATAAACCACCTTAATCCTGTCGCTCTTAGAACAAGAAAGCGAATTTTTTGTTAGCTTTCATTGTTTTATTTCGCTTGGTTACTTCAATTTAAACTCACCTTTCTGGTCCCGGCTAACACTAAAAATTTCATGAGAAAGAAAGTATTTACTTCTGCTGTATACATGCCGAAATATATTTTTTGTTCCGTTCCACATTACTTCGGCTAAAACAATAGTTATGTCGAAAGCACATTATTCATTCCTGTGTTGTAAAGGCTTTAAGCGTCAAAAGAATTGACTGAATCAGTAAATAATTGTTATTCACTTTCGTTGCTAAATCTTCCGCTGCCAATGAGGATTCCAAATCCGTATACCGTACATGCTTATTGCACGAAAAAACAATACACTTAATTTAAACATGTGATAAAATAGACATACTTGTATTAACATTATTTTATTATACATTAATTTATTAATTATTTATTTAATAATTTTTAAGATTACCCCAGATAATTTTGTTTCCGGTAATGTAATAAAACAATGAGACGATGGTAGCATTAAGCCTTAATGTTATGTTATCATCTGCAGTTTTATTTTGCCAGTCTTACGTATATATAAAAAAGCATAATTTATCAGGGCTGTTCTATAAATGATAATTACCGTCAGGTGTCTATATAAAATCCATTTAACGGGAAACGTTAGCGTCCTCAACTAAAGGAAATTATTTAAAATTTATAAGAATAGATACAGGTTGTAACTCAATTAGAATCAAAAAGGTTACCACTAAAGTAATTATTTTCAATATGAAAATTCAAACGATTGTCTTCTTGGAAGCTCAGTTCTTGTATCTGTCGTAATCTGTCTATGGAAAACATTTGGAAGCTTAGAGAGGTACATTTCCCAAAGAATTAAACCGGCTAAATATAAAGTTGAAATTATCAAATGTCAATCCCAGTGAAAATTTTGATGCTTGAAACAATCAGTTAATTACTTCAAAAAATTAAATTGTGAAATTGTATTGCTAGTATTAGCAAAAATGTATCTATAACAAGTACATCCCCTTCCTGTATTCCGCTATGAATAGTTATGATTATGATAATGTAATTAATGCGAATTGCTAAACGGTTTTACTGAGTTGCTTACATATAGGTAAGTACTTATTCATGTGTATATATTATTTTGATATTGAAATATATTCCATAGATGGGCAATGTGAGGAGATAAATAAATAAGAAGGTATAATTCAACGTACATATTTATTGGTATTGTCTGAACTTGAAGCAAACAGAAATCAATAGACAGGTATGTAAACTAGAGGTATTAAATTACATCGGCTGCAGAAAATGTAATTCTTTACTATAGCGTTAACTCGATGTTGTTGTTGGACAAGACATTGCTTAGTCTACATTTAAATTACATTAAACACTTCTCCTCTAGTACCCGACATTACGAGTATTTTTCCTACTCCTCTACTAAGACTTAATAAAAAGTTTGGTCCGCTTTTAATGGTTACACAATTTTCTAGTCCTATCCTGAAATTTATTGGTTTGCTGGCAATTTTAAACTTCTTAATGTATCTGATGTTAATTATGCTTCTTGATGAGTACTTATCTAAACTTTCGATGGAGTGGTTGTACATGTTTGTGATTTTGTTAATCATTATTAATACCATGAACCATCCTATAGTACATAACACACCTGTGAGAAAAAGCTCAAGAGTGATAATCGGATGCATTATCTGACGATGTTCAATAACCATGACATTGGCAATTATTATGTATCTCAAAAGAAAGGACTGCACAGGTGCTGCAAACATTCCAAAAATATATTGACAATACTGTAGAATGTATTTCATAATGTTGGAATACTTTGTTCTAATCTCTGGGGAAATTCGGACGATGTCATCGGAATTATGTGGATGGCTTCCGTGTCTAAAAAGTGAATTGTAAATAAATATGTAATGTCGAGTTTTTAATTATTAAAATGTTTTGCTCTCTTAACTATCAACACAAGCTTAATTATATACTTTTAAAATAACTTACAATAACTCATGTCCAAGAATTTGGAAAAATTGAAATATAAGTAAAAGTATCGCCACCATGATTAAAATTAAACTGAATGCAGCAGTGACCATCCAAAACATTGTTATCGCCATGAATATTACAAAAGTAATACTTTGATATTCTTTAGGCAAGTCACTGTACAAGTATACAGGTTCGTTATAAAATATCAAGTAGAATGATGCAGCCACAAAGCCAAAGCTAGGAGGTGTGGAAAACCAAGGCAATTTTAACAGAAAAAACGATTTCCGATTCTTCGCCACCTTCATGTACATTTCTGCAAATATATAAAATTAGGTAATAAACATTTTGAATAAATTCTGACGAATTAAAACAAATTACTTACTAACCTTCAAAATCCTTGAGAATTACCAAAATATTTTTGGATATTGCTACCATGTCTTCGAACGACTTTATCCAAATGATGAAAATCAAGAAGAATATATTACAGGCTATTGTAGTAACTAAAGATAGGAAATACGACATTGAAACTTCGCCTTTTTTTGAAAATCTGACGAATTGAACAGCCATAGTAATGGATACCATAAACCATAGAGCTGTAATAAAATGAAGTTGAAACTTTTGAAGTTTACTTTTTGTCTTTTGGATTGAAAAATTTTGCTTGTCCCAATAGTAGGGAGATATTTTTAGGAGGTAACCAAAATTAATAACCGTCTCCAATTGTATAAAAAAATCTTCTCGAATCGAATTTACAGTTTTTCGATTTTCTTCGCCGGGATTAGTTGAAAGCGAAGTTAAAGTCAATAACCATTTGGGTACTCCAATTAAAGACATGGTTTTAACAATATTTACTTTAATTCCGTAAAAATTTTGCTCTGTAGTACAAATAATGCTCAATTTTGGTATAAATGTTTCGTACTTCTACATTACTTCGATTCCCTTTCTTGGTCACTTAATGAAAAATCATTTTTCAATATAACGTTGTACCAGATTCGTGAGCTCAATTACATGGTGCAATAGCGAATGACGTGTTAGAAGAAACAGAAGAGAGTAGCTTTCTTATTTAGCACTTAATGCAAAGTAGTATTAAAAGTTATTCTTCTCTACACTACACGAAACTTTCTGGTCACGTTGCACTACCACAATTTCTGCAGAAAAAATCACATTAGTATATTGGACTCGTAGTCAGTAGTATGCTTTCCTTATAATTGCATTGGCCTTTTTCGTGTTACTTGTAATAATAGAAACCACCTTAATCCTGTCACTTTTGGCACAAGGAAGAGAATATTTTGCTGTCCTTAATGCTTAATAGTGATTGTTTGCTTCTATTTAAACAAAGCTTTTCGGTAAAAAAAATCAATGCATGAAAAACTTATAAAGGTTCTTTTTTGACTTTTCCGTTGCCTTTTTACCTATAGCAAAATTAGCAATAAGGTGTTTTTTTGCCTTTTTGGATATTTTAAATTAAATAAATTGCAATTTGTATTTTATATGTTTTAAAATATAAAGAAAATGGCAATAATAATGTCTCACGTGAAAAAGAAAATTGTAACAACCTCAAATTCAATCAATACAGCTTTCACATGTAGCATAATATGGTAAAGCATTCGCAAAAGGGCATAAAAGTGGCAACTTATTTCATATATGGTCGTGACTAACACTTACAATTTCAGAAGAAAGTATTCACTCCTGGTCCTGTTGTATACTTACCACGTCATGTATTTTTCTCTTCCCTTTCGTCGCATTACTTACTTCATCGACTAATATGTAGTAATGGGGAATACACTTCGTTCCTGCCCTGCTTACCGAATTGCTTTTAAAAGAATTGGCTAAATAAATAAACTATTGTTATTGACATTTGCTAAATTTACGTATATATGTGATGGTCATATTTCATAGTTAAAACGAATATCATTTCGTGGCCAACATATCTCTATAAACAATAGAATCTTAATTTTTCTCTTGATGAGGATTCCAAATCCGTATACTGTACATATTGCTTGCCATACAAAACAATGCATGTCGTTTAATTAAAAATAAAAATTCTTTCCATTTTTAAGATTATTTTAATTTATTACATTAATTTATCGAATTATAACGTAACCACTAACTGAAACAAATACCAAATCTATGCACCAAAGTAATTAATTTGAAGATGACAATTTAAACGACTGTCTTAATAATTGTAAACTCAGTTCTTGTCTATCGTAATCTATCTAATAGAAACCATTATGTACCTTAGAGGTAGATTTCATAAATCACTAAACTGATAAAACATCAAGTTGAAATAATCTATTGTAAATCCTAGTGAAAATTCTTATGCTTGAAACAATCAGTTAATTATTTCCAAAAATTAAATCGGTATGACTGAGTTGCTTACAATAATCTTTTGTATAGGTAAGTACCTATTCATGTGTATATTATATTACTTTGATATTGAAATATATTCCATAGATGGGCAATGTGAGGAAATGAATAAATAAGAAGGTATAATTCAACGTATATATTTACAGGCATTTTCTGAACTTAAAACAAACAGAAATCAATACACAGGTATTTAAACTAGAGGTATTAAATTACATCGGCTGCAGAAAATGTAATTCTTTACTGTAGTATTTACTCGATGTTGTTGTTGGACTAGACATTGCTTAGTCTACATTTAAATTATATTAAAAACTTCACCCCTAGTACCTGACATTGCGAGTATTTTTCCTACTCCTCTGCTAATACTCAATAAAAAGTTTGGCCCGCTTTGAATGGTTATACAATCTTCTAGTCCTATCTGGAAATTTATTGTTTTCCTGGAAATTTTAAACTTCTTGATGTATTTGATGTTCATTATGTTTTTTGATGAATACTTATCTAAACTTTTGATAGAGTGGTTGTAAATATTTGTGATTTTGTTTACCATTATCAATACTATGAACCATCCCAAAGTACCAAACACACTTGTAAGAAAAAGCTCTACAGTGATTAACAGGTGCATTTTCTGACGATGTTCAATAATCATGACATTGGAAATTATTATGTATCTCAAAAGTAAGGACTGCACAGGTGCCGAAAACATTCCAAAAACATTTTGACCATACTGTAGAATGTATTTCATAATGTTGGAATACTTTGTTCTAATTTCTGGAGAAATGCGGACAATATCATCGGAATTATGTTGATGGCTCCCGTGTCTAAAAAATGAATTGTAAATTAATATGTAATGTCGAGATTTTTGAATATTAAGGTACTTGAACTCTTAATACAAGTTCAATAATATCGTTTTAAATACAACTTACAATAACTCATTTCCAAGAATGTGAAAAACTTGAAATATAAGTAAAAGTAGTGCCGCTATGATTAAAACTAAACTGGATGCAGCACTGAAAATCCAAAATGTTGTTATTGCAGCTAATATTACAAAAGCATAACTTTGATATTCTCCAGGTAGGTCACCGTACAAAAATACAGATTCGTTATAAAATGACAAGTAGAATGTTGTAGCGATGAAGGCAAGACTTAGAGGTGTGGAAAACCAAGGCAAATTTAGCAGAAAAAACGACCTTCTCTTCTTCGGTATCTTCATGTACATTTCTATAAATATATAAAATTTGGCAATATTTTTTGGAATATATTCTGGCAAATTAAAAAAATTACACAAATAAATACTTACTAACCTTCAAAATCTTTTAGGGTCCCTAATAGATTTTTGGTTATTGCTACCATATCTTCGGAAGACTTTATCCACATAAAGCAAATCAAAAAGAATATAGCATAAGCTAATGTAGTAACCAAAGATATGAAGTACGATATTGATACTTCGCCTTTTTTAGAAAATCGGACGAATTGAACTGCCATGGCAATGGATAACACGAACCATATGATTGTAACAATATAAAGTTGAAACTTTTGAAGTTTGCTTTTCGTCGTTTTAATTGAACAATTTTGCTTGTCCCAATGGTAGGGAGATATTCTCAGGAGGTAACCAAAATTAATAATTGTCTCCACTTGTTTAAATAAATCTTCTAGAATCGAATTTACAATTTTTCGTTTTTCTTCGGCGGGATTAGTTGAAAGCGAAGTTAAAGTCAATAACCATTTGGGTACTCCTATTAAAGACATAATTTTAACAATTATTTATACTTTACTGTCGTAAAACTTTTCCTCTGTAGTAAATGATCAATTTTGGCAAATGTTTCGTACTTATATATTTTCTACATTACTTCGATTCCCTGTCTTGGTCACCTAATGAAAAATCATTTTTAATATTCGTTGTACCAAATTTGTGAGCTCAATTACATGCTGCAATAACGAAGGAAGGGTTAGAAAAGACTCAAGGAAGTAGCTTTCTTATTTAGCGTTTATTGCAAAGTAGCATTGAAAGTTATCATTCTCCACACTATACACGAACCTTTCTGGTCACGTTGCACAACCGCAACTTCTGCAGAGAAATCCAACATTAGCATATTGGATTCAAAGAATATGTTGCTTGTAATTGAAATTGCCTTTTTCTTGTCATTTGTAATATGGAAAACACCTTAGCCCTGTCACTCTTGGAACAAGAAGTAGAATATTATGTTTTTGGCCTTATATAGTGATTGTTTACTTCTATTTAATCTCTTTCCTGTCCCGACCAGGGCATGAAAAAGGCAATAAGGTGCTTTTTCGGCTTTTTTTGCCTAGCAAAATTAGCAAATTTTTTGCCTTTTTTACCTTTTTGGCTATTTTAATTTACATGGAATAAATTGCAATTTGTATGTGGGTTAAAATTTATAAAAAATGGCAATTAATTTCTCACGTGGACAGGTACATTGTAAAAATCTCAAATTCAATCCATACAGCTTTCGCATGTAGCGAATGCTATAGCATTCGCAAAGAGGTAAAATGGCATAAAAAGACAAAAATGTGCCTTATTGCTGGGATAAAGGCAGCTTTTTTCATGTACTGAGACTAACACCCACAATTTCAACAGAAAGTGTTTATTCCTTGTCCCGTTGTATGCTTGCGATACCAAAATATATTGTCCCGCTCCCTTTCACATTACTTCTCCGACAAATAATGTAGTAATGTGGACAAAACTTCGTTCCTGTCTATGAAATTGTTTTAAAAGAATATGCTAAAGGAATAAATAACTGTTATTAACATTGCTAAACTCATAATATCCCTGTAAATAACCAAACACGTATATAGAAATGAGTTTCAGGGGGGGGCGTAAGACTTTGAATAGAAATTTTAAATATATTCGCGCGTTGGGTGAAAATTTTTGCCATTTTTTAACGAAAACGAGTCAAACACAGCCGAAAATGGCAAATCACAATTTTTGCTTTTGTGAGATAAAAATTCCCTTTCTCTTTCATTTCAGGACGGGGAGGGTACCTCTATAAGTCCTTGTAAATAACAAAATCTTAATTTTTCTGCCGACGACGATTCCAAATCTGCATACCGTGCATATTGCTATACAAAATAATGCAAAATACATGTTGTTAAATACTTTTTTTGTGTAGACATTTTTGTGTATTTTTAGCATTATTTATTTTACATTAATTTATCGAATTACAACGTAACCATCATGATCAATTTTGTTTTAGGTACTGAATTAAAACAATGTGACTTAAAAGATATTCTGAAGCAGAAGTGTTATAATATTGGTGTCTCATCTGTAGTTTTATTTTTCCAACGTTGTATTTATAAGAAACACATTCTTCTTTGTCATTATATTAATGGTGATTAACATCTGATCTCTGCATACAATCTGTGTAAAAGGAAATATTATTGTCTCCAATAAAAATTTTTTTTTAATCTTAAAAAATTGATAGCCAATAAATATAGGTTTCTAAATAAAATAGGCTATAAACTTTTTGGAGAAAATACTCTAAAATTAATGGATCTAGTTCCAAATTTACGTTTTTTGGTTTTTTATCGTCGGGAGTAATTGGAAACAAAATTAATGTCATTTATAAATAACCATATGGGTACTCCAATGAAAGACATGGTTTTAAAAATTATATTTACTTTACTGCTCTGTAGTAAATGATCAATTTTGGCAAGTGTTTCGAACTTCTATATATGAATACAGTACTTATATATTCCCTTTCTTGGTCACTTAGTGAAAATACATTTTTCAACATACGTAATACAACATTCGTTAGCTCAATTACATGGTACAATTACGATCTAGGCTTCAGAAGAGGCTAAAAAGAATAGTACTCTTATTTAGCATTTAATCCAAAGTAGTATTTAAAGTTATTATTGTCCACACTAGACGAAACCTTTGGTCACGGGGCACTACCACATCTTCTGCAGAGAATATTCCGTTAGTATATTGGATTCGTATAACATTATGTTTTCCTAATGATTGCATTTTCCTTTTTCTTGTCGTTTGCAATATAGAAACTATACCTTAAACCTATCACTCTTGGAACAATAAAGACTCCTCTTTGGCCTTTCTTTATACAGAATATAGTGATTGTCAACTTCGATTTAATAAAGTCACCTTTTTGGTTCCGACTAACACTAATAACGTCAGAAGAAAGTATTCACTCCTGGTCCTGTTGTATACTTACCACGTCAAAATGTATTTTTCTGTTCCCTCTCGCATTACTTCTTCGACTATTATGTAGTAATGTGGAATACACTTCGTTCCTGTTTATTAAATTGCTTTTAAAAGGAATTAACTAAATGAATAAATAATTGTTATTGACATTGCTAAATTCACGTATATATATAATGGTCATATTTCATAGCTAAAACGAATATCTCTTCGTGGCCAACATATCTTATAAATAACAAAATCTAAATTTTTCTGCCGATGAGGATTTCGTATACCGTGCGGGTGCATATGGCCATACAAAACACTGCATATCGTTTAAATACGTAATAAAATAAATTTTAAAAAAAAATTTTAACATTTTTTATTTTACATTAATTTATCGAATTATAAAGTTATACCACCAAGATCAATTTTCTTATAGGTAATGAACTAAAACAATGAAACTATAGAGATATTCTGAAGCAGAAGTGTTATAATATTGGTGTCATCATAATAATGTAGTTTTATTTTGCCTGTTATATTTATAAGAAACTTTCTTCTGGGACATTAGGCCATTACATTAATGGTATCGTCAGATCTCCTAATAAAATCTGTACATGTAACAGGTGACTTTATTGTATATCCTTTAAGGAAATTTTGCACAAATATTAAAAATTGATTGCCAGTAGATATAGGCTTCTAATTAAAATAGATTATTAACTTCTTAAAAAAATACTCTTAATAAATTAATGAGCCTAGTGTCAAAGGAATGCATGGTTGAGTTTCCGATTATAAGTCTTCTGGCGGATTTCGTCGTCGTGAGAATTCATCGTTATTGTGCTCGATAGATGCCCCACCACTGAAGCAAACGTGAATGTAAAGTCAGTCAAAGCATTTGCAAGTTGCACTGTGATATATTTTCTCTAGGAAAACAATGAAACGATAGAGGTAGCAGTTAGCCGGAGTGTTATGATATTGCTATTATCATCAGCTGTTTTATTTCGACAATCTTCTTCCATTTATAGGATACACATTTTCATGGGACTGTTTTATTGACGGTAATTTTTATCAGGTTTCGATATGAAACCTATATAAGAGGAAATGTTTTGTTCCCCTAAAAGGAAACTTTTCAAAAATGTCCAATATACTATGATTACAATTTTACGCAATATTGATTAAAACAAGAATAACAGCCATCTACAGAATGGTTGCCAATCTGTCACCTTAAGAACGATAAGCTATATTACTAATAAAAAGAAAAAGTCAAATGCAATCATTGGAAAACATACTACGATACCAATTTACTAATGTGAATTTCTCAGCAGAAGTTGTGTAGTGCTGCGACAGTAAGTTTCGTGTTACACGAAACTTGTAATCGTGTAGTGTGGAGAAAAATAACTTTTAGTGCTACTTTGCATTAAATGGGCAATTACCTTAAAACAAAATGCACATTACAAAAAAATAACTCCGATGCTACGCCCTAGTTTAGTACTATCCATACATGGGCTCAGATGCTTTACTCTTAAGAACAGATGTAGGGTTTGGAGCGGATCGCGCCATTTTTATCAGTAGAGGAGTACAGTCAGTAGGGCAGTCAGGGTATTTGTTGGTGGTGAGCACTATGGTACTCCTCTACTGATAAAAATGGCGCGATCCGCTCCAAACCCTACATCTGTTCTTAAGAGTAAAGCATCTGAGCCCATGTATGGTACTATCACATTTTGAAATTCAACTAAAATGCTTATACGTAAATATTTTGAAATTCCACAGCATCTCTGGTAGCCTAGTACATGATAAACGTAGTCGAAGAAGTAAATAAATGCCTCATGAAATGAGCGAACTATATTCCATAAATGAGCAATGTGAATAATTGAATAAATAAGAAGGTATAATTTAACGGATGTGTTTATTGGTATCTTCTTCAGTTGAAACAACCAGAAATCAATACACAAGTAAGTGAACTGGAGTTATTAAATTACATTGACTGTAAAATATGTAATTATTTACTTCAGCGTTTACTCGATGTTGTTGTTGGACTGACAGGACATTGCATAGTCTACATTTAAACGGAATTAAACACTTCCCCCTCACAGCCAGAGCCAGACATTGATAATATTTTTCCTACTCCTCTGCTAAGACTTAATAAAAAATTTGGTCCACTTTGAATGGTTACATAATCTTCTAGTTCTATCCTGAAATGCATTGGTTTGTTAGCAATTTTGAACTTCTTGATGTATCTGATGTTCATTATGTTCCTTGATGAATACTTATCTAAACTTTTGATACAGTCGTTGTACATATTTGTGATTTTGTTTATCATTATCAATACCATGAACCATATCAAAGTACCAAACACACTTGAGAAAAAGCTCAAGAGTGATAATCGGGTGCATTATCTGACGGTGTTCAATAACCATGACATTAGCAATTATTAAATATCTCAACATTAAGGACTGGAGAGGTGCAGGAATCAATCCAAAAACATTTTGCCAAAACTGTAGAATGTATTTCATAATGTTGTAATACTGGGTTATAATCTCTGGAGAAATGCGGACGATATCATCGGAATTATGAGAATGGCTCCCGTGTCTAAAAAGTGAATTAAATTGTAAATATGTGATGTCGAGGTTTAATTATTAAAAACATTGCTCTCTTAATACAAGCACAAAAATATAGTTTTAAAACGAACTTACAATAACTCATTTCCAAGAATGTAAAAAACTTGAAATATAAGTAAAAGAAGTGCCAATATTATGAAAGCTAAACTGGATGCAGTACTGAAAATCCAAAAATGTAGTAACGCAACTAATACTACAAAACCATAATTTTGATATTCTCCAGGTAGGTCATGGTACAAAAATACAGATTCGTTATAAAATGACAAGTAGAATGTTATAGCCACAAAGCCAAGACATGGAGGTGTCATAAACCAAGGCAATTTTAGCAACAAAAACGATCTCCGATTCTTCGCCACCTTCATGTACATTTCTATAAATATATAAAATTTGGTAATATTTTTTGTAATATATTCTGGCAAATTAAAACAAATTACACAAATGAATATTTACTCACCTTCAAAATCTTTTAGGGTAACTAACAGATTTTTGGTTATTGCTACTATGTCTTCGGAACACTTTATCCATATGATGGAAATCAAGAAGAATATAGCATAACCTATAGTAACAACTAAAGATATGAAGTACGATATTGAAACTTCGCCCTTTATTGAAAATCTGATGAATTGAACCGCCATGGCAATGGATAGCACGAACCATAGGGATGTAGCAAAATAAAGTTGAAACTTTTGAAATTTGCTTTTCGTCTTTTTAATTGAACAATCTTGCTTGTCCCAATTGTAGGGAGATATTTTCAGGAGGTAACCAAAATTAATAATGGTATCCACTTGTTTAAATAAATCTTCAGGAATCGAATTTACAGTTTTTCGTTTTTCTTCGGCGGGATTAGTTGAAAGCGACGGTAAAGCCAACAACCATTTTGGTACTCCAATTAAAGACATGGTTTTAACTATTATTTTTACTTTACTACCGTAAAATTTTGTTTTGTAATACAAATAGGGATCAATTTTGGCAAGTGTTTTCAAACTTCTATATATATATAGAGTACTTATCGATTGGCGTTCTTGGTCACTTAATGAAAAGACATTTTTCAATATACATTGTATCACATTCTTGAGATCAATTACACGCTGCAATAACCTATGAGGTTTCAGAAGAGACTCAAGAGAGTAGCATTCAAATTTAGTATTTAATGCTAAGTAGCAATAAAAGTTATTACTCTACAAGAAATTTTCTGGTCACGTTCCACTTCCACAGCTTCTACAGAGAATATAGCATTAGTATATTGTATTTAATGTTTTTCTTTACAATTGTAGTTGCCCTTTTCATGTTATTTGAAATATAGAAACCACCTTAATCCTGTTATTCCTGGAGCAATAAAGAGTTTTTTTTTGTTGAGTTTCGCAGTGTTTGCCATGTAGTCTACTTCGATATAAACTCACTGTCTCGTCCCAGCTAGCACTAACAATTTCAAAATAAAGGATTTACATATTATGTTGTATGCATGCGATACCGAAATATATTTTCTTGTTTCCCTTCTTATAAGGTGAGTGTACAATAGAAGTGCCTTCTACTGTACATATTATGTAGTAATGTGGAAAACACTCATGTTTATTAAATTGTAAAAGTAAAAGATTCGACTAAATAAATAAACAGTTGTTATTGACTTTCGTTGCTAAATCCACGTATATATATATGATGGTCATATTTCATAGCTAAAATGAATAACATTTAGTCGCCAAAATATCCCAATAGAAAACAGAATCTTAATTTTTGGCTGCTAATGAGGATTGCAAGTCAGTATAGAGCATAATATGACGATATCTCCCAAACAATACACGTAATATGTAATAAAATATACCTTATTTCTTACATTTAATATTTTACATTTTATTATACACTTTTAATTTATCAATTTTAACGTAAACCTTGGGATTCATTTTCTTGTAGGAAAACAATGAAACGATAGTGATAGTGTTAAGCCGGAATATTATGATATTACTATTATCATCTGCAGTTTCAGTTTTGAAAATCTTCTATTTATTCAACCATACCAAGAATTAAGAAGAAGCACTTATTACTACGGATGATCAGTGTACAAAATTTACCACTTTTTAGCCTTCTTTACCATCACAGTGGTAAAAATGCACTTAATGGTAAAAATGCATTTAATGGTAAAAATGCATTTAATGGTAAAAATGGTAAATTTTAGTGATTGATTACACAGCTGAGTACAGATACACTAGACTTCCTAAAATATAAGTTTTAAAACTTTATTTTCTATGAAATATTTCCAATTAGCCCCTTAATCAATTAAATTAATCATATTTATTTGATTGTATCCTAAAAGTTATAAAAAATGAAGAAAGATTGTATTTGGTATCGCCCATTTAAATTTGATGCTAATTTAATTGCATCTAATTTCTCAATAGGCAAATAACGGCTATTAGTGAATCCAATTCTGATTGTTGAACACTTATCAATTTGTAACAACAATGATCATCTGCTAAGCTATTTCATACTTTGGCACCGAATTTTATTCAAAATTCAAACACGAAATTTAAATGAAACTATTTTTTACCATTTTTACCATTTATACCACTTACCACTACTTTTCAGGTTGTGGTGTTTAACGTTAAATACCATTAAAAACCACTTACCACTGGTAAGTGGTATATGGTATTTTGTACACTGAGGATGATGAGTAGAATATGCAGCCCTGAAATACAAAATGAAGAGATTAATTTATGACACTATATCACTCAAAATTTTTTGCAAAAATACTGTAAAATTACTATATAGTATACAGCCCGCTATAATGCTTTAAAAATTTATCATTGTAAAAACTATAAACTTGCTATTTGTGTCTACGGGTCCGTAGGCGAGAGAGAGTTCCCAGGGACCGGCAGCAATAAATAAAAAAAATAAATAATAATCACAGTCGTATGCTTAATTACGTTGTATAATAAGGAATAAGGCTTAAAAAGTGAGTAGCATTAAAAGTTGCTTATTTTCTACACTATATACACAACTTTCTGATCAAAGGGGAATTCTACAACATATACAAAGAAATTTATTGGGTTCCAAATATATTTTTCATTTAATTGCGATTACCTTTTCCTTGTCATAATATGTGCCTTAGACAGTTGACAGACAACACCCACCGTATTCCTGTCGCTTTTGAAGCAATAAATAGAATGTTTACCGAAATATTTTTTTTGATCCTGTTTACATTATTTCTGCAAAAGTAATAACGTGGAAACTTGATATTTCCATGTTTATTAGATTGTTTTAAAAAGCAAAAGTACTGACTAAATAAATAAATAATTTTTATTGGCTTTCATTGCCTAATCCACATACATACTTAAATGTAATAGAATACAAGATTTTCGCTATAAGATTATTCCATAGCCAACTATATCTTCATTTTTGTTTGGATTCCTACATTAATCCACCAACTCACTAATATGTCGATTTTAATGGTTGCTAATGCCAGCAAGCTTGTTCATATCAACTAATTTACTTCACACACTAAGAATTTCACAAAATGTCATTCTCCAGAGGCCATTTAAACTTTTGAAAGGAATTTATACTAAACATTATTAGTACATACTGCGAAAACATGCTGTAATAGCTTATAGTTGAATTTATTTTATCGATCGAAGAACTATGGATTGGTTGTTTATAGTTTAAATGCAACTTACATCAAATCAGCACATCAACGGAAATAAATTCTACGTTCACATACCATAAGATTATTTAAGAGGTATAGGTAGTTCAGTTTATTACTAGAACTCTAACGTTCGAGAGCCATCACACGATATCTAGCTCTAGTTTAACACAGAATGTTTGCTCCTGTTACATACTTCGTATGACCAATAGCCCGATATAAAGTTTGTTGGATTACTCATAAAATCAATCATAAAGCCTTCTGCTTCACTTACATAAACTGTGGTTACTGATGTCCGAAAGTAGCAGAAAAAATGAGGTCGATATTGGTTGGCAGTGTTGCCAGATTATCGTTTACCTAACGAGGATTTTACAAAGCTAAGCCAACCAAGACCAAAGGTTAGCATTATTAGCTGTGTCTGAAAGACATTTGGTAGTATAGTTAAGTTTCAATAATTTCTCATACTATTATGCCGATATAGATATTATATGCAACAGTATTAGAATAGATACAACTAGTAGAAACACCAATTCGCCGAAAACCATAATTGTATGACCATTAAATCATCACAGTTATTATGTAATTTTGCGGGAGCAATGCACAAAGGCACCATTAGCAGGCAAAAAGCGAATTTTATCTAAAAATTGAACTCTTGATATCACTCTTACATTTATTATGAAATGAATAACAGATGCTTAAAGCATTTAACTGTGAATTATTTAGTCATTTGAACCAGTTGTGGCCATGTAATAAGCATTGTAATTGCAACCAAAACTTTGTCTCCCATTTAAGATCCATTGGAAATTTTGACTTAGGTTTTAAAAACAATCGAAAGCTGTCGAAAACCCAAAATCATTTTTAACGCGTAGGCCTAACATCTGAGGATTAAACTTACTTGAAACAAAAGTGCCAAACCGTGCCAATTCAGAGAAATTTTAAGTCAAAAATAAACGATAAAATGTGAAATTACCCGACATCCACTTAAAATGTGCTCGACAGCGTGTCACAAGGTTAAATTAATTTACAACGATGTTATTTCAGAGCCGGCCAAGCATTTATAATGGCTATTGGTATCACAAAAGTCAAAAAACAAGAACATGTCACTTAAACCTTCACTTTTCTTTGAGCGGTATATTATTGGTTAAATATTATTAAATATGCCGATCTGAAGTTACAAATTGTCTAAATTTGTAACTTCTATATATAAAACGTAATTTGGGACAAAATAGTTAACCTTAATATGATTTGTCGGATGAGTTACAAGGTGCCTTTCGGGTAAAATGCCGAGAAAAAGTATCTACATTAAATGGTCCTAATATTAACTTTCGGCAGCTGGGTTATATCACTGTTCGGTCTAACAAAACAGTTTTATCGCCTTCCTTATACATGAGTTCGCTTTTGGGTAGCCTAAGGTGCCTATGTGCAATGGTACGCCCAATGCAGATAACCGTTTTAAAACTCTATTTTGACTGTGTCGCACTTTTGGGCACAAATAGGACATGTTTTCTTACATAGTTCTAATAATCTTTTATCGTAATCACTTGTGCATTTTCTAATCAATTAAGTACAGTAAATCGAAGTTATTGTTGAAATGGATATGGATGTTTTTTTATTCGAGCCTAAATAAATAGGTAAGGGGGGCATCTGAAGCATTGGTATACTCGTATTGTTTTCAAAAGAGCATAATTTAATAATCTTGTGGCATGATATCTTTGGTCTACTATTTTGGGCACAAAATAATGCCCCAAAATTTAGTATTTAGTACAAAACGAAATTTAGTAAACAACTCAGTATTTCAACTGACTCAACATGTATTGAGAAATAAGACTTGTGGGCCGAAATTTGTATTATTTTTACTGAAATGAAAACAGAAGATTTTTAACTACTAAAATAATTTTGATAATTGATGTTTCAATATCCTCTTTTTAATACAACGGTTTTTGTACAAGTAGCCTACCAGCACCGCGTTTGAATTTCCAAATATTACTAAATTTTTCAAAACAATTTTGATTTATTTTTTAAAATGTGCTAACACCAACCCAGGGTGGAGTTCATTGTTTATATATATTTGATGGTTTAAAATAGGTGAATGTGCGGATTTTATTTGGAGGTTTTCCCTACAAGACAGATCGATACATATTTAAATAGATTTTATTGCTTTACATGAGGGGGGACTCAAACCGCAGATTGCTATTATACTATCATAGATTCGTGTCTTAAGTCTCTTTAAATTAGTAAACTAGAACTACGAAGTTAAATGGAAAACATGGCTTGTTTGTTCTAGGAATGCTTTGTAATGGAGTTTGCTTAGATAATGGGATTACTTGTCTTCGTCCTGTCCATATCCATTGGTATACCATGGCCGAATACAACTTGAGTTACGTCGTAATAACTTTGAGAAGAGTGTGGGACGGCATATTTCTTAATATCATACATAATGTTTGCTATTTTGTTGCCAAGAAAATATTACAAACAGTCGGCCAACTTTGCCAAGCTTTGTGGCTGTGTCTAACATAAAATAAAGGCAATTTAACTTTTATTATATTTTATGTGAGCTGTTCATAAGCATTTATTACAAAATGTGCACAAATATCGAAAACATTTTCAATTAAAAATCTCTGGATCATTTTTTCCTTTGCTCGATTCCTAAAATATTTATGGGAAAATATTTTTAACAAGTGTTCCACTTTTAACTTATATCATAGACCTTATTTTTTGATGGAATATTCAAATCCAGGACTTGACGTAAATTGATGTTGCAGTTCGTTTGGTATTTGACAAAGTTATTCTTAATATGTTATCTATATAATTGGATTTAAATTTATTTAAAATTTTAATACGTATTTTGACGCAGAATTTAATCCGCGCTTCGGGAATTCTTATGTTTATACACCAATGCAATATTATTTCGTTTTAGAATTATTTCTTGTTTTTGCAAATTGTGTATTTATAATTATAAAATGTTAAAATTGACATATGGGAGTTCCATTTCGGATTCTGTACAAGAACTAATTACCAAGATTTTATGCAAAAATTTAAAACTGTATATCTAATAGAAGTACACAGAGAAGTGGCTTAATTCAGCGTTATTTTCTACTTCAAAATAAACAATCAGATTCTAACTGAACGACCAACTAAATCGTCATACTCCAACTGACATACCTATAATCACACAAAACATTTATCAATCTTGATTTTCTCCAAACTATTTGGGAGGTTTATTGACCTCAATTACTCACAGAGATCCTGCCAACTTCAGAGTAAGAACAAATTTTTGCTACATAACACAATTCGCACAATGATGTTCAATGCTCGTTTGTACGTATTTCTATTCTCGAATTTGCTGTTCAATTTTGAGTTTGTCTGTTGCGTCCGAAATTTGTCACTGTTCAACAACTGTGACTTTAATCTTGTTATATTTAACAAATCCCAATGGACTGATGAGGTTTTGAGGTCCAATCAAAATTATCAGCCATGGACAATCAATGCTCCTAAGATTAATGTCTATCGAAATAAACTTTTTAGAAAAGATCCTAACGCACCGACAGATTTGACCAACAGTCAATGTAGCATTAAGGAGGCCGTCTGTACAGACTTGCCGCATTATTTTCCAGGTGTCGTATTGTAGATTAACAGTGCAGAGCTCAGAAATTGAACTTCTTCAAGAAGTTTGGAAATCTCTCGAAATGGCGCATGGGGTCAATGAGTTTGGACTACGGGAGGATCGTAAAAATATAGCTCCTGCCCCGGAGGAAAGTGTGGACTGTTGTGGCCTCGCTCTGGTCCTCCACCACACCACTCCTCCGTGCGATATCGCGATATGAATACAACAACACAATCTAACCACATTTGATTTGTTTGTATTAGACAAAATGGCAAAGTGAAGCCATTTCACATACACATAACACGCATCGTATAGCCTCATGTATTAAAACTGCCACCAGTCGTATCTGGATTTTTATAATGCTTGAGCGGGTCCATTGCATGTTGAAAATTCTTATAGGTTAATTTCGTCCCATTTAACCATTAAGATTTACACCATAGAATAGACCCGCGCAAACATTATAAAAATCCAGGTACGACTGGTGGCAGATTTAATACATTGGGCTATACGATGAGTGTTTTGTGTGTTTTCACACCTCATCAAACCAAGACTTCCTGAATTCCATTATTATTAAGTGGTGTGCAACACCGCTTTATAGGAATGCCTGATCTGTCTCTCTGTCCGTCCGTCTGATTTTCTGTTAGCACGGATAACTCAAAAACGGTTTGGGATAATCAACCCAAATTTACTGTACGTGATGTAGGGATGAAAAGCAAGGTCGAGTTCGAAAATGGACTAAATCGAACACACCCCTTGCCTGTGGGCATGGTCCAAATATTTAAAATTGTTGTAACTTTAGTTATTGACAATGTAGAACGTCATGAGATATTTCGCTCGAAAAGACTATTTGTTAAACCATGTCAAGGTCAAGTCACACGTATAGAAAGGTCAAAGGTCATTGGAAAAATTCACTAAAAACGACAATAAAAACGGTTTGAGATAATTAACTCAACCTTACTATGCGTGATGTAGGGATGAAAAGCAATGTCGAGTTAGAAAATAAAATAAATCAGACACACCCCCTGCCTGTGGGCGTGGTCCAAAAATTAAAAATTGATGTAACTTTAGTTATTGATATTGTAGAACGTCATGGGATAGCACGTTCGAAAATTTTATTCGTTAGGCCATGTCAAGGTCAAAGGTCATTGGAAAAATTCACTAAAAACGTCATGTAACGTCAGATAATTAGTTCAATTTTTTATGCAATTTCACACCACTTTTTTACATCTATTTGGTCATGGTTTATTATTTCACTAGGACTCCACAGTACTAATTCTGAATTTAAAAATGATTACGCATATTAAGGTTCAGGGGTGGTTCAAAATACGGGGAAATTCAATGAGGGGCAGGTTCTAGACTTAAATTTTTTAAAATTATTGCAATTAGATTTTTTTAAATGCAACTATATCAAAAATCCAGTAACTCCCTTTTGTCCCTGGATAGCCCACGATTCCAAAAATGCAAGTCCTATAAAAATCGGACTAAACCGAAGCAGAAGAGAAATTGAAGCAGATGAAAAGATGTTATGATGAATTTTAAATGCAATGGAGGTTGACCCTAATTGCTGCTGATGGATAATCCGAGGGCATAAGTCAACGCAATTCCAAAAACTAGATTCTAGGAAACGGGGAACTGGGGAAGTGTATTATATTATAAAGATTTCTATACTGACTTATAATAGCATTTCCATCAATGCATTGGCAATAATGTTATTGTTATTACTATTTTTGAAGTTGGCATCCTTTCTGGTACTCTTCTTGTACTATGATCGCCAAATAACTTTGGACAATAAGATTGAAGAACAATAAAACCGATAAGAATACATAATAGGCGAGTTCGCGTTTCAGTGAGCACGAACAAAGGTGCTCGTTGAAGCACGAACTCCTGTATTTTTCATGCTCACTGATGCGCAAACTCGCCTATTATATTTTCTTATCGGTTTTATTATTCTTCAATCTTATTGTCCAAAGTTATTTGGTGATCATAGTAATAGTCACTGACTTGTCCAATTTACTTCCTCCGCCAAACTCGATGTCAGATGGTAGACGGTTAGTTTGTGTTTTGTGAGTATTAGGAAACAATAACATACATTCATAATATCGCGCACAATCTGACGTCATTTCTAACGGTCATACCATTGAGGCACCTACGAACGGATGATCGAACTCACAGAGCGAGTTAATTGTACATATTTACATGTAATTATTTTCGAAATTTATTTGCGATGCAGGGCCAATTCTACATTAGCTAGGGTGTCATGCGAGAGGTCAAAAAAAAGATAATCTAATGACTTGGTTACTCAAAGAGGCGGATTTTGGATATCCGTTTTGGGAAAGCCGTAAAGATAACCTTTGCAAGTGTCCTCACAGTTAGCGATCTAAATAAAATTTTGAAATTTCCCCTTTTGAGTAACCCCAAAATGCGATTGGCTTTTTTTAAAGCTATCATTCGTCTTTGTAGCTAGCGTAGATTTGGAGAATCGTTGCAGAGTATGAGACCTAGTCGAGCATGATTTTAAAACATGAAAAACGGCACTCTTAATATAGTTTTGGAACCAGACGAGTCATTGGAATATCTAGGAGAATATTTTGGGACAGAAATAAATCGTCGCTCAGCTCAGTTTATAATTATATATGACCAATTTAAGTATGAAGACGTTAATATTAATTACTCTAAACCTTTACGTTTACACGCATTGGAAGGTGAGTCTGTAAATGGCATTTATTTCATTAGTATCAAAAATCTCACTGAATATTCTATTTTCACTGTACAATTGTACAAAAACGATGTGAGATTTATTGACATTGAAGAGAACATCACTGAAATCAATTGGATAAAAATATGGAAAGATCTCAATGGACATGCTCATGGAAATCGTCTTGCTGTCTTCGATGGACGCCGAAAGTCTATTCTCGCCATGAAGGCAGAATGTGTTCATTCAACATACATGTTGATTAGACTATCTGCAGACTGTGCACCTTTATATAGAACAATAGAAACAATTGCTGCGAAATTTAACTTTTCGACAGTCTATCTTAGATCACGGAAAAAGGATTCTATGGGTTTTTATACATTCGTAGGTTCTTCCCACATTTATGTGGAAGGCTGGAAGAGGTTTGATGATATTTTTGTTTACGGGTGGAGCGCTAATCGATTTTATTATAAAAACATTGATTTCATTGTTATCTATTGCGAAAGCGAGGAATCATTTTTAGATGTGCCTCTGTTGGTTTTGGCGGAAAATACATTTGACTCAACCAGTTGGGTATTCTTATGCCTCTTCTTTCCTCTGGCTAATTCTATATTAATTTTTAAATCTGGCTCTTGTGTCAACGTTGTAAACCGTATTGTAACGATATTAGTGTCAACATCTGCAGTTTTATTTCGCCAGTCTTCGTCAATTTATAAAAAACACATTCTGACTTGTGCTGTACTATTGATGGCCATTGTTACCACTTCTCTATATGAAACCTACATAACAGGCAATGTTATTGTCCCACCGGAAAGGAAATTATTCGACAATTTTAAAGAATTGATAACTAGTAGATATAGAGTGATAACTCATTACGACTTTGATTTCAATGAGCAGTTGATGATAAACGAATTATTTATTCAAAACGGTATTTTAGAGCTTACTGACATAGATAGCGGTACTTATGGGTACAACTGGATAAAGGAACATACAGCACCTGAATACAGAATGAAGGGATATACTTATGAAAGTCTAACTGTTAAGTTGCTTGGAAATACTACTTTGAAATTAATGACTGTAGTGCCAAAAGAAAGTAGCATCTTTACTCTAGATAAACTTCATAAAGTACATTCACATGCAAAATGTAGTGCTGCTAAAAATCCCGCCTTAACTGCAATTGATTTCTGGTTATTTCAATTCAGCTTCAGACATGAACAGAAGTCATTTATGCACCAAATTTTAGAAAATGGAATTCGGGACATGTGGGAAGATCATCAACTTTTGCATTACTCTACTCTTACATTGAAAGCGAAAACCAAATACCAGGAATCCAGACCTAAAACGGTTACAATGAAAATGAAAATTCACACGATTTTCTTGGTGTTAGGATATTCCCTTCTCGGATCTTTTGCAATTTGTCTAGTAGAAATTATTTGGTACCTAAGAGGTTCATTTCATAAAACTCTACGCGAGCTATACATTAAGACAGAGCCAAAAATTGTGACCAAGGTTCAACTATTTAGTGGGTAGTAGCCAGTAGCTGCGTGACTAGAAGGCAAACGTGGCTTTAGGGCGGCTAAATAATTCAGTATACAGGCATTCTCTAGGACCTATTTATTGTCCTCTAAAACACTACATATGGACTATAGTATTGATAGATTACAATTTCCAATGAACAACAGAGAAATTTGAACATTTGGAGGAACTTATTTTACTTATTATCATCTCAAATTGTATCTTGAATATTTTAGTGGCTAGTGTACAAATTAATATGGATTGAGAGTTTTGTATTGGACGTTTGTAGTTAGTTAAAGTAACTTATATCAGCTGCAAGTAGCACATCGACGAAGATAAATTCTTTGTTCACTTTCTATAGTTTTTTGTTTTCTTCCATACGGTTCTCTAAGAGGTAGTCTAGCTTAATTTGGATCTAGAACAATGACACGAAACTAGACTCCAGTTAACATAACATAACATAACACGGAATGTTTGCTCGTCCTCTCACACACTTCGCATGGCAACTAGCGCGAGTTAGCGAGTTAGCTATAGATGTCGATCATAGCATTCTAGTTCACTTACATACATTGTAGTTACTGATGTATTTCTGGGAATTTGTTTGCGAGGTACAATCCAAAACTCTAACACTCCACATAAAATATTATTATATAAACCCAAATAAAATATTTGATGAAAATTATTTTAAATGTTATAACAATTTGACTCGGTTCTCTGGTATTACATTGGTACGGCTACTTAAACTACTGGTAAATAGACAGTGCCACTGAATACAGTCCAAAAATATGTAATGTAGAAGTTATGCCAATAAATAGGTTGGTGACTTAAGCAGTGAGAACTACGAAACTATCAAAAGTAGAGAGAGCCTGCCTCTCCGGAACGGGAGAAAAAGGAGAAGAATTTACTTTTATGATGAATTTACTTTACTTACTTCTGATGGAAAAAGGCCCTCTGGCCGTTTCCTTTGGTAATTTTAAATTTTCAAAAACACTGTCAAATTATTATTTATATTTCTGGGGACAGTAATAATTATTTTTGACTATAGTTGGTATTAATTACCTAAGGTAAAACTACTAATTTTTTAAGTCATCGTTTCTGCATTTTAAAGGACATTGGATCATAAAACTCCGACCATGTATTAAAACCAGGTATTTATTTCATTGATTTTTCAAAATATTTTAAAAAGTGGCTGATAATTTTTAGAAACTTTTGAAAATTTAAGGTACTGATTGCAGAACGACCAGCAAATCAAATAAGAGGTGAAAGCTTTTAATAACTAATCCATAATTTACAATATAATATAGTTGAATGAAAATGCAAATGTAGGTACCTGATACAGTCATACAAGCCAGACTAAAAACAAGTTGTAACTACAATTGCAACTGGCATTAATAAAGAAAGCTTTAAAATTGTAATCGAGCTAGAGTAAATGTTAAATATTAATCAAAATAAAATTATACAAAATTTACAGTGGCGCGTCCAATTGTGACAGGTCAGGTAACCTTGGCTAGAAAAACCTCCGGAAACTTTTACAACCAAGGTTGTATATTTGTATATTTATGTAATCGGGAAATTGTTTTGGAAATAAATATTACCATCAAACTAAAATAAACGTGAAATTTAATTTTTAAAAACACATTAAATTATATGATTTATTGAATGGTATCTAATCAATTTTAAAAATATTTTTTCATCCTATATAGTTATTGTTGAAGTAAGATAACGTGTCGATTTATAAAGAGATCGCAATGATGGTAATTAGTCGGATTATTTTAAATATTTATCTGTAATTTCAGAATACAACAGATCCCAACAGAACTGTAATGACGGCAAAGAGGGTACATAGTACATTGGTGATTTCGTCGTCGAAAATAACTATTGATAACCCATTTATTATATACGTCTTGAACCTTTTTACTATAAATTAATTAATAAGACAATTAATAACTTAAAAATTAATATTCACCATTTTGTGTATTAAGATCTTTGCTATCTATTAAATGGTCTTATATTAAATCTTATATTAAAAACTGCAAATTACTCATCAATTGGCCAAAATTTTATACCCCGCAACTGTGTTGGTACTTAATCAAGCATGAAGGATACGTGGATAGTGCAGTAAAAAAATGAAAAAAGGGGTAAACTACTGTTATTGGTTTTTCGCTAGTATTTCAACTTAGGAAGGCTTGAGTCACTGATAAAGTATCCGAAAGTCAAGCCACAAGTCACCTATTTATTTCATAATGATTACAATTGTTTTTGTCATTGCGCAGTCACCTTTTGCAAAAATGAAAAAAAACAAACGGCTTGAATACAGTTACTCGCTATCAGCAGAAGCCAGCAAAACGTTTACTTTCAATACATTTCGTAATTTAAAAAGCAATGTTTTATAATATCGGGCATCGGGATCAGTTAATGTATTCGGGCGAGCTAATTTTTAAAGAGTATCAGGAACCCCGTATAGCTTCATTCACACCATCACACCCCAGTACTCTGTGCGACAAACTTGGTTTATAGTAGTTCCTGACTTGCCTTGCAAAGCGGAAAATTTGAAGTTGTTTTAGCTCGCTAGTTGTCTTCTTACCGTTGCATTTTGCATTGACAAGGAATTTTATTTTTTGTTCGAGAGTCTGAAAAATTCTTCCAGTGTTGCGAAAATGTTTTCTTCCCCTAAACGCAAGAAGTATTCAGAGAATCTTTCATCATGGCGAAAAAACCTGAATACCATGTCCAAAAAATGGGCAGCTGCCCTTGCAAATAACATCCCAGGCATTGAACACGATTTGCAGTTTTTGGTTGGGGAAGATAGGAAACCAATATCAGGTCACAAACTGGTACTGGGTGTATGCTCACCTGTCTTTCAAGTGATGTTCAGTGAGCAATTCAAAACGGAAGGAGGAGAAGCAAAGACGACAATTGAAATCCCCGATGTGGATTTCAACGGAATGAGAAACATATTTAATGTAATGGACCATTTTATATATTGCGGACTATTTCTTTGTTTAATGTATTGAAATTCTTTTTCTTAGTATGCTTACACGGGTGAGATGAATGTGGATGTACAAGATGCCGTAACAACAATGTACACTGCCCATAAATACGACATTCAAGAAATGGTCGACCACTGCTCTAATATACTGAAGAGCAATCTGTCAGCTCAAACTTCTGCCACAGTCTACCAAGCTGCTGTTTTTTTCGATGACAAAGAATTGATGACTAAAGTCGAAAAATTTATTGTTCGGTAAGGTTTTAAAGTAATAAAATATGTACTGCTTTAAAATATAAAAACTTAATCATTACAATCCTTCTAATTCAAACAAATGTACTAAAACTGCTATCAAACATCACATTAATATATAATATGTATAAAATGAATACAAGTAGTATAATCGTATGTATTTTTAGAAACTTCGAGTCGATGTTGGATTCCGATGGCTTCCTTTGCCTCACAAAAGACCAGCTATGCGGGTTTCTGAAAGCGGATGACCTCTATGCTCCGTCTGAAATTGTAGTATTCAATGGGTTTATTAGGTACGAAAGTTCAGTAATCACCACCTCGCCCGCTTGGGGAGTGGTTAAAAGTAAAAAAGAAATGTATTATCTTTCCATCGTCGAAAATTCTGAAAGAAAATCGACAGCTGGCAAGCTTGGTTGGGTACATCATAATTTACTTCAATTGTTAACAACCAAACGCACTATATAATTTTATTCAGATGGGGCGATCACCAATGCATGTTGCAAGATAAAGAGAAAACAGATGACACTCTGAGGGAAGTCTTGGAGGGGGTTGTTGGCCACATCCGAATGTCATCGATAACTGCCAAAGAATTTAGTTCAGTTATCGCGCCGAGTAAAGTATTCAGCACGGAACAAATGCTTAAATTGTATCCGTATTTCTTGCACCGACAGGAAGATAAAAATAAGTTAGTGGCTTAGATAGTTATGACAGTATTAGAAAATTGTGAACATTATCTGAGATTATCTAACTTCAAATTTTTTTACGTCATTTTTAAACGAAACATTGTTTATTGAATTGCAATATATTTAATTGCAATTAATTTTTTGTTTATTGAATTACAATTTGAATATTTATTTACAATCAATTTTTCAATTAATAGATATATTTAATTAGAATGCATAAGATTTTAAAAACAATTAATCATCGGCTATCGGTGGATTGACTAATTACATCTGTAATTACAGAGATCTGCTGCTTGAAGAACTAAGTCTGCCTACTTCTCGGCGATACATTCAAATCTCTGAGAAAATTGTTGAGTTATATTCTGAATTCACTCCATTATTGCGAGAATACGGTGCCAGTGAATTACGGAATTATGGTCATAATTATGTAGTCAGGTAAATGATGTTTCTTGTATGTGCTACTCATTTATTGTGTTCATTAGTGAAGTAATTTACTGGAGTATAGTCAAAAGAATAAGTGGAGCAGAACTAGCAGAAAAAAGACCTAATTGTAAATATATATTCAGTTTCAAGATCGAAGGGGATGAAAGAGACCCGCTCACGTACCTCAAAGGACTAGGATTTATGGGGAGATCATCCAAATTAACAGAGACCAACTATATGAAAATAAAAGTTGCTGAAATTGATTCAAAAGAAGATCCAGAGCCAATTACATCTTTATTTGAGACGGAGACGAGTTACACTGCGGAAGCTAATAAAACAAAAATGATTGATTTGGACAAATCTGTTAAGATTGTCCCTAACAAAGAATACGGTGTGTATCTCTGGCCAACTGTTGTAAGTTATATAATTTACTTACGTATTCGAAAGAGTAAAGTGTAGCAGAAATTGTATTTAATGTAGGCATTTATTGCAGGGTGGAGTGGCTTTTGGGAAAATTGAAAATAAGAAAAAAAACATCAACTTGTACAATGAAGAAGATGGACTCCGTAAGCCAGTCAAACTAACAGTTACATATCCGGATTTTATTATTCTTCACTCTCTCAAATTTTCTTTCTCGGAATAACAAAATATGGAAAGTGTTGAATATATGAATCTCGCTCCGATGATAGCCTCTATATATAATCGTAGACTTGATAATAAATAGTAAAATGTATCTCGCTTCGACGACGTAATAAAATGTATCTCGAAGGAATGTTCCACTTGTCATGGACCGTATTTTTCATAATAAACGTCAAGAAACATTTGGCTAGGTATTGAAGACAGAGAAGGTGTTTATTCATTTAATCTCGATTAATTCCGATTATTCCTTACATTTCGTTTATCTTTTAAATCAGGGATTTTTTGCAATATAGAATTTGCAAAATAGAATGCAGTTCTTGTGATTTGTGATACAAACCCATGTAGTTCTAGTTCCCATTTTCTCGTACATTCCTATACCGATGCCAATAAATAGATTTTTACATGCCTCTGCAAATGCAGATAACATAATATCTACCCTTAAGGATACAAAAGACCTTAATCCAGTTTTCGTTCGGCGGTGAAAGGAGCCTCCTCGATTTTTCGTTTAGCAGTGAAAATGGCCTCAATCTAATTTTCGTAAATTGTAGTAATGTCCTTTTCACTGCCAAAGGAAAAATGGATTAATATCTTTTGTATCCTTATGGGACGATATGGTCCAAGTTTGGAATGTAGAATATGCCATTGTCCAGATTGGGACGCTATGCTTATTGGTTGTTTCCACGAAGAATATACATAATAGTAGTAAAAGCTAGAAGAATAATAAAATAGGAGTTATAATGACGAAATAGAGCTACAGCATTGGCATTTTCCAATACAAGTAAAACCTGGTTAATACACTCCGCCTACTACATAACCCTTTAATTGTTAATTGTCATTTACTAATATTGATGGAAACTATGAAAAAATTGCAAAAGTGATTCAGATGCAATTTGTGGTCACATCCAAATAGCTTTACAAGTTATCTACCGTCGTGCCCAAATGAAATTCAAACTTAACGGTTTATTTTGAACCATTTATTTTGTTATTTTTAGCTCCATGTTCATGCTGTGGGAAATAACATTTCAAGAAATTTTACGACATTTTAAGGTAAATTGATACTAATTTTATTGTTAAGACCACAAAATCATTTGCGAATTTATTAAGAGAAGTATGACTAATGCATTTACATAAAAAATCACTATTAAAGTGCTAGTTGTTTACCACCTCAAAGTTGTCAATTTTCCCACCTGGACTGCCGTTATTGCCGTTCATTTGTCCCAAAGGTTTTGGTTCTGAAAACAAATTAAATATTGATTACCTGTACCAGTTTTATTATCATTTTGTTTAAAATTAATAGATATTTCCGATCCATTTTGAACATTTGGTGAAATAAAAATAGAATTTAAGAAAAGTTTATCAAGTTTTCATGCAATAGCCTGAGAACTATCTTTAAACCTGTTAATAAAAATACCTGTTGGGCTCTTATGGTTATTAGTCACTTTAAAATGTCCAATTTCACTGTTTGGACTTCCGTTGTTGCCATTTATTTGGCCGGCTCCTAATTCTGGAATGTTACAGAAAAATCTTTCAAGTTCTTACAGAAACACAAGAAACTTCGTTTTACCGTAAATCCTTAATGGTAAAGAATATCAAAGTTTGTAAATATGTCCCCAGTAAGTAAATAGTACCAGTCAATCCTGTTAGTAAGCTGTAATTGGCTTTTGTTGGTTGTGGTGCCGGAGCTGAAAATCAAAATAGCAAGTCACTCGGCTTGTATATAAATGCAAAGCACATAATTAGTCAATAATATGTTCTAAATGGTACTATGCTACTATATTAAGGAAGATATTAAAAACAATTATATGTATCACCTGCAGCTGCTGTTGCGGTGCTAGCATTTTGTTCAACAGCTACTAAAAAGTAAAAACATAAATTGCATAGGTATAGTTATGAGTAAATATTAGACCCAGGTTCTATAGTGAGATCAAAACTTGAAATTGGAAGCATTATAATTTTTTTAACATTTTCTAACTATCACCATGTAAATGCTATAAAAATGACTATAGTACTGGATAAAGAATATCACAAGCAAAAATAAATTTATTAGCTGGAACTACAGATGCACTACTAACGTTTTGTTGAACACCTCCTGGAGTCCAATAATATTTGAAACTTATTTAACCCGTAAAGGACAAAGGAGGAATTCAAGTAGGTTCTAAGAAAACCCCTTTAAAGTTGGAAATTGGAATCTTATAATTTTTTTTAATTAACTACTGTTTTAAATGGTCCTCGTCCTAGCTGTATATTGTATGACATGAAAGCTGTTAAAATAAGACATCAAAACAAGGATATAAGTTACCTGCAGCTGCAGATGAGGTGTTAGAATTTTGTTGAACGGCTGCTAAAAGAAAAATAAATTGTTTTTATAAGACAATAAAGCCCTTAAATTCATTTGTTTAAATAGAGTTTCATTTGGAACTTTATTCCCTGCAAAAATCACCATATAATTTTATTATATTATAAGTAAACCTCAAAGGCAATGTTATTTCTTACCTGGAGCAGCAGATGCGGTATTAGCGTTTTGTTGGACCGGGGTGGCATTTTGTGTCTGTGGTGCAGGTGCAGCTAAAGACAAATTAAATTGCCTATTATTATTTGTTTAACAAACTAATTTAGAGTTTAGTTTAAATGCCAAACACATTTTTGCCATTTTGTCTACTGTTAGCAATCAATGCGCAATATATCCCAACTGAAAAATATAAACCTTAAAAATTAGACAATATTTATATATAATTATCACATTAATGTACCTATGCTGCTAACTGACTACCTGAGAAGCAAATAAGACATTTGAAACAAAGATAAAATTTACCTGGAGCCGGGGCAGCAGGTACAGCGTTTGCAATTTGTTGAACAGTTCCTAAAGTAAAAAAACAAATCGAATATTATTGTAGTGTCTACAGTAGTATACATTTATAAATTCCCTATTTTTGCAATAAAATATCTACCTGCATTTTGAGCTGCAGGGGCGACATATTGTGGTTGTGGTGGAGGTGGAACTGGTAAAAATTAAAGATACATTATAACCAACCGAAAAGATGATTAATATAATTACCTTGATTTTGTAAATGTTTTTTAAAGCTAGGAAGTTTACCTTGATAGGAAGCTTGTTGATTTACAGGTGCTGGAAATTAAAAATAAATGTTACTTTCCATTTAGAGTTATAGAAGTATTTTATGCACGATCTACCCACCTTGAAATGAAAGCTGGCCGCTAGCATAGAAAGGTTGGGGTTGAGCTGAAATAAAATTAAATTTGACATCATTCCCAAAATGCTCTCAAGAATTAATGAATCATAAATAGTAATAATCAGTAGTATTTTTAAAACTAGTTAGCCAGGAATATTGCTAAAGTAATTGTAAAATTTTGTTATAACTTAGAAAAGACATACCTGGATATCCAACTTGCTGTTGAACTGAAATGTCATTAATAAAATAAATTAACATATTATTAAACAATATTGTGGAAATTTAAATCATTGTGCACAATAGATAGTTCACCTGGATATGGGCCCTGATTAACTGGAACCAAAACCTGTTGAGTAGCTGGGGCTGAAACATGAAAAATAAATTTTATTCAAGAATTTTTCATTATGTCCCACTCAATAAAGCATTAATTAAAAATAAATTCTTACCTGGGTATACCTGCTGTACTGGAGAACCAACAACCTGTTGTGCTACTGTAAATTAACATATCACAATCAAAAATATCTGTAGATATCTCTTTAATTTGTTATACGTGTAAGCTTGTGACGTGACATAATATGATTTATAATGTTTTAAATAACGTAAATGTGTCGGTAGTACTTTTCCTTGCTTTTCAAAGAAAGTTATTATAACTTCATTTTTGTTGTTTGCAAATATTTCATGTTCCATATCAATGGTGTACAGATTAGTTTACTTGGAACATAATATTATAGTGCTTACGAGATACAAAACTACGATTAAACAAACCTGGGGCACCAGCTTGTTGTTGAGCTGGTTGTTGTTGTTGCACGGCTTGTTGTGTCACGGGCTGCTGTTGCTGTACAGTCTGTTGTTGTGCAACGGACTGCTGTTGTTGCACAGCTTGTTGTGTCGCGGGCTGCTGTTGTTGCGCAGCTTGTTGTGCCACGGACTGCTGTTGTTGCGCAGCTTGTTGTTCTTGCTGCGCAGGTACTGAATGCAAAATATTTTAATTAACTGATGTTAATACAGGTAGTCCAAAAATTTAGTGTGGTATTTTAATTTTTAAATTGTCATCAATGAATTTCATACCAGCAGTAACATTACTGCCACTAGTGCCAGTTGTTTGTTCGGCTTGTTGTGGTACTGCTGTCGTGGCTAAAATTGAAACACAAAATGTTTTACTAAATTAACATTATTATTAACAAAATTATATTTAGTCACAAGGCGTACAATATTATTTTTTTAAATCTTTAGTAATGTCTAATCATGATGTTTTAGAATATTTGTAATAATTTAATATTTATGTTTGTGATTCTGTAGCTGGAGACCAATCTTGGTTGATGGTCATTGCTTGTCAGAACATGATTTGATTCAATTCGAACTTATGGAATAAAAAGTGTTTGTAATTTATTCGAGAACTTCCTATGGATTCGCGCAAAATTGGCGTCCTCCTTTTTCATCAAATAACGTTTACTTTCTCTTATTTAACCCTAGAACGAATCAACGTTAACAAGAGTTTCCCGCACGGATGTGATTAATTTGAAGTAATAATCCATTACATGGTCCAAGTCATAAATTTTTGGTACTCAGTACTCAGGCTCAACCTTTGCTAAAATAAGGTAGCATATAGTTATTGACGATATGGTCCACCCATGGATATTTGATTTCGAAACTAATCTTTCTCCATGGATTGTCAGCGTAGGAAAGTAACATATTAATTTAATAATTTATTTTGAATTGAATTTTGAATATCGGCCGATTATCATGACATTTTCTGTACAATGAGAAACATACATTCTTACGAATGCAAAAACCCATGGAGTTAAAAGGCATATCTGAACAAGGTTAAAAAATAAGTCAGACAATCCATGGATGGACCATTTTGGGCATTCTAGGGTTAAATAAAACGTTTAAGACGAAAAACGGTACAACATTCCATTAGGTTTGATGTAAATTCTTAAAGCTCGCATTGCTATGTGTTCTGCTATATTCATTTTAAGCCCAAACCTTCGGATCCAGTTGCACCTGTTTGCCCTACTGATGCTTGCGCTAGTGACACAAAAATAATGTTGTTTTATTTACTGTTTTACAAGGCTAAAGCATTAAAAGAATTATTATCTTTTAAATTAAAAAATTACGTTCTGTGGTTGTCGGGCCTTCTGTAGCCACATAATCTTCACTGTGTCCTGTTACAAAATATTCGAATAATAATGGCTAAATTATACTGAAATATGTTTATTACTTGTTAATTGTATACACTGGGGACTTACTATCCGACCACTAATGTAAATTATTTTTGTACTTACCACCGGCAAGAGACATTGCAAAAACTATGATAACTAAGACCTTCATCTTGAAGTATTATCCTGACAAGTATATAAATAAATATTTTTACTGTACAAGGTCAATAGAAAGTGAATACTAATGTCATGTCGCTCAACATGTTCATTCTTATATACACCGATACCAAATATAAGTAATTAAGGTTAATTAAGTACATACGATATCTTGATTCATTGTCATAATTACCTTCATGTTGCTCAATTACTACTAATCAAGTTTTCAAATGGAAATCTAGACTTCAGACTCTCAGGTGGCCAAAACAAGGATGTTTGTTAATGTACCATGCAATGATTTAAACGCAAAACAATATAGCTTTGACTTTAAAAGGAGAAAATATTTAATGCTTGCATAATAATTTATTGCAGGGTAAATTAAGAAAATTACGATGTAGTTTAGCTCCAGTTCATTGATCACCGGTTGGAAGATATTGATACCATAATCGACTTAAACTTTCTAGAGGTCAAAAAGGACGTTTAGATTAGAATAATTATAGTGAATGACGCAAAGTCAACCAAAAATGTTGCCATTTTTTAATTCATAGAAAATGTCAAATATACTATTCTCTGTAAGTAAAGCTATGATAGCTGTAACGTTGCGTCAGTAAATATGTCTATTTTCAAGATTTATGGTTTGTAGAGGAGACAAAAGTTTTATCGTTTTACTATATGCTCTAACGAGCTTATTACACATGCACAAATAGGAACAACAGGTATTGTAATAATTAGTAATTATGAGATTATCTTCCCTCTGCTAGTCTGTAATTTAAAACTCGTCAACTAAATCCATTTCTTCTAACGAGGGTCAAAATATTCTTTCGCTTCCTATTTCAACCTTTAGTTGGTCAACCCCGCCGTGGCTATAGTAGATACCTGTTCCTAAGTTAAAAATATCTGCTATAAAATTAATGATGAAGATGAAGACTTGTTTCACCTTATTTACAATTATTGCTGTCGCTTTTGGTAATAGAAAATCAGTAAAATATTATAATAAATAATATCTCCACAACTTTTTCTATTCCTGAATAATTATTGATTTTAGCTACCGTTACAATATTAGAAGAAGGAAATGATGATGATACTCAATTGAAACCAGGTAGTTAAATATTGCGTATATGTTAACAATCATAATAATAGAAATATATCACGAATTATTATGCAATACTATAACGTTTATAGGTATTACTACAACCATTGTACAAATGCAGAAACAAAGCGGTAAGCTTTTCATACAGCTAGAAAATTTAACATTAATTGTAAATTTGTGTAATATTGGGCCTAACAAATTGATTGTTTACGTTACAAAATAATAGTTTTTATTATTTGATTAAATATAGTAGCCACTAGATCTGTAGGTGGGGTGTTAACATGGGAGGAAAAAATTCTGGAGACTTCTTCAATCAAAGTAAAGTATTCCACTAAAAACAAATCTAAAACGGTGACGGTTTTACTAATAAATTAATGTTTATATATATTTAGTGTACAATATGCAACAAATGAACGGTAATAACGGCCAAGGTGGATCAATTGGGAGTTTTACAGTCGTGAATAATTATGGTCCAAATACACCAAAGAGTTCAAAGCAGTAACAATTTACATTGAAACATTACATATATTGTGAAAAATTGTACTTATAGTTAATAAATCGTTTTTGTACTACATAAACTTCTGACATTGAAAATTTATTGATTGTTATATTTAAAATAATTCAAAAATATAAAATTTCACACTATAAACTAATTAACAGTATTTAATAATAAAAATAATATTAACATATTTATCATTCCAAATAACTTTATTAATTAACAATTGATTACTAAATGACACCATACCATAGGTATCCAAACCAACGACTATAAATAAGTCAGCGCAGCCCAGCGTCGTTTTTGTGCTATCCGTTGTAGTGGTCAGTGGTATTACCTTTATCATGACCTGTAATTATTGGTATTATTTTGGGCCAATTTTAATAAATTTTCTACAATATTACTTAAAGAAAAAATGTTTTAAAAAATATTTTAAAGACTTTCAGCCGGCGATTTCTGTGCTTTCTGTTTCCGTGGTAGCAGTGCTATTGTTTTCACTATGCCCTGTCATATTAAAGGTCCACATAAATTAAAAGTAACTACAAGTTAATTAGTACCAATTTAGCGATGAAAAATGAGTGTTTCGAATGTTTAAATTTTTTGGGTTTACCTACCACAAGTAATAAACATAGAAAGAAACGATGATGGAAGGTGGCTTCATAATCAAATTTCAACCACGAATAAGTATTAGCGAAACAAATTCAAAGGGTAATGACCATAATCAGGTTGCTTCTTATATACTATAGGAAATAACTGTTGACTAAACTTCTGAGTAGTAATTTATATAATTTTCAGTCATTCGAATTAAATTTATCTAGTATAAAAATGGTTGAAAATTAGAATCAAAAGATAAAAAATTGATATTTAAGTTGGAAATGAATCAGTTCTACAGAAAGGTAAGTCAACTAGGAAATTCAAACAACTATTAAGTTTTCCAAAATAACTACCAATTTCTATGAATGGTTATATTAGATTTAAGCATTTTGATTTCAAAAAACTTTTCGGATTCTGTTTTAATTATCTTTTATCATTAAATCTCGGCTGGGAAATGCAAAATGTTTGACATAAATATTTAAACAACCAATACATCGAATATTGGAATGTATAAAATAAAATAACTAGAACAGAGCTATGTAAAATGAAATGAGCAGATAATTGTCAGTAAAGCTATGAACTTAGTCATCAATGAGGATACGATTATTCCTAATGTAATTACTGTAGCATTAATTGATAGAATGTACAGGGTATTTTAAACTAATAGATGCCATCCATTGAAAGGTATACATTAATAGATGTCCTATCAGGACATGATGCATAGGCATACAAACTATAAATTAGTACACTTTAAAAATATCGTAGTATGCCCATCTAATTCCTTATCAATGAGATATTCCTGAAAACTTATGAACTATTGAAATATAATTAAATAAAAATATTCTATTAATGAATAGCTGCAGTAATTACACCACATTGGATTCTGGGAATTTTTGACTTCTGAAATTGATTACCTGTATTAGATTTTAATGTCTTACAAAATTGCAAATCTTGCATCACAAATCCATTGAAATCATTGGTAATTTTATTTTCTGTCAAATGACCCGGCTGTGACCATGTTAATGACTACTCTCGTTAGTCCGTAGGATTTAATGTGTAGTAATTAGTAGCTATGTGTATATTATTAGTGGTGTCACGTGCACTTTGCATAGGTTAATGCCAGTAGCAAATATTATATGTGGATGTAGATTAAAAATAACATTTGAAGGGCAGAGATTTCATCTATAACTACAAAATCCCGCAGATAAAAATTTTAAATATCATTGCTACTACAAAAGAAATTTCAAGTTGACATAACATTGTGTGTCATTAAGTAATTATCGTTATTGAAAACGTTAACTTGTAAACACCCTACTTTAATCTAAATAATGAAATTTACGCAAATCGTGAGCATTAAGTATTAACCATTGAAATGGAAAATTTTCAAAACGTTGTTATTATTAAGTTTTTACCAATTAAATAGTTTCTTTAAAAAGAACAGTTAAAACGTGACACTATTTGTTTAGTTTTATACCATTGAGTTATTTGCTACTATAATTTTGTTACGGTGTTCAATTACATTAAACTGTATACTGATAATTATGAATAGGGATAAGATTATTGTGATTCTAGCATTATTGAAACTTGTTGGATTAAGTTCGGGGAAAGGTATTGATTTCCGAAATCCAAAATCAAGAATAATATCCGCTAAAAAAAGAATATAAAAATAAATCAATTTTGATTATACATTTATTATTAATTATTTTTAGCAAGCGAAAATATCAGTAACGATAAACCCGTTCCTTTGTTTACTGAACATGTTAATAACACCATCAATAGTGCAACAGGTATTACATTTTGACATCATTTTTTACATATTACTAGTATTTACAATAAATAATGATAATCATTTATTCATAGATGGTCATAAAGCAGTCAAAAGACAAATTGTTCAACCTGACGGCTTTAACTATATCCACAATGAATTTAATGGACTTAACAACAGTCCTAATTCTAGTATTGGAACTATGACGGTGAACAACACATATCTACAGATGTAAGTACTTTAAACCAGTCCATAGTATTTATAAGCCATGTACATATAGTGCAATATATTTATAACTAATGCATGTACGAATTTTAATTACGTAAGCGAGCTTGGTCATTGTAAGTTTAGTTTTCCGGTAGCTTATCCGTTCCGTCGAGTACAGACTATGAAAATTAAAACAAATTGTTTAAAAGTATAGTCTTACTCTTTTAAAAATCTCTACTTTAAATGAGTAATGAAACAGTTCAGCTTTATTGTCTCTATTTTTCTTTATTGCAGCTATTCTATGTTGATGGCCACTGAAAACATAATATCTAGTCCGGTAATAACAAATTGGGGAAGCTGGGGTAATTGGGAGAATTGCTCCTCAGGACAATACGCTATAGGATTTCAATTGAAATCAGAAGCAAAGAAAATAATGAAAGGGTCGTCAGATAATACAGCCTTGAATGCAATTTCAATTTTATGCGGAAAACCGGAAAGAAATGATGCATTCAGCTACCCTACTAGTACAGTTGGAGCTTTTGGATATTGGGGTGAATATTTCTACTGCAATGGTCTCTTAACAGGATTTCAGTTAAGATCAGAAGGAGATCAGGGCAGTGGGGATAACACCGCTGCGAACAATATGAGAGGAATCTGCAACTCAAAAGGAAAAGAAGTTATCATTGAAGGTGATGGGAATTCGTGGGGAGATTGGACTGCGGAACAAAGATGTGACCCTGGAAAAGCCGTTTGTGCAATTCAAACACAAGTTCAGATCCCTTCGAAAGTTAAAGGTTTAAAAAAACATATTAAGGGCAACATGTTTAAATCCATATTGGTAATTGCGAATTTGTGGTTTACAGTTGACAACACATCTCTTAATAATGTCAAGATGAAATGCTGCATGATTAAAGGTTAAAACCAGTCAATACTGCACAGCGCCCAAAATAGAAAACCTTCTGCAACAACAACATCGTCAATACATATTGGTGCATGCGAAATACTACTGATGATTTTTGAAAATGTTGAAATTCCTTATTTAAATCTACTAGATTTGTTCGAAATGTGTAACAAGTCCGTGTAACATTGCCTGTCGAATAGTAAATGGCATGATTCTTGTGTAAATACCCCGCATACGCGGAATTATTTCGATAATATTTTGACTTTTGGCAGTAATAGGTCAATTGAAAAAATTAATTCCGAGTATCGAAACAATTCCACGTGCCTAGCACCAAAACCAATAAATACCTGTGTATGCATGTAAATATTCCGCGTGCTCGGAATTATTTTGTTTCTTGGAGCTGTGTCGATATTTACCGTAGATTACTAATAAACTGACAGTTATTCCTTTGATTAAATGCAAATTATTAAACATTTTCTAAGGCCACTGAAAATAAAACTTTCAAATCTCATACATATACCTAAGGATATTATAATTGCCAAGAAAACGTTTAGGTATTATCACTAAAGATTGGGATAAAATGACATATTATTTACTAACTTTTCATTCAAAGTTTCTAATATAATATAACGCTATCTTAATGTATACTTATGCATTTATACACGTGAAAATTGATTTAAAAAAAACTACTATCTATAATACACTTTCTTGTAATGTAATAAATTGGGCTTTATTTCCCATTTTTCCACTTATTCCTACTTCCCACAATTCCCCGCATTTCCCTGACGTCCAACAAAGTGAATGGGGTGAGAAATGGTAATATCCGAAATTGTACCACCAAGAGCGTAAAGCTGGTTTTCCACTGACTGCTTCGACGGCGGTGAACTCACTATTTTGGCTAAGCACTTAATATCGTAATGTTCCCACCAGCCGAAGCTGCTGGGCCGTCATGGCGCAGCAGAACAAGCCAGCTGCTGCTGGCTTTTGAACAGCTGGGCTGGCGAGTCAGTGGGTGTTTCCACTGCCCGACGGTGGCAACCTACAATACTGCTGAGCAGCAATTTCACTGCGGGAACGAGAGTTGAAAAAATCCTACTTTTTTGCTGCTGCTGAGCCCTTGCAAGTAAAACTACATGCTGTATTGTGTGCAAGGGACCGGGATAATATAAATATTTGACAAGTGACCAAGCGGAGACAGTAGTTAATATTTGGACATGTCCCAACGATTTCAAATAAGTGGTACATCATCGTCATTAGCTGACGTTGACGAAGAGGCACTTATCAACTTAGTAAAAAGTTATAAAATCCTCTATGATAAGTCTAGTCCAACTAACGTGAATAAAATAGGAAAGGAGAATGCCTGGAAGGAAGTCTCTGAATGCATGAATAAAGAAGGTAACCGTTGATAAAACTGCAGAGCGCTCTGCATTATTTTTCTAAATTGTCATATTATCGATATTACCCTACAATTAAGGGTGTTTTACCTGTTATATCTTTGCTTAATCTTTTTGCAGTCCTATGGTGTACGACTACTTGGGCAAAATTGCGAGAGGCCTACAGGAAGAGAAAAAGAAATATCATCGGTAAAACGGGACAGGCCCGTAAAAAAATAGAAGATTGGGCCCATTTCACATCAATGCAATTTTTAGATGATTTCATACTAGAGGCAAAGTAAAAATTGCAATGAAATAAATACACATTATCAAAAAATATTGAAGTGTCAAATCAAATTGAAGTATCAAATTAGACTTAAAGATTTTTTTTACATTTTTTAGAACCAGCGGTAACGCTGAATTTGCTGAAAATGGACCTGCTTTAAATACAGAAGACATTGAGGCTAATGACATTGTGGTACTTGAGAGTGATGACTTGACCCCATCAACAGTTGGAAAATCTAAAAACAATGCTGTACTAATGATATATTAACTGAAAACAAAGTGTGCAATGCGCATTGCAATTTTTTGGTGCATATGTTATAAATGTTGAATTTTTATTTAGATGACAGCTCCAATGTCAGTGAAAAAGGTTAAGCGCTCAACAGATCAGGTTGATGAGGAATTAATCAAATTTCTCAAAAAACCGGACCAGCTGGAAGATACAAACTATCATTTCGCAATGAGCATTGCTGAACAGCTCAGACGCTTACCACAATCTGCAGCGAGTTTGGCAAAGTCTAAAATCTTTCAAATACTCTATGAAATAGAAGTTGGTCTTCAAAGTCAATTTCCATCTGAATAAATGAAAACTGTTTTCCACTAAAAATGGAATGATTTAGTTTGAAATAAAATCAACTAATAAAATAACATATAACAACCCAAGTTTATTTCATATTTGTTGATAGTCGTATTATAGCCATTAGCCACTAGATACTATCTCAATGGTTTAATTAAAGTGATTTTTATTAGTTACATGGATAGAAGTTATTAATGGCGATGTAATAATATTTTATGAAATTAAAAGTACAACATTTAGATTTTAATGCAGAGCGCTCTGCAATGCATATTTAAGTTGAAATTACTACACAAATGGGATTTCCATCGTAATTTATTTATGGCACAATGAAAATTATTATTATTCAATTACACCTGCTCTATCATTTTGCCATGACAAGCTACCAGCTCCCAAAAAGTAATCAGCCAAATTTTCTCTCATTAATTTTGCCATCCGACTATGCATATTTGATCCCATATTTGCAACTCGATTAAGTGCACCTGGAGATTCTACTGGGTTGCGCCAAGCTCCATTACACTCATCGTTTGAATCGACAAATCCTGGGGGACAATATAATTGCTCACGACCTTGTAATTCCATTTCCTCCGTTCTTAGAAAGTTGTGAAGGGCCACAGTAGCTATAATAAATATTGTTTATTTAATACTTGCTATTTGCAAGTTGGTTTTATTTTTTGTAATGCGCATTACATCAGTTACCTTTCACAATGTTAGTTGTGTAAACGGGGTTGGCAATTAGGGATCGCTTAAAAATTCTAAATCGATTACACAAAACTCCAAATACATTTTCAATCACCCGTCTTGCTCTTGAAAGGCGATAATTGAAAATTCTTTCTTTTTTCTGAAGATACGTTCCTGGAAAAGGTCGCATCATGAATGTGCTCAGCGAAAATGCTTCGTCTCCAACAAATACAAAAGGATGACGATATGGCGATCCTGTGACATCTCTATCCTCCGGGAATGGGAATTGACCTTTAATTTATTAATAATCTAATTTATATTTTCACAAAAATAAGTATTTCCTGTTTAGCGCTAAACATATTTTTTAATTTCTTACCACTCGCTAAGCTTTTGCCCAAAGCTGATCTCCCAAATATTCCTCCGTCACTTTGCCTACCATAGGCTCCGACATCAATAGTAGTGAAACGGTAATGGGCATCACAAGTCGCTAACAGTACTAGACTAAAGAAGCCTTTATAATTAAAATATGTTGATCCCGAACGATGAGGAGCTTCCATTTTTACGTGCTTCCCGTCAATGGCTCCCAAGCAGTTGGGAAATTGCCATACACGTTCAAAATCTTCAGCAATTTTTAACCAATCTTCTTTAGTTGGGAGCTTGACATACACAGAAAATTAGCAATTAACATTTTTTTAATTAATGAAATAATTAATCATACCTTCACGTAAATTGGCCCCAGCTTTTCCCAAATGGCCACGGTTGTCTCGTGCACAATCTTCCAAACTGTAGTTACTCCCAAGCTGAAACTAGTGGCTATACTTCTGATGGAATCTCCAGTAGCTAAATAGCTGTCATAACAAAAAATTCTTAGTAGTATTAATATCAAATTGCTTTTGAGTTGCACCATTCAGAGCGCTCTGAAGAAATATTTCCAGTTTTACATTGTTCTTACCGTAATGTAACATAAAGTCTCACTCTAGGTGTAATCGCTTTGCGGTAATTGGTGTCTTCTTTCGTTATTTGTGGGCAAACCAAACGCAAGAGCTTATCAAACTGAATACTGGACATTCGGGTGTACTCAAAAAATTTGTCAGGGTATTTGAGATACATCTCGTTAACTTTGGATCTCTTCGCCGTCTTGAATTCTTTTTGTGTTAAGTGGATGTATCCAAAATCTTTTTCTGTATTTTTAGCATTAATTTTCTACGCCTATGGATAAGTAATATTAATGCTAATTTTTTTTTTCGGGACAGCATTATTAAAATACACTTAATATTGTGATTATAGCAGTAGAAAGATTTCAAATGGTAATATCCTTAAGTTCTTTTCACACTGTAAACAAAATTTTAAATTCCGAGCGCTCGGAGAAGTCTACCAGAGTTTAGCAATCAGAAGCTGCTATGTGGTGTTTCCACACACGGCTTCTCTGTTAACGACAAATTGAGGTCAGCTGTTGTCAAGATTCAGTGCCACGCTATGTTTTCACCTATTTTCTAATGGAAACAGTATTTATTCCATAGCTACGCTATCCCTACCCAGCAGTGAGTGCACAGCAGTGAGTGCGCCGCAGTGAGTGCTTAGCCGTTGGTGGAAAACCAGCTTAAATGTAGTTCAGGTTCAGGTGTATGCTCTGAGCATGTATCCATCAGACCAGGATCAAGGGGCATGTTGATAATATTTGCGGGTTAATGCTGCGAACATAACTCCAACAAAGTCCGCCAGAAATTTGAACCTAAAAATGGCAAAGTAAGTATTATACCGTCACCACCGTCGTCCTGATGAGTGTGATGAGATGAGTAAGCAGTTTTTTGATACTTCACCACACTGCCTCAAAGGTGCCCATCCTCAACCAACCCTAGGACTTTAATCCTGAGTGAGTTGTCACAGTTGTCAGTCGCGAAAAAGGAAATCTCGTTTCTCTGTTTTTCGATGTCGAGGTCCATGTATTAAACAATTCATTACTGATTACAGCTTTATTGTCCAGTTAGTTACAAAAGCCGAAGCTTTTCCCCAACTTGTGACTTGCCTGCCTGCAGTAGTAGCCCAATTATCAGTCATCAGTTAACTGTCATAAAATTTGCCGCTTAAGAGGGCTTCCAAATGAATCTATCCAACTAGCTGTGCTTCGGTAGTAAATGCTTTCTTGACGAAGACAATCTTGTTTTTCGCTCGAAATTCAAACAAGCTTGGCTTTAACATGTAGCCAAGGATAGAATTGTATCCTTGGTCGTCTGCTATACCTATAGTCACATTTTCAGACGTTTTTTAGCAGTGGTACTCTTCGATTTCATAACTTTTTATAGGTCCAACTATATCATAACCATACGTTTTCTATCCGATTCAATGGTCAAAATTTGTGTAATTGAGAAGTACTTTGCCATTACGGTGGCACGAATTTTAAAACGATTTAAAAAAATTAAATCTACGAATTTTTCAAAATAGGTTTATAAGCAAAAATGGTGGCCTATACACCTAAGAATTTTATTAAGCAATAATAACATGAATTTTCTGAAGTAGTAATTTTATAATTAAAAAAATCCGAATTTCTTTTAGGCGGGTTTTCCATTGTCTGAGTGCTTTCAAAACTAAAATACCTTGTCAATGTAATTAGCTATATAGTAGCATTAAATACCTTCAGTTTTAATTATGTCTGTGACATGTGACAGTTCGCCCCGTCCCAGTTAGCGGTGGACCTAGTCTTAAGCCGCTGGTGTATTACGTCGGGAAAATCATTGCTGTGCATCAAACTAATAAGGTAAAATATTTATTTTAGAATATTCAATATTATTTGGTTGAGATTGAGACCCTCTCTTTTGAACAAATTGCCTAATGTGTGCCTGGTCAGGACAAAAATATTGCCAAAGTATATGTTATTAAATTAAAATTGTAAGCAATGCTACTATTTTATTATAAAGCCACATCATATTGTGACATTAAAAAATAATTTGCGACAAAATGTCTTATCTGTTTATACATGCACGAATCCAGGAATTTGACCAGAAGGGGCCACACCAAAAATTTGCGCGAAAATGTTTTCGATTGTTACCTTTTTTGACAACTCAATCCAATCCTCTTTTTCTTATAGGATTTAGAGGGGTTTAACCCCTGTCCCCTCTGCTAGTATACATGAGCGTTTATCTAACCCAATATTAAAGGTAGGCAATTGAAGAAATTTTGTCTAGATCTCCTGACCTTTAGTTAAACTGGGGACCAGTAAGCATAGGTGAGAAACATTTATTAAAAATTAACATTAACCACAATTGAATTTTATGTTCTCAGTTTTCTCTTCATACCGCACCACTAACTTTTGCTTTCAAAAACATCTCAGAAGATTTACACAAATCGTAAGAATAATTATGGAGCTTGCACGAAAGCCAGTAGTAATGGACTTCACCAAATCACCGGCAACTGTTGAAACAAACAACACCGATTGGAGAAAAGACGTGAATTCAATGCCACAGAGATGGGCGGCCATCCTGAAAACAAGCTTGGAGCAATTTCCTCATGACATCACATTTTCTGTTGGGGTCAGTTTAGTCAGTTATTACATTATATTATTTAATTTTAAATTATTATTATTTTTAAATGCTAGAAAATGATGCTCAATAGCAAAAACCTTTCCATTATTATTGCAGGGGGAATCGATTTCCTGTCATAAGATTGTTTTGTCTGTTGCATCGCCATTGTTCGAAGATCTAATTTCGGCAGCAGGAAAAATCGGACAAAACGTAATTAATGTAACCGGGGTTGATTTCACGGCTTTCAAAAATATAATTCAGGTAATATAAATCTTATTTCATAGTTGTCTACTATTTCAGGATCGCTTTATAAGATTCGATGGGCACTCAAGTAGAAGGCCTTTTTGGTCATCAACAGTAATAATATATATGTGTATAATGAAAAAACTAGGGAACTGAAATGCAATCTTTTTTTACTTCATTTTTATACATTTTTATTTTATCGTTTCATTTTTATCGATTATCGATAAATCCAATTTTAATGTCCTATTTAATGTATCTATACGAGTAAAGCGTTAATCAAATATATTTCAAACAGGAAATAAACTTGATTAACAAGAAAAAAAATAATACTATAAAGCAATACCACTACTAATCCCACTACTCAATCCCTTCATGGTCGCGATCTCTTTCTAATTGTAATTTGCCACTTTTTATGCATTCGTTAATTTTTAACTTCATTTAAATTAATTTCCAATTTTGTTTTACTTCACTTGGACAGTATTTTATAAATGATTGTGATGGGAATTATTTTATTATCTAGTCAGGGTGTGTACCTTTCCTTTTTATATAGTAGAGATCCTAAACGCTTTGCCTTGCATCAGTTATTTTTATACAAGCCTTCACTGTAGTGTATAGTGCAACCTTTACAATAATTTAGTTAGTTTCAGGCTTTCGCCAATTCCGGTGCTCAACATTGAATCCTGAAAATTAAATCATTGTAACCAAATCAAAAGCTATCGTGCATTTCCAGAAGGAAAGAGTAACTCCAAAATAAATTATTTTGTAGTTACACAATGAAATACGCAAAACTTCTTCATGATACACATTTTATTTTTATACCAGTTTCCCTATTCATAAAATTTATGATTCCACCAGAAGATAATAATATCATGCTCTAAAGTTTCTTTTGCAATACTTATTGCAGCATGTGTACCAGGACGAGACAGCTATCGAAGAAAAGGATTTGGCTGCAACAATGTCGGCTGCCCACTTGTGCAAAATACCAGAGTTGGAGGATTTTTGTGCCAAAAAACTTCAAAATACATTGTCGGCAAAAAATGTAGTGAGCTTATTCCAAGAGGCCGATCATATTAACAACGGACAATTACATGAAAGTGTTTGTGGATTTCTGATAAAGTAAACATTTTCAAATTGCCAAATAGTTTAATGTTTGTTTGCAACGTTATAATGCAAATCTGATAAAATTTTAGTTTTGTACTTTCTCGTTTGGTTTAATGTATCAACTGCACATTTTAGAAACTTCGACAAGATTGTTAAGTCTGATGATTATCTTCGCTTCACTGAACGCCATCTTTGTGAATTTCTAAAAGAAAACGATTTTCAAGCTCCCCCTGAAATTGACGTATTCAAAAGTCTAATCAGGTACTTTAACAGCATAAAATGCTTTTATGAAAAACCAAGACATTGCATTGGCAACCCAAACTTATTATTTATAAATGCTTCAGGAATAATGCCAACCTATTATCATTTTCTAATTTCTGGTTTTTGTCGCCACCATATGCTTAACTGACTAATGCACTGGATGGAGTAAGATCGTGTCTCAAATTAAACTTTGTACTGAGTTTCCTGTAATATTCTGGGTACCTGTTGCCTGTTGGTGGCTATATAATAAGTTATGGTTACATTGTAGTTATTATTAATAACTACAATGCTAAATGAAATGACTAGAATTTTTGTTTATAAATAACTTTCTCAACTTAGAATTTTGGCGTATTTACAGTTACCACAATTCCAGTATGTGATATAGTCGAGGTAGTCTAACTTCTTAATTGCCTTTACTAAAATACCTCCATTTAAATGAGTGAAAGTAGTTAGCGTTTTGCTACTTACAATCTATTCTCTTCTATAGTCTTTTGTTGTTTATCGACTAACTAAATCGTTGTTAATTTCAGCTAATCAAAATAAAAAATTACCGTTCATTGCTGACATGACTTTAGTGTAACAACAGAATTAGTTTGGCTAGCTAACGTTTCCCGACAACAGAAAAATGCATAAAATTTCCAAGTGAAATTTTGCTTTATGTCCGACTTTGGTGGTGGTTTAAGTTGTTGATTTTCTGAAATTAATAATCATTGTAATGGTATAAATCAAGTGGGGCGAACACCAATGCGGGTTGCAGAGGAAAGAAAAGACAAGTGAAAATCTGAAGGGAGTCTTGGATGGGGTTCTTCGCCATTTACGAATGTCATCGATATCTCCCGAAGAGTTTTTCTCAGTCATTGAACCAAGTAATTTATTTACTCTGGAGGAAGGACGTAAATTATTTCGATATTTCTGGCTCCAAAAGGATAACAAAGACGCGTAAATTTCTACAATAAATATCATCATTTTTGTACCAATATTTAGAATATGCCCAGTATTCAAATGCTTAGAGTAGCACGACCACCGTTTACTATATCTATAAGGAAGCCGTATTATGTGTTGCGTTGCCGAATTACATATAATTGTTTCCAGAAAGTATCATATTTAGAAGTTAACTTCACAGGAGGCATAATATTCGTATGGCCAAAATATTTTATAAATTTAGGCTATTTTGTTGAAAGGATGCCGCAGGTTCCATTAAATTTTTTGGTACTTTCAGAAAGAAGTATCCGTTTAATTAGGTTTCTTGGGAGCTTTTAGCTTCAATGCCATCTTCGTAAAGCCTCCCTTCCTAATAAATTCATCTGTGCGAGAATTCTTACACGGCTTTTAGTACTACGGTTTAATATACACGCCGACCTTCCAAAGTTAGAGTAGCTGTAGCTATGCCATTTATTATCAAAATTTATAAGTTGGAGTTGGATAAAAATTGGAGTCTGAAATTTCTATATTTTTCTAAAGATAATTTGACACAAAAATTAGGTAGGCATGGAACTTTAATTAATTTTTATTGTAGTCGACTATACAGGAGTTCATGCTTCAGTGAGCACCTTTATTTGTGCTCACTGAGACGCGAACTCGGATATTATATTTTCTTATCGGTTCTATTATTCTTCAATCTTATTGTCCATAGTTATTTGGTGATCATAGTACATCTGGCATTTAATTTCAGAAATCTCCTGCTGCAAGAATTAAATTTATCCACCTTGCCACGATCACTTCAAGACTCTGAGAAAATTGTTGATTTATTCTCCGACTTCACTCTATACTGCGAATTTGATGCAAGTCAATACATTGATTATAATTGGGGGGTCAGGTGAATGACATTTCTTGTTTGCTAATCATTTATTGTGTTAATTCATGAATGAGAAGAAACTTAATTTTAACTATGTTTAGCTTTAAGATCGACTGGGATGAGGGAGACCAGCCCGTCTACCTAAAAGGAGTAGCATTGGCGGGAAGACCATCAAAACCGACTGAAAACATCACAATGAAAATTGGTATGGGTCAACATGACTCGTGGAAAACAACAGGACCCTTCTTGTGTGAGATGGAGACATCCTACACAGCCGAAGCGAAGAAAACAATAATGATTGATTTAAATCAATCAGTTGTCCCTAACATGAACTACAGGGTGTACGTCTGTCCAATTGTTGTAAGTTAACTAATTGAATTGAGTAGTAGAAATAGTGTCGTTTATTTCTTTGATCTGTCTGAATTCTGAATTGAACGTCTAGTATTGTCATTGTTCATCTAAAGAGAAGCACAAAATATAATTGATGTGGATAATCATTGCAGGGTGGAGTGGCTGGGGGGATGAATCCCAAGAAAGACGTCGTCTTGTACAATGAAACAGATGGACTCACTAAGCCCATCAAATTAACAATATCCGAAGCATATTGTGTCTCCTCTTTGAAATTTTCAAATTCGGAATAATAAAAAGAATTAAAACGGAGCGGAGTAAACCTCACGTGACCGATAAATAAATAATTGAATACAGTGTAATGGAAGTTGTAATAAATGTCAATCAATATTTGTGGAGGATGCATTGAAAAGAAACAATAAGAGTTTATTAAATTAAAACAGGGATTTAATTCATTTTATTTTTAGGCATCATACACAGTGAACAAAAAGCAAAAAATAATTTAGCTCGGCATCTTGGATAAAAACTGGACCATTGTCAGCGTTATCATAGGTATAGTATAATCAATACTTTTATAGTGTCTAACCGTCTTGGTATTCTTTCCATTGAAGACAAACGGCGATACTGCAGTTGTTATTGTTTGCCAAAAAGGCTAAATTAATCAATAAGTTAATTTATGGAAATTTGAAATAATAATTTAGAATTTAATAATTTAGATAAAGGCAGAGCAAATAATCCCTCCTAAATCGGTAAAAAATGGGACCTTAAAATGCAAAATATGACTGGAACTAAATTGTATTTAAATAGGGACCAGACTTATATGCACTAATATTCTAAGATTGCGTGACTCAGCCGCTTCCAATCCCATCAAACTCAACAAAGGTTAACATTAACTCAAACCAATAATTATTGGACTCCACCCTAGCTAAGATTAGGGTTTTAATCCTCCCCATAAAATATTTTGAAATGGAAAATCTCATTTCTCTGTTTTTCGATGCCGAGATGGACCCTTCATTAAACAGTTCAATTGAAATCACAAACAGAAAAAGCCAGGGTTTTCTTCAGTAGTAGACATTAGTCGGTACAATACCATGACTCATGGTATTGTACCGATGGTCCATGAGATATCTGCTTAAGTATCTAGTGATCTGTATTGGAAAAACCCGTACCGTACCAAATTGAAAATCGTAAAATACTTTGGTTTTTAATATTTGGTGAACCTCCTCCCAATTTTGAACATTTTTCCGGATACGTGCCTGGGGAGAAGTCAGAATACAGTAATATTACCAAGGTATATAATTAGATGATTAAAAAGACTCTTCCAACCTCTCAAATTGGTATTTAAATCAATATTCATGATTCTCGAGGTTAATACAGTTTTATTTAAACAGAATAAACTTTATTCTGTTTGAATAAAACTGTATAAACCTCGAGAATCATGAATATTGATTTAAAGGTATATAATATTAATAGATAAGCAATACTAATCTGCTATCATATTATATGTAATCTCCTTCATTTTTGACTGGAATATCAAAAATAATTTGCGATAAGGATCCTTATCTAGTGTGCATGAACTTTTATCCAACCCAATGCCCAATATTGAAGATATAATTATACGTATAAAGAGTACATATACTAGCCACAATTTTGAATTATGTTCTCATTTTCTCTAGACACAGCATCACTGACTTTTGCTTTCAAAAACGTCTCGTAAGAGGTGCTAATATTACTAAGAATAATTATGGAGCTTGTTACCAAACCAGTAGTAATATACTTTACAAAATCCCTGGCTGAATGGAGAGAAGGTGCGAATTCGATGCCAAAGAGTTGGGCGGCCATCCAGAAAACAAGTTTGGAGCGATTTCCTCATGACATCACATTTTCTGTTGGGGTAAGTTTTAACAGTATAATTATTTAAATATTAATATTCTATGTTTTCAATGATAGAGAGATTCTCAAGAGCAAAATTGTTTCCATTGTTATTGCAGGGGAATCTATTTCGTTTCATACGTTTGTTTTGTCCATTGCATCGCCATTCTTTCAAAATCTGATTTTGGCAGCAGAAAAAATAATTGAAGTAACCGGAATAGGCTCTAACGGCATTCAAAAATATAATTAAGGTAAAATAAACCTTAACTCATAGTCGTCTATTATTTCAGTTTTGTGGGGTTGGTTGGCTGATATTGATCATCAGCACTTCACGTACGTTCAAAGTAAAAAAATATATATTCAATATTTATCTTGATGTGTAAATATCGGCCAACTTGGAAACCAGTATGATATAATATTGTTGATAAAATATTATTGATGAATGTATACAACTAAAGTTCAAGGGACTTTTGCAAATGCATGGCTGATGGCTTAATGAAGTTTGAAAAGTAACATGGATTTGTGATTGATAAAAGGATAAATAGATAAAAACATTCGCGCTTATTTTGTGCAATGCACTTATCAAAATGTTCCAATATCAAAGATTTTGTTCAGAGAAGCAATGTGTAGTATATTATAATATATTTATGTTCCACTACTGCATTATAAATTATAAGTAAAAGTTGACACTTGTTTAAACTCGATGGATTTTCATTTAAGGGGTTAACGTACTTATGGTTTACATAAGTAAAACCCTAACAATGTTTTCGTTTCCTCATTTAGTAAAATTCCAAACTAAAAAAACCAAATTTTTTAAAGAAACATAAAATAACACTATGTGATTATATAATTTGAGGGATATAGTCACCGGGAAGAAAACAATGGGCTAATTGCGGATGTGAAAGCAGAGTAGCTCATCCAGTTAGTGTGGGGCTATTTATGGAAAAGTAGACTTTTGCCCATTTTTCAAGAATTACGACTATTTTGGACTGATGATGTAAGCAGCTTATGGAGTATCTGGAAATTATGAATAAAACATTTCTTGGGCTTATTTTAAAAACTTAATTTTACTTTTGCCGACTAGCCACTTTTACTCCATAACCTCCCGTCCACTAGCCGGTGGCTAGTAAAACTCTGCTCTTGATCTTACAAGACTTAGAGAAATTTGAATAGTATAACTTAGTTTTTAAGTTTTGATTAACATTGGCATATTTCAATAGGTAAACGCTCTTCCATTCAAAAATGAAAACATATAAGCTATACCGAGTATGTCAACGTCATCTACACTCAACTTCAAAGATTTTCCATAACGAGCAGTCGTTAGTGACTATGTCTCTGTACAATTCACATGATTATGATAAATTTTTTAGAGTACAGATTAATCAATTTTTTATTCTATATAGGAACGTCGAATGAACAAAGATAATTAACAAAGAATTAACATAATTTATTAAGAAGGCATTTCAGGTGTCCAGTAGACATCTCGACAAGCTCAGTCAATTGCAAGATGGTGCTGCTCTTGCCGGGGTACAAAACAGAGATAATCCAACTGGTTTGCATGCACATGACAGGGGAATACATGCACCCAAAATGCCACAGGTTTGTTACTCCTTCCTTGGAGAGCAGATATAGAAACTTATGAAATTATAGAGGCTATATCCAAATTTATTTATTGCAGGAGCATATTATTTTGATTTAATTCTGCTTTAGGACGTCCTATCGACGTTTTCAGCAGATACAGGAAATGTTAATGATTATGCTCCTGAGGCACCGAACTCTCCATCTATTATGTTCATCCCTAAATCACGAAGTCTTCAAGCCCAGCGTGATCGGTCATCCCGAGGTGGGGGTTTTGGCCAGTCCGAACCTCGGAAATTATCAGCTACTATGCTCACTACAAAGACTTCAAACGAATATTTCGACGTTGGTCTTTCCGTTATTTCTGGAACAGCGCCACCGAGTGCAGCTCCTCCTGCTCCTGCTTATGATTGGTCAAGGCATTCTATGTACGTAATTAGTAATTATATATTATCACTATTAGTTGAATCCTAGCACATAAAGTGTGCTAGAAAATTTTGAAATCAGTAAATTTCTAGCAAGGCATGAAAAACCCATGGGTTTTTGCTTTTAGTTAGGAAAAACCCAACCCAAAAACCCGGGTTTTTGACCAAAAACCCAGGGTTTTTGCTGTTTGCTACCCAAAAACCCAACCAAAAACCCAATAACCCAAAAACCCGGGTTTTTGGGTTTTTCATGCCCTGATTTCTAGCGACTGCGCATTGGCCCGAATTGCATAGACCGTTGATTGGACTCAGTACTGATAGTCTAAGTCTAGTCCTTGCTCATTAATTACAAAATATTACCCTTACTCATTAATTACAAAATATTACGGACATATTATACAAACATTTATTCAAGAATAATGAAAGAATCCCATATGCCCCACTTTATGTTTATGTAGAGTAAAGATGTAATTGAAGATGGATTAACTTACTTAATTTGCAGTAATAAGACTTATTTTTAGTTTGTACTAAGTTATTTCTGAAAATAATCAGTTTTGGTTTCGAAAATTATTTTTATATTATGTATTTTATCCATCGCGAAGTTTACAGTTCTTACCATACTACAATATTTTGCGAATCACGACAGTATTAAAATATTTCATTACTTAATTTAAAATGCGTACTTTTAAGCATTTGAAGATAGCTATTGATTATTGCAATATTTTATTAAATTTCAGGGTAAATCAATGGGTAGAACAAGCTTGTGATGAAAAAGCGAGAGCAAAGTCCACAACGTCCCCCACCGTTAATGGGTATTTTATTTAAAACAATTTTGGCTGTGAAGATATAGATGACAATTTATATCTTTCGAAGCACCTTTTTAGTTATGCAATGCATCATAAATTATTCAAATTATACGTTCAGTTTACGAAAGTTCTTGTCGCGTTCATATGAACCATAACTGGTTGGACATGGTGAAATGAATAGGTAAAGGGTGGCTCGAGTTAAAACTGTATGAAGGGCTCTCCTTTCGTTTGTCCATGTCTATTCTAATTGGATGCAAGTATTAAAAGCCATGTCATTTTTGTCGTAGAAGTCAGAAGAAAGTGGACGGGTCAGCTTCGAGTTCACAAAGCCAGGCTTCGTTCCAACCGACACCAACGTTGGAAGATGTTTGCCGTCATCTGAACAAGAAGCCTCCTGGCTACCCCACGCAGCATCAGCTGCCAGGGACGTTCTCTTCCTCATCGACCCTTTCCCGTCGCTATCACTCCCAGTCTCACTCAAGCCAAGAAGAACCTTTTGGGGTGGCCGAGTTCTCAGTTTCCTCTTTCATTTTTTACGGAAACTCTGAAGTACCGTACGGGGTTAAAATTCCTTGTAAAAGTCAAGCTGGGAGCATCACTCTTGCAGTTTTCAAAGAACAGCTTCCAAAACGGGGAAATTTCCGTTTCTTTTTCAAAAAGGAGTGTGCTGAACTTGATACTAAATTTGTCCAGGAGGAAGTGACTGATGATTGTCAGGTAATTTGCAAAATATTATGTTTAAGTTACTTCTATGTGGGATAGGATTGGTGTTAATTAACGTTTGTAATGTGATTTGCAGATTCTTCCCCTGTACGAAGGAAAAATAATTGCGCATGTTCGGGCAGATACACCGAGTTCCGGTTCACTCCAACAAAATGCTCCACTCGTATAATATTCATATTTATGACGTAGGTAGCTAATACACAGGCAATTGGACTTATATTATAGGTAAAAACTTTGCTGTATGTAAGTAGGGGGAAACGGAGCAGTAATAACTACCAACTGAAATGACCTTTTGTGACTTTGATTTTAACTGTACGTAACTGTCATTCTTCGTTTAACTTAACCACAACTTAACAAGTCGATACTTCATATAATCGACCTTATCATTACAATTTTTACATGAAAACAACCATTGCTTACTTTTATAACTTAAATTAAGTACTAACTAGTACAGAGAAGGGTAATTGAACCACACGCTAAATATAATATAATAGTTAGCTTAATGTACTAATTGACTGCTGTAGCATTTAGTCTACAAGAAGCAATGACTATCGTAACTTTTATCATTAATTCCTAATTCCGTTGCTTGCCCTTCTGCAAATGTAAAGAAAGGAAATTATCTTCAGCAGTTGAACCCGCAAAAGACTTTGTTCCATTTTGTAGTGTACGTAATCCCGAGAGCTAGTGGTCAATGGACAATTTTATCCAAAAAAAACATTAACTGTGTAACCTGACCTTTAAATCTTCATACTACTTAGCATTATTAGCTAGATAGTAGTTTTAATCTTAATATTATACATCACTTTTTATCCTCTTTAATATATATTTCACATTATTGCAATAAAGATTGATTGTTACGTATAATAAATTCGATATTATGTGAGCCACTTGATTTGACCCTGGATGGAACATCAAAAATAATTCGCGATAAGGATTCTTATCTAGTGTGCATGAACTTTTATCCAACCCAATATTGAAGATCAAATAAACGTATGAAGAGTATATCAACTAACCACAATTGGATAATATTCTTATTTTCCTATTCACACCGCACCATTAAATTTTTCTGCTTTCAAAAACTTCTCGTAAGAGTAACGAATATTAAGAACAATTATGGAGCTTGTACCAAAGCCAGTAGTAATAGACTTTACCAAATCCCCAACGATTGGTAAAAGAAACAACGCTGAGTGGAGAAAAGACGTGAATTCAATGCCAAAGAGATGGGCGGCCATCCTGAAAACAAGTTTGGAGCGCTTTCCTCATGACATCACATTTTCTGTTGGGGTAAGTTTTACCAGTACTATTATTTAGTTTTAATATTCTTTGTTTTAAATACTAGAAATACTTTATCCTCAAGAGCATAAAGTTTTGATTATTATTACAGGGGCAATCTATTTCCTGTCATAAGTTTGTTTTGTCCGTTGCATCGCCATTTTTTGAAGAAATGACTTTGGCAGCAGAAAAAATCAGCCAAAGTGTAATTGAAGTAACCGGCGTTGATCCGACGGCTTTTAAAAATATAATACAGGTAATATAAATGTTAACTCATAGTCGAATAGTCGTATAGTATTGCATGATCATTTTGCAAGGTTCAATAGAAATTGGTAAAGTTATATAAAGCTGCTGTTATATAAATTGAATTTTACGTTCAGATTATCCGTACTGCCTCTGAATAGCTATACGAATTTTGCTTTGTGAACTTACAAGAGTTGTGTTGTACGCGTCGATGATCTCATAGAGACTTTATAATATAAGAATTTTATCGATGATGTCATTTATGATACAACAGCTAAAATCATGCACCAGCCAAGTAAAGTTAAACATACTTGGGTAATGGCAATAAAATTAATTTATCAGCTAATTAGATATAATAAAAAAGTACTTGGTCAAGTGTTTATATGTTAAAACATGTTAAAGTACTAAATAAATCATATCATAATGTTATTCATATTATATGAAAACACTATTATTGTACATTTATATGAATCATATAAGTGTGCAAAATTTACCACTAATATTAGGGTATTTTACAATCACTAGGGTTGTGGGTTGGGTATTTTATGGGTTAGGGTTTTTTGGTAAACATCCCACTTCACTTAAAAAACCTTGGGTTTATTGCGTTTTTACAATACATACAATGATTGCCATTATAAAGCACCATCTAGATGATCAAAACATACTAATTATGTCATATTGCTAATTAAAAATGTAAACAAATGTATAATCAGGTCGAAACAACTGTGATTGTCAATCACAGTTGCAAAAATGCAATTAATAATAAAAATAGTAAATTAAATTATGACAATTTACTGATACAATTACATACAATGTGTATATAAATAAGTTTTAAGTTACTAAAAATAAATCAATCAAAATTAAATATGTATTAAGAAAATAATGGCAATTTTGACTCATTTAAGTAAGTTGAGTCTATCTTTCTTTAATGAACATGCAGCAAGAAAGAAAAAGCTTCACACAACAAAAATCGCCGGCAGCTAAGTTAAATTTCATATTTTTGTCCTAAATTTCATTTAAAATAATTCTCAACGAAATTCAAATAAAACAAATTTTACTATTTTTCACCCATTATACCATTACTACCAAGTTTTAGGTAGTAGTGTTTAACGTTATATATACCATTAAACACCAATTTTTCAGTATTTTGTATACTGATTCATGTGCACATAAAAACAGGGCCGCAGCGAGGGGGGGGGGGCACCCGGGGCACGTGCCCCCCCCCCCCGAAATCGAGAAAAATAAAGAAATTTTTGTCTAAAATCGCAAACGCGCGAAAATTAGCTAATTTTTTCTTGGTGCCCCTCCCGAAATTTTTTTCTGGCTGCGGCCCTGCATAAAAATGAAGGCTGCGAATGAAATAATGCCTCATCATGGCTTAGTGATAATGTTAATGCAATGACCTTTAGTATCTTCATCACATGCCAATTACCTTTGCTTATATAATGTCATATTATAGTCTTTAGTCATTGTAAAGCAACCTGCTTGGTATTAATTCATAGATTAATCCTAATAATAATGTACTTAGTAAAAACAAACTTCTCTTATCGATTGACATAAGATTACATTATCCTTGTTCTTGCGACTCATTACACATTAAAGTTACATTATACACGTTTAAGGTAAAGACTATACAATGAAGAAGTAGAGAGGAAAAGCAATAATACTGCGTCGATGCTATCCTATCACTCAATATTCCTTCATGGACAGATTCTCTTTTTTTAAATGTAGTGACACCTTCTAATGTATGCCAAATTTTCCCTTGAAGATATTAAATTTCCCCCTTTCATTTCCCGTCCATTGGACAACATTTTCTACAATTATATATGAGTGTAATTGCAATTATTTTATGACGGGGTCAGGGGGCGTTTGTAACCTTATTATTTCGTAGAGGTCTTAAACCCTTTGTTTCGATTCAGTTACTATTATAAATCTTTTCACATTATGGTTACAACCAGGCCCCTGTCCACATAATAATCGTATTTTTCTGGGAAACTAGGGTAAATCTAGCATCTTTAGCCCTCCTCTGTATATGTACCGGGTTAAAATATTTACCGTACTTCCAGGACTCCACATTGAATCTTAAAAATTATTAACATAGTATAGCTCAATCCGTTATCATGCATATAAGGTAAACGAAAAGAGTAATCCCCGAAAACGCAATGAAATCTGCAAATCTCATTTATGATAGTCATACATTACATTGTATTTTCATCAGTATTCCCTATAGCATTTATTATTATTACTTAATTTGGCCACACAATAATATTCTTCTCACTACTTTTTACAGCATGTGTATCAAGACGACAAAGCTATTGAAGAAAAGGACATGGCTGCCACAATGTCGGCTGCCCACTTGTGCGAAATACCAGAGTTGGAGAATATTTGTGCCAAGAAACTTCAAAATACGTTGTCGGCCAAAAACGCAGTGAGCATATTCCAAGAGGCCGATCGGATTAACAACGTTCAATTACGAGAAAGTGCTTATGGATTTATGCTAAAGTAAACATTTTAAAAATGGAAAAGATATTAGGGTTTTTCACTTATTCGTTACAGGCTTATAGCTACTGGCCTTACATCTCCCAAAATCTAAATAAACACATATAAGGCGGGCAATAAATGAGCGCTTCTTTTTTGCAAGTCTTATCTTACAGTTACTATTAATAATAAGATAAAAAATGCCTTCCAAAACATGTGAAAGAAGTATGAATTTTGAATTTACGCTCTCATTTGGTCAATAAGTCAACCTATATGTTGCGTTTTCTTGTAGATGTAAGTCAAGTACGCCGAAAAACATGCCTTTCTGCGTGGTTTCGGTTTACTTGATTTTGACATTGGAAAAGGCTGAGGGCTTATATCACAAACGTTACTCGGCTTACAAGAGAAGTAAGCTCAGTAACATGTAACCCGATATAACTTATGTAACGAATAAGTGAAAAACCCTATTAGTTTTAGTTTACAAGATTTAATGTATAAAATGCACATTTTAGAAACTTCGGCCAGGTTGCAATGTCCGATGATTTTCTTCGCTTCACTAAACGCCATCTCTGTGAATTCCTAAAAACAAACGACTTTGAAGCTCCACCTGAAATTGACGTATTCAAAAGTGTAATAAGGTACTTAAACGAAATAAATACTTCTACAGAAAGCCATAATTGCCATAATAACCTGTCATTCCAAATTTTCCAACTTCCAAGACTTTGGAATTTCTAGGTTTTGGTTCCACCCAATCGGACAACCCCCACTATATGGGGCAACCGGGGATTTCAGTATAAACTGAAAGCGAGGTTTCTATAATTCTGGGTGCTTGTTGATAGCTGTAATGGCCATAATTACAGTAATGTTAAAATATTATGGCTTTTTACCTGTCATAAATCTTTTTAGGCAAAGTTAGTACAAATTCGATGATGTATTATTGTGGAGCTTCTGAATATCTTTTATTAAGGTTGGAGCCCAAGCTAAAAAATCTATGTACGGAAAACTTGTCGACTATGATTTCAAAATGTAGCCGTTCTATAACAGCTACAGAGTCGAAAAATATCTCGTTGAAAAGGTGACAAAATAATTTAGTTGGTTCCGGTCCACAAGGTCAAATTTTTAATTGCGGTAATAAAATTTTTCCCCGTAAAGGGGATCAGAGAATGGATATAAGATTAAACGGACCGGAATGAACTAGTTTATTTTGTCTTCTTTTCATCGACCTATTTTTCGACTCTGTAGCTGTTGTAGAACGGCTACATTTTGGAAAATAAAGGTCACCCTTTTACCTCTATGAGGTCACCAGGTTGACACGTAATTGCACTAAATACAATGATGAATTTGAGGAAATGAGGTTGCCTTAGAAGTGCTAGCGTTGGTGTGTAGGTGGTAGGCTAGCTAAGCTAGGCACTTCCATGTACACTGCACATTGCATTGCACCTCTACATCACCAGCTAGAGCTAAAGCTACATTGCTACTTGCTACATTCACGGTTTTTATGGTGATTGAGCGGGTCTAACCAATGGTGCAAAATCTTAACTCTTATCTGAACTTCTGATATGCATTGCATATCAACAACAACAGCTAATAATACCTTTGCTTGCTGCATTTTGCATTCTTGGTACTCCTGTGCAGTGTTTGATGACCAGCCGGCTGGTTGGTTAAAATGGCTGGCTGAAATTGCTGGTTGAAATTCTTTGTTAGCCAGTGGATCAGTTTTAAAAAGTACACATTCAGCTCAGATTTGGTCCATGAATCTCCATAATATAATCGTAGACTTGATAAAGCAATAAATTTATCTGTCTAAATATTTATATGGGTGTACCAGTGTTCCATTTTAGCTGGATAAAAGTAATTTTGACCAGCCAGCCGGCTAAAATGGCTGAATTTTTAGAGACCAAGTTTGTTTTTCTACGACCATAATTCTAGGACTAGATACAAGTTTTCCAAAAAACGTCATAAAGTAAATTTCTATGACTGTATTTTTAAATCGTAGCCATACCATAGATACTTCCCCAGAACCTGCCCTTCATTGAATTTAGTATTTTGAACCACCCCTGAACCTTAATATGCGTAATCATTTTGAAATTCAGAATTAGTACTGTGGAGGCCTATTGAAATAATAAACTACGTCCAAATGGATGTAAAAAAGTGGTGTGAAATTGCATAAAAAGATTGAACTAATTATCTGACGTTACATGACGTTTTTAGTGAATTTTTTCAATGACCTTTGACCTTTCGACATGTGTGACTGACCTTGACATGGCCTAACGAATAAAATTTTCGAAAAACTATCCCATGACGTTCTACAATGTCAATAGCTAAAGTTACACCAATTTTAGCTCGCCTGAATAAGGCAGCTTATAGAATCGCACAGTCTGTCCGTCCGTACGTCCGTCCGTCCGTCCGTCCGTCCGTACCCACGATAACTTTCGAACGCAATGACGGATATTAACCAAACTTGGCAGATTCAGTGCCTATGGACCACTGACGATCCCTATTCATTTTGGGGTTAATCGGTCTATTGGTTGCTGAGATACCGCGCGCTCACTTTCTCTTTATTTTGATAGTCAAAGTGAAAATTTGGCATTAAATGGACATTAAAAAGTTCAAAGGCGTTTCCTATAAATTGTTAGCGGGATAGTATAAAATATTTCACTCCGCTTCTACCAAATTTGAAATTTAATAATAAATCAAATAAAACCGAAATACTACTATTAGAGGACGGAAATAAATCTATTTTGGATTTATATTCAATTTTATAGTCAAATTTACAATTTCTAACATCTTTTCATTTTGATAGTCAATATTACTATACAATAGTGATTTGACTTGATTTTACACTCAAGATGAATCAATTTTAATTTTCTTTTGATTTGATAGTCAATAATAATAAATTTTGATTTTCTTTTGATTATGATACTCAATATTAATTAATTTTGGATTTTCTTCTGATTTTGATACTCAATATTAATTAATTTTGGATTTTCTTCTGATTTTGATACTCAATATTAATTTGGACTATCTTTTGATTTTGATACTCAATATAATTTAATTTTGATTTTCTTTTGATTTTGATAAACAATATTAATTAATTTTGATTTCTTTTGATTTTGATACTCAATATTAATTAATTTTGATTTTCTTTTGATTTTGATACCCAATATTAAATAATTTTGATTTTGTTTTGATTTTGATACTCAATATTAATTAATTTTGATTTTTTGTTGATTTTGATAGACAACATTAATCAATTTTGATTTTCTGTTGATTTATTAGTTAATACACTACCACAAATTTTTAGCTCGCCTGAATAAAGCAGCTTATAGAACCGCACAGTCTGTCCGTACGTCCGTCCGTCCGTACCCACGATAACTTTCGAAAGCAATGATGGATATTGACAAAACTTGGCATAAACTATGCCTATGGACTGGTGACGAACCCTATTGATTTTGGTTCAAATCGGTCCATAAGTTGCTGAGATACCGCGCGCTCACTTTGTCTTTATTTGATAGTCAAAGAAGAAAATGGGCCATAAAAATTTCATTTGTGTTTCCTATTAATTGTTAGCACGATAGTATAAAATATTTAACTCTGCTTCGACCATATTTAAGATTTTATAATAACGTAAATAAAACTGCAAAATAACCATCATAGGACGAAAATAAATCAATTTCGCATTTATATTCAAATTGATAGTCAAATATCCATTTTGCGATTTCTTTTTAATTTTAACAGTCATTATTAACCGAATTTAAATTTCTGTTGATTTTATACTCATAATCAATCAAAGTTGAATATCTGTTGATTTTCATAGTAAACATTAATGTACTTTGATTTTCTGTTGATTTTCATAGTCAACATTAATGTGCTTTGATTTTCTGTTGATTTTCATAGTCAACATTAATATGCTTTGATTTTCTGTTGATTTTCTTAATCAACATTAATCAATTTTGATTCTCTGTTGATTTTTATAGTCAACATTAATGTAATTTGATTTTCTGTTGATTTTTATAGTCAACATTAATGTACTTTGATTTTCTGTTGATTTTTATAGTCAACATTATTGTACTTTGATTTTCTGTTGAATTTTATAGTCAACATTAATGTACTTTGATTTTATGTTGATTTTATAGTCAACATTAATGTACTTTGATTTTTGGTTGATTTTGATTGTCAACATTAATCAATTTTGATTTTCGATTGATTTTCGTGGTCAACAATCATCAATTTTGATTTTATGTTGATATTTGAAATGATATAGATTCGTTTCCTTATAATATCAATGTATGAATTTTTAATATGTCGTAGATACATATATAAAGACTCAATTCTGAAAGTTTGATCAAAATCCGTACGCTCGGTTTTGTGTAACTTTTCGCTACCAAAATGTGTACACGGTAAACTTTACTCAGGCGAGCTTCTGTTACGGCTTGCTGTAGGTTTTAATTTTTAGACCACACCCACAGGCAGGGTCTGTGTCTGATTTATTTCATTATCAAACTCGACCTTGCTTTTCATCCCTACATCACGCATAGTAAGTTTGAGTTAATTATCTCAAACCGTTTTTGAGTTATCGACGTTTTTAGTGAATTTTTTCAATGACCTTTGACCTTTTTACACGTGTGACTTGACCTTGACATGGCCTAACAAATAACCTTTTCGAGCGAACTATCTCATGACGTTCTACATTGTCAATAACTAAAGTTACGCCAATTTTTAATATTTGAACCACGCCCACAGACAGGGGTGTGTCCGATTTAGTCCATTTTCGAACTCGACCTCGCTTTTCATCCCTACATCACGTACAGTAAGTTTGAGTTGATTATCTCAAAACGTTTTTGAGTTATCGTACTAACAGACAGACGGACAGACAGATCAGGTATTCCTATAAAGCGATGTTGCACACCACTCAGAATGGAATTCAGGAAGTCTTGGTTTGATGAGGTGTGAAATCACACAAAATACTCATCGTATAGCCCAATGTATTAAATCTGCCACCAGTCGTATCTGGATTTTTATAATGTTTGTGCGGGCCTAATCTATGGTGTAAAATCTTAATGGTTAAATGGGACGAAATTAACCTATAAAAATATTCAACATGCAATGGACCCGCTCAAGCATTATAAAAATCCAGATACGATTGGTGGCCGTTTTAATACATTAGGCTATACGATGCGTGTTCTGTGTGTGTGTGAAATGGCTTCACTGTGCCATTTTGTCTAATACAAACAAACAAATCAAATAGATGTTGTATTGTTGTATTCATATCGCGATATCGCACGGAGGAGTGGTGTGGTGGAGGACCAGAACGAGGCCACAACAGTGCACACTTTCCTCCGGGGCAGGAGCTATTATTTACGATCCTCACTCCAAACTCATTGACCCCATGCGCCATTTCGAGAGATTTCCGAACTTCTTGAAGAAGTTCAATCTCTGAGCTCTGCACTGTTAATCTACAATGCGACACCTGGAAAATAATGCGGCAAGTCTGTAAAGACTCCCTCCTTAAAAAACACATTCATTTCAACAAGCGACGATAGTGCATGGGTGTTTTGCCACTTTCAGTGACAATCTACTGCCTTTGATATTTTTGTTGTTTATCACTAACTAGATCGAAGCTTTTTTCACCTAATCTAAATAACTACCGTCCACCGTGAACTAAATAGGTTGAGGTAAAAATATGTTGAGTTTGGCTATCTAACGTCGCGTCTCCCGAAATCCAAGTCCGCGAGTTTGGTTTTAGTTGAAGTTGCTGATTTTTTACAATTAATAACTACATGTAATGGTATAAATCAGGTGGGGTGAACACCAATGCGAGTTGCAGAGAAAGGACAAGACAAGTGAAAATCTGAGGGGAGTCTTGGATGGGGTTCTTCGCCACATACGATTGTCATCGATATCTCCCGAAGATTTTTTCTCAGTCATTGAACCAACTAATTTATTTAGTCTGGAGGAAGGATACAAATTACTTCGATATTTCTGGCTTCGAAAGGAAAACAAAGACGCGTAAGTTTCCGCAACATATATCTTCATTTTTGTACCTGTATTCTGATTATAAATTGGTCTTGCGTTTAAGTTCAAATGTTTTAAAGATAATATAATATCCATATTATATATAGTACATCTATAAGGACAAGTCATATTATGTGTTGTGTGTACTATGTCCGGTGCTGTCGAGTTACAATAATTGAGTCTTAACTTGGAAAAACCCGACAACTGAATTTCCAATTTCAAAATTAATATTGTAGTCATAGAGTTTGACCAGGGTTTCCCCAGGAGGACGGTTATTTTTATTATGTATATATTTCCCATGGGGAAGAAACTTAAAAAAGAATTAGTGCTGTAACTCAATTCAGTAAAAGGGTAGAGTCAAGATGCTTTAAATGTTACTATGGCAGCTGCTTCCACTTCAGGTGACGACATTAGCAGTTTTCTCTTTTAGCTGCCAATTTCAACCTAACTTATCAAAACTGGGTACAGGCGAGACTAGGGTAATCAGTGGCTGCATTCACAATCATTGGCTTATACGTAAACAGAATTCTATTTGTGTTACCTCCTTTGTTAATAGCTCCATCTCACTCACCAACCTGTACACCTATATTTTCGTGCGAAAAAAGGGCATCCTTCAGAGGAACCGGTATTTAAAATTTAAAAGACGATTTCAGAGGGGGGAAGACTCAACTTGCATAAAATACAATGATTAGGTATTTTTAGAAAAAAAATTCTTTTTCTTGAATTTAGCAATAACTATATACCCTTATATACTCGGCCTTGTCCATGTTTTGCTCGTAGCCTAAACCAAAGGATTTAATATTTGTGATTTGCCTTGCCCACAAATACTTTAGGGCTCTTTCAGGGACTTCAGGCTTCAACTTAAATCGTCGCCCGATTATATGCCATTTCTAAAAGGCTACTTTTAACTCATTTTCTTCAAACAATCCACATTTCGAGCTTTGCGCAAATGTATAGGTACTGAAAATGTCTTTATGGAATAATCCCGAAATTCATTTCTATATCTGTACAGCGGTACTGGGGACCTTGTATATTTATTTGTATTTATGCAACCCAAAGTGTTTGCTATCGTTAATTTGGACATTTTGGTTAGTTTGTTCTAAAAAAGTTGGTAGATCCTACGGACGTAAACGTTGTTCTGAATGGTATGATAAAAGTGCTTGAGTTGAACAAACCCTGGATATAATGTCGCTTTTTGGTATCAGCCAGAACGACGTTAGACTCGGTCTGACTAAAAAGCCTCATTTTAGAATGGGTGGTAGTGAGCTCGTGTGCATCATGTTAGAAATCAAAACTAATTTATCACAGATTGACCCAAGAAGCTTGGACGGTACTATACCATGACAACATCCATGCTCCTTGGATTGACCCTATAAAAGGATGGGGCAGGCGGCAGGCCCTACCCTTTTAGTCTTACGTGTCAGACGTAACCAGGTATTACGACCTTGTCTTACTGGAGACATTTCCCCCCCTTAAATTTTACCAAATACGAAACACTGGATTCTAGGTAACTTTCCATGACTACTTGAAAATTAATTAATTAGTGATTTCAGAAATCCAGGTGTCGGGTTTTTCCAAGTTAAGACTCAATTGTTTCCCGCCAGTACCGTATTTACGAGTTGATTTCACAGGAGGAGACATAGACATACAACATAATATTCATATGGCCAAATGTATTCAATATCTTTAGATGTTGACATTTGGAATCTTTGAGAGCGGTTTCAAACTTTGATAGCTAAAAGTACTTTATGACACATGCTTTTTCAGAAATATACTTGTGTTGAAAATGCATCGTTTCGAAATTATCGCGCGCCAAAATTTTCGCTCTTAAGGTCGTTTAGCATGGCAAATGCAGCTCCAAAGCTACTTATCTGATCTGTTTCAAAATCAACACGGAGGTAGAGAAAATATTTTCTAGACGCTACCTTTATAAAATGTTTAAAAAAAGTTTCAAAAATTTTTTTTTCTAAAATTATGAAAATTTGACTACACTATCAAAGAAAAACGCTTGTAGCTTTGCAACTACTTATACGATTCGAAGTAAACCTGGATAGAAAGATAAACAATTAAACAACAATGTTTTCTAAACAATAATTTCATAAAATAAAAAATGATTTTAAAAGTGACTATATTATAAACATAAATTTTATAACACTATGGTCTAGAAAACCCTCTTTTCTGTCTTTCTATAAAGGTTTCACTCAAATCGGATAATTAGTTTCGAAGATACAATCGTTTTTCTTTGATGTTAAAATTACATTTTCTCAAATTCAAAAATAAATGTTTTGAAAACATTTTATGAACTCAATGTCAATGTCTAGAAAATATTCTTCTCTAATTGCCTGTCAATTTTAAAACAGATCGGATGAGTAGGTCCGGAGCTACACTAGTCATGCCAAACGACCTCAGCGAAAATTTAGGCGCGCGAAGAAACAACGCATTTTAAAAAAACATATTTTGAAAAATATTGTTTCATAAAGTACTTTTATCTTCCATAGTTTGAAATTGAAATTCGAAAATGAGTTTGAGACTGCACATCTCAAAGATTCCAACACCTAGGTTGAGGCTCTTTTTGTTGAAACTGAAATGAAGACAAAGATAGTTATAAATGTTTTTGGTACTTTTAGCAAAAACCATTCGTTTACTTAGGTTCCAATCTTATACATACAGCCTTACCTTCTAATAATTTATATTGTGTGAGAATTCTCACTGGTTTTACCACGGTTAATATGCATACCGACGTTGCCAATTTTAAAGTAGCTACATGATATTTTTATTTTCAAAACTTAAAAGTTGGATAATATGTATTAAAGTAAGACATTTAATATTTTTCTAAAGATAATTTGACACAAAATTAGGTATATGTGAAAGTTTTCATGATACTTTGGTAACTAAGGAAGATATATTTAAATTGTTATTATTCAGAACTTAGGTTTCTACAGTTTCTATACCGAATTCAATTGCTGGAAAATAACCATTCAAAAATCATAGTACACGTAAATTTACAAAAAATGCCTAATTTTTTAGACACTTAAATTATAGGTAGTCCAATAACATCCCAAACATCCTTAAAGATGATTTTGCATAGTTTAATCTTAATAAAATGGAAAAAATTACCATTTTAATTTACTTTAATCGAGAATCATGAGATGTAATTATAATATTAAAAGATATTCTAATTTGTAAAAAATTATAAGATTAAAAGACCAAAAGTTGTCTATTGGTGGATAAGGCAATTATATCTCTGATTTAATTACAGAAATCTCTTGCTGCAAGAACTAAATTTCCCCATCTCTCGACGATCACTTTATGTCGCACTGAAAGTAGTCGATTTATTTTCCGACTTCCCACTGGAGGGAGAATATGATTCAAGTAAATTAGGTTGTTATGGCTGTGGAGGCAGGTGAATGACAATTTCATGTCTTCTAATCATTTATTGCGTTTATTCTTGAAGGAATATAGACCTAATTTTAACTGTATTTAGCTTTAACATCGACGGGGTTGAGGGAGACCCTCCCATCTACCTGAGAGGAGTGGCATTGGTGGGAAGACCATCAAAACCTACAGAAAACTACACTGTGAAAATCGGTATAGGTCAACATGACTATTGGCAACGAAAGGGACCCTTCTTGTCGGAGATGGAGACATCCTACATCGTTGAAGCGAAGAAAACAAAAATGATAGATTTAAACCAATCAGTTAAGATTGTCCCTAACAAGGAGTACAGGGTGTACATCCGGCCAATTGTCGTAAGTTGAATTAATTGAATTGAGTAGTCGAGAGAGTGTCGTTTATTTCGTTAATCTGTCTTCACTGAACGTCTAGTGTTGTCATTGTTCATCTAAAGTGGAGCAGAAAATGTAATTGATGTGGATAATCATTGCAGGGTGGAGTGCCTTGGTGGAAAAATCCCAAGAAGGACATCGTCTTGTACAATGAAACGGATGGTCTCACTAAGCCTATCAAATTGAGATTTACCTACAACTATAGTTCTGTTTACTCTTTGAAATTTTCTCTCTCGGAATAATAAAAAGAAGTGAAAAGTGTGAAATCACTTGACCAATACATAAATAATTAAATGCAGTGCAATAGAAGTTGTAAAATAAATGTAAAGAAATATTAGTTGAGGTTTTGATCAGTAACCATATGAGTTATTAATTTAAAGCATATTTTTAGGCATCAATCAGTGACCATAAAGTAAACAATTTAAACTAGGCATTTTGGATACAAAGTGGACCTTTTTCAGCGTTTTCATATGTACAGTATATAATCAATACTTTTATATGTCTGATTGTTTTGATATTCTTTTCATTGAGGACAAACGGCGATACTGCAGTTATTATTGTCTGTCAAATAGGTTAAAATTAATCAATAAGTTAATTGAAAGAAAGTTTCAATAGTATTTATTGACATATAAAGACCTACACCAATTCGCATTAAACATACCAAAACCGCGACATTGCATGGTTTTGGTCCATTGTAAATGAATACTTTTTGCATAGCATTGACGACTATTTGGTGGCACACATAATATGCTTGAACTAGTACAGTTGTACATAGACACTTTGACGCCATTTAAATCTCGACTTAAGTCTTTAAGAAATAACCAACTCAATACTATTTGATAACGAAAATGTTTTCTATACTAATTGCTATACGTCATTTTCGTTCTAATTATATTCCATTATTGAATGGCTCTAATAATTACCAAATTATCAGAGGTGCTTTGTGATAATTTTTGACTTAATATCTGTGCTGCTTTTCTAAAAATAACGATGATAAACCATTCTCATTTAGTAACTATACCAATCATTTGATTTAGTAAATATTCGAATATCCTTCTAGTAGCCGCCAATATACTTGAAAAAGAATATAATGATTACCCTCGTTAGTTCACAGGGGTTAATGTCTTAGTAATTATGGGGACGTTATGAACGGCTAGTGTATTTATTCCGTTTGGTACAGTGGCGGCAATTATATGTAAGATATAGGAATAGATCAAAAATGCCAGTTGAAGTGACGGAATGGATTTACTTTAGCGCAGAAAAGTTGCTCACGGATACGCTCTTTTAACTTCAATATAGAAATACTAGTTTTCAAATTAGTCAAAAATTAACTTACTGTTAAAATGGCCATTTCCTGTCTAAAAGCAATATTATGACGTTATGCGTTAAGACTAAAAAAAGGTTAAGATAATCTCAGGGTTAAATCTCATTGGCATTGGTTCAGTGAAAGATAATGATTTTTAAATCAGGAATGTATTACTAACGTGTAGAATAATATTACTCCATACTATATATATTTAATTCAATATTAATATATGTAATTAATCCACTACTTTACAACACAAATCTGCAGCAAACGGAAATATTATGATGAAAGAGAAAACTGAAATTTCTGCAGTTAATTCAGTTTACGCATATTACTATGTACATCTGCTAAAACTGGGCCACAACAAGATCACGATACGAGTTTACCTTACGTCTACATTTCTGACTTCTGAGTTTCATTTTCTAATCTTAAATTCCTTCGATTTAAGACAAAGTTTTACCATGCAATAAGTATGGTTCATACCGGTTCACAATTATATTAGAATTATAGAAGGTCAAAACCATGCCAAACGGAAGGTAAAGTTGCCTTAAAGTTTACTTCCAAATATGCAGGTGAAATTGATTTGAAAGATCCATAAAATACTTTCTTGCAATGTAATAAATTAGGCTTTATGTCCCATATTCCCCCAATTTCCGTCGTCCAATCCAACAAGGTGGGGTGGGAAATGGCAATATCCGAAATTGTGCCAACAGCGTAAATGTAGTTCAGGTATGCTGAAAATGTATCAGACCAGAATCAAGGGGCATGTTGATAATATATGCAGGTAAAATCTGCGAACATAACTCCAACAAAATCCGCCAGAAATTTGAACTTAAAAATGGCATAAATATACCGTCCTGACTGATGAGCGTGGGATTAAGCATTTTTTCGGTAATTTACACGCTATTTGGCCAATTTTGAATTACAATCAACAAGTGATTTAGATCTACCAGTAAACTCTTCTAATATCGTAAACTTAAATGCCATAGACTAAGACTAAGATTGAGCGTTTCAGTACCCTTCTTTACTTTAAACCCAACGTATATAACATTTAATTTTAAAAGGTGCCCCTACCCACCCTGAAGTTGGCTGAATTTAGGCAGCGGTACTTTGTTGCCACTGTCCCCGCTGTTGCCGCTGGGAGGTTTGGGGGGGGGTTTAGCGGCGACAACATAATAGCGGAGACAGTGGCAACAGTGGCTACACGTACAACCCCTAGCGGCGACACGCAAAATCCACTAGCGGCAACAGCGGAGACACAGCTAAATCTACTAGCGGCAACAGCGGCGACACAGCTAAAACCACTAGCGGCGACACAGCTAAAACCACTAGCGGCGACACAGCTAAAACCACTAGCGGCAACAGAGACACATTGGCTGAATTTAGGCAGCGGGATCTCGTTACTTCAATTGCCCCCGTTGCCCCAAGTTAAGCCAGTTAACCTATCGTCTTTTCCATTTGCCTCCCGTCACTATTTTTGCCTCTTTTTTGACCTAACCTAATTAAAAATAAACATGCTACATTTTTGTTATGTATTAACAATAAAACAGTTTATTTTTTTATTAGGTTAGGTCAAAAAAGAGGCAAAAATAGTGAAGGGAGGCAACATATTAAAATAATAGGTAAAGTGGCTAAGCATGGGGCAACGGGGGCAATTGAGGCAACGAGATCCCCGTGCCTAAATTCAGCCGACACATTAATCTGATATCCTCTGTTGCCGTTGTTGAGCATTGAGCTCTGAGGAGCAGTGTACTGGCTTATATTAGGTTTAGCGACAGAGGAAATCAGATTAATGTGTCTCTGTTGCCGCTAGTGGATTTTGCGTGTCGCCGCTGTTGCCACCTGTGGTTTTTGTGTGTCGCCACTGTTGCCACTGTTTCCGCTTACTAATGTATTTTTGCTGTTGCCGCTGACCCCCTTTACCCCCTAGCGGCAACAGCGGCGACAGCGGGGACGGTGGCAACAAAGTACCGCTGCCTAAATTCAGCCCTGAAGTTTAATATTAAGTCAGTCGTAAAAAGGGAAATCTCGTTTCTCTGTTTTTCGAGATTGAGGTGCTCCTTATATTGAACAGTCAAATCATATCAAAGCTTTATTGTCTAGTTACAAAATTGAAGGCCTTGCCCCAGTCACCAGTCTGCTAAAGCCGCAACTGTATTACATCGGAAAAGCCCTTACTGTGAACCAAACTAAAAATGTAACACACTTGTTTTAGAGCATTATTTGGTTGAGACCCTCTCTTTTGAACGAATAAACCTTTCTCACAATTGCTTTCTGGTCACCAGTTGAAGTGAAACTCAGTAGATGGAGACAGTATTTTCAGGCTTTTTAAATGCATAATTCTCTACCTCCATCCACTGAGCTTCACTTCAACTGGTGACAATAAAGCAATTGTGAAAAAGGCTTATAACCTAACAGGGGCCTGGTCAGAATAAAAATAGTGTCAAGGCGTATGTTATTAAAATAAAATTATAAGCCATGCTACTATTTTATTATAAACCCAATATCATTTTGTGACATAAAAAAATTATTTGCGATAAGGTTTCTTACCTAGTATACAGGCACAAATCTAGGATTTTTATCAGGGGGGCAGAGGGCCAACCAAAAATTCGCGCGAAAATATTTTCGGTTTTACCCTTTTTGGCAACAAAATCCTATTTTTCTTGGGAATTAGGAGGGGATGAAGCCACTCTAGCCCCCCGTTGGATACGTGACTGTTAATATACTTGAGCGTTTATGCAACCCAATATTAAAGGTAGATAATAGAAGAAATTGAATTTTATGTTCTCAGTTCTCTCTTGATACCGCACTACTAACTGTTGCTTACCAAAACTTCTAAGAAGATTTACGAATCCTAAGAATCATTATGGAGCTTGCACGAAAGCCAGTAGTAATAGACTTCACCAAATCACCGAGGATTGTTGAAAACAACAACGTCGAATGGCGAAAAGATGTGAATTCAATGCCAAAGAGATGGGCGGCCATCCTGAAAACAAGTTTGGAGCGATTTCCTCATGACATCACATTTTCTGTTGGGGTCAGTTATTACATTATATTTTAAATGTTATTATTTTTAAATGCCAGAAAACGATATTCAAGAGCAAAAACATTTCCATTATTATTTCAGGGGGAATCGATTTCGTGTCATAAGTTTGTTTTGTCGGTTGCATCGCCATTCTTCGAAGATCTGATTTTGGCAGCAGAAAAAATTGGACAAAACTTAATTGAAGTAACCGGGGTTGATCCGACGGCTTTCAAAAATATAATTCAGGTAATATAAATCTTAACTCATAGTAGTCTGCTATTTCAAAATTATTTTATAAGATTCAATGGACGCGAAAGTAGTAGGCCATATTGGTCATCAATAATTTTGTATTCGTACAATACCAAAACTATAGGGAACAGAAATACAGCTCTTTTTTACTTGATTTTTACGTCTTTATGTTATCTTTTCATTTTAGTGAGAAAGCCTATAATGTCCCATTTAATTTATTTATACCAGTAAAGAGTTACTTAAGCATGTTTCATAATGAAAATAAACTTTATTCACAAGAAAAAATAATACTATGCAATATTATCCCACCATTCAACCCCTTCATGATCAGAATCTCTTTTTAAATATGTAATTTGCCACTTTTTTATGTATTTGTAAATTTTTCACTTCAAGGGAATTTATTTTCATTTTAGTTCACAGTTGGACAATATTTTATAAATTATTGTGATGGCATTTATTTTATTACTTAGTACTAGTACCTACGTTACTTTTTATTTACTAGAGATCCTAAACGTTTTGCCATTGATTCAGTTATTATTACACAGCCCTTCACTGTAGTGTATACAGTATACAAGGGCGTATCTAGAAATTAATTTAAGGGGTGCTTAAACATACAAGCAGATTTTTCTTATGTATAAAACTACTTTTTATCAATTCTTGTGAATTATCTAATGTTTTTTAGGAAAATTTAGGGGGCGCCTAAGCACCATAGCACCCCCCCCCCTAAATACGTCTTTGAGTGTATAGTAGGTGCAACCTTCAGAGTAATTTAGTTGGTTTCAGTTTTCGCCAATTCCGGTGCTAAACATTGAATCCTGAAAATTAAAACATTAAGAGTATACTCGAAAATTAGTTTTTGTAGTTACTATGATCGCCAAATAACTTTGGACAATAAGATTGAAGAACAATAAAGCCGATAAGAATACACAATAGGGGAGTTTGCGTTTCAGTGAGCACGAACAAAGGTGCTCATGGAAGCACGAACTCCTGTATTGTTCATGCTCACTGACGCGCGAACTCGCCTATTATATTTTCTTATCGGTTTTATTATTCTTCAATCTTATTGTCCAAACTTATTTGGTGATCATAGTACGTAATGAAATTGCAAAACTTCTTTATGGATAGAAATTTTATTTTATCAGTATTTCCTATTCATAATGATTTGACCGGAAGATAATAGTAAGCCTTAAAGTTTCTTTTGCACTACTTATTGCAGTATGTGTATCAGGACGAGAAAGCTATCGAGGAAAACGACATGGCTGCCACAATGTCGGCTGCCCACTTGTGCAAAATACCAGAGTTGGAGGATCTTTGTGCCAAAAAACTTCAAAATACTTTGTCGGCCAAAAATGTAGTGAGTATACTCCAAGAGGCCGATCGGAGTAACAACGCGCAGTTACGGGGAAGTGTTTGTGGATTTGTGATAAAGTAAACATTTTCAAATTGCCAAATAGTTTAAATGTTTATTTATATTATTATAACACATCTGTACAATATTTTAATTTTGTATTTTATTATTTGGTTTAATGTATAAAATGCACATAATTTTAGCAACTTCGACCAGATTGTCAAGTCCGATGATTTACTTCGCTTTACTCAACGCCATCTTAGCGAATTCCTAAAAGCAAACGATTTTCAAGCTCCCCCTGAAATTGACGTATTCAAAAGCCTAATCAGGTAGTTTTAAAACATAAAATGCTTTTATGAAAACCCAAGACATTTCAACCCAAGCATTTTATAAATGCCGTAGAGACAATGTAGACAGTCATCCCATTAACATTTTCTTATTTCTAGTTTTTGGCGCCACCCCATGTTTAAGCTTAACTTACCATTGGGTGTAGAAATATCGGGTCTCAAAGTAAATTTTGTATCCTGTTTCAACATAATATTCAGGGTACCTGTTGGTAGCTATATAATAACTACAATGTTAAATATGACTTTAGATTTTTTGTTTGTAAACGGCTTTATCATCTTAGATTTTAGGCGTATTTACAGTTACCACAAATTCGATGATTTCTTTTAGGGTTATAGTGGAGCTTCTTAATTGCCTTTACTAAAATACCTTCATTCAAATGAGTGAGAGCAGTTAGCGTTTGCTATTTACAATTTACTCCCTTCTGTAGTCTTTTGTGGTTTATCACTAACTAAATCGCTGTCTATTTTAGCTAATCGAAATAATACCATCCACAGCGCTGCAGTGTCCGCAGCTGACTGCTGACATGACTTTCATGTAACAATAGATTGAATGTAGCTAGCTAATGTCTCACGACAACCATGTTTGTCCGAGTTTGGTGGTGGTTTAAGTACTAGTTGAATTTTAATCACTGTAATGGTATAAATCAGGTGGGGTGAACACCAATGCGGCCTGCAGAAGAAGGACAAGACAAGTGAAAATCTGAAGGGGATTTTGGATGGGGTTGTTCGCCATATAAGAATGTCATCGATATCTCCCGAAGATTTTTTCTCAGTCATTGAACCAAGTAATCTCTTCGAACCGGAAGAAAAAGTTAAATTATTTCGATATTTCTGGCTTCGAAAAGAAAAGAAACACACGTAAGTTTTTGCAATATATTGTGTCATCATTTGTGTACCTATATTCTGAATAGGCCCAGTGTTCAAATGCTTAATACGACCACCGTTTACTATATCTATTAGGAAAATCATTACAGTGTGTATACTGTCTTCTATTGCAGGGTTACACTTAATTGTTTTCACAGTTTCCAGTCAGTACCGTTATTAGTAGTTGATTTCACAGGAGGCATAATATTCATATGGCCAAATGTTATATTCGATATATTATGATATAAATTTAGGCTCTTTTTGTTGAAAGCCCTAGATGGATCTAGATTTTTTGGTACTTTTTGAAAAAGCTGTCCGTTTACTTTGTGATGATCCCTACCGGTTTGTAGGGATCATTTGTCTCCTATACAATATACATACAGCATTCCTCCTTAATAGATTCCTTTGTGTGACCATTCCCACAAGTTCTCTCAGGATATCCTACGGTTTAATATCCACCCCTACCTATCAACGTTAGAGTAGCTATGACATTTATTTTCAAAATGTAAAAGTTGGATAAATATTGGAGTCTGGAATTTCCATATTTTTCAAAATATAATTTGACACAAAAATTAGGTAGGCATGGAACATTAATTAATTTTTATAGCAGTTGACTATGCGGACTAACTATGTTGACGGATGGTGCGTGGAAAGCAACAAAAGGTATGAGAAAATAACATGTAAATATGTATGCTGTTTACTTATTTTAACTCAATACACTAATATGCTGTAAATTAAAGTAGTATGCAGACCACCTATTAACTATAATATTTTATATGCATTCATGCAGCTTTTTAATATAAATTGTACTATATATCAATAGATGAATCAATAATAAAATTGTTAAACTTTTTGTACTATATTCAGAGACAAGCTGACTTTATTCATTCATTTACAGTTTATCTCACAATCAAGTATTTTTGAGATTACATATTTTCAGGGCTGAGTGTAGCACTGTAATTCAACTTTGCCATCCGAGTCTTGAGATGTCTTCTTAGTTGAGGATGATTAAGTTGACACGCAGCACAAACTTTGTGTCTCAGGTTAGCATATCTGCTAACCTCCGGTTTCCAGCATTTACTGCAAATTATAATGTTATTAGTATCTTTACACGGTTTGCACGCGTACACACACTCGCTCCGTTTGCTCGATTTTCCAACCCGCACCAAGACACTCGTAGTTGGTAGTGAATTAGTAGGCGCCTGACAAATTGGAGTCTCCACATCGCAGAACTGTCCGTCTTGAATTTCAACCTCCTGTTCAACTTCTTCTTCCGAGTCACTAGACAGGTCTACAACTTCTATTTCAGATTCATTTCCGGTTCCTGATGTTTGAACCGATGTAATGTGGAAAGGTAATCCGTTGTCTTCGCCCTGTACCAATACCGATTCACTGGAAATACTTGAAATAAAAATTGAATTTCACTGTTGTCACTCATTTTCTTTTGTGAACTTTTTGAAACTTTTAAGTAATGCGTAGAGTAATGCAAGTCTAAGACTAAAATGCAGTATATTAATATGTATGTATAAATGCAACATGCATTCAATAGAACAAGGTCTAGATTTTTATATGATGACCATCTGTAATTTTATTTCACTAAACATTGTATGCAATTTACTAGTTCGGTATTATGCAAATGATTGTAAGCCAATTTTTTTCTTTGTAGACATTCATTTATTACTGGAACAAGTTATTCTTACATTTTTTTAAAATTCAAATGAGGAATCAGTAGCAGTATTCCAAGGTTCAAGATAACGCTTGGGACATGTTACTTCATATGGAAAATAAGTAATGGGTAGGATAGCTAAATGTGCAACATTATCAAACTCTCGTATGTTATATTTGTTTCTACTTGCATTATTCAAATGTAGAACAATGTGTTTGGGTTCTAACGATGTAAAGGTGTTGGATGATAACATAAATATATCACGTTTCTCAAAACTTGCATTGAGTGTAATGACTCCTATTGTATCCTTAGGCAGTTTGATGCAAATCCCAAAGTCTATTTTGAACTTGTCGTAGGGATATATTGTTTTGTTTTCAGGACTGCAAAATAATAATAAGAAAATCATAACAAATAAAATAGGTTTAAATAATGTGAGTTTATGCAAATCAATACCATTCTAAAGGATAATATTTTGCACAAGCAATCATTTTCTTGTCGGTTGGATGGTTGCGACAAATTGTTGTGTTTGATCCTTGTACTTTGTTTATTTTTATGTGAAATTTTGACACAGTATGCTCCTCATGTTTCTTTCCTGTTTCGAAATAAAATATATGTAATTAGTCAATTGAAATAACGAATGGAAATAATAATGTTTAACAATATTATTGTTGTTAATGTCATTTTTTATTGTGCAAAATTTTCAACATCATACACGCATACAATTATGATACATTTACATTACAAATAGGATTCATATACCGGCTCACATTTACATAATTAGTTGAAACAATTTTAAGTGTGTAGTTTTAAATTATTTACATGAGAATACTGTTGGTAGGTTCTATATTACTATGTTTCCAATGATAGACCAAAGATATACAAAACAAATATCGTTTGACCCATCCTCAAAAAATAGTAATTAGTCAAAGTTATTGGTGTATTAACATATAAATGACATTAACACAAAAATGTTATAATCTAAGGCAGAGTATTAGGAAAAAGAAGCAACAGAAGATTATTCTTTTGAACTTAACTGAAATCAATCACTTATCTATAAAACTATAATCACTATCTGCATAATCTAATAGGGTAAAAATAAAAGTGATACAAATCAATGTAGTAAACTGTATCCGATGTAATTAATAGCATTGTATCTACACATTACACCGATCGTACTAACTAACTAATTTGCATTTTCTAGTGCCAGAATTTTAGCCATTCTCTCCTTATATTTGCGTTCTGCATTGATTCTATCCAGTGGAGTTACTGCGATAGACTTTGCCTTCAACATCTGTGAATAAGCAAGTTTTTTTGAAAGTGCATGCAGTGCCCAATCGAGTGCTGTTATTAACTGACAACACTCTTCCATAGAACAATTTATGATTTGACCTGCAAATGTACCTTTAATTTTTTGCAATGTTACCATCAACCTATGAGAAGGCTGACCGAAATCATCACGCATTTCTGAAATGTAGATTTTATGACTAAGTGTCACAAAATCTGGAGTCCAGTTATTGTACCTAGCAATGTTCTTTTCTATTTCAGTTACAGATGGAACAGGAATAGTTACACCAGCATGGTAGTTGTTCATTGATTCAATGTCCTTTTGAGACACGGTTGAAGCTGCACCTGAAAGATACCACTTTAGGTATCTTTTTGCCGAATTTTGCATTGGTACTATCAAAGGTGTTTTAATTGGCTTACTTTTACCATTATTTGGTTCTTCATACAAATCTTCGTCAGGAGAGCATAATGATGCCGTTGCTTTTACTGGAACTGGAGTGGTTGTAACAGGTTTCCTTACTTCTTCTTGTAGCTTTTCCAAATACTCATCAAACGAGTCATTAGGCATGTCCTCGTTAATCATTTGAGAATTTTCTTTGTCTTCGTCTTCGTCTTCGTCATCATCAAATCCAAAATAACGCTGCATCCTTGATAGCGGGGTGCTGTGTCCAGAAACCACGGGCTTAATAAAGCTTTGATTCGGTTTGGAACTGGCTGTTATTTTTCGCACTTTAGCTGCCGTGGAAGTAGTGGGTTGCAAAGACTCTATAATTAATTTGGCTTCGTTATACAGCACATTCTCTTCAGTATTTCCCTGAGACACTATGTAGAGAGCTAATTTCAGTAAATATTTTTTCTTACCCTTTTTATTGATTTTTATTGGTCCGTCTCCTTTCTGAATCTTAGACACTGGTTTCGGTCTCAGTGGTGCTCTAGATCCACATTCGTCATTCACTACCTCCATCACGTCATCATCGCTCTCTGGAATTTCATCAATTTCCTTAATTTCGTTAGTTTCCACTTCATCTCCATCGTCTTCGTCGTTAATGATGTCATCATTGTCACTTTCTTCATCGTCAGGATGGTTTGGTGGCATTTTTCTGGTAAGAAGAGCTTTACCTAATGACGAATAAGGAAATAAATAAATAAGTAGATGTATATATTATGTATGTATTAGACATAGTTAAATTTGCACATAATTTATATTTACCATTTGCATATTCATTGGAGATAATGGCACGCTTTTCCAAGCTGTAGCGAATGCCAGGAATAATTTTAGCCATGATAGGAAAAAGACGTCTGGTATATAATCGAAAGAAGTGTTTCTTCTTGTCGTTAGATAATGATTCATAAATTTTCCGATCATTCAGGTTTTTAGGCTTCCACTTCTCCGTCCATTCCCAGTCGCCACAATCCTTAGTGATGAATTCTTCTTCTTGCAGCTTCATAACGAAGGGAGCTTCTCCCTCTTTTAGCTGCCTAGTATCCTTGGGAGGGTTAAAATAGTAATTTGGATGTTGATAGCCCGCTGGAATTGATCTTCTAACTGTATGAAATACGGGAACCATTTCTGTAAAAAGAGATTTAAAAAAAATTATTTTTGAATATCATACAATTGAACAAGATCAAAAAACCAAAATGTTATTTACCTTCGGCTTCGTTGTCTATAAATTGCATTACGAATTTGTAATGAATTGTAAGTAGAGTGGAATTATTATAGTTGAGCAGAAAATGTACTGTGATGAATGTTATAAATTTCCTGTGCTTTTATACTTGTAACCTTGTGTCCGTTGACCAATTTAGAGTGTATATGTAAGGAGGTGAGTTAAATTTATTCAGTTGTTGTTCTGAATTGTAACCGTAACCATGGATTGGATTGAAGTAGAGGATACACTTATTCCGGAGGTGTAAGTACAAAAATAGATCATGTCAATAGTCTGTCTGTTGAATTACATTTTACAGTTATTCATTTACATATTCCAGCTTTCGTGAACAATTAGATGATTACTGGGAGATACAACATATTAAACCGCTGGATGCAGAGCTGCAGTTACCATCTGCTAGGAAAAAGGATACTGTAAAAACGAAGGAAAGCAGTCGGCTCACGGAGAAGGAAATGTAAGTTGATCATTTGGCTTACGTTTGTACTATAGGTTCAACTACAGCAGTTGGTACATGGTGTTGCAGGAAAACGTTATTGCAGAAACTGACAACGGAACTAAAGGAAAAGTATGCGAAAGAGGGAAAAGGTGTACGGAGAAAGAAGCAAACGAAACAGCAAAAGGACATCAACCTTTTTGTGTACGAAGTAATATGCGAAAGACCTTGTTGTAAACAAATTGTAAACAGGAAATAAAAAAAATTGCTTGATCTATAAACTGGTGTTGATATCATTATACTTATGTCAGAGGGTAGTCAGCTGTTGACGATATAGACTGGTTGTTAGGTTTAGTTTAACGGATAGTAGAATTTGACTCCGATGATTCGGTTCGCAGTAGTTCTTTTATTGCAATACAATAACTAGCTTTTCTCTATTGAGTGAAATTTACCACTTACATTATAGCATGACAGGAACAGTGTTAAAAACAGTAAGTTAACTTTTCATACCTCTAAATTCTGAAATCATTTAATTATTATTTTATGAAATTTATGAAACATTTATCAAAGATCGAAATTGGTTGTTTTAGAAAAAATGCAGTCTTTGTGACTACACAGCACCTCAGTTTCATTACGTTGAACTCCACTTTTCAAGAGTTCATAGATGTCAAAGTTGTGGATTCGTTTACCGTACTAGATTGGATCACAGATGTACAGTTATACAACGAAATAATCAGCGTGGTCTGGGAAGACAACTAAGTCTGGATCCTTCTCCATTCATACTTAAAGCAAGAGCACACTTGGGATTTTTGGAAACCTATTATTTACAGAACACAGAAGATGAAGACATTGCAATGTATCAAGATGATGATGATAATAATCCGGTTGAGGTTATGTCAGTAAGACAATTTTTTGAAAGACATAAAAATCATATTGCTAATTTACTTAAAATAAGGCTGCGTAAACATAACCAAATCAAAGCTCAAATAAAATTAAATGTAGCTATGTTTAATGCAAAACTAGATGTTCGAGAAAATGTACCGTTCAATGCAATAACTTTGCTATTGATAAATGTGAATGATATTAGTAGAATATACCGTACATCATTATTTCATATAATCAATTCAGTTAATGGATTCCTCCGTGGTGGATCCAATTGGATAATAGTTGGTATTAATTTTATGGAAATTAACATTGCGAAAATGCAAATGTTTTCTGGTGCTATGTTCATTCCCACGCCAAAAATATTTGAAAGGACATGTGGATTGTATAATATTAAATCAGATTACTGCTTTCAAAAATGTATAATAGCTAAGTATCTTGACTTACCGAGCAAAAAAAGAAAATTTGAAATTGAGAATAATAGAAAGATATATAGAACTTTTCTTCATAGTAATGTATATAACAAACAAATTAATTTTGACAATATTCCATTGTATGTTAACGAAAAACATATAACATTGTTTGAAAAAAATAATCCAAAATTTGTTGTTAATGTATTCATGTTGAATGAAAAACAGATTTATGCATACAGAACGTCAATGAAAACATATGAAGTAGGTAAAATAGTGGTTAACTTATTATTGCTAACACATTTTGACAAGAAAACGGGGAACCTATACGGACATTATGTGTTAATATACAACTTAGATACATTTTTGAATTCATATAGACAAAAAACAATAGCGAAAGGACACATCACGCAAAAATATTATTGTTTGACTTGCCTCAACAGCTTTCACAGTAAGCAGACTAGAAACAAGCATAGTAAAGAATGTTATGGCGTAGTGAAACAACAAGCAGGTTTTTTCATGGGAATCACATTATGAATTCAAACACAAATACATGACTTTTGCTTCTGCCTACTGTGTATCAATTGATTTTGAGAGTATGATTACTGCATTTTCACATAGGACAAATAAAAATATTGACAGTATACAAAACCCTATGTGCTATAGCCTTGTTATGCACGGACCGGGTCAATGTTTGTTAGAACAAAAATTTTATTATGGTGACGATGCAGCTGTAGATCTGGTTAAAACGTTACTGGAGCTGGCTGATAAATACTTACCAATGTTGCAGGAAAACAAAGATAATATAATCATGACAGCTGAAGATGAATTAGATTGGGAGACTAGAGAGGAATGTGCTGAATGCGGTAAAGAATTTACTGAAATTAATCCACCAGTACGACATCACACACATTCATTTTTACACGAAACTTTGAATGGTGATGCTTTGCCTGGAGGTAGATATATTGGTAAAGTTCATAATAATTGTAATTTAAACTTAAAATATCGAAAATATTTAACTGTAATCGCTCATAACTTTAGCAGCTTTGACAGCTTATTTTTAATTAAAGGAATTAAAGAGGCAGGAGTCGAATATGTTGATGTTATTCCAAAGTCAACAAATAAATATTTATCAATAACACTTGACCGAAAAATAAAAATAATAGATTCCTATCGTCATTTACCTCATTCCTTAGAAACCTTAACAGACAATTTGCGTAAAGCAGGATTAGAACATTTTAAAGTAACAGCACAAGTGTTTTCTCAATGGTCACATTTGTTAGATGATTTGCTAAGAAAATCAGTGTATCCTTATGAGTGGATGACACATGAACGATTACAAGAAACTGAATTTCCACCTATTGAAGTTTTCTACAGTAAATTAAAAGAATCGGATGTTTCTCAAGAAGCATATGACAGGGCAAAAATGCTTTACCGTGAATTAGGTTGTAGAAATCTATTGGACTTTACAAATGTTTATTGCCTTTTAGACAGCGCTATTTTAATTGATATATACTATTTTTACCGTGTGGCTAACTATAAAGAGTTTAAATTAGATCCTATCCATTGTGTTAGTGCGTCTCAGTTAACATTTAATAACTGTATGCATTTTACTAAAGCAAAAATAGAATACATACGATGTCCCAGGATTAATGCTATCGCACATACTAGTATAATTGGTGGGCTAACTATTGTAAATGGAAAATATGTAGAAAGCAACATTCCTGGATTTAAAAATTATAAACGCAAGTTACCACAAACCCACTTATGTCAGCTTGATATTAATTCATTATATTCATATGCATTAAAACAACCATTACCTGTAGGTAAATATGAGTTATTAAATGATTTTCAATTGTCTCTTTTCGATATACATACAGTTGAAATTGATGGTCTTACTGGATATTTTGTATGTGTTGACTTTCACATACCACCCGAGATACAAAATGATTTGATTGATCTCATACCAGGTCCAGAAAGATTGTGTATCAACGAGTCTCATTTATCTCCTTATCAGAAATCATTAATTTTGGAGGAGAATATTAAATTTACTGAAACGGAAAAGCTCTTGTGTACATTTTATCCTAAGAAAAGTTACTGGGTGCATTTGAAACTAATGCGATTGTACATAGAGTTGGGTGTTGTGGTTACGCAAGTACATGAAGTACTTCAATTTGAACAACGACCAATTTTTGCAAATTATGTTGATTTACTTATCAATATAAGAAAAAATGCAGCAAATCCCCAAGCGGCGCAACATGCGAAAGATCTTTTAAACTTGTTATACGGGGGAACTCACAAACGTACAAAACTTTAGAGATGTCAAATTAGTTATTGATGAGCTTAGTGCATTAAAGTATATTTCAAAAAACAATTTTGATAATTTTAATATTATTAGTGAAGGATTGTCAGTAGTAGAGTTAAAACGAACTAAAGTACTTTATAACAAGTTCCCCCTGGTGGGGAATGCGGTCCTTAATCTGTCTAAGCATTTGGTCTATCGATTATTCTATAACGGTATCAAAAAACATTTTGGAAACAGGGTAAAACTGTATTACTCTGATACTGATAGCTTTCTCCTAAGAATATACACTAAAAATCTGTATAAAGAGCTGTCTGAATTGAAATTAGATGATAATTACATTATGGACTTTAGTAATCTGGATACGTCACATTCTTATTATGATGATAGTCGAAAATCTAAGCTAGGATGCCTAAAATGCGAGCTATCCGGTGAAATTCTTTATAGTGCTATTATAATTGCAAAGAAACAGTATGCATTGAAAACGATTAGTAATAAACCACAATTGAAGCAAAAAGTGTCAGTTAAAAGAAGAGGGAAAAGCATTCCACGAAAAAAGTTAAAAAATATTTTGTATGAGGAATACGAAAAATGTTTATTTAATAAGGAAACTAAAATAATTAGTACTTATATGTTACGGTCATTAGATCAACAGATCTATGGTTTGTTACAATCAAAAATTGCCATGTCTCCCCTATCTACCTGTAACTTTGTCTTAGATGATGGAATCACTGTACTTCCATTTGGTCATTTTTCCTTACTGCAAAAAAGGAAGCAGAAAATTTGTGTTGATGGCTATGACAACTTTTTGTAAAACAATGTATGTTGATGTAATGTATAATAATAATAAATAAATAAATACAAGTTATGTAAATTACAATTTACTCAATTCATTTATTGACGAAGAGCATTGATCATTTATATCTGTATGTACAGTAGGTACATAGCGATAATAAAACTGTCTAACAATATTATCATTACGCCTACGACACTTACTGAACTTATGTAGAAACTTTACAAATGAATAGTTATGTACAATAGTAAGATAGGTAAAATACAAGCAGTACATTCCACACACGGTTGAATCATTTGATTGGAATTGGCATGTGTTTCGCTCACAATGCTTATCAAATAAGCTAAGTACATTGTTATAGCTAGATAATGTATTACCATAAGAATCAAATATTTTACAGGACTCGTTCCGTGCTAATTTAATGAGACAAATATAATGACCAGTAGGTACATTAGAAGGTGATGTGTTTATTATATACACAAAAGGAGTTTGATCATATTTGATCAAGGCCAATTGGTCTGCCGAGAGTACATTGTATTCCTTAACATGCGAGTTTCTTAGTATACTACACAAAGCACTTTTTACTTGACTTTTAAACATTTTACTAGGTATTGCCTTGATTAGATACTTCTACATTACCATGCTTGTCTATTGTTATGTTTGATAACGACTGTCCAAAAACTAAACAGGTAACTGACTCGGCCAGTGCTTCACTAAATGTAAGCGCAATTCTTATTCCCCCTCCTTTGTTATTGTTAATATTAAATACAAATATTGAATTACCATTTGCAAAATCATCTGGGCTAAGACCTAAAGATTTATCATAACTAACATTAAGACATTCCAATAATGCTAAATATGCTTGATAAAAATCTTTTTTTGCAAAATTTACTTTTATTATATTTGCGCTTGCCAAATCATTAATATCTGTTGCAGCAATGTCTGATAACTTAAAGTCACTGAAGAAAAAAGGATTTTCACCCAATGATCCTTGCACTGCTGATGTTTTGACTAGACAAATAACAAGTCTAACAATTGGTTCACTCCTGGTAAACAATGTAGTGTTTACAATATTTAAACTTCCTGTTGGGATAGCAAAACTCTTAATGCCATTATGTAAACAGGAATATACAGCATTTTGGTTATTTAACAGTGAATGATGATACTGTAAAATACTTGGTGATACTTTTACATGACGCAAAAACAAAGTAAACTTGTAAAATACAATTTTAAGTGTAGTAGACGTTTGTACTGAATTCAAACGTTCAGACGTTCGGAAAGCTAATTTCAATCTTGTATTTGGAATCAAAAACCTTTCCTGTAAAAAGATATCGTGGAATATTTTTCCTATTAGTTGAATTTTCGCTGAACTTTTAATAGCTTCATATCTTTTGTTGTGACTAACATTTTTGGTTACATCTAATGTACCCGGTGAACTATCCGGAAAATAAAGACTCGCTTTTAGTTCGTTGGCTTTAACTTGTGAAGAATAGGTGAGTTGAGTGATTAAGTAGGCAAGATATGGATAATTAGTTTTAGTCGAAATTAGTCGATCATTCAACCACAGCTCGGAAGTTGAAAACAAACTTTGAATAAACAAATTGTTTGCAGCCACGACATTAGTCCCATCTAATTTTGTTCCATTGGCAAGTTGTACATCACATTCAACACTTATATATGAACTTGCTAAATCAATATAGGTTTATGGTGAACCAGGTTCCTGCAAAGCAAAACAATATAAAAATAGATATTACATTACATATACATTACATCGGTATACATTACACACTGTTTTAACACTTACATTGAATTCCAAGGGTGCATTTTCATTACTTAAATCTACTCCAGTAAAATGTTCACTAAAAACCGATTCTTGAATTGATTCATTCACAATTTTAGGTTGGAAAAGATTTAATTGAGGTATAGTTGTAGTCATTTTATTGGAAAAAGTGTTGGTTTTGATTTTTGTGATTTTGTCTTTTTACGATGTACTTCAGAACCGGACTGCTTTTTATTTTTGGTTACAGATTTGACTTTAGTACTCTTCCCACCTCCTTTCTGATTCCCGATTTTAGTTTTCTTTTTAGGTTTAAGTACACACTTTTTCGATTTCTTCTTTCCACCTCCTGTTTGCTTTTTTACTGATTTTTTTTAGATTTAATTGGACGTGAAGGTACATTAGTATTTAGATACACGTTGTCATCTAAAAGACCAGTAGATGACATACTATCAATTTTACAAATATTCTTGTTACATACCACTTTTTTCATACGTAAGACTTGATGTGTAGTTTAACTGTCGTTCCCTCGACGTTATCAAATGGAATTGGGTGTCCGTGCTCATTCCGGAACCAAATGCGAATGGAGGGGATTGTAGTCGATTGTATGGGTATATACTGTGGGATAGGAACAACAAAATTTACTGTTTCTTGGATTTTGTCCGTCTTTTCAAGTGTGTATAGAAGTCGATCCGAAGCATTATTTACATTTTGGGGTACTATGAGATCTGTGTACACATTTATCATCCTATTGTTCCGATTAAAGTCAATATCATGAAAAGTGTACGTAAATCCTCCAACGAATTCATTTGTAGATCTTGATGAACCTAATATTCTGAGTATTGTATGTGGTAGGACAATTACTACACTAGAATCAGTCACAGTGAGTTGTACTCCTTCACCATGAATGTATGATACAGTAGCACCAATGAGTAGGTGATTAAATCCTTGATTCATTGCTTGTACTAAATGCATAATTGTTTCAAAAGTTTTATCCACCGGAACAGTAACTTCCTCTTCCTCTTCTTCAGCTAAAGGATCTTTGACAGCTTCTTCATCACCATCTTCCTTTGCAGTATCATCTGTACTCCTTTCTTCTCGAATATGTGTACTCTTTCCATATTCATCTGTTTCTGTCTCGTCTATGCTTCTCTCTTCACGTATGTGTGTACCATTTTCCGTATCTTCTACTCCTATGTCATCTGAGCTTTTCTCTGTGTGCGTACCTTTTACAGTATCTGTAGTACTTCTCACTCTACGTGATTTTATTTCCTTTACAGTGATTGCACTGTGTTTATTAGATTCCATATGAACTGGATCGTAATATACAGACACTCGAAAACTCTTTTCACTCTCAACAGTAAAATACTCTACAGTCATTACTGCATCATCAGGAAGTGTGTTAAGAAAGCTATAATTAGGTTCAAAAGGAGCTGCATGTGCTCTGTCTCCAGAGTATAACTCACTTCTAAACCCTAAGGCTTTGGCTAAAGTTGGGTTAAATTTTACAGATTTATCTCCAAAAGGATTAATGTAAAATCTTGCAATTCCTTCTCCATCGTAGCCATACTTTAGCAGAAACCTCCTTGACGCAAACACAGCTTGGAACAGTCGATTGATAGAAGATAATAAAGAAGCAGCATTATTATTTTTCAAAATTTCCGTTTTTCCAGCAATTGTTGATGTAATACCCAAAGGATATACATGTTTCTTTGCTACTATTAAGTCATCACCAAAGAGACTTCCCATGTAATGAGGGACTAGTCTATATCGCATTTCCAGTAGTGCAACTTCATGAATATTTTCCTTAAGGTGAAGTGGTAGCTCAAGAAAAGTAACAAAGTTGTTTGGTGTGTTGTCGTTTACAAAATTTTTGCTTCCCTTTGAATTCAGCGTGAAGTAACGATTACTCAGCTCCATTGTCTTCTACTGCTTGTAGCTCAAATTCATAAAAACTTCCTACACAAGACAAGAAACAATGAATTTATATCTTACTGAAGGGGATCTTTTTGAAAATTTGACAGATCAAGACATGTATTCTAATACAGTTTTAGTTTACAAAATTTCTTTTGATTCACATACTATAGTCCCAAGTGAAAAGACTACATTGATAAATAAAATAGGTAGCATTTTCAACGGATTCATTACTAGGGGAGATTATGTGTTTTGCCATTCGTACGTTTATACTAAGGTAATACATAAATTCCAACTTTTGGCATTTGATTTCTACAATTTATTTTAATTTAGTTACACTTCATCCCATGGAAAGACGATTTCATCAAAGTGGAAATAACTTTATTAGGAAAATTACGAATCTCGGAAAAAACATCAGTATTAATGGAAACATTATTATCAAAATAGTTACCTAAAATAATTTCGCCGTCCAGTTCCTGTAGCAAATATGTTCGCGGTTCTGTGTCTTGTACCTTTCTTATGATGTATTGTCTTGAGCTCCACCTTTGTGAATAGCCTCGAGCAAAAATTGTCTTTTTATACGAAATTAAAACTTTTTGATTTAATTTGTACTTTGGTGGTTTCAACTTTTGATTAAAAGTGTTTGTATATAAATTATTCCATACGTCACCCTCGTTATCCTGGTTAATATTATTAGGTGCGTAACCGGTAGATGTATGTACGGTTGAATTGAGTCCTGCAACTACGTTAGCCAAATGTTTAACGTAATTATAACTGCCAGTTTTCATGAATATTTTTTCTAATTTTTCCTTTACTGTTCGATTTGCACGCTCTGCTATACTTGCATTTGTAGTTGAATACGTTGAATACCAGTGAATATTATTAGATTTCAATATTGATTGAAACTGTCGATTTATAAATTCCTTTCCCGAATCACCTTGAATATAAAGTACACGATTACCTTTCACTGCTTTTAACAATTTTTGTAATGCACTGGTGGTAGATAATGAGCTTTTATCTTTAATTGGAAAACACCATATCTTCCTTGTAAAACAATCTATTGCCAGAAATATAAACTTGTTATTATTATTATATTTTTTATATTTTTGATAATCAATTAAATCTATTTGTAGGAGGAAGAAAGGGAAAAAGGCTAATGTTTTCCTTTTCTTAAACTTTTGACGTGCCGGTTTGAATAAATAGTACTCTTTAAGCTTACGCAGCTCTTTTCCTACTTGTTTCAAGTCCGAAAATTTACGATTCTTTAGAAAGGTACTAAGTCCACTGTAACTGCCTGCGAGTGAACTTTTATAGTATTGTGCCCGTACCCTCTGTGATAGTTTCATTGATAAAATTTAAAGTTCCTAGGTCACGCAATACGGTTATAATACTTCACAGCAGGCTTCCCTTCCAATATTATACCCTTAAGTGTACCTGTAAAGTATATTTTTTACTCACTGTAACATAGCATACACACTGTGTGCAATTGCAGAGAAATAAGTAACGGTCAAGGCTGAAAACGTTTTGTGTTTCATTTATTCGTGTTTAATCGTGTAGCATGACATCACATCCGTTGACTTGACCAATTACATTACTAAGTCAATATTGGTTATGTTGTAAACTGGTTACGTACCCAAAACTCAGGTACATTTATCCAATGCAGTATTAGATAGGAGGAGTCACATGAAATTGTACAACGTTTTCACAATTGTGTGCTACACTCATACATACATATATACATATATAGGTACATAAGACACTATGCTAAGTATATTCTTTTATACGATGTTATCTTAGTCTTACAAATCACACATTCTGTAAATCTACTTGCACAGCAAACACATGCATATGAATGAGAACATGGATATAAACATACTTGAATTTCATTAGCATAACATATTTTACAGTCAGTTGTACCAAACTTGTTAGACTTATCAACATTATCATTAGTTTTAGTTATTGAATTTGCTGCAGGCTTATCTCTTCGAATTAGTACTTTCATATTAGCTAGTCCACAAAATATATTGTCTTTGAAATGAGTTACAATAGGATGTTCGCTTTGTAAATTTCTTACTTCCCGGCCACAGAAATAACATCGCAACTTTCCATCCAACATAAAAAACCCAGCTCTGCTCAACGTTTCATATGAATGTGTGCTGAATATCTTGTAAAATGTCTTCAATCTCTGGTCATATGAACAAAAGTCTGAATAAAATGATCCATTCAGTTTGCGCACACTTCCACTAGGTAGTGGAAATTGAGTATTAAGGAATAAAACTGTAAAAAAAAACAAAACTAGGCTTAAATTCATTAGTCATGTAAACTATTTTTAAAACTTGAAAACAAAATCATACGTTGACTTGATGTGGTAGTACTAGCAGGTATAATCTGCTGCTGGCTGATAGGTATATTCCCACACGGCATGCCCCAAACAAATCTACATCGCGGGCTTTCAATTTTATGAATGTTAAAAGGATTATCGTTCACAGCCCAGTTGGAAACTATACAGTTACAGAATGCACAGCACACAGAGTCACCAAAATGTAAGTAAAAAAATCCAGCTTTTGCTAACTTATTTACATCAACATAATCTATTGGAAAAGGTACTGGTTCTGAAAATGTAACTAATCTCAATGATTCTATTTTTAAATGTAATAAGTTAGAATGATACGTTGGGAACGCAGTCACTAAATGGATTGCTCCGCCATCCATTCTCGCTTCAAGTGTGTGGTAAGTTCAATATACACAAAAAACATTTGTTTTGTCACTTGTATGTAAATTTCAACTTTCTATCTGAAGGACCATCTCGGAGTGGCAAAACGACACTAATATATAGACTCATACACGAAAGAGAAAGACTGATTGATAAACCATTGAGTAAAGTTTTTTACATTTACGGAATTGACCAACCCGGGTATCACCACTTTGCTTCGTCGCATCCAGATGTAACTTTCCTCCCTCAATTGAAGCAAGAAGACATAGTACCTCATTCACTTTATATTTTAGACGATTTGGGATCATCATTAACCTCAACCAACAAAGCCTTTTATACAGAACTAGCAACAGCAGGTGTACACCATTATGACATTTCCGTTATAGTTGTTCTCCATAATTTATATGCAGGACAAGGATTACGAACAGTCAACATTTCCACAGACTATATTGTGTTCTTCTTACAAATACGAGATAGATCTACTATAAGTGTTCTGCAACGGCAAGTGTTTCCAGGCAGCAGCCGTTTCTTATTAGATGCATACAATTATTCAACACGCATAAAACGTAGTTTGGTTGAATATTTTGGAGATAATAAGGATACAAAAAATGATGCGAGTGCAGAAGACGAACCTTTTCCGGGATATATTTTTTTAGATTTACATCCTCGCCAAAAACCACAATTTCGTGTGCGATCAACCATTTTTTACTATGACAATGATCATTATCTCTTTACTGAATGATTCATCATGTCCGAAAGAGTTCAAATCAACAAAGATTTTATTGAAGCAGTAATTGAAGCAAACGACAACCGACGAAGAATACTATTGCAAGAAGCTAGCAGTGAACAACTGAAAACTTTATTTGAGCTTTTTGATAATTTACCTAAACATAATTTATCAGATAAAGAAAATAAGATCCTGTGTAAACATAAAAAGTGTATTCATAAGTTCTACAAAATTAAGTGGAGTTTAATAGACTTTAAAAGTTATTTAATTAAAAATAGGAAAATGATTGCTTTAGTATTGAGTGTAATGTTACGTAAAATAATAGAAGGTGCAGTTTGTGATTTACTTACTAACGAGTGAAAAAATGCGTATTTTTAAAGTTATAAGTCAACAGGAATACAACAACTTGTTTTCATTACCAAATAAAAAACTTACGCAACCTTATATACGTAAAATTATAAGCTTACCATTGTATCAACAGTTAACAATTGCAATGGATATGAAAGAGAGTAGTGAACAGCAGAAGGACACAGCCAGTCCTATGGCAAAACCGGTTGTAGAGCAGACTGGAGGAAGCAACATAGACATGCAAGACGAAATATCAGTTGATAAACAGAGAGTACAAAGTCTGAGTATAAGTAATATACTTGAATCAATACCTACTGGTCTACATAATAATAAAGCCCGTAGGCTTCTAATTTATTTAAAAAAACACAAAGACATTCTCACTTGGGATGAAAATGGACAATTAATTGCTAATGGTCAACTTGTACCTAATACCAATATCATTAAATTGATTGAAGCCAGTACTGCATCAGCTCTTATTAAGCCGGCAATAGATTATGATTCTATCACAGGACTAGACACATACATTCAATTATTGAAAGATTTAAATGTACCAGATCATTTGCTGGGGATAATATTTACGACATTTGTAAAAGGCAACAACTATACACTTGGTAAAGTCAAACACTTCTCTGAAGAGGAAATGATGAATGAGTATGATGTACATGATGATAGCCAAGAAAATCAGAAGAAACAACGACAACATAAAGATGTGGTTGATGCAAGTTCAATAAATGGAATCAGTTCTATTCCTCGAGTAACTAAAAATTGCAAGAAGGTTGAATGGATACACTATGAGCAATCAGATCGTAGAAAATGATCTAGTAAAAACTTTAAAGTTCGGCTTGCATTTTGATGTACGGGTTGCATTTTGATGTACAAGTTGCATTGTTGATGTACAAGTGGCATTTTGATGTACAAGTGGGATTTTGATGTACGAGTTGCATTTTGATGTACAAGTTGCATTTTGATGTACAAGTTGCATTTTGATGTACGAGTTGCATTTTGATGTACGAGTTGCATTTTGATGTACAAGTTGCATTTTGATGTACGAGTTGCAATTTGATCTAAACGTTGAATTTTAATGTAAAGTGTTGCATTTTAATGTAAAGCGTTGCAAATAAATGTAAAGCGTTGCAAATTAATGTAAACGTTGCATTTTAATGTAAAGCGTTGCAAATAAATGTAAAGCGTTGCAAATTAATGTAAACGTTGCATTTTAATGTAAACGTTGCAAATTAATGTAAACGTTGCAAATTAATGTAAAGCGTTGCAAATTAATGTAAACGTTGCAAATTAATGTAAAGCGTTGCAAATTAATGTAAACGTTGCAAATTAATGTAAAGCGTTGCAAATTAATGTAAACGTTGCAAATTAATGTAAAGCGTGTCATTTGCAATAATAATGTATGCAGTAAATAAATATTGATATCAATATCATCTTTGTTATACATTTACAGTTAATTAGATCTAGCTTATTCTTAAAGCTTGCAAAGTCATAAGAATATTGCTTACTTTAGTTATTGCGGTGAAGTTGTAATACGATTTTCAACCTCTTATGTATATACTTATAGATCAATAATAAAAGCCAAACTTACCTTCCATTTGTACATCTCACTCACAGTCTGATTTTTTCAGTTATGTCTGCATCTATAATTTCTCATTAAATATGCACATCATGTTCATTCACCATCATACATTGCTGCTGAGTTGGTGTAGTCAAACAACTTTTTTGAGTGTTACACTTTAAGCTCCGTTGGTACATGCAACAACCAACCAACCAACCTTTGCTCCGTTGGCCAGATGCCCCACCGTCACTCCGTTGGCTCACCGTCCCACCGACCCATGGAGTTGGAGAGAGACCTCTCGTTCCTTGGACTCGGAGACGGAGACCGATTGACCATCCCGCGCCAATGGACTATTTTTTGCCAATGGACTATTCATCTCCCCTTTCTATAGGTACTCTAACCTAACCACCCATCGTCCCTTCACCCATCGTCCCACCAACCTCGGGACATGGGCGTCTTCCTATGATTACTCAAGGTATCTATACTACTCCAGAGTTGGAGAATATTTGTGCCAAGAAACTTCAAAATACGCTTTCGGCCAAAAACGCAGTGAGTATATTTCACGAGGCCGATCGGATTAAAAATGTTCAATTACGGGAAAGTGCTCATGAATTTATGCTAAAGTAACCACTTTCAAAAATGCCAAATAATTTAATGCGTGTTTACAATATTATAATATAAATCTGTCCAATCTTTAACTTTTTGTATACTTCATTATTTAGTTTGATTTATAAAATGCACACTTTAGAAACTTTGACAAGATAGTGCAGTCCGACGATTTTCTTCGCTTCACTAAACGCCATCTTTGTGAATTCCTAAAATCAAACGATTTTCAAGCTCCGCCTGAAATTGACGTATTCAAAAGCGTAATCAGGTACTTTAACATTATAAAGCACTTCTATAGAAAACCCCTGCCCGTTGGTTCCCATAATAGGTACAACGTAAAGTTATAGCTTTCTATCTGCTGTATATGAACCTTTATGTAAATGAGTGAACACAGTGGACATTTTGCCACTTGCAGTCTACTCTCTTTTGTAGTATTTTGTTGTTTATCACTAAATAAATTTGATTAGCTGAAGATGGCAACCATTTAAATGGTTGCCATCTTCAGCTAATCGAAAATTAGACTAGTCTACTGTGGAAATGACTTTTAGGTAACAATAGGTTGAATTTGCCCAGCTAACGTCTTCCGACCCATAACCGTCATGTATTTTATTTTGAGTTTGGTGGTAGCATAAGTTTCTGATTTTAAAACAATGGTATAAATCAGGTGGGGTGAACACCAATGCGGGTTGCTGAAGAAGGACAAGACAAGTGAAAATCTGAAGGGAATCTTGGATGGGGTTCTTCGCCATATACGAATGTCATCGATATCTCCTGAAGATTTCTTCTCAGTCATTGAACCAAGTAATCTCTTCGACCCGGAAGATAGACTTAAATTATTTAGGTATTTCTGGCTTAGAAAAGAAAACAAAGCCACGTAAGTTTATGCAACATCAACATTTATGTATCAATATTTCGAATAGGCCCTCCGTTAAAATGCTTAAAAGATAATAACACCAAGCACGTATTCAGTGAGGGCGGGAGCGGAGCAGCGCCCCCCTAAATCTGAGAAAAAAAGAAGAATTTTCCCAAAAACCGTCAAAAATTGCAAAAAAATTTTTTCCCTCCGCGCGAATATATCACATTTTTGCCATACTTTATGGTTGCGCTCATGCACACCCTTGACCAAATTTCTGGATATGTGCCTGAGCATTACCATTTCATTTCTATGGACAGAAATTATTTGATATCAAAAAAGTAGATCTTCAGTGGATATTTTTAGTTACACTTATCAATCAGAGTTTTATTAGCCACCGGCTAGTGGGCGGGTGGTTAGGGGGTAAAAGTGGCTAGTGGGCGGGCAAAATGTCAGGTGGCTAGTGGGCAAAAGGGGCAAAAGTAAAATTGAGGTTTTAAAAATAGCACAAAAAAATTTCAAACATAACTCAAGCCAATAAACTAACTGTTTGTTATTGAAAATCGGAGTGAATGATATTCTAGTAAGCCTGTTTTTAGGTACGTAGAAACGAAGAGGCATCGATGCGACATCTATTTTGGTAGAAAAACTACGATTTAGACTTTTTGCCCCTTTTACCCCTTTTGTCCCCGTTCACCCCTTTTGCCCGGGTGGGTGGGCAAAATGTAAAAAAGCCGGCTAAAATAGAACTCTGTTATCAATTTTTCTGTATTTCAGGGTTTATGTAAAATAATACCAAAATATCGGACTAGTTATGAAATTTTAGCATTTTTCCTCTGTATAAAGCGTTTCTTTCTATATTAAATTCCTTTCTGTGCAATTCTCGTAGTGTTACTATGGTTTAATATGAACTACGACTTGTTTGACATTATTTGACACAAAAAACTTGGGGACATAGAACATCAAATGTCCTTGCAGAGCACTTACATGACTCTTTTGTTGGATAAATAGGGTAAAAGTCAAGGAACCTAGTCAATGATGTATTTATTACAATTTGTATATACTACAATTATTTCTGTTAAACTTTCTGTACTATTAATTTTACTGTCAAAATATTTTGGTTTTCAGTCATTGCATTCCATTTTAGGAATTTTAATACTTCATATTAACATTATTTTCCATTTTGAGACTTGAATAGACAACAAGAAATGCTAATGTATTAATTGTTTTGATTTTTTGACCTGTCGCATTTAAAAATTGTTTATAAAGTTTGAAATCCAGAGACGGAACATGAAAGGTTTTGACCTACGCATTTCCATAATTTCCCAAATATTCCAAATCTGCTACTTGATAATGTATCTAATATAATCAAAAGCACTTTCATTTGCTTTTCGGTAAAATCATATATCATGTAATTATAATATTGTTAGATAATATCCTACTTGATAGAAATTGAAGGATTAAAACACGAAACGTTGTTAGCCAGTGGAATAGTAGGATTAACCAATTATACAATTTTCATTTAATTGCAGACATCTCCTGCTGCAAGAACGAACTAAATTTATCCACCTCCACACGACAAATTTACATCCCTGAGAAAATTGTCGATTTATTCTCCAACTTCACGCTGTACAAAGAATATGATGCAAGTGAATTCAATGGTCGTTATGGTTATGGGTTCAGGTTAATGATTTTTCTTGCTTTCCAATCATTTATTGCGTTCATTTGTAAAGGAATCGAGACATGTTTTTAAATATATTTAGCTTTAAGATCGACGGGGATGAGGGAGACCTACCCGTCTATCTAAGAGGAGTGGCATTGGCGGGAAGACCATCAAAACTGACTGAAAACATCGCTATGAAAATCGGAATAGGTCAACATGACTCGTGGCAATATAATGGACCCTTCTTGTGTGAGATGGAGACATCCTTCACTATAGAAGCGAAGAAAACAAAAATGATTGATTTAAACCAATTGGTTAAGATTGTCCCTAACAAGAACTACAAGGTTTATGCCTGGCCAACTGTTGTAAGTTTTATTAATTGAATTGAGTAGTCGAGAGAGTGTCGTTTATTTCTTTAATCTGGTTGAATTTAATGTCGAGTTGTGTGATTATTCAACTAAAATGTAATTGATGTGGATAATCATTGCAGGGTGGAGTGGCTTATTGGAAGAATCCCAAGACAGACATCGTCTTGTACAATGAAACAGATGGACTCATTAATAAGCCCATAAAATTGACAGTTACCTACAACTATAGTTTTGTCTACTCTTTGAAGTTTTCTCTCTCAAAATAATAAACAGATTGGAAAGTTTTGAATAAATCTCACTTGACCAATGCATTGAATTGGGGCAAGGCATTTATTAATAAAGAACAGGGATTCCATTAATTTTATTGGCTTTTTTAAGTATAAACCTGTGCGTATGTGAATCTAAGATTTTTAATGCATCTGTATTCACCGCATGTGAACTGTGAACAATATTATTAGTTACAGTATCAACTCTCAGACAGGTCATTTTAAGTTTTAAGGTAGTCTCATTTATCCACTAGTACATAGACTTTGATGTCTTTGGTCATTAAGTAAAACCTTTTTATGTTTAAAAACGAATATTATTTTTCTATACTAATTGGTTTACGTCAATTGAGTTCTAATCCATTATTGAATGGCCAAGATAATTACCAATTTATCAGAGGAACTTGTGATATATAATTGTTGACTTAATAAGTTTGCTGCATTTCTAAAAATAACGATGTTAAACAACTCTCATTTAGTAACTGGTTAAATCATATTTTGTCATATTCTAGTGACCACCAATATATCTAACACACAATAATGATCAAACTCGTTTAGTTCGCAGTGGTTTATGTGTTAGTAATTAAGGAGACATTATGAGCAACTAGTGTTGTTCCGTTTGGGACAGGGGCACATATTTTATGTAGATAAAGAAGTACATCAAATGTATTAGTTGAATTGACAGAAGGGGTTTGTGTAGAGCAACAATTTTTTACTGTCATTTAACATAAATAAATAATTTTCTTCGTTGATAATAAATGTTGAAAACAACAAAAATATATATAACTAGCCGGTCACAGGGCTCAGGCCCTGTTATAAATAAAGCTAGCGTGTATTTCGGGGCAATATTGTTGGATGGGTAGAATGTATTTCAGATATACATAGATTTTTATATTAATTCCAATTGTCCCCTTCACGGTTTCTAATTTGGTGGAGCAGAGGTAGATATTTTTTACATTGATAAAGAGTCAAAAAATGTTCCATAACTTCGCTTTAGTTCGACCAAGGTACAACGTTTGTGTTTAAATTGAAATGTGGATATGGGCAACTTACTCCGATAACCCACCATGAAGATTTGACTCAGGGTTTACGGAACCCTGAACCACCATTAAACATACTGCCATTAATTGACATGGACCATTTTGAGGCCAAGACATCGAGCCATCACAAACACATCCCATCCAGCCATTCAAAAAACTTAAATATCCCATCCAAACAATCCTAACATCCAGATGGGAAGGTATTGGTTCTCATCCAGCACACCGAACTTCTCGATATCAAAGCTTAGAAGCGTAAAGGATACTTTCGTAATAAGCATCTACGTACAAGTTGCTTAATTCAAATATTTATTTGTATTTGTGTGGACGCAAATTAGAAAAATAACATGTCATTTCTTCTGGTCGGTTATTTCGAACCATGTAGTCCAAAAATCAGCATCTTGGTCCTATGGATGTATATAGAACTATAGAAACTATAGATGCATTTTGTATGTCCTAAACACATCCGATTCACTCCAAAGGATGTGACAACCATTACATCCCATCCAGCCCGTCACCAACATCCATAAAATTAAACCATCCCATCCAGCCCATCAACAACATTAAAGAAATTAATAAATTGTTACCTTCCAGCTCCAGCCCATCCAAACTTCGGGTTGGGATAATGGGTATAATGGATGCGATGCTTACATTTATGCTTGGCATTATGCATAATGGTGGTGAGTCAGAGTGACGTAGACGCAACTTTATACCCCAAGTGTGACCCTAATGGGTGACCAGAGTAAGTGCCGATAGCCACAATACAATTCCAACACAAAAATATTTGCCATACGTCGTAATAAGTTTTAAAATATTTTTTGACTCCGACTCAATTGCAATGTCACCAAGAAACAAAAGCAAATCAAAATACGGAAATAAAAAATGCGTGCATGAAAGCATCTAAATGCACGAAAATATCATAATTACATCTTACAACACTGAACAGTGCTCATCATCATATCTCACAGCACTGAACAGCGCTCAGTTCAACAAATTAACACACCATGATATAAACAAGCATCCCTCCGGAAAATTTTCACTACGCAACTCGAACAAGAAGATTATATTATTAACACACCATGATATAAACAAGCATCCCTACGGAAATTTTGAAATGCAATTCGAACAAGAAGATTATATTATAGAGTGATTAAATAATTTACAAGCAAACTTTGGATTTCAAAATATTTAAAAATTAAATTATTGTTAATACTATTAATTCTTGTGGCGAGGAGTATTTAAAAAAATATTTTGACATTAAATATAGAAAAAGTTTATTTTGTAATTTGTAATATCATTATTACAACCTTGTTTGCATGTGTCCAGTTAAAGGTAAATATTGTAAAATTAGGAATGTAGAACTAATGTACAGAATATAATATTACTCCATATATTTAATTCAATGCAAAATAATGTGTTAATTTCAAAGTAATATTTAAGGCTGAACAACATCAAGGTCACTGTAAAAGTATAGCTTATACGTATATACATTTCTGAGCTACATTTTCTAGGCTAAAATTCCTGCAATTTAAAATTAACTTGTACTATACAATGGGGCATTCCAGCCATTAGTAGCTAAATTCAAATAGTTGATTTTTGATGTCTCACCATTCCCGGAATAACTATAACTAAATGAAATGAAGAAAGGAAAGATTTTAGCCCATTTGCAAAAAATCTGGGCGTCCTAGCTTAAAAATTGACCGAGAAATCTGAATTTCGATTTCGTCCTAAAATTTCGAAAATTTTTTGAAAAGCACTTATCTAGTGATAAAAAACTAATTACTCACAAGTATCTTAGTGTTAGGTATTCACTTATCATTTGTGACTTTCAAAAACTTGAAAATGTAAAATACCTAAAAGATATTCGACTTTTTACTATACTATAATATATACTTTTAAACGGCGGGTTTTCAAAAAAAATCCTGAAATTGGTTTTTTCATATCACTAAGTAGTTTAGAATCTGAAAGTAACAACTTTGGCTGTGACATTTTGTTCCCAGCCTGCGTGATCTCTTATGTATTAACTCCTGGAAGTCACTGGAAATAGATTCCAATTTATTGGAAATAGATTCCAATTTATTGGAAATAGATTCCAATTTATTTGAAGTGATCTTAGCGGATAGGAAGTGGATTTATAAATAGATTTTTTTAGAATTTTTAAGTGGTGTTATACGCAGTTGCTCCTACCCCCATCCTTAAAGTTTTCTACAATGTCAATGGATAGCCCCTAATTTCCTCCAAATTAACCGTTTTTTCAAAATTCATTTACCGATTATTCCACAGAGTGCCAAGACCAAAAACCAATAGATTTCATTCCTCAAATAGTGTTCTTTGATATGCAGTTGGAATTTTTCTTGGCACTCTGTGCGTTTAGAAGTTATGAAATTTCAAAAAATTTAGCTTTCAATCATCAATAATGAATAGTAGCATTATTTCAACTCCTGCGTTACTTGATTGATATTTTGAATCATTCGTGTTCAGCTATACAATATTTTATTCATTATTTATTTCAACTAATGTGATAGAATTGCGAACTCAAAATTCCTTTACAGAGTCAATATTGATTAAATACAAACAAAATCAATTTTACAATTGTTATTGGATTCATATCTAGACTCTATTGTTCAAATTTTTTTTAAAAATAAACCTATATCTCAGTAAGTGTTCAATTTCTTAAAAATCTAGAAAACCATAGCCTAGTGGTTTTACAAAATACATTAGACTGAATCAAATTCCAATTTAAGTGCTTTCAATTATGAAATTTTTACTTCCTTCTGTCAGTTCCATAGGTTTAGAAAAATAGTGCACATATCACAATAAATCTCCTGTTCAATGACACTCGTGTTAATAAATACTTTTGCTAGTATTTCTTCCCTATACCTGTAGTATTGAAACTTGTATATTATTAGTATGCATTTTCAAACCGTTCTAATCTTTATTCTTGTTATTTTAAATGATGTTTTGCGTATGCTTAATTTCAGGGTTTCCGAAAGCAGAAACGGGTTCTATTTCGGAGTCATCTTCGGATATCATAGAGTTAAATGAGGCAGAGTACACCAAAAAGCTCGGGAATACCAACCCCAAGCCTAGAAATAGCAATACGCCTCGTATAGAAACAGACGTTTGACTACACGGTAAGTTCCTTCCGCTGTGTTTCTGATTAATTACTCTTGGAATTTTAGATCCATGCTTTGATCTATTCAGTGAACCAGATCATCCATCTAGTCCGTTCAGAACGAAACGCACATAATTCTATTACTGCGCGCTTATGACAATAAATATAAAACTAAACGTTATCAAATAATGTAATATGTCTGTAATGTTTTATTTAGTGATGTAATCGAGAAGATTAAAATGTATAGGCTGCGGCTGTGACTAACTGATCATACAACTCACTATAATTGGTGGAAGTAAGTTTTATGGTATTTATTAGTTGACAGTTGAATCCTAGCACATAAAGTGTGCTAGAAAAATATTGAAATAAATAAACTTCTAGCGACTGCGCATTGGCCCGAATTTCATAGACCGTTGATTATTTAGTACACCAATTTTTGATGGCTAAGCGTGATGCAATGTAGAAAACTCAGTACTGATAATCTACTCCTTACTCATTAATTACCAAATATTACGGACATACATACAAACCTTTATACAAGAATATTGACAGAATTCCATGCGCATGTCCCACTCTACGTTTATGTATATGATGATTGGGTTTTGTTCGCAGCGTTTAATTTAAAAGTCAAGTATGTAACTTTACAGTTACGTCAATTCTTATCATTATTTGTTACGACCGTATTCGAAATTATGCATATTGTAATGGTGTTGTAATGCATGTCATATATATGTGTACTTATAAATACTAAATATAATTATATCAAAGCAGGTTAAATCGATCATGATTGAAATACAAAAACTAAAGCGCCGAGGTTTACAGTGACATCAATCTTTAATTATTTACAAGGTTGAAGAGACATTTATCCATCAACACTAATATATGGGTTATTTTGCAATGATAAACATCAAAGATTATCATGTTGATTGTCCTGTGATATCTTCATATTATTATCAGATCATGGACATCTGAAGTTTTTCAATGTGATTGGTGAATGACTCTTAGTGGTTATTATATATTATGAAAATTTCATTCAATTCCCTTTTGAACTAACTCAAGCTAAACTAATCAACTATTTTTGTCGTTGTTAATTAAAAAATTTTTAGCCTATAATGGGCTATCATAAGCTTTGAAGGATTACACTGCTCATGTAATGTATTTCGATTAGGGCATCCAAACTCGGACCGCATTTTCAAACCCGGGTTTCGAGTTAACCCAGGTTGAGACACATCCAACCCGGGTTGAACGCGGGTTCCATATCAATGTTCTAAAATGTCCTTTTTTCTACTAAAATATTCGAAAAAATTACATTAAAAATTCAGTTGCATAAAACTTTGATTCAACAAGGTAAATCCGGGTGTGTTGTATACTTCAAAATGTTTGTAGATTTAAAAAATTGAATTAATGTATAATTCTGCTACTAAATAAACAAATAATATTCATAATACGAAGTACCTATTTAGAAAGAAGCGTATTATGTTGCGCTATGATGATGTTGGATTATTTTTAAAACATTCTGCTGTGTCTTAATCCATTTGCAGAATAACAATAAATATCTGCATTATGCTTTTTGAAGTCATAAGTACATTCTACATTTTTACACTTTCTATTTTGCTCTTGCACAAAAAATTCCAAACTGATTTTTATTTTCTATTTCGTAATTACTTTTGATTTCAAAATTGGGTAAATGCCCACTAAACCGACACATTTTTGTTACAAGTGGTATAATTCGTATTAATTTTCTCCCCGCTAAGATTGAAAACATATTAAAAATGAAATTTACACGAGAATTGAATTACTTTATAGGGCAGAAAATAATAACTCGAACCCGGTTTTGCCATGTTGAAAACCGGGTTCGAGTTGACTGGAACCCGGGTAATAACCCGGGTTTTCAACCAGTCTGCAACCCGGGTTGAATGCCCTAATTTCGATCCAGCTGCGTATCAGTTAAGCTCATCGATCCCCATTCTTTGATGGAATTTAGAAAGCCGCTATATAGTACACAACAGCTCAATATTGATTGATGTTTTATGAATGACCCTGTAATTTCTACTGTTGCAACTGTCAGTATTATGTAAAATTCTTTCTCAGACCTCTATGTTGTATAATTATGTGTCCGTCGACTTATCAGTACTATTTAGAGCATGATAACGCTTTGAAATTGAGGACATTGGTCAAACACGTAAGTTATGTTTTACCGTAACTTATATTATACGAATGAAACATCGAGTCAGGTTTCCAGTGACGATTATCTATGCGTTGTGTCGATATTAAATTATTAAGAAGATTTGAGTAGCATATTTGGACACATTATATTGCATAATACAGTTTCAATTAAATTCGCCATTAAAATGTCTTCCATGAGAAGTAAAATTATAGGTAACTTAGTCGTTTTAAGTGAAAGGTTAACTAATACTCACACAGTTTTATTACATCTTGTTGAAAAGGACTTTCTAACCCTTCAAGAAATGGAATCAATTGTAAGTATTCTCAACCTAATTGCTAATTTTGAATGACTTTGATGAGGTAAATATAAATTATTTGATCTTTAGAAACTGAAAACTCCATTTGAAGGGAATTCAGAAATTTTCCTGTGTCTGATGAAAAGGGACGTGGATTCGATTTGGAAGACTTTAAAGATTATATTCGAATCCACTGGTAATGGACATCTTGTCCAGATAATTGAACCAATCGAAACTCCTGAAAGCGGTAATTAAATAGCTAGCGACTGTTCACATATTATCATTTCATACTTCTATAAAACTAACTTATATAAGTACGTAAAATTATTTATGCAAGTGTCACTGAAATAGGATATTATATGTACATTAAGGAATCGGAAATTCACAAACTTATTTCAGGAAAGTATTGGACCTTCAACAAAAGCTAAATTTGTTATCTGTATTAATGTCTTGCATACACGGCATACCGCAAATATTGTAATAACCCCTGGCGTTTAGCTTTAGTAAAAAATTATATTTTTGTATTGGGTTATTTTATGAGCTCTTTCTTTTGATTCCTGCAGAATTTTCGGAAATAAAGTTTTTCTTCGAAAATTGATTTTTTGAAAACGTTATTTATTTATTAAAATTCGTATTTTTCGAATTTCAACTTTTTATTAAAACCTTCTCCAGAGTACCAAATAACATAATTTTATAAAAATGTTTCATCAAAATCGGTTGATTGGTTCTCTTGCTAGAAATTATTCCGATTTTGGGTTTGTGGCACCCCTACCCCTGACAGGGGCAAAAATGATTTTTTTCCTGAAAGATGTTTTTTCCTAATATTATGAGCTACCAAAATATCTGTCAGCAATCATTAGTCACTACATGGCTCCATCAGCTTTGCTAAAAAAGGTAACGGTCAAGTTGCACATCAGTTAGACGTTACTTAATTTAGAATTTCAGGGAAAAACAGTAGTCTGAAAATAAAAATTTCGAATTTTATAGAACAGTTGTAACGTAACGTTTAACTGCGCAACTGGACTGTTATATTTTTTAGGTTGAGACGAGAGGTGGTCCTACTGTAGAGTTCATTTAGGTGGGGTAAGTTTAGTAGCATGAGAAAATTAGCAACCTAAATCCATTCCTAAATTCTACCCATGTAAGTGAGAATACGTGCTGGGGTTTATTACAAGTAAATTACAACCCGACGTGCGTATGTTATCGTTGAGATAGATGATAACCCAAATCCAAGTAAACTAAATCGAGTTACACAATAAATAATTAACATAACCACACTGGTACTGGCTGAACTACAATTGACGATTTCTATACTTTATCAATAAATCCCTATCCATTCTATCTACACTGTTGATACGATGATTGCATTTAATAAATTATTATAATAATATTCCACAGAAAGTTTAATATATTTTACTGATATGAAACATGAAAGTGACATATTATGTACTATGTTCTGATCTTTCTATGTTGTTAATTTTGTAATAATTTTTAATATTTATGTAGTTCACTCATTTTGTCATTCAGAGTAATCATTTTCATGAAATGTATTTTTTTCTACAATCAGAACCATCGATGCCTGAAGACGGAACGTTGGTTGGGTCACACTCGTTACGACTAAGTGATTTTGATAATTTTGCCCTTCTTGGCTCCGGAGTATTTGGCTCTGTTGTGAAAGCCAGACTTAAGAAAAAAGATAGATATTATGCAATTAAAATCACGTAATATTTGTACAAATATTATTTAATAAATAATTACAACTCTATTACAAATGAAACAGATTTTAATATGTAAAAATAATCATTTAGTCGTGACAATACCTACCGTGAGATAAATTGTCTTCTACGATCTGAACATGAAAACATAGTCAAGTTTGAAAATGCATGGAAGGAAAGAATCACAGAAGAATTGGGGGAGCTTCACTACCAATTTGAGGACTACATAGGCGTAACCATTTACTGCATTCAAATGGAGCTGTGCGCTGGTCGAGATTTATCTGCATGGATATTAAAACCCCCTGAAAATAAAACTAGGGAAGATGCTAATCAGATTTGTTTACAGATTTCATTGGGAGTTCAAAGCCTGCACTCAAAAAACATAATTCATAGAGACCTGAAACCAGCAAACATCCTTCTACTCAATTCTTACCGAAAAGGTAGTAACAATATAGTTGTTAAAATAGGAGACTTGGGAATGTCTAAACAAAGCTCCAAGGAATCCAGAGCAAGTAGAAGAAGTATAATGACCAACTGTGGAACAGAACGATATAGGAGCCCCGAACAGGTAAATTTATCCTCTTTTCAATTCTCTTTGTACTTTTTGATTATAATCTACAACAATGGTTGTTAATGTAAAGGAGACGGAAGGAGACTATAGTATATTAACGGATGTATTTTCCATGGGAATAATTTTCTTGGAAATTCTGTACTCAACTGTTGAAAGAAAAGAAATCTCAATTGGAGATACCAGAAGAGGATCTCTGCCAAAAGAATTCAATTTCTCATTCCAGTCCGAGGTAAATTGTCAAGATTTTGATAATTTATAGGGAGTAATTTTGTAAGTAGATATACCTGTAGAAGTATGTATGCGAATGGTAATTAATATTAGTTTTTACATTTTCAGAAGTGTTGCTTTATTCATAATCTTGCTTGCTATTTATACAGATTTGTGAGTGTGAATTAAATTAGAACGCCTAAAATAACTAGAACACTTAACCAAATAAATAAGTAAATACATGTAAAACTTATGGGATAATAAATAGAACGATTGACCAAAGCTTACATATGCTATTTAGTTACTATATAAATAAGTAAAGTAATCTTTACTAAGTGAAGTGGAATTGTGAATTGACCTATAAATGTAAACTATAAGTTAACAATACCATTAATGCAATCCATTACGAATTAAATCGAACACGAAATACTTTTTGTAGGGAGAGCTAATTAAGGCGATGTTGTCACACAATCCAGATGATAGACCCAACTCGGCCTCTGTGGCGAACCACTTAAATAGTTTGTGGTACAGAAAAGGTGAGAAGACAGTACATTTTTAAACTGTACATTGCGTACCAAAGAGACCCGAAAGCCAATTGAAGATTGCTTGGAATCTGCAGAAAGTATATTTTGGGCTCTAGTCTCGTAGTTACGCAATTTATTAAAAAATTGTGCAATAAGGGCAGCCAGTTTTTCATAGAAAGGTAGTTGGCATGCTCTGCTATATGTACTGGTCTGTAAACTATTTGGCTGGATCGAGATATAACTAATTAGCATCCATGTAATTCGTTCGCCTTCACCCCACACAAGATCATGGATATAAAACCCGGGTATTTTTCTCATAACGATAGTCATAGTCACCGTTGGACTAGTTTTATCTTTCGGTTGCAACTCGATCCAAACATATTGTATTCAGAGTAGTGAAGCAAGGCATGTCTATTACCACAAAAAACTGCCTGCTTGTTTTTGCACAATTTTGGTATAAAAATCTTTAAAAAGGTTGTAAAATGAATAATTTGACCTTTGAAGACAACCTTAGCGGTGTAAGCCAGATAAAAAAGCTGTCATTTCTAGCTTTTTGGTGGTGTTAATTTCACTACTCTACGTTTATTAGATCGAGTTATTAACAAGGCATGAATAACCCATGGGTTTTTATTTTTAGTATCCCCAGGTTTTCGGGTTTTAAACAAAAACCAAGGGAACTTGCTGTTTACTACCCAAAAACCCGAGTATTTGGGGTTTTTTGTCTTGGTTATAAAATTAAACTTGATAACTTGGAAACCAGGGCACATTAAAATATCTCAGGCAATCAATAGTGAAACGCTTTCATTTCATTCTGAATTTTTTGGTTATAAACATTATAATATACAATAAAGTTTCAATTCTACCTTAAATTTGTAAAAATATTCTGGAAATGTTTCTTAAATATGCTTAATTTTTTATTTTGAAAAACATGCCTAATGATTTTTGATAAAAAACCTTTTTTACTAACACAAATTTTTTTTAGTTTAAAAAGCTGTTTTCTGACATTTATACATAATATTAAAATCCTTACAACATGAATGGTGTAAACAGAAAATATTTCATGTCTCCGAGCACTATAGAAAAAGTTTACTCAAATAAAATATATTCACGACCAATATATTTTTGTTAGAACAGAATTATACCTTTGTTTCAAAACAAGTTCTTCTTTTATAAGTACTTTCATTGTAATATAACGAAATGTTTATTAATGTGGATTGTATATAGTCATTATTTTTTTAATTACAGCCGACACAAGACGCCCCATTGTGGACAATAATTTGCACCGGAAAGATAATGAAGACACGTATGCATTTACAATGTTCATAATACTTATAATCGGAATACCTAAGTCATTATTTATCATATCCGTTAAACATTTGAAGTAATATTTTACTCCTAAATCTTGTCTTAACAACTTCTACAGTATCAAAGTGAGTATTTGTATAGTATGTATAGTAACCAACTATAGAAACACTTACAGGTCAGTTTCCAATTTTGAACTTAAGTAACCATGTTCATAAACCCTAGTACAGACAGACAATAACAGAAATAACTGAAAATAATAACAAACTCATCCCCTGTCAGGGAACATAAACGACCTTTCTGCCTTTTTTATAAAAAAGGATGAGTATCTTTCTAAAAAAGAAGTTTTTTTGCCTTTGTCGTGTACCAATTTGCACTACATACTCTCATTTTTATTTTAAGTAGGGATGCCGCGAATAGTGGTATTCGACAAATGTCGAATAACGAATATTCGACAAAAAAATGTCGAATATTCGACACGAATATTTGTTGTAGTTCATCTACCGACGTGAACCAATTCATTTCAGACTCATTTTCAACATTGATGGACTCCGTCGAATACTAATTTTCGATTCAATATTCGTCGAATATTTGGTCGAATTTAGTCGAAATTTGGTTGAATAGTTCGAATTTGACGACGAAGCTTCGATTTGTCGAACATTCGCGGCAACCCTATAAGATAGGTAAAAAAGTATTTTACCTTTTTTGTTCCCCGTCATCCCCGTTCCCGTATTACAAAATACAAAAATGTTAAATGAACGATTATTATAGCGGGGTACAAACTACAATGCGATGTGCGCAATGTCAATACAAAATTAATTTTTCAGTATTTCAGTGTTTATGTAAAATAACACAAAAAAATCGGACTATAAAATTTTGGCATAAGCCCTCTTTACTGCGTTTGAATTTGAATGAATATTAAACGTGGACATTTCTACAATTTCCAAAGCATTATTTGACACAAAAAGTCTGGTAGGCATGGAACATGAATTGTTTTATAGCAGAGTCCTTACTTGACAATTTTGTAGGATAAATAGGGTGAAAGTCAAGGAACCTAGTAACGCTTTTATGATCATGTATTTCTTACAATTTATATGTGCTACAATTATTTCTATTTACTTGCTGTTCTATTAATTTTACTGTCAAAATATTTTGGTTTTCGGTCATTGAATTCCATTTTAGGAATCTTAATACTTCATATTAACATTATTTTCGATTTTGAGACTTGCATAGATAAACAAGAAATGCTTACTGTATTAATTGTTTTGATTTATTGACCTGTCACATTTCAAAAATTGTTTATAGAATTTGAAATTTAGAGACGGAACATGAAAGGTTTTGACCTACGCAGTTACATAATTTCCCAAATATTCCAACTCTACTGACTTTGAAGAATGTATCTAATATAATCAAAAACACTTTTATTTACTTTTCTGTGAAATCATATAATGAAATTATAATATTATTAGATAATATCCCATTTCATAGAAATTGAAGAATTAAAAAACGAAACGTTGTTAGCCAGTGGAATAGTAGGATTAGCAAATTATACAATTCTCATTTAATTGCAGACACCTCCTATTGCAAGAACTAAATTTATCCACCTCCACACGACAAATTTACACCCCTGAAAAAATTGTCGATTTATTCTCCAACTTCACACTGAACGGAGAAATTGATGCAAGTGAATTCAGTGGTGGTTATTGGCGTGGAGTCAGGTTAATGACTTTTCTTGTTTTCCAATCATTTATTGTGTTCATTTGTAAAGGAACCGAGACATCTTTTTAAATATATTTAGCTTTAAGATCGACGGAATTGAGGGAGACCCTCCCGTCTATATTAGAGGAGTGGGATGGGTGGGAAGACCGTCAAAACCGACTGAAAACATCACTATAAAAATCGGAATAGGTAAACATGACTCGTGGCAACCAAATGGATCCTTCCTGTGTGAGATGGAGACATCATTCTCTGTAGAAGCGAATAAAACAAAAATGATAGATTTCAACCAATCAGTTAAGATTGTCCCTCACAAGAACTACTACGTGTACATCTGTCTAACAGTTGTAAGTTTATTAATTGAATTGAGTAGTCGGGAGAGTGTCGTTTATTTCTTAAATCTGGTTGAATTTAATGTCGAGTCGTGTGATTATTCAACTAAAGTGGAGCAGAAAATGTAATTGATGTAGATAATCATTGCAGGGTGGAGTGGCTGATTGGAAGAATCCCAAGAGAGACATCGTCTTGTACAATGAAACAGATGGACTCACTAAGCCCATCAAACTGACAGTTACCACTACATATGCTTTAATCTACTCTTTGAAGTTTTCTCTCGCGGAATAATAAAAGAATTGGAAAGTTTTGAATAAATCTCACTTGACCGAGGCATTTAATTGGGACAATGCGTTTATTAATGAAGAACAGGGATTCCATTCATTTTATTGGCTTTAAGTATCAACCTGTGCGTATGTGCATCCAAGATTTTTTAATGCATCTGCATTCACCGCATGTGAACGTTATTAGTTACAGTATCAATTTTCAGACAGGTCATTTTAAGTTTTAAGGAATCTTCGTTTATCCACTAGTCAAAGACGTTGACGTCGTTGGTCATTAAGAGAAACCAATATACAAAAAAGCAATGCCTTTTTTACTTACAATGCAAAAAGATGCCTTTTTTAATAAAACGTACCCATTTTACCTTTTTTGCTTTTTCCCCTACGCATAAAGACGTAGTCAGTCTATAACTACTACGCAAACCAATCAAATATAAAACACTTATATTGTGAAATAGTGTTTTAAATCAATAGATCACTAATCTAGAATTATCGGACTACAAAATAAGATATTTTATTTGTTTTTTATTGCAACTTTTAGCAACGTAAAAAAGCAAAAAGGTAATCTTTTTAAAAATTATGCACTTAATTTTTTTACAAAAAGGCAAGAAACTGAAAAAGCAAAAAGGGTCCTTTTTTGTTCCTTGAGAGAAACCTATTCAAGTTTATTCGAAATCTAATATTCTTTTTCTATACTAATTGCTTTACGTCAATTGAGTTCTAATCCATTATTGAATGGCCGCTACAATTACCATTTTATCAGAGAAACTTGCGATATAATTGTTGAGTTAATAAGTCTTCTGCCCTTCTAAAATTAACGATGTTAAACAACTCTCATTTAGTAACTGGTTTAATCGTATTATTTAGTCAATAATATCCTTCTTGTGACCAACAATATATCAACATACAATAATGATTAGACTCCTTAGTTCACAAAGTTTAATGGGTTAGTAATTATATAAGGGGATGTTACGAGCAGCTAGTGTTCAAGGTATCGAAAAACCCGGGTTTTTTAGGAAAAATCCATCGACCCCGGGTTTTTTCGGTTTTTGATATAATTATAGGCATAAATACAAGCCTATACTATGGTATATATAGGAAAATTACAGCTGACAATAACAACAAGCATGTAATCCTAAAACTACCATTATTTAAGTCTATAAAATCAAAAATTAAGGCATAAAAATTTAATTTTTAACATGTTTTATCACAGTTAACACGCAGTATTTTTCGTGAGCATCTATATTAATTATTATACTGTTTGATAACAACTAGTGAAAAACTATGCATTATTATAATTTACTGAATACGTTGACTTACTAAGAAATTCCTTCATTAATTTGGAGCTTAAAGCAGTACAGTAATGTACACTGTAAAAGTAAGTATAAATAATAATAAATAAGTAAGGCGGTATAATAAGTCGTATTAATTATGTATATTACTGTATACTTTATATGGGTGGATGATGTTAAGTGGATTTGAACTTAGTGCAGAGATTTATATAATAATATAAAGTACTATAATAATATACAACTGTTAATATAAACCCAATATCTATAATATCATATTATTATATATGTAAAGCCAAATAGTTTTTTATCGAGGAATATGAGTAATAATTTACGATAAGGATTCTTATCTTGCATGTATTAGCGTTTATCCAACCCAATATTGAAGATAATTAAACGTATGAAGAGTATATCAACTAACCACAATTGAATTACATTCTCAATTTCCTCTTGACACAGCATCACTAACTTTTGCTTTTAAACACGTTCCCCAAGATTTACCAATATTAAAGATAGTTATGGAGCTTGTACCAAAGCCAGTAGTAATAGACTTCACTAAATCCCCGACGATTGGAAAACGAAACAACACCGAATGGAGAAAAGATGTGAATTCAATGCCAAAGAGATGGGCAGCCATCCTGAAAACCAGTTTGGAGCGATTTCATCATGACATCACATTTTCTGTTGGGGTCAGTTATTTCATTGTAATTATAGTTTTTAATGCTCTTTGTTTTAAATGCTAGAAAAAGATCATCAAGAGCTTAAAGTTTTTGATTAATTTTGCAGGGGCAGTCTATTTCGTGTCATAGGTTTGTTTTATCCGTTGCATCGCCTTTTTTCGAAGAAATGACTTTGGCAGCAGAAAAAATAAGACAAAACGTAGTAGAAGTAACAGGAATTGACCCAACCGCTTTCAAAAATATAATTCAGGTAATATATACCTTAAATCATAGTCGTCCATTATTTCAAGTGTATTTTGTAAGATATAATGGCAGCTTGAGTAGAGGACATTTTGGTAAAGTTTCATAAATCTGCAGTATGTGAATAATATGTTCGGATTTACTGCCTACCAATAGCGATACAAATTGCATTGTGAATTTGTATTGTTAGGCGTCAAAGTCAATGATCTTAATATTATGGAGACCTTATGTAATAGCATTTTAGCAATATCATTATTTATGATAAAGCAGCCATAAATAGTATGTTCAGATATTACATAGTGCCCCCAAATAGTGATACGGTTTTTGCTTTGTTAATATTTGTTGTAAGTGACGATGATCTGAATATGAGACTGTATAATAGTATTTTATCAATGTTGCCATTATCGTAAAGCAGCCATAATCAATCATGCAGCAGTCATTTGAAGTCAAGTATACAAGGGCAATATTATTGAAGATAATTTATAAGCTAAATGGATATAATCATAACACCATTAATAATATGCACGACCTAAAACCAGGGAATAGAAAGGCAAATCTTTTTTACTTCATTTATTCTATACAGTTTGACTTTATTCATTCATTTTTATTGATAACCCCAACTGTAATGTCCGATTAAATTCATTTGCAAGTGTAAGGCGTAAATTAACTACCTTACATTTTAAGCTATGCTACATATAAACGTTAGGCTTGATAAACACATTTTAGTGAGACACCAAACCTCGAAATAATCATCATTTATCTGATTAAAATGTGTTTATGCCTGCATAACAATGTTAAAGTAGCATAATATCATCTCTATATTATAATCGTAGACTTCATAAGGTAATAGTAATAAATTTACCTGTACATATATATATATCCATGTATGTACGTTTGGTAGGGCAATCCTTAAAGCAAAATGCATATTACAATAATACATAGAATGGCCTCGTGATAATATTAATACAGTGACCGTTATAGTATTTTCATCACCTGCCAATTACCTTTACTTATGATGTCACAGTCATTTTAGTTAAATAAAGCATCGTGCTTGATATTACTTATAATTAATGCTAATAATGGTCCTAGATGAAAATGAACTTGGGTCATATATCGATATGGAAATATAAAGTTACGTTATAATATTTCGTCCTGCAACTGGATACCCCTTTTATGTAAATTAGATAAAGAAGGAAGTGTAAAACTGAATTACTGTCCCATCACTCAATCTCTTCATGGAAAAATATTATTTCAATTATACGAATTCGACCATTTTTCACTTGAAGCCTATAAATTTACCCCTACATTTCTTACCCTTTGGAACACATTTTGTAAATGAGTCTAGTAGCAATTACTCTATTAATAAGTAGTCTGTGGGAGTTTGTCGCCTTTTTATTTACTAGAGATCCCAAACATTTTAAATTGATTGGAATGTAATTATACAACCTTTCACTGTAATTTAGTTAGTTTGTTTTAGGTTTTCCCTAATTCTAAATCTCTACAGTGAATCTTGAATTTTTAGCTAAAACCGTCCATAAGCTTTCGCGCATTTCCAGACGGAAAGTGTAATCCTCGATAACAAATGCCTTTATAGTTACGCGTAATAACATCTGCAGATCTTCTTCATTATAGAATTGTACATTGTACTTCTATCAGTATTTCTTATTCATAGCATTTTTTATTACAATCATTTGACCAGACGATATTATATTATGAGTATTAAGTTATGTTTTGCACCACTTTTTGCAGCATGTGTATCAAGACGACAAAGCTATTGAAGAAAAGGACATGGCTGCAACAATGTCGGCTGCCCATTTGTGCGAAATACCAGAGTTGGAGAATCTTTGTGCCAAAAAACTTCAAAATACGTTGTCGGCCAAAAACGCAGTGAGCATATTTCAAGAGGCCGATCGGATTAAAAATGTTCAATTACGGGAAAGCGCTCATGGATTTATGCTAAAGTAACCACTTTCAAAAACGCCAAATAGTATAATGCGATTTTACAATATTATGATGCAAATCTGTCCAATATTATAATTTTGCATTTCATTATTTAGTTTAATGTATAAAATGCACATTTTAGAAACTTCGACAAGATTGTGCAGTCCGATGATTTTCTTCGCTTCACTAAACGCCATCTTTGTGAATTCTTAAAATTAAACGATTTTCTTGCTCCATCTGAAATTGACGTATTCAAAAGCGTAATCAGGTACTTTAAAATTATAAAACACATTAAAAAAACCGCTGCCCATTGGTTCCCATAATGGCTACAACGTAAAGTTATAGCTTTCTATCTTTTGTAACGTTATAATGAACCTTTATGTAAATGAGTGAACCCAGTGGGCATTTAGCTACCTGCAGTATACTCCATTTTGTAGTATTTTGTTGTTTGTCACTAAACTAAATGGTTGCCATCTTCATCTAATCGTAAATTAGACTACAGTCTGCTGCGGAAATGACTTTTAGGTAACAATGGGTTGAATTTGCCCAGTTAATGTCTCCTGATCTATAATAGTCATGTATTTTAGAGATTGGTGGTAGCATAACTTGCTGATTTTCTAAAATTATTAACCACTGTATTGGTATAATAAATCAGGTGGGGTGAGCACCAATGTGAGTTGCATAGGAAGGACAAGACAAGTGAAAATCTGAGGGGAGTCTTGGATGGGGTTCTTCGCCATATACGAATGTCATCGATATCTCCCGAAGATTTTTTCTCAGTCATTGAACCAAGTAATCTGTTCGAACCAGAAGAAAAAGTTAAATTATTCCAGTATTTCTGGCTTCGAAAAGAAAACAAAGACACGTAAGTTTATGCAGCATCAACATTTATGTACCACTATTTCGAACAGGCCCTCCGTTGAAATGCTTAAAAGATAGTAACACCAAGACACCAAGTACATATCCAGTAGAGGCGGAAGGAGAGCAGCGCCTCCCCTAAAATTAAGAAAAAAAAGAAGAATTTTCCCAAAACAGCCAAAAATTGTAAAAAAATTTCGCGCTCCGCGCGAGCACATCCCATTTTTGACATAATTTATGGTTGCGCCCCCCTTGACCAAATTTCTGGATACGTGCTTGAGTAACACCATTTCATATCTCATATCTCAGCATTTGTCCTCTCTATGTAGCGGTTCCTTCTATATTAGATTACTTTGTGTACAATTCTCGTAGTATTATTGCGGTTTAATATGAACTATGATTCATCATCATTGATCGTAGCTTTGGCATTTATTTTCAAAAATTTAAAGTTGGATGAATATTAGAGGCTGACATTTCCACAATTTCCAAAGCATTATTTGACAAAAAAAATTTTGTAGGCATGGAACATGAAATGTCCTAGCAGACCTTTTTGTTAGACTCTTTTGTTAGATAAATAGTGTAAAAGTCAAGGAACCTAGTAAAGCTTTTCTAATGATGTATTTCTTACAATTTGTATACGTACTACAATTATTTCTATTTACTTCCTGTTCTAATAATTTTACTGTCAAATATTTTGGTTTTCGGTCATTGTATTCCATTTTAGGAATTTTAATACTTCATTCATATTAACATTATTTTCCATTTTGAGACTTGCATAGATAAACAAGAAATGCTTAACTGTATCAATTGTTTTGATTTATTTACCTGTCACATTTCAAAAAGTGTTTATAGAATTTGAAATCCAGAGACGGAACATGAAATGCTTTGACCTACGCAGTTCCATAATTTCCCAAATATTCCAACTCTGCTGACTTTCAAAAATGTATTTAATATAATCAAAAACACTTTCATTTACTTTTCTGTAAAATCATATAATGTAATTATAATATTATTAGATAATATCCTATTTCATGGAAATTGAAGGATTAAAACACGAGATGTTGTTAGCCAGTGGATTAGTAGGATTAGCAAATTATACATTTCTCATTTAATTTCAGTCACCTCCTGCTGCAAGAACTGAACTTATCCACCTCCACACGTCCACACATCCCTGAGAAAATTGTCGATTTATTCTCCAACTTCACACTGTACGAAGAATATGATGCAAGTCAATTCTATGGTCGTTATTGTAATGGGGTCAGGTTAATGACTTTTCTTGTTTTCCAATCATTTATTGTGCTCATTTGTAAAGGAATCGAGACATCATTTTTAAATATATTTAGCTTTAAGATCGACGGGGATGAGGGAGACTCTCCCGTCTATCTAAGAGGAGTGGCATTGACGGGAAGACCGTCAAAACCGACTGAAAACATCACTATAAAAATCGGTATAGGTCAACATGAGTCGTTGCTACCCAAAGGACCCTTCTTGTGTGAGATGGAGACATCCTACACTATAGAAGCGAAGAAAATAAAAATGATAGATTTAAACCAATCAGTTAAGATTGTCCCTAACAAGGAGTACAGTGTGTATATCTGTCCAACTGTTGTAAGTTTATTAATTGAATTGAGTAGTCGAGAGAGTGTCGTTTATTTCTTTAATCTGGTTGAATTTAATGTTGAGTCGTGTGATTATTCAACTAAAGTGGAGCAGAAAATGTAATTGATGTGGATAATCATTGCAGGGTGGAGTGGCTAGGTGGAAAAATCATAAGACAGACATCGTCTTGTACAATGAAACAGATGGACTGACTAAGCCCATCAAATTGACAATATCCAAAGCATTTTTTGTCTACTCTTTGAAGTTTTCTCTCACGGAATAGTAAAAAGAATCGGAAAGTTTTGAATAAATCTCACTTGACCAAGTCATTTAATTGGGACAATGCGTTTATTAATGAAGAACAGGGATTCCATTCATTTTATTGGCTTTAAGTGTCAATCTGTGCGTATGTGCATCCAAGATTTTTTAATGCATCTGCATTCACCGCATGTGAATGTTATTAGTTAAAGTATTAATTTTCAGACAGGTCATTTTAAGTTTCAAGGAATCTTCGTTTATCCACTAGTGAAAGGTCATTAAGAGAAACCAAGATACAAAAAAGCAATGCCTTTTTTACTTACAAGGCAAAAAGATACCTTTTTAATAAAACGTACCCGTTTTACCTTTTTTGCTTTTTCCCCTACGCATAAAGACGTAGTCATTCTATAACTACTACGCAAACCAATCAAATATAAAACACTTATATTGTGAAATAGTGTTTTAAATCAATAGATCACTAATCTAGAATTATCGGACTACAAAATAAGATATTTTATTTGTGTTTTATTGCAATTTTTAGCAACGTAAAAAAGCAAAAAGGTAACCTTATTTAAAATTTTGCACTTAATTTTTTTACAAAAAGGCAAGAAACTGAAAAAGCAAAAAGGGTCCTTTTTTGTTCCTTGAGAGAAACCTATTCAAGTTTATTCGAAATCTAATATTCTTTTTCTATACTAATTGCTTTACGTCAATTGAGTTCTAATCCATTATTGAATGGCCGCTACAATTACCATTTTATCAGAGAAACTTGCGATATAATTGTTGAGTTAATAAGTCTTCTGCCCTTCTAAAATTAACGATGTTAAACAACTCTCATTTAGTAACTGGTTTAATCGTATTATTTAGTCAATAATATCCTTCTTGTGACCAACAATATATCAACATACAATAATGATTAGACTCCTTAGTTCACAAAGTTTAATGGGTTAGTAATTATATAAGGGGATGTTACGAGCAGCTAGTGTTCAAGGTATCGAAAAACCCGGGTTTTTTAGGAAAAATCCATCGACCCCGGGTTTTTTCGGTTTTTGATATAATTATAGGCATAAATACAAGCCTATACTATGGTATATATAGGAAAATTACAGCTGACAATAACAACAAGCATGTAATCCTAAAACTACCATTATTTAAGTCTATAAAATCAAAAATTAAGGCATAAAAATTTAATTTTTAACATGTTTTATCACAGTTAACACGCAGTATTTTTCGTGAGCATCTATATTAATTATTATACTGTTTGATAACAACTAGTGAAAAACTATGCATTATTATAATTTACTGAATACGTTGACTTACTAAGAAATTCCTTCATTAATTTGGAGCTTAAAGCAGTACAGTAATGTACACTGTAAAAGTAAGTATAAATAATAATAAATAAGTAAGGCGGTATAATAAGTCGTATTAATTATGTATATTACTGTATACTTTATATGGGTGGATGATGTTAAGTGGATTTGAACTTAACTAATATAAAGTACCGTGTAATAATATATAACTGTTAATATAAATCCAATATCTATAACATCATATTATTATATATGTAAAGCCAAATAATTTTTTATCGAGGAATATGAGTAATAATTTACGATAAGGATTCTTATCTTGCATGTATTAGCGTTTATCCAACCCAATATTGAAGATAATTAAACGTATGAAGAGTATATCAACTAACCACAATTGAATTACATTCTCAATTTCCTCTTGACACAGCATCACTAACATTTGCTTTTAAACACGTTCCCCAAGATTTACCAATATTATAGATAGTTATGGAGCTTGTACGAAAGCCAGTAGTAATAAACTTCACTAAATCCCCGACGATTGGAAAAAGAAACAACACCGAATGGAGAAAAGACGTGAATTCAATGCCACAGTGATGGGCGGCCATCCTGAAAACAAGTTTGGAGCGATTTCCTCGTGACATCACATTTTCTGTTGGGGTCAGTTATTACATATAATTAAAGTTTTTAATGCTCTTTGTTTTAAATGCTAGAAAAAGGTCATCAATAGGTTAAAATTTTTGATTAATTTTGCAGGGGCAGTCTATTTCGTGTCATAGGTTTGTTTTATCCGTTGCATCGCCTTTTTTCGAAGAAATTATTTTGGCAGCAGAAAAAATAAGACAAAACGTAGTAGAAGTAACAGGAATTGACCCTACCGCTTTCAAAAATATAATTCAGGTAATATATACCTTAAATCATAGTCGTCCATTATTTGAAGTGTATTTTGTAAGATATAATGGCAGCTTGAGTAGAGGACATTTTGGTAAAGTTTCATAAATCTATGCAGTATGTCAATAATATGTTCGGATTTACTGTCTACCAATAGCGATACAAATTGCATTGTGAATTTGTATTGTTAGGCGTCAATGTTAATGATCTTAATATTATGGAGACCTTATGTAATAGCATTTTAGCAATATCATTATTTATGATAAAGCAGCCATAAATAGTATGTTCAGATATTACAAAGTGCCCCCAAATAGTGATACGGTTTTTGCTTTGTTAATATTTGTTGTAAGTGACGATGATCTGAATATGAGACTGTATAATAGTATTTTATCAATGTTGCCATTATCCTAAAGCAGCCATAATCAATCATGCAGCAGTCATTTGAAGTCAAGTATGCAAGGGCAATATTATTGAAGATAATTTATAAGCTAAATGGATATAATCAACACCATTAATAATATGCATGTGTACGACCTAAAACCAGGGAATAGAAAGGCAAATCTTTTTTACTTCATTTATTCTATACAGTTTGACTTTATTCATTCATTTTTATTGATAACCCCAACTGTAATGTCCGATTAAATTCATTTGTAAGTGTAAGGCGTAAATTAACTACCTTACATTTTAAGCTATGCTACATATAAACGTTAGGCTTGATAAACACATTGTAGCAGGGCCGGTGAGGTTTTCATGATGCCCGGGCAAAATCATGGCAAAATGTCATTTTGCTGCCCTTCTTTCCACGAATTTTAAATTTATTACAGATTTTAAGAAATAAAAAAATTTGTTTTGTCACCATAAGAAATGAATTGCGATTCTGAATGAAATGAGAGGTTTTGGGTCGAGGTCGAGGCAGTTTGAAATGAGACGATTACTGATGGAACAGTTTAACTACAATCATATCAATGCAGATGAGGACACGATAAAAATCTTATGGACATGGACATTGTGGGAAACAGGGCCGGGGAATAGGGGTGGCAACCGGGGCGATGGCACCGGGCATCATGTCGATGGGGGCATCAAAATTACGAATTTTAGTTTCAAATTAGTTTATACATAATCATAGCACAAAAATTCCAGACTAATAAGACCATTGAATGGTATAATTTAGTAAACTATATAGTATAAAGCATGTACCCACCTCTATGAATAACATTTCAGTTTATGCAATGCAAAGGAGGTAAGGCTTCAACTAAAAGGGTTTCACAATTAAATGGGCATTCGTAGAATTTTAGTAGCTAGGCTGGTTGGTGCAGTGGTACCAAGGTATCGTAGATTCATATTTATCAGCGCGGCAGCGGCAGCGCAAACTAAGTATTAAATTGAGGAAGCAATCTATTGGTTATTTTTATCTTAGAATAGAGAAAAAGAAATTGCAACTTTTAAGATATTTATATATTTAATTTTAATTAACGGACTTGTTGTTTAATGTTTAATCAAAATTAAGAAAATGTCCCTAAATAAGCGACCTAATATGTTATCTGGTGCACAAGCTCGAGCCAAAAAGAAAAAGAAAGAATCCTTTTTGGAAAGTATTAGTGGCTCACTAGACAAATTTTTGATTTCAAGGGATACAACACTTACAACAGATAATGGCTTGCCACCGACAACCAGTGATGATTCTGATGAGGATATGATTAACAACAACAACGAAAACAGTCTAGATAATTCAAACGATTTAGAAAATCAGAAAAGTGGAAATAACGACAACGAAGTGCCTACTTCAAAACCCAGTATTACAACGGCGGAAAGGGCAGAAACAAATTCTGACGATTTTAAAAAGATCAAAGGAAGTTCTAATGATACTGATGGACCTCAAACCAAATTTTATACACTTGAACCAACGTAGGTTTTCTCAATATTTTGTTATATACTTTTTAAAATCGTCTAAAAGGTATGAAATAATCTAGAAATCAACAATTACTGCAAAAGTGTAGGTATATTAATAATAACTCTTCTAACTTTAATACAGAGATAGAGATCCTGGTTTGTGGCCACAAATCATCGATCCAAAGTACAAACAAACTTTAATATTGGAAGGACCAGAATTTATCGACGACTTTGAATTTCCATTGGACGATAATAATAGAAAGTTTACTGTATCAAATTATTATACAATGGCTCCAAACAAAGAAAAAATATTTCGAAGATGGCTGGTGTACTCGCGAAACAAAAATTGTGTTTTTTGCTTCCCGTGTAAATTGTTTTCTGCATCTGCCATAAAGCTAGTTAATGATGGATTTTCGGATTGGAAACACCTTTCAACTCGTTTGCCTGAACATGAGAATTCAATTGGTCACAAAATGTGCATGCTGAGCTGGTTATCCGCCGAAAAGAATTACAAAAATCCAAAAAGTCAAGCTAATTTGAATATGAAAGTTTATGATTTGGAGGTATTGTCAGTATTATTTATTTTATGTTAACAAACACTATAATATCATATCATTGATGTTGTTTACATTATTTGATAAAAAAATTAAATTATACTCTACAGGTAAAGCGTTGGAAAAGTGTATTTGAGCGGCTCATAGCAGTAACGAAGTTCTTAGCAATCAAAAATTTGGCTTTCAGAGGCACAGACGAAAAGTTTTATTCGGCCAACAACGGGAACTTTCTTGGCCTGCTCGAACTACTGGCACAGTTTGATCCTGTCATCAATGAACACATAAGAAGAACCACCGAAAACATTTCTTCATATAATTTTGTAGGAAAACATATTCAAAATGAGCTCCTTCAGTTGATATCAGCTGAAATCAGATCTAAAATAATAGAAGCGATAAAGACAGCCAAATATTTTGCCATCATAGCCGACTGTACACGTGACTTAAGTCGTATAGAGCAATTTTCAATAACAGTTCGTTATGTTGAAATTTCAAATTCCAAAATTAGAATTCAAGAAAAATTCATTGGATTCCTCCACGTATCACGGACCACAGGAGAATACCTGACACAAAGCATACTTGATTATTTAAAAACATGTAACATTGATATACAGGATTGCAGAGGCCAAGGATATGATAATGAAGCCAATATGAAAGGGAAAACTAGTGGAGTACAGCGACGTATACTAAATATAAACCCAAGAGCATTTTATGTCCCATGTGCCTGCCACAGTATAAATTTATCATTATGTGACTCTGCAAAATCTTGTCCTCAAGCAATAAGCCTGTTTGGTTTTGTACAAAAATTGTACACCTTCTGTTCAGCATCAACTCAAAGGTGGGCAATTTTAAAAAATCATGTCTCAGTATTGACACTAAAGCCGTTGTGTGACACCCGTTGGGAAGCAAAAATCAACAGCATCATGGCACTGCGCTATCAGCTTGGGGAGGTTTACGATGCATTGTATGAAATGTCAAATATATTAGAAGATAACGAGGCCAAGTATGAAGCTGGAACATTAGCGGCTCATATAAAGTCATATCCCATGATTGTATCTATTGTGATTTGGTATGAAATCCTTTTTAAGACTAATATAGTAAGTAAACAGTTGCAAAAATTCTCCTCTAATTTATCGGACCTCCTTAGAGAAATTGAAAAGATCAAAAAGTTTTTTAAAGAGTTTAGAGACAAAGGATTTGCTGGTGTATTAATAACAGCTAGTGAACTAGCTGATGAAGTTGATGTTACCCCAGCCTTTCCACAGGCAAGCTCCCTTAGAGTTAGAAAAAAGAAAAGGCATTTTGATTACGAAGAGGTAGAATGTCCGATTGCTGACCCACAAAAAAAGTTTGAAACTGAATACTTTAATGTAGTGGTGGATACTGCTATTCAATCTATTGAACGGAGATTTGTACAACTGACAGAGCATATAAATGTCTTTGGATTTTTGTATGACATTAAGCTATTAAAAGAAATGACTGAGCAAGACTTAGTAAATCATTGCAAAGATTTTGAAACTGCCCTTAAATTTGGAGATTCTAAAGATGTGTGTGCAATCCAACTGCACCAAGAGTTATCACAACTTAAGGATTTAGTCGAACCAAATTTTACTCCCGTGAACACTCTGGAATATATTAATCACAACAATTACAATGAACAATTTGTAAATACTTGCATAGCCTTGAGGATTTTACTAACGCTACCTGTTACAGTCGCTTCCGGAGAAAGAAGCTTTTCCTGTATGAAATTGATTAAAAATTATCTGCGAACATCCATGACTCAAGAACGCCTTTCCGATTTAGCTCAAATCTCTATTGAAAAGGAAATTGCCGAGTCGATTGATTTTGAAACAATCATTACAAAATTTGCTAAATCAAACGCGCGGAAAGCTTTCTTAATGAAACTGTAAATAATACTCAACAATCAAAACGAGAATAAGTACTGACTAGCCATTTGATATGCCAAATACTGGAAATTGCTTTCATTATTACTAGGATATCCAAAAATACGTAATCAATGAATTTCAGATCAAGGAAAATTGGAAAATGTTTCCATTCATGCGTAATAATATTAGGTTATTGATTTCTACTATAAATAAGGGACAGATTTAAAACTATTTTAAAAATTAAATGTTTTGGTCTACTAGGTAAATAAACCTAATTTAATCAAAAGAGCATGAATTATTTTTATTATTCTATTTCTATTCATCATTAAAACATTCGTTTTGTTGGAAAATTTACAGAATATTGAACAGTGGTATTAATAACAAATAATGTCACTTGACTACTAATTTCAAAGTTAGCACATTCATTTTGCTCAAAATGAAAATTATTTTACAATTTTTTTTACTTAAAAGCTCCAACATGACTGAATTTTTGATTGTACCCTATAATAAGGAATGTCAATAAACAAGGATCGGAAAACGAAAACTGTATGCATTTGCATTTGTTTTTACAGCAACTAAATATTAATAATTTAAAATAATAATCAAAAGCTACGATTTAACGTTATAATATTGCATTATTTTTGTTTAGTGTAGATTAATTTTAATTGATTTTTCAATTTGCTTTAAAGAAACCACACGGTAGCCTCTGGACCTCGAAATTGTCGAAATAAAAGGAATTAAGAAAAATGAAATTTGCTTTCCCACCAGGGCCGGTGAGGTTTTCATGATGCCCGGGCAAAATCATGGCAAAATGTCATTTTGCTGCCCTTCTTTCCACGAATTTTAAATTTATTACAGATTTTAAGAAATAAAAAAATTTGTTTTGTCACCATAAGAAATGAATTGCGATTCTGAGTGAAATGAGAGGTTTTGGGTCGAGGTCGAGGCAGTTTGAAATGAGACGATTACTGATGGAACAGTTTAACTACAATCATATCAATGCAGATGAGGACACGATAAAAATCTTATGGACATGGACATTGTGGGAAACAGGGCCGGGGAATAGGGGTGGCAACCGGGGCGATGGCACCGGGCATCATGTCGATGGGGGCATCAAAATTACGAATTTTAGTTTCAAATTAGTTTATACATAATCATAGCACAAAAATTCCAGACTAATAAGACCATTGAATGGTATAATTTAGTAAACTATATAGTATAAAGCATGTACCCACCTCTATGAATAACATTTCAGTTTATGCAATGCAAAGGAGGTAAGGCTTCAACTAAAAGGGTTTCACAATTAAATGGGCATTCGTAGAATTTTAGTAGCTAGGCTGGTTGGTGCAGTGGTACCAAGGTATCGTAGATTCATATTTATCAGCGCGGCAGCGGCAGCGCAAACTAAGTATTAAATTGAGGAAGCAATCTATTGGTTATTTTTATCTTAGAATAGAGAAAAAGAAATTGCAACTTTTAAGATATTTATATATTTAATTTTAATTAACGGACTTGTTGTTTAATGTTTAATCAAAATTAAGAAAATGTCCCTAAATAAGCGACCTAATATGTTATCTGGTGCACAAGCTCGAGCCAAAAGAAAAAGAAAGAATCCTTTTTGGAAAGTATTAGTGGCTCACTAGACAAATTTTTGATTTCAAGGGATACAACACTTACAACAGATAATGGCTTGCCACCGACAACCAGTGATGATTCTGATGAGGATATGATTAACAACAACAACGAAAACAGTCTAGATAATTCAAACGATTTAGAAAATCAGAAAAGTGGAAATAACGACAACGAAGTGCCTACTTCAAAACCCAGTATTACAACGGCGGAAAGGGCAGAAACAAATTCTGACGATTTTAAAAAGATCAAAAGGAAGTTCTAATGATACTGATGGACCTCAAACCAAATTTTATACACTTGAACCAACGTAGGTTTTCTCAATATTTTGTTATATACTTTTTAAAATCGTCTAAAAGGTATGAAATAATCTAGAAATCAACAATTACTGCAAAAGTGTAGGTATATTAATAATAACTCTTCTAACTTTAATACAGAGATAGAGATCCTGGTTTGTGGCCACAAATCATCGATCCAAAGTACAAACAAACTTTAATATTGGAAGGACCAGAATTTATCGACGACTTTGAATTTCCATTGGACGATAATAATAGAAAGTTTACTGTATCAAATTATTATACAATGGCTCCAAACAAAGAAAAAATATTTCGAAGATGGCTGGTGTACTCGCGAAACAAAAATTGTGTTTTTTGCTTCCCGTGTAAATTGTTTTCTGCATCTGCCATAAAGCTAGTTAATGATGGATTTTCGGATTGGAAACACCTTTCAACTCGTTTGCCTGAACATGAGAATTCAATTGGTCACAAAATGTGCATGCTGAGCTGGTTATCCGCCGAAAAGAATTACAAAAATCCAAAAAAGTCAAGCTAATTTGAATATGAAAGTTTATGATTTGGAGGTATTGTCAGTATTATTTATTTTATGTTAACAAACACTATAATATCATATCATTGATGTTGTTTACATTATTTGATAAAAAAATTAAATTATACTCTACAGGTAAAGCGTTGGAAAAGTGTATTTGAGCGGCTCATAGCAGTAACGAAGTTCTTAGCAATCAAAAATTTGGCTTTCAGAGGCACAGACGAAAAGTTTTATTCGGCCAACAACGGGAACTTTCTTGGCCTGCTCGAACTACTGGCACAGTTTGATCCTGTCATCAATGAACACATAAGAAGAACCACCGAAAACATTTCTTCATATAATTTTGTAGGAAAACATATTCAAAATGAGCTCCTTCAGTTGATATCAGCTGAAATCAGATCTAAAATAATAGAAGCGATAAAGACAGCCAAATATTTTGCCATCATAGCCGACTGTACACGTGACTTAAGTCGTATAGAGCAATTTTCAATAACAGTTCGTTATGTTGAAATTTCAAATTCCAAAATTAGAATTCAAGAAAAATTCATTGGATTCCTCCACGTATCACGGACCACAGGAGAATACCTGACACAAAGCATACTTGATTATTTAAAAACATGTAACATTGATATACAGGATTGCAGAGGCCAAGGATATGATAATGAAGCCAATATGAAAGGGAAAACTAGTGGAGTACAGCGACGTATACTAAATATAAACCCAAGAGCATTTTATGTCCCATGTGCCTGCCACAGTATAAATTTATCATTATGTGACTCTGCAAAATCTTGTCCTCAAGCAATAAGCCTGTTTGGTTTTGTACAAAAATTGTACACCTTCTGTTCAGCATCAACTCAAAGGTGGGCAATTTTAAAAATCATGTCTCAGTATTGACACTAAAGCCGTTGTGTGACACCCGTTGGGAAGCAAAAATCAACAGCATCATGGCACTGCGCTATCAGCTTGGGGAGGTTTACGATGCATTGTATGAAATGTCAAATATATTAGAAGATAACGAGGCCAAGTATGAAGCTGGAACATTAGCGGCTCATATAAAGTCATATCCCATGATTGTATCTATTGTGATTTGGTATGAAATCCTTTTTAAGACTAATATAGTAAGTAAACAGTTGCAAAAATTCTCCTCTAATTTATCGGACCTCCTTAGAGAAATTGAAAAGATCAAAAAGTTTTTTAAAGAGTTTAGAGACAAAGGATTTGCTGGTGTATTAATAACAGCTAGTGAACTAGCTGATGAAGTTGATGTTACCCCAGCCTTTCCACAGGCAAGCTCCTTAGAGTTAGAAAAAAGAAAAGGCATTTTGATTACGAAGAGGTAGAATGTCCGATTGCTGACCCACAAAAAAAGTTTGAAACTGAATACTTTAATGTAGTGGTGGATACTGCTATTCAATCTATTGAACGGAGATTTGTACAACTGACAGAGCATATAAATGTCTTTGGATTTTTGTATGACATTAAGCTATTAAAAGAAATGACTGAGCAAGACTTAGTAAATCATTGCAAAGATTTTGAAACTGCCCTTAAATTTGGAGATTCTAAAGATGTGTGTGCAATCCAACTGCACCAAGAGTTATCACAACTTAAGGATTTAGTCGAACCAAATTTTACTCCCGTGAACACTCTGGAATATATTAATCACAACAATTACAATGAACAATTTGTAAATACTTGCATAGCCTTGAGGATTTTACTAACGCTACCTGTTACAGTCGCTTCCGGAGAAAGAAGCTTTTCCTGTATGAAATTGATTAAAAATTATCTGCGAACATCCATGACTCAAGAACGCCTTTCCGATTTAGCTCAAATCTCTATTGAAAAGGAAATTGCCGAGTCGATTGATTTTGAAACAATCATTACAAAATTTGCTAAATCAAACGCGCGGAAAGCTTTCTTAATGAAACTGTAAATAATACTCAACAATCAAAACGAGAATAAGTACTGACTAGCCATTTGATATGCCAAATACTGGAAATTGCTTTCATTATTACTAGGATATCCAAAAATACGTAATCAATGAATTTCAGATCAAGGAAAATTGGAAAATGTTTCCATTCATGCGTAATAATATTAGGTTATTGATTTCTACTATAAATAAGGGACAGATTTAAAACTATTTTAAAAATTAAATGTTTTGGTCTACTAGGTAAATAAACCTAATTTAATCAAAAGAGCATGAATTATTTTTATTATTCTATTTCTATTCATCATTAAAACATTCGTTTTGTTGGAAAATTTACAGAATATTGAACAGTGGTATTAATAACAAATAATGTCACTTGACTACTAATTTCAAAGTTAGCACATTCATTTTGCTCAAAATGAAAATTATTTTACAATTTTTTTTACTTAAAAGCTCCAACATGACTGAATTTTTGATTGTACCCTATAATAAGGAATGTCAATAAACAAGGATCGGAAAACGAAAACTGTATGCATTTGCATTTGTTTTTACAGCAACTAAATATTAATAATTTAAAATAATAATCAAAAGCTACGATTTAACGTTATAATATTGCATTATTTTTGTTTAGTGTAGATTAATTTTAATTGATTTTTCAATTTGCTTTAAAGAAACCACACGGTAGCCTCTGGACCTCGAAATTGTCGAAATAAAAGGAATTAAGAAAAATGAAATTTGCTTTCCCACCAGGGCCGGTGAGGTTTTCATGATGCCCGGGCAAAATCATGGCAAAATGTCATTTTGCTGCCCTTCTTTCCACGAATTTTAAATTTATTACGGATTTTAAGAAATAAAAAAATTTGTTTTGTCACCATAAGAAATGAATTGCGATTCTGAGTGAAATGAGAGGTTTTGGGTCGAGGTCGAGGCAGTTTGAAATGAGACGATTACTGATGGAACAGTTTAACTACAATCATATCAATGCAGATGAGGACACGATAAAAATCTTATGGACATGGACATTGTGGGAAAGCAAATTTCATTTTTCTTAATTCCTTTTATTTCGACAATTTCGAGGTCCAGAGGCTACCGTGTGGTTTCTTTAAAGCAAATTGAAAAATCAATTAAAATTAATCTACACTAAACAAAAATAATGCAATATTATAACGTTAAATCGTAGCTTTTGATTATTATTTTAAATTATTAATATTTAGTTGCTGTAAAAACAAATGCAAATGCATACAGTTTTCGTTTTCCGATCCTTGTTTATTGACATTCCTTATTATAGGGTACAATCAAAAATTCAGTCATGTTGGAGCTTTTAAGTAAAAAAAATTGTAAAATAATTTTCATTTTGAGCAAAATGAATGTGCTAACTTTGAAATTAGTAGTCAAGTGACATTATTTGTTATTAATACCACTGTTCAATATTCTGTAAATTTTCCAACAAAACGAATGTTTTAATGATGAATAGAAATAGAATAATAAAAATAATTCATGCTCTTTTGATTAAATTAGGTTTATTTACCTAGTAGACCAAAACATTTAATTTTTAAAATAGTTTTAAATCTGTCCCTTATTTATAGTAGAAATCAATAACCTAATATTATTACGCATGAATGGAAACATTTTCCAATTTTCCTTGATCTGAAATTCATTGATTACGTATTTTTGGATATCCTAGTAATAATGAAAGCAATTTCCAGTATTTGGCATATCAAATGGCTAGTCAGTACTTATTCTCGTTTTGATTGTTGAGTATTATTTACAGTTTCATTAAGAAAGCTTTCCGCGCGTTTGATTTAGCAAATTTTGTAATGATTGTTTCAAAATCAATCGACTCGGCAATTTCCTTTTCAATAGAGATTTGAGCTAAATCGGAAAGGCATTCTTGAGTCATGGATGTTCGCAGATAATTTTTAATCAATTTCATACAGGAAAAGCTTCTTTCTCCGGAAGCGACTGTAACAGGTAGCGTTAGTAAAATCCTCAAGGCTATGCAAGTATTTACAAATTGTTCATTGTAATTGTTGTGATTAATATATTCCAGAGTGTTCACGGGAGTAAAATTTGGTTCGACTAAATCCTTAAGTTGTGATAACTCTTGGTGCAGTTGGATTGCACACACATCTTTAGAATCTCCAAATTTAAGGGCAGTTTCAAAATCTTTGCAATGATTTACTAAGTCTTGCTCAGTCATTTCTTTTAATAGCTTAATGTCATACAAAAATCCAAAGACATTTATATGCTCTGTCAGTTGTACAAATCTCCGTTCAATAGATTGAATAGCAGTATCCACCACTACATTAAAGTATTCAGTTTCAAACTTTTTTTGTGGGTCAGCAATCGGACATTCTACCTCTTCGTAATCAAAATGCCTTTTCTTTTTTCTAACTCTAAGGGAGCTTGCCTGTGGAAAGGCTGGGGTAACATCAACTTCATCAGCTAGTTCACTAGCTGTTATTAATACACCAGCAAATCCTTTGTCTCTAAACTCTTTAAAAAACTTTTTGATCTTTTCAATTTCTCTAAGGAGGTCCGATAAATTAGAGGAGAATTTTTGCAACTGTTTACTTACTATATTAGTCTTAAAAAGGATTTCATACCAAATCACAATAGATACAATCATGGGATATGACTTTATATGAGCCGCTAATGTTCCAGCTTCATACTTGGCCTCGTTATCTTCTAATATATTTGACATTTCATACAATGCATCGTAAACCTCCCCAAGCTGATAGCGCAGTGCCATGATGCTGTTGATTTTTGCTTCCCAACGGGTGTCACACAACGGCTTTAGTGTCAATACTGAGACATGATTTTTTAAAATTGCCCACCTTTGAGTTGATGCTGAACAGAAGGTGTACAATTTTTGTACAAAACCAAACAGGCTTATTGCTTGAGGACAAGATTTTGCAGAGTCACATAATGATAAATTTATACTGTGGCAGGCACATGGGACATAAAATGCTCTTGGGTTTATATTTAGTATACGTCGCTGTACTCCACTAGTTTTCCCTTTCATATTGGCTTCATTATCATATCCTTGGCCTCTGCAATCCTGTATATCAATGTTACATGTTTTTAAATAATCAAGTATGCTTTGTGTCAGGTATTCTCCTGTGGTCCGTGATACGTGGAGGAATCCAATGAATTTTTCTTGAATTCTAATTTTGGAATTTGAAATTTCAACATAACGAACTGTTATTGAAAATTGCTCTATACGACTTAAGTCACGTGTACAGTCGGCTATGATGGCAAAAATATTTGGCTGTCTTTATCGCTTCTATTATTTTAGATCTGATTTCAGCTGATATCAACTGAAGGAGCTCATTTTGAATATGTTTTCCTACAAAAATTATATGAAGAAATGTTTTCGGTGGTTCTTCTTATGTGTTCATTGATGACAGGATCAAACTGTGCCAGTAGTTCGAGCAGGCCAAGAAAGTTCCCGTTGTTGGCCGAATAAAACTTTTCGTCTGTGCCTCTGAAAGCCAAATTTTTGATTGCTAAGAACTTCGTTACTGCTATGAGCCGCTCAAATACACTTTTCCAACGCTTTACCTGTAGAGTATAATTTAATTTTTTTATCAAATAATGTAAACAACATCAATGATATGATATTATAGTGTTTGTTAACATAAAATAAATAATACTGACAATACCTCCAAATCATAAACTTTCATATTCAAATTAGCTTGACTTTTTGGATTTTTGTAATTCTTTTCGGCGGATAACCAGCTCAGCATGCACATTTTGTGACCAATTGAATTCTCATGTTCAGGCAAACGAGTTGAAAGGTGTTTCCAATCCGAAAAATCCATCATTAACTAGCTTTATGGCAGATGCAGAAAACAATTTACACGGGAAGCAAAAAACACAATTTTTGTTTCGCGAGTACACCAGCCATCTTCGAAATATTTTTTCTTTGTTTGGAGCCATTGTATAATAATTTGATACAGTAAACTTTCTATTATTATCGTCCAATGGAAATTCAAAGTCGTCGATAAATTCTGGTCCTTCCAATATTAAAGTTTGTTTGTACTTTGGATCGATGATTTGTGGCCACAAACCAGGATCTCTATCTCTGTATTAAAGTTAGAAGAGTTATTATTAATATACCTACACTTTTGCAGTAATTGTTGATTTCTAGATTATTTCATACCTTTTAGACGATTTTAAAAAGTATATAACAAAATATTGAGAAAACCTACGTTGGTTCAAGTGTATAAAATTTGGTTTGAGGTCCATCAGTATCATTAGAACTTCCTTTGATCTTTTTAAAATCGTCAGAATTTGTTTCTGCCCTTTCCGCCGTTGTAATACTGGGTTTTGAAGTAGGCACTTCGTTGTCGTTATTTCCACTTTTCTGATTTTCTAAATCGTTTGAATTATCTAGACTGTTTTCGTTGTTGTTGTTAATCATATCCTCATCAGAATCATCACTGGTTGTCGGTGGCAAGCCATTATCTGTTGTAAGTGTTGTATCCCTTGAAATCAAAAATTTGTCTAGTGAGCCACTAATACTTTCCAAAAAGGATTCTTTCTTTTTCTTTTTGGCTCGAGCTTGTGCACCAGATAACATATTAGGTCGCTTATTTAGGGACATTTTCTTAATTTTGATTAAACATTAAACAACAAGTCCGTTAATTAAAATTAAATATATAAATATCTTAAAAGTTGCAATTTCTTTTTCTCTATTCTAAGATAAAAATAACCAATAGATTGCTTCCTCAATTTAATACTTAGTTTGCGCTGCCGCTGCCGCGCTGATAAATATGAATCTACGATACCTTGGTACCACTGCACCAACCAGCCTAGCTACTAAAATTCTACGAATGCCCATTTAATTGTGAAACCCTTTTAGTTGAAGCCTTACCTCCTTTGCATTGCATAAACTGAAATGTTATTCATAGAGGTGGGTACATGCTTTATACTATATAGTTTACTAAATTATACCATTCAATGGTCTTATTAGTCTGGAATTTTTGTGCTATGATTATGTATAAACTAATTTGAAACTAAAATTCGTAATTTTGATGCCCCCATCGACATGATGCCCGGTGCCATCGCCCCGGTTGCCACCCCTATTCCCCGGCCCTGCATTGTAGTGAGACACCAAACCTCGAAATATCATCATTTATCTGATTAAAATGTGTATGTTCAAGTGTTTATGCCAATGTGATAATGCGTGCAAAACAATGTTAAACTGGCTTACTATCATCTCTATATTATAATCGTCGATTTGATAAGGTAAATAAATTTACCTAACTATTGTTTATTTTTTGAAGTATGGACTGTTTTTTTGTGAAAGGTTAACTGACAAGTCGACGTACTTGTCATAGTAAACAAAACATTATTAACTCTGTCGTCATGTGTCATACCGTGGTCATACCAATGCAATCCTATATCGTCACTTTTTAGAGTTGTGTGTTCCTACAGTGATAAAACTGCCTTGCCAATTGACATTTCAGAATTCAGTACATGTAATTTCGACAAAACAGTTCATACTTCAAAAAAATAAACAATATATGTCTATGTATGTCTGGTAGGGAAACCTTAAAAGCAAAATGCATATTACAATAATATAAAGCTAAGAATAAAATAATGGCCTGGTGATAATATGAATGTAGTGACCATTAGTATCCTCCACCACATGTCAGTTACCTCTGCATATGATGTCACACAGTCTTTATAGTCATTGTAAAGCATTGCTTATATGCTAATAATGTACCTAGGCGAAAATGAACTTCTGTCATATTGGTAGATATAAAGTTACGCTATACCTAGTTCTGAAAGCATGGTTACACATTACAGGTTTTATATAAAGGTGAAATTAGGTTAAGAAGTGAGAAGGAATAGTGCGTTGTTATCCCATAATTCAACCCCTTCATGGACGAAACATTATTTAAATTATATGATTCTATGTGTTCGATAATATTTCTCTTGAAGTCATTACCTTTCCCTTGGACAACATTTTATAAATGAGTGTGGCATCAATTACTCTATTATGTAATGAGTTGTCACGTTTTCAGTGGGTGTTTGTTATCTTCCTATTTACTAGAATTCTTAAAAGATTTTTTATTTGATTCAGTTATTTTTAACTTCCCAGACATCTTCACTGTAATTTAGTTAGTTAGGTTTTCTCCGATTCCGGGGCTCCACAATAAATCTTGAAAATATGATAACTGTGGCTGAAATCGTTCATAATCTATCATGCATTTCCAGACGGAAATTTTAATCCTCGGAAAGTATAGTTCCTTTATAGTCACGTGTAATGAAATCTTCTTCATTATAGCATTATATTGTATTTTCATCAGTATTTCTTATTCATAGCATTTTTTATTACAATCATTTGACCAGACGATATTATATTATGAGTATTAAGGTATGGTTTGCACTACTTTTTGCAGCATGTGTATCAAGACGACAAAGCTATTGAAGAAAAGGAAATGGCTGCAACAATGTCGGCTGCCCATTTGTGCGAAATACCAGAGTTGGAGAATATTTGTGCCAAGAAACTTCAAAATACGCTTTCGGCCAAAAACGCAGTGAGTATATTTCACGAGGCCGATCGGATTAAAAATGTTCAATTACGGGAAAGTGCTCATGAATTTATGCTAAAGTAACCACTTTCAAAAATGCCAAATAATTTAATGCGTGTTTACAATATCATCATGACTAAAGTATAAAGATAAACTGGCGCATGCGTATTGAATAATTAATGTTTTTAATAATGTACCCCAAAGCAGTTTACCCGATGTCCACCACACGCAACGTGCAGTTATCTGACAAAGGCACTTTGATTACAGTGGACTTCGGGTCAACTGCTTTGGGGTACATTATTAAAAACATTTGTATGTACGGTTGTTTGTATGTGTCTATATGTATTTATGAGAATAGGGCAAGCCACGTAACGTTTCAAAACAGAGTGGTCTCTTGCTTAATTTATGCATACACGCTTGCGCGTTTTAAAGGCAAAGTATGATAAAATTATTAAATTTAAATACACCGTTGTGTGACGCGATAGTAGAAATTTCTTCTTTCAATTAAGTATACCTTTTGTTGTACTTACTTATTAATTTTCACTCGCATCTTGAAGTTTTGTTGTGCTATTGTGACAAGAAAGTTTTGGACTAATTGACTTTTGGGATTCTATATATAATATGATAGAATTTGTTGATACATTTAACAATTATTTCATTTTATTATTCCAAGAACAGCTTTTTTGAAAGCTAACTAAACATTCTTCACATTAATACTACCATAAAACATTTATTTGACCGTTTTAACGGCTCTTTGCCAAATAATGCAGACTTGACCATTTGTTTGTCCATTGCCGATGAGGCAGACTTTACCATTTGTTGGTCCATTGTCAATAAGGCAGACGTGACCGTTTGTTTGTCCATTGTCAATAAGGCAGACGTGACCGTTTGTTGGTCCATTGTCAATAAGGCAGACTTGCCCATTTGCTGGTCTATTGCCAATAAAGCAGACTTGACTATCTGTTGGTCCACTGCTAATACGGCAGACTTGACCATTTGTGGGTTCATTGCCAATAAGACAGACTTCACCTTTTACGGGTCCATTGCCAATAAGGCAAACTTGACCTTTTACTGGTCCATTGCCAATAAGGCAGACTTAACCTTTTACTGTGGTCCATTGCCCATAGGGGACACTTGGCCATTAGCTTCTCTATTGACGAAAGCGCAGACTTGGCAATCAGCTGATCCTTTGTGACTCAAGCAGACTTGACCACTTCCTGGTCCTTTGTCGTTTGTTCAGAGTACCGTAGATCCTTGGCCAAGTGATCATGGTGGGCGACCGGACTAAGTTTTCAATGCCCACATTTCAATTTAATAACAAAAGTTGGGTGAAGTAAGACAGTGGTTGTCCAAGTACCTATCACAATCACTCTTACTTCAACCCAAAAAGTTGAATCGGTCTTAGTAAGAAGTTTTAGAATTATTTTTGACTCTCTTTCAATGTTAATTCTCTACTTCTGGCCCACTAAAGTAGAAACCGTGATACGGTCAATTGGAATTAATATAAAACATCTTTGCATCTGAATTACATTCGACTTAAATCGGAATACGTTAAAAAATCTCCCCTATTAAAAAATCTCCCCGTTAAACAATCTCCCTATTAGAAAATCTCCCTATTAAAAAATCTCCCCGTTAGACAATCTCCCTATTAGAAAATCTCCCCTATTAAAAAATCTCCCCGTTAGACAATCTCCCTATTAGAAAATCTCCCCTATTAAAAAATCTCCCCGTTAGACAATCTTCCTATTAGAAAATCTCCCCGTTAAACAATCTCCCTATTAGAAAATCTCCCCGTTATACAGTCTCCCTATTAGAAAATCTCCCGGTATGAGAAATAAGTAGAAACGGCAGAACGAAAATCGAAACTATAAAACTTAGTAATTTGAGACGTGGAGTGTGGAGGTGGATCGGACATGGGAATGATGAGACTGTCAGATTCCAATAATGTAATGGAAAACTGCACACTGTTTACCTGTACTTGAAGTAAACTGTTTGTCAATCCGGAATACACACTAGCTTTATTTCTAACAGGGCCTGGGCCCTGTGACCGCCTAGTTATAATATAAATCTGTCCAATCTTTAACTTTTTGTATACTTCATTATTTAGTTTGATTTATAAAATGCACATTTTAGAAACTTTGACAAGATAGTGCAGTCCGACGATTTTCTTCGCTTCACTAAACGCCATCTTTGTGAATTCCTAAAATCAAACGATTTTCAAGCTCCGCCTGAAATTGACGTATTCAAAAGCGTAATCAGGTACTTTAACATTATAAAGCACTTCTATAGAAAACCCCTGCCCGTTGGTTCCCATAATAGGTACAACGTAAAGTTATAGCTTTCTATCTGCTGTATATGAACCTTTATGTAAATGAGTGAACACAGTGGACATTTTGCCACTTGCAGTCTACTCTCTTTTGTAGTATTTTGTTGTTTATCACTAAATAAATTTGATTAGCTGAAGATTGCAACCATTTAAATGGTTGCCATCTTCAGCTAATCGAAAATTAGACTAGTCTACTGTGGAAATGACTTTTAGGTAACAATAGGTTGAATTTGCCCAGCTAACGTCTTCCGACCCATAACCGTCATGTATTTTATTTTGAGTTTGGTGGTAGCATAAGTTTCTGATTTTAAAACAATGGTATAAATCAGGTGGGGTGAACACCAATGCGGGTTGCTGAAGAAGGACAAGACAAGTGAAAATCTGAAGGGAATCTTGGATGGGGTTCTTCGCCATATACGAATGTCATCGATATCTCCTGAAGATTTCTTCTCAGTCATTGAACCAAGTAATCTCTTCGACCCGGAAGATAGACTTAAATTATTTAGGTATTTCTGGCTTAGAAAAGAAAACAAAGCCACGTAAGTTTATGCAACATCAACATTTATGTATCAATATTTCGAATAGGCCCTCCGTTAAAATGCTTAAAAGATAATAACACCAAGCACGTATTCAGTGAGGGCGGGAGCGGAGCAGCGCCCCCCTAAATCTGAGAAAAAAAGAAGAATTTTCCCAAAAACCGTCAAAAATTGCAAAAAATTTTTTCCCTCCGCGCGAATATATCACATTTTTGCCATACTTTATGGTTGCGCTCATGCACACCCTTGACCAAATTTCTGGATATGTGCCTGAGCATTACCATTTCATTTCTATGGACAGAAATTATTTGATATCAAAAAAGTAGATCTTCAGTGGATATTTTTAGTTACACTTATCAATCAGAGTTTTATTAGCCACCGGCTAGTGGGCGGGTGGTTAGGGGGTAAAAGTGGCTAGTGGGCGGGCAAAATGTCAGGTGGCTAGTGGGCAAAAGGGGCAAAAGTAAAATTGAGGTTTTAAAAATAGCACAAAAAAATTTCAAACATAACTCAAGCCAATAAACTAACTGTTTGTTATTGAAAATCGGAGTGAATGATATTCTAGTAAGCCTGTTTTTAGGTACGTAGAAACGAAGAGGCATCGATGCGACATCTATTTTGGTAGAAAAACTACGATTTAGACTTTTTGCCCCTTTTACCCCTTTTGTCCCCGTTCACCCCTTTTGCCCGGGTGGGTGGGCAAAATGTAAAAAAGCCGGCTAAAATAGAACTCTGTTATCAATTTTTCTGTATTTCAGGGTTTATGTAAAATAATACCAAAATATCGGACTAGTTATGAAATTTTAGCATTTTTCCTCTTTATAAAGCGTTTCTTTTTATATTAAATTCCTTTCTGTGCAATTCTCGTAGTGTTACTATGGTTTAATATGAACTACGACTTGTTTGACATTATTTGACACAAAAAACTTGGGGACATAGAACATCAAATGTCCTTGCAGAGCACTTACATGACTCTTTTGTTGGATAAATAGGGTAAAAGTCAAGGAACCTAGTCAATGATGTATTTATTACAATTTGTATATACTACAATTATTTCTTTTAAACTTTCTGTACTATTAATATTACTGTCAAAATATTATGGTTTTCAGTCATTGCATTCCATTTTAGGAATTTTAATACTTCATATTAACATTATTTTCCATTTTGAGACTTTCATAGATAACAAGAAATGCTTAATGTATTAATTGTTTTGATTTTTTGCCCTGTCGCATTTAAAAATTGTTTATAAAGTTTGAAATCCAGAGACGGAACATGAAAGGTTTTGACCTACGCATTTCATAATTTCCCAAATATTCCAAATCTACTACTTGATAATGTATCTAATATAATCAAAAGCACTTTCATTTGCTTTTCGGTAAAATCATATATCATGTAATTATAATATTGTTAGATAATATCCTACTTATATCCTACTCCTGTTAGCCAGTGGAATAGTAGGATTAACCAATTATACAATTTTCATTTAATTGCAGACAGCTCCTGCTGCAAGAACTAAATTTATCCACCTCCACACGACAAATTTACATCCCTGAGAAAATTGTCGATTTATTCTCCAACTTCACACTGGACAGAGAATATGATGCAAGTGAATTCAATGGTCGTTACGGTTATGGGCTCAGGTTAATGATTTTTCTTGCTTTCCAATCATTTATTGCGTTCATTTGTAAAGGAATCGAGACATCTTTTTAAATATATTTAGCTTTAAGATCGACGGGGATGAGGGAGACCTACCCGTCTATCTAAGAGGAGTGGCATTGGCGGGAAGACCATCAAAACTGACTGAAAACATCGCTATGAAAATCGGAATAGGTCAACATGACTCGTGGCAATATAATGGACCCTTCTTGTGTGAGATGGAGACATCCTTCACTATAGAAGCGAAGAAAACAAAAATGATTTAAACCAATTGAATAAGATTGTCCCTAACAAGAACTACAAGGTTTATGCCTGGCCAACTGTTGTAAGTTTTATTAATTGACTTGAGTAGTCGAGGGAGTGTCGTTTATTTCTTTAATCTGGTTGAATTTAATGTCGAGTTGTGTGATTATTCAACTAAAATGTAATTGATGTGGATAATCATTGCAGGGTGGAGTGGCTTATTGGAAGAATCCCAAGACAGACATCGTCTTGTACAATGAAACAGATGGACTCACTAAGCCCATAAAATTGACAGTTACCTACAACTATAGTTTTGTCTACTCTTTGAAGTTTTCTCTCTCAAAATAATAAACAGAATTGGAAAGTTTTGAATAAATCTCACTTGACCAATGCATTGAATTGGGGCAAGGCGTTTATTAATAAAGAACAGGGATTCCATTAATTTTATTGGCTTTTTTAAGTATCAACCTGTGCGTATGTGAATCTAAGATTTTTAATGCATCTGTATTCACCGCATGTGAACTGTGAACAATATTATTAGTTACAGTATCCACTCTCAGACAGGTCATTTTAAGTTTTAAGGAAGCATCATTTATCCACTAGTACATAGACTTTGATGTCTTTGGTCATTAACTAAAACCTTTTTAAGTTTAAAAACGAATATTATTTTTCTATACTAATTGGTTTACGTCAATTGAGTTCTAATCCATTATTGAATGGCCAAGATAATTACCAATTTATCAGAGGAACTTGTGATATAATTGTTGACTTAATAAGTTTGCTGCATTTCTAAAAATAACGATGTTAAACAACTCTCATTTAGTAACTGGTTAAATCATATTTTGTCAGATTCTAGTGACCACCAATATATCTAACACACAATAATGATCAAACTCGTTTAGTTCACAGTGGTTAATGTGTTAGTAATTAAGGAGACATTATGAGCAACTAGTGTTGTTCCGTTTGGGACAGGGGCACATATTTTATGTAGATAAAGAAATACATCAAATGTATTAGTTGAATTGACAGAAGGGGTTTGTGTAGAGCAACAATTTTTTACAGTCATTTAACATAAATAAATAATTTTCTTCGTTGATAATAAATGTTGAAAACAACAAAAATATATATAATTAAATAATTTACAAGCAAACTTAGGATTTCAAAATATTTAAAAATTTAATTATTGTTAATACTATTATTTCTTGTGGCGAGGAGTACTTAAAAAAATATTTTGACATTAAATATAGAAAAAGTTTATTTTGTAATTTGTAATATCATTATTACAACCTTGTTTGCATGTGTCCAGTTAAAGGTAAATATTGTAAAATTAGGAATGTAGAACTAATGTACAGAATATAATATTACTCCATATATTTAATTCAATGCAAAATAATGTGTTAATGTTAATTTCAAAGTAATATTTAAGGCTGAACAACATCAAGGTCACTGTAAAAGTATAGCTTACGTATATACATTTCTGAGCTACATTTTCTAGGCTAAAATTCCTGCAATTTAAAATTAACTTGTACTATACAATGGGGCATTCCAGCCATTAGTAGCTAAATTCAAATAGTTGATTTTTGATGTCTCGCCATTCCCGGAATAACTATAACTAAATGAAGAAGGGAAAGATTTTAGCTCATTTGCAAAAAATCTGGGCGTCCTAGTTTAAAAATTGACCGAGAAATCTGAATTTCGATTTCGTCCTAAAATTTCGAAAATTTTTTGAAAAGCACTTATCTAGTGATAAAAAACTAATTACTCACAAGTATCTTAGTGTTAGGTATTCACTTATCATTTGTGACTTTCAAAAACTTGTAAAATGTAAAATACCTAAAACGCAAAGTAAGTCAAAAGAAAAAAAAATCGTAATTGAATAACTAACTGACTGATGATGTAACACTTGATTTAAAGATTTTAATTTGTATGTTTTGACATTGATTTAATTGTAATAATAATAAGCAAATAATTGAATATAACAATTGTTTTGCACTCATTGCTTACAAGACCAGTTTACTTTTTTAGAAAGACCAGTTTACTTTTAGAGAAAGACCAGTTTACTTTTAGAGAAAGACCAGTTTACTTTTAGAGAAAGACCAGTTTAATTTTAGAGAAAGACCAGTTTACTTTTAGAGAAAGACCAGTTTACTTTTAGAGAAAGACCAGTTTACTTGTATAGAAAGACCAGTTTACTAGTTTCAATTTTTCGAGAAAGACCAGTTTTCAAAGACCAGTTTACGGTACACCAGATTATATCTTACTAGGAGAGAGTCAGCAGCCCGACTAAGCCATAAGCCCTTCTCAATCCGTTTACACATAAAACTCTTACAGCCTCGCTCTCTCCACTTAACCGACGGATATCAATTGATCTTTTATATAATATTAGCCATATTGCTCTTTTTCCCAAACCTCGCCTTCCTTATTGGCGTCTCACGAAACAATTGGACAGAATTAACTTCAGACCCAAGGAATTTCTCTTTCTTTCAATTACCCGATTAGTTCACCTACTTTTACCTCTTTAAACATTTATCGCTTCAAAATCAATTCAGTGTAATTGCAATGAAACTATCAAAATATACACAACATCTCCGTTTAACTTTAACTAAATTATTCTTAGTTACCATCTCACACCCAATCCTTCTAGTTTCCTATTGCAGAAACTCCTTGAGCATTGACAAAACCCACCTTTTATACACATAAACATAGCTCCCTAGAACAGTTATCAACATTATTGATGATTGAAAGCAGAATAGTAGCATTACATCTCATTACCTTCTATCCTTCAGTATCACTGATTCAATGTAGTATGCTGTCCAAGTAGCTGCGGAGGAGATTCTATATGTTTAAAGAGCTAAAAAAAACACTAGATAGTAATACGCAGAAGCAGAGGAACCTAGACTTATGTATATACCGTAGGCAGTAGCCTGTCAATCGTCATTGTTGATTCAATAGCACGCGGAGGAGGTTCGTTTTTTCCTGTCTTTGGATTTGACTGGATCTTGGTCGTGATTGTCTGTTTGGATTTCTTTTAAATCGTCGTTGAAGGTTGACCCATAGGTGAGTGGGGTAATTACATTTGTGGGAGCAGAGGTCAATTTTTGAAAACGGGCAATATTTTTATCTTTTATTTAAAATCAAATACTATTGTATTTTATTATCCTTTGTCATTCGTAGAATGGGCAAAAACAAACCGCCACCTACCGTTAATACGGAGAATATAAACATAGTACAGGAACACTCCAGAAGGGAGCTCACGGAGCCAAGCTCGATTAGTGAAAGTTCCTTTTCTTCTCTGTCGCGAACAGTTGAAGCTAATGCCAAAGCAATTGAATCGCTTTCTACTTTACCGGAGGTCATTAATGCACTTTCAAAAACATTAGGGTCAATAACCGAAAAGCTTGATATGCCCGATCAATTCGAACCTGAAAGAATTTCAGAAAATGAAGATGGGTCAGAAATAAGAAACCTCTTGAATGAAATCAATAACACTGACAATAACAGTGCAGAAATTGATAATGAAGAAATATTTAAATTATTGGCAGATAATGACAAAAATGAAGAATATGATGAGGAAATTAATTCTGCAGTCGCAGGGAAGTTCACATCAATATTTACCCAAGATTTTAACAAAGAATATCGAGAAGGTCTTAAGCAAAAATTTAAAATTCCAATAAACATTAAAGCTGTGGCCGTGCCAAAAGTAAATGCAGAAATTTGGAATAGTTTACCGTCCAAAGCCAGAGTCAGTGATGTTCGTTTGCAATCTGTTCAAACTACAATTTCAAAAGCAAGTGTAGCCTTATCAAAAATTGCACATTCATTGGCAGTTAACAGTTTTGGCATGCCAAAAGAATTGACGGCAGAAATAATGAAACTATCAGTTGAAGGTGCAAAGTGTCTAGCGGTTGGACAACACGATATAAATAATTTGCGCAAACTTGAAATAAAGCCACACATCAGCACAGAATATTCCTCCATTTGCTCATTAAAAACCGGAGTGACAGAATTTTTGTTCGGCGATAATTTATCGGAAACGCTCAAAGCAACAAAGTCAACCTCAGGAATAGTAAAACAGCTAAGCAAGTCTTTTAACCGGTATACTCCGTATAATAGAAGTTTCAACCAGTCTGGCAGTGCTTTAAACTGGAAAAGCCCGTCTCTTCGATTCCGGGGAGGCGGGAATCAACGGGGCAGTTTCAACCCCAGGGGCATGAGACCGAACAGATTCCAGCAAAGACCGTTTCAATCTCCCCACCAAAAATTCAATCAACAGTAGAGGTACGTTGTTACGCTGGGCGGCTAAGATATTATGTAGAACAGTGGAAAAGTATTACGGACAATGAGCTTATTTTAGAATCGATCCAGGGATATAGAATCCCTTTTGCCTCACATCCTTATCAATTGGTAGAGCCTAGGACAAAGATATTTGATGAAAAGGAAAAGCTAGCCATTAATAACTGTGTTTTAAAATTATTAGAAATGGGGGCTATAGACTCTGTAACTAACTCTACCGGTCAGTTTATTTCAAATATATTTTTAGTACCCAAACCTGATGGTACTTCAAGATTTATTATAAATCTTAGAATGTTGAATGAATTCATTGATTGTCCTCATTTCAAAATGGAGGACTATCGCACTGTATCAAAACTAATCACAAAAAATTGCTACATGGCAGTAGTAGACCTTAAAGATGCGTATTATTTCATTCCGATTGATATTGCAGACCGCAAATACCTTCGTTTTCGATGGAACAATAATTTATACGAGTTTACTTGCCTTCCTTTTGGTCTTTGCACAGCACCATATATTTATACAAAGTTAATGAAACCAGTAGCCACATACTTAAGATCTAAAGGGTTTTTATCGGTTTATTACATTGATGACTGGTTTCTATTAGGAAGATCATATTTAGAGTGTCTTCATAATGTCACAGAGTCAAAAGAGTTTTTCAATTTCCTTGGATTAATGGTCAATGACAAAAAGTCAGATCTGGTACCCAAAAAAGAGGTCAAATATCTCGGCTTTATTTTTAGTTCAGTAAAGTTGACAATTTCTTTGCCCGCAAAGAAAAGAGAAAAAGTTATTAAAATGTTGCCTTGATGTAGGTATGGATCATACTATATCGATTGAATCTGTTGCAAAATTAATAGGCAACTTAATTTCGGCATGTCCGGCAATACCATACGGACAATTGTATACTAGACAATTAGAGTCAGAAAAGTCGACAGCACTTTTAAAATTTTCCAATGATTACAGCAAAGAAATAATATTAAGTGAAAAATCGGTTGAAGATATTCAATGGTGGATAAAATGTATTCCAACCGCAATATGCACTATTAAAACTGACATATTTGATTTAACTATTGAAACTGACGCATCATTGACAGGTTGGGGAGCAAATTGCAATAATGTTGTAAGTAGAGGTCATTGGAATACAGAGCAGCAAAATATGCATATAAATGTACTAGAATTGTATGCAATATATTATGCGTTAAGGTCTTTAGCTAGCAAGGGCAGTAATATTCTTTTGCGTGTTGATAGTACCACGGCTGTATCTTATATAAACAAATACGGTGGATGCAGATCGCATCAGTGTCATAATATAGCAAAATTAATCTGGCAATGGTGTGAAGCTAGACAAAAAACAATCTATGCTTCTTATATTTCTACGTCAAATAATGTAGTTGCAGATAGAGAATCGAGAGAAAAAATTAACAGTAATGATTATAAACTAAATACTCTATGCTTTGATAAATTGTCTCAGGAATTTGGGCAGCCAACTATTGATTTGTTTGCCACGTTTGAGAGTAAGCAATGTATTAGATACGTGTCTTGGTTTCCGAATCCTGATTGTGTCGCGGTAGATGCTTTCACAATAAAATGGGTGGAATATTTCTATGCATTCCCACCATTTTGTTTGATCCCCAGAGTTCTTAAAAAGATAGTGGATGATGAGGCAAAGGGTATAGTAGTAGTACCTCATTGGCCATCTCAGGCATGGTACCCATATTTTGTTCAATTGAAAATCAGTAATGCTTTGGTATTTGAACCACGAGAAGATCTGTTGTTTTCTCCTTATAATTATAGGCCTCATCCTCTACACAAAACACTAACTCTGATGGCAGCAGTCTTATCAGGAAAAGCATAGAACATTTTAATTTACCAGAGAACGTATCTAACCTTCTTATGGCATCATGTGCGTCCTCAACTTGGAGTCAATATGAATCGGTGATGAAAAAATATACTCAATTTTCCTTGTCAGTTTCTATGAATCCATGGGAGCCTGATCTAAAGGTCATACTTAGTTTTCTTACCAAGCTTCATGAGGATGGTATGAGTTATAATTCACTTAATGTAGCAAGATCAGCCCTATCAACATTACTTCCTCCAATAGGAGGTGTCCCAGTCGGACAAAATGTTCTAGTCTCGAGACTACTTAAAGCAGTTGGAAGATTGAAGCCTCCAGTAGGGAAATATAGTTACACATGGGATGCTAATTTAGTCCTAGAATACTTGAATAAATGGGAACATAACTCATGTTTATCTATCTAAGATTTGGGAATTAAATTAGCAGCTCTTATGGCTCTAACTACAGCTCAAAGAGTGCAGACGCTGGCAGCCATTGATATTTCAAATATTACTTTTGAAGATTCAGTAAAAATAATTATCTCAAAGACATTAAAATGTTCAAACCCTAAATCAGGCAAAACTGTTCTTACTTTATGTCCGTTTCCTGTTAATGAAAAATTATGTGTTGTAAAATGCTTGAAAGAGTATATTTTTAGGACAGGTAAATTAAGGAGTTCAAATGATCTATTTATCTCAGCTTTGTCGCCATTTAAGGCTGTGTCTTCACAAACAATAAGTCGGTGGCTTTGTATAGTTTTAGATAAGGCAGGAATAAATACCAATGTTTATAAGGGACATAGTTTTCGTCACTCCTCTACGTCTAAAGCTTATACAGCAGGACTCTCAATTGATTCGATTTATAAAAGTGCCGGATGGAGTAACAACTCCCGTGTTTTTGCCAAGTATTATAATAAGCCAATAGATACTCAGGCAGATTTTTGTAAAATAATTTTACAGAATTGTCTTTAGAATAGAAAAAAATGAACTCTAACATTGTTAGCTTTTAATTGATTCAAATTCAAATTGTGAATTAACGATGTGCAATTAAATAAATACTTGTTTACATTGGAAAAAAGAACCTCCGCTCACTTCGAATAACTCTTTGAACAACTACATTGAATCAGTGATACTGAAGGATAGAAGGTAATGAGATGTAATTGATGATTATCCGAGCCCTGCCCGAAGGGCAGGGTGATGGATAATTCATAATTATATGAATTACCTGAGATCCGGAGGTATCACTATCCCACCCACCCTAACCCATTTTATGTGTGGTTATTCTCAGTTTTTCTTTGAATAAATGACGATTGACAGGCTACTGCCTACGGTATATACATAAGTCTAGGTTCCTCTGCTTCTGCGTATTACTATCTAGTGTTTTTTTTAGCTCTTTAAACATATAGAATCTCCTCCGCAGCTACTTGGACAGCATACTACATTGAATCAGTGATACCTCCGGATCTCAGGTAATTCATATAATTATGAATTATCCATCACCCTGCCCTTCGGGCAGGGCTCGGATAATCATCAATTATTTCAACTCCTGCGTTACTTGATTGATATTTTGAATCATTCATGTTCAGCTATACAATATTTTATTCATTATTTATTTCAACTCATGTGATACAATTGCGAACTCAAAATTCCTTTACAAAGTCAATATTCATTAATTGCCAACAAAATCAATTTTACAATTGTTATTGGATTCATATCTAGACTCTATTGTTCAAATTTTAAAAAAAAAATAAACCTATATCTCATACCTTAAGTGTTCAATTTCTTAAAAATCTAGAACCATAGCCTACTGGTTTTACAAAATACATTAGACTGAATCAAATTCCAATTTAAGTGCTTTCAATAATGAAATTTTTACTTCCTTCTGTCAGTTCCATAGGTTTAGAAAAATAGTGCACATATCACAATAAATCTCCTGTTCAATGACACTCGTGTTAATAAATACTTTTGCTAGTATTTCTTCCCTAGACCTGTAGTATTGAAACTTGTATATTATTAGTATGAATTTTCAAACCGTTCTAATCTTTATTCTTGTTATTTTAAATGATGTTTTGCGTATGCTTAATTTCAGGGTTTCCGAAAGCAGAAACGGGTTCTATTTCGGAGTCATCTTCGGATATCATAAGTTAAATGAGGCAGAGTACACCAAAAAGCTCGGGAATACCAACCCCAAGCCTAGAAATAGCAATACGCCTCGTATAGAAACAGACGTTTGACTACACGGAAGTTCCTTCCGCTGTGTTTCTGATTAATTACTCTTGGAATTTTAGATCCATGCTTTGATCTATTCAGTGACAGAGATCATCCATCTAGTCCGTTCAGAACAAAACGCACATAATTCTATTACTGCGCGCTTCTGACAATAAATATAAAACTAAACGTTATCAAATAATGTAATATGTCTGTAATGTTTTATTTAGTGATGTAATCGAGAAGATTAAAATGTATAGGCTGCGGCTGTGACTAACTGATCATACAACTCACTATAATTGGTGGAAGTAAGTTTTATGGTATTTATTAGTTGACAGTTGAATCCTAGCACATAAAGTGTGCTAGAAAAATGTTGAAATAAATAAACTTCTAGCGACTGCGCATTGGCCCGAATTTCATAGACCGTTGATTATTTAGTACACCAATTTTTGATGCCTAAGCGTGATGCAATGTAGAAAACTCAGTGCTGATAATCTACTCCTTACTCATTAATTACCAAATATTACGGACATACATACAAACCTTTATACAAGAATATTGACAGAATTCCATGCGCATGTCCCACTCTACGTTTATGTATATGATGATTGGGTTTTGTTCGCAGCGTTTAATTTAAAAGTCAAGTATGTAACTTTACAGTTACGTCAATTCTTATCATTATTTGTTACGACCGTATTCGAAATTATGCATATTGTAATGGTGTTGTAATGCATGTCATATATATGTGTACTTATAAATACTAAATATAATTATATCAAAGCAGGTTAAATCGATCATGATTGAAATACAAAAACTAAAGCGCCGAGGTTTACAGTGACATCAATCTTTAATTATTTACAAGGTTGAAGAGACATTTATCCATCAACACTAATATATGGGTTATTTTGCAATGATAAACATCAAAGATTATCATGTTGATTGTCCTGTGATATCTTCATATTATTATCAGATCATGGACATATGAAGTTTTTCAATGTGATTGGTGAATGACTCTTAGTGGTTATTATATATTATGAAAATTTCATTCAAGTCCCTTTTGAACTAACTCAAGCTAAACTAATCAACTATTTTTGTCGTTGTTAATTAAAAAAATTTTAGCCTATAATGGGCTATCATAAGCTTTGAAGAATTAACACTGCTCATGTAATGTATTTCGATTAGGGCATCCAAACTCGGACCGTATTTTCAAACCCGGGTTGAGACACATCCAACCCGGGTTGAACCCGGGTTCCATATCAATGTTCTAAAAAGTCCTTTTTTCTACTAAAATATTCGAAAAAATTACATTATAAATTCAGTTGCATAAAACTTCGATTCAACTTCAAGGTAAATCCGGGTGTGTTGTATACTTCAAAACGTTTGTAGATTTAAAGAATTGAATTAATGTATAATTCTGCTACTAAATAAACAAATAATATTCATAATACGACGTATTTAGAAGAAGCGTATTATGTTGCGCTATGATGATGATGGATTATTTTTAAAACATTCTGCTGTGTCTTAATCCATTTGCAGAATAACAATAAATATCTGCATTATGCTTTTTGAAGTCATAAGTACATTCTACATTTTTACACTTTCTATTTTGCTCTTGCACAAAAAATTCCAAACTGATTTTTATTTTCTATTTCGTAATTACTTTTGATTTCAAAATTGGGTAAATGCCCACTAAACCGACACATTTTTGTTACAAGTGGTATAATTCGTATTAATTTTCTCCCCGCTAAGATTGAAAACATATTAAAAATGAAATTTACACGAGAATTGAATTACTTTATAGGGCAGAAAATAATAACTCGAACCCGGTTTTGCCATGTTGAAAACCGGGTTCGAGTTGACTGGAACCCGGGTAATAACCCGGGTTTTCAACCAGTCTGCAACCCGGGTTGAATGCCCTAATTTCGATCCAGCTGCGTATCAGTTAAGCTCATCGATCCCCATTCTTTGATGGAATTTAGAAAGCCGCTATATAGTACACAACAGCTCAATATTGATTGATGTTTTATGAATGACCCTGTAATTTCTACTGTTGCAACTGTCAGTATTATGTAAAATTCTTTCTCAGACCTCTATGTTGTATAATTATGTGTCCGTCGACTTATCAGTACTATTTAGAGCATGATAACGCTTTGAAATTGAGGACATTGGTCAAACACGTAAGTTATGTTTTACCGTAACTTATATTATACGAATGAAACATCGAGTCAGGTTTCCAGTGACGATTATCTATGCGTTGTGTCGATATTAAATTATTAAGAAGATTTGAGTAGCATATTTGGACACATTATATTGCATAATACAGTTTCAATTAAATTCGCCATTAAAATGTCTTCCATGAGAAGTAAAATTATAGGTAACTTAGTCGTTTTAAGTGAAAGGTTAACTAATACTCACACAGTTTTATTACATCTTGTTGAAAAGGACTTTCTAACCCTTCAAGAAATGGAATCAATTGTAAGTATTCTCAACCTAATTGCTAATTTTGAATGACTTTGATGAGGTAAATATAAATTATTTGATCTTTAGAAACTGAAAACTCCATTTGAAGGGAATTCAGAAATTTTCCTGTGTCTGATGAAAAGGGACGTGGATTCGATTTGGAAGACTTTAAAGATTATATTCGAATCCACTGGTAATGGACATCTTGTCCAGATAATTGAACCAATCGAAACTCCTGAAAGCGGTAATTAAATAGCTAGCGACTGTTCACATATTATCATTTCATACTTCTATAAAACTAACTTATATAAGTACGTAAAATTATTTATGCAAGTGTCACTGAAATAGGATATTATATGTACATTAAGGAATCGGAAATTCACAAACTTATTTCAGGAAAGTATTGGACCTTCAACAAAAGCTAAATTTGTTATCTGTATTAATGTCTTGCATACACGGCATACCGCAAATATTGTAATAACCCCCTGGCGTTTAGCTTTAGTAAAAAAATTATATTTTTGTATTGGGTTATTTTATGAGCTCTTTCTTTTGATTCCTGCAGAATTTTCGGAAATAAAGTTTTTCTTCGAAAATTGATTTTTTGAAAACGTTATTTATTTATTAAAATTCGTATTTTTCGAATTTCAACTTTTTATTAAAACCTTCTCCAGAGTACCAAATAACATAATTTTATAAAAATGTTTCATCAAAATCGGTTGATTGGTTCTCTTGCTAGAAATTATTCCGATTTTGGGTTTGTGGCACCCCTACCCCTGACAGGGGCAAAAATGATTTTTTTCCTGAAAGATGTTTTTTCCTAATATTATGAGCTACCAAAATATCTGTCAGCAATCATTAGTCACTACATGGCTCCATCAGCTTTGCTAAAAAAGGTAACGGTCAAGTTGCACATCAGTTAGACGTTACTTAATTTAGAATTTCAGGGAAAAACAGTAGTCTGAAAATAAAAATTTCGAATTTTATAGAACAGTTGTAACGTAACGTTTAACTGCGCAACTGGACTGTTATATTTTTTAGGTTGAGACGAGAGGTGGTCCTACTGTAGAGTTCATTTAGGTGGGGTAAGTTTAGTAGCATGAGAAAATTAGCAACCTAAATCCATTCCTAAATTCTACCCATGTAAGTGAGAATACGTGCTGGGGTTTATTACAAGTAAATTACAACCCGACGTGCGTATGTTATCGTTGAGATAGATGATAACCCAAATCCAAGTAAACTAAATCGAGTTACACAATAAATAATTAACATAACCACACTGGTACTGGCTGAACTACAATTGACGATTTCTATACTTTATCAATAAATCCCTATCCATTCTATCTACACTGTTGATACGATGATTGCATTTAATAAATTATTATAATAATATTCCACAGAAAGTTTAATATATTTTACTGATATGAAACATGAAAGTGACATATTATGTACTATGTTCTGATCTTTCTATGTTGTTAATTTTGTAATAATTTTTAATATTTATGTAGTTCACTCATTTTGTCATTCAGAGTAATCATTTTCATGAAATGTATTTTTTTCTACAATCAGAACCATCGATGCCTGAAGACGGAACGTTGGTTGGGTCACACTCGTTACGACTAAGTGATTTTGATAATTTTGCCCTTCTTGGCTCCGGAGTATTTGGCTCTGTTGTGAAAGCCAGACTTAAGAAAAAAGATAGATATTATGCAATTAAAATCACGTAATATTTGTACAAATATTATTTACTAATTAATTACAACTCTATTACAAATGAAACAGATTTTAATATGTGAAAATAATCATTTAGTCGTGACAATACCTACCGTGAGATAAATTGTCTTCTACGATCTGAACATGAAAACATAGTCAAGTTTGAAAATGCATGGAAGGAAAGAATCACAGAAGAATTGGGGGAGCTTCACTACCAATTTGAGGACTACATAGGCGTAACCATTTACTGCATTCAAATGGAGCTGTGCGCTGGTCGAGATTTATCTGCATGGATATTAAAGCCCCCTGACAATAAAACTAGGGAAGATGCTAATCAGATTTGTTTTCAGATTTCATTGGGAGTTCAAAGCCTGCACTCAAAAAACATAATTCATAGAGACCTGAAACCAGCAAACATCCTTCTACTCAATTCTTACCGAAAAGGTAGTAACAATATAGTTGTTAAAATAGGAGACTTGGGAATGTCCAAACAAAGCTCCAAGGAATCCAGAGCAAGCAGAAGAAGTATAATGACCAACTGTGGAACAGAACGATATAGAAGCCCCGAACAGGTAAATTTATCCTCTTTTCAATTCTCTTTGTACTTTTTGATTATAATCTACAACAATGGTTGTTAATGTAAAGGAGACGGAAGGAGATTATAGTATATTAACGGATATATTTTCCATGGGAATAATTTTCTTGGAAATTCTGTACTCAACTTTTGAAAGGAAAGAAATATTAGTCGAAGATACCAGAAGAGGATCTCTGCCGAAAGAATTCAATTTCTCATTCCAGTCCGAGGTAAATTGTCACGGTTTTGATAATTTATAGGGAGTACTTTTGTAAGTAGGTATACTTATACAATCCATTACGAATTAAATCGAACACGAAATACTTTTTGTAGGGAGAGCTAATCAAGGCGATGTTGTCACACAATCCAGATGATAGACCCAACTCGGCATCTGTGACGAACCAGTTAAATAAATTGTGGTACAGAAAAGGTGAGAAGACAGAATATTTTTCAACTGTATATTGCGTACCAAAGAGAACCGAAAGCCAATGGAACATTTGCTTGGACCCTGCAGAAAATTTATTTTGTGTTTTAGTCTTGTAGTAACACACTTTATTGAAAAAATTGTACAAAAATGGGCAGCCAGTTTTTCATAGAAAGGTAGTGGGCATGCATGCTCTGCTATATGTACTAGTCTGTAAAATATTTGGCTGGATCGAGATATAATTAATTAGCATCCATATAATTCGTTCGCCTTCAGCCCACACAAGACCATGGATGTAAAAAAACGGGTATTTTTCTCATAACGATAGTCTTGGTCACCGTTTGACTAGTTTTATCTTTCGGTTGCCACTGGATCCAAACATATTGTATTCAGACTAGTGTAGCAAGGCATGTCTATTACCACAAAAAACTGCCTGCTTGTTTTTGCACAATTTTATAAATTGTGCATTTGGTATAAAAATCTTTAAAAAGGTTGTAAAATGAATAATTTGACCTCGACATTTTATGACAACCTTAGTGGTGTAAGCCTGACCAAAAAGCTGTCATTTCTAGCTTTTTGGTGGTGCTAATTTCACTACTCTACGTTTATTAGATCGAGTTATTAACAAGGCATGAATAACCCATCGGTTTCATTTTTAATATCCCCGGGTTTTTAACCAAAACCCAAGGGAACTTGCTGTTTACTACCCAAAAACCCGGGTATTTGGGTTTTTTGTCTTGGTTATAAAATTAAACTTGATAACTAGGAAACCAGAAATGAGTCACCCAGGCACATTAAAATATCTAAGGCAATGAATAGTGTAACGCTTTCATTTCATTCTGAATTTTTTGGTTGTAAATACTATATTACAGTAAAGTTTCAATTCTACCTTGAATTTGTTAAAATATCCTGGGAATTTTTCTTAAATATGCTTAATTTTTTATTTTGAAAAACATGCCTAATGATTTTTGATAAAAAACATTTTTTACTAACATAAAGGTTTCCTTTTCGTTTAAAAAATGTTTTCTAACATTTATATATAATATTAAAATCCTTACAGCATGAATCGTGTAAACAGAAAATATTTCATCTCTCCGATCACTATAGAAAAACTTTACTCAAATATATTCACGACCAATATTTTTGTGAGAACAGAATTATACCTTTGTTTCAAAACACGTTCTTCTTTTATAAGTACTTTCAGTGTAATATAACGAAATGTTTATTACTGTGCATTGTATATAGTCATTATTTTTTATTAATTACAGCCGACCCAAAACGCCCCATTGTGGACAATAATTTTCACCGGAAAGATAATGAAGACACGTATGCATTTACAATGTTCATAATACTTATAATCGGAATACCTAAGTCATTATTTATCATATCCGTTAAACATTTGAATTAATATTTTACTCCTAAATCTTGTCTTAACAACTTCTACAGTATCAAAGAGAGTATTCGTATAGTATGTATGTATAGTAACCAACTATAGAAACACTTACAGGTCAGTGTCCAATTTCAGGGCCGTAGCCAGAAAAAAATTTCGGAGGGAGGGCCCCACAAAAAATGTTCAAAAGTATGAAAAATTTTTGAGTTTTAAGGCAAAAATTCCTTTCTTTTCTTCGATTCGGGGGGGCCTGACCCCCTGCGACCCTGTCACAATTTTGAACTTAAATAACCATGTTCATAAACCCTAGTACAGACAGACAATAACAGAAATAACAGAAAGAAATAACTGAAAATAATAACAAACTCATCCCCTGTCAGGGAACATAAACGACCTTTCTGCCTTTTTTATAAAAAAGGATGAGTATCTTTTTAAAAAAGAAGTTTTTTTGCCTTTGTCGTGTACCAATTTGCACTACATACTCTCATTTTTATTTTAAGTAGGGATGCCGCGAATAGTGGTATTCGACAAATGTCGAATAACAAATATTCGACAAAAAAATGTCGAATATTCGAATATTCGACACGAATATTTGTTGTAGTTCATCTACCGACGTGAACCAATTCATTTCAGTCTCATTTTCAACATTGAGGGACTCCGTCGAATACTAATAATATTCGATTCAATATTCATCAAATATTTGGTCGAATTTAGTCGATTTCCCGTATTACAAAATACAAAAATGTTAAATGAACGATTATTATAGCGGGGTACAAACTACAATGCGATGTGCGCAATGTCAATGTAAAATTAATTTTTCAGTATTCCAGTTTTTATGTAAAATAATACCAAAAAATCAGACTATGAAATTTTAGCATTGGCCCTCTATACAGCGTTTGAATTTGAATGAATATTAAACGCGGACATTTCTACAATTTCCAAAGCATTATTTGACACAAAAAATTTGGTAGGCATGGAACATGAAATGTCCTAGCAGACTTTTTTGTTAGATAAATAGTGTAAAAGTCAAGGAACCTAGTAAAGCTTTTCTTAGGATGTATTTCTTACAATTAATATGACTACAATTATTTCCCTTTACTTGCTGTTCTTTTAATTTTACTGTCAAATATTTTGGTTTTCGGTCATTGTATTCCATTTTAGGAATTTTAATACTTCATATTAATATTATTTTCCATTTTGAGACTTGCATAGATAAACAAGAAATGCTTAACTGTAATTATTGTTTTGATTTATTGACCTGTCACATTTCAAAAATTGTTTATAGAATTTGAAATCCAGAGAAGGAACATGAAAATTTTGACGTATGCAGTTTCATAATTTCCCAAATATTCCAACTCTGCTTACTTTGAAAAATGTATCTGATATAATCAAAAACACTTACATTTAAAATTATATACAGAAATTATTTGAAATAGGAAAATGAAAAAAAGTAGGTCTTCAGTGGACATTTTTAGTTCTGTTTTTCTGTGCACTTTTTTATTGTTAACTGACATCTTTGGTGAAAAAAATTCATTTTTCAGTATTTCAGGGCCTATGTGAAATAACACCAAAAAATCGGAATATGAAATAGTTCCGAAACTACCGGTCCGATTTGGATGAAACTTGGAACAGAAGTCAACAATCGTGGTATCTCGGGGTGTTTTTTGAATTTGTGAAAAATTCAAATTTCTTCCCTTTCAAAATTACGAAAAAAATTTCGAAATAGGCAGTTTTTCATATAAGGAATTGTTTCATCAAAATTCTGCCCGATTAAAATTAAAGTCCTTATAAAGTTATGGTTTATAGAGGAAAAAAATATTTCAAAATTATTGACCTCTACAAGATGTCAGAGGTCAAATTTTATTTTTCGTCAAAATATGCTTATGTAAGGTGTCGTTCACCAGCTAAAGTTATAGTAAAGACCAAATAAGTAACTATTTTGGCAACCTAGGGCTTCATACAGAGGTCAAAGGTCATAACTGTGAAAATGGAAATGTCTGATGCACAAGCTATGCGACTGTAGGGCATCCGGCATTTTAGTACGTACTAGCCGTAACCCATTTTTAACATAGGCTTGTGTCTGCTTCAGTGCCTACATTATACATGGCAAAGTTTATTTTGCCTTCCTGCCAATTTGTTAGTCCATATCCATATCAGTTGGCTTCTCTATCAACATAATTTATGAATCAGGGCAGGGCCGCAGCGAGGGGGGGCACCGGGGCCCGTGCCCCCCCCCCCCCGCGAAATTGAGAAAAATAATAAAATTTTTGTCTAAAATCGCTAAAATTTTACCGCTTCGCGCGATAATTAGCTGGTTTTTTTAACGGTGCCCCTCCTGAAATTTTTCTCTGGCTGCGAATGAGTGAAACTTGAAATGTTTTAAAGCCCAACAAGTTCCTTTTGGAAAACAAAGTGTTAAAGTTTTAGTGACAAAAGTACTATTCGCATTCACAAGTCGCATTGTGGGTAAGTATTAAGAAAGTTCTGTGATTTTTATTATGATATTTGACAATTATTCATCTCATCTTCTTCACTTCGATGTACTAAATGTTTTTATCCTCAGCTTTCTATTAACAATAGACATATCATTACGATGTAACACATCAATTGCATTAGATTGAATTAATTAGAAGTCATAAGTGTTTAATTGGCAGGAAGGCAAAATAAACTTTGCCATGTATAATGTAGGCACTGAAGCAGACACAAGCCTATGTTAAAAATGGGTTACGGCTAGTACGTACTAAAATGCCGGATGCCCTACAGTCGCATAGCTTGTGCATCAGACATTTCCATTTTCACAGTTATGACCTTTGACCTCTGTATGAAGCCCTAGGTTGCCAAAATAGTTACTTATTTGGTCTTTACTATAACTTTAGCTAGTGAACGACCCCTTACATAAGCATATTTTGACGAAAAATAAAATTTGACCTCTGACATCTTGTAGAGGTCAATAATTTTGAAATATTTTTTTCCTCTATAAACCATAACTTTATAAGGACTTTAATTTTAATCGGGCAGAATTTTGATGAAACAATTCCTTATATGAAAAACTGCCTATTTCGAAATTTTTTTCGTAATTTTGAAAGGGAAGAAATTCGAATTTTTCACAAATTCAAAAAACACCCCGAGATACCGCGATTGTTGACTTCTGTTCCAAGTTTCATCCAAATCGGACCGGTAGTTTCGGAACTATTTCATATTCCGATTTTTTGGTGTTATTTCACATAGGCCCTGAAATACTGAAAAATGAATTTTTTTCACCAAAGATGTCAGTTAACAATAAAAAAGTGCACAGAAAAACAGAACTAAAAATGTCCACTGAAGACCTACTTTTTTTCATTTTCCTATTTCAAATAATTTCTGTCAAGTGATTATAATATTATTAGATAATATCCTATTTCATAGAAATTGAAGGATTAAAACACGAAACGTTGTTAGCCAGTGGATTAGTAGGATTAGCCAATTATACAATTCTTATTTAATTGCAGACACCTCCTGCTGCAAGATCTAAATTTATCCACCTCCACACGACAAATTAACATCCCTGAGAAAATTGTCGATTTGTTCACACTGGACATAGAATTGGATGGAATTGAATCCTTTGGTAGTTATTGTTTTGGAGTCAGGTTAATGACTTTTCTTGTTTTCCAATCATTTATTGTGTTCATTTGTAAAGGAGCCGAGACATCTTTTTAAATATATTTAGGTTTAAGATCGACGGGGATGAGGGAGACCTACCCGTCTATCTGAGAGGAGTGGGTTTTGCTGGAAGACCGTCAAAACCGACTGAAAACATCACCATGAAAATCGGAGTAGGTCAACATGACTTGTGGCAAGAGGATGGACCCTTCTTGTGTGAGATGGAGACATCCTTCACTATAGAAGCGAAGAAAACAAAAATGATAGATTTAAACCAATCTGTTAAGATTGTCTCTAACAAGATCTACGTGGTGTATGTCTGCCTAACTGTTGTAAGTTTATTTAATTGAATTGAGTAGTAGAGAAAGTGTCGTTTATCGTTTATTAATAGTCTAAATTGAACGTCTAGTATTGTCATTGTTCATCTAAAGTGGGGGCAGAAAATGTAATTGACGTGGAAAATCATTGCAGGGTGGAGCGGCGTATTGGAAAAATCCCAAGCATGACATCGTCTTGTACAATGAAACAGATGGACTCACTAAGGCCATCAAATTGAAAGTTTTCAATGCACATTATGTCTACTCTTTGAAATTTTCTTTATATTAGAATAATAAACAGAATTGAAAAGTTTGTATTAAATCTCATTTGACCGAGGCATTTAATTGAGACAGTGTGTTTAATAATTAAGAACAGGGATTCCATTAATTTTATTGGCTTTAAGTATCAATCTGTACGTATGTGATATGCATCCAAGATTTTTAATGCATCTGTATTCAACGCATGTGAACGGTATTAGTTACAGTATCAACCCTCAGACAAGTCATTGTTTTAAGGTATCCTTCTTTATCCACTCGTACATAGACTTTAACGTCTTTGGTCATTAAGAGAAACCTATTCAAGTTTATTCGAAAACTAATATTCCTTCTTGTTCTATATTAATTGTTTTACGTCAATTGAGTTCTAATCCATTATTAAATGACCGCGATAATTACCAAATTATAATTGTTGAGTTAATAAGTTTTCTGCTCTTCTAAAAATAACGATGTTAAACAACTCACATTTAGTAACTGCATGGTCAAATCATATTTAGTCAATGATATCCTTCTGGTGACCACCAATATATCTAACACAGAATTATGATTAGACTCGTTAGTTCACAGAGGTTAATGGATTAGTAATTATGAGGACATTATGATTAGCTAGTGTTGTTCCGTTTGAGACAGGGGTAGATATTATTATATGTACTAGATAAAGAAATACATTAATGTTTCTATTTTATGTCTTTAATTAACATTCACATTGTTATTAAATTTACCAACAATACCTTGAACACTATGGGCAAAGGTTCATAACCACGAATTTATTTAATTACAGAGAGGTAGGGGACACCCCTAACTGCATACGTCGACACATACACATAACAGAATTTTTTATATATAGTGTTGATACATTTATTTATTAAAACAAAGATCCAAATACATTACATGAATTCCATGTTGCATTACATTAGTAAATATGTATAAGGATTTATCTCCACCCTAATTAGGGCTTGTAAACCCGGACGGAAATTTAAAACCCGGGTTTCGGGTAAAACCGGGTTTTGAAGGCTCAGAACCGGGTTCGGAACCGGGTTTTGAACATGATTATTTTTTACGTGTAATTATGATGTACACCGCCAATTTGGAATGATATTTTTTAACTAAACACAATCTTTCTTTAATGAAATACATCAGACGTCACATTAGTCATCAATTTCAGTATTTTCAGTCAGTTTATATAAAGACAGGGTGTAATGGAACATAATATATGTTTTCCTAGTGACTTATCATCTATAACTCGTTAGATTTTTAATCAATCTGGACAATGTAAGTGTAGGCGTGCCTTCGAATGCCCAAATTTCTATATCAAGGTACGCTTTTATTAGTTACCAAAATAATTCCGAAGAATTGTAAGTGTAAAATTAAGTGAATGGGTTATTTTACAATTTTTGCTATCTAACAAAATTCAAGTAGTCGTTGAGGTCCGATATAAAACGTTTCTGTTGCACACAATGAGAAATTGAATTTGACGATGCGCTACTTACTAAGAGAATAGATTTTTTGATATTATTTCCAGTTTTAATATTTGAAACACGCATAAAACCTAGTATCTGAATTTAGTGTTTAATTAGTGAAAACCCGGGTTGGTCAATGACAAAACCCGGTTACCGGGTACCCGAAACCCGGGTTTTTACCCGGTTTTCAGAACCGTCCAGAACCGGGTTTACAAGCCCTAACCCTAATCCTTACCATAAAATATCATCAAAGCGAAAATCTCAGTTCTCTGCTTTTCGATATGAAGGTGCTCCCCGTATTAAACAGTCCAAATCAAATCAAAACTTTGTTGTATAGTTATAAAAGCCGAAGTTAATCAGAATACAAATACAAGGTATATAATGATATTATATACAATACAACCAATACTATCAAAAGTAATTTGCGATAACGTTACTCATCTACAATATTCATGTGTGTTTATCTAACCCAATATTGAAGATAATTAAACGTATGAAGAGTTTATGAACTAACCACAATTTGATTAATTATATTCCCATTTTCCCCTTGACACCGCACCGTTATAAAATTTTGCTTTCAAAAACGTCTCGTAAGAGTTACGAATACTGAGAACAATTATGGAACTTGTACCAAAGCCAGTTGTAATAGACTTCACTAAATCCCCGACGATTGAAAAAAGAAACACATTAAATGTTTTATGTAAGGCGAAATTAGATTAAAAAGTGAGAAATAATACTGCGTTGTTATCCCATCACTAAATATCTTCATGGAGAAAATATTATTTTAATTGTATGATTCTATGTATTTCTCGTGAAGTCATTAACTTTGCCCCTACATTTTCTTTTCCTTGGACAACATTTTGTAAATGAGTGTGGCATCAAATATTCTATTATGTAGGCAGTTGTCATTTTCAGTGGGTTTTTGTAACCTTCCTATTTTCTAGAGATCTTAAAAGCGTTTTGATTTGATTGAGTTAATATTATGCAACTTCCCACACAACTTTACTGTACTTTAGTTAGTTATGTTCTCCCCGATTCCGGGGCTCCACATTGAAACTTGAAAATTTGATCATTTTAATTTTGGTTGAAATCGTTTATAATCTATCATGCATTTATTTCCAGACGGAAAGTTTAATCCTCGAAAACTATAGTTTGTTTATAATTACGTTTGAAATCTGCATATTGTGAAAGAAGATGATAGCCGAGTGGTAGAGATAGGCATAATTAAAAACATGCCCTTTTCAGCTTTCTCATACCTTTCACATATTAACTGTCATCTCTTTGGTTAAAATTGTAGAGACCATTTAGATTGCATTAAAAACCTATATTATATACCTAAGCCTATATTATGTGAATTAATATTTCTATTTTATATCTATTAATAATTGTGGTCAAAATTATTATTGAATTAACCATCAATAACTTGTCCGCATTGAAAAACGGCCCATAATCACGAATGTGTTTAATTGCAGAGAAGTATGGGGACACTACTACCTGAATACAAATACAAAATACAAATAACATCAAAAGGTATTTATGTAATGGTATATTTATGCATTAAAACAAGGACCCAAATATATTATTACATTCCATGAATTCCATATTACATTACATTGGTAAATATAAATTAGATATACCTACACTCTAAGATTAACCTGACCCCTAATCCTTACCATGAAATATCGTGAAAGGAAATCAAAACTTTGATATACCTATAAGTTAAGTTATAAAAGCCGAGTTTGATGAGAATACAAATATTACCATGGGTATATTAATATACAAGTAATACTACAGTAATATTATGTAAGCCTTATCGCTTTTGAAGCTGTAGAATAAAATTATTTACGATAAGGATTCTTATCTACTATGAATGAACCTTTATCCAGCACAAAAATGAAGATAATTAAACGTATGAGGAGTGTATGAACCAACGACAATTGGATAATATTCCCATTTTCATCCTGACACCGCACCATTAACTTCTGCTTTTAAAAACGTCTCATAAGAGTTACTAATATTGAGAATAATAATGGAGCTTGTACCAAAGGCAGTAGTAATAGACTTCACCAAATCCCCGACGATTGGAAAAATGACTTAGATTCAATGCCAAAGAGATGGGCGGCCATCCTAAAAACAAGTTTGGAGCGATTTCCACATGACATCACATTTTCTGTTGGGGTCAGTTTTAACATATATAATTAAAGTTTTTAATTTTTTTGTTTTAAATGCAAGAAAAGGTCATCAAAAGCTTAAAAGTTTTGATTAATTTGTTTTTAATTTTCTTTGTTTTAAATGCTAGAAAAAGGTCATTAAGAGTATTACAGTCAATCTACTTCGTGACTGTAACTAACGCTATCTTGCAACACAACCTTAGTACTGCTAAGATAGAGAGTCGTTCTAAACAATACTCGAAGGACCAACCTTAAATAGACAGACCCTACCTAAGGATTTTTCGTTCTCAATGCTTTTCTACTCAATAATCAAAAAATGCACTAATTCCGTGATCTTCATTCACACAAAACCAGTTACACTTTATTTCATAAAAACAACATTAATTAATTCACAAATCTTATCAACTAGGTACACTTCCTAGATCTTAGCCTCTTCTTTTTCCGCTCCTGATCTCCCACTTTAACCTTTCACAAAATAGCAAGTCGATCTGCTAAAACATTTATCCAAAATGACACGAAGAACTTCACTAATTTAGCAAGTCGATCTGCTAAACCATTTATCCAAAATGGCACGAAGAACTTCACAAAAACACTTTTAGATATACAACTCCTCCACCAGAAACTTCTGAGAGAGAGACTTCAGAGAGGAACTTCAGCGAGCGATTTCAGAACGAGACTTCCACGAGCAACTCCAACAAGACACTTCCACAGCAACTTCTCGAAAAAGACTACCACAAATCTTAATAACTAAAACACTTTAGCTATATCTCAGCCTCTTCTTATTTCGCTTCTGAGTTCTCCACAATTAGCTTATACCAAGCACTCCACAGAATTACCTAGTCAGCCAGCTAAAAACTTCGGTCAACTATTCCTCCAAATAGCTACGAAGAACTTCACAAAATTTAGCTAAACTACTGACTAACTTCACAAGTCGACCACAAGAAACCTTTCGAGTAACTGCAGCCAGGAACTTCCATTAGAGATTTTAGAGGAGAACTTCAGAGCACCAATCCAGAAAAGAGACTGAACTCTCTTTCACTGAGAGCTCATACTTATACCCCGAGTGCGGACGTTCAAGCACAGGGGTCAACTACTCTAATTACATACACTCAACACATTCAATTTTTATATAAGGGGTCGGTGCCGACGTACTAGCAACCGCCCAACTACCCCACTTTACATTTTTAACAATAAACATATACAATATGACCACATGCCATATACAGCTATCATCTTACACATACAATTCAATTTATCATAAATTTATTGTTTACTAACTATTACATTACTAACTAGATACTAAAGGTATATTACAAATGTTCCAATTCCCCACTCCTAACCTAACCTCTTACACTAGGTTAGGTTGTTGAGTTAGGCTTCCAAATTTTAGCCAATTAGCTAGATAGCTTTTAGCCAAGTGGCTAAAGGCCAGACTCCAAGGGCTCCACAAATTTCCCAAGGTTAGGTTCAATCTTACAGATTTTCAACTTTTAGCCCGTTAGCTAGATAGACTTTAGCCCAGTGGCTAAAGGCCAGACCCCAAGGTCTCCACAAATTTTTCAAAGTTAGGTTTAATAATAATTTTTACTTTTAGCCATTTAGCTAGATAGACTTTAGCCCAGTGGCTAAAGGCCAGACCCCAAGGTCTCCACAAATTTCCCAAAGTTAGGTTTGACCCAAGGTTAGGTTTTACCCAAGGTTAGGTTTTACCCAAGGTTAGGTTTGACCCAAGGTTAGGTTTGACAAGGTTAGGTTTGACAAGGTTAGGTTTGACAAGGTTAGGTTTGACAAGGTTAGGTTTTACCCAAAGTTAGGTTGTACCCAACCAATTTTGCTTTTAGCCCTTTTGACGGATAGACTTTAGACCAGTGTCTAAAAGAAAAACTCCAAGGGCTCCACAAATTTTTACCAAAGTTAGGTTTGACAAAGTTAGGTTCAAGGTTATATTCAATCTTAGCCCTTTTGACAGTTTCCCTTTAGCCCAGTGGCTGAACCAATGCTTCCTCCAAGATCTCTCCTCTACTCTAACCTCTACTCTAACTAAATGTTGGCTGGCCGCGCGGGTGGGACTGAACCGACCACGCACGCTTCAGCCTTGCTTGTTGTGATCGGCAACAAAGAGTTTAATTAATTTTGCAGGGGCAATCTATTTCGTGTCATAAGTTTGTTTTATCCGTTGCATCGCCATTATTCGAAGATCTGACTTTGGCAGCAGAAAAAATCAGACAAAACGTAATTGAAGTAACCGGGATTGACCCAACGGCTTTCAAAAATATAATTCAGGTAATGTAAATCTTAACTCATAGTCGTCTACTTTGTCACCATCATTTTGTATGATTGAATGGCAGTTTGAGTAGTGGAGGACGTTTCGGTAAAGCTGTATTAATCTGCTTAAATGTAAATTATACGTTCAGATTTTCCGCACTTCCTCCAAATGGCGTTACGATTTTTACTTTGTGAATATTTATTATATATTATTACGATGATCTGAACATTGAGACTTTATAATAGTATTTTATCAATGCCATTATCGTAAAGCAGCCATAATCATGCAACAATCATTTGAAGTTAAATATTCAAAGGCAATGGCATGGAAGCTAATTTATAAACTAAATACTAGATGTATCCAATATCATCGTTATGCATCTGTACTTTGTGTACAATACGAAAACCAGGCAGGAAATAGAAAGTAAAATATTTTTTACTTTATTTATTCTACACACAGATATAAATGTTAAGCTTGATAACCACATTTTAATGAGACATCAAACCTCATAGAAATGTTATCGTTTATCTGGTAAAAAGGTATTTGCTCAAGTGTCGGTCAATTTGCTAATGCATGCATATCAATGTTAAAAAATAGTCATACTATCACCGCTATATTATAATTTTTACTTACTCATATATGTATACCTATGTATGTATTGACCTTTCACAAAATCCAGCAAGCAATAGAGATAATTTGCTTATCTTTTTTACTTGGTGGACAGAGCTCATTCTTCCAGCCCAACATCCACACAATTATTAACTGGCTGGGTATTCTCATGCATGCCTACTGCATGCATGATATTCTAGGTTTAGATAGAAAATCCTAAATTTCCTTACGCTACGCCGATACGACAAATCCATCTTGTCAAGGCTCTCTTTCTGTCCTTCTGAATGGACACTGTTTTTTCCGCCCCAGTGGCTTTATTCTTGAATTTTGATAGATAGTCCATTAAAAATATTTTGTAAAATTGCCCCTGACGATATCTTTTTCAGTCGCTTCTTTATAACAATTAATATATCTCTTCTGCATAGTGTAAATCCTATTTGTGTCTACGATTCTCATTCACATCATTCTGACAGGGTTACCAGATTTTCTTCAACGAGTTTAAGTATCCTGGCCAACAATAGCCATTTACCAACCCGCGCCCTTCGGGCGCGTCTTGGTAAATGCTTACAAATGTCATACAGCCGTATTTGGCGCAATCATATGAGCGCAGCTAACAAATTTACGGTTTTTTGTTGAAAAAGAAGCAAAAATAAGTAAATTACGTATCTTGAAATAAAGGAGGTAATGAAGAGAAAATACCAATTCGCGCAAAGCGCGAGAAATTTTTGAAATTCAACTTCAAAACTAATCAATAAAGACTAAAGAATTTTGAGTAATTTAGCTTTAAAAACGGTTTAGTGACATAGTTGAGGAAGAGAGATTGTTACTTATACCCCACTAATAAGTTATTAATAAATTTCCTTCGAAATTGGAAGACAATTTTGACTATTGAACTGGATTTAAAGACAAAAATACTTAAGTTCGCGCGAAGCGCGAGAAAATTTCAATTAGTAAACGTATCTGAACGATAACAAAGTGTGTTCTAATATTAAGGGACATTAAGTTATTTCAATGTTTTCGATTTTAGTTGATTTAAGTATATTTAAGTATAGTTTAAAGATTTTAAAATACTTGCAAGTATTTTAAGTATAGGGCCCAATTTAAGTATAATACTTGCCATTTAAGTTAGTGCATTTCCATAGCAAATCGACCAATCGATAAAATCGATATTTTATATTGACTTTAAAATGGTCTCAAAAAATCAGAAATATGATAAACTATAACAATAAGTGTTTTGAAAATTTTTCAAAAGCCTCTGAGCCCCTGTTCAGGGGGGTGTAGCTGTACCGAAAATGCAGAAAAATACGTGTGACTAAATAATGAGACGGGTATAAGTCGATAAGGGTATACAGTATGATTAAGGAATATTTTTTTGAAATACCATGGGATGTTGTAGAATAGTACAGTAGAAAATTTTTTTCATTTAAACCCGTATTTTTCGAATTAAATCAAAATTTTCAAAAAATTTTCAATTGAGAATAATAAAAAAGCCCCAAAATATCCCACGCAAGTAAGGCTTGTATCGTAAACACGGATGTCTGACGAAACAGACGCAATTTTTTCCGTCGTGGGATATTTTGGGGCTTTTGAGATATTAACGTTCAAAGTTTATCAAAAAATGACACTTTTAAATCGAAATAAGGGCAGGGTTTCATAATTAGGCATAAATTGAAAATGGTTAATTAAATTATAAAAGCTATTATTCCAGCTCCAATATTTAAATAGTTTTTAGGTAATACCAGATGCATTTATTGGGCAAATATGGTTATATATTGGGCATATATGGCTATATATTGGACATATATGGCTATATATTGGGCATATATGGCTATATATTGGACATATATGGCTATATATTGGACATATATGGCTATATATTGGACATATATGGCTATATATTGGACATATATGGCTATATATTTGACATATATGGCTATATATTAGACATATATGGCTATATATTGGACATATATGGCTATATATTGGACATATATGGCTACATATTGGACATATATGGCTATGTATTGGACATATATGGCTATATATTGGACATATATGGCTATGTATTGGACATATATGGCTATATATTGGACATATATGGCTATATATTGGACATATATGGCTATATATTGGACATATATGGCTATATATTGGACATATATGGCTATATATTGGACATATATGGCTATATATTGGACATATATGGCTATATATTGGACATATATGGCTATATATTGGACATATATGGCTATATATTGGACATATATGGCTACATATTGGACATATATGGCTATATATCGGACATATATGACTATATATTGGACATATATGGCTATATATTGGGCATATATGGCTATATATTGGGCATATATGGCTATATATTGGATAAATATGACTGAATATTAAGCATATATGACTTTTTATTATGAATATATAAATATGTATAAAGCATATATGACCGTATGTTAGGTAAATGTGGGTATATATTAAGCATATATGGCTATAATATATATTAATATTATACACCTGTATATTACACGTATCCCTATATATATACTAAGCATGCTTGCTTTATTGTACTGTGCTAATGCGCTTACCAGAACACCGTAACGATTAACGAAACCCTGGATATTTTCCAACCTGAATATAGTCTTAAGTGCTAGGCGGGCAGCCAAAACTCTTGAAATCGTGTGGTCGATTTGCTATGGAAATACCTGTCTGAGTAATATGCAGAATCCTACTAATAATATCGATCGGACAGTATGTCTGGTAGGGCAATCCTAAAAGCAAAATGCATTATTACATTAATATTTAGCCACAATAAAATAATGGTCCCGTGATAATATATGTAGCACTGACCTTTATAGTATCTTCATCACCTGCCAATTACCTTTGCTTATGATGTCACTCGGCACAGTTTACTATAGTCAATGTAAAGCAACTTGGTTAAATTGGTATTACTTATAATAATAGTTAATGCTAATAATGTACCCAGGTGAAAATGAATCATTGTCATAGATAGATATAAAGTCACGTTATACCTATAGTTCTTCAACTGCATATGATTACGAAATTAGGTTAAGAAGTGAGAAGTAATGCTGCAATGTAATCCCATCACTCAATCCCTACATGGACAAAATATTATTTTAGTTGTATGATTCCATGTATTCGACAATATTTCTTTTGAAGTCATTAACTTTACAACTACATTTACCTTCCCTTAGACAATATTTTGTAAATAAATGTGGTACGTGACAATTATTCTGTTATGTAGTCAGTTATCAGTGGATGTTTTTAACCTTTCCTATTTACTAGAGATCTTAAAACCTTTTGATTTGATTGAATTTATATTATACAACTTCCCACAACAGTATGAATACAACCTTCATTATAATTTAGTTAGTTTGTTTTAGGTTTTCCCCAATTCCTGGGCTGCACATTGAACCTTTAAAATTTGATCATTGTGGCTGAAATCGTTTATTATCCATTATGTATTTCCAAACGGAAACTGTAATCCTAGAAAACTAGTTCTTTTATAGTTTCGTCATTACGTGTAATGAAATCTGCAAATTTTCTTCATATTGTAGCACTGTATTTTATACTTACGTCAGTATTTCCTATTCATAGCATTTTTTATTACGTCATTCGACCAGACGATAATACTATGAATTTGTTGCACTACTTATTGCAGCATGTGTATCAAGACGACAAAGTTATTGAAGAAAAGGACATGGCTGCAACAATGTCAGCTGCCCATTTGTGCGAAATACCCGAGTTGGAGAATATTTGTGCCAAAAAACTTCAAAATACGCTTTCTGCCAAAAACGCAGTAAGCATGTTTCAAGAGGCAATCGGATTAACAACGGACAATTACGAGAAAGTGCTCATGGATTTATGCTGAAGTAACCAATTTTAAAAATGCCATATAATTTAACCCTTCAGATCCTAGTGAGTCCAAATGGACACGGCGCGTTTAGACCTATTTTCCTGGGACAAACTGAATTACGTTTATGTTTGGTACCAAGTACAAGTTGGATGGTATATATTTAAAGGTTTTTTGGTTATAAAATTTTCTTGGCCATGACTTACTTTTAAAATAAATTACTGTTGACTCAAATGGTTATGACCAAAATGGATTTTGAAGAAAGGTATGTTTTTCAAAATTAATTTTTAAATAGTAAATTGTCCTAAACTACAGAAATATTTTTCAAACTTTTTCTTTGTTAGTTATAGAATATATTAGGAACAAATTTGGACACATTGTGGATTGACATGGTGACATGACATGACATGTACTATGAAGTGTCCATATGGACACACTAGGCCTTTACGTAGTCTAAGTAGTGTTTTTAGAACACAAAGTGTTAGTAAAGCCACGGGAAGAATATTGAAATAATGTATCACTATAAGACATATATGCTTATGTATAAGGCATACATACTGCTATATAATGTTATATATGCTCATATATGCTTATGTATAGCTATATATACAGATATATATTGTTATATATGCTTATATATTGGATGTATATGCTTATATATTGGATGTATATGCTTATATATTGGATGTATATGCTTATATATATGATGTCTATGCATATATATATAGGATTTATATGCTTATATATAGGATGTATATGCTTATATATAGGATGTTTATGCTTATATATATGATGTCTATGCATATATATAGGATTTATATGCTTATATATAGGATGTGTATGCTTATATATATGATGTCTATGTATATATATAGGATTTATATGTTTATAAATAGGATGTGTATGCTTATATATAGGATGTTTATGCTTATATATAAGATGTATATGCTTATATATAAGATGTATATGCTTATATATAGTATATATATGCTAATATATAGGATGTATATCCTTACATAAAGTACGTATATGCTTATATATAGGACGTATATGTTTGTATATAGGACGTATATGCTTATATATAGGACGTATATGCTTATATATAGGACGTATATGCTTATATATAGGACGTATATGCTTATATATATGACGTATATGCTTATATATAGGACGTATATGCTTATATATAGGACGTATATGATTATTTATAGGACGTATGCGCTTATATATAGGACGTATGTGCTTATATATAGGACGTATATGATTATTTATAGGACGTATGCGCTTATATATAGGACGTATGTGCTTATATATAGGACGTATATGCTTATATATAGGACATATATGCTTATATATAGGACATATATGCTTATATTTAGGACGTATATGCTTATATATAGGACATATATGTTTATATATAGGATGTATGTGCTTATATATAGGATGTATGTGCTTATATATAGGACGTATATGCTTATATATAGTACATGTATGCTTATATATTGGACATATATGCTTATATATAGGGCATATATGTTTATATATAGGATGTATGTGCTTATATATAGGATGTATGTGCTTATATATAGGATGTATGTGCTTATATATAGGATGTATGTGCTTATATATAGGACGTATATGCTTATATATAGTACATGTATGCTTATATATTGGACATATATGCTTATATATAGGGCATATATACTTATGTATACAGCATATATAGCCTATATATAGAGCGTATATGCTTTTATATAAAGCTGTGGTTATTTCTGGAGTGAATGTACTGATAAATTATATGTACGGTTTCGCCCTTGTGTTAGATAAGTGTTTAGTTATTATTTAGCAACCAAGAGGCCTAGCGTGTCCATATGGACACATGACATTTCTCTGTGACCCGACATGCGCCAAATTTATAATTTACCATGGCCTTTGCATCCTTAACACTTGACTAAAATTTGAAAACGATTTGCCAAAAAAATAATTCAGGCTCTGAAGGGTTAATGCGTGTTTACAATATTATAATATAAATCTGTCCAATCTTTAATTTTTGTATACTTCCATTATTTAGTTTAATTTATAAAATGCACATTTTAGATACTTTGACGAGATAGTGCAATCCGACGATTTTCTTCGCTTCACTAAAGGCCATCTTTGTGAATTCCTAAAATCAAACGATTTTCAAGCTCCACCAGAAATTGGCGTATTCAAAAGCGTAATCACACACTTAGAAATCCAGTGAAAGTGGTTTAACGTTATTCACTTAATGTTAAAATTTAACATTAAATAAGGCACCTGCAATATTTTTTTAATGTAAGTTTTAACAGTAAATGTCCTGTAGGCAAAAGTCACGTTAATTTTATGTTAACCTGACATGACCATAACGTTAGTTGAGGTTAACAGTATGTCATGTCAAGTCCCCTCAGCTAAATTTATCACCAGCAATAACCACCTTAACATTTCATGTGGCGGTGTGGTTCAGTGTGTAGGGTGTCCGCCTGAGTAGTGCATGGAACTGGGATCGCTTCCTGGCTTCACTTTTTGCACCATCTAACATTAAATAATGTTATAATGACATTATTTTTAACATGAGGCAATGTTAACTTTTAACATGATCCCATGTTAATTTTAACCACAAATACTGTTAAAATATTAACAGGATGTGGACAATGTTAATTTAACGGTAAATAATGTGTAACCATCCCTACGTGATTTCTAAGGTGATATACTGTTAAATATAACAGTATATCAGCTTAGGATTTCTAAGTGTGCAGGTACCATGCTATTATAAAATACTTCTATAGAATTCCATTGCCCGGTTGGTTCGAATAACGTTTACCTAACTTTAAGTTATAGCTTTCTACCTGTAATGAACCTTTATTTAAATTAGTGAAACCAGAAACCAGTTTGCGTTTGTAATCTACTCACTTCTGTAGTATTTGGTTTTTTATCATTTAGTATCTTATTGTCTTCTTCATAGCTAATCGACAAAATTGACATATCATCCACTGCGGAAATGACTTAAGTAACAATAGGTTAATTTTACCAACGTAATGGTCTCCCGACCCATAACAGTCATGTATGTTCCAGTTTGGTGGTAGTCTAAGTAGCTGATTTTCTAAAATTACAATTCTAAATGGTATACATCAGGTGGGGTGAACACCAGTGCGAGTTGCAGAAGAAGGACAAGACAAGTGAAAATCTGAAGGGAGCCTTGGATGGGGTTCTTCGCCATATACGAATGTCATCGATATCTCCCGAAGATTTTATCTCGGTCATTGAACCAAGTAATCTTTTCGATCCTAAAGATGGAATTAAATTATTTCGATATTTCTGGTTTCGAAAAGAAAACAAAAACACGTGAGCTTTTGAAACTTACATCATTATTTTATGTTTAGAAGATAGAGACATAGACTATAGACAGAAATTGTTTTATATCAAAAAAGTAAATCTTCAGTGGATATGTTTAGTTATATTTATCTGTGCAAATGCTATGAACTCACATCTTTGGTCACAAAATTTATTTTTTAGTATTTCGACCTTTATGAATAACACCAAAAATCCGTAATATGAAATTTTAACATTTTCCTTCACAATATAGCATTCCCCTCCATTAGATTCCTTTGTATGAGAATTCTCTTAGTGTTACTGCAGTTTAATTCCGACTCGTCATCATTGTAAATATGGCATTTTTTTCAAAAATTTAAAGCTGGATAAATATTAGAAATTTCTAAATTTACTAAACGATAATTTGACACAAAAAATTCGTTAGGCATGGAGCATTAAAAGTCCTAACTGAGCACTTGATTCTTTTCTTGTTAAATAAGATCAAAGAAGTCAAAGAACAAGGAAACCTAGTCAAGATTTTCTTACAATTTTTATTAACTTTCTGTTCAATTATTTTTTAGATGTCGGTCATTACATTCTCTTTTAGGAATTTTAATACTTCGAATTAGCACTCTTGTTCATTATGTGATTTTATGAATCCGGACAAGAATTGCTTACTGTATTAATTGTTTGGATTCATTGACCTGTTACATTTCATTAATTGTTAATGGAATTTGAAATCCACCGACGGAACATAAAAGGTTTTGACCTATGTAGTTCAATAATTTACTTTATGTTCCTACCCTGCTGACTTTGAAAAATTTCTAATAAAATCATAAACACTTTCATTTAGTTTTTTGGAAAATCATAATATGTAATTATAATATTTTAAGATATATTATTGCTCAGGAATTGGTAACATTAAAAGGCAAAGAGTTGTTCAATAATCGGTGGATTAGGCAATTATACAATTCTCATTTAATTACAGAAATATCCTGCTGCAAGAACTAAATTTGTCCACCTCCCCACGACATATTCATAAGATCCCTGAGAAAATTGTCGGTTTATACACCGACTTTACTCTAATTAGAGAATATGATGCAAGTAACCTCACTTATTACAGTAATGGAGTAGGGTGAGTGGCATTCCTTATTTTCTTATCCTGTGTTCATTAGTGAAGGATAGGAAGTCTCATTTTAAATATATTTAGATTTAAGATCGACGGGGATGAGGGAGACCCACCCGTCTATCTGAGAGGAGTGGGTTGGGTGGGAAGACCATCAAAATCCACTGAAAACATCACTATGAAAATCGGCATAGGTCAATATGACTCGTGGAAACCAGATGGACCTTTTTTGTTTGGGATGAAGACATCTTTCACTATAGAAGCAAATAAAACGAAAATGATTGATTTAAACAAATCAGTTAAGACTAGCCTTAACAAGAACTACAGGGTGTATATCTGGCCAACTGTTGTAAGTTTAATTAATTGAATTGAGTAGTCGAGAGTGTCGTTTATTTCTTTAATCTGTCCGCATTGAAAGTTGGGTGATTATTCATCTAAAGTGTAGCAGAAAATGTAATTTGATGTGGATAATCATTGCAGGGTGGAGCGGCAAAGTGGAAGAATTCCAAGAAAGATGTCGTCTTGTACAATGAAACAGATGGACTCACTAAGCCCATCAAATTGACATTTAATAATGCTCATTTTGTCTACTCTTTGAAGTTTTCTCTCTCGGAATAATAAAAAGAATTGGAAAGTGTTGAATAAATCTCATTTGACCGATAGATATTATAGTTAAATGTAGTGAGACGGAATTTTTGTAATAAACGTCAAGAAATACCTGGGGAGGCATTTAATTGGGGCAATGCGTTTATTAATTAAGAAGAGGGATTCCAATTAATTTTATTGGCTCAAGCATCAGTAGTGTACATGTGCATCCAAGATTTTTAATGCATTTGGGTATACCGCATGTGAACGTAATTAGTTTCACTATAAACTTTTAGATAGGTTATTTTAATTTAGAAGGAATTCACATTTATTCTCTCGTACATATACTTTGACGTTTGGTCATTAAGAAAATCCTATCCAAGGTTATTCGAAAACGAACATTCTTTACTTATACTAATTGCTTTACGTCAATTGAGTTCTAATCCATTATTGAATGGCCGCGATAATTACCAAATTATCAGAGGAACTTGTGATATAGTTTTCCACTTAATAAGCTCTCTGCTCTTCTAAAAATAACCATGTTAAACAACTCTCAATTAGTAACTAGTTAAATCATATATTTTGTCATAACCTAGTGACCACCAATATATCTAACACACAATAATGAATAATGATCAAACTCGTTTAGTTCACAGTGGTTAATGTGTTAGTAATTAAGGAGACATTATGAGTAACTAGTGTTGTTCCGTTTGGTTCGGGGACAGATATTTTATGTAGATAAAGAAATACATCAAATATATCAGTTGAATTAACAGAAAGGGCATGTTAGAGCAGCAAAAAATTCTCCCGTATTATGCGATTTTTACTGTCATTTAACATAACTCAAAAATTGTCTTCGTTGATATGTTGAAAACAGCAAATATAATTTAAGAATTTACAAACAATTTAATTTTTTTTGAATGTAATAATTTTTGAAACTGTGGAAAAAAAATTACAAAAGTTGCATACAGTTTTAATTTAAAAAGAACAATAAAAAAGATACAAAATCTTAAGTTTTGAAAATATTTAAAAAATTAATTATTGCTAATACTATTCTTTCCTGTGGCCAAGATTATTTTAAAACAATATTATGACGTTGAGTCTAGAAAAAGTTTATGTTGTAATATCATTATTAAATCTTGTTCGCATGGGTCCAGTTAAAGGTAAATATTGTAAATTCAGGAATGTAATGTATATAATATAATAACATTACTCCATATATATATTTAATTCAATGCAAAATATTAAATTTTCAACGTAATATTTCTTTAGTTGCAGCAATCGACAATATGATGAAAGAGAAAACTGAAATTTCTGCAGTTAATTCAGTTTATACATACAGTAATTCTGCTAAAGCTGAACCACATGAAGATCACGGTAAAAATATAGCTTACGTATACATTTCTGAGCTACATTTTATAGGCTAAAATTCCTGCCATTTAACATTAAATTGAACCATACTAAAAAGGATGCTTCATCAAAGCATATTCGTATTTGATTCACAGGTGGTCAAACGTCTGCCAGAAAAGAAGTTATAAAAGCTGAAAAAATAAAGTATGTTTACAGCAATCAATTCAATGGTCTCAATAACAGTCCATATTCCAGTATTAAGGATTTTACAGTAAACAACACAATCGTACAGGTGTAAGTGTTTTATTGTACCTAACATACTATGACTTAATTACTATGACACCACCAAACAATATAATTAAACATAGTTTTAGTGAACCAGGCAGAGGAAATGAATGTTACGGCTTAAGTATGTGTCTTTCGAAAGTCGTTCCATATTTCTTCTGACCAAATAATTCTTCGCCAAGAACTAAATTTTTGAATTGCTAGAAAATCAAAAAAGTAAATTAGAAAGTCGTCTTGGAAACTTGATAATTTTAGATTCACAACTGATAAATAAAGTTTAATTTTTCTTAGTACCTTACTGAAGTCAAATTGTTCAAAGTTTCTTTTTATTTTTGTATAGATAATACCAGGAAACTAAAATAGTAACGAATTTTTGTTAAAGGATATTTTTGTTACAGGTATTCCATGCTGACGATTACTGAAAACTTAATCTCTAGTCCAAAAGTAACAAATTGGGGGAAATGGGGTTCTTGGGAAAATTGCTCCGAAGGACAATACGGTATAGGATTTCAATTGCGAGCGGAAGCAAAGAAAATAATGAAAGGGTCGTCAGATAATACAGCATTGAATGCAATTTCTATTTTATGCGGAAAACCTGGGAGTAACGATGTTTATAGCTACCCTACGAGTACAATTGGACCTTTTGGATATTGGGGTGAGTATTTCCACTGCGAGGGATTATTAACAGGATTTCAGTTAAGATCAGAAGGAGATCAGGACAGTGGGGATAACACGGCTGCAAATAATATGAGAGGAATCTGCATCTCAAAGAGAGGAAAGGAAACAATAATGGAGGGCGATGGAAATGAATGGGGAGACTGGACAGCTCCACAACGTTGTGATCGGAGGAAAGCCATTTGTGCAATTCAAACACAAGTTCAGATACCTTCAAAAGTTAAAGGTAGGTTTAATAGTTTAAATTCTTGACCGAAAACTGAATTAGCGCCAGCTGTTTGGTTTTGTGCTTCCGTACTTAGTGCTATTTATTCGGGGTTAGTATATAGTTGACCTTAAACTCTAAGTGCAATTTGCACATATTTCTTTTTTTATTCTTCCAGTAGATAAGACTGCTCTCAACAACGTCAGATTTAAATGTTGCGACATTAAGGATTAGACCAGTTGGAATCGGTTGAGAATGAACTGCAGTTCGTAAAATTTAGAAGAAATTTACAACATATTCATTTCTGGCAACAATATTTCTTGTCTGTGGTCATCATTTCCAAATAAACTTTAAATCTGTGTTAATTTATTTTTATATAACAGCAATTGACAATTTAGTGACAGTAATTTTACTAGTACTGTTTAGTATACGTAGTTTTTAATCTTTTCATATTCTTCTTTTACTGGAAACTTCCTGATTTAAAAGGACGGCTATTGTGGATACAAAAATAAATTCTATTTTCTTGTAGAAATTCTGAAGCCTAAAGCATAAAATGAAATCGGGAATAGCGAAAATATTATCCACCAGCGATAACCATCAAATGTATTTTGAATCAGAACTGACAATGGGATGTCCTGGAGTCTAGGGTTGCCTTCACAGTAAAATGGAATAACCTCTTGAAAGTATTGAATGAAAATAGTTTCATACCAATGTGCTTCATAAGTGATTGTGTGAGAAAATAACATTGCTATAACTCCACATCGACGATGTTCTTTTTTTAGATCTTCATATCCCCTTGCAAATATGGCACTGAACTCAATTTTTCTGCCATTAATTCAACAGAGCTCACTAAAGTAAGACACTTTTTACCTAAACTGTCAGTTTTTATCATTGAAGAGTGCCCCATTTTAGACTGTGGCAGTTCTCTTGTACCATCGAACGAAAAGAAAGCTACTGTTCCACCAATTTGAATGCCATGAAGATTGCCGTTAAAAATGCTCCAAATTATTTCCCATTCTTCTTCAGACGCTTCTGTTTCAATTTGATGAAATAGTAATTTATTCTCAGGACTGTAGAGAACTATTTATTGTGTATACTGAATATTGATTTCCAGCTTTCGTGCCCAATAAAAAGATAGGAGCGGTCAAACTTTTAATGAGGTTTGATTGCCACTCTGAATTCATCCATTTAAATTTATCTTTAATGACGATTGTGAATCTTGAATCCCGACGATTTATTTCTTTACCAATGTGAATGACTGGATGTTCTAAATCAGGATCAGGCTCCATTAGAATATTTACAGTGCACACACTTTTAGACAGATCCCGTGGATTATCTTGATGACGACCGAACAGAGTTTTATTATAGTCTGATGTTGCCAAGGTCCATGGTTGGCCATTTTGGTTAGACAGGGTAAAATCTCTCTATGCCATTCGGATTGATGGAAAGTAATCATGTTGAAATCACAATTACTATAGGACGACAAATTTCTAAAGCATTTGATTTTGTTTATAACAATTGAAATTAAAAATGGTACAATTAGATAAAGGGGATGCATTTTAACACAAAATTTTATCAGAATTACACCTGTGACCGATTCAATGTAAGAGAAAATTCAGTTTAAAATAACATAGCACCAAAGGTCATGTACCTGGTCAGTAAGGTACCAATGGAGTAGTCTAGGCTGGCAGTTAGTTGCAATATAGCAACCAGCGACAAACAACGATAACTTTAAATCGTATACCATGATATACAGAATAGTTCTTAGTTCTCACTATTATTACTCCTACTATCAGTACATAGTGTAGGCAAAATTTGCAGTGGAATGGAAATGCAATCCAGAGAATGTTCCAACGAATTTTAGCTCTCTGCAATATTATTTATTATTTTAGGCTAAATAATAAAGTATTCTTTAAAATAAAAAATATTTTTTAAATAAATTTTGTCCTGAAGAAGACAACGGTAGGTTTTCGAAAGCTTGGCACGTTTACTCTGTTCGAATAAAGCAGTATTTAACATCGGGAGTCATTGATGTTGATTTAAATAACAATTTCAGGGTTTGCAATAATCTACATTACCACCTTACTAGTTCCAGAAGAAAATACTTTGATAATATTGATTAGAATAACTAAAATTGTATAATATAATATACTTTCCAATTATAGCTGTATCTTATTCATCTATTTGTTCATATGTACAGTGTAGTATGAAGTAATTACTGCAAGCCCACATCAGCACGTAAGTAAGCTGCTCTTGATCTGACCTTATATAATCTTGGTGACTTAATAGCGTTTTTATTTAAACGTAACTTCTTCCATTCGATATATGTATTCGTGTATATAATCTCCGTGTGTTCTTATATTTGAGTGCCTCTTCATAAAGTCGTAGGTTTAATATACCAGTAAATTATGTGAATATTCACTGGCCATATAAAACGGTTACCTTAAGTATGTCAAAAATCCATTCCATGCTATTGCTTTCTACGTAGTTTCTACTTAACAAGGTTATTTTCATAGAATTCGAGGTCTCTTATTTTACTCTTTACTTAAGTAGGTATCCACTAACGGGAAATAAAAGCTACCGTGCACTCTTTACATAGACAGTATAAGAACATAATAATATAGAATATATAGAAATATGTAGAATCAATATTCTTCTCTTTACATAGCGAAAGCAAATAAGGCCTTATATCTCTGCGGAACTCTTACATGCCAAATGTCTTTGGGTAGTCAATTTAAAGTAGTCCAAGCTTTCCAAGGCTGAAATTATTGCAAAATATAAATTTTATTTGTGATCCAATATTAAAGCATTAGTATAATGATATAAAACAGGAGTCTGATAAACATTGCCACCCAAAGTTAAAACTAGTAAAATTTAAGGTTCAAAAGAAAATTTATAATACTTTATTCAGTAATTGCACCTGGAATTCAATTTAGTTTAACTCTCGAAAATTAGGAGGCAACTAAGGAAAGTTTTCGAATAGTAAACCTTTTCGCAGCTAAAAAGATTTTGTTGGTTTTGTGTTTTTTAAGGTTCAAAATATTATAAATAATAGTAATCACATTTGGTTCAAACTCTACCAGAGAAAGCGAAAATGTATACATTCATTCAACATTCATTATACATAGTTATTTAAGCTTTATTAGTAGCCATTAATTATGTTTCTGTTTGTGTTTTTATTATTTCTCTCTTTCAAAGACGTTTGGACAATTTTGAGTTTAAAAGGCTTTTCGGATGAAGATTGTGACTATCACTTGATTATGGAATCCCCATTTTCAACAGCAGAGGAAATTTTACGAATGAACCAAAATTTCCAAGCATGGACAGTTTATTCGTTTGACAAGTTCACTTATCCTTCCCTGGAGGAAGATCCAGCTCCAAACGCAGGCAAAGAGAAATGTGACGTCAATATTTTATCAGAACCATTACCTAATAAAGTTTTCTTTGATAGTTACCAAGAAACTTTTCGTGGCAGACGCCCTGAAAGTTCTTTCATTATAATAAGTTCAAAAAACAGGGAGGTAGGGTCGTTGGTAAAAATCTTTTGGTATATGGCGTTAAATGCAAATCTATTCTTTTATCTTCACCCTCGCCTGATTTTCTTCATCACAATAGATATGCAAGTAAAATACATATATAAAAATGCTTCAACTTCAACGTGGAAAGAAACATGGAGCCGTTTCAACAGTGACCTACAGAATCAAAAAATTGAAATAGTTGGTAGTCATGTATTTGTTCATTTTCCCCTGAAAATTTGTCAATATCCTTATTTTCATGAAAACGTATTGTCAAAAAGTGGCGTTTTGTTTAAATGTCCACGAAATTACAGAGTCATTAGAGAATTGGAGGTGTTGGTCAACTTTACGGCTGGGTATCCACATTTGCACCAAAATTTAGATAGGAGATTTCCGTTTGCCCAAATATACCCAGAAGGATGGTATGCCGATGGATTTAATTACGATATAGACAAAATAACATTTTTTCGATTAGAAATTGATAAAGTCTTACTATATTGTTTGAAAAAATCTACTTTTGAATCTGTGTCACTCAAAATTTGGTTTAATGGTTACTTCGACACAGCAACTTGGATTTTAATTCCCACAACGTTGCTCTGTGCTTCGATAGTGTTAATTTTGAAAAAGAAAAACAAAGTTTTATTACATACATTAAGCGAGTTCTGTTTCCGAATTTTTTCGTTACTTTTACGTCAAGATGCAATCGCTGTAAGCAATGTTATTTTACTTACATTATCATTTACAGGTAAGTTTTCGTTTTATTTTCCCCGAGAAGTTTAAACAAAATCAAACTTATTTTCTTATCAACTAATATTATTTTGCTTAACAGGATTTCTGCTATCGAGTATATACGAAACATTTATGACCAGTAAAGTGATCAGCCCGCCCGATGAAGTTCATATAAATGATTTTCCCGAATTGGTTCAAATGGGTTATAAAATGATGTTCTTTTATGATAGGACTGAGACATGGAATATCTCTATGAAATACTATGAAAGGGTTTATTCCAAATATCACATCTCTCCCGAAACAATGAAGCATAATTTGGTCGGTTTTGTTCCAAGTGATGGAGTCGAAAAGATTAAATATCTTGCTAATGGAGATGACAATGGAAACAAATATTGCTATTTAGTGAACACTTTAAAAATGGAAAATGATCTTATAACTCTAAGTTTAGAATATCCACATTCCATTGCAAATCAATTAAAGAACTTGACTTTGAAAGAACAAAACATATGTGGGTTCTTCTTGGGAGGATGAATTATTTATTTAAAAAATCGCTGCAAGCTTTTTCTGAGTTGGGAATGCTTGAGGCTTTAGAAGAATATTATCCGTCAACATATAAACTGAAAGAACAAAAAGAGTATGAAAATCTACTACCAAAGACGATCGATCTTCGAATGAAAGTTTATAGCATTTTTATTTTATGGGGCATATTTCTTGGAATTAGTGGTTTACTTTTCATTTTTGAGTGCCTGATACATTTTATTATAGATAGAGTTACCCGCTTTTTAAGATGGCGAGAAACATTTACCCTTATGCAACCAAGTATCCAATAGGCGGCTTTTCCCCAAATAGGTCAAAAAATGCAATTTTTATCCAGCATCGCCCATATGTCGCATTTGGGACACTTTTTTGGGCTGCCCTTGTCCAAATTTCTGGATCCATGCGTACCCATGTGTATTGGGTTTGTTAAATGTTTTTAAAGAGTATCCTTTCTGAAAAGGAGTCTGTAGAGATAAGTGATTTTACCCTGCACAAAATGCAGCCTCGCTTAATTTTTGCCACATCATTTTAATGGTTTAGCTTATAGTACCTTTGCTAGAAAATATTACTGTACTGAAATATATTCTATCGGGAAAAGAAAATGCAATGACACTAACTCAAACTTGGAATATTTATAATTCTTGATCTCAGGTTATTTAGGTTTCGGGCTGTTGCCCAAAAACCCATGAATTTTGATGTTAACTACCCAAAAAACCCGGGTTTTTTATTCCCTGGTGCCGATGTACTACAAGAAGAATAGTGAGACACAAATTATACAGTAGTAGAAAACGAAAAATATAAATGGAATTAAATAGTTAGTATATTTTACTGGTTAGATTTTATGGAGTAAGGTTTATTAAAACAAACTATAAAACAGGATAGGAAATTAAAAACAGAATATTTTTTGGGGCTTAGTTTTTTGCAGTCACGGATTGTTGTAGGTAAAACATAATCGCACGAAATTTTAGATATTTTATGCAAAATCTTTATTTTCATTGATGTAAACGCGCTTGAAATTCTTATCAGCCTTGTAAACGCTCTGGGCAACCACATTAAACGTATTCTGTGATTAGGAGAGTAGATGTGCACGTACAGTGAATATTGCAAGGGATATTTTGAAATTGGAAGTGTTTATTTTCATACCTATCAATACTATTTTCATTTGTATTAGCTCTTTATTTTCATTTTTTGCTGTAAACTATGGGAATTATCTCGACGGAGGTGGAAATCAGTATTATAATTATAAGATTTTAAACAATTGAACATATTCTTAGAATCTACAGAAGTAAATACTTGAGAATATTAAATATCTGCAAAGCGCAATTAATATAATGTAATACAATTTGCTATTTTAAGTTGTGACTTAATTCATCTCTATGTTCATATAAAAGTGTACGTTTCAATGTGAAGTAATTACTGCAAGCTCACTTCTACATGCAAGCTGATCTGACTACCTTGGTGACTTAGGGTCGTCTTTTACTTAACGTCTGTTCTTCATTTCGGTACCAAATGCATGTATATAATCTCCTTGTGTTCTTTAACTTATATTTGAATGCCTCATAATAAAGTTGTAAGTTCAATATGCCGGTAATTTGTGTGATTATTCACTAGTCATATAAAGCAGTGACCTTAATTATGTCAAAAATTGATTTCATGCTATTGCTATCTTCGTAATTTCTATTTAACAAGGTTATTTTCATAGAATTCGATGTGTCTTATTTTTACTCTTTACTTAAGTAGGTATCGAAAAACAAAAACTAACGTGTACCCTTCATTTAGGCAGTATAGTGATGTATAATCCAGAAGCCAATATCCTTCTCTTTACATAGCAAACAAACAATGTACAGAGTACCGCTAGCGGTACAGAGCTATCTCTCCCAGTCTAGTCAGAGGGACATTATATCCCTCCCAGTCTCCTTTCCCTCTCCGCCTACAACATATACATCACGTAAGACGACTAACAAAACTGGAATGTTTTGTATTGCCAGATACTACTCCACCCCAATATGAATATTACATCTTCTACAGACACTTCTGTCACAAATTCGGGTATCTAATGCACAAATTCGGAGAAGCAGGGCTTCCTAATTTCTGGTACGACATGGAAAGGTTTAGAGCGATTGAAATTCCTGTACAAAAGAAAACTACCGAATCAGATTCATAGCCTAAGGCTATTACTATCACATTCAAAATGATAAATATTTTCACTATATAGCGGGTTTGAATCTAGTGCCATTGTGTCTACTATCTTTGATCATTGAAATGGGTTATAAAAATGGGAGAACATATGCTACTAACATTTATGTAGCATTTTTATGTTTACGGAATATCTTATCTTGTTTCTTTCGACATATCTCAATAAAATGTATAAGGCGATAATTTACCAAAGTACCAAGGTATTTGTTTTGCAATTTAAAACGTGATCACAGCCTGTTTTAAATATTAAGAGAAATAATGTATTATTGGATGTGCGAATGAAATAGTGCAATCAACACAAAGTAGCATTGTAGTTACATAATACTTGCACAAAATGGGTGAACAAATAAATTAAATTTGTAATTCTTTTACAAACAGTATGGTAAAATAGGACGTATAATTAGATTTTAAAATAATACTAAGGGATTAGTTTTGAATACTTGTAAACATGAACTCTGTTCGAACTGTATCAAAGCCTAGAACATTCACTTCTTCTTTTATGTGAATTTGTTATTAAAATGTTGACTTTATACAGTTAGCCATTTGCATTTTATGTAAATTAAATAGGTAGAGTTAATTTTTTATCGGAGACATTGAAACGTCAACTAAACACGCAATTGGTATATAACGTGCTCTAATTTACTAATGTAAATTAAAAAATCATTATAGTTTTGCGTAACCCATATATTTATTAGACAATAGACACGTAAGCAAACTTCTGTAGTATCATTAGAGTACCTATCAGTATGTATAGTCCAAGTCTAACCACAAGATAGATTGACATGGCTTGTTATGTCGCTATTGATTATCTAAGATCAAAGCAAAAATGATGTATAAATAAATATGGACATACTAATTTCGTAACTTTATCGGCCAATTTGGCTTTTGATTAAAATTGGATAACATTTATTCAACAGCAATTTCATGAAATATTGAAAACCAAAATATGGTCTTAAAAATCATTTTTCGAAACATTTTACTTTGGTAAAAATTCCATTGCAATGGTTGACAAGTTGTTGCAAAGCTAAGCTTATCTACGTTGAGTTTTATTTATTTGGTTTTTTAAATAATAAAATGTTTCTGTTTTTAAGTTTTGATTTTGGTTTAAATAGTTTAATAATAATAGAGCTAAAATTTAGTAATATCTGGCAGAAAGTAATAACTATTATTTTAAAATTAGATATTGCCTGCAGCGCTTTGTTTTTCAAAGATGCTCGCATTTCCCATAAAAACGCAACAGTAAATACAAGAGCTATGCTAGAAGCAATGTAAAATATAGTAGCGATATTCGAATTGTGAAATGTCAGAGGCCGTGGTGGAGTCATATCAAAGCATGTTTTACAAGGCGAATAATTAAAATCCTTGAAATGATCCATCCACAATTGAAAAAGCCCCGATTGGCTTAAAGCAAATAAATTTTGTTTGAGGTATGAAGTGATCAACGGAGCAGCAAATGTATCTACCCCAGTGTACATTGAATATCGCAAAAACAAGTTTTCGTTGTTTCCAATATATAATCTTCGTTTTGGTTCAACGCCACCTTGTTTGGGATTCCAGTGAGAATCATTCAAAACGCGATGCAATCGAGAACTTCTGAAAATTATTACAGAATTATTGCATTGGCCAAGCCAATTATGTGGATTAGTATAAGGATAACCCTTCGGGAATCGAAGTTTTTTGTTAATTTTTTCCATTACGTTGACCATTTTGGATATTCCAAGACTTTTATAGGATACCATTTGGTCTGCAATCAAACTTTGTAATCGAAAAAGTGGTGGTAGCCTTTTAATTTTTTCAATTGTGTTCATGGCCACCTCGACTATGCTCCTATTTTCATTCTCGAAATAAATTTTATGTTTGAAATGAATTTGATTAAATATTGAGTAAAGTTCGCATTTGTGTGGTAGATTAACAGTGCCGTTTATTTTACGGCAATAATATTCACTCAAAATCATTAGTTGGTGGACTAATCTAATTTGAAAAGGTTTGAATTCTGTGGCCATTGTCACTTCTCCCATCGTAACTACGTCAGTTAAATTTGCCAAATGCTCAATCGATTCGATTTGCTTCACAGGCCGTGGTTCAATCAAATCAGTAATGAAAATTCCCCTGTAAGAGTTTGTGATTACGATGAACATGAGTAACAACGGACAAATCACAAATTTGAGCCAAAGAGTTTTCTGAGCTTTTGCTGATAGAGAGTAACTGACTTCCAACAAATATGCATAACAAATAAGTAGAAACGGGATAATTTCGTCTTCTGTATAAAATATCACACTGTAGACGAAAATGACCGCGGAACTAATAGTGATGATAATGGCCAGCCAAGCATAAGGCTCAAATGGTCGGATGTAGCCATAGAAAGAGAGACTTTCATCTTCCAATACGACGCAAGAAACAAAATTATAGAAATCTTCCATTGTCGAAATAAAGAAAATTTGTGTAATTTGGCTTAGTAAGCGATTGAAGTTATTCAATTGATAATTTACCATCACATGGTATGAGTATCTAGGCATCTTGGCAACATCAATGAAACAAAAAGAGTTTTTTCGTTCTCCATAGGTAATTGCTATTGTGGAATTTGGAAACTTTTCAAATATAATTGAAAGAATCGGAAGTGACGGTGTCTTTGCTCCAAAAAAATAATTTGTGAAATACGCTTTCGTAAGTGGCTTTCCACAATACGTATGGTCCATATCATAAATCAAACCTTCACTCTCAAAAATTGATAGTGCAATTGTGTTTGTGGAGACGATAAAAGATTTAAATGAACGGATACGTAAAGAATGACCATTACAAACATTTTGTGAACAGAAAGAAATGGAATGGTAACTTATTTGACCAATATACCCGAATTGACTTGGACAAACAAAATAAATAGCTGGTTCATATTCATCACTGGGTGACAAAAGAAACCAGGATTTCGATAAAAATATGTGATGCACAATATTTGTTTTTATAAAAATATAATCCAAGTCGAAAAACAGTCCAGAATGTGACCTTGCAAACTCAAGAATGTTTTTGTTCATAATAATATATACAGAAGAATGCTCTGCGAAGTTATACCATTTTTCATCCGACGTCTCTGCATATACTGGCTTTTTAAATTTATTACCGTAATAAGTTTCACCCATGTGAATGATAAGGGCTGTGTCTGTGAAAAATTTCGGATCGAAGTTAATTACAATGTGTACAATGCAATTAAATCGGCTTATTAAGCGTGGCACAGCTATGGTCAAGTTATTTTGCTTGAATATATTTCTACATTGCCAATCACCAAATAATGAATCAAGAACCATCACGTTTTCGCAGTAAATCTCTCTTTGTTTGAACTTGAGTGTTGTAAAAGCAAAAGGAACATTAATTTTCTCTAACTCCTCTGTTGACGGTTCTTCCCAGGCAAGAATGAAAGGTGTTTCCTGCCAAATCAAATTTTTATGGCAATGTTCCTCCATTTGCATTACTTCTGATATTTTCCTTCCCAAAGATGAATTAATAGCCAAGGTTATCAAAATTATATATCCCATCCATATACCCGATAGGTTAGGGAATCTTAAAAGGGAATCAAATAAGGCATACATAATCCAATCTTGAGAAATTCGAATTAAGATTTACTGATTTGTATTTAATGAATACAATGTCTTTCTATTTGTTTTCAAGGTTAATTTTACACAACTCTTTTCAGCGAATCTGCATACAATCTGCCTGAATGGCGTTTTTAATGCAAAGTTGGTAAACTAATTTTTCCACTTCATGAAGAATAATCAAAACATAATAGCTGAAATTACAAATATAATATTTAAATTTTTATTTGATTTACGATTGTAGCTTGTATCGCAATTTAAGTATTGCAGTATAATCCGTGGAAAAGAAGAACAACGGACGAAATGCTGAGCAAAGGGCAACGACAGTCTTAGGTAACGACATTTTCAGTACTGGTAAGATAAATACATGACTCAGTTGTGTTTAATTAAATTATGGACATACAAAGAAGGATAAAAGGATACGTGCTTTGCTCGGATTGGTTAGACTTATTATATTTCTTCTGAACATTTAACACTTATTAATAGTAATACAGAAATGTTTAATGCATTATCTGTTCTTGTCATTATCTGATTTTGTTTAGTCATGTATACAGGGCCGCGGCCATACGCATTAGTATAAACCTACTAACAACGAGTGAACTAATTTAGCTTAGGTTTAATAAATAAGTAAACGGAGCAAAAAGATGAGTCACACGACTAATCAATCCAGTAGTAGCTTATATAGGAAACCATGGAAAAATTCTAACCATACCTTGGCATATATTATACGTTGTCATGTTTTTAGTTACATGCAAATGTAGCTACGATGATATGATCGCCAATCACTTAACATTTTCCAACTTCCTAACACTTAAATTGTAAGGAACTCTGAAAGTGTTTTCAACTGAAATGATAAGTGAAACATATATTGGCACGAATATTTGTCAGAGTGAAGGAATCGGTTAATGTGATTATTTGATACCACAAAGTGGCAGATTAGTATTATATTATTTATACTTAATTTTTCCACCTCGGCATGACGTGATTCGCTTTTAAATAGCATTCTTGACGAGATATGATACCCAAATACTTGTATACTTGTTTTATACTTAAAAATGAATAAAACTAAACATTAAAAATTTTAATTATAAATGAATTATATTTTAGTTTTAGTTGAATAAGTATCACCATAACATTATTGCGTCGCAAATCTTTTCCATCATAGGTTTTTTATTTAATTCATAATTATAATTTTGGTGTGGACAGATAACAGACATCAGAATTAAATATACCGAGATAGTTTAGACATAGACAATGCCTCTTACAAGGGAACCTACTAAAATGTATTATATTACCTCATATTTGAGGCAATGCAGCCGACGAAAAGTCTGGGTACCTGAGTTATCGTCTTTACCAACCGAGAGGAAGGACCGCGGTTGGGAAAGGGCTATATTTGAACTCAGGTAGCTATGGTCAGTTACAGCGTTGCCGTTGCTGTCGTTTAGATTTAGACTTCTTTAGTTCAACGTGTATGAGCGCGTGTATAAATGTCATAAAACAATATGTGCTAAGTGTGTATACAAAGTTGTATGAATGTAAAGTGTATATTAAAGCACAAAATGCACATACATCTATACATCAATTTTTAGTCATGCAAAATAATACAAATCTCATCTTAACATGCAAAATTATTAGCATTTACTACCTAATATATGCGATTGATAGTATGTCGTTATCTGTCAGTTAGCTGCTTCGTATTCAATGTGTTCATAGCTTCATTCTTGCTTACTTGGCAATACATTTTTCATTAAATTTAAGATTTTAAAATGTCTCCTGAGTTTTATTATTTGAAAGGAAATCTCAAGGGCAATATCTTAGTCCATATGAACTACACGTTCCGAAAAACTAAACAAACGGAGAAAAAGTCATATTGGAGATGTCGAAGAGGTTGCAATGTAACACTAGTGTTAGAAGAAGAAAACTTGTGCTTTGTTCGCAATTTTGATCAACATACCCACGAAGATGAGCAAGACGAAATTAAGATATTGACATTTAAACAAAATTTAAGACTATCTGTTGCAAATAACCCAAATAGTTTACCTGAAGCTTTATACAGGTATGGTTTCAGCTAACTTACAATTAAAATGAGCATAAATCAGATAGACTTTGGCTAAGAGTATTGAATTCTAGAATCGAGTTGTCTAAATGGAATATGTTGGACCGTGTCAAGATGCCTCAATATATGTCAATGAAGTCCACATTATATTTGTACAGAAAAGATGTGCTTTCAAAAATTCCAAAATCAATTTCACAAATTCAATTAGAAGGCTCATGGGGTTTAACCAGCGATGGAGAGCCTTTCGTTTTGCATAATAGTGACACGAATGATAATATACTAGTAAGCAATTTAGCATTTTTCACATTATTATGAATTAAGTGTTTTAATTATATGGGCAATTTTTCTTTACAGATATTAGGAACCGAACGATCACTTTACCTTTTGTGCAAAAGTGATCTTGTATTAATGGATGGGACTTTTAAATCTGTACCAAGAGAGCCAAAATTTAAGCAATTATACACATTCCATGCTGAGATTGAAGGAAAGGTTAGCATTATTATAAAGTTTCTTGACAACTACGTTAGTTCCTTCCAAATCACCTTTGATTAATCTAGTTAACTTTAAACAGATATTTCCATTATTATACTGCCTCTTACCTGATATGAAAACTAAAACTTATGAGAGGACATTCCAAATCATCAAGGGTCTTGCAGAAATTCGAACTTTGCAATTTTATCCTCGCACTTTACAAATTGATTTTGAGATTGCAGCAATTAGTGCAATTAAATCTACATTTCCAAAATCGAATCTGAAAGGATGTTTTTACCATTTTGCTCAGTCAATTTGGCGGAAACTCCAGGCTTGGGGATTAGTGAGTTTGTATAAGCAAGATGTATCAGTAAAACAATGGATGCGAAAATTAATCACATTGCCTTTGATTCCAATGGAAGAAATTGATGATGCATGGATTGCTCTTACTTCGGATTCACCAAACACAGCAAATGTTACTTTATTGTTAGATTACATAGTCGAAAATTGAATCGATGACATTGATGCTCGTTTCAACAGTATATTTTGTAGATATCTGAATTATTAATTACTTTATTACTATTTTAACTGTCTTAATAAAAATACCGCTTCATTCAGAACTATGTGGACACATTTTGAAACAACACTGCACAGAACAACTAATACTTTGGAATCTTGGCATAGCCGTTTAAATAGAGACATTAACAGCAGTCATCCTAACTTTTGGAATTTCATATCAGTTTTAAAAAGTGATCACCAATATAATTCTGTAAAAATTGAATTAGCATTGCAAGGTAAGTTGCTAACTGTTGTTAAAAGAAAAGTACGCGATAGAGAAATCCAGTTTAATCGCCACAAATGGGAATATTCAACGAAGCAAATTACATTAGATGAATACATGTCTAAAGTTAGTCGCTTGTGTCCTTCGAGCATTAGTTAATATTCTACTGCTCGTGTTAGTTTTAGAGTACAAAATTTTTGTAGCAATTGCTTTGTAGTTACTAGCCGCATTTTAGCATAGTTGATTTTTTACCATAGCTGTAGTTTATGTTATTCTAATATTTTAAAATAACAAAAATATATGAACAAGAATATGATACTTTTTATAGGCTTTTTATATATTTATCTTTAGGGCGTAAAATTTCTATTAGTGAAGACGTTATTATTGTTGAAATAGATTTTAATCTTTAATAATCGATGGACAATAGATATAAGTTTGGTGCGTGTAGCTGTAGTTAATCTAATAATCAATACTGCCATTTAAACACAATTAGAACTATTTACGATGCTTGTCTTTAAAATTAATAACAAAATGTTAATGTAAAGTTGTTAATTATTATATAGAGATGGGGATAGAATATAATTGCAATGCTATAATAAAATCAAGTATTTATCAAACAACACAATTCATGTACTACAATATTGTGCATAATACACTACTAGTAAGATAGTATTATTCTACTTTAGTCTTTGAAGGTAATGACGGCAACGGCAACAGTGGTGAAGGAAAAACTACCTGAGAACTATTTTTACCTAAGCCAGTGAGCGAAAGGGTTAATCCTTCGCTCACTCACTTAGATCGTCTGGTGACTCTTTCGCTTTGGCTAGATGCTCCGGTTGTCTTCTGCAGCACAAAATATTTTTTAAATAAATTTTGTCCTGAAGCAAATAACGATAGGTTTCTAAAAGCTTTGTACGTTTATTCTGTTCGAATAAAGCATTATTAAATTTCGAAAGTCATGGGTGTTGATTTAAATAACAATTTCAGGGTTTTTAAAAGTCTATATAACTATCTATAAATTGAATATATCCTTACTAGTTGCAGAAGAAAATACTTTGATAATATTGATTAGAAAATCTAAAAAGAGCAAATATTATAATATAATTTCCTATTTTAGTTGGTGGCTGTATCATATTTATATATCTGTTCATAATGTAGAGTGTAGAATGAAGTAACTACTGCAAGCTCACATCTGCACGTAATCTGATCTTGATCTACTCTTGGTGACTTTAGTTAAATGTCACTTCTTCCATTGGGTACCTAATGCGTGTATACAATCTCCGTGTGTTCTTTAATTTATATTCGAATGTCTCATCATAATGTCGTAGTTAATATACCAGTAATTTATGTGAATATTCACTTGTCATATATAAGGGACCTTTATTATGTCAAATATCCATTCCATGCTATTGCTTTCTACGTAATTTCTACTTAACAAGGTTATTTTCATAGAATTCGAGGTGTCTTATTTTTACTCTTTACTTAAGTAGGTATCTACTATCGAGAAACAAAAGCTAACGTTCACGTTTTACTAAGACAGAAGTAAAGTATAAGCTAGAACCAATATCCTTCTCTTTACATAGCGAAAGAAAACAAGGTTTCTCTATAATTCTGTTGAAATCTTACATAAAATATCTTTGCATAATTAATTAAAAGTACTTGTTCAAACTTTTCAAGGTAGACATTATCCTATCCAACATCTCCTTGTGCCCTGATAAAGAAAAAGCAAAAAAACAAAATTCTCCTTTTGCTATTTAATTTATATTTGAATGTATCGTTATTAAGTCGTAAGTTAATATACCAGTCATTTGTGAATATTCACTGGGCATATAAAACAGTGACCTTTACTATGTCAAAAATTCATTCCATGCAATTTCTTTCTGCGTAATTTCTACCTATAACAAGGTTAGTTTCATAGAATTCGAGGTGTCTCATTTTTACTCTTTACATAAGTAGGTATCTACTATCGAGAAACAAAAGCTCACGTGCACTTTTTACTAAGACAGTAGTAAAGTATATAAGGTAGAATCAATGTTCGTCTCTTTACATAGCGAAAGCAAACAAGGCCTCTATATTTTTCTGCGGAACTCTTATATAACAAAATTTCTTTGAATAATCAATTTAAAGTAGTTCAAACTTCCCCAAGGTAGATATTATTGCAAAATATAATATGTATTTGTGATCCAGGATTTAAGCGTAAGTAATATTTTAAAACAAGAGTCTGATAAACATTGCCACCACAAGTTAAAATTAATAAAATTTAAGGTTTAGTTGAAAATTTTTAAAATTTCCTTCATTCAGTAATAGTATCCGGAATTCAATTTACTCTTACTCTCGAAAATTAGGAGGTAAACTAAACGATGAAAGTTTTCGAATAGTTAGCCTTCTCGTAGTAGAAAAGATTTTGTAGGTTTTGTGAAGGTTCCAAATATTATTATTATTATTAATAATCACATTTCGTTAAAACTCAAGAGAAATCGACAATAAATACAGTCATTCAGCATTCATTATAATATTATATTCAAGCTAACATTAGTGAAAGTAGTGAACCATTAATTATGTTGCTTTTTGTGTTTTTATTATTTCTCTCTTTTAAAGAGGTGTGGACAATTTTAAGTTTAAAAGGCTTTTCGGATGAAGATTGTGACTATCACTTGATTATGCAATCCCCATTTTCAACAGCAGACGAAATTTTACGAATGAACCAAAATTTCCAAGCATGGACAGTTTATTCATTTGACAAGTTGACTTATCCTTTCCCGGTTGAAGATCCAGCTCCAAATGTGGGCAAAGAGAAATGTGATGTCAATATTTTGTCAGAACCATTACCTAACAAAGTTTTCATTGATAGCTTACAAGAAACTTTTCGCGGCAGACGCCCTGAAAGTTCTTTCATTATAATAAGTTCAAAAAACAGGGAGGTAGGTTCATTGATAAGACCCTTTTGGTACATGCCGATAAATGCAAATCTATTCTTTTATCTTCACCCTCGCCTGATTTTCTTCATCACAATAGATATGCAAGTAAAATACATATCCAAAAAAGCTTCAACTACAACGTGGAAAGAATCATGGAGCCGTTTCAACAGTGACCTACAGAATCAAAAAATTGAAATAGTTGGCAGTCATTTATTTGTTCACTTTCCCCTCAAAATTTGTCAATATCCTTATTTTGATGAAAACTTAGTGACAGAAGAAGGTAGTTTGTTTAAATGTCCACCCGTTTACAGAATCATTAGAGAATTAGAGCTATTAGTCAACTTTACGGCGTTGTATGCACATTTAGAACACACTTCAGAAAGGAGATTTCCGTTTGCACAAATATACTCCGAAAGATGGTATGCCGATGGATTCGATTACAATATAGACAAAATAACATATTTTCGATTAGATATTGATAAGGTGATTTTATATTGTGTGGGAAAATCTACTTTTGAATCTGTGTCACTCAAAATTTGGTTTAACGGTTACTTTGACACAGAAACTTGGATTTTAATTCCCACAACGTTGCTCTGCGCTTCCATAGTGTTAATTTTGAAACAAAAAAACAAAGTTTTGTTACATACACTAATCGATTTTTATTTTCGAATTTTTTCTTTACTTTTACGTCAAGATGCAATCGCTGTAAGCAATTTTATTTTACTTGCATTATCATTTACAGGTAAATATTTCGTTTCACTTGTTAATTTAAATTTTTATTATCCCTGAGAAGTTTAAGCAAAATCTAACTTATTTTCTTATCATCTATCATTGCTTTCCTTAACAGGGTTTCTACTATCGAGTATATACGAAACATTTATGACAAGTAAAGTGATCAGCCCGCCCGATGAAGTTCGTATAAATGATTTTCCTCAATTGGTTGAAATGGGTTATAAATTGATGTTCTTTTACGGGAGGGTTGAGACATGGAACATCTCTATGAAGTACTATGAAAGAATTTATTTCAAATATCACATCTCTCCTGAAACAATGAAGCATAATTTGGTCGGTTTTGTTCCAAGCGATGGAGTCGACTCAATTCAATATCTGGCTAATGGAGATGACAAGGGAAATAAATATTGCCATTTAGTAGACGCGTTAGAATTGGAAAAGGATCTTATAGCTCTGAATTTAGAACATCCAAATTCCATTTGCAGATCAATTAAAGAACTTGACTTGGAAAGAACAAAACGTATGTGGGTTCTTCTTGGGAGGATGAATTATTTATTTAAAAAATCGCTGCAAGCTTTTTCTGAGTTTGGAATGCTTGAGGCTTCAGAAGACTATTATCCGTCAAGATATAAGTTGAAAGAACAAAAGGAGTATGAAAATCTACTACCAAAGACGATCGACCTTCGAATGAAAGTTTATACCATTTTTATTATATGTGGCATATTTCTTGGAATTGGTGGTTTACTGTTCATTTTTGAGTACCTGATATATTTTATTATGGATAGAGTTACCCGCTTTGTAAGATGGCGAGAAATATATACCCATGTGCAAGCAAGCACGCGCAGTGCCGCCCTAAATCTAAGAAAAAGTGAAACATTTTCCCAAAAAAGGCCAAAAATTTGAAACTTTTTCCCGCTTATGTCTGATTTTCGACATGTTTGTTTTGTTTGCGCGCCCCATTGACAAAAATTTATGGATAGTGGGTAAGCTAAATAAACTATATTTATAAAGACTAATTATAAAGAGTATCCTTTTGGAAAGGAGTTTGTAAAGATTATTGATAAAAAATATATATCGTTAGAATAAATGTTTTCAATAAAATTCAAATATATATTATGAAATTCAAATTCATTCAAAAGAATTAAATGTACGTATGTCACTTCACGTTTAAGGTATATTTGTTATAACATAATAAATGAAGATATTTTTACAGCAATTTTAGTTTAATACACAACTTGACTTTTGGAGCACAGATAACTTTATTGATGAACAATACACACTACAACAGAGACTATTATACGTTGTTTTCATTCATAAATATACTTTTGAAACTACGAAGTAAAGGCACCTACTTTGAATTATAAAGTAATTAAGGTTAAAAATTTACGCTTGTCTAATTATTTCTACTATTTATAAAATATTAAATTACTTTCATTATTTCGTTTCATTTGAGCAGCTTGCTTCGTCATAAAAGGTAACTGTGTCATCCTTGGAAAATCCAAGATTAGTCACATGATCTTCAATGGTCTTCTTTTCTTCGGCTGTAAGACTTTTGGATATACTGAATGCCAACCATCCAGCTTGGCCATTTGGGAAACAAGTTATTCCGACTTGAATATTTTTGTTGTCAGTGTAACTCAAGTAAGTGTGGAGATACTCATCTGCCATCAAACAAAAAGTAAGTTTAACCGATTCACAATGCATTACCACAAATAAATCGATTTGAAAAACGGAATCTATAAACCTAAATTTAATTGGACATTTTTTGAAAAATTGGTCATTTAAGTATTAGTTGGATTATTTTTAAAATAAAGCTAGTTTAAAATTCATTATGCCTCCTTTAAATACTCTTTAAATACTCTTTCAATCCTTTAGCCACTTTAAAAAATGATTAATTACATTATAATTAGTTTGAAAACAAATTAGACATAATATAATCATTGAATCAATTAGCAAATTTACTAAAACCCAAAATAAATTAGCTTACGGTATGTACTGAGTCCATTGTTGGCTATGTCACAATTCAAAACGCCAGGAAATCCATGGATGCGTTGCAGTCCCATTTGGAAGTGAGATTGCCGAATCCAAAAAATTTGCCATCAGCTACAACCTTGCCATCTACTACTCCGTGCTCAAAACTGACTCTCATGCATGTATTTTCTAGACTTTTGTCATCTTCAGCCAAAAGTTCACCCTTTAGAGTTTCTGCAAAATGAAGTCGTGCTACGTCATTTCCAATTTCTATATGCCATCCGTCCTCTGGTTGACTTTTTTGATTCTGTTGGTAACAAAATTAAAATAAAATATGAAATTATTTAAATTTAATCATGATTTATTTTTTAATCCAGATTGATAGTAGTAGCAATTGTGTACGTACCCATTCGAAATCAACGTTAGTCGTCGGCGTGGGAGAGAAACAAAGATTTGCAAAATGTTTCTGAGATTCCTCACACGTTGTATTAGCATCTCCAAATTTTGAGAGTGTTAAAAATAGAAAAATGCACAAGTAAGCTTTGAAAAATGGACTCATTTTGTTTATTATAGGAGCTTATAAGATTTTTCTGTTCTGAAGTATAATGTTTTCATTTTGGAATAATTGCCGAGCTTATATACAGAAATAATTTCTGGTGCATCCCTTGTACAATGTCTAGAATGCAGATAGGTCAGCAGACACATTTTTTTCGTATGGTATGAATAAACATACATTGAAAACTAATTTTAGTGCATTCTTCCTTGTACAACTTCTGGATCCCTATTTTATATAATACACCAACCCTTTAATATATATTGCAGTACACAAATCCACTCTACAAATTGTATGCGTAGTTACTTTTGCATTCAGTGGGTCCTTACTACAAACCTTATAAATCAATCCGTCAAAATTCACTCAACTATCAAATTATGCAATGTTAAATATAAATTGGTTATTTGAACAAGATTGCTATCGTGTGAACTGCTTTAGTAGTACCATTAAATGTTTTTTCTTTTCCTGTTTCAAGCAGACATACGTTAAATACAATAAGGAAGGTAACTAAATTTATTTAATTAGTTACTTTTTATTCCAAAAAAGTTCAATTCAAAAAATCTTTCCCTAAAAAACCTTTGACTTTTTAAATATAATTTAGACTAAATCATCTCATTGCATTACAATTGCTTGTAGATTTAGCAACAAAAGCTCTCAAGGCAAACCATAGCGCATCCTGCTACGTTGCTCATCAGATAAGCCACTAGGCGTGACGAGTGCTAATATCTACATTTAAATCACGTATTAAGTATTTGTATATTTATGCACATACTTATCACTCCAACCAAATTACTCCACAACAAATAATGTATTGCGATATGTTTTCTTCTATGTAGATCTTCCCTGATAACAGATAAAACAATACGTAGAGTACGTAGAGTAAAACAATACGCACAGATTAGTCGCTATACTATACAACACGATGTAGTTTTATGTTTAGCAAATTTTATTTGTTATTAGTAATAATGCATTTTCCTTTCGTTCGGAGGATTATATATTATATTACATTATTTATTGCATGCACTATTAACAAAATACATTACTAGTATAGCTAATTTTATGATATATAGCCAATTCAAGTTGTCTTATTTGCCATGATTTACTAGCTATGTAGACAACTTACATCTTTATGTACCTTAATATTTTATCGATTTGGTTGCGGTACAATATACTAATTAAAATGCATTATACTAATACTGCATGCGTTGTTTCGTTAAAACATTATAAATAGGGTAATAATAAATTAGAAATTTACCATTATGTGACTAGTGCACAGTTGCTTTTATTTCTTCCTGAAAACTTGTTTACGATAAAATTGTTTTAATGGAATCCATTAAATATTTTCTGGCTAATTTCAGCATATTTAGATGAAGTTAAAATCGAGTGTGTATTTTATGTTATGATATTATGCTACGACATAAAAATCAGTCACAGGCAGTCCAATTTTGATAAAATTCAGGATTACATCTATTGAATAGGCAACTAGCCATATCAACTTTAGAAAACCAAACTGATTAGTGCTCAACCGAGCCCGAGAATGAGTAGGTCCCAGAAAAGTGTCATAGAGATGCATGTCAGTAATTATGTAGATAGGACCTAATCCTCATTTTTTTGATTTCCATCAAATGAATACTATTATGACAGTTTTTGAAATTATAGCTTGGTATGTAAAAATGCAAACCCAATATTAAAACAAGCACATGCAACAAAAATGCCGATAAAAATAATTTTTCATTGACAAATTAAATTTTGTTCTTAGAAATATAGGTAATAATATGTGACCCATCCAATATGACTTTAATGGAAAATAGTACTAAAACAAAAACAATTGTCTTTGCATCATGTCTACTATTAATACCAGGGCAACAAAATGGAACTACTCTAACTACTAATAATTATAAAGATGTGTCAATTAATATTATATATATTTTAATATCACAGAATTTTATTAATTAGTTTTAGTACATTGTTCAGCTATCCATTAGTTTGTACCGTAAAATAATCCAAAAAGTTTTTTCTCTATTATTTGAAATCTATTAAAAAATTTAGCGATTACTTATTGATCGTTTCGTCTCATTTGAGCAGTTTTTCTCATTATATAAGACAACAGTGTCATCATTAGAAAATCCTACTTTAGTAACATGGTCAAACACACTCTTCTTTTCTTCTTCGGTCAGACTTTTGGAAATACTCAATGCCAGCCATCCAGCTTGACCATTTGGAAAACAAGCAATTACGACTTGAACATTCTTATTGTCGGAATAAGTCACGTACGTATGAAGATACTCATCTGCCAATCAAACAACAATTATCAAAGTAAAATTTTGATTTCTATAGGTATTCGAGCTTTTCAATAAATTGGAATACTATTTAATGAATAGTTCATTTGTGTTAATTTTGAGGCTGGGCATTTAAACGATTACATTTCTAATAATTATATTTTTATATGCAAATTAAGGTTTAAAAAATTAGAAAATTTTAAAATAAATTGACCATTTTTAAAACTCTGCATTTTATAACCAATTAGAGATTTTCCTACGAAATTGGATTGACGAGTGTTAAAATAAAACAACTCGAGACTAAAACTCACGATATTTGCTGAGACCTGTGCTTTCAATATCACAATTCAAAACGCCAGGGAAATCGATGGAAATGTTACAGTCCCATTTGGAGGTGAGATTTCGAAATCCAAATAATTTACCATCAGTGACAAACTTTCCGTTTACTTGTGCATGTTCAAATTTAGCTGTCATACAAGAATTTTCTATACTTGTGTCATCTACAGACAGCAATTCTCCTCTTAAAGCTTCTGCAAAATGACGTCTCACAACATCATTTCCAAGTTCCAAATGCCATCCGTCTTCGGGTTGACTATTTTGTGACTGTTGACAGTATAAGTGTACAAATGATTTTATTAGTTCACAAAACAACTAATTTTTGTACAGTTTGCGTACCCATTCAACATCGAGGTCTAACAACGGCGTTGGAGAGAAGCACAGGTTTGCAAAGTGTTTCTGAGATTCCTCACATGTCGTGTTGGCATCTCCGAATTTTGAGAGTGTTAAAAACAGAAAAACACAAAACTTCAATTTAATAAATTGACCCATTTAATCAAACACCGCAGGGAAGATTTTTCTGTTCTAGAGGAATATTCTATCTGGCTTTTATTCTTAAATAATTGAAGTCTTTATACAAAGGAATGGTTTTGCTACGACTTCGTACCGCTTTAGAAATGGTATTAGTATGGTTGTTTTCTTTTGATGTATAGTTTATAATATCTACTTACCTTTGCTATGAAATGTGTCTTTTAGTTTTACTAATTTATCAGTAAAGTCACTCAAGCTTCAAATCTTACATTTAGGTATGTACAGACAATTAAATCTGCGTTATCGATGTTCTCGCTGCATTTATGTCAATTAATTTATTTCCAGTACAAGTAAATTTTATTCAATTTCATCCAGATACGAAAAATACAATAAGGAAGATAATAAAACATGTAATTAATCAAGCTGTCGTTATAAAAAGTCTTTGGTTTGGTTTAAGTAATCTTTAGGCTAAATCATCTATGTGCATTAAGACGATTACTATATAATATGTATCTATATATAGATTTAGCAACAAATGCTCTCAAGGCAAACCATCCTGCATCCTTCAACTTTTTTTATTCATCAGATAATTCATAAGGCGTGACAACTACTGTTCTCAACATTTGTAATACGTGAAGGATTGGTGTATCTATATAGGTAATAATGTTACAGTATGTACCACTCAGTGTGTTTTGAAATGCACTGGTTATTCAAGAATGCATGAAAACTAATGATTTTCAAATGCATTTCAATTTTTTTTATTTCTCACAATAATTAAAATAAATCAACACCTGTTCGAAATCAATATAATATGTAGACCTTTATAAAAGCATTTATGAATTACGAATTTGATTATATTGGAATATCATTCTAATATCAAATTTAAAGGACTTTTAAATGTTTTAAAAACAAACGTAACATTTTATTATCCGTAGTTAGAAATGAGGTGAGGACTGAGGTGAGGAATATTTTTGTCCCAAATGGGTATGTACATGCTTTATGAATATACCAATACGTCGATGTAAATTAAATGCATTTCAAGCTTACATACAATAATATGAACTGACATTTCGTGTGTGTTAAAACAAACCGCGTCCAATATGATTGCATTGTTCTTTTGTTTATTGAATACAGCATTGGTTTTCTATATTGTACGACTGCTAGTTTTATTTACTATTTAATGCATAGTATGATGTAGCTAATTTGTTGTCAGTAAATAAGCTCTTGAACTTGACCTGTTTAATTTTATTGTAAGTAACTTTAGTACTGACTGTCAATGCTTATTGCCTTACATAAAAGAGTTCTTATCTCTCTGTAGTGCTAAATATTATCACGCCTGCTAATGATTGAGTAATTGGGCTCATAACAATAATAAATATTAGATTGGCATAGCATTATCTCGTAGTAAGCAAACCTGCAGAAATTTTCACTCCCTTATCACCATTTATTTATATGAAGTAACGTAGTAATGTAAACTGGTATTAAATAAAGCATGATTCTCAGTAATAACCTGAATAATATACTCTGATTACCAATGTGTATATTCAGGCACCAGAGTCTAGTACGAAAAACAATAACAATTAATTATATCATAGTGATCCTAAGGTTTCAAATTTATTCTGAACTAAAAGTTGTTGGTTTTGTATATACTTTCCATTCAATCATAAAGGTTTATCTTATACTTTTTAATTAACTCGATTTTAATAGCGTATCCAAATTTGATGGGGCTAAATTAGAGAAATGGGAAGATTAAGAAGAGGGCTTTACATTTGTGAAGTAGCCACGCAAACGTAAAATCAAAATTTCATATTTGGTAAATATTGTTAGCTTTTTTATTTTCTAAGACCTAATATTTATTTACTCTCATTCTGCACGACAATGTAAAACAACAATCAATTTATATTAATTTCTTGTATTAAGAAGTCAGACCATTTAGATTTTCTAATTACAATTCTTACTCTTTATCGTTACCGCGCCGTATTTAACGGCTAACTTAAAGAATGTAACAGCAAAGCATACAATTGTATGAGTACCTAAGTATATTTATATTTTTAACTTTAAAACTCACACACAATGGATCAAAAATACTAATTTTCAGTAAAATTAAGGTAGATTATCGAGTGTTAGGAAATGCGGCATAACTTACATTACCCTATCACAAATATACTTTGTAGTGTATGTCATGAGTTACACCCACATGATTTATTTACTTTCCTATCTGATGAAAAACGATTTCTTACGTGATTGCAGACTCTACGTCAAGCTTCTTTATAAACAGTGTGGCTTTTTAGTACCTTATTGTTATTTACATATCTATCTTCCTTATTCCACTCTATATGTATATTATAATCACGTTCCTATATAAGTGTCAATCAAATAGCAAAAACGTTTAATCCCAGTTGAAGCAAACTACGCAATATGTAGTAATGTTTACAAGCTACATGAACAAATCTTGATACTTTAATGCATCTTATCTGATTTGATGGAATAACAACAAACGCAAAATATGTACGTGAATCCATAATGATGTACCTTGTAACTAAGACGACTGTTTACTACTAAATACTATAATCGTTCAAGCAGGAGAAAATAATCATTTATCTCTATAATGATCTAAGTTCCATTAATTAGGATTCATCAAATTCGTGGTTCTCTATAAAAGGCTGCTAATCCTCAAAGGATGGAAACAGTATCTTAATTGAATACAAAATAAAGTGCATGCAACTCCTTTAAATAACAAAATGAATCAAGTTCTCAGTGTCAACTTTTGCATTTTCCTGTTCCTAACCCTTGCAAATTTTGGAGATGCCAATACATCATGTGAAGATTCACAGAAACATTTTGCTAACCTTTGCTTTTCTCCAATACCAACAATGGACGTCGATGTCGAATGGGTACATTTAAATAATAGCTATATGAACAATATTGTATAATTGTTATAATAAATTTTATTTGCTTTAGGTACAAAGAAGTCAACCTGAAGATGGATGGCATTTGGAAATTGGGAATGACGTGGCAAGACTTCATTTTGCAGAAGCTTTAAAAGGGGAACTATTGGATGCTGATGACAAAAGTCTAGAAAACACATGTTTAAGAACCAAAATAGAACATGGAAAAGTAAATGATAAAAGTGTGGCAGATGGTAAAATTTATGGATATGGAAATCTTACATCTAAATGGGATTGCAACATATCTATGGATTTCCCTGGTGTTTTGTATTGCGACGTCGAAAGTTCCGGAGCTAGCAAATATCGTGAGTTGTATTCCCGACTAGTATTTCATAAATTCTTAAAGCAAAGATCTATTTTTTATCTCAAAAATTGACAAATATAATTGAAAATACTCAATTTACTAAAGAATTTAATTTGAAAATTGATTAATTTGTGAATTTTGTCATTTGTGATTTTTTAAAACAAATGACAATACATTAAAAATTCTTTTAGTTTATTTTAAAAATTAATTTGAAAATTGTCTTTTTATTTCATTAGTTTAAAATAGTCTTTTTTAAAACTATTCCTTCATTTTTTAAAAATTGCAATTTCAGATAAAGTGTTATTATTATTTATTTCAAAGTTAAACTTCAAAATTGTGTCATTTATTCCAACAATCCCGTTTTAATTTTAAAAGGCCAATTTATTGAAAATATTTAAGAGTAGATACTAAAATTTCTGTTTAATTGCCAGATGAATACCATCACTCTTACGCGACTTACTCCGACAATAAGAATGTACAAGTCGCAGTCAATTGTTTTCCAAATGGTCAAGTTGGGTGGATAGCATTGAGTATTACCAAAAGTCTAACGGAAGAAGAAAAGAAGGCTGTGATGGACCATGTGATCAAATTGGGATTTTCAAAAGATGATACGGTTGTCTTGTATGATGAAGCAAATTGTTCCAATGAAACGAAATAATGAAAATTAAACAATTTTTGTTTAATTTCAGAATGAGGTAACTTACTGTTTTAGGGATGTACTTAATTAATTTCTACTCATAGATTCGACGGGGTTTAACTCTCGAATTAGAAAGAAGTATTATTTAGAAAATAAGTACCTAAGTAAACATAGGTATTATTAATACAAAAATACCTCTGATATACAACTATCTATTTCCAATTAACATTTTAATAATTTTTTCTGGACTTACATAAAGTTATTTTTTACTAAAACTTTTAATTATGTCTATAAATTTTAATGGTCGTGCCATTTATTGTCATTCTAAACCCCTATACATTGCGTTTTCAAAATCAAACAGCTTTCGGGTTTAAACACTCTAATTAAACATCTTCGACTCTCGGCTGCTAATCAGAGAGGAATATCTGTGATTGTTACAACTACTTTGTAATTAGTAAATGGTAACAGTTGCGGAGATGATACTACCACAGTCGATTAAAAATGGTCTAGAAAACCTATATTTGAAATGTTATCGAGACCGCAGACACTAATAAAAAGATACTGCAGTAAAATAAGATTTATCTTTATATACTAATTTATATGCAATAAGATAATTACTTGTAATAATAGTCAAACAATATTTGTGTTTAAATCTATAGGTAATAATAATAAATGTGTTTAAAAAATTGTGTACATTTGGTTGAATAATTGATCTTTTGTAAAAAATTTTAATTGTTGTGCACTATTTCATCGACTTTTCTTACTGATAACAATCAAACGTCTCTCAGCATCACTAGTCACTTTAGTATAGTGTTCAGTACTTTCACGTCTAGCCCCAGTTTGTTAAAAATAATAATGATTTCAAATTCTAACTTTAAATATAAAGTCAGATGCATAATTTTGTTTTCTAACCGTAAGGCGGCTGGATGTATGGCATTCATTTTATTATTAACTTCACTGTAGGTTACTTTTTTACTTCACGATTCGTATATAAGGTTATTGTATAGTAAAACATAGTTATAGGTTAAAAATTTAGTTGAAATTCCGGAACACGTCATCGGTATACATGTTTATCATCTCAAAAAATCTGTTACTTGGGAGATAATATAAAATGTATATTCCACTGGTAATGGTAACCAGTAATAGACAATATGACAATAACTTATGTATCGAATGCTGAAATATTTTAAATTGCATGTGCATTTTAATAAAATTATTGAATGCTGCTTTTTTAGCACTTTTTCAGCTCGTCATGTCTAAAATTATCTCTTAGAATTTGTCTGAAACACTTCATGTATGCTTATATAATCAAATTTACGATTTATAATGCTGAACATATAAAATTGATTATATACTGAAGTAATTGGCACCGTCATGCCGTTTTCACCTTTTTGAGCAGTAGATTCGTCATTAGAGCAACACTGGAGCCCAGATATGTTATTTCACAGAATCTAAATAGCAATCTGTCATTTGTTTGCATATTATTGAAAGTGTATAGAGGGTATTTGTATCTGTAGTATAGAGGGTATTTGTATCTGTAGTTGTAGGCTGTACATATTGAATTGAATGTACGGAGGTTGAGAGTATAGCTGTTGCGTCTGCGTGCTGTCAGTCCATTTTTCCCTGTCCTTCCTCGTTGAGTTTGTCTTATAACGACGAGATCTGCAATCTTGTCGCCATTAGACATGGAGAGTTTGAGTGCCTCACAACTCATCCTCCTGTCTCTTCACTCCTGTCCCTGCCATGCCGCAATTCCGCTCTGAGAAGTCTGGCCGCTCACTTGTCGTGCTCTACTGACCCGTACTCCTGAAGAGGAATTGACTGACGACGACTGCAATGACGACGCCGTAGCTACTCTCTCGCCCTTCTTTGATCTGACCTTCTGTCGACGTTATTTTTGGTTTTGGTAGCGTAAGTACAATGTATAATTAATTCATATGATTTGGTCCATATTATTATTATTACTTTGATTTGGGGGGGGCTCACATTTATGTACCTAAACGTAATATTGCTGTTATAATATGATGTGATTGATTGTGTGGGCTCAATTAAATGTGTCTATTGAACTTAACCTAATATCTTGTATTATGTATAAATAGTAGATAGTTATCTGACATCTCTATCGGAGAATTACGGAGACTCAGGTGCATCTACTCAGGGCATCTAATTTGGGGCATAAACGATCGCATCCCGGCTATTTACTATCTTACATTATAAATGCTTTCAACATTAACGTAACAGATTGTTTTTAATATTTTAAATATAATTTCTAATGTTATTTATGCGTGCAAATACAAATGTACAATGTAAAAGTGTGCTTATCAATATGTTATATGATATTTGTTAAGTATGATGATAGAGACATTTATCAATCATTACTCAATGTATACAACAGTGGTATAAGCAGCGGTAGATGGATGATGCACTGTGAACATAAATATATATGATAAAATTACCTTAGTCAAATATTGATTTTATTTTGCATACTATGGCAAGGTATTCCAACCTATGATACGAATGAGGGTACTAACAGTCCTCATTAACGATATACAGTGATTTAGTACGAAATAATTATTTTAATAGTATAAAAAAGGATTGCAATGCCCGCCCAAGTCACAATTTGAAGCAAATCAAATCTATCTAATTTTTTATATTATATTAATTTTCTTTTTATATTTTATTCACTATAAAAGATATGTTTTGCACAATTATTTCCCAATTACTTCCTTATAATATAATGCTTGCCAAAATGATTGACATGAATAATGATGGAAATGACTTTTGCAGAATTGAATGATTGAATCGTATAAGAATGAAATATTAAGTCGTGATAAGGCACGTATATAAAGAAATTTTGTCAAGGGGGATCGCAACCAAAAATAATGGCAAGAAATTTTTTTTGCAATTTTTGGCCTATTTTGGGAAAAATCTTCTCATTTTCTTTGATTTAGGGAGGCGCGCTGCGTCCCCCCGCCCCCTACTGAATACGTGCTTGGTTGTGATATATTAAGCTTGCTGAATTGCTGTGGAGGTTTTATCTTCGGTAGATAAGCCAACCACCAACGGCCAGCGGCTTATGTAAATGAATGATAAAAGTTTTTGCACTTTCCACTATGCCAAAGTTTCCGTTGCAATAAAAGCTAACGGATAAAAAGTGAGGAATCTCCTTTTCAACCAGTTTTGATAGCCGATTTTAAATTCACTATAAAATTTTTAATGTGAATAATTAATTGTTGTAAATAAATATTTTGCTACTATTATCCTGCCTTGATTTCTACATTAAAAAACTTTCAAATTTGGTTAAAGTTCATCGGTATTCATCGCATTAAAATAATCTTGAGATGTCTGACAACGTGAGTCGTAAAGCCGAAGATTATAAAAAAGAAATACAATCACACAAATGGAGTGATGAAGATTACAAAGACGCCATCACAACTTCACTTCCGTTTTTAGTTGAAAATACTACAGAAGCTTGTCTGTCGAATTTGTGTCTTTGTATGCTAGCTACACGTAATTTAACAACGGATGATATCGACGTTATTGTAAGTCACCTTAATCATTGACAAAACAAATTTATTTGAAAATATATTTAAGACTTGTAACCTTTATTTTGAAGATGTCTGGATCGACTCCGTCTCAACAACGCACAAAATTCTACATTACTTTGTCAAAAAAACGTATTAATGATGTTTTACCAATCTTATTGTCTGCAATGGAAGAACAGACAGCTGAAAACTTGGCAGAGCAAATCCTGAGCAAATTGCGAAGCCCAGGTAATATTTAGACATTATATCGTTCTTTAAGGAACGAAAAAGCTAAAATCCATTTTTTGTTTGGTGCACGATGCAGGAGCCATGTATGCCTATGACTCTGCAGCTTATCACATTTCCTTATCTTATGCGATCTGCATGTCGCCATCCTCATCTCCCTACCTATCTAATCCTAATACCTATATACACCTTTACCTATATCTTACCTGTGTACTTACCTATTTCCACCCACACAACTCACAACACAAACTCACTTATAATTACATACATTCGTCAATCGGATTCATTCCGAATCTGACCAGGAGACAAAGTCCTGGTCAAATAAACATTCGCTACTAATCACTCTGTGTATTCACTTATCTCATTTACGCACACAATCATAGCACAACCTCACATAGTGCATAACCCGGGTATTAGTCTGGCACAGGAGTGCCAGACTACATTCAACACTCCGGGACTAGCCCACTTTACCATGCCCGAAACCGGTAAGCTTGCTGAAGCTGCTTATGCAAGTCGGGAATGGAGAGGAATCTGGACTCTACACCTACGAGTGCCCAATTTCCCCTTACAACGGATAAGCCTGTATCCATTTTTTGTTTGGTGGCGGAAAAAGCCTATATCCATACACTTCTGCACCAAACAAAAAAATGGATTTTGGCTTTTCCGTTCCTTAAAGGATGATATATATGTCGTAGACTGGGAGGGAAAGGTGACTGGGAGGGATATAATGTCCCTCTCCGTCTAGACTGGGTGGGATAGCTCTGTACCGCTAGCGGTACCGAACCATGAGGTTTCCGACTGGGAGGGATAGGTTGTAAAGGATTGATATGAATGATTCTACGTGTATAAGTGCCACAGCTATCGCAGATTTTAGATTACTCTTACATGTTTTATTCACTGTAATCATTATTTTCTATAATATTCATAAATGTTAAGTATATTGCACTCTTTGTATGTCATAATTAAATCATAATTTATTATTATCGTAGATTTTAGGTTACTCTTACATTTTTTATTTATTGTAATCCTTATTTTCAATAATATTCATAAATATTAGTTATAATATTGCATTTTTTGTATCACTCATAATTAAATCATAATTTAATTAAGTCAAGATTGGAATTCAAATGGTTAAGTATGTTACACCACTATGCTACGTTTGTTGGCAGTAAAGTAAGTCTAAGAGCGTGTGGAAGTATCACTTTCAGCAAGGTTTACATTTACTATGAAGAGCTATAAGCTGAATTACATAGAGGTTGCTGTTTTGTGGGAAGTTAGGGAAGTGAGTTTCATTTAAATTTACTTTTTTTAATAAGACAAAATGGAATTTCCGCAATAGCAGCGTAATCTACTTAATCATTTGACTGTCAATCTTGACTTAATAATTTATGATTTAATTATCACTGATACAAAAAGGGCAATATACTGAATATTTATAAATATTATAGAAAATAATGACTACAATGAATAAAAAATATAAGACTAACCTAAAATCTGCGATAGTTGTGGCACTTATACACATAGGATCATTCATATCAATCCTTTACAACCTATCCCTCCCAGTCGGAAACCTCATGGTTCGGTACCGCTAGCGGTACAGAGCTATCCCACCCAGTCTAGACGGAGAGGGTTATTATATCCCTCCCAGTCACCTTTCCCTCCCAGTCTACGACATATACATACATATACACATACATTGCATAGGGACTCATTATGAAACGAAGGGACATAGTCGGCAATTACCTTTCAATTATTTTTCAGGGACTTTTAAACTTTTTCAGGGACCCGTTAAATATATCCCCATATTTAAATGCACATTATTTTCACCGTTAAATCCCCGCAAAATCAAATATAGCAGAAAGCCAACTAAATTAAAAATTAATAATTGGGGTAATGATAGATTTGTTGAATATTTTGTGTTTTATACAAACAATGGGTACACAAGTAAAAAATATTTTTCGTAGCTATAATGAAGATATAAACAAAGGCTTAGTACACCCTTATGGCTCCTCACACGTGACTATTACGCTAATTATTATAGATTACTGTACTAGCTTTGTTGAGAAGAAAAATTGAAAACTAATTATTTTAACGAATGATTTAACATATAAATATCGCATAATAATATATCCTACATGCAGCAGTTTTATGGTTATTAATTATTACTCAATGCAATTCCAAGTCTAAAATATGTATTGTACATAAAGTCTTCATTTATCACCAAGCATTGTGTAGCACCTAAAACCTAACCTAGGATTCTAACAAGTTAATATTTTGCTACAATTTGATGTTACTGTATTGAGGTATACATATTATTACAGTATTGCATGAGCAGGCCAAACGCAAACCAAATTTGTTGTATTACTACGTATCTGTAAAAAGTTACTCATCAGAACATCATTTTTTCCTAAAAAATGTCGTGCCTAAAAGCAAAAGACATTACAATCGACTGTTTGCCAGAGATAGAAAGAAATGAACATTTTTTATAAAAAAGGTAGAAGTAAGTTATTTTAAGCAGTCGCTTTTTACATTTTTTGATGTAGCAGCGTGCCCCATTTACTTCCATTTTACATGTAATCTAAACCAAAAAAGTAAATAGGACTGCCTTTAAAAAACTATTACATTTTTGTAAAAAAGGAGTACCTGTTTTCACTTTTTTGTAAAAAATGGTCCTTCGAAATGAAAATATTAACTTTTACCTGATTAAAACATTATTCTTTGTGTATTTTGATGATGAAAAAATGTTCTGAAAGCTGTCTATTTAAAAAATTTGATTGCTTACTTATATAGATAGCATTATCATTAAAAGCTGGACTTACACAACAAATGAAGTTCTGGGTAGCGGGTCTTTCGGAGTTGTCATTTCCGCAACAAATACGATTGATCAGCTCATTTATGCCATAAAAATCATTCCTGATCGAAAAGATCTTTTTGAGAATACTAAAGGTGTCTTACGAGAGTTGAGAAATCAAGCAAAACTTGATCATCCGAATGTCGTCAAATATAAGTCATCCGACAAATTTTCACTATCTACAAATGAGATTAAAGAAATATTACAATGGGATCACACTGCAACCAAAATTTCAAACTACACACGGGAATTTTTCCGCGCCGGTTTTGATTCAGCTAACAATGGACTTGTCACTGGGTTTATCATAAAAATGGAGCTTTGTGGCGAAACGCTGAGGGATTGGCTTAATAAACATTTTAAAGAAAACAATCAACCTAAATTGTCGACGTGTGAGTTAATTGCACAAGCAATAGCTGACGGTTTATGTTATATACATTCAAAGGGGATAATTCATAGAGACCTGAGACCCGATAACATTTACTTCTCAAATTCAAACTTTGTTCATCCAGTCAAAATTGGTGATTTCGGTCTTTCCATCACAAGCAAACTCTACGAGGTGCAAACGATGTCAATAGCAGTTGGGAATCCGCATTATAGGGCACATGAAATGGAGGAGGAACATGAAGATGGGAAAGCAAAATATGGTCAGCACGTGGATTGGTTTTCATTTGGACTGATTTTGTCAGAAATCTTTGATCCTACAAGGGAAAGCAATTTGAAAAAAAAATTTGGGGGAATTAAATATGCACAAAATACAGGCAGTATTATTCAAAAGATATCTTGGCTGAATTCACTGATACTGCGACTGACGCAGGAAGAACCAAACAAACGCATTGAATTGGAAGACATTGAAGAAGAAATGCCGATTAAATTAACTTTTATTTCACATGTAAGTTTGATAAGTTTGATAAGTTTGATTTCATTGTTTACTTTTGCATTGCGGTTTCCAAAGGACTCTAAATATTAATTTTTTGATAACATTATACAAAATAATTATTCAAAGTATGTTTAGAGGATTATTGATGGAATTCAATGACATACATCGTCCATTTTTCGTTTTGTATACGAAATAGCCTAAATCCATTTTTGGTTTGGTGTACGGAATAGCCGTACAACAAATAAAAATGGACTTAGGCTATTACGTAAACCAAACAAAAAATGGACTTAGGCTATTTTGTATAGAAAACGAAAATTGGATTTAGGCTAAATGATTCTTTAACGACATTATCATTTTGGCCACCATGCATACAATACCATGTTTTTCTAAATCAATAATTTTTATTTGCAGGAACGTCAACAAGGACTTAATGCTCAGCGTGATAGAACCAATTCCATTTGTCTAATGGCATTTTATGTGTACCAAGAATACATCGACAAATGTTCAAATAAAGTTTTTAATGATGAAGATGTAACGATAGTACACGAAGAGGCTCTGCAGAAGTCTGCCCATCATTTACAACAACAAATGGAAAATCAATCCATACCAAAAGAAGCTAAAGTAGAGGCACAGAAACAATTTGATGAAATGGTCCAAGGCCGCTACCAAAAATTTCGAAAAGAGGAGGCAGCAAAATTGAGGAATATGAAAGAAACTGTAAAAAAGCATACAATTTCCAAAAACACGTATGTACATACAATAATAATTATATTATTATTTTAATTGTAAATTAGATAAACATATTTATTAACGTTTATTCAGCGTTCGTATGTATAAAAATTGTGAGAGTGGTAAAAACGAGGAATTTAGCATGTATGCATAGACAGGATTAGACTTATCGGCTGACTAGCCAAATTTCAAAATTAAATTACAGAGCTCTGCATTTGGAACAATTAAATCTTTCTTCTTCTCCAAGACGAAATGAAGAAAAAATTGTGGAATTATTTTCCGACTTTACCCTCTACAGAGAATGGAATGTGAAAGATTTCAATGGGGACCATTATTGTGGAGTCATGTAAGATACATTTCTTGTAGTTTTCTAATCATATTTTGTTTCAATTAGTGAAGCAGAAAAGACTTCATATTTTGAATATATTTAGATTTCGAATCGATGGGAATGAGAGGGATACACCAATATACCTCAAAGGCATTGGATTTGTAGGACGACCCTCGAAACCGAAAGAAAATGTCACAATGGAAATAAAAGTAGAACAAGATGGACCCTCATTATGTGAGATGAAGACAGGATACACATCAAAAGCAAATGAAATGACCATGATTGATTTCAATAAATCAATTAGAGTTTTTCCTAACAAAGAATACAGAGTGTGTTTCTGTTTAAAATCTGTAAGTTTTAATAAGTAAATCTGTCTGTGTGCATTGAACGTCCAGTCGGGGGATTATTAATACGAATTTAAAAATGAAAAGAATTTTTACATAATGTGGATTTAAATTATTTTTTTCAGGGTGGCTTGGCTGCATGGCGAAATCCGAAGAAAGACATCGTCTTGTACAATGCAGGTGACATATCCGTCCGACAAATCAAATTGACAATTACCGAAGAGTTCTCGTATAATTATGTGTACTATTTAAAGTTTTCTCTCTCGGAATAAGAATAAAAAGTTAAGAAATGATAGAGAAACCTGCCTTTGCATGTATTATTTAGCGTTGGAGATTGGAAATTATTTTGCAAATTATAGATTCAAAACAATAGGTTTAAATATTTGGACTGTTTTTATTCATCCCACAATATAAATCATGGTGTAAAAAAATACACAAACATTGAAGTGAGTCTTATATTTATTTTAGTATTAGTAATACGGCAAATAAGGGCTATTAATGCCCACATTGGTTGAATCCAACTCTTCAATGGTGAAAACTTATCAATTTGCAACAACAATCATCAGCTGCCAAGCTATTTCATACTTTGGCACCGAATTTTATTCAAAATCTAAACACGAAATTTAAACGAAACAATTTTTACCATTTTTTAACATTTACCACTACTTTTTAGGTAGTGGTATTTAACGTTAAATACCATTAAAAACCACTTACCACTGGTAAGTGCTAAATGGTATTTTGTACACTGCTTCTACCAGCTCCAGAATAACTACCCTATACACCTGAAGCGCTCTAGAGATTCGGACTCCAGACCTCACTGAGCTCAGCCTGAGAAGCGGCTGTTGAGACCACAAGACAGACCTGTACGCCTAAGATGATAATAAGTATAAGTATATTTATGTTATTATACAGTATAATTAAGTTCTATCTCACTCTAGAAGACTCTCCTTCAAGAATGGAGAGTTTATATATATAATTACTCTTTTTTACGCATCTCTGAAAAAGACTGATATTTAAACGAACGTTCTCTAAAGCTATCTGATCTTTCTATGGCATATATTATATAGTTTACAGAAATATTCTTAGTTTTTATAGTAATTTTCATACTCAAAGTAGTTGAGAAAATAATCAGAGCAGATTTTACTGACAATAGAGGTTTCTCATAATCGGTGACCTGACTTGCCAATAAGTAAAATGAACGGACGAGAAATTATCAACACTATCAACTCATAATAACACCAAATCCAATCATTTTTATCAAAAAGTGAAATCTTTTCTAAAGTTGCAGTTTAAAGTCCTTTTACCACCAGCGTAACATTTGGTTTAATTTCGAAATATTGTAATTATTTATGCGCCTGCGTAGTTACACGAAGTTAATCTTTTACATTTAAAGATTATCACGGAAATTTTTCATTGCGCAAATCCACTTTATGATTATCCTTTGGGTATGATAGTGATCAGGGCATGAAAAAGGTTGCCTCTTTGTACCTTTTCGACTTTTTGCTATGATATTCGCTACATGTGAAGCTGATTTATGAATAAATTTGAGGTTGTTACAAACCTCGTTTTCACACGACAATAATATTGGCAGTTTCTATGACTTTTATACCGTATAACAGAAATTGCAATTTATTTCATTTATTTTAAAATAACCAAAAAGGCAAAAAGCTACCTTTTTTGTCTTAGCAAATAGCACAATATACAATTCAGCAGCAAAGACAAACTTTTTTAAGAATGCTCTTATTGCAATCTGAAAGTTATCAACCTCAATGGCATAATGAAGAACATTTCTTCTCGCTTTATCTTTTTGAACAAGCAGATTTTTAACAAAATCTATTAATATTTTTTTTGCAAGGGCAATAAAAAATGTCCACGTAAGTTAGAAGTTAAAAGTCCAGAAAAATTATATATGTAAGCACATTATTGGCATTGCCAACATGCGTAAAGAGCTCACAATTCCTCCCTCTGCTAAGAAAGTACCCATTGCAGGGAAACGAAAACGAGGACGACCTGCAGGTGTAACTAAAGCTCTAGTGAAACCATGAATCTTGACTGATATGATCTTTTCCATTATTTACTATCTATTATCATTACATAATATTGACAAATAATCATGCTGGATTTTCTATTTGAATTTACTTTTGACTGAATATTAGAAATAAATAACATTTTTGCGTTACTGCCAATAATATTATTTCTACTGCCTATCGCATTTGTTTCTTACTGCCCCGAAGAATTAAAAAAACTGCCGATAGAAAACTGCCTAAAAGAATTATTTTTACTGCCCAAAGAATTACTTTGAAAGCCCCATAAAAATTTATCCGTATTTATACTGTCAATTTAATGTGTTTTTATATGTATCAATATAAATTACTCCAACCATGATTAATAAGCAAGTCATGGTGATGCTGCACGGGAATGTAAAGTATGGTATGCAATTTTGTAGTATAATTCATGCCATCATATAGCAAAAGTGATAATGACGAAGACGAATACACGAGGCGGAAGAGACATTGAGAATGTCGAATGTATCAAGGAGAAACCTAAACCTTAGAGCTAGGTTTGTAATTTTATCCGCTGAAATATTGAAATAAATTTGAATTAAATCACCCAAAGATTATCGATGCATAAGACATCATATTTATATTTATGATTTATTTTTTTGTTTGATGTATAAAATAATAAAATTTGAACACATTTTGTCTGTTTCAACAAAGTTCAGGCTGCAGGCACATTTCAGATTTCTCGTTGGCCTAAAATTAATTTGAAAGGCATGGGGAATCTAAATATGCTGACGTGTGATTTCTTTGTAAGTTCAATTTGTGACGGCTTAGGAACTTGAGGGTCCCATTGAAAAGAAAAATTTTGCACAAGAGAAGTTAGAAATAGAAAAATTTCATTTTTTGTAAATGTTTGCCCAAGACACGTTCTTAATCCTATGGAAAATGGAATAAGTGGCGGACGTTTAGATGTTGAAAATTCTAAAAATCGTTCAGGTCGAAAGCATTCAGGATCACCCCACAAAATTTCATCATGATGTATTCCGTACAGATTGGCTATGACTATTGTATCTTTGGGAATGAAATGCCCATGAAACTGTACATCTTGCGTAGTGAGTTTAAAATTTGAAAATGGAGAAGTGCTTGAAATTCTAAAGATTTCTTGCATTACGGCTTTCGTGTATGGCATACTGTATAATAATAACAGGAATATATAGTTAATGATCTTCATAACATGAAATAATTTCATCTTTACCAACTTACTTCGGCTGGTCGCTCAAACTTGGCATATTTGTTGCTCCTACTACATCGAGGATTTCTTGAAACAATTTTTCTTGTACATCAGGATATAAACTCAGGTACAGAAGACTCCAATTTAGAGTATTTGTTATAGCTTCGGCGGCCGTAACAAATAAATTAAGTACCATGCCCTGCATGTGATTAACTAATAATTATATAAAAGTTATAAATAAAAAATTGCAAGATGATTCCTAAACAGGTTGGTTAATTATACTCACCTCCGTTTTGTTTATGTAAAGGAGAACTAGAATCCCCTTCTGCTTTTTCAATCTCATTCAGGAAAGCGCCAATTAAATCTTCGCTTGCCATTCCATTTTTGAGGTTAATTATATGTTGATTGATTTGATTCTTTACTAAGTTCTGCACTGGTGGTAGCATCCTTTGAAGTGTGTCAAGACCAGTAAACTTTGGAAACAATTTTGTCATCCAGGGTAGGAACCAAATAGATTTCCCAATGGGTCTCCAAAGGGCACTAAATTTTGTTTTGATAGTACTAATATAAGGTTACGTATATTCTTAAGAAGGTAGTAAAGTTAATTTGTATATCAATGGAAAATGTTAGATTATTAATACCAGGGAACAAAAAATGACCTTTTTTGCCTTTTTTATAAAAAAGGTAAGAGTAATATTTTTTAAAAGCTGTCTTGTCTTTTTACATTTTTGATGTAGCAGCTTGTCCCAATTACTTCCACTTTACATATAAATAAAATAAAAAAGGTAAAAAGGACTACTATTTTTAGAAAGCAGTACTTTTTTTCCTTTTTTGTATAAAAAGGGGTACCTTTTTTGTTCTCTGATTAATACACGAATATAAACTAAACGTTTGGAAAGTATTGTAATTAATGTTTGATATATTATAATGTATAATATGAATTCTGAAACAAAACATTAAAACGATAATAATTGAATATATTATATCATTCAAAATTCATTTTCATATAATATCGCATTGACATTGACTTTTTATGTAGGAATAAGGCGCTTTAAAGATTTAAAAAGTACTTACTGGTTCAAATTAACTAATACTTTATGGAAATGGTCCCTTTGTATTTGAGGGATCTCTTGTCCTACTAAAATGTACCAAAAATGGTTCGTTGCTGTGATGTAAAACTTGTCTTTAAAGTCTACAGGTTGATATAATTCTTTACGAAGGGATAATATTAAATGGGAAATATCATCTTGAATAAATCCTTCCATTTTTTTCTTCCCGAATCCCAAATTATTTAAATGTTTAATCGTTAACCGTCGTATTGTGTCCCATGGGTCACCTTTGGAAGTCAGCGTACCTTAGAAAGTCAAATTTTACATTTATTATTTATAAAAAATTTAATTTAATTTGTAATTTATTTATTGTGCACTGAAATCTGAATTTTATATGAACTTTGACTTTGGACTAAGACAATACCATGTGATTCGCCACCGGCAAATAAATAAGCTGGTAGAAATTCTGGTCTTCCGTTAAATGCCTCATTGTTGAAGGCTTCTCTAATCATATCGTGGTCGTTTAGTATAACTGTCCTACTCAATAAAAAATGTTATTGCTTTAATTAGGTTAGGTTCCTCGAAAGCAGGTCCTCGTTTGCCCTGTGTATTTCATGGTGCCATTTTAATTTTTCCCTCAACCTTATTTTAGCCAAAATATTCGCCATAATGTTTTCCGTTTTTTTCAATTTTAGTACGATTAGTTAATTATTTAGATATTTTATACTTGAGATTGAAATGTAGAATGGAAACATGTTATTCTAGTAAAAGATTTAAATAGTATGTTATTAATCGTGGTAGAAATTTAAAAAACTAAAGACGATTATACTTTTTACATAACATCATTATTATAGACTTCATAATTTACTTAATTCAATTAAGTTAGTTAATTAATTAACTTTTTAATCGAATTTATCTATCTTGGTTTGGTTAGTTCCGAAAGTAAAAAATTTTGTTAAGCTAACAAGGTTTATTAAAAATGAAATTGATTTTCAAGGTTATATTCTTACCTAAAATCTCCAAGGCGAAGACCGACAATTTTGCCATACTTTTTCTTCCAATTCATCATGGCAATTAAAGGTGACTTACGGAAAAATAAAAGATTTCCCACAACAGGTAGTTGTACTGGGCCTGTATTGTTAGAAAATTATTGCAATAATAACAATTTGAATCTCATAAAATAACACATGTATAAATATAAAGTCAATGTTTACATTGATACCATAGTATAAGCACAAAGTGGGAAATGCGCAGTGGATAATTCCGTCGGTATATGTTTGTATTTATATCGTCCTATGGATAGAAATCTCTGTTTCCCATTGGGGAATACTTTCGCCATTATTATTTGCTTAATGACTTTTACCACTTATTATTCCTCGCAAATCCACTAACCTTTTTTGTCACAGGACCTGGTCCCTGTGACCGGTTGATATGTTATATTATATACTAGATAGAAACAAAAATAAAGCTCAAACCTGAAGGAAATCCCGTCGGACGGTAACGTTGAAAATTCAAGATCAATTCCTTTAAAATAAATACAACAGACACCAAAAGGAAAAAGCATGTAGTCAACATTTTGCTTGTTAAATGTAAACAAAAAAACTTACTCCAATGAAAATATAACAGAAATGTAGATTAGAAGATTCACTTTTCAGGGTTGTCTATTTATATAAGTTATAAGGGAGTTACATTAGCATCTATCTACGTACATTAAATTGATCAAAAGTTTTTTCCCCATGGAAAATCTTACCAATTATTTCGAAGTTCTTTTTGCAATGCAAAAAGTAGCCTAAGAGAACAAACATTTCCTAATTATATTCCATCAGGGAAAAAACTTAGTAAGTATTTGTTCGTCCCATTAACAGCAACCCAACTAAGCCATTACTTAAACATTATAATTGGGTAATACAATTACATACGAACACTAAAGTATACGTAATGCATTGAGAAAATTGAATAATTCTACGTCATAAGTAAGTAGGATTTTTTTCTGTGTTTAGGTATCGCATAAATTAACAAGGACCATATTCCCACTTTATTTTCACGTCACTCAATGAATCACTCTATACTTTAAATGTTATAATGCAGAAATAAATATAATCCCATCGCCACAATGGAGACACCATTATTTATTTTTAAAACATGTCCCGACTTGTAGTAGAGCTTTCATGCAATTCAAGAAGAGATTGAATGTCAAAGTCTTTTTGGTGTCTAAAGAGTCTAGCTATCCTTGAGTATCATAATACAGAATTGTATATCTTTTGATCGGAACTAGGAAAATTGTGTAGCTGCTTTCTTAGACATCCAGCGAGATGTATGTTAAAAAATACTTACAGTGTTCTGGTAAGATTGCGTGTGAGACTTAGATTTTATCAGGAAAGAATATCCCGTGATACTAGATGCATGTGCATCGTATCCGAGTTTATATAGTAATCTAATTACAACATAACAATTAGGTATAGAGTGAATGTAAGGTGAATGAGTAGCAAGAGAAATAGAAAGTGATCTGGGCAGGTTTTATAATTATATGAAGCATGCAATCCGAATTGATTTTAGATACCTATATTCATTGATATTTATTTATATATTTATTTAAATGAAGTGATTTGATTAATAGTATTAGTTAGTAATAATTTGAAGTGTACTTGGCAAAATGTTTTCATTTATTTTTTAAAGGCCGCTATGTAGTGACCCTCGTGCAATCCAAATATAGATTGAATGGCAAGGTTCAAACTCCCACTTTATTTTTTTGTACTCAAGGAGTCACGCTATGCTTTAAATCTTATAATGCAGAAATAACCATCTTTCCATTGGAACTATTTTTCAATGCGAATTATTTAATGCTGTGAAAAACATAATTCAAATAAAATTTACATTTATTATATTAATTCCTTTATTCCATAATATTTTCTCTTTATGTTTCATTAATACAAAGTTTATAAGTACAATTTACAAAATATCCTCAAATTTTAATTCAATCAAAATCAATAATCGTACACTTATGTAGATGTAGGTATGTTGTCTGATTTATTGTTGTTGGTCCCTTGGACGTAAGTAATTATCTAGTTGTGCCAGGACCATTACCTTGCCCAATGTTCCAGCGGGTTTGGGCTGTATTGCCGCTAAATCTTTTAGTAAACCCTTTTTCTCGGAATCGTTAATGCGACTTTGGGTTCAGTGAAGGCACTGGCCAGCGCAGGTAACAAAATAACAGGCTAGGGTGTAGAGACACTTTAGTACACCCAATAATATGTGTGTTAATGTTACAATGTATTCACTCGCGCGGTTTGATTCTACAGTGCTAAGACACACGCATTGTTCACACTGCAGAAGCAGTAACACTAAAGCTAAGCAAGCGTTTATGTAAAGAAATTGAGATGTACAAAGTAAATTCAAAGATAAAGACAGTGTAAATTATGAAACATGCAAATAACTTATACTATATGAACTTACCTTCCAAGCGCGCTTTTTTGGCCTGTTGTCCCGTTGATAATTCATTTTTCATTGTTAAGAAGATATAAGTAATAATTAAGAATAACTATAACTAAAATGGAAAATTTGCACTACTTCATTAAAGGAAAGAAGAATTGAGAGTTATTAGTTCTGAATAATATCATATACTGTAATAGGAGTAATAGCAACACACAACATATCAGATACTGGAAGTGTAAAGCAGGTTGCAATGTCCGTTTAGCGATGGAAAACTATGAAGTAATTTCTACACGCGAATCACAATCATGGATAACAAATAATAGAAATTGTGGAACTAGTGTTTCTAAATAAACTAAGAACTACTATATACGCTGATCAATCTCAACTCCTTGAAAGTGTATACAGCTAAACGAATTAATGAACTACCTAATTCTAATTTCGAATACATTTAATGGATAAAAATGTTACAGAAAGGAACTTGAACGAGTCTTCATTGACAATCGTCTTTTAATGCCCCAATATGCTACTCTGAGAAATACTTTAAAGTTGTACAGACGAAATGTTCTACCCAAGTTGCCGAAAACACGTTGCATTATAATGTTAACTGAACATTTGTCATTAACGAAAGATTGAAATAATTTTGTGCTATGGGTCGAACAAACAGAACATAGAATTTTCAATAATATTATTAATCAACATAATTCACTGTTACAAAGAATTTCTAAATTCTTCATAAAATTAAAATTGTGTATTTCCAATTATTTGGAAAGATCTTAGGAGCCAGTCTGCAACAGAAGCCAATCTGCAATTGCTTTGCAGATTGGCTTCTGTGTGAAAAAGTCTTCATGGATATCCCTTTTCAGACTATACCGAGACCCTTATTTTATCAAATATACACCTTACATGGGCTAATTAACAACAAAGCAATAATTTACTCAATTGAAATTCTTTTATTAGCTATCTGAATGGTAAATTAAACTTGTAAAATCTGAATTGTTAATCTGAATTGTCTCACAGATTTTTCCGTCATTATTTTACTTGCTGCCAATTAAGACTCAGCAAACCTTTGAATGAATGCTAAGTGCAGTAAAGATTATAGCTCTTCAAAGAGGTCTGGTATTTCAACTAACAACTTTTCAACTGGATTTCGAATTGGCAGTAATAAATTCAATTACTGCTGGTATACTAATAGTATTAATTCATTTCAATTTTTTAACAGCTTATTTCCACTATAAAGTATGAATTCTTAATATTTCAATTAAAAAAATTTAAATAAACCAGTACATGAGAATAGTAGCAGAAGATTTTACTTAAGTCTCCTATTCATATTATTACTATGTATCATTGACTGGGTAATGCACTAAAGCTGAAGGAACTTCAATGCTCAATATTATACCAGCATTAACTGGGGTGTACAAAAGTCTACACACCCTAGCCTGTTTTTTCCCTGCTGGTCCCTTCACCGTCGTTTCACTCGACCCAAAGCGGTGTTATCTATTTTGAGAAAGGATTATTGAAAAAGCTTAGCGGCAGATTGTACCACATCCGTTCCAGCAACTTAACACAGCATACGATTACCATAGTATCATAATATCATACTTTATTCTATTCTTCAATTAGCTTGGGATAACTAACTTGTATTTATTACCTTTAAGTCTAATTACTTTTATTTTTTTCCTATTTCTATTTTTAGCTGGGAATAACTCAATCGTATTTTCCTTCAGGCATATAACTATACTTAAAACCTGTATATTCGAAATGCATTAATGACTCTATTCATTCACCGAAAATTAGGTATTATTCTCTTAACTACTGTATTTCCATGGAATGGATACCTGCCTCAAAACCACAGAAACATGAAAAACATGTATCTTAAAATATGGTGAAAAAACATCTCTAGGCTCATTTTTAACAACACCTGGCCTGAAGTCAACTTAGAAAAGAATATTCAAACAAGTTGTTTGGCAGTCTGTATAGACCCTGATGTTTTCGTTATCACAATAAAAATGTGGATCATGCAGGAGAAAAAACTTTGGGTTATCAGCTTTGTTTACCAAGTTAAATTGGCGTCCAATATACTAGGTTGCAGTTTTAGGTATACCAAAACCTTTGCCCTGTTCTCCTATATGGATAGTATTGCTTATGCCCTAGTTATAAATTACCCATGCATTATTGTTTGTTAAAGCGTACCTGTCATAAATGTAGAACATTTATTGATTTATCATAAACAATATATCATAACGTCTCGTTTTCGTTGACAGGATTTGGGATTCACTTTAAAAGAAGGTTCTGTAGTAATAAATGATTAAGTAATTTCAGCACATTACTTGGTACTAAAAGTTACTGTGCTGGGAAAGCAATGAAATTAATATGCAAACCACGATAAAAAATTCTGAACAACTAAATCAATATTTTCCATTACTAATTTTCAAAGACTGCTTATTCCTGGACGAAATCAAGTCCTCGCATTATATTTGTAACCATACTCGAAATCCTGACAAACAGATACTATCTATGTATATTATATCAAACTAGGTTATGCTGTGCCCTGATTTAAAAAACGGAGTATAACTTCTAAATTTTGGCAGTGCCATTTGGATGCTCAAGTGTTCAAGATGTTCAAATCTCAAGCTGTACTAATATGGATATTTTTTACTTCGGGATTTTTAGCTTCTTCTGTCACAGGTAATTAAATCTCGGAAATTTACATCAAACATCAATTTAATTTAAATTTAAATTTTATGTTTACATAAATACGAATTAACAACAGGATTCTTTTAAAAAATTGTATTGTAACAGTAATTAGACTTGATTTTAAAAAAATGTACAGATAATTGCATATAGCAATGACTTACAGGAAAAATAGCAAGGAGAGTATAAAGTCATTTACATGTAAGTAAATGAACATAGAAAAGTCCCAAAATGTATATACCTGAGAAATTAACTTGTTAATGCATTTCAATATGATTTGAAGGTCGTGTGCCAAACAGAACTTCCCTAGTACCTCGTCCAAAAGACTTTGGAGGATCTGGTCCACATACATTTGACTATCTTCTCGGAGAGGAAGAAGATTTGGAAAGCTCTGCAGATATTCTTTTTGTGGATTACGATATTGATGAAGATATCATTCGTGATCTGCTCTCTAATGGAAAACGAGTCATTTGCTACGTTAATGTTGTAAGATCCTTATTAATCAATTCTTTCTTGTTTTTGTACAATAGCAACGCAAATACCATCCTTAATGTGTAAATTAAAACCATAATTTTAAAATATGTGGTTTTAAGGGGGCTTGGGAAGAGTGGCGAAGTGACGCGGATGCATTCCCTTCTTCCGTTTTGGGTAACGAGTATGAAGGATGGCCGGGTGAGCAGTGGCTGGATATTCGGAAGAGGGACATTCTTATGCCCATAATGAGAAATAGATTTAGGGCTGCAGCAAGAAAAGGATGTGAAGGAATAGACCCCGATAATATGAATGGCTACACTGTAGATACAGGGTTTCCGCTTACTTTTGATCACCAACTAGCCTACAATGAAGATATTTCTGATGAAATAAATGCTAGTGGAATGTTAGCTGGACTGAAAAATGACAACGATCAAGCATGGGAATTATCACCCTATACTGACTTTGCTGTTGTTGAGGTATAAACTTACAATTTTCTTTATTTTTTCTTTCTTTATAACTTTTCTAATAAATTTCTGCATTGCAAATAATTTTGCAAATTGTATTACAATTATATATAATATTATATATCAATACAACTTGGTACCTAAAAGTATTCATAGCATAATTCTTTGTAAAAGAGGAACCAATTATCGGTTACTGATATCTAAGATACAATTTGTATGTATAGTCTTGTGCCGCTTACGAGGAGTGCGAAAACTTTGAAGCGTTTATTGAAAGCGACAAGCCTGTTTTTGCAATTGAGTATACAGAGCTTTGGGATGAAGACGATTTTGAGAATGACGTTTGCCCCTTTGGTGACGATAGCGGCATTTCCTTCATTTTAAAGGACCTTGATCTACATAATGACTTCGTACTGCCATGTATTCCGTTTTTGGCTAACGGGCCTAAGAGGAACGTTCGCAAAAGTAAAAGGAAGTCATTTAATGGAATGAAAGAAAAGGCAAAATTAAGTGCCTTAAAAAAGCGATCTAAACTCAAGCGACGTACAACGCATATTCCATGAACTACTTTTATTCAAGTAAAACTTAATAAATCTTTTTAATTCTTGTACTACCTTGTGTTTAAAAATGTTATACTTAATAATAAAATAATTTAATGTGGAAATAATTAAAAATGTAATTTGATATTAAAAATAATATGTACATAATTTCATTCAGTAACAAATATCCTTTGAATAAGTATACCAGGATGGCTGGATACAATTTCCAATGAATAAACTAATCAGTAACATTTTTGAAGCCAACTAAAATTAAAAATTGTAATCGTACGGCAAAGATTAAAAGGAAAGCTACGAATGTGAAAAATATAGTTAAAGGCATTGGCGAAAAATTCAGTAGAAAATAGAGACGGCGACAAGTCTTGCCTCTTTATTATAGTTTCCAGCTCCTCAACTAAAAGTTTAGTCCAGACAAGGATTGGATGGTCACCCTCGAGTGTTTTAGCACGTTCGGCATAAACGTCCCTGGCCAAGTCCAAAGCTTTGTCGTATTTTCCCAAAGATTTGTAAGTTTCTGCAAGTCTGTATTTTGCATAGAGTACTAATGGTCCACTTGGATTGCATTGACTCTGTGCAGTTTTAAGAACTTAAAATAAACTCTGAAGCTTAAAATCATTTTCAGCCTCAGAGTATTTTTCTTGGCACCATTTGACGCAGGCAATGTTATGTTTTATTATCAGTATTTTCTCATTATCTTCTCCTGTTACTCCAGTTTTTCTTATTTTTGCCTGTGTTCTAATTAGAACGTCGTTCCATCGCTTTTCAGCGTCTTCATAAGTTTCCTGTCCATGTTTGACATCCATTTCGTTTTTTATAGCAGATGCACTTCTTTTTACACCTTTTGTACCATTTTCCTGTTTCAACGCGTCGCCATAATACTTGTGTGCAGCATCATACTCTTTTTTCAGAAAGTAGACAGTTCCAATTGCCCTTACTGTCTCGATACTATCTTTATCCTGCTTGCCAAACCTTTGTATCTGCCTTTCATACAATGTTGTTAAAAGTGCCATTGCACCCCAGTAACCACCTGTCTCTCTTTGCATAATACCTTGTAGGTATTGCATTTTTAAAGTTCTCCTATCAGACTTTCCTAACACGTCTAATAATATTTGGACAGACTTACGACTGAAATCAAATGCATCCCAATATCTTCGACAAGAACTATACTTTTGAACAATTATTGTTGGGAAGTCTGAAAATTTTTTGACGAAATATTGTTGGTCAAACTTTACTGCATGTTGCCATACTGATTCCAAATGAATTATTTGTTCTCGTTTAAATTCTCCAGTTTTAGAGTTTTGCTGCATCTTTGTCAACAACTCCTCGAGAAATGGTTTCATTCGTCCTTCGTCATCTACTTGTATTCTGCCTACTTCTTGAACTAGCCTATGTATGGATATAGTTCCTTTTTCCTTATCAAACTTAAACATAGAATGGTCATGTAAAAGTTGAAACACACAGCAACCATTCTCAACCATATCATCTATAAAGCGAGCGATGAAATCTATGTCTATATGTTCGCAGCTAAAAAAGGATATTAAATTCATAACCTTCACTGTCTGTTTTCCAGGGATTTTATTTAGAGTTAAGTACGTTGACTTTTGATTGAATGGCATGCATTGTTTCAGTATTGTTTTTGAATCTACCTCAAAATCATTAATATAATTGTTAATCGCTGCCTCGAGGGATTCATTACGGGCACTACGATTAATAATGCCAACTGCCTGTTCTAAAGCCAATGGAAAGCAACCAAGTTTTTCGCACATCTCCTGTATTATCATTTTATTAACTTCACCTTTGGTGAGATTTTTTGTAACAAAATTCACAGCTGTTTCTAGTGGAAAACAAGCTACATCTATTTGCTCAGCTTTGTTAGCCAAACATTTTTTGACTGTGTCAAGACTTGAAGTAGCCAGTATGAAAGGTTTCTTATCCGACGGGCTAAGATTATCTGTTAGTTTGTGCAATATCTGTATAATTGGTGGTTCCTCGTAGGATACCATGTGATCTAGTACAACTAAACAATTATTATGACCAGAAAAACCTTCAAAAATCCTTGTGAGAAGCTTTTCGACTATCTTTTTTGTATCTGAATTATTTTCAAAATTCGTTTCAATACTTTCGTAATCAATACCTAAAGCCTTAGCTATTTGTTGAACTGATTCATAAATCAATTCATTTGTCTCGGCATTAATCCAAAGACAATGTCCTTTGATTACTTTGTGAAAATGGTAGCAATAATTCGTCGCTATTTCACTTTTTCCTACACCACCAATCCCAGTTAGTACTACAATTTTCCGTTGACCACTGATCCGTATTTGCTCAATTTCTTCCATTTCTTTCTCTCGTCCAGTATAATTTGATGACCAGGTCGGCACACCAACCCATACTAAATTTGGCCTATGAGATACGTTTTCTAGTAAATCCGCAATGTTTCCATTATTACTTTTCCGTAGACAATCAATCAGGTCCTTATATTTCCCTTTCTTGCTTACATGGCAATATAGCTCAGTGTTTTGTTCGTACGGAGTACTTTTGGATTTCTATTAAAGCAATCGAGAAAAAGTGATTTAGACTAGACATTGGTTTTAAATTTTAACCTGACTATAACTTTTCTGGTGTAATCCGTTTTTTCAGTTGTAAATAAATATTTATTATTGTCGATGTTAATTTAATTAGTTCACCAATGTAAGAAGGGAAACATGATAAAGTTTTGTGTATATCAAGATGCCTTGATTGGTCCCATGGCTACGCCTCTCAGGGGCAAGGTGACGACATGCTCCAGAAAACTGGTTTCCCCCAACCAGTTCTTTCCAACTACTTTACCCCCGATTTCGATTCGGAGAACTGGTTGGGGGAAACCAGTTTTCTGGAGCATGTCGTCACTTTGTCCCTGAGGGCGGAGCCCTGGAAACATTCAAATCACTTTGGTGTATATATTATTTCTTTCGTCGGTCACGGCCTATCGATATTACTATTTATTTTAGTAAGATTAAAAAAATGGACAGTGGACTGGACATTCTAATATTTTTAATTGTGTAATAATATTTTCAATTATTTTCTAAATGCAAAATAAGAGTAACAAATGATAAAGTCGTTTATAACTTACTATTATGTCGACCTCTGATTCTGTGAGGACATGCTTTTCCTGGAGTAGTGTTAGGAGTTGAATATTAATTGTATTTTTTGACAAATAATCCAAATTTTCGGTAATTTGCTTGCGCCAATTATTATGCTCCATTGTTACTTTAATACTTAAAACTTTAATTTGAAATAATTAATTTTATATTATTAGTTATTCATTTAATTCCAACAGAATAACGTGATTTGAAGTTGGCATTACTGCAGGCACTATGTTAATGATTACGATTAAAGATTGGTAGGTACTGTTTTATAGTACGGAAGTTGGAATTTAGTGATTACGTATACCAACATAATAATAAATAAAGTCATCATATTGTATTCTTTGTTGTTCATTTGTAATTTTTGAATCATTATTATTTTTAATTTGATTCATACAATGTATTTGTCAACTTTTCTCTTTTATTAGTCGATTATCTCAGGTTGATGACTGATATGCATCGTGCTAACTAATGCATACTGTGTCGAATGAACTAATCTCACTGAATGATGCATGAGATACACTTATTGCTTGGCTGAATTTGATTTTTGCTTGGTATAGAATTACCAGTGGCATAACTGCGTAAAATTTTTCAATCACTGTTTTAATGTATAATGGGTAGGTAAATATTATAATTGATGAACTTCCGTATTATTATACTTAATACTTCCGTACTACGCTTCATACGTACTGTTAATGTATATTTACATATTTCCGTTTGAGACCCTCCCTATATTGGATTCTACTTATCAGGTAATTACTGTAATGTTACCGAGCAAATATTTCAAATGTTATAATTGTCAATTAAATATGCTTGACAATGAAAAAGATTCTGATACTCGTAATGCGGAAAAATAAAGCAAAGATAAGAGAGTAAAGATAAATATATATACATAGAATATAATAAAATGAAATTGCTTATATACATTGATAATACCATACCTTATTGATATTGTAAATGTAATTAATGGCTTAATATGGTCCAATGTTTAAATACAGCTTATATTGTTTATATTACGTAGGCAAACTTTAATGTTGCCACCAAAAATGTCAATGACACTTCTGTCAGGTACTCTGTCAGAATATAGTCTATATACATCGTCTTAGATTAGATTATCCATTTATGGATATCTATTTATTCTAAAAGTAAGATCGAAACAATAAAATTATTCTAAAATTGTAAGAAACATTTAAATCCTGATATATTAATTATTTTATCGTTTGCGTTTGGGTAATACTGGTTTATTAAGAAAGCAATTCTTTGAACAGGATGTGTGATAAAATGTTTATTTTATTTTTAGTATAATATACTGGTTACAAAACCAGAGATAAAAATGACATATGGCATGACAAATGAATACGGAAAAATTGCAGCGCTGTTAGGTGTGGTGGAAATTGTGTTTTCTGTAAACAGGTTTACCTTTGTGTACCCTCGTTACGTAAAATGGTAGCTAAAGCTAATTGAGTCAGCTGTTCCATATGCCCACAAAAGATACAAATCTTGGTTCTAAAGAAAAATAAATTAGTTTACCGTTACATTTTTCAAAATTAATTTTTATAACCCATACTTATTAAGTACGTAGTAAGTTGATGCAAAAATAAGCAGAAATTTACAAATTTTATGTCTAAATCAAGTTTGAAATACTGAAATGATACACAAACGGCTTCCAATGTGGATTCACTACTTAGATAAAAGAGAAATTACTGTATTCATTTAGAAAACTTACTGATAAAAAAATCTTTTTATCAAACGTTATGATTAACAAAGTGTTAAAAGCGACATGTTTTTTCAAACCAGTCAGATAAGAAATGTATTGCAAGCAATTCAAATATTAATGTTTAATTAACATTAATGCATTGGTAAGATATCAGGGCCAATGCAATTTTCGTTTAATATTTAACTCACCTTAATTTCAAAATCCTGTCCTGAATTTGTGTCGCCAGTTTTGAGGGATCTTCTGTAAACAATAGTAGTTTCTTTTTTGGCAGAATCCTGACTTGCGCTGAATAAAATCCAATCCGATACCGTTTTGTTATCAGGTGTGGGAGCTGAATTGGCTGTAGCATACATATCCTTATATTAAAATAAAACAAATCGTAATTAGAAGATATCTCATATATATTTTTTTATCTCCAAATTAATCATGTGCAATTATAGTTATAATTATATTGAGAAATTTTTTCAATATATTCGTCGTTGTATAAGAGCCTGTTATTTACATATAATTATTTATAAAGCCCACTTACAGTGTAATAGACACTATTATTACTGTCAACAACTCCTCCGATAACAATGTCCGCATTGGCCATACTTGGATTAGGACTTAAACCAATCCCAACCCATCCTAAAGTTTTCACTCTAGCATGAAATTCGATAGTCCCAGCATTTTTGTCTAATTTCGTTCTTAAATAATATGCACCGTTGTCAAACGAATGTTCATTTTCTCCTATAAATGTAAAGAATATATTTACATTGCACCAATAATTCTGAAAAGAATCCACTATGCAATGATGTCAATTTAATTTTGTTTATATGAAACTAATATACCTCCTCCACTGCTTGGGGTGGTTGTTGAGATTGTGTTTTCGGTTGATGTAGGTACTACACCTTGTTGCAAGAGATTGACCTTCTGGAACCACCTTGAAGTCGAATGGTAACTTAATGTGTCGCTTTGTCCATAAGCACAAATCAGATATAAATCTTCATTCTTTAAAAAACAGTAACGTTGCCAAATTTTATAATAATCATATTATCTAATCAATTTTGCTTTATAATAAGTAGTTGTATCTATGTAAAAATCTCCATGGGCTTAGACATATACTGCTACCTTAATTTCATAATCCTGTCCTGTGTTGTTGTCATTTGTTTTGAGAAGCCTTCTGAACGACATAGAAGTTTTATTTAATGTAGAATTTTGACTGGAAGATATCAAAACCCAATCTGACGTTGTTTTACTATCTGCAGATGGAGGGCCATTAGTAGAAGCATACATATCCTATTAGAAATAATAACTTTTATCAATCTAATGTCGCATTCTCCTGATCCTTATGCATAAATTATTGAAAATACTAAATCAAGAAGAAATGTCTTACATTGTAGTACGCAGTATTATTGCTATCGAAAACTCCTCCGGCAACAATATCAGCGTTAGCCATATTTGGGTTAGGACCCACACCAATTCCAACCCATCCTAAAGTTTTCACTATGACATACACACTTAGAAATCCAGTCAAAGTGGTTTAACGTTATTCACTTAATGTTAAAATTTAACATTAAATAAGGCACCTGCGATATTTTTTTAATGTAAGCTTTAACAGTAAATGTCCTGTAGGCAAAAGTCACGTTAATTTTATGTTAACCTGACATGACCATAACGTTAGTTGAGGTTAACAGTATGTCATGTCAAGTCCCCTCAGCTAGATTTATCACCAGCAATAACCACCATAACATTTCATGTGGCGGTGTGGTTCAGTGTGTAGGGTGTCCGCCTGAGTAGTGCATGGAACTGGGATCGCTTCCTGGCTTCACTTTTTGCACCATCTAACATTAAATAATGTTATAATGACATTATTTCTAACATGAGGCAATGTTAACTTTTAACATGATCCCATGTTAATTTTAACCACAAATACTGTTAAAATATTAACAGGATGTGGACAATGTTAATTTAACGGTAAATAATGTGTAACCATCCCTACGTGATTTCTAAGGTGATATACTGTTAAATATAACAGTGTATCAGCTTAGGATTTCTAAGTGTGTAGAATTCAATCGTCCCAGCATTTGCGTCTGATATGGTCATTAAATTGTAGGCACCGTTGTCAAAAGAAAAATGATTTTCTCCTGTGGTTATATTACATAGATTTTAAATATAACCCCAACCCAATAACCAAAAATGCTGATGTACGCTAATAAATACTTAATAAATAAATGACCTCCTTCATTGCTTGGCGTTGTAGTTGGTATTGTATTTCCTGTTGTAGTCGTGTTCGTATTTCCTGTGGTCGTCGGCATCGTATTTCCTGTTGTAGTCGATATTATATTTTCTGTTGTTGTAGGTAATACACCTTGTTGCAAGAGATTGACCTTTTGCAACCATCTTGAAGTCGAATGGTAATTTAATGTGTCGGTTTATCCATAAGCACATATTAGATATAAATCTTCATTCTTTACAAAAATATTGGATACCTTTTTACGGGGCTTTCAAAGTAATTCTTTGGGCAGTAAATATATGTTTTGGGGCAGTTTTTTTAATTGGCAGTAACCGGTATTGCTAGAGGGCTGTAAAACAAATACATTAGGCAGTAGAACCCATGCAAATGGCAGTAATACAAAACTGTATTTTACATAGTATTTTTGTAGAATAGATTTAGTTGTCTACATAAATTTTACAAATTGGAAGCTTAAGAATATTGCTAGTGGGTATTCCGATAATGAATTTGGCAAAAGAACTTATTGGAATGTACCTGCTTTACATAAGATTGTCTTATCATGTGTATCTTATCTTGTTTGAGTTGGCTGAATGCTGCTGTTTTATACTTCCACCTCAGTTTGAAAGCAATACTGAAACTATAAAGACTGACTAACAAGTCAGAGAATGGCTTCCCAACTTACATATTATTCTACTAATTCCGACACTGACTCAGAACGTGAAAATACTAATTTAAATAAAAAGAAAATTGACTGGAATGTTTTAAAAACGTATAATACAGAAGAAGACGCATTGTCCGAAATTGAAAGTGATTGGTCAATTCGTTATAAAAATATTAATCAAGAGTGCAAATTTATTTATTTCGCCTACCTCGCCTGCTAGTAAATGCCTACCAGTGGGCGAAATCGGAGCCTATAATATCAATAGAACCTTCGAAGGATGATAAAATTAATTACTTCTTTGCTGCCAAAGATAAGCCTTCTGTTACGAAAGCAATGATCGCCACTCGCACGCTGGGAGAAGTGGAGAACATTTGAAGACTTTTTGTCATCAGAAACTTCAATGTGGAACGTTATGTTCTCACCCAACAATTACAAAAATTCTTTATGCACATGTCCCATATTCCAGAAGAATTATATAATAATATGTAAGTACATTATTGGCATTGCCAACATGCGTAAAGAGGTCACAATTCCTCCCTCTGCTAAGAAAGTACCCATTGCAGGGAAAAAAAACGAGAACGACCTGCAGGTGTAACTAAAGCTCTAGTGAAACCATGAATCTTGACCGATATGATCTTTTGCATTATTTACTATCTATAATCATTAGTAATATTGACAAATAATCATGCTTGATTTTCTTTTTGAATTTACTTTTGACTGAATACTAGAAATAAACAACATTTTTGTGTTACTGCCAATAATATTATTTCTACTGCCTATCGCATTTGTTTCTTACTGCCCCGAAGAATTAAAAAAACTGCCGAAAGAAAACTGCCTAAAAGAATTATTTTTACTGCCCAAAGAATTACTTTGAAAGCCCCATAAAAATTTATCCATTAAAACATTATTCTTTGTGTGTTTTGATGATGAAAAAATGTTCTGAAAGCTGGCTATTTAAAAAATTTGATTGCTTACTTATACAGATAACATTGTCATTAAAAGCTGGACTTACACAACAAATGAAGTTCTGGGTAGCGGGTCTTTCGGAGTTGCTAGTTGTCATTTCCGCAACAAATACGATTGATCAGCTCATTTATGCCATAAAAATCATTCCTGATCGAAAAGATCTTTTTGAGAATACTAAAGATGTCTTACGAGAGTTGAGAAATCAAGCAAAACTTGATCATCCGAATGTCGTCAAATATAAGTCATCCGACAAATTTTCACTATCTACAAATGAGATTAAAGAAATATTACAATGGGATCACACAACCAAAATTTCAAACTACACACGGGAATTTTTCCGCGCCGGTTTTGATTCGGCTAACAATGGACTTGCCACTGGGTTTATCATAAAAATGGAGCTTTGTGGCGAAACGCTGAGGGATTGGCTTAATAAACATTTTAAAGAAAACAATCAATCTAAATTGTCGACGTGTGAGTTAATTGCACAAGCAATAGCTGACGGTTTATGTTATATACATTCAAAGGGGATAATTCATAGAGACCTGCGACCCGATAACATCTACTTCTCAAATTCAAACTTTGGTCAACCAGTCAAAATTGGTGATTTCGGTCTTTCGATCACAAGCAAACTCTACGAGGTACAAACGATGTCAATAGCAGTTGGGAATCCGCATTATAGGGCTAGAGCTGGTTAAAGAGCGCCTCGATAAAGGATAACGAGTCGAGTCAATAACGAGTCGAGTCATAACGAGTCGAGCTCTAAAGGAGTCGAGTCATAACGAGTCGAGTCACTATCGAGTTGCTCGCCAGCAGCTCGCTAAAATAAGAAGATGCACAGTGTGTCAACTATGTGATAAAGATGACATACTCACAAAAGTGATCATGGGTATAACCGACATGACCGATGTGCACAATGGTAAAATTGGCAAGATAAAAGTGCACAGTGGTATAATTAGCAAGATAAAAGTGATCAATGGTAAAATAAGCATGACAAACTGCACGGTGGTAAAATTGACATTTAAAAGTAAAAATTGGTAAAATTGACATTTAAATGTAAAAATTGGTAAAATTGACATTTAAAAGTAAAAATTGGTAAATTTGACATTTAAAAGTTGCACATTGGTAAAATTGACATTTAAATGTTACAAATTGGTAAAATTGAAATTTAAATGTTGCACATTGGTAAAATTGACATTTAAATGTAAAAATTGGTAAAATTGACATTTAAATGTTGCACATTGGTAACATTTAAATTTAAATGTTGCACATTGATAAAATTGAAATTTAAATGTTGCACATTGGTAAAATTGACATTTAAATGTTGCACATTGGTAAAATTGAAATTTAAAGGTTGCACATTGGTAAAATATACATTTAAATGTAAAAATTGGTAAAATTGGCATTAAAAAGTTGCACATTTTTACTAATCTGCAACTTTCAATGGTCAATTTTAATATTTTTTATTTTTAAACTTTAACCTTAGTTTGCAACTTTTAAATTTCAATTTTGCCAATTTGCAATTTTTAAATGCCAATTTTACCAATGTGTAACCTTTAAATGCCAATTTTACCAAGGTGTAACTTTTAAATGCCAATTTTACCAATTTTTACATTTAAATGCCAATTTTACCAATGTGAAACTTTTAAATGTCAATTTTACCAATTTTTACTTTTAAATGTCAATTTTACCAATTTTTAAACTTTAAATGTCAATTTTACCAATGTGCAATTTTTAAATATCAATTTTACCAATTTTTACATTTAAATGTCAATTTTACCAATGTGCAACATTTAAATTTCAATTTTACCAATGTGCAGCATTTAAACGTCAATTTTACCAATGTGCACCATTTAAATGTCATTTTTTACATTTAAATGTCAATTTTACTAATGTGCAACATTTAAATTTCAATTTTATCAATGTGCAACATTTAAATGTAAATGGTACCAATGTGCAACAATTAAATGTAAATTTTACCAATGTGCAACATTTAAATGTCAATTTTACCAATGTGCAACTTTTAAATGTCAATTTTACCAATTTTTACTTATAAGTGTCAATTTTACCAATTTTTGCTTTTAAATGTCAATTTTACCAATTTTTACATTTAAATGTCAATTTTACCAATGTGCAATTTTTAAATGTCAATTTTACCAATTTTTACTTTTAAATGTCAATTTTACCAATTTTTACTTTTAAATGTCAATTTTACCAATTTTTACTTTTAAATGTCAATTTTACCACCGTGTAGGTTGTCATGCTTATTTTACCATTGATCACTTTTATCTTGCTAACTATACCACTGTGCACTTTTATCTTGCCAATTTTACCATTGTGCACATCGGTCATGTCGGTTATACCCATGATCACTTTTGTGAGTATGTCATCTTTATCACATAGTTGACACACTGTGCATCTTCTCTTTTTAGCGAGCTGCTGGCGAGCAACTCGATAGTGACTCGACTCGTTATGACTGGACTCCTTTAGAGCTCGACTCGTTATGACTCGACTCGTTATCCTTTATCGAGCCGCTCTTTAACCAGCTCTGTATAGGGCACATGAAATGGAGGAGGAATATGAAGATGGGAAAGCAAAATATGGTCACCACGTGGATTGGTTTTCGTTTGGACTGATTTTGTCAGAAATCTTTGATCCTACAAGGGTTAGCAATTTGAAAAAAAAAATTGGGGGAATTAAATATGCACAAAATACAGGCAATATTATTCAAAAAATATCTTGGCTGAATTCACTGATTCTGCGACTAACGCAGGAAGAACCAAACAAACGCATTGAATTGGAAGACATTGAAAAAGAAACTTTCATTTCACATGTAAGTTTAAACCAAGTTAAGTTTGATTTCATCGTTTACATTTGCATTGCGGTTCCCAAAGGACTCTAAATATTAATTTTTTGATAACGTTATACAAAATAATTATTCAAAGTATGTTTAATGGATTATTGATGGAATTCAATGACATATACATCGTCCTTTTTCGTTTTGTATACGAAATAGCCTAAATCCATTTTTCGTTTGGTGTACGGAATAGCCGTACACCAAACAAAAAACAGACGTAGACTATTTCGTATACAAAACGAAAAGTGGATTTAGGCTAAATGGTTCCTTAAGGGACGACATTATCATTTTTGACACCATGCATACAATACCATGTTTTTCTAAATCAATAATTTTTATTTGCAGGAACGTCAACAAGGACTTAATGCTCAGCGTGATAGAACCAATTCCATTTGTCTAATGGCATTTTATGTGTACCAAGAATACATCGACAAATGTTCAAATAAAGTTTTTAATGATGAAGATGTAACGATAGTACACGAAGAGGCTCTGCAGAAGTCTGCCCATCATTTACAACAACAAATGGAAAATCAATCCATACCAAAAGAAGCAAAAGTAGAGGCACAGAAACAATTTGATGAAATGGTCGAAGGCCGCTACCAACAATTTCGAGAAGAGGCGGCAACAAAGTTAAAGAATATGGAAGAAACTGTAAAAAAGCGTACAATTTCCGTGAAACAAAATTACATTGATGGAATGCAGTCTGTACTTTTAGGTGAAGATAATTCAGAGAATGAAATACAGGTTATGCATATACAAATGAAGAAAACCACTGTGTCGTATTTTCTTGCATCGATGCAAGGTGAATACGAACACTGGAATGTCGAAAATGACATTCACCGCCTTGAGAGAGAAATAGATGCTTCTTATGTTGAGCTTAAAACGACTTGGGATTCAAAGAAAGAGGCAGAGAAGAAAATACAGTTGGAGAATAGTCGTTTGAAAGCAATCGAAGAGTATAAAACACAAATGTCAACAAGACTTGGTGAAAAATCATTTGTGGAGCAAGATGTTCTACTGGATTATCATAAAACTCTTCTAGAACAAGTTCTTCTAGAGCATGGCAAAAACTATGACCCTACGACAGCAAAGGAAGTTCCTTCCATTTTAAGCTCTGACTTAAACCAAATATTTCTAGAGATAGATAAAGAAAACCATGAAAAGAAGATAAAAACCGTAAACCGTTTAGACAATGCATTAAAAATAGCAATACAGCGATTCAAAGAAGAAGTGGCCACTATTGAGACGATAATTGAACGAACAGAAGATTTTACCATCCTGGTAGGTGAAGCAGAAGAAAAAACACGAAGCCAATTCATAACGGAATTTAAAAAAGAACCACCCCACATCATATCTGATTTTACCAGCAAATTAAATTCAGCTCTAACCAACCATAGACTAGCTGCTATCGAAGCATTTGACAATCATCAAAAAACCAAAAACACGTATGTACATACAATAATAATTATATTATTATTTTAATTGTAAATTAGATAAACATATTTATTAACGTTTATTCAGCGTTCGTATGTATAAAAATTGTGAGAGTAGTAAAAACGAGGAATTTAGCATGTATGAATAGACATGGTTAGACTTATCGGCTGACTAGCCAAATTTCAAAATTAAATTACAGAGCTCTGCATTTGGAACAACTAAATCTTTCTCCTTCTCCAAAACGAAATTCAGAGAAAATTGTGGAATTATTTTCCGACTTTACTCTTTACAGAGAATGGGATGCGAAAGATTTCAATTGGGACCATTATTGTGGAGTCATGTAAGATACATTTCTTGTAGTTTTCTAATCATATTTTGTTTCCATTAGTGAAGCAGAAAAGACTTCATATTTTAAATATATTTAGATTTCGAATCGATGGGAATGAGAGGAATACACCAATATACCTCAAAGGCATTGGATTTGTGGGGCGACCTTCGAAACCGAAGGAGACTGTCACAATGGAAATAAAAGTAGAACAGGATGGACCCTCATTATGTGAGATGAAGACAGGATACACATCAAAAGCAAATGAAATGACCATGAATGATTTCAATAAATCAATTAGAGTTTTTCCTAACAAAGAATACAGAGTGTGTTTCTGTTTAAAATCTGTAAGTTTTAATAAGTAAATCTGTCTGTGTGCATTGAACGTCCAGTCGAGGGATTATTAATACGAATTTAAAAAGGAAAAGAAGTTTTACATAATGTGGATTTAAATTATTTTTTCAGGGTGGCTTGGCTGCATGGCGAAATCCGAAGAAAGACATCTTCTTGTACAATGCAGGTGACATATCCATCCGACCAAACAAATTGACAATTACCGAAGAGTTATCGTATAATTATGTGTACTATTTAAAGTTTTCTCTCTCGGAATAAGAATAAAAAGTTAAGAAATGATAGAGAAACCTGCCTTTGCATGTATTATTTAGCGTTGGAAATTGGAAATTATTTTGCAAATTATAGATTCAAAACAATGGGTCTAAATATTTGGACTGTTTTTATTCATCCCACAATATAAATCATGGTGTAAAAAAATACACAAACATTGAAGCGAGTCTTATATTTATTTTAGTATTAGTAATACGGCAAATAAGGGCTATTAATGCCCACATTGGTTGAATCCAACTCTTCAATGGTGAAAACTTATCAATTTGCAACAACAATCATCAGCTGCCAAGCTATTTCATACTTTGGCACCGAATTTTATTCAAAATCTATACACGAAATTTAAACGAAACAATTTTTACCATTTTTTACCATTTACCACTACTTTTTAGGTAGTGGTATTTAACGTTAAATACCATTAAAAACCACTTACTACTGGTAAGTGGTAAATGGTATTTTGTACACTGCTTCTACCAGCTCCAGAATAACTACCCTATATACCTGAAGCGCTCTAGAGATTCGGACTCCAGACCTCACTGACCTCAGCCTGAGAAGCGGCTGTTGAGACCACAAGACAGACCTGTACGCCTAAGATGATAATAAGTATAAGTATAATTATGTTATTGTTATTATACAGTATAATTAAGTTAATCTCACTCTAGAAGACTCTCCTTCAAGAATGGAGAGTTTATATATATAATTACTCTTTTTTACGCATCTCTGAAAAAGACTGATATTTAAACGAACGTTATCTAAAGCTATCTGATCTTCCTAGTGCATATATAGTTTACAGAAATATTCTTAGTTTTTATAGTAATTTTCATACTCAACGTAGTTGAGAAAATAATCAGAGCAGATTTTACTGACAATAGAGATTTCTCATAATCGGTGACCTGACTTGCCAATAAGTAAAATGACCGGACGGGAAATTATGAACACTATAGCCACTCATAATAACAATAAATCCAATCATTTTTATCAAAAAGTGAAATCTTTTCTAAAGTTGCAGTTTAAAGTCCTTTTACCACCAGCGTAACATTTGGTTTAATTTCGAAATATTGTAATTATTCTTGCGCCTGCGTAGTTACACGAAGTTAATCTTTTACATTTAAAGATTATCACGGAAATTTTTCATTGCGCAGATCCACTTTACGATTATCCTATGGGTATAATAGTGATCAGGGCATGAAAAAGGTTGCCTTTTTGTACCTTTTCGACTTTTTGATATGACATTCGCTACATGTGAAGCTGATTTATTTTGAGGTTGTTACAAACCTCGTTTTCACATGACACCATTATATTGCCATTTTCTATGACTTTTATACAGAAATTTCATTTATTTTAAAATAACCAAAAAGGCAAAAAGCTTCCTTTTTGCCGTAGCAAATAGCACAATACAGTTCAGCAGCAAAGACAAACTTTTTTAAGGATGCTCTTATTGCAATCTGAAAGTTATCAACCTCAATGGCATAGTGAAAAACATTTCTTCTCGCTTTATCTTTTTGAACAAGTAGATTTTTAACAAAATCTTTACCAATCTTTGAGGACACTTAACACTTCCTTTACCGACATAAAATACTTACGCGGATTACCAAGTGTGTGACATTTGTTACACGTAGCAGTTACCAACTGTGTGACAAATGTCACACACAGGGTTTCTCTGCCAATTTATCCCATTTTGGAGTACAAAAATTGATAAATATCAAAAGGGTTGAAAAACATTGATCAATATTACTCTTACTATATGTATATATACCCAATATATTCATATGTGCTTATTATATAGTCATATATGCCGGATATATATGCATATATCCTTATTATATAGTCATATATGTCAGGTATATATGCATATATCCTTGTTATAGTCATACATGACCGATATTTATGCATATATGCTTATTATATAGTCATATATGCCGGATATGTATGCATATATCCTTATTATATAGTCATACATGACCGATATATATGCATATATGCTTATTATATAGTCATATATGCCGGATATATATGCATATATCCTTATTATATAGTCATATATGTCAGGTATATATGCATATATCCTTGTTATAGTCATACATGACCGATATTTATGCATATATGCTTATTATATAGTCATATATGCCGGATATGTATGCATATATCCTTATTATATAGTCATACATGACCGATATATATGCATATATGCTTATTATATAGTCATATATGCCGGATATATATGCACATATCCTTATTATATAGTCATACATGACCGATATATATGCATATATGCTTATTATATAGTCATATATGCCGGATATATATGCATATATCCTTATTATATAGTCATACATGACCGATATATATGGATATATGCTTATTATGTAGTCATATATGCCAGATATATATGCATATAAGCTTATTATATAGTCATATATGCCTAATATTTATATGCATATATACTTAATATATAGTCATATATACTTAATATATAGTCATATAATATACTTAATATATAGTCATATATACTTATTATTTGGTCATATATACTTAATATATAGTCATATATACTTATTATTTGGTCATATATACTTAATATATAGTCATATATTCTTACCATGTATTCATATATACTTATTATATAATCATATATGCTTACTATATAGTCATATATGCTTACTATATAGTCATATATGCTTACTATATATGCTTATATGCTTATTATATACTCATATATGTTTCATATAAATGCTTATATGCTTATTATATACTCATATGTTTCATATAAATGCTTATACGCTTATTATATACTCATATATTATGCATAATATATCTATATTTTTCGCACTTTTTATACCATAATGTCCGTAAAAGTAATAAAATTCCATTTATTATCTTTTACATTGTAGTTACTAACGTGTGTGACAAATGTCACACCCAGTACCAAAACCCTGATTGTGTGACATTTGTCACACGTTGGTAACTACCATGTATAGTCAGACTTTCCTCACTTAATTTTGCTATAAAAACCGAAATAATGAACCAAATGACTTCAAAAAATTTTTTAAATTTATAAAACTATATTTTTGAAAGGTACCAGGAGCCATAAGGTTGTATCGCACAACTGAGCCGAATGAAAAAACAAAAACGGCGTGTGTGACATTTGTCACACATGTTGGTAAAGGAAGTGTTAAAACATCTATCTGTGATTTGGAAACTTCATTCCACATTGCATAATGAAAAGGTATTCTACCACCGCTTTCCTTTTTGAAAAACATTTTCTTCATCAGTTCAATGTCAATATTGGTTTTGAAATAATTCAAAAAATTTTTGAATGACTCAATTTTATGCTGCATTTCATTATGAAATATTATGTTATTTCCATGGCAATCCTCTGCAGAAAAAGTTTCCTCCTCAAATTGGGTATTAGAAAAAGATTTGCAATAGTTCAAGACCTCTATAACTGATTTAAATTTCCCTATCTTCATTGCCAAGTTCAAAACGTTATTGTCATGCTCATCTTTATCGCTCGACTTATTATTAGGATCGAAAATGTCTTTGAGGTAATCGGTTTCGCTGTGGCGATTGAATGCAAAAAGTATTCCTGCTAAGAATGGGTACAATAGGAATCTTGTTAGAATCTAAAATGACCAAACTTTAGTTGCCGGTCATTCCCTAAATCCCCAATTCGGGTATTTAAATTTGAAAGGTCAACATCTCGGTCAAAGCTTGAGATTTGGCGCGAAAGTTACTTTGGTTGAACATATACAATACACTACGGTTATATCGTCTGCCTAATATTACAACGTTAATAAGCCATTTCATCATGACTGCTACAAAGTAACAAACCATATTTTATCATGACCGCGACAATGTAACAAACCAATGTATCAGGAGTTAGGTTTGTTACATTGTCGCAGCCATGATAAAATGGTTTGTTACTTTGTCTCTGCCATGATAAAATGGTTTGTTACTTTGTAGCAGTCATGATGAAATGGCTTGTTACATTGTAATATTAGGCAGACGATATGTCTATTCAGTCCCAGGTCAGAAAGTGGCATGGGAGAAATCAATGTCCAAATTTGTGTAGTATACCAAAAATGTCTTCGTCAGAATCATGCATGCAAGCAAGGTAGTAAATGTTTGGAATAAAATGTTCAAATCGAAATAATTTTATCTGCTAATTTATTTAGATGGTATCCGAATTTTAATAATAGATGATATAATAAGGAAGTAATACAATTTAGAAAAAAGTCTTGGGTCGGTTCTCAATCCATTGTTTCAATTTAGGCTCCTCTTCGACCGCTTTTCTGTGTTTCGCGATTGCTGGAAAGTCTTTTTCCAACTGGACGTTAAGAAGGGTATCGTATGCATTGATCATGTTTGCAAATACGATATCGGCGTATGTAAGACTGTTTCCAACGAACCAAGTTTTTCCTCCTTTCTGTAACACATCATTGAACCTCTTTAACATAACTGGGGCGTCCACTTCAAGAAACGTTTTCTTCAATTCTGCAACCTTTTCTGTTTCCTGGGCAAATATCGCTCTAAACATCGGCTGCACCTCTGCAAAACAATTCAAATTATATAAAGTAATGGAAATCATAAATCCAAATTGTATTTAGATGTTCAGTTCAGTTAAGCACAATTTAAATTGGTGACAATTATCGTACTCCTCTGTTATCTCATAGTGATAAGCTCAAATGAAAAAGTAATCTAAGCAAAAAAAACAGTGAAATACATTGAAATGATATAGGAAATAAATTGAAAATACTGGGATCATTAAAAATGACATTTTTCTATGATAATAAAGTTATTAAAGTATTAAATGGCCCCTTACTTAAAGCAACGTCCCTGACGGCTTCAACTATTTCATCACAACGGAATTCTTCGGAGTCATTCTTTCCAGCCAACTTAAATTTTTTGGCTAAATATCTCATTATAGCAAAGGACTGGGCCATTTTCACTCCGTCGACTTCCAAAACAGGAACTTGACCCCATGGCAACTGGAGCTCTATTAAAAAGTGATATCAGTAATTAGTTGCAGTTTAATTGTCATGGTCATCAATGCTATAAAAGTTTTTTATTTTACATTTACATATTTCTTTTGTGTAAATTGTAACTTTGACAGGTTTAGGTAGTTAAACTATAAATACAATGGATTATTAACACGATCAATGGCATAAAACGAATGAGCATGCAATATTATCTGTCTTCAAGTAGTTGTTAATGCAAAATGCAACACTGTAAACAATAAATAATAATCATCAAATATAATATTTTAGTAGGAAAATCAAAACGGACGAACCTCCTTTCTTTTCAGGTGTCCATTCAGTATGAGCAATTCGTACATCTTCGAAAGATTCACCGGCATAGGCAAATATTTGTCGAATTGGCTCTGCAGCCCCACGACCGTCAAAATAAATTAATTTGTACTGCGGCATGTTTAATATTTAAAACTTTAGGAACGACTTATCAGACGCTGTAGAATGCAACAAAGTGCCTGGAAATTATTTCCGTCTGCAGATTTTATACACAGGAAAAAAACACTTAAATCCTCCAGGTAAAAAGTAGGATAATGATAGCCATATACTCATAGCCCCTAACCATAATGTAACTTCACCACACTATAGTGGAATAATCATGCTGTAACATGTAAGCACAAATTACAGCATACGAATAATAATAACACATATTCCCAAGCACCATTCATTCGAACGGCGTCCGTAAGTACCTATATCTTCCTATATTTTCCTCATAATTATTATCCTTTAGAAGGTGAATATGTCTATGCATGCTTAACAGAATTCTGTTATATATTATTATATGTATCATCACAAAACAGACAGACAGTTGCATTTTGTTTTCCATAACCTTGAATCGTGAACAGAAATGGTTGTATACTTATTGTGGGTTATGTAATAAATAATAATATCGAACAAACACTTATAGTTCAGTGTTTTTCCTTTCCGTCAACGAGTGTTCCCAAAACCAGGTTTAAATCAAGGTTATGTATACTTCGTAAATTAATCCAGTTTCAATCAGGTTTATCTGTAAAACAAAGTTTGAAAATAGGAAGCGTTTATTAAATGAGAAATTCATACAATAAATGTCACAAAGCGTTTCATTGTGGGAGGTGTCTAATTTACAATTAGATGGCCATATATTGAAAAAAGATGATAAATGATTTTTGATGATTTTCTACTCAACATCAAAATTTCAAAACAAAATTGTTGAAGCTTTAAAAATTTTGGTAGATTTTGAAAATGAAAACTCAGATACTCTTCGTTCCTGGAATAATATTCACTCATCATATCGCGTTGATATACAGTGTACAAAATTTACCACCTTTTAGCCTTTTCTACGATCACAGTGGTAAAAATACACTTAATGGTAAAAATGCATTTAATGGTAAAAATGTTAAATTTTAGCGATTGATTAGACAACTGAGTACAGATACACTAGACTTCCTAAAATATAAGTTTTAAAACTTTATTTTGTAAGAAATATTTCCAATTAGCCTCTTAATCAATTTAATAATCCTGTTAGTTTGATTGTACACCAAAAGTTATAAAAGAATGAAGAAAGAAAGATTGTATTTGGCATCGCCCATTTAAAATTGATGCTAATTTAATTGCAATTAATTTCTCAATCGGCAAGGGTCATTAGCGCCCCCATTGGTTGAATCACTTTTATTCAAAATTCAAACACGAAATTTAAATGAGACTATTTTTACCATTTATACCATTTATACCACTTATCACTACTTTTTAGGTAATGGTATTTAATGTTAAATACCATTAAAAACCACTTACCACTGGTAACTGGTAAATGGTATTTTGTACACTGTTGATATATCACAACATAGTTCACTACGGACTGTCTATTTAGTGTGGGTTAAATAGAAACCTTTTTTCTCCAGTCTCAATCATGACAGTGGCCATGAATGACTTGCAGTTCGTTGTTCATACATAAACAGCATAATGACGTTAATATTATCTATATCTACCTAAACGTATATACATCAACTTATAAACCACCTACTTAGAAAGGTATAAGCATAATTACACCATTTCATATCTAGCCTTATCAATTCACATGACATAGAATATTGTTTGGCCCACTCCGGTTTTTGTGCTTGTGAATTCTGCTGTTTTGTATGCATGAGTCACATAGTCACGCTTCACGCTATATTATATTACTTATAACTTTTCTCTGGAATATTCTGTAATGTTCTGATGGATACTGACTATGACGCATGATGAAGTCTAATAATATATGCATGCAACATAATAAATATGTACTTTTCTATGCATAATTGTATTTTTCTTAATCTTACAGGAAGAAAAGTTAATGCAGATTTTATGTTTCTATTTGTGAATATTTATATTATTTTAGCTTACTAATGAAGATTTTGAATATCCATTTTTTTCTAAAGAAAGATGAGAATATTAGAACACAACTAGACTTAAATAAGAAAAATGTAATTTACTAAAATGTTAACTATTGTAAGTCTTTAGTTTCCTTTTTGACCTACTGATCAGGGTTACCAGATTTTCTTTGGCCGATTTAAGTATCCTAACAATCAAAAGCCATAAGGCCTTACCCCTTTTGCCCTGGTGGGTGGGTAATATGTAAAAAAGCCGGCTATAAAATATAGTTCTGACTGTAAAGTATGATCATCACAAGCGCCTGCTTATCTAGCATATATTTTGATTGCGTATTTATATTTCTGCTAATTCTGCTTTACTCTTTGGTTAAGGGTTATGTGGAGTACGATAAAATAGGATGTCCGTAAAGGCCATACACTACGCAGCTTTCCAATGGAAACCGCAGAACTTGAAACGAATGTGAGTGTGTCCGAACTTCATAGGGAAAATACTTTCATTACTTCTGTTGTCATTCTTGTCAATTTAGTTTATATTCTTCATTATTCTCAGAACTTATTGTTATGGACCTACCATACTTTTGAAATGTACGCATCATTATGGTTAAGGTACAGACGCTCTACAAATCGGTTTCAGAGTAGTGAAACCAATTATAATATTTCAATTGGTCACGATGAGGTTAGTGAACAGAGTTTAAACAATATTTATAACTATTATGTATTATATTATTATTAGTTATATTATTGGTTTATATTCTTCATTTTGACTTACCGATACTTTTGAAATGTAGCATCATTATGGTTAAGGTACAAGGAACAGACTACAAATCGATTTCACAGTAGGGAAACCATATATTTATTTAATTGGTCGCAAGAAGGTTAGTGAACAGAGTTTAAACAATGATTATATTTATTGTGTATTATTATACAAATTCACAAGTCAAAGTTATAGCCATAAGCGGCTATATATATATACTCTTCGTTAAAAGATTAATTAAGAATTAAAGGTGTATTTATTATATTAGTGAGCTGCAAGGAAAACCCAAATCATTTCCCAACAGTCCTATTCACGCTTTTCGGTTTGTCATTAGATATGGGTAGGTAATTTTTTTTCCTTCTGGTTAGTACTTACTACTTACGACTTATAACTTTTGATAAGTTCATCATTATTTATCAACTATAATACCCAATTTGTTTGGCTAGTGTATACTGAAGAGCGAGAAGAAAACATTGAAAGGAACTTCGCACGCACAAAAAATCAAATCATTAAGTCATCTCGGTTAATAAGGTATGTAAAACATTTTAAGTTCGTTTATAATTAAAATTCACATTAAAATTAAAATAAAACAATTTATAATTATAACTTAGTACAACTAGTAATAATGTTATTTCAGAAAACGGCAATGGAAGTCATACGAGGGTTCCTGTTATTAATAATATTAGTTAATTGTTGTTTTGCACAAATGCAAAGTTTGCATTTTGAAGAACCTAGTCGAAAACTACAACTTAGTTCTAGTCCCTACATTGATACGTTTTGCCCCTATGGACTGACCGCCAATGGCAAATGCAGAAAAGGTCCCCCAATCTAGATGTCCTCATGGGTGTACATTTCAAAACAACTACCGCCACTCAATTGGAAAACGCTCTCAAGGGAATAACGACTTAAATCAAACGACAAATTCACCAGGATTATTTAGCAACAACAATTTCCGTGTCAGTGATCGAAGTGGGCAGATGTTATACCCATATGATATTAACCTGCTATGCGCAAATGGCGGTTGCAGGTTTAGGCTTACCAGTCTCAGCCACAATATTCCTTCAAGATGCCCATACGGAGTGATGACCGATGGAAAATGCAGAGTCGAAAACTAAAATGCCCTCCTGGTTGCGTCACAATATGAACTCCCTTAATGTTGGGACAGTTTTCCATTATTTTAATACGGGAGTATGTATCTAGGTATTCAGGATTCATTAATAATTTGGGAATGTTAACTACAACTGAATAAACGAAGATATTCTAATAAAAACTCCAAAATTCTTTCCTTTTGAATCTATGTCAGCATTTATTAAAATGACCATGGACGTTTTTAAAAACTTTGGTAATTACTGTAAAAGTAATTCATAAACATCGTAATAATCATCAAATAGCATTCTATTCTATCCACTCCTAGGCACTATATTCTTATTAACTATTAATTTTAACATATTGGGGAGATATCTCGAGTCGTGGTCAGGTAGGTTAGTCAGAAATAGAATACGGTACATTTTCTTATACACTTTATACAAAGGCAGTACATTGGGAAAAAATATATATGGAAAACCATTGGACAGAACTTAGAAGAATAAAAAGTTAAGAAATGATAGATAATCCTGTCTTTGCATATCTATATAAGGTTGGAAATTGGAAAAATATCCTTAATCCAATTTTAATTGAGTTTAATTAAGGATAAATTTTTATGGGGCTTTCAAAATAATTCTTTGGGCAGTAAAAACAATTCTTTTAGGCAGTTTTTTATCGGCAGTTTTTTTAATTTTTCGGGGCAGTAAGAAACAAATGCGATAGGCAGTAAAAATAATATTATTGGCAGTAACACAAAAATGTTATTTATTTCTAATATTCAGTCAAAAGTAAATTCAAAAAGAAAATCAAGCATGATTATTCGTTCGTCCTCGTTTTCGTTTCCCTGCAATGGGTACTTTCTTAGCAGAGGGAGGAATTGTGGGCTCTTTACGCATGTTGGCAATGCCAATAATATGGTTACATATATAATTCTTCTGGAATATGGGACATGTGCATAAGGAATTTTTGTAATTGTCGGGTGAGAACATAACGTGCCACATTGAAGTTTCTGATGACAAAAAATCTTCAAATGTTCTCCACTTCCCCCTTAGTTAATATTTTTATAACGAATTGACCTATCACTTTCAATTTCGGACAATGCGTCTTCTTCTGTATTATACGTTTTTAAAAGATTCCAGTCAATTTTCTTTTTATTTAAGTTAGTATTTTCACGTTCTGAGTCAGTGTCGGAATCACTAAATAATATGTAAGTTGGGAAGCCATTCTCTGACTTGTTAGTCAGTCTTTATAGTTTCAGTATTGCTTTCAAACTGAGGTGGAAATATAAAACAGCAGCATTCAGACTCAAACAAGATAAGACACACATGATAAGACAATCTTATGTAAAGCAGGTACATTCCAATAAGTTCGTTACCTTTAGCTAAATGCATTATCGGAATACCCACTAACAATATTCTTAAGCTTCCAAGTTGTAAGATTTAGGTAGACATGTAAATCTATTCTACAAAAATACTATGTAAAATACAATTTTGTATTACTGCCATTTGCATGGGTTCTACTGCCTAATGCATTTTTTGTTTTAAGGCCCTCTAGCAATACCGGTTACTGCCAATTAAAAAAACTGCCCCAAAACATTTATTTACTGCCCAAAGAATTACTTTGAAAGCCCCGTAAAAAGGTATCCTTTAATTAATATATCATATTGTTGCTTTGTGATAGTGACTGTGAAGTATGATCATCACAATTGGCAGCTTATCTAGCATATATTTTGATTGCGTATTTATATTTCTACTAATTCTGCTTTACTTTTTGGTTAATGAAGAAAAAACGACGAAAAGGGCTTTCTGGAGCACGATAAAATAGGATGTTTATAAAGGCCAATTTTCCAATGAAAACCGCAGAACTTGAAAGAAGTGTGAATTTTTCCGAACTTCATATGGTAATAACTTTCATTACTGCCGTCGTCATTCTTTTTAATTTGGTTTAGATTTTCATGTTGACCTACCAATACTTTTGGAATGTACACATCATTATAGTTAAGGTACAAGGAACAACAAATCTATTTCACAATAGGGAAACCAAATATTATATTTTAATTGGTCGCAAGGAGATTAGTGAACAGAGTATAAACAATATTTATAGCTATAATGTATTGTCCAAATACACAAGCCAAAGTTATAGTAAGAATTAAATGTCTACTTATTATAGTGTAAAAGAAAAACCCAAATCATTTCCCAAAAATCATATGTGAGTGTGAAATAAAGAACAGACTAATCTTAGTCGTAGCCTCGAAGAATTATAAACGACCAAGAGTCGTGAACATTACCTGAAGTCTGAGTACTACTACATCCGACAACTTGTAATAACTATCCAATTCCACCAAATTGAACATGCTGATTTCAAATATGGACCTCAAATTTATCACCGGACAACCGATATAGTGGAATGGGGTCCACCCACTATATCGGCAACATAAATTTGGTAATTAAATTCTGTAAACGCCAATTCAGAGGTAATTGGACATGCTGATTTCAAATATGGATCCCAAATCTATGTATCGTCAACCGCTATAGTGGACTGGGGTCCACACACTATATCGGCATCATAATGCTTTGTAATTAAATTCTGAAAACGCCAATTTAGAGGTAATTCATCACGCTGATTTCAAATATGGTTCTCAAATTTATGTATCGACAACCGCTATAGTGGACTGGGGTCCACCCACTATATCGGCATCATCATACATTGCAGCTAAATTCTGTAAAGGCCAATTTAGAGGTTATTAAGCACGCTGATATCAAATATGGATCCCAAATTTATGTATCGACACCGCTATAGTGGACTGGGGTCCACCCACTATATCGGCATCATAATGCTTTGCAATTAAATTCTAAAAACGCCAATTTAGAGGTAATTCAGCACGCTGATTTCAAATATGGATCCCAAATTTATGAATCGACAACCGCTATAGTGGACTGGGGTCCACCCACTAAATTGGCGTCAAAATAATTTGCAATTAAATTCTGAAAACGCATATTTAGAGGTAATTCAGCACGATGATTTCAAATATGGATCCCAAATTTATGTATCGACAACCACTATAGTGAACTGGGATCCACCCACTATATCGGCATCATTATATTTTGTAATTAAATATTGAAATAGCTAATTTAGAGATTACTAAAGCGTGCTGAATTACCACTAAATTGGCGTTTTTAGAATTTAATTGCAAATTATTTTGATGCCAATATAGTGGGTAGACCCTAGTCCACTATAGCGGTTGTCGATTCATAAATTTGGGATCCATATTTGAAATCAGCGTGCTGAATTACCTCTAAATATGCGTTTTTTGAATTTAATTGCAAAGCACTATGATGCCGATATAGTGGGTGGATCCCAGTCCACTATAGCGGTTGACGATACATAAATTTGGAATCCATATTTGATATCAGCGTGCTTAATAACCTCTAAATTGGCCCTTACAGAATTTAGCTGCAAAGTTTAAGGATGCCGATATAGTGGGTGGACCCCAGTCCACTATAGCGGTTGTCGATACATAAATTTGGGATCCATATTTGAAATCAGCATACCCAATTACCTCTGAATTGGCGTTTACAGAATTTAATTGCAAAGCATTATGATGCCGATATAGTGGGTGGACCCCAGTCCACTATAGCGGTTGTCGATACATAAATTTGAGAACCATATTTGAAATCAGCGTGATGAATTACCTCTAAATTGGCGTTTTCAGAATTTAATTACAAAGCATTATGATGCCGATATAGTGTGTGGACCCCAGTCCACTATAGCGGTTGACGATACATAGATTTGGGATCCATATTTGAAATCAGCATGTCCAATTACCTCTGAATTGGCGTTTACAGAATTTAATTACCAAATTTATGTTGCCGATATAGTGGGTGGACCCCATTCCACTATATCGGTTGTCCGGTGATAAATTTGAGGTCCATATTTGAAATCAGCATGTCCAATTTGGCGGAATTGGATAGTTATTACAAGTTGTCGGATTTAGTAGTACCCAGACTTCGGGTAATGTTCACGACTCTTTGTCGTTTATAATTCTTCGAGGCTACGACTAAGATTAGTCTGTTCTTTATTTCACACTCACATATTCATTGTTTTTGGTTTGTCCATAGATATGCGTAAGTAATTTTTATTTCCTTTTGGTTGGTACTTTCTACTTACGACCTATAAGTTTTGATTAAGTTCATCATTATTTGTCAACTAATATCCAATTTGTTTGGCCAGTATTATACTGAAGACCGTGAAGAAAACCTTGAAAGGAACTTCGCACGGACAAACAATATAATTATTAAGTTATCACGGTTATTAAGGTATGTGAAATATTTAAATTGTTTGTAATTGAAATTCGCATTAAAATTTGAATAAAACAATGTGGATTAAAAATATAGCTAACAAGTAACAATATTGTTTCAGAAAACGCCAATGGAACACATTCGAGGATTCTTGTCTCTGTTATTAATAATATTAATTAACTGTTGTTTTCTACAAATGCAAACTTTACAATCAGGAAAACCTAGCCGCACATACCCCATTGAAGGCCTTAGTTATGCTACTAGTTCTAGTCGCTACATTGGAACGTCTTGCCCCTATGGGCTGACAGTCAATGACAATTGTAGAACTGCGTCTGTTAGCGTTGTGCACAATATTCCTTCAAGATGCCCAAACGGAGTGATGAATAATAGAAAATGCAGAAATAGAAAACCAAAATTCCCTCCGAGTTGCATCGCGAAATAAATTCTCTTAATGTTGAGACAGTTTTCTATATTTTAATCATGTTTTCAGTATTCATTGATTTGTGAATATTCCGATAAAACGAGAGTTTTCTAATAAAAACTCCAAAATATTTTTTATTGAATCAATATAATATAATCATTTATCATGGATTGCTTTTAAGGAGGTTGGTTATTAAAATCCACTTGGTAATCATTGTGAAAATAATTTATGTAAATCGTAGTAGAAAATATGCATCAGTTTTAATTTTGTTAAGGAATTATGTCGGTGCCGTCATGGTAAGCTGAAGCATTTGACTGTGAGAGAAATGACTTTTAATAATTTACTTTATTCATCCTTATTAGAAGCCTGTTATACCCATTTCTATACAATTATATTCCAGGCACTATCAATTTTAAGGTCTAATTGCAAATCTCGGATAGCGACGACGAATTGTGACACTACAAAATTTATAAGTTACATTTTCTTGTACCTATTATATTACATATACATAGCCACAAGCGAAATGTAGAGCCATAAGCATACTATTCGTCTAAAAAGTTAATATCTAATTCTAAATAGTTGGAGAAACATTGTTTGTCAACTAGTTTTTGGAACTTTAAATCCTGTTTCAAGATACAGAGTTGGGAATGTTGGGATGCATTTATATTTAGAGTTTCAACAGTTATGAAAGAATGTAGCTATATAATTGTAGGGATTTGAACGTGAAATGCCATTATTAATTGCAGAAAAGGTAGATGTCCAACATTCCATTGATATTCTCATTAATGAATAAAAATTTTACTATACAACTGGGTGGAAATTCTACAATTTTAACATGCGTACAAAATGTAAGTACCTAAAATCTAAATGCACTAAAATTTTAAAGCATCACCTAGTCTACCATGCATCCACAAGCAGCGTTTTGCATTTTGAAATACAAATTAAGTTTTCAAAAATTAGAAGACTTTTAAATAAATTGAGGATTTTTAAAAATCTTCATTTCATAACAAATTTTTGATTTACCTACGAAATTGGATTCATAAGTGTTAAAATAAAAAAGCCGAGGATAAAACTCACGATATTTGCTGAGCCCTGTGCTTTCAATATCACAATTCAAAACGCCAGGAATTCGACGAAAATCTTGCAGTCCCATTTGGAGGTGAGATTTCGAAATCCAATATTATATTGGAAAATATATGCACTATATTGGCAATATAATTTACCATCAGCGACAAATTTTCCATTTACTTGTGCATGTTCAAATTTAACTGTCATATACAAGAATTTTCTATACTTCTATCAACTGTGGATAGCAATTCTCCTCTTAAAGATTCTGCAAAATGACGTCTCACAGTACCATTTCCAAATTCCAAACGCCATCCGTCTTTGGGCTGACTGTTTTGGGACTTTTAACAATACAAGTGTACAAATAATTTCATTAATTCAAAAGATAGTTACTTATACAAGTTGCCAGTTGCTTACCTACCCATTCAACATCGAGGTTCAACAACGGCGTTGGAGAGAAGCAGAGGTTTGTAAAGTGTTTGAGATTCCTCACATGTGGTATTGACATTTCCGAATTTGGAGAGTGCTAAAATAGAAAAACACAAACGTTATCTTTAATAAATTGGCCCATATTGTCAAATACAGGAGTGAAGATTTTTCTATTCTAGAGGAATATTCTGTCTGGCTTCTATTCTGGAATAATTGTAGTCTTTATACAACGAAATTCGTATCGCTTTAGAAATAGTTCGAGTATGGTTATTTTCTTTTAATGTATCATGACTATAGTACAAACGTAAATTGGCGTACGCTCATTGGAAAATTAATGCTTTTAATAATGTACCCCAAAGCAGTTATCCGAAGTCCACTATTAGCAAAGTGTTTTTGTTGGGTAACTTCGGAAGGCACCCGACAAAAGCACGTTGCATGTGGTGGACGTCGGGTAAACTGCTTTGGGGTACATTCAAAACATTTGCATGTACGTATGAGAAAATCTTCATAGGGTAGGTACGCCACTACGTTTCAAAACAGAATGGTCTACGTCTTATGAATGTTTGTTAGGCCGAGTATAGTTGTTTTTCAAAATGTATTAGCAGCACAGTGAGGTTTATTTGCTAAAGATGCTAAATTCCATCCAGATGGAACTTGTAATTTGTAATATCTACATACCTTTGCTTTCAAATGTGTCTTTAGTTTTACTAATATCTGTAAAATCACTCTAAGCTTAACTTCACTCACTGTAAGCTTTAAATGTTATTATGTACAGACACTCAAATCGGCGTCATCGATGTTGTCGCTGCATTTTTATCAACTAATTTATTTCCAGTACATGTAAATTTTATTCAATTTCATCCAGATACGAAAAATGCAATAAGGAAGATGATAAAAGATTTAATTATTTAATCTGTCGGTATAAAAAGTCTTTCGTTTGGTTTAAGTCTTTAGACCAAATCAGCTAATATACTTGAAGATTATTAATATTTATCTATAGATTTAGCAACAAATGCTCTCAAGGCAAACCATCCTGTATCCTTCATCTTGTTTCATTCATCAGATAAATCACAAGGCGTGACGGCTACTAATCTCAACATTAATAATATAACGTATGAAGAATTACTGTTTCCATTTAGGTAATAGTGTTACAGTGTGTACTATTCAGTATTCAGTCTGTTTTGAAACGTACCGGTTATCCAAGAATTCATGGAAGCTAATGACTTTCAAATAAGTTTCAAATTGTTTTAATTTCTCACAATAATTACAATACAGCCAGTTAATACCTGTTGGAATCCAATACATGTAGAACATTTATAAATGAGGAAAATAAATTGTATTGGAATAGTATTCTATTAGTAATATCATATTTAACGACCTTCATGTTTTAAAAATAAGCATCTTATTATCCGAATTTAGAAATTAAATGGCGTGAGGGCATTGCACAAATTTTGTCCCAAATTTGTATGTACATGCTATATGAATATACCAATACGTCGATGCATATTAAATACATTTGGAATTTAAATACAATTACATGAACTTTCATTCCGTGTGTGTTAAAACAAACCGAGTTTAATATGAATGCATACAGCATTAGTTTTTATATTATACGACTAACAAGTTTTTTTTACTGTATAATGTATATGGCATAGCATAGCTATATTTAAATCAGTAAATAACCACTTGAACTTGACCTGTTCAATTTTATTGTAACTATCTTTAGTACTGACTTTCTATGCTTATATATAAAGGAGTTCTTATCTCTTTGCAGTGCTAAATATTTGCACACCTGCTAATGATTGAATAATTGGGCTCATAACAATAATAAATATTAGATTAGAAAATAGAATCAACTTGTAACGAGTAAATCTGCTGGAATTTTTACTCCCATATCAGCTTATAATTATGGAATACTATAATGTAAAATGGTTTAAAATAAAGCATAATTCCCAGTAATAACTTTAACATATATTCTGGTAAACACCAGAGTCTGGTATACATAAAACAATAATAATTTATTATATCATATGGTGATCCTAAGGTCACTACTAGTCCTAATGCAAGTTGTTATCAATTATAAAGATTTATCTAACTTTTTAATAAACTCAAATGCTTTATTAGTTTTAAAATCGTATTTGATCAGTAAAATAAAAGCATTCAACAAAAACAAGTAGAAAAAACTGTCAGCAGTCGCAAAGTGAAAAATTGCATTTTCATATAGGTTTATAAATTAAATTACTATTCATAGGATTTAATAATTAAATACATCAATTAAATCTTTGGGGGCATATTTAGTAATGCATCTAAAAAGCAGAATGGTTATGGAATTATTAATGTCAATTTTTATATTTTAATGAGAGACATGGTTTTATGGGGGCAATGTTGAAGAAAACAAGATTTCATGAGTTTTATATTTTCAGTTTATTCTATTTTTAAGCACTGTAATTAATAATTAGGCTTGCTTATAGTAGCTTACCCACGTTTGATGGTACTAAATTATAGAAATAGGAAGATTAAGAAGATGGCTTTACATTTATGAAGAAGTCACGCAAATATTATGTAAAAACAAATTTCAAAGGATCAAAAAATATTGTACATGTTGCTATCGTTTTTTAATTTCTAAGAACGAATATTTATTTATTCTCTTTCTGCACGGCAATGTAAAACAACCATCAATTTATATTAATTTCTACTAGTCAAAGCAATTGGATTCCCTAATTACTATTCTTACTCTTTATCGTTACGCGCGGTGGCTAACGACTAACTTAAAGGATGCAACAGCAAGACATGCAATTGTATGACTACCTAAATATATTTATCTTTTTAGCTTTAAAATTCACACGCAAATGGTTCAAGATTGACCAAGATACTAATTTTCAATAAATATTAACAAAAAAGCTGTAGATTATCGAGTGCTCGGAAATGCAGTAATGACTTACTTTACCGTATCACTATCACAAATATACTTTGTAGTATGCCATATGTTACACCTACATAATTTATTTACCTATCTGATATATTTCTATGTATTAATAAACATTGTTTTGATAAACTAAGCTGCTTTTTTCAAATGTTTTATTATACCTTATTATTATGCATATATCTATTTTTCTTATTCCACTCAATATGTATATTATTATATGTTCTTTTATATATTTCAATAAAGTAGCAAAAACATTTAATGGTACTTGAAGAAAACCATAAGACATGGTAAAAACGTTTAAAATCTACATAAACAAATCTCGATACTTAAATATATCTTATCTGATTTAATGGAACAAAAACAAATGGAAAATATGTATGTGAATCTATAATGATGTACCTTGTGACTAAGACCACTGTTTACTACTAAATACTATAATCGTTATTCAAGCAGCAGAAAATAATGACGTACCCCCAAACAAAGTTCCATTAAGAAGGATCCGCCAAATTCATGGTTTTGTATAAAAGGCGGCTGATATTTAACAAACTGATACAGTATCTTCATTGAATACAAAAGTGCAACTCCTGCAAATAACAAAATGAATCAAGTTTTCAGTGTCAACTTTTGTATTTTTGTATTCCTAACACTCGCGAATTTTGGGGATGCCAATACATCATGTGAAGATTCGCAGAAACATTTTGCAAACCTTTGCTTCTCTCCAACACCAGCCATGGACATTGATATCGAATGGGTAAATTTAAATAAATTATATGAATAGCATTGTATATAAATGTAATAATAATTCTATATTTATTATCGATAGGTACAAAAAAGTCAACCTGAAGATGGATGGCATTTGGAAATTGGGAATGACGTGGCAAGACTTCACTTTGCAGAAGCTTTAAGAGGAGAACTGTTGGATGCGGATGACAAAAGTCTAGAAAACGCATGTTTAAGAAGCAAAATAGAACATGGAAAAGTAAATGACAAAACTGTGGCGGATGGTAAAATTTATGGATATGGAAATCTTACATCTAAATGGGATTGCAACGTATCTATGGATTTCCCTGGCGTTTTGAATTGCGATGTCGAAAGCACCGGAGTTAGCAAATACCGTGAGTTGTATTTTCTACCACTAAATTATTTTTTAAAAACAGGATTTATTCTTTTACTCTAAATATTGGCAAGTATTAGTGAAAAATTTATTAAAATATTTAATTTAAAAAATTACTAGTTAATTTCAACTATTTCATGTAGCTACTATTGATGAAGAAATGACAACCTTTTAATTTATTTCAAAATCTAATTTGAAAATTGCTTTTTTATTTTTATAAGGTTCATGTTGTCCCAGTTTTAAAATATTCTTTTGGTTTTAAAAATTGCAAAATTAAAAGTTGTTATAATTTATTTCAAAGTTTAACTTCAAAATCATGTGATTTATTCCAACAATCCCGTTTTAATTTTAATAGGCCAATTTATTGAAGATGTTTAAAATATATACTAAAATTACTTAATCTTTAATTGGCAGATGAATATCTTCACTCTTACGCGACTTACTCCGACAATAAGAATGTACAAGTCGCAATTAGTTGTTTTCCAAATGGTCAAGTTGGGTGGATAGCATTGAGTATTACCAAAAGTCTAACGGAAGAAGAAAAGAAGGCTGTGATGGACCATGTGACCAAATTGGGATTTTCTAAAGATGATACGGTTGTTTTGTATGATGAAGCAAATTGTTCCAATGAAACGAAATAATGAAAATTCAAAATTTTTTGTTTAATTTCAGAATAAGGTAATTTCCTGTTTTAGGGATGTACTTAATCAATTTCTATTCATAGATTCGATTCGTTGACAACGGGGTCAAATAATTCTTGAATTAGTAAGTATTAATATTTAGAAACCAATATCTAAGTAAATGCTGGTTTATGTATGTATAATTAATATTACATTATTATTATTAAATTCCTTTGATATAGTATAACTATCTATTTGTAATTTACATGCAATGGCGTATATCCATAACACGCGTGTAATTCTGGGATATTAAAGGGGTTCTTCTGCTTAAGCACTCAAATTTCGTCCTGCTTATTAATTAACACTTATTAATAACCGGTAATAGTTAGGAAGTTGATGCAAAAACTGTCGATTAAAATAGTTTATAACTTAAATTTGAAATATTATTGAAACCAGCACCCTGTTCATAAGGTGCTGTAGTAAAATAAAATATCCCTCCAAATCTACAAAAACATAATATATTTCTACCTGCAGAACTATGAATATTTATAAATATATTACCAATATAGATTCTCTACTGAATCAGATTGTAAAGTTTTAAATTGCAAAGTTAAACTAGAATTTTTTGTTGGAAAAACATCACATTATTATTGCATAATTTGTTTATAATATTATCTATACTGTATACAAGAATTTATATACAAGATATTTAAATGTATGTAATAGTCTAACAATATTTGTGTTTAAATCTCTGTACTGTACCACCGTTGTAGATATAAAGCAATAAATTTACCTGTCTATACATACTAGCTGAAACCTTGCACGAATTTTGAAATATGTAGACCTCTCATTATTCAATGCACTTGCGTAAGTTTACGTTTGTACCAGTCATGATGTCTGTTCATGTGGTAGGGTGACCCCAAGCTCAAGCGTTAATGCAAAGCATATGACAAAAACAATGAACTACATTCCCATTGGGTTAATATTAGCTTAATTCGAAATTAAACAAAACATTCTAACACTGAAATCTTTTGGAATTTAATAACTGTACCGGGCACCCATTCTAATAATAACTTCATTAAAATATTGTTTAGAGTAAATGTGGCTAAAAAAAATTTCTTTTGTGAAAATTTTTATTGTTGTGCATAATTTCGACGGTTTTTCATTTTGAATATCACCAAACATCTCACAGCACAATTTATTACTTTAGTAGTGTTCAGTACTGTCACGCGTATCCACAGTCACACTATTGTTATTGAAATTAATAATGATTTCAAAAACTTTCTAACTACAGATGCTTTATTATGTTTTGTGGTAGCAAAAGAGCACAAGCCCATAAAAAACATGACATAATTTCAGTTACAATTTTTACAGACCAGAAATTAAATTCAATTGCCAGATAATAACGCTAATATTTCCAAATTATTAAATTTCTTGACGTTTGGATTATACTTGACAAAACCAAATTGTACAAATCTTTTTACATCACCCTATACAAGAAAAGATTTTAGATATTTCGAATAAATAAAATTAGTTTTGCTAAGGTAATTCTAGTTTACATTTTTCCATTTCACAAACCTTAATATAGCAATAACTTTATTCATCTCCACAAATATACAATTTTACTAAACCAGTTTCACATGATAATAACTGTTTTTCAGTAATATTAGCACAGTTTTCACTTAACGTTCTGTTCGTACCCTAGTACTCCTGCTACTAATTCCATTTAGGTAGACCAAGTCCAAACAGAACTTTCAACACACACATTTTCCCATACAAATATGTATTACTAATCAAATTACTCGCGTGTGCCTACCAAAATACACCTAAAGCACAACATTTACTTACTATGTTTAGTTACATTATAATATACAGCAGGATGGTAACATCATTTATATAAGTTATACAGAATATAATATTCATACCTCCTATACACCAACCAAGTGCCATTGGGTGGGGGAGTCTGGTTGAAAACTTAAATTGTGTGTGTGTGTCACGGGGAGGAAGAGAAGCCAATTTGCATACGGTTTTACATTATCTTACACGTCCTTATCTAAGGTCTAACTCAGAGTAATTAATTTTTTAACTCTTATGCGTAAGTGATGTGATGACGGAAGACATTAGTAAATCTACATTTGAAATGTTATTGGTAAATGAACACTATTCAAAAGATACTGTAGTAAAGTACGATACATCTTCAAGTCTACAACATAATATATTTTTCTACTCACAGAACTCTGAATATTTATAGGTATAATACCAATATACTTTATTCCACTGGATCAGGTTTCAAATTGCAGGATTAAGCCTGAATTTTTGTCAGAACATCATTTTATTAATTGTAACATTTACTTATACTGCCTATGCTGTATATTGTGTGTATACGAATTTATTTGTTTTGTTAGACTATTACTATATTTACATATAGTAATAGTCTTACAGTAATTGTGTTTTAATCTAATAGTAAATGTGCTAAAATATTATTTGTATGAATTTGGTTGAATCCTTTAGTGAAAATTTTCGATTGTTATGAATTATTTCGGCAGCAGCATTTAGAAGCTTTTCTTACTGACTACAATCAAACGTTTTACTGCATCACTGATCCCTGATAGTGTTCTTAGTACTAGTACCTAAGGTAAGTACCGTCACGCGTAGCCATAGTAATGATTTTAATAACTTTCTAACTTCAATTATAAATACAAATGGCAGTAGCTTTTTTTGCAATGTACACTCAGGAGGAGGACATCTAGACTGGATTTAAAGTCGCAGCTGCCCTTCTAAATCTGAGAAAAATAGCAGATTTTACCCCAAAACAGGCCAAAAATTGTAAAAACTTTTCGTCATTATGAAAATATAATAGCGATAACCTGTCCCATCGGGTGATTCATATGGCTATAGATTTCACTTGTGCCTGTGCTATGTATTGATAATTACAGTTGATAATTAGTTACCAAATAATAAAATTAATCAAACTTGTAGGTCGTAAATAGTAAGTACTAACCAAAAGAAATACCATAACGCGTGAATATGGGTAAGCCATAAAGCGTGAATACGATTTTTGGAAAATGACTTGGGTTTCCTTGTAGCTAACTAATAGAACAATACACAAATAATTTTTAATTAATATTTTAACTAAAAGGGTATAATTAGACCTGTATTATCATTATCAATTATGGCTATATATAACTTTTTCTTGTGCATGGGTATAGTACATAATACAACTAAAGTGCAGTAACAATATTTTTTATTCTCTATTCACTAACCTCCCTGTAAATAATATAATATTTATTAATGACAGTACAAACACAATTTATAATGCACGTAGCTAGGACACAGTAGGAGACTACTTTACATTATCTACTACAAGTACTACGGCTACAACCGACATCAGAAAGGTTATAGAAGGAGCCAATCTACATGACCTCAGGGAATGGAACCTTAGTCAGTTAGGGAAAGTACCAGTGCAATCTAATACCCGATAACATAAGGTAGCAACCCGCCGCCTTAACAAACTATATAAGTACAAGGATTTAAACATTATAAAAAATCTACAAAGAAGTAAAACAGTGTGATGGAAGAAAAGTGATGAAAATAGCTTCCATATTACGTTCAGACAAATTCACACATATTTTAAGTTCTGTGGTTTGCATTAGATAGCTGTAGTGTACAATAATACGGCCTTTACCCACATCGTATTTTATTGGACTACTACAAAATCCTTTTCTTCATTTAAACTTCATACGGTAAAAATAAAGCAGAAATATAAAAACAAAATGAGAATACGTGGAATATAGGTATCACAATATAGATGGCCATTGTGATGATAATGAATTCACAGTAACTGGCCTAAAGCTACAATATGAAATTATGATAATATGTAATTTATCATTGTCAAATAGTAAAAGTAAGTAAAGTAAAAAGAAATGGTGTTTAGTGAAATTGTCTGCATTGGATTGCGTATTATTGCATCTTGCCAAGTAACTCAAGCAGAAATTTTGAAACAATTTGTACTTATTTTGAGATTTTTGCAAGGCTTTCTCCAGCTATAAATATATACAAAATTTTCAAAAGCTTCTTAAAAGTGTTTCAATTATTTAAACTGTAATTTGTTTTAAGTTTTATAATTTTAACACCCAAAGTTTGAAGTCCGACGGAGCAGTGACTTTAATAAAAATTATATTGGGTTCATGCCTTTATAAATTATTAAATGTTGTATGCCCTATAGTATAATTGGCGGAGCCAGTCCATTCCAGACAGTTTCGTAAGGCCCCTATAAAAACCTTGCCCCTATAAAAAAATCACTTAATGCTGAGAACCAACTTGTGTTCTTATCGCACAGCAACGTGAAGGAATGGATAAAATATTCGAATTGAACAAGGTTTCTCCAATTCCTTGCTGAATCAAACGATGTATTGTATCCCCTATATCTCCGCACTCCAAGCTAATGGTTGCCCTGCTTTGGCTATTCGTCATTCATAATTTATAACATTTCTTTCCTGAATGTTGGCCTATAAAGGTGGTAAACATGAAATAGCTGCACGTCTATATTTTTTGAAGAAGATTTCCAATAACTAACTGCGTTACAATTCCTAGTTATAATACAGTTCCCAAGTAATTGTGACGTTTCAGATATTTTCACTATTACTATGAGGATTTTAGTAGTCCACATTTGAAAAACTATGTCATAATAAGTATTGGGAAATATAATTAGCCTGACGAGACAAAGAGAAAAATAAAATATTTACTAGTTAACTAAAGCGGTAATGTAAATCTTTTGGATAGATCTAGTACAAATATTGCTTTATGAAACTTTTTGAAAAGGCCTTAATGTCTTACGCTGCGCTATATCAAATGATAATTACGATTCTCAACGTGTAATTTTGTTTCATTTTGGCAACAATCTTGTAGGCAATTTTTACTTCCTCTGTATCTACTCGAACCAAGGAAACCTACACCTAAGAGAAATCTCGTTTTGACCATGTAAATAAAAAGAACAGAAAGAATCAATAAGTCTGCAGATTTCGTCCGATAAGAAATCCGTCGTTTAAATGTCCTCTTAAAGTCCGTTACTCACCTTTAATTTTTACTACTAAAACAGCTCCAATGAAGCTTGTTATGGTACAAACTAATGTCTATTAATGTACAAATATATAAATATAAGAATGATCGGCAAGCCGGTACGGAAGCCTACCCTAGTAAAAGGGCCGCACAATAGTTTGCTACATACTAGAGACGGAAACGTCTTTGCCGGTGGTGTCAAATCAATGCCTAAGTCAAGTTTAGTCGATATTTATCCCAGTTTACTGGCATTAACTCGCAAAGAAACTGAGTGATAGACTGCACTTTTATAAGTTTGCTTATTTCCAGCTTCGCCTCTAATTTAATAATTTCAAAAAATTATCCATAGATTATCCATGCTGGTCAAACAGACAGCAGGACAACCAGGGTTACCAGGTATACTTAAATGGCAAGTATTATACTTAAATTGGGCCATATACTTAAAATACTTGCAAGTATTTTAAAATACTTAAATTATACTTAAATATACTTAAATCAGTTAATATCGAAAACAGTGAAATAACTTAATGTCCTTTGATATTAGAACACACTTTTTTATCGTTCAGATACTTTTACAAATTGAAATTTTCTCGCGCTTCGCGCGAATTTAAGTATTTTTGTCTTTAAATCCAGTTCAATAGTCAAAATTGTCTTCCAATGTCGAAGGAAATCCATTAAAACTTATCAGTGGGGTATAAATAACAAACGTCTTTTCCTCAACTATGTCCCTAAACCGTTAAAACTAAATTACTTAAAATTCGTTAAGTCTTTATTGATCAGTTTTGAAGATGAATTTCAAAACTTTCTCGCGCTTCGCGCGAATTAGTATTTTCTCTTGATTTCCTCCTACATATATGAAGTAATATGCAAGAATATTTATTTCAAAATACGTGATTTACGTATTTTTGCTTCTTTTTCAACAAAAAACCGTAAATTTGTTAGCTGCGCTCATATGATTGCGCCAAATACGGCTGTATGACACTTATAATCATTTACCAAGACGCGCCCGAAGGGCGCGAGTTGGTAAAAATGGCTATTGTTGGCCAGGATACTTAAATTCGTTGAAGAAAATCTGGTAACCCTGAGGACAACGTACCTAGGAAAGACATGTCAGCTCGTTTAATGTCAATCTAATATTCTAGTACAAATGGTGAGAAGTGCAGAGAACTATAGTTACAAAACTTTTATCCATTTTATATAACATATATTTATACATTTTCCTAATTTTTGTCTAAATCCGTGTATGTTATAGAAAAATGTCGTGTCAACAAACCGACAAAGAAGACTATAGCTTTTTTTGATTGGACTAACCAATTCTCTTGATTGGGCAGCTTGGGCAGAAGAAAAACATGTGTAAAATTTCTACCTATAATTGGTAAATTTTAGACAGTAGTTTTAATGGCGAACGGTGGACCATTTCGAATGAGTACATTAACTTGAAAATCTTATTAACTGAAAACTTTACTTATTTCCACAGAGGACTGTAATGGCGACACTGTGAATCTGTGCAAGTAAACCAGTGGATGCATAATGATATATGTTCTTTCTGGATAAATTTTATTTCTTAGTTCTCACAGATGACGTTTAGTTGAAATAATACTGGTGAAATCAAAAATTCAATTAAGGAACATTATATTGTAAATACGTTTCATGCCTTATTAGCAAGAAAATGTTTCGTCCATTAACTGTGCCACTTTACTACCTTACCCTCATGGTAACCATGGTTACCTTTGCGGATGTTTGTTTAAGTAGTCCAACAACGTTAAACAAAATAGTGAATGTTGATCACGATTGTTATATAAACATAATCTTTAACAAATGGGATTACGACCTTACATCCACTACACAATATTTAGAAGAACTGGCAAAGATTAAAGTTCCATTTGCAGTAACAAGATTTGATTTACTCGAACAAACATTTTCAGAGCGACTGAGGGCATGTCAAAGCATTTTCAGTGTCTGTGATGTTAAAAGTGCCTTCATAAAAAAACAAGTATTTGCGCCTCCATATTTCTACTCTCGGTTTAACTGTCTGTCACATATTGTCGTCAATTTGGATGTCACGGATGATTTACAAATATATTTCGCATTTTACGTTTCCCGAAATCTTGTTATACGCCTTTTGCAATCCCTGGAGGTAATTCCGTACTTTACAAAGAGGAAAGTGTTTATAACTTGGAGGACTATTCTAGGGTACATATTTTATTAAATCAAAATGATTTTTGGCAGAAGTCTTCTCTCCTATCCAATATTGAACTTATCCTGACAAGGAATTTATTCTGGGAAAATTTAAGTTCAATTCTTAATTTTAAATATGATCTTGAATTGAAAAGATTTTACTTACATGCTGTAGAAAGTGACAAGTTTTGTTATTTAATTTGCAGAATGTGTATAAGATCAGATTTTCTTCGTGTAGAATTATATTCTAATAATAACAGTGTTAAAAATAGAGGTAGTAGTACCCAGTCCACCGCCCTAGGTTTGAGAGGACAACTACATATAAGAAACATGTACATGGGAGAGTATATTGTGCATGCAAGAATTAATATACAAAACAATAATCATTATCACGATGAGGATGATTGGTGTCTTATACCAAAACAGATGGCTGAAGCAATGTCAAAACAATATTTTCAATTAGCTTTCGGTTTGCTGTTGATTACTAATATACCTAATGCTACTTTGACGCTTAATATGAATTGCATCTTTGCTGATGGAAGTGTAATAAGTTTATAACTAGAGGAAGATGAATACGACATTGAATCTCAAGCAGAAAAAAAAGTTCTTAAGGATCTAGTTCCTTTCGACGTTAATTGGATTCGTCTAAAAAATTCAGGACATTTATTCATTCCAACATCAGACGAAGGCTATAATTTTATTTCATGCAGCATTTTAAACCAAGACGGGGAAAATTTTAGAGCATTTCTACGTCCTTTTGACTTGTTATCATGGATTTTTCTACTTTTTACATCTTTATTAGTCATTTGTTTCGTTCTAATTGTTATTTATTTAAAAGGAGATTTGTACTTAATATTCCCATTAATTATTTATGCTTATCTGTTGGAAGTGAGCTATTCTCTTAACAGTAAGTACGAAAAGTTAATTTGGCTAAAACTTGTAATTGGCCCACTTTTGTTGATGTTCATCGTAATTACCAACGGGTACAAGGGAATTGTTATCACAGATTTAATTAGTGAGCCACCAGTAGAAAGAATAGAATCCATATTTGATCTAATTGATCATAAGCAAATTGTTTCTACCGGAATTACAAAATATCATTCTTGGAATGGTAAGTGGTCACTAAGAGAAAGCATGGATGCATTAATGTCAGATATGATTTTTGCATGTAATCATGACACTTTGGTCTACGGTGATGATTCTGAAAACATTGAGAACGAATGTGAAACGAAATACAGAAATAGTAAAGATGATCATAATAGTGACAAAAATATTGCACAAAAGATTGGAATGAAACTGAGAACTCTTAAATACAAATTAAAGTTAACCACAGAAGTGATGCCGTTTGCTGATTATTTGGAGTATAACTTATACGATGAACTTTTACGTGGAGATCAGACAAAATCGTCCAAACGATTGTCTAAATTGATAAAACTAAACGATACCATTTTTCACAGACACATAATAAATACCAACTTTCCCTCCATTACTCCGCAGCAATTCATATCCGAGTGCAACAATTCAATTTACATTGACAAAGAGAGCAATCTGCCCTGGTTTATTACCGATTTAAACTGGAATCCTGAAACAGTAACCAAGCCACGTCGACAACTCTATTTTGGGAAACCGGAGAATGCCATTTTTAGAAAACCCAAGAGAATGCGCTTGGACTCCGAAGCCTTCCAGTTCGGAAAATCATATTTCAAAGATAGGTTACTCCATATCGACCAAAGTGGAATGTATTCTAAATGGAAATCATATTTTTGGAAAAATGATTTTATGCAATGTCGGTTTTGTCTAGATAGTGCCGACTTACGGCCTTTGACATTCTCGAACTCCAACCTAGCAGTGGTCTTTTATGTTTTTCTCGCAGGTGTAATTGTCTTTTGTTTAGAATTTTTATTGGAAAACAAAAACAAATTCAAACCCAAAAATATATATAAAGTAACCATCAGAACCTTATCATACTTATGCATCCAAACAAATATCGTAGTCAGAAGGGTCAGAATGATGCTCAGGCCCATCTTTGTCAGACGTACAAGAGTTTATAGATTTCAATGCTTCGAAAAGCCCGGGGTTTTTAGGAAAAAGCCCACGACCCCGGGTGTTTTGGGTTTTTTATATAGGTATAGGCATAAATGAAAGTCTATACTATACCATATAGGATAACTACAGCTGACAATAACAACAACTGTATTCCTAAAACTACAATCACTAACTTCTTTAAAACAAAAATTAAAGCACAAAAAAGTTTTTATTGCTAACACAACACAGTAAACACGCAGCATTTTTTGATCAACTATACTAATATTGCTGTTTGTTAATAATTAGTGAATAACTATGCATTATAATATTTTACTGATTAAATTGACTGTATGAAAGTCCTTCATTAAATGTTAGTAGTTAATTAAAATTGAACATAATTAATTACGTATACATCAAACATAATCTTCTCAACGATTAAGATTTGCATAAAACTAATACATAGTCATCCTGATACGACACGTTTATTGTAAGTAAAAGTTTTCACCTGAATATCAGACGTCGGACTTTTATTTATTTAAAAACCCAAAAATTGTACATAAAAATTTACTAATAAAGGGCAAATAGTTTAAATAAGCTTAAAATCGCAAAAGCAGCTAAAAATAATCGACTCAAAATTTTTGTTATGTTGAATTGGAATACTAGCTACATTTATACATGCATTTCAAACTGAAACCTGAGATATCATAGTATATTAAATGTGCGCAGGGAATCAGAAAAACTATTTTTGTAAAAGGTTATGTGACATTTCGGCCTAAACAGGCCAATGTTCAGCACGTATCCAGTTGGGGCTGGGGGAATCCGAGTCCACCAATTTTCCAGAAAAAGGTGATTTTTTGTCAAAAATGGTTAAGGATTTTTTAAATCTTAGATTTCATAGCAAACTACTGATTTCCCTACGAAATTGGAATCATAAGGGTTAAAATAAAATAGCTGAGGATAAAACTCACGTTATTTGCTGAGCCCTGTGTGCGTTCAAAATCACAATTCAAAACGCCAGGGAAATCCATAGAAATATTACAGTCCCATTTGGAGGCGAGATTACGACAATCATATAATTTACCAATTTACCATCAGCGACAAATTTTCTATTTTCTTGTGCATGTTCAAATTTAGCTTTTCTATACTTCTGTCATTGCAGACAGCAGTTCTCTTCTTAAAGGTTCTGAGATATGCCGTCTAACAAAATCATTTACAAGTTCTAAATGACATCCATCCTCGGGTTAACCATGACTGTTAACAATACAAGTCTACAAATAATTTTATTAATTCCTAAGATAGTTATATTTACAAGTTGTGTACCCATTCAGCATGGATATGGAGGTTCAACAACGTCGGAGGAGAGAAGCAGAGGTTTGCTAAGTGTTTCTGAGATGACTCACACGTCGTATTGGCATCTCCAAATTTTGAGAGTGTTAACAAAAGAAAAACGCCATCTTTAATAAATTGACCCATTGTCAAATATACAGGAGTGAAGATTTTTCTGTTCTATCTGTAGAGGAATATTCTGTCTGCTTTTCTATTCTGGAATAATTGCAGCCTTTATACACAGAAATTCGTACCGCTTTAGAAATAGTTCGAGTATGGTTATTTTATTTTGATGTATCATGACTATAGTATAAATTTAAACTGGCGCACGCGCATTGGATGATAAATTTTTTAATAATGCACCCCAAAGCAGTTTACCCCAAGTCCACTATTAGTAAAGTGCCTTTGTCGGGTAACTTCGGAAGGCACCTGACTAAAGCACGTTGCGCCTGATGGACGTCGGGTAAACTGCTTTCGGGTACATTAAAAACATTTGTACGTATGTTTGTATGTACGTATGAGAATGTCTTCATAGGGTAGATATGCCACTACGTTTCAAAACAGAATGGTCTAAGTTATGAATGTTTGCTAGGCCGCTTATGGTATGATTTTTTAATATCTACCTACTTATCTACCTATCTACCTTTGCTTTCAAATGTGTCTTCTAGTTTTACTAATATCGGTAAAATCACTCAAGCTTTAAATGTTATAAAATGTACATACACTCAAATCGGCGTCATCGAAGTTGTCGCTACATTTTTATCAAACTAATTTATTTCCAATACCACTAAATTTTATTCAATTCACCCAGATACGAAAAATGCAATAAGGAAGATGATAATACATTTAATAAATCCAACTGTAGTAATAAAAAGTCTTCGGTTTGGTTACTAATCTTTACACTAAATCATCTACGAGTATTAAGAAGATTACTAATATTTATCTACATATAGATTTAGCAACAAATGCTCTCAAGGCAAACCATCCTGCATCCTTCAACTTGTTTCATTCATCAGATAAATCACAAGGCGTGACGGCTACTAATCTCATTTATAATATAATGTATGGAAAATTACTGTATCCATATAAGTTTATGTTATAGTGTACTCAGTTTGTTTTGAAACGCACCGGTGATCCAAGAATGCATTAGAACTAATAATATTGAAGTACATTTCAAATTGTTTAAATTTCTCGCAATAACTGCAGGAAGTCAATATCTGTTCGAATTCAACAGGAACTTCTTAAAACATTTATAAAATAGGGGACCATATTTAATGGACTTCAGGCTTTAAAAATATCTTTTGTATCCGGAGGTCAAAATAGGGGAAATTATTGTCTAAAATTAAAAATTTTCAACCATACATGGTACATCAGTTTTAATACAAATACGTCCACGTAGATTCAATCCATTTGAAGTTCAACTGCAATTGTAGTTGAACTTCAAATGAACTGGCATTCCGTGTGTGTTGAAACAAACCGAGCCTTATATGAATACATTGGTCTTTTGTTCATTGTATAGCATTGGTTTTCAATATTAATGTGTTAACTATAATATAATGTATATGGGATAGCTATTTTTAAGTCAGTAAAGAACCACTTGAACTTGACCTGTTTACCTTTACCGTTAATAACATCAGTGCTGACTGCCTATACTTATGGCCTTATATAAAAGAGTTATTATCTCCCTGTAGGTAGTGTTAAATATTTCCACACCTGCTAATGATTGAGTAATTGGGCTCATAACAATACTACATATTAGACTTGATAATGGAATCAAATCGTTACAAGTAAACCTGATGGAATTTTCATTCCCATATTAACATTTATTTATAGAGTGACATGGTAATGTAAAATTGTTTTAAATAAAGCATAACTAATAATTACTATTAAAAACCTGAATATATAATCTGGTTACCAGAGTGTATATTATACTTTTCAGTAAACTCAAAGGCTTTATTGTTTTTTAAAATAACTTTTAAAATCGTATTTAATCAGTAAAATAAACGCATTCAACTGAAAACAATTTAAACAAGTGTTTCAAAACATATCCATTTAAAGTAATATACAATTCACAGGATTTTAATAGTTAAATACATCAGTTCTACTTTTTTGGGGCGTATTTAGCGATGCATTGAATCAGAAAAAGATTATGAAAGTTTTAATGTCTACTTTTATATTTTCAATTTATTCTATTTTAAGCTCTGTAATTAGATTTGCTTATAATAGCGTACCCATATTTGATGGTGCTAAATTATTTATAGAGATATGAAGATTAAGTAAAGGGCCCTACATTTTTGAAGTAGTCATGCGAATATTTGAAAAAAGGTTTCTAACGATCAAGAAATGTGATAAATGTTGCTATATCGTTTTTAATTTCTCAAAACTATTAATATTATTTATTTACTCTCTTTCTGCACGGCAATGTAAAACAAGATTATTTGTTGTTATTATTACTATAATTTATTTCTACCATTAAGAAGTAGTAATATCTGGTTTCTCTAATTACTATTCTTATTCATTATCGTTACGCGGCGTGGTTAAGGGCTAACTTAAAGGATGTAGCAGCAAGACATGTAATTGAATGACTACCTATGTATATTTATCTTTTTAGCTTTAAAACTCTCAGGCTACGCTTCAAAATACTAATTTTCAGTAATTATTAACAAGAAGCTGTAGATTATGGAGTGATCGGAAATGCAGCATGACTTACAAATATATTTTGTAGTGTTCCATGAGTTACACCTACACCTATATACAACTCATTTACTTACCTATCTGATAACAAACCGTGTCTTACGCGATTGTAAAGATTTCTCCATGCTTTAATAATAAAATTAAGCTTCTTTTTATCAACAGTATGGCTTTTTAGTCTTATTATTATCTATATATCTATCTTCCTTATTCCATTCTATATGTATAATATATTTATGTTTCTTTATATGTCAATCAAGTAGCAAAAACATTTAATGGCACTTGAAGCAAACCACACGATATGGTAGAAGCCAGAAGCGTTTGCAATCTACATGAACAAATCTCGACACTTAAATGCATCTTATCTGATTTGATGAACAAAAACAAATGCAAAATTTGTACGTGAATCTATAATATGTACCTTGTTAACTAAGACGACTGTTTACTTCTAAATACTATAATCGTTATTCAAGCAGCAGAAAATAATGACCTATCCCCAAAGTTAAATTAAGTAGTTATCCACCAAATTCATGGTCATGTATAAAAGGCCGATAATTTTTAAACAATGCAAACAGTGCAGTCTTTATTGAATACAGATCAGGTGCAACTCCTACAAACAACAAAATGAATCAAGTTTTCAGTGTCAACTTTTGTATTTTTCTATTCCTAACACTCGCGAATTTTGGGGATGCCAATACATCATGTGAAGATTCCCAGAAACATTTCGCAAACCTTTGCTTCTCTCCAACACCAACTATGGACGTCGATATTGAATGGGTAAATTAAAGATAATACTTATATGAATAATATTGTAATAATAATTCCGATTTTATTGTCGATAGGCACAAAAGGGTCAACCTGAAGATGGATGGCATTTGGAAATTGGGAATGACGTGGCAAGACTTCACTTTGCAGAAGCTTTAAGAGGGAGAACTGTTGGCTGAGGATGACAAAAGTCTAGAAATCACATGTATGAGAACCAGAATAGATCACGGAAAAAGTAAATGACAAAAATTGTGGCGGATGGTAAACTTTATGGATATGGAAATCTTACATCTAAATGGGATTGCAACGTATCTATGGATTTCCCTGGCGTTTTGAATTGCGACGTTGAAAGCACCGGAGTTAGCAAATACCGTGAGTTGTATTCTCTACTATTTACACATTTTTTAAAGCTACGACTTATTATTTTATCCCAGAAATTAGCAAGATGATTGAAAATGTCCAATCTATTAAAATATTTAATTTGAAAAGTCATTAATTTATTCCGACTATTCCATAATATATTTACCATTTGTGAAATATGACAACTTTAAATGGAAAGTTCTTTCAGCTTATTTAAAAATTTATTTTGTAAATTGAGTGTGTTTTATTTTATTATTCATTATTTTTTTATTTATATCCTTAGCTTTATATAGCCCAATTATTTTAACAATCCCATTTAAACTTAAAATAAAATTAAACTTATTGAAAATATGTAAGAATAAACACTAAATTTACTTATTATTTTGCAGATGAATATCTTCACACATACGCGACTTACACTGACAATAAGAATGTACAAGTCGCAATCATTTGTTTTCCAAATGGCCAAGTTGGGTGGATAGCAAGCAGTATTACCAAAAGTCTAACGGAAGAAGAAAAGAAGGCTGTAGTTGATCATGTGACCAAATTGGGATTTTCCAATGATGATACGGTTGTGTTGTATGATGAGGCTAACTGCTCAAATGAGACGAAATAAGGAAAATTTTTGTTTACTATCAGAATTAGATATGTTCTGTTTTAGAAATATGCTTAAACTATTTCTATTCATAGATTCCATTTGTTGACAACGAGGTCGAATTCTCTAATTAGTATTAACCTTTAGAAAACAAGAACCGAAGTAAGTGCTATTTAACATTGGTATTACTGGTAGTACAAAAAAACCGTTTTGTAAGTAACATTTTAATGTTTTTTCAGGACTTACATAAAATTATTATTTTTAAAACTTATAATTATATCTACAAATTTCAATGGTTATGTCATTAATTTTCCTACTAGGCCCCTATACATTAGGTTTTCAAATTTAATGAGTTTAGGATACATATGGATTGCTACTGTATATTTTGTAGACTGCGGGAATATAGCAGCCTTCTGAGAGGGATACCATAGCTCTCCACAAGGGAGTATCAAGAATACAAAATTAAGGGATGTTTGAACAAGGGATAATAATTTTTATGTATAAAATTAGTTTTTATTAAACTTTAAGAAAATATTTAGTATAGTTTTGGAGAATTTTCGGGGTGCTTATACACTCTAATTACGTTCTTGGTGCTCGGTAACTAGGTAGTAGGTGGGCAGACAGAGACAGAGATAATACTAACAAAGTCGATTAAAAATAGTTTAGAAAATCTAGATTTGAAATGTTATTGATGAAGGGCACCCTATTCAAAAGATACTGAAGTAAAATAAAAATAAATCTCCAAGTCTACAACATAATCTATATTTCCACCTGCAGAACGCTCAATGTTTATAAAATAAGTATATACCAATATATTTTACTCCACTGGATCAGATTGTCAATTTTTAAATTGTAAATTTAACCCCGACCTTTTTATTAGAAACATCATTTTATTATTGTAAAATTTACTTATACTACCTGAGTAATATGTATGTAACATTTTATTTATATTATAAGATATTTACTTGTAGTCATAGTCTAACAATAATTGTTTATGAATCTAATAGTAAATGTGTTAAAATATTATTTTTTATGAATTTGGTTGAATAATTATCCTTTACTGAAAATTTTAACTGAATACATTGGTAACAGTTCAACGATTTACTAAGTAGTTCCTTATAATGTTTTTATAATTTTCTCTTATACACTGTTATTATGATATAGACTAAGTTTGTATTATGTGGAAGAAATACCTGCCTTACTTCTGTTGGTTTGGGCTTCAACCAGCAAAATAAACTCATGGAAATGTTGGTCTGTTAAATGATTTAATTTAGATATTTGAATAATAATATCAACCCACCATTTACAAAATGACCATAATAAAATACTGGAAAAATATATTTTACCATTCTGAATTTAAGATTTAATTTACACAACTCCGTACCTAAAATTAATTTTATCAATAACATGATTTAGGTGTTTTAAATTAAAATTGATAAAAAAGTCATTTAAATGGAATAATTTTCTATATCTACCGCGTGTCGTGAACATAGAACTGGAGATAATATTAGTAGAGTAGAATCATAACAAAAAATAAACACATTTCTGTGTAAAAGTATACTTAACATACAGAATCACATATATGGGTAGACTGGAAGGGATGGGAGACTAGGAGGAATGTAATGACTCTCAGACTAGACAGAGTGGGATACCTTTGGTCATAATTACATCATAATTACCAAAAAGAAATGGCTAGAGAGATGATTCTATCACCATTGATTTAAATATAGCTATACCTCGTCTTATTATTAATGGTAAGCTGGTTTGATGTATATGCTAACAGTATAACAAAGGAAACCTACTTTCCACAACGAAGATAAAGAAATACTAAACCAAAACCCGTATATGTCGGCTAAGAATTGTAGTTCTGTAGTTGTCCTATACAAATATATTACAACTCATGGCATTTACATATGCTTTTGCCATGTATTTAAACCATCCAAAAATAAATTACCTACCTATATGCCAATGAAATTTACTATGTACATGAGAAGTCCATTTGTACAAGCTAATAGAGTTTAAACTATGATATTGGTAAGTAAGTTTGAGTTTTGTGTAATTGAGGTTAGTTGTGTTGTTACTAGGTTGCCCTTGGCTGTGCTACATTATCTCAATCTACAAGTATCAAAATGTATTTATACTAAAGTTTTACAATTCTGTATTTGTAGTGCTATTTTATCTCAATTTGTGTTGTGACTGTAAATTAATACTAAAATGTATTCAATATACAAGTATCCGTTAACATATTTTTTCTTTTCTCTGATTAACAACAATGTCAACTGTTTTCGAAATTTGTCATTTTATAGTAATTGTGATTTTAACATGGTCACTTTTGAACAATCCAAGTGGCAGACAGAATTTATTCTATCTAACCAAAATGGCCAACCTTGGACATTAGCAACCTCAACCTATAATAAAACGCTCTTCGGTAGACAAGAAGATAATCCTCGGGATCTGTCAAAAAACGTGTGCACTGTAAATATTCTGATGGAGCCAGACCCTACCTTAATGTATCTGCACATACCTTTTGGAAAGGATGTAATTCGTCAATCATCAAGATTCATAATTGTCATCAATGATGAACTGAAAGAGGAGTATTCTTTTGGGAAATCAGACAATTTAGTAAGGTATTTGGTGTCTCCTCTCTTTATATTGGCAATGAAGGATGCAAATGAATATTTGGTTTTCACGCCAAGTCTGTACAACCCAACATTTGGGCGTGTCGTATTTCAGAACATTGATTCAGAAGAATCCGAAAAAAACTGGGAGATTATTTGGAAAATTTTAAACGAGAATCTTCATGGCATTCCAATTGGAGCTCTTAGCTATAATGCACTTCCAGGGTATCCCAGTATCTTTCCTTTATGCAGGGAAAGTATCTATTCAACGTTGAAAAAGGATTACTATTGTAGACGGACAGAAAAGACGGTTGAATTAATGGCTGAAAGATTAAACTTCACCGCAGTATATGCTGCATGGGTTAGAGATATAAAAGAATATGCACGATATGGGCTCATTGATATGTTATCAACAAGAGTAGAGCCCTACAATATACGGTGGTATCAAACTCTTTTAATTGAAGATTTTACGGAATTGATTCCGTTTTACTGTGAACCAAGTCTTCGTTTCCTTGACACTCCCTTAACAGTTCTGATTCAAAATACTTTTGACAATTATTGCTGGTGGCTGATATTGTCGCTATTTCCGATTTCTTTTTATGCTTTGGGCTTCAGAATTTCATCTGTGTTTAAAATAGTAGAATTAATTTTCCTATCCACAGTAGCCGTTCTATTGAATCAGAGTGTTTATAATAAAAGAAGAAACATTTTGTACTTGATAATTATGTTTATGGGATTTGTCATTTCTAATCAATATGAAACGTTGATAACTAGTGAGATTATAGCACCACCGGACAGAAAACAATTTGTAGACTTTAAAGATCTCGTGGAAAATGGATTTAAGTTGCTGTGGCTAAAAGACAAGACATGGAATGTAAATGTTGATAAAACGGCAGTATTTGACAAGTATAAAATTTTGGAGAAAATGAATTCGAGTGTCTACATATTCGATAGGCAAAATAGTATAATAAATGAGGTGTACAAATTTGATCACGGGAAGCTGATTATGAAATTGTTGACAAACTATTCAATGAAACTATTTACCATTGGTTTAAAAGAGGGATCTCAATCCGCCATGCCGTTAACACCACCTCTACAAAGATCTTCTGGCGGAGTTTGCATGACCGTGAAGGAAACAGATATTGCTGATGCCACGTTATATATTTTTACAGGTTGCTACCGTTATCAATTCCAATCTTATTTTCAATCAATGCAGGAGAGAGGATTTTTAAAATATTTCAAGGAAAATTGCAATTTTATAAACACATTCCGAGCTTTAACATATTATTCAATAAGAAAACATAAGGAATCTCAAAGTGTCCCTATAAACCTGTCTATGAAAATTCACACCATTTTCTTCGTTTGTGGATACTTAATACTTGGCTGTTTATTAACCCTTCTTCTGGAATACGTCTGGCACAACAGGTTGATGTTTCAAATTTTCAATCTATCCGTTTTAAAAAACTTGAAAACCTTGCCAGATAGGTTTCTAAGGCAAAATACAGTTCGAGTGTTCCCAAAGGATGGTTGACGTGGCAATTGTTATTAATTTGCTATATATTTATTTAAGTAACATAGCTAGTCACAATTGTAATGGTTTTGGTTTCTTAATATGCACAATAGTGTTATCCTTAAGTATATTGTAAAGGGGGTCGATTAAGGTCGACTGACTCCTAATAAAGACAAATAGATATAAATTTAACTATGACAATGTTTAAAAACAAGGATTACAATTAATAGTTAATCCGCCAAAGAACCAAACTAACATGCTAATGGCGATCGGACATGTATTGTCGAATACGTGGCTTTGTGCATTATTTTGACGGTTTTTCTTAATGCTTGTGATTACAAAATCAAACGTCTGACAACACCAGTCTGAAATGGGCACTGTCATATAGAAATCATTGATGACGTAAACTTTAATCACTATGCAATATAATATCATCTGTTTTCAACCTTTTGATCAGTAGAGGGGTCAAAGTGGTCATTAAAAGAACACTGAAGCACAGATATGTCAATTCACGGAATCTAATAGCAATCTGTTGTTACACGGTGTGCTGATAAATGCTTTCAACACAAACATATCGGAATGTGTTTAATATTTTAAATATGATTCCTAATGATAAATATACGTGGAAATGCAAACGAACGATGTAAATGTGCGCTTATTTATACGTTATATGATATTTGTTAAGATACAAATCAATCATTACTCATTGTATTACCGGTTGTATAAGCAGTGCTGTAGATGGATGATGCATTCATTGTAAACAAAAATGTTTGTGATAATTACCTCGTTCAAATATTGATTTTCCTTTGCATAATATAGCAAAATAACCCGTCCTACGAATGGAGGCTATGTCTAATATCTAAAAGTAGTCATTTTATAGTAACGATGTAGTGATTTGGAACGAAGAGTAAAAAACGAATTGCAAGAGTAGCTATTATAATAACAGACGAATTTTGCACAGTTATTCGCCTTATTTCCCAATAAATTCTTTTTACGGTTTGCCAAAATGATTGACCTGAATAATGGTTTCTTTTGCATTATTGAATCGTAAAAGAATGTAATATTAAGTCGTTATAGTAGCTTGTTGAATTGAGGTGTAGGCTTTATCTTCGGTAGATAAGCCTATCTTTAATGGACAACAACGGCGGCTTAATTTTATGTAAATGAATGATAACAGACTTTTGCACTTTCCACTATGCCAAAGTTTCCGTCGCAATAAAAGCTAACGGATAAAAAGTGAGGAATCTCCTTTTCAACCAGTTTTGACTGCCAATTTTAAATATACTTCACTATTAAATATTTTATGTGAAGAATTTATAAATAGAAATATTATATAGAAAAAATTTGGAAATTCTCTGCCTTAGTGTTTATTAGACATAAAACAATATTCAAATTTTGTTGAAGTTAACAGTATTCAAAATAATTTTGCGATGTCAGACAACGTGAGCCGTAAAGCCGAATTATATAAAAATGAAGTAACATTGCACAATTGGAGAGACGAAGATTACAAAGCAGCCATTACGACTTCACTACCGTTTTTGGTTGAAAATACGACTGAAGCGTGTCTGTCAACTTTGTGTCTTCACATGGAATCTACACATAATTTAACCAAGAAAGACGTCGCCCATATTGTAAGCAAGGGCGTATCTAGAAATTGGATCTAGGGGGTGCTAATTTCTAAAAATGAGCAACACATAAATCAACCAATTAGAACCGTCATTACAAGCACGTATACAGAACTGAGTTTCTGAAGGGGCTAATTTTAATTTTTTAATTTTAGCTTTTTTTGACGGAAATGAGTCAAAAAAGGCCTAAAAAAGGAAATAATCGCGCGGAGCGCGAAATTTTTTGTGATTGTGAGAAAAAATGTCTCTTTTCGTTGATTTTGGTAAAGCCCATCCCTCAATACGTCCTTGCATCATTATATTAGTAAAAAGAAGTAATATACGCGCGAAGCGCGAAAAATTTATGATTTTTAATCTTTGTTAAAAAAAATCCACTTTATATCAAGATTAAGGGGCTGGGGGCCTTCTAAATATGTGATTTATCTGTCATCACCCACCCAGTTCGGCCGATTTAGTTTTAGATGTTTTAAACAAAAACCCTCATTTTAGAAGTGGTCGATTGCTAAGCACATTTCCATTTTGTAACAATATAATATAAAGTAATCTCAGATCCTAAGGTTCAATACAGGGGAAAAGGATTCGAAAATGTTCAAACATATTCGAAAATGTTCAAAGATATTCGAAAATGCTCAAAAATAAAATATATGTTATTATGTCATATGAAAAAGAAAATATGTTTCCTCCAATTTGGAATTAAATACTTGAATATTACATAAGCGGTGAAAACGCGATAATATCTAGTGTGTTTTCAAAATATTTAGGGGGTGCTTAAGCACCCTAGCACCCCCCCTAAATACGTCCTTGATTGTAAGGCATCTTTATCATAGTTTCAATAATAATAATAAAGTACTTCAAAGAAATAATAATTGTTTTAAAAAATATGTCTAAGAATTGGCACCTGTAAATTATGAACATTATTTTATTTTAAAGATGTCTAAAACGATTCTGTATCAAAAAAATGAAGAATTTTACAACACCATCTCTATGAAACGCAGTTGCGATGTTTTACCGCTGTTATTGTCTGTAATGGAGGAAAACGCAGCTGAAAACTTGGTGGAGCAAATTCGGAGCAAAATGCCAGTACAAGGTAACATTTAGACATTACATGTTTAAAATACAGAGGATTAAACCTAATCCAATGATCTAAGATTCTGTTAAGTTAATATTTTGCTACCATTTTTATGACATTGTTATATAATGCAGTTATATATTGAAGTATGTCTATTATATAGTATTAAATTTTCCGTAAATATGCAATGCCTAAAAACTAAGGACGTTAAAATCGATTATTTAATGGAAATGCATTATTACAATAGCTTTTTTCGTGCTTGAATTTGTATTTCTGAAGGCGAAGGAAAAAATGTTCTCTGCAAGCTTTAGATTATAATAATATGCTTATTTACTTTAACAGATAACTTTGTCATAGAGTGCTGGAGTTACACTACAAACGAAGTACTGGGCAGTGGGTCTTTCGGAGTGGTAATTTCCGCAACAAACACGATTGATCAGCTAACTTACGCCATGAAAGTTATTCCAAACCGAAAAGTTCTTTTTGGGGATACTACAGATGTCTTACGAGAGTTGAGGAATCAGGCAAAACTTGATCATCCGAATGTCGTCAAATATAATTCATCTGACAAATTTTCATTATCTACAAATGAGATTAAAGAAATACTACAATGGGATCACACAACTAAAATTTCAAACAACACGCGTGAGTTTTTCGGAGCCTGTTTTGATTCAGCTAATAATGGACTAGTCACTGGGTTTATCATAAAAATGGAACTATGTGGCGAAACGCTGAGGCAATGGCTCAATAAACTTTCTATGGAAAACAATAAACCGACATCGTCGACGTGCGAGCTAATTGCACAAAGAATTGTTGACGGTTTATGTTATATACATTCAAAGGGGATAATTCATAGAGACCTGAGACCCGATAACATTTACTTTTCAAACTCAAACTTCGTTCCTCCAGTCAAAATTGGTGATTTCGGCCTGTCGATTTCTAGCAAAATCTATGAGCAGCAAACAATGTCAATGGCGCCGTGGAATACTCAATACCGAGCACTTGAAATGAACAAAGTATATGCAGATGGCAAAGCAAAATATGGTCAGCATGTCGACTGGTTCTCGTTTGGATTGATTTTGTCAGAAATCTTTGACCCCACAAATGAAAATAATTTGATAGGCAAATTTGGGAAAATTATATATGCGAGAACGACAGGAAGCAAAATTCAAAAAATATCTTGGCTGAATGAGGTCATACTGCGACTAACAGATGAGGAACCATACAAACGCATTGAATTGCAAGACATTACAAAAGGAATGCCCATTAAATTTAGTTTTCTTTCTAAGGTGAGTTTAAATTAAGATTGATTTCTTTGTTTTTTACATTGATATCCAATGTGCAGTGATATCCAATATTTTTGATAACGTTTTAAAAATGTCCGAATGGATTATTGAAGCAACTAAATGATATACATAATTCCAGTTTGGCCACCATAATATGTAATACAATGTTTTTATTAAATCAATGACATTTTTATTTATAGGAATTGGATACTCAGTCTGAAGGAACCAATGCCATTCGTTTAATTGCATTTTATGTGTACCAAGAATATATCGATAAATGTTCAAATAAAGTTTTTAAGGATCAAGATGTGAAGATAGTACACGAAGAGGCACTGCAGAAGGCCGCTCATCATTTACATCAACAAATGGAAAATCAGACCATACCGAAAGAAGCAAAGGTAGAGGTACAGAAACTATTTGACGAAATGGTCGAAAGCCGCCACCAACAATTTAGAAAAGAGGCGGCAGAAAAACTAAAGAATGTGGAAGAAACTATAAAAAAGCAAACAATTTCCGTGAAACAAAATTACATTGATGGAATTAATGACGTATTTTCAAGTGAAGGCATTTCTGAGAATGAAATACAGAAAAAGCATATAGAAATAAAGAAAACCATTTTATCGTGCTTCCTTTCATCGATTCGGGATGAATACGAACACTGGAATGTCGAAAATGATATTCACCATCTTGAGAGAGAGATAGATGCTTCTTATGTTGAACTTAAAACAAGTTGGGATTCAAAGAAACAGGCAGAGAAGAAAATACAGTTGGAGAATAGTCGTTTAAAAGCAATTGAAGAGTATAAAACACGAATGTCAACAAGAATTGGTGAAGAATCATTTGTGGAGCAGGACGAGCAGACGAGCAGGAAAATCAAAAACACGTATGTAAATATAAAAATATAATAATAATATTTTAATGTAAAGTAGATAATTAAATTTATTATAGTTGGTTCATCGTTCCAATATATAGAAATTGTGAGAGTATTAAAAACGATGAATTTAGCATGCATGCATAGACAGGATTAGACTTATCGACCGACTGGCCAACTAAATATCAAAATTAAATTGCAGAGCTCTGCATTTGGAACAATTAAATCTTTCTTCTTCTCCAAGACGAAATGAAGACAAAATTGTGGAATTATTTTCCGACTTTACTCTTTGCAGAGAATGGGGTGCGAAAGATTTCAATGGAGATTATTATTGTGGAGTCATGTAAGATACATTTCTTGTATTCTAATCATATATTGTTTTCATGAGTGAATCAAAAGGGACTTAAATTTATTTAGCTTTCGAATCGATGGGGATGAGAAGAATACACCAATATACCTCAAAGGAATTGGATTTGTGGGGCGACCTTCGAAACCGAAGGAGACTGTCACAATGGAAATAAAAGTAGAACAAGATGGACCCTCATTATGTGAGGTGAAGACAGGATACACATTAAATGCAAATGAGATGAGCATGATTGATTTCAATAAATCAATTAGAGTTTTTGCTAACAAAGAATACAGAGTGTGTTTCTGTTTAAAATCTGTAAGTTCTATTAATTAAATCTGTCTGCGTTAACCTTCGAGTCTAGGGATTATTTACAGAAAGTTAAAACGGTGCAGAGTTTATACTTAATGTGGATTCTAATTACTATTTCAGGGTGGCTTGGCTGCATGGCGAAATCCGAAGAAAGACATCGTCTTGTACAATGCAGGTGACATATCCGTCCGACCAATCAAATTGACTGTTACCGAAGAGTTCTCGTACAATTATGTCTACTATTTAAAGTTTTCTCTCTCGGCATAAAAATAAAAGGTTAAGAAATGATAGAGAAACCTGCCTTTAACATGTATTATTTAACGTTGGAGATTGGAAACCATATTATAAATTATAAATTCAACAGAATAGGTCAATATATTTGGACTGTTTTCATTTACCACAATATAAATTAAGGTGTAAATTACACAAGCATTGAAGTTAATCTTATATTTATTTTAGCATTAAGCATATATGGCTTGTGCTTTGCTTTAGTTAGGTTTTCATTGTCAGTGTTGCGATTATATAGGAAAATGTTTAGTACGGCTGGTGATGACCGCAAACTTTAATGTGTATTATGTTGTCTCCTAACCCTAATGTGTTAAACCATTTGGCATACAATTAATAATTTTTATGTAGCGTTTTCCTTTTTTCATAACGTAATCCACTTTCATAGCAGTAAAAATATTAGTATTATCTTATTGTAGCTTTCGGTTAATTACCGTGAAGTAAGATGTATCATCACTATGGCTAGCGTAACTAGCACAAGTTCTCATTTCGTATATATATGTGCTTTACTTTTTAATGAATGCAGTTTAAACGGGGAAAATCGAAAATGGTTTTGTAGAGTTAGATAAAACAGAATGTGGGCAAAATCCATACACTACAGTTTTCCATTGAAAACCGAAGAATTGAAATGAACATGTATTTATCTGTATGTCATAAGAAATTTAATTTTATCACTTCTGTTCTTTTTAATTTTGTTTAGATTCTTCATAATCTTTAATCTTCATAGCTATTAGCCTACCCATACCAATACTTTTGAAATGTACGGATTAATGTGGTCAAGAAAGCTCTTCAAATCGATTTCATAGTAGGGAAACTAGATATATTTTATTAACTTCAGGGAGATTGGTTAACAGAGAATGACCAATTTCATTACTGTAATACATATGCGTAATAATACATATATTATGCACACGTATTGATAGTACAGTCCTAATTAAATGTATTATTCGTTAAAAGATTAATTAAAATTAAAGGTATATTGTTCCATTCGTAAGCTACAAGGAAAACCCAAATCATTTCCCAAACAAACAGTTCACGCTTTTTGGTTTGTTCATAGATACGCGTAGGTAATTTTTATTTCCTTTTGGTCAGTACTTACGACTTATAAGTTTGATTAATTTTAATATTTGCTATAACTAATTATCAATTAGTTGGCTAGAAGTAGGTACTAAAGACCGAGGAAAACACATTGAGAAGAAGTTTGCACGGAAAAACAATAAAATTATTGAAAATAAATCATCTCAGCTGCATAAGTATGTAAAAACATTGCATCTTAAATTTGTTTATAATTAAAATTCGATTTAAAACCCTGTGAGTTATAATATAAATACACCTATAGCTAAAACTATAATAATGTTGTTTCAGAAGACACCAATGGGAAACATTCGAGGATCCTTACCTCTTTTATTAATAATATTAGTTAACTGTTGCTTTGTTCAAATGCAAAGTTTGCAGTCAGAAAAACCTAGCCGCATGTATTCGGTTGAAACTACCAAACGCCCTGAGAAGGAGAGCTCAGGCACAAGAGGTTCTGGTCACTACATTAGGACGATTATTAGGACGATTAGGGGCACTATGGACTGACAGTCAATGGCAAATGCAGAAATGATCCCCAATCTAGATGTCCTCCTGGTTGTATATTGCAAGACAACTACCGCCATTCAATTGGAAAACGTTCACAAGGGAATAACGACTTGAATCGCAAGACAAACTCACCAGGCTTAGCAACCAACAACAATGCCCATGGCAGAAATCAATTTAGGCAGTCTTCATACCAAGGCGGTACTAACCCGCTATGCCCAAATGGAACTAAAATCAATGGCAGTTGCCGAACATCGTCTGATAATTTTGGTAGCATTCCTTCAAGATGTCCATACGGAGTGATGAATAATGGAAAATGCAGGAATCGAAAGCCAATATGCCCTCCTGGTTGCGTTGCGAGATGAGTTCTTTAATATTAGTACCACTTTCTATTATTTTAATCCTCGAATATGTATCTAGGTTTTCAGTATTCATTCATAATTTAGGAATGCTAACTATAACTAAATAACAAAGACATTTTAATAAAAATTGCAAAATGCTTTGTTTTAAATCAGTTTATCAGCATTTAATTATGGACTGCTTTTATGGAAGTTGGTTATTATAATCCACTTGATAATTATGGTAAAATAGTTTATATTTACAAGTCGTGGTCGTTGTAGAAGTAGTCATCAGCTTTAATTTTGTTAAGGAATCGTGACGCTCTCGTCATGGTGAGCTGAAACATTTAGAGAAATGACTTTTATTAGTTAATATTAGTTATTACATAATTCATCACATTAGAAGTTTGTTCTCTATCCACTTCTATACATTTATATTCCAGTTACTAATATTAATTTTAAAGTCTAGTCGTGAATCTCTAATCGCTACGTGGAATTGTGGTCAAGATACTATAAATTTATGTCTTAGTATTAAGGAAAAGTTTTTATTAGCCACAGGCAGGTTTTTAAGATAAAGAATAAGCTACATTTTCCTATACATCTACAATTTAAAGCCATAATTATTTATACATAAGAAACAGAAACCATATACGTGGACAATTTGCCCTATTTGAAACAAAATTTGTTTTAGGTCATCTCATCAGTCATCATCATTACCATAATTTCATATTAGTTACTCCGATAAAGGAATTACAAATAAAAAATAATTATCATTGAGTTTGAGATACTAGGAAACCAAAACAAATCCTAAAACGTTATGAACATGCACATTTTTTTGGTTGGATCTAAATACTATGAATAGGTAATCATTATTTCATATTTCCCTCTGGTTAGTACTTAGTACGGTCCAACTACAGCTACAAGTTTGGTTAATTTTATTATGCGCCTACTATTTCCCAGTTGGTTAGCTGTTATAAAATAATAAATAAATAAATGATAAATAAAGACAGGTGGGAAAACATTGAACAGAACTTAGTACGAAGATTAGTAGAGTAGCGTTATACAATGCCAGGCTGAGCACAAAATTAATTAAGCGAAGACGGATATAGTAGTTTTACATACAAGTTGCATATCTCTTACAGTTTTGGGACGAATCTTCATTTTCCCGAATCGTTTTTTGTAAAATGAAGGCAAGTTAGTATCGCAAAAGACGATTTGTTTTAAAAAAATAACTGAAATTACCCACTCTGGTGTGGTCGGAGGACTTCATCTCTTGTAATATCCTATTGGAAATCACCCGCTGGCCAACAAAACATTTATCCGACCTCAACACAATACATACAACAGTAATAGCCGCTTAAGCGGGTATTAATGGCGAACTAATACCTGGTGGGAGTGGCTTCGGATACAATGTATACATATCAACTTATTGCGTTGAGGTTGGATAAATCTTTTGTTGACCAGCGGGTCATCTAAAAGGACATTATAAGAGAAATCCTCCGATAATTGGTGTTAGAGACCTGATTGATTAAACACCAATTAATTGGTCTAGGGTGTGCTCAACTTTGCTAACTATAAATAATGTAGAAATAGCTTAAAAGGAGACAAGCGTTTTGGTATTTGAGAAAAAAATTATTTGATTTTTATGTATTTTTGTAAAAAGTTTGACAATATGCAATGTATTTTTCCCCCAACATTAAGGGGCTTCTCCAACCGAGCACTAATAGCGAACAAACACAATCCATGTTTTAGATTAATGGCAAAGATTAATAAGAAAATATGGATATAGGGAATTGATTTAAATGCTCTGGTTTGAGTTAATCGTCCTTCTAGTCTGATTTCAATCTTTCCATTTATAAAGCAATATAGTTCACAAAAACCACATACTGTAATCCATTACTCTGTACTACACTTCCATATTTAACTTCATTATTTTCTAAATTATATTTCCTTTTCTTTTCATCACCTTTTTATTTTCTAATTAAAACTACTTTATTAGCAGATTGGAAACAAAATGACACATGGGCGACTTTTGTGTACCAATAGTATAATTATGTGCAATTAGTACAGAATTTGCGGGTTTTAGTTTTTAGAGTAACACTTTTGTCTACTTTTATTAAGTACCTAGAAGTTTATGAATAAAATTATGACTTGGAGGTGTGTGTGTTAGGGGGAGAGCACAGCATCTACTATAGTAGTAGAGCTATGCTACCGCTCAAGCCTGGGGTGGCTTACTTGCAGTGACTCCCGGACAACTTTACTGAGTGTACAGACTTACACGAAGAGACTTTGGTGAGGGGTACTGAACCATTATGTGGTACAGCCCTACACAGTCCCGTACTCTACCTTTCTGTGCTTAGGTGGTAAGGTTAGGTGAGCTGACCACATTAGGTGTGACAGTCATCGCAACCTCCCGCATCCCTTCGCATGTGCTCCTCAGTCCAGTATATCACTAGGTAAACTCGTAGTGTACACCTAACCAAGAGAGCAATCTGCACACTGCAGACAGGGTAAGGCTAGATAGTCATATTGTCACCAAGATAGGCAAATCAATGCTAATAACGAATATACGGCACAGACAGCTTCTCCCAATACCAGACTAACTAACACACAACCTGAGGCGCTCTTAGGATTCGAACCCAAGATGCGAGACAGCCAGCCAGGTTTTTACACCATTAGACCGTCCTGTACGCATATGACTTAGAGGTACTTGAAGGCACATCAAAAATAGCACGAGACGACGAAATTTAAAAATATTAGTACTCAAAGTATTACTTCTGTTTCACTTTGATTGTGAATGATAAGGCGAGGGCTACTGGAAGCAAAAAAATCACCATAAAATGTCAGTAGCCCTAGTTTCATGCTTTTCTATGAATTTATTCTATAAGATAATAAATAATATTGATTTACTAGTGAACCCACCTAAGGTGGGAACCTAGCTCTTAAGAGAAAAGCAGGCCACCCATCACAGTAACTAAAACAATTCCAAAAAAATCATTGGTATTTGACTAAGGTTAACCAATACTGTTATATTGAATTCTACACAAAAGGTGTGCAAAGTGGCACAAAGAATTCAAGGGGGCAGTAAAAGATAAAGCCAGGTCTACTAAAAATGCTAAAAAAGTTTGTCGATATAGCAGGACCAATTTGTATTAGATGTTTTGAAATGCCAATTAATGTGAACATTACAATCATTACAAAATGTCCTCTAATTTTCATTAAATCATCAATAATCAATTTATGTAATGTAAACTGCTATTGCTTTGATGGTATAATATCATTATGATATTATGGAACAACTCATTTCTGTGATTTAGGGGAAGTGAGCATGCGTATTTTGCATTTTTGCTTTTAAGGAGCTTGTAGATTTTACGTATGCAGTTGATGGGAGGAGGAGGCACCCAAAAGTGTTATAGTGAGCACCTGCGTTACACATGGGGGAGGCGGTTTTGTGTTAAGTAATATGTGCAGGTTCCCTCGGCTCTCCTAGGCTCTCCTACCAGACATACATAGAGACATAGATAGGATAGAAACATAGTTAGGTTGGTAAATTTATTGCTTTATCTAAGTCTGAGACTATATGAGAAGAGATTAAAACGTCACATCAGTATAATCAATACATCAATCATATCGATATCAGTAGTTACATTCGGGAGCACTCTAAATACTACGTAAATACTATTCCAATATATAAAGTATATGTAAAGCCAAAATTTTTTATTTTTAACGAACCTGACCCAATTTAAAACAACGTGTTGACTCTCAAATGTACTTTCAAATATGTTTGATTGATTTAAATTAGATTAGGTTATTTAAAAATCTATATTTTGGTTTTTCAATTTACATAGTATAACCTAAAAATTTTGCATTTGTCCGGTCTGTACAAACTAACCAAAATTTTCGACTACTTTAATATCTGTTATTATAGACAGTATTATAAATATGCGGTATAATACTATTTTATAAACGCATTTGCTGAGATTTTCATCATACACGTGATGATTATAAATTATAATTTGTGTTTGAATAAGCTGGTCATTGACGTGGTTTTATACCACTCAGTAAATGTAGACAATAGTTGCAGTACGTCTACGGTAATAATGGGTTGTTGACAATAATAAGTCATTGGAGAGAACATTGAATCAATGGGTTTTATATGTTTTACATCGTTTTTTTTAAATTTGGCTTTGACCTTCATTTGGGTTTTCTTTATTGGTTGTGTTGTAATTTACTCTGGTAAAAGATTAATCCACGTCATTTGCAGAAAAGTCATTATTAAATACAAAGTGTATGCCTATAGTAAAATGTGTTTTCCTACGCCGCTAAATGGAGGATAATTCAACTACTTATTTATAGCCGAAGAAAATAAGGAAAACAGCAAATAAATCAGCATTGCCAAATGCTTTTCCTTCGCAGCAAATAATAAAATACAATGTACTCAGATTCAGATAGCACAATTCATAAACCAAAAATAGCGTAACAACTTTAATAACATCATCGGGAACATATTGCATGTGTTTAATATACGCAGGAGGACAAACAATTGCTCATTGATATTAATAATTATTCAAGAATTGGAATTAGCTAAGCACACTTTGCAAATGTTGCATCACGAACCAGAGTCAATTTGCAGAAACCACAACCCTGACCTAATTAGGTTCACTCGACCTGCTTTGAATGAATCTGGTTCTATATCGGATTGGTTTGCCAATTACTTTTTAGCTTCGGTTAGCAAATGTTTTTTTTAATAGACCGGTTCAGTTTGCAAAATTTCTTGGATCGATGGGTCTAGATCGGTTCATCAAGTTTTACGATCATAATTGTTTGATTGGATTTGACATCCAACAATTATCAAGCGTGCAATTAAGAGTTCATTCATTTCATGAGCATCAGAAATAGTTTGCTTCTATGATTAAAATGTTGCCACATTTAACAATCGACATTGACATCCACAATGGTAACTAAAATTACACACAGTGATAGGACGTTCTAAAAGAAAATGAGTTTTATCTATCTTTTCTTGTAGAATTTATTTATAGTGGCACAACAACTTTAGTTGAAAATGATTAATGCATATGTAACATTATGGAGGCCATTATTATGCGGAATGAATTATTTTAAATGATTATATAGAATGGACATGAATTGTACAAAGTTTATACAGATACTATAAACCACATCATATCGCCTATCGTAACCAAATTCTAATCCAGCCAACCCTTGAAAGTCTAACATATTTAACATTAATATTCGCTATAAAGTTGTAATAATGAATATTTGCTATTAAGGTGTAATGATATGTATTCGCTATAAAGGTATAATGATAATTATATTAAAGATATAATAATAAATATTCGTTATTATAATAAAAAATATTCACTATAATAATATAATAAATAATATTCACTATATAATAATTAATATTTGCTATAATAAAAAAATATTCGCTATAAATATAATTAATATTTGCTATAGTGATAAATTTTCCCTATAATAATCAATGTTTGCTATAAAAATTAATATTCGCTGTAATAAAAAATATTGGCTGTAATAAAAGATATTCGGTGCAATAAAAAATAGTCGCTGTAATGAAAAATACTCGCTGTAATGAAAAATACTCGCTGTAATGAAAAATACTCGCTGTAATGAAAAATGCTCGCTGTAATGAAAAATGCTCGCTGTAATGAAAAATGCTCGCTGTAATGAAAAATACTCGCTGTAATGAAAAATACTCGCTGTAATGAAAAATACTCGCTGTAATGAAAAATGCTCGCTGTAATGAAAAATGTTCGCTGTAATGAAAAATACTCGCTGTAATGAAAAATACTCGCTGTAATGAAAAATACTCGCTGGAATGAAAAATACTCGCTGTAATGAAAAATACTCGCTGTAATGAAAAATACTCGCTGTAATGAAAAATGTTTGCTGTAATGAAAAATGTTTGCTGTAATGAAAAATACTCGCTGTAATGAAAAATACTCGCTGTAATGAAAAATACTCAGTGTAATGAAAAATACTCGCTGTAATAAAAAATATTCGCTATAATGAATAATGTCCGCTATAAAAATGAATATTCGTTATAATAATTAATATTGGCTGTAATGATTAATATTTGCTATAATAATTAATATTCGCATATTTGTGCAAGTTTTTCGGAACAATTCGCTTTTATACGAAAATGTCAATTTTTGCAATTTTTAATCTCTATAGGTCTTTATCTGACAATAAACAAAAACATAACAAACAAATAACTAAAACATGTGTAACACATATGTATGTGCTAAGGTTGGGCGACCTAAAAGAACTTAATAAATAGCTCACTATTTGTACTCCGTTTACAGTTGTCTAAATATTGGTAACATCGTAAACCATTAACATTTACTGTAATATTGAACATAAATTATAATTTGAGGCAAACACATTTTGAATCAATAATTAACCAAGTATATGGACAAAAAAGATTTTTGTAATAATAACATGAGTAGTGGTTCGAAGTTATAATCGTAAACAGACATAATGATGTAAAGCGTTATCAGTTCAGTTTAATCCTACTTAATTAATATGTTTCTGGAAAAAATTTATTTTTTATACGCTTTACTTATTGCTACAATATGTCCCTATAATGGAGAGATCACCGAATCTACGTGTTCTAGTTTACCAAATTTCAATTCCTCTATAATCTGCTCTATAAGTTATTTCGTCCCAGGTGACAATTATGCCCATACATGTATTAATTATTTACGTAAAAATACTTTAGTTTTGCAAATCCCAATAAGGCCAAGTGGGACCCCTGTTTCAATCAAGATAGATGCAATTTTTAATATTTCTTTCTCCTGCACTTCCCATTACCCTATGGGAATAAATCTGGAAGCTAACGACCCTTTCATAAAAGTTTCGTCTAAAGAAATACGGCAACGCCGAATCATAAACGAATACTATAATGTATCAACTTATAGTCACATTCTGTCGGTTTCCCTTCCTCGCGATTCAATATTTCGAGCAACATTTGATAGTTTTCTTAGCAGGTACGAAGTTTTCAATTTGGAGGCTCCAGCAGAAAAATTTCAGATGTTTTTTGAATATATTTTCGGTGAGTAAAATTTTTAACTGTTTATTATTACATTATTTTTAAAGGGCACATTTCTTTTAATATAAATTTTATTTTGACTGAAAAGCCCATGATAAAACGAGAGATACAATGTTCAATACTACTCTATAAACCCAGTCTTTATCAATTAAAACTTTAAAAGTTTGAAATCCAATAGTTCACAACCAATGACGTATTTAGGAGGTGGTGTTGAAGTGCCCCCTAATTTCCTAAAAACAAACTACGTTTTCTCAAAATTAATAAAAGATATTTTTATGCATAGCAAAATCTTGCCCCATTTTCTAGCACCCCCTAAATTTGTGTTCTGGATACGCTCTTGTTCATACCCTCTGATTCTTGCTCTGATCATGATGTATATAATATAACTGATAATCGTTAGTAATATATAGTGACATACATTCCAATTTTCCCTATTCAGGTACGACCTGTCGAATGTACCAGATGCAGAAAATGTCTACAGCACTTACTCAACAAATGGTTACCATTCCATGTATTAGTTTCCTTAATGAATCTTCTTCATCTAGACAACCCAAGTTGAAGGTAATGTCACACTATCATTGACTGTGAATAATATAAATTGAAGTGTATCTTATTATGGTATAAATCTTCATCCCAAAACATTTGAATTTGACTAATGAAGGCTATGATCTAGATAAATGGCCTATTTGATATTTCTGTTCCATATGACCAAACCATGGGCTTCCTACTCAACCTGAGAAATCATAGTCCCACTGGAAATTACTCCTGTAATCAATCACAATGTGCAACTGAGTACTCATTGGTTTTGTTTACAGGTTTGTTTACTTAATATTTTTTGTAATTGTTAATACGTGCACTGACGGACAGCTAGTTTTAAAGCTGTCCAGTTGGGCTCAATTGAATTGTGAATTTATATCCTTCTTTATAAGTTTGGTGTAAAGTGTGTGTGTTATTATTTGAGAGCCTGCATTTGGCTCAGTGGCGTCGAAATGATACAAAACAAATCCAGGCTCTCAACACACCAACGAAAATAAATAATAATAATTATTATAATATTCTCGGCTTCACTCTTGACCAACTTATTCATAAAAGGTGTAGCATAAGTGAGAGATTTCCAACTCATATTCCTAAAAGGTGTAGCATAAGTGAGAGATTTCCAACTCATATTCCTAAAAGGTGTAGCATAAGTGAGAGATTTCCAACTCATATTCCTAAAAGGTGTAGCATAAGTGAGAGATTTCCAACTCATATTCCTAAAAGGTGTAGCATAAGTGGGAGACTTCCAACTCATATTCCTAAAAGGTGCACCATAAGTGGGAGGTTTCTAACTCATATTCTTAAAGTGTGTACCATAAGTGGGAGGTTTCCAACTCATATTGTTAAAGTGTGTAGCATGGGTGGGAGACTTCAATCCAAATTTCTAAACTTAGTAACGCACGGGTATTGGGTATGGAGTTAAATTCCTAAGTTTAAGGGTTTGTTATTTAAAAATTAAAAGAATAATTTAAAACATTTTTGTAAACAATAAATTTTCGAAGTTTAAATTAGTTTTTAAATTAAAAAAATTTCTTTTCATTTTTTTGAAATTTCAAGCACCCTGTTATTAACCCCGTCCGTAGGACGGGTAACCTTACTCGTTTATAAATAGATCTATTTAGTAATCATTTTGCAAAAATTTGAGTTTATTAAATATCCTATACGTTAACAAATCGAACCAAAAGATAGAATATTTTGAGTTGATAAACTAATTTTCAAACTAACCATAATAGTCAGACGGGTCTGTACAAACCCAAATATGAAGAGTGTTTTTACGCCATGTTGCTCATTTATCTTTCCTTGTACTTCACTTCAGTCAATATAGACTCATTTGTTAGACTTCCACTCAAGTATTGAAACATTGCACTGGATTTATTTTATTAGATTTCAAAATGACTCCCTTCACGAAGAATGTGTATTTAAAATCTGGACAGAAGTTTAGTATATTGACGGGTAAAATCGAGGCAATCGATGCAGTGAATATAACGTGCACAAGCTTCACGGAGAAAGTTCGATTGGAAATGGAAAATTATCATAGGTATGGAGCTTATTATTAATAATCTTATGATTGCCTAATTTCTATTGAAATTGTAGACCAAGAAATAATGATTTCAACTTAAATCAACTCAACTTTGATTTCACTGAGCATGAATTTTCTCGACCAACTCGATATGTTGCAACTGCTACAATTCGGTATGTGAATACAACTGAGAGATTAAAAGTACATGGAGGATTTTCTCGCCAGTATTTAGGCCTTGGGGATGCTGCAACTATAAGTTGCTTAAATTCAGCATCAAATAAATTGGGCTCAGTCGATGTGTACTTCGACGGTAATTTACGTCATAATATATAATAGTTGCGATAATAATATTTTGATATGTGGTTTGAAAAATCTCAATAACAGACAAAAGGAATGTGAGCCAGGGCATGAAAATCAGTTTTTTTAAATACCACCAAAAAGCAAAATTTTTGGATTTTTGTCATGGTATCCGCCAAGCACATATCCAAGAATTTTACAAAAAGGGGGGAACACTACAAATAAATTATGTTGATTAAAATATTAGTTTTTCGCCGAACGCAAATTTTTTTATTTTTATTCTTCTTTGATAATTCACTTTATTTAGGTAATCACGGGCGTTCGTTCCCCCTCTTCTAAACATTTTTTTTATCCGTCATTTGTTTTACGTAACCAGGATAAAGGAAGTTTATTAATGAAGGAATTAATAAACCACAGTAATATTATGATGAAAGAGAAAACAAAATCCCGGTATTTTAATGAGTTTGATAGCCACACATTGGGGTGGCTACCTAAAGTGGCTTACCAAAAGGTTCCCCTTTTGGAAACAGAGCTGATAACTGTGCATAAGAGGCGGGTAAAGGTTTATGATACCCTAAAAAAGTCATTTTGTCTTGGGTACAAGGGGCCATAGAAAAATATTGGAAAATTGCATTTCATTAGAACACTCATTACCACATTATATTTATCTCAAGCGTATCTCATCACACAATACAGAAAAACCTATTTTCCGTAGTTATTGTACAAGATAAGCACGAAGAAAGGCTTATTTCATTTGCAATTACTAATTTCTGTGATTTATTTTTGCTATTATCCATATGGAACAATGTACTCTTTCTATAATACCGAAGACTTTTTCTATTGACGTCAGTACTACTTGTTATGGCCCCTTAAACAGTAACCCAAAATACTTTATATACTATGGACAAAATGATATTTTCTATGACCCCTTTTACCCCTACCCATTAGGGGTCATAGTTTTGCAATAAAGTGGCACGAAGTATATAGTGGCTATTCTGGCTATCTGTACATATATTGAGTTTGATAAGCGCATATCTAACATTAAGTGACGTTTTTGACTAACAATGGATATTCTAATTCGCTATTTAGCTCGACCATCACTGTATTATTTTCCCGAGAAGAAAGTTTTTGCTTGCAGATCATTAAATTCTAAGGAACCCGGTGCTTTCCTTGAGGGGCGTAAATTGGAGTCCACTTTATTAGCCTTAACGTGGAACTGCAAAAGTCTTATCCAGTGCAGATTTGTCATGTCAAATTGCGTACACAGTGTAATAACAGAATTTCATTACAACAGAGAATGTAAAATGCTAACATAAAATGTTAATTATTTGTAGGGAGAGTTGCAGCCCAATGCAAAAGTTGCTCAAGGATGTGCTGAACAATTGCCAAACACGAAAGAAAGATCTTGCATGGAAGAAGGGGGGTCCCATGACATCTTACTATCCAATGATAAATTTTGTAAGCTAATCGTACCGGATGAAAAGGGAATTGTTGAATGCACGAAATCTAATTCCGAATTCCATTTAGCCTATTTATATTTCTTTGGATTCGACTCACAGATGTGTAAGCTAAAAAATTGTTGAATTAATGATTTCTGTAGTCACTATGTGCCGTACCATCTCTTTAACTCTTCTTGAAATATTCTTGAAATTTATGAGGGAGTGAGGTAAATTAAAATAATCCGAAAGCAATTGAGTAGAGGCAAAGGTACGGAATTACGTAAGGTAGCTAATTAAGGATAAGGGAGAAGGAAGGTAAGTTGCAAAAGGCAGTATATGGATTAAAAACTATCACTCTTATACCAATTAATTCATGAAAACAAAAGAATTACTTCAGAAGCCACCGACCACTTCGTCAGAGCAATATAATATTTTTCATAATTTTCAAAACAAAGCTACAGTGCCTATCATAAGAAGGAAGACCATCATTTAAATTTATAAGCTTATGAGGTTTTACAAGGCAGCCTACACTACATACATTTCTAATATTTATACCTTCATCAAGGTTAACTTATTTCCTTCTACCGATTTAAGTATCCGAACAATCAGGCGTGTTTTAATATTAATCTCCATCTAATAAGCTTGCATTGTAGTAATTCAATCCAAGACTGCTATTATTACAGATTTCGAATTAGACATGAATAAGGAGCCTCCACTAAATGCTACTTTGCGTATAATCAATCTTAGCGTTGAAAAATTCTTTTACACAAAGGGAACATTTTCTTTTAAGTGTGAAGCCCATTCCTTTTTTTACAACGAAGGAATACAATGGTTTATGGAATTCGCTAACAGTTCTATAATACATATTCCAAAAGGTATATGAATTTTTATACAAAATATGCATTAAAATATCTTATATCTGTGTCATTGGAACAAAAAATGGTTCTAGAGTCCACATTGGAAAGCCTGACCGAAAATTATAATGCTGAAAGTACAATTGATTTACATTTTCATGATAAGACGTTGTCTAAAATAATTTGTTCAGCCCCTAATTTAAATACAATGGAGTGGAGTAATATTTCAATGGAAGTTTCAATGGAAGGTAAGGCAGAACTAGAAGGAAGACTTTCTGATGTTTGATTCCATGTGTTTAAATTGTTTAGAATCGATATCTGCTAAAATTATTTCTCCGGATTCGGAAGTATATTTTACAATTGGAAAAGACGAAGCGCTGACTTGCTACTCAATTGGAATTCCACGTCCAACAGTCGAATGGACAAAACACAATGAAGTATTATCACATTATTTATTGCATCCGAAAATATTTTCTAATCCTTTTTTGGATTTTAGACAATTAACCGTCCTCTGCGAGTCATATCTGAAACATTGATATTCCCCAATTATAATTCGACTTTTGATGGAGAGTACATTTGTACTGTGGATAACGGAGTTGGGCGGGATGTAAAGAAATTCGTAGTAAAAAGTTTGTTTTCAAATTGTAATTATAATTCTTTTACGTTTGGTAAATTGTCTTTTTAACAATAAAATTTCTGTTAAATTTCTTAGCTAAAGTTGAAAATGCAGCAACTTACTACATTGTTATCATTAGTTTATTTGCTACAATAATCGGATTTATCAGTATACTTTGGTTTATATATTCCATAAGAGAAGCAGTACTTACAATTAAAAATCATAACTTCCCAACTCAACCATATTATTACAATACTATCATATTTTTTGCAATTGCTTTCCAGAGAAAGAAAGACGCAGAAATGAATAAATTAATATCCTTGTTAAATGGATCTTCCGATAAAGCAGAGGTTTACGATGAAATGGAAGATGATGATGTTACCATTACCAAGCGTTTATTTGATGTAAATTATGAAATAGAAAAGAATACATTTTACATTGGTAAGTTACATTAGATATTTTAAAAGGGACATGCATGCAGTTTCAACATTAAAGAACAGTTATTTAAAGTTGAATTAAATTTATTACATTTTTAGATCGCAAAAGTCCTCTTGGAAAAGGAGCTTATGGACAAGTTTTCAAAGGTTACCTTGACGGTATAGACGGAGCAGTGGCCTTCAAAATGCTTGCTCCAAATTCTCCAATTGTGAACCTAAAAAGCATTAATTTCTGAACTAAAAATTATGATGTACATTGGTGCACATGATAACCTGGTGACGATGATTGGAGCATACCGGAAGGAAATAAAACAAGGTTCTCAAAACAGTAGTATTAATATAAAAAAGCTTAAGAAATTCAAATTTTTCTTTATCTTTAAGGAATTTTGTATGTGGCAATGGAATTATGTGGATGGGGCTCTCTAGAGTCCTTCTTGAAAGCAAACAAACACTTTTTCATAAAATACTTAAACCCGTTGACAATGTCTGAAAACGTCGAAGCCACGTAAGACAGAATTCTGTGCACTAATGACACTATAAATAATAAATGGTGGGATTTGATTTTTGAACCGAGGTTATGGTTGAACCAACCATTACTATGACCACTAACTAAAGGTTAAAATATAATTAATTATGTCTTCTTAAATTCTGATTCACGTTACCACTGCACTGATTACACCGAAAAATGGTCACTTAGGATATATTCACTTTACAACTGTATTTTTGACGAAACTGTTGATTATTGTCCTATATTTATCTGGGATACTTTGGAGCATCTGTTTAAGTGTATCCCAGATTGTGTTCATAGTGACGATGAAACTATAATTTAAAATTTTTAGTTCCAGCAAAGGTGAAACTTTTCTGGAATCAAGACTCGGCCAGACTAAAAGTCTCCATTTTAGGGTGGGGCGCCCCACCCTTCAAATCTAACCTAATTATTCATAATTTTGCCAAATCTAAGGATGAGGCACCCAACCCTAGGTTGCCGCTTTTAGTCTTGCCAAATCAAGGCATATGGCTGATGACCCTTATTGTCATAATAGTTTCCATAATTATTTTGTAACGGCGCCTTAACTATATATGGAAAACTATCATTCTTGCCTAAAAAGTATAATTATGACTACAACCACTTATTATCAAACAATTTTGAACGGTGTATAGATCTGCGAGAAACTGGACCAAAAAGGAAAAGGTGATTTGTTCTAATGACAAAGATAAAGGTTAACTGTTCCAAAAACAAAAAGGTGAATTGTTCTAATACTACTTTGAAAATTGTACTCCATGGATTAATTAATTTCGGATCTTGTATACATTCTACAAGTCCATTATCAACCTTTACATAGGGATAGGGCAAAACAAGTTAATACCGAAGCCCAGAATCTATGTAACTTTGTCTTTTAAACAGATCACTTTTGACATTAGGGAAAGTTCACCTCTGACATTGGAACAAAACACTTTTACACTTATATATGTAGTGGTTTCAGGCCAGTTTACCTATATCCAATTTTTCTTTAATATGTAGTAGGCGAGTGACCCATTGCCAACAGTTTGAAGCGGACTTGACTAATGGTTTACTTTAACAAACTGTTGATTAACTTTTCCATTATTGATTGAATTTGAATGTCGATTCAACTTAATTTGCCTTTGACTATGCATTCTTAATAATACTATTAACATCTCCAATGGAAGAACCCCTAATTGTCAACACCTTTTTGTCAACCCTCTTTTGTCAACAAAATTTTTTACGGTTTTTTTGTCAACACCTTTTTGTCTACACCAAGACTCTTTTTGTCAACACGTTATAAGGAAATGTACTCCTTATAAATGTGGGAAGTTTATGTTATACAGTTCATGTAAGATATGTGTTTTGTTGTTACATTCCTCTCCTAATCTAAGTTACTGCCTGGGTTGATTACCATTTTATGCATTATCAGATATTTAAATTGCTGGTAATTAATGCAAGGGGGAATAGAAGGTAAGTCTCTGACTCTGAAATTTATTTGTTCTTGTCTCTTCAAGCTGTGCACTACACAATAATACATAAGGAAAAAATGGCATCGTATTTATATTTTTCTTTATTTACTTCCAAAACGAAGAATAAAGTGACCCAAACATTGGCCAGAAACGGTTATATTTATAGTCTAAGAACTCAAAGACCAGAAAAAAAGTACTGGTCATGTACAGAAAGGGATATAATATGTTGCAGTAGTGGTAGAAGAAAACGGAGAGTTTGCTGAAGGAGTAAAAGGTTGGGTAGATGGAAGGAATTCTTAGGCAATACAATTAGTGCAATAAATAAAAATATCTGTTGGCAAAAAAGGAAAAGTGGTGTTGACAAAAAGTACTTTTGATGTGTTGGGATTTTAGTGTTGACAATTAGGGGGTGAATCTCTCCAATAGGGCTTGTAAACCCGGACGGAAATTTAAAACCCGGATTTCGGGTAAACCCGGGTTTTAAAGGCCCAGAACCGGGTTTGGAACCGGGTTTTGAACATGTTTATTTTTTAAGTGTAATTATGTTGTACACTGCCAAATTACAATGATATTTTTTAACTGAAAACAATCTTTCTTTTGTAAAGGAAATCAGACAAATACATAAGTCATCAATTTCAGTATTTTCAGTCAATTTTCAGTCAGTTATGACAGGGATAGGGATATATGTTTTCCTACTCTGGCTGATGAAGGATAGTACAAATTTAGTTTTCTTAATCTGGACATAGTTAGTGTGGTGTGGCTCCCAATGCCCAAATTGCTATTTCATGGTATATACCAAAATTTTATTAATTACTAAAATAACTTTGAAATAGTTGAGAGTGTAAACCTAAGAAAAAGGATTATTGTTTGCAATTTTTGCCTTTTGACTAAATTCAAGTTGAGATTGAGGTTTGATTTAAGAGGATGTGTTGAATATAATGAGAAATTGAATTTGGATGTGCGTTCATTAAGAGAATAAATTTTTTGATATTATTTCCAGTTTGAATATTCGCAAAATGCATAAAACCTGGTAATCTGAATTTAGTATTTAATTAGTGAAACCCCGGGTTGGTCAATTGCAAAACCCGTTTTCCGGGTACCCGAAACTTGGGTTTGTACCCGGGTTTCAGAACCGTCAAAACCCGGGTTTACAAAGCCCTAATCTCCAAGCATTTGTTATTTGTTAGCAAGGCCGCAGCCAGAAAAGTGTGTAGTGGGACACTGAAAAAGATTTTCCGAAAATTTTCTTTTGAATTTGTTTTCGCTACTGCGACAATTTTCCCGAGTATTGAAATGTTTTCACATTTAGACAAAGTATTTTCATTAGTGGCAAGTACCTCGATGCGTACCTTGCTATGCCGCTTTGTTTATAATGTTTTGAAACAGTTTTTGTAACATATATACTAGTGATTCTTTAACCAACAGGGACTGTCAAAATTATAAAGTGGAAAATAGTGTCTCCTATACTTTGTACTCGATTAAAAATCTTTGCAAATGGTGTGCTCAAATCGCAAATGGGATGGAGTATCTCGGCTTAAAAAAGGTAATGCATATCCTTCTGCAAATCGTAGGAAAATCTAAATAAATATTAATGATGAAAGTAGTCCCAAGATTAATTTTCTTCTTTACGTTATGATAAGAATTTATGCTATCCTCATGATAACATTATAATTTTTTTTCGACTTATCTATAGGTAATTCATTCGGACCTGGCCATTCGAAATGTTTTGCTAACAGCAGAAGGAATTGCCAAGGTCACTGATTTTGGTCTGAGTCGGCGGACATTCAACTACTCTGAATACGTGAAACAAGGCAATGACCCTCTGCCCTGGCGCTATTTGGCAATTGAAAGCCTTGTGTCAAAGGTTTACACTTGTCAATCAGATGTTTGGTCATACGGAAATGTCAAATCATGGTTACTCCATTAATGTTTAAATAGTAGAAACTTTTATAAGCACTACACTAGAGATTGGTGGGGCTATACGAATTTCCTTTTACTACTTGATAATGTTTGTATTATATAAATACATAAAATGATTGACGATTATTTTCTTTGAAAACTTATACTTCTCAATAGAAGTTACTCAATACGCATGTGCTTGTTTCCAAGTTTCCATAATACCCAAAATTAATTTTAATAACCCATTACCAATTTTATTTTGATGCAAGTTACAGGAAATATGCTTTAGGCTTTCCAACGGTTTATCCTGTGATTCATTATTATTAAATTAATTAATTTTTTGCGTCGATACTTGGCGGAAATTGCTACTGCTCTCCTTTAGCCGCCAGCAAATAATACTTGTCCCCTTTAAGAAGCCAATCATCGCTTAGACTGGTAAAAAGTGAGTAAAGTAATGAAACTAACTAACTTTTCGTCCAATTATTTTATGACTGGTCTACACAAGACAGTTTTCTTAAAATAATATGTCATCGAGTTAATGTATAAAATAATAATAACTTCAGAACGAATAAAAATAATTTACTGCTTAGAATGTTTCATGTGACCAATTTATTTCATTTTCATAATTTAGCAATTATTGTTGATTTGTTTTAACAGTTATTATTTAATTTCAGGAAAGTTAAACGTCCAACACACAACTAATATAGATATTAGCTAGATAGAATAAAATGGACCTCAAATTTTCGGTATCCCTATCAACCGAACGGACTCTTTCAAAAAGCCCTAATAATTTGACATAGACAATAATTTAATTAAACTACTATCAGGCAAGTAACTCTACAACTTACTAGGGTGAAATTAATGCTTTGTACTTTCCTATTCAGATAAGTTTTCCAGCTAATTTTTAATCCTATTAATTGATCTTTTATTCGTGGCTGGTATTCGAAGCGCAAATAAATGGTAATTGAAAATCAATGGACCACCCACCAAGCTAATTGGGTGGCCTATTCATTTTAAGTCACAATTTCTTCGCAGTTCACTGCTTCGCCAGCCAGGAACAAAAGATCAATTAATAGAATTAAAAATTAGCTGGAAAACTTAGTTGAAAAGGATTATTATAACATCTACGAATGGATCAAAACCAACAATATGGAGTGTAGAATTGAATGATGTATCAAAAGGACTAATGCCCACATTTGATGGGGATATTTCAACTAACTAAATAAATCTTTTGTATTGCAAGGGATTAAGTTGCAGGATGATATATTATGTATATGTTATGTTGGTATGTACATACCAGAGCCAATTTGCAGAAACCTTCACTCAGACCTAATTAGGTTAACTTGTTTTGAATTTGAATCTGGCTCTGTATCGGATCGATTTGCCAAATATTTTTTGACCGGATAGCTTCAGTTAGTAAATGTTTTTTTTAAAATAGACCGATTCAGTTTGCAAAATTTCTTGGATCGATGGGTGTAGATCAGTTCATCAAATTTTACGATGATAATTGTTTGGTCGGATTTAAGATCCAACAATTATCAAGTGTGCAACTAAGAGTTCATTCATTTCATGAGCATCAAAAATAGTTTCCTCCCATGATTAAAAAGTTGCCACACTTAAAAATCGACATCCACAATAATAACTAAAATTGCACACAGTGATAAGACGCTCTAAAAGAAAACATTTGACAATCAGAGGTTTACCTATTTTTTCTTGTAGAATTTATTTATAGTGGCACAGCAACTTTAGTTGAAAATGCATTATGCAACATTATGATGGCCATTATTATATATTATGTGGAATGAATTATTTTAAATCATTACATACAATCGACATGAATTGTACTAAGTTTATACAGATAGAAACCGCATACATCCTATCGTTACCAACTTCTAATGCAGCCAACCCTTGAAAGTCTAACATATTCAATATTTTTTAAGCATAATATTTATGAAGTTTGCAATAAGGGAAAAGCGTAGATATAACAGTTCGTGACCTCCTGCTCATTTCCAATGTGTCAAAATAAATGCAACTTATACCATACCATATAAGAAAATCACAGCTGGCAATAACAACGTTCGTGTTATCTTGCAATTGCCAGTATTTATGTCCATAAAAACAAAAATTAAAGCACAAAAAGTTTTAATGTTAACATATAACAAAGTAAACACGTAGTATTTTTGAGCACCTATGCTATTATTATTAATAATCAGTAGTGAATAACTATGTATTATTTTTTACTGATTAAATTGACTTTATGAATTTCCTTCACTAATGTGAGCTTTAATTGGAAATCAGCAGAGCTATAATATTTGCTGTAATAATGAATATTCGCCGTGATAATGAATATTCGTTGTAATAATGAATATTCGTTGTAATAATGAATATTCGTTGTAATAATTAATATTCTCTGTAATTATGAATATTCGCTGTAATTATGAATATTCTCAGTAATAATTCATATTCGCTGTGATAATGAATTTTCACATGTTTATTCGAGTTTGTCGAAACAATTTGCTTTTATACGAAAATTTTGTAATTTTTTAAAAAACTTTTTAAATTTTGCAATTTTTAATCTCTTAGTTCTCCATCGTCATGTTCAGAACGTACATTTAACTTTAGTAATAAATATGACAATCAATTAAAACATGTGTAACATACTTTGTACGTGCTAGGGTTAAATTGGGCGACCTAAAAGAATCTATAATAAATAGTTTACTATTTTACTGTTGTTTGTAGTTGGCTAAATATTTGTAAGCTTGTAAACCAATGGGTTTACTGTAATGTTGGCCTAAATTATAATTTGGAGCAAACAAATTTTGCAAACAAACATTAATAAACAAAGTGTTGATGGACCAAAATGTTTTTGTGGTGAAAACATCAGTAGTGGTTTGAAGTTATAATCGTAAACAGACATAATGAAGTAAAGTGTTATTCGTTCCGTTTAATTCTACTTAAATAATAATTACTATGTTTCTGGTAAAATTTTATTTTTTATACTCTTTACTTCTTGCAACAATAATCCCGAAAAATGGAGAGATTATCGAATCTTCGTGTTCTAGTTTACTAAATTTCAATTCCTCTATAATTTGTTCTATAAATTATTTCGTTCCACAAAATTATTTTACCCCTACCTGTACTAATTCTTTACAAACAAATACATTGGTTTTGGAAATCCCAGTAGCGGTACTTGCTTCTGCTACTTCAAAAAAGTTAAATGGTATTTTCAATATTTCTATCTCCTGCACTTCAAATTACCCTATGGGAATAAATCTTGAATCCAACGACCCTTTCATAAAGTTTCATCCAAAGAAATACGGCAACGGCGAATCATAAATGAATACTACAATGTATCAACTTATAGTCACATTCTGTCGGTTTTCTTTCCTCGCGATTCAATATTTCGAGTAGCATTTGAAAGTGCTCTTAGCAAGTACGAAGTTTTCAATTTTCAGGCTCCAGCAGAAAAACTTCAGATGTTTTTTGAATATATTTTCGGTGAGTAAAAATTGTTTATCATCATACTATTTTTAAGGGACACATTTCTTTTTTCACGAATTTTTGACTATATCTCCCATGAAAAAATGGGGGATACAATACTAAATACTACTATATAAACCCAAAGTTTAATTAATTAAGACTACATAAGGTTGAGATCCAATAATTCACAACCTCTGATTCTTGCCCAATCATTCGGAAGTTCACAAAAGTTTCAATTACAAACTATGATTTACCCCCGAATCGTCAACTCTTTAACAAACCTAAAACTTTTTGTTAACACCAATTTTCTTTTGTGTAAACACCAATTTTCTTTTGTGTAAACACCAATATTTTTGTCAACACCAACTATCTTTATTGTCAACGTAACCAACCTTATTTAGTTATAGGCCTAGAGAGCAATCTACCCACGGCAGACATCAGACAGAAGGATAGATAGCCATATTGTCCCTATATTTGGCAAATCAATGCTCATATAACGAATATATACAGCGAAGACAGCTGTGTGCCTGGGCGAAGTACCTTCTGTTGACAAAAGAAGGAAAAGTGGTGTTGACAAAAAAGAAAGGCGTATTGACAAAAAGCATGGGATTGTTACATGGTGGGTTATGGGATTTGACAATTTAGGAGTGAATCGTTAGTAATATAGGTAGTAACGATATATTATACATTTGAAGTTTTCACTAAATAGCTCACAAAGCCTGTCGAATGTACAAGATGCAAGAAATTTCTACAACAATTCCTCCTCAAATGGTTACTATTCCATGCATTTCTTTCCTTAATGATTCTTCATCTCCGAAGTTGAAGGTACTGTAAATATAAATTGAAGTGTATCTTATCATGCCATAAATCCCAATACATTTGAATTTAACTGATGCAAGTTATGATCTAGATAAATGACACCTTTGATAATTCTGTTGCATATGACAAAACCATGGGCTTCCAACTCAACATGAGCAATTATTTCCCCACCACTGGAAATTACTCCTACTCCTGCCATCAATCAGGATGTAAACAGCATTATTCATTTATTCCGTTTAAAGGTTTGTTTACAGAATATTTTTTTTATTTCTGGAATTGTTAATACATGAAGTACAATGTGTAAAATGTCTATTGAAGCCGCCTGTACCGAAAGAACAGGAGCTACTACCAATAGAAAAAGGCCACACAAAGTTACACTAATGAGGGTACTTCGACAAATGTCACTTGCCCTTAAGCGGTCATAAAAATCACTAAAATATTCCCGGTTTTCAATTTTCTGGATTTTTCCTGGCCACAAAACTTTGTACTTCTAAATAGGGATTTCATAGCTTATCTTAGAATCGCATTAGCAATTGTTTCCAACCCAATTTTCATCAAAATCGGTGGTGGTCTTTTTTGCGGATTTTAGAAATTCTGAAAATTGTCCCTTTAACATCCTACTTCAACATATTGATCCAAAAAGATGGAATATATTTATTTGAAGTATGAAGTAGATAATCTAATTGTTAGACTAATACACTCAAACGGGACTCTACAAAGCCAAATAATATGCAGGAGTCTTATACGCCATGTCACAAGCTACTTGTTCATTTATTAGCTCACCTGAGTAATGCAGCTTATAAGTAGAATCGCACACTCCGTCCGTTCGCCAACTGTAACTTTTGGAAGGAACGACGGAAGATGACTAAACTTAACAAAAAAAACAATACCTATGGACCAGTGACGAAACCTATTAATTTTGATTCAATTCGGTCAATAGGTTGCTACGATGCTGCGAGCTCACTTTATGTTCACTTTGATGGTCAACTTGAAAAAGTGGCAATAAATGGACATTAAAGGTTCAATTGTGTTTCCTATAAAATGGGATAAAAAGGATAGTATATTATATTTTTCCACTAGCTAGCGGATAGCTTCGACCAAATATAAGATTTGTAATAAATTAAATAAAACCGGAAAATAAGTATTATAGACCGGAAATAAACCTATTTCACTCACATTTATATACAAATTGATAGTCAAATTTACATTTGTCGATTTGCTTTTCATTATGATAATTAACCGATTTTTATTCACGTTTGATTTTTATACTCAATATTATGCAATTTTGATTTTCTGCTTATTTTGATACTCCATATTCATCAGTTTTGATTTTCTGCTTATTTGGATACTCCATATTCATCAGTTTTGATTTTCTGCTTATTTCGATACTCAATATTAATCAATTTTGGCTTTTTGTTGATTTTTATACTTAATATTAAGCAAATTTTATTTTCTTTTGATTTTAAAACTCAATTTTAGTCAATTTTGATTTTCTGTCTATTTTTGGAACTCAAAATTAATCAATTTGGATTTTCAGTTGATTTTAACCGTTAACATAAATTTATTTTGATTTTCTGTTGATTTTCATAAGCTACATTAATGTATTTTATCATTAAGCATTAACTTTTATTTTTTTGAATAATGATACACTTTGATCTAATTTTAATTACTGTTCACTACAGCAATCAAAATAAATCTATTTGTTAGAATTTCACTATTGAAACATTGCATTTGATTAATTTTATTAGATTTTGAGATGACTCCCTTCACGAAGAGTGTGTATATAACATCTGGACCGAAGTTCAGCATATTGAAGGGTAAACTTGACTCATTGGATGTAGTGAAAATAACGTGCACAAGCTTCACGGAGAAAGTTCGATTGGAAATTAAAAACCTAAATGGGTATGCAAATATTCTTAATAATCTTATGATTGACTAATTTCTAATGACATTTTAAACTACATGGTAAAAGAAAACACGATTTCAACTTCACGCATCTCAACTTTGATTCCACTGAGCATGAATTTTCTCGACCAACCCGATACGTTACTACTGTCACAATTCGGTATGTGAATATGACCGATAGATTAAAAGTACCAGGAGGATTTCGTCGCCCGTATTCAGGCAACGGGCATGTTGCATCTATAAATTGCTTAAATTCAACATCAACTGAATTGGGCACAGTGGATGTATACTTCGACGGTAACTTACAAGATAATATATATTTGTTTTAATAATATTACTTTGATGTGTGGTTTGAAAAAAGCTCAAAAATAGAGTGAACCGTGGCAAAAGTTTTGGGCCATAGTCGGTCAAGTACATATTTAAGATTTTCGCAAAAAAAGGATTTCATACAACATATTATATTAATTAAAATTTGACAATTTCTAGCTAAACGCTTTTGACTTTTTCTTTCGATTGATTCTCTTTCTTTCTATTCTCTTTCTTTTTATTTTATTCTCTTTCTTTTTATTTTATTCTCTTTCTTTTTATTCTCTTTCTTTTTATTTTATTCTCTTTCTTTTTATTCTCTTTCTTTTTATTCTCTTTCTTTTTATTTTATTCTCTTTCTTTTTATTCTCTTTCTTTTTATTTTATTCTCTTTCTTTTTATTCTCTTTCTTTTTATTTTATTCTCTTTCTTTTTATTCTCTTTCTTTTTATTTTATTCTCTTTCTTTTTATTCTCTTTCTTTTTATTTTATTCTCTTTCTTTTTATTTTATTCTCTTTCTTTTTATTTTATTCTCTTTCTTTTTATTTTATTCTCTTTCTTTTTATTTTATTCTCTTTCTTTTTATTTTATTCTCTTTCTTTTTATTTTATTCTCTTTCTTTTTATTTTATTCTCTTTCTTTTTATTTTATTCCCTTTCTTTTTATTCTCTTTCTTTTTATTCTCTTTCTTTTTATTTTATTCTCTTTCTTTTTATTCTCTTTCTTTTTATTTTATTCTCTTTCTTTTTATTTTATTCTCTTTCTTTTTATTTTATTCTCTTTCTTTTTATTTTATTCTCTTTCTTTTTATTTTATTCTCTTTCTTTTTATTTTATTCTCTTTCTTTTTATTTTATTCTCTTTCTTTTTATTTTATTCTCTTTCTTTTTATTTTCTTCTCTTTCTTTTTATTTTCTTCTCTTTTAAGTTTGAGTGATATTTTTGACTAATAATGGATTTTCTACTTCGCTTTAATAGCTCAACCGCCATTGTCATATTTAGCCGAAAAAAAGGTTTTTGTTTGCCAAGCAACAAATTATGAGGAAGCCCGAGCTTTCATTTTGGGGCATGAGACCAACTTCACCGTATTTACTCGAATATGGAACTGCAAAAGTTATATCCAGTGTCGATTTGTCATGTTGAATTGCGTACAGAATGTAATTAACTAACACAATTTTTTTTAACTAAGAGTGTCAGATGCTTTTACAACAATTTACTATGCTAATTGTCTGTAGGGAGAGTTGCAGCACAATGCAGAACTTGCTCCAGTATGTGCTGAACTATTGCAAAACACGAAAGAAGAGTCTTGCATGCAAGAAGGGAATTTCGTCATAGCCAATGAAAAAATTTGTAAAAATATCGCAGCCGGTGAAAAAGGAATTGTTGAATGCATGAAATCTTCCGCAAGATCTAATTCCGAATTGAGTTTAGCACATTTATATTTCTTTGGATTCGACTCACGAATGTGTAAGCTAATAAATTGTTGCATTAATGATTTCTATTTTCTATAGTCTCCACATTGTAATCCTATTCGGGATAATTATATTACAGATTTTGAATTAGACATGAACGAGGAGCCTCCACTAAATGCTACTCTGCGTTTAATCAATCTTAGCGTTGAAAAACTGTTTTACACAAAGGGAAAATTTTCTTTTAAGTGTGAGGCCCATTCCTTTTTTTTCAACGAAGGACTACAATGGCTTATGGAATTTGATAACGGTTCTGTAATACATATTCCGAAAGGTATAAGCATTTTCATAAAATATATTGAATCAAAATATATTACCTGTGTTACTTGAACGAAAAATGTTTCCAGATTCCACATTTGAAGCCCAGACCGAAAATTATAATGCTGAAAGCACAATTGATTTTCATTTTGATGATAAGACTTTGTCTAAAATAATTTGTTCTGCTCCTCATGTAACTACAATGGAGTGGAGTAATATTTCACTGGAAATTTCAATGGAAGGTAAGTTAGGATTAGAATAGGAGTATTTTCTTTTGTTTGATATCATGTGTTTAAATTGATTAGAATCAATATCTGCTAAAATTATTTCTTCGGAATCGGAAGTATATTTTACAATTGGAAAAGACGAAGCACTGATTTGCTACTCGATTGGACTTCCTCGTCCAACAGTGAAATGGACAAAACACAATCAAGTAATATCACTTTATTTATTGCATCAGGAAATGTTTTCTAACTCACTTTTGGATTTTAGACAATTAATCGTCCTCTGCGGGTTATAACTGAAACATTGATATTCCCCAATTATAACAGCAGTTTTGATGGAGAGTACACTTGTACTGTGGATAACGAATTTGGACAGGATATAAAGAAATTCGTCGTAAAAAGTTTTTTTTCAAATTTTAATATAATTCTTTTTCATTTGGTGAATTTTATTAATAGTGTTAAAATTCTTAGCCAAAAAGGAGAATGCAGAAACCTACTACATTGTTGTCATCAGTTTATTTGCTGCAGTAGTCGGATTTATCAGTATACTTTGGTTTATATATTCCAAAAGAGAAGCGGTACGTTAAGTAAACATTGTAGCGTCCGAACTTCAGTAATATTAAATTATTCGATTTTTTGTAATTAATTTCCAGAAAAAGAAAGAAGCCGAAATGAAAGAATTAATTTCCTTGCTAAATGGAGCAAACGAAAAAGCAGAGAATGACGATGATATGGAAGACGATGATGTTACGAAGCGTCTATTTGATGTGAATTATGAAATAGAAAAGAATACATTTTACATTGGTAAGTTAGTTATCTAGGTTTTTCAACATTAAAGTAATTATTTTTAAAGTTGAGTTGAATTTTTAGATCACAAAAGCCCTCTTGGAAAGGGGGTTTATGGACAGGTCTTTAAAGGTTACCTTGACGGTGTAGATGGGCCAGTAGCTTTAAAAACGCTTGCTCCAAATTCCCCGATTGTGAACCTAAAAGCATTAATTTCTGAACTAAAAATTATGATGTACATTGGTCCACATGATAATCTGGTGGCATTGATTGGAGCATACCGAAAGGAGATAAAACAAGGTTTTCAAAATATATTACTTTAAGAAAGTCTTGGGAAATATAAAAACAATTCTCCATTTTTAAGGAGTTCTATATGTGGCGATGGAATTGTGTGGATGGGGCTCCCTAGAGTCTTTCTTGAAAGCAAATAAACATTTCTTCATAAAATACCTAAACCCGTTGACAGTGTCTGAAGATGTCCAATCAGTGTACCAAATACCATTTACCATTTACCAGTGGTAAGTGGTTTTTAATGGTATTAAACGTTAAATACCACTACCTAGAAAGTAGTGGTAAGTGGTATAAATGGTAAAAATGGTAAAAAATAGTTTCATTTAAATTTCGTGTTTGAATTTTGAATAAAATTCGGTGCCAAAGTATGAAATAGCTTAGCAGATGGTCATTGTTGTCACAAATTGATAAGTGTTAATCAATCAGAGTAGGATTCAACCAAAGTTGCTGTAGTTGAGTATCAGGTTTGTTCTTCAGGATGTTTTTTCTTCAGGATGTTTGAAAAATGAAAAACTTTTTTCATTTGTGGATCTAAATTGGACGATTTAGATCCACAGCCAATAGAAAATAAAGTTTTAAAAACTTATATTTTAGGAAGTCTAGTGTATCTGTACTCAGCTGTCTAATCAATCGCTAAAATTTACCATTTTTACCATTAAATGCATTTTTACCATTAAGTGCATTTCTACCACTGTGATGGTAAAAAAGACTAAAAAGTGGTAAATTTTGTACACTGTGTCCAATCTACGTAAGACAGAATTTGTATAGAACATTAATCGTATACAGTAGCATTTGAACTCTGAATCGAGTTGGTCGAAATAACCATTATTGTCACAATTAACTAATCCTTAAAACATATAATTAATAATGTCATCTTAGAACCACTGATTACACCGACAAAAAAGGGACACTCGGTATATTCACTTTTCTTTTTCAACTGCATTTTGACGAAACTGTAGAGTATTGTCTTGTAATTATTAGGGATACATTTGATCATCTGCTGAAATATATCCCAGATTGTGTTCATTTAGAGAAGATGAAACGGTAGTTTAAAAGTACTAACGTAAAATTACTGAGGTGTAACTTTTCTGGAATCAATGCACTACCAGTACCAGATTAAAAGGCAAACGAATTCTGACTCCAATTCGAAGTGTCTTAATCTGAATGAAATTTACCATGAAATTATAGTCAGATACTTTTGAAGCATATTCCCTGAAAATGTGTTTTATTTAAGAAAGTCGTTACTTTGTAGTAACTATGTGTTCCGATTTAAATGTGGTAAACTGCGACTACAGTTTTAAAAAATCTCCAACTTACCCTAAGCACCCAATAAACATGAGAGTAAAGCTAAGACATTGACAAATCAGGATACCAAGACCAAACGTGCCATTCCCTGCTGTTTGGATTTTCGACAAAATTATAGGTCAAAGATTATAGTAGTCAATTGATCAGATTACCCGAGATCCGCCAATAAGTTGTCTGTTGATGTTCAAAATGGTCAGTAAAAGCAATTTAAACGACAGTAACAGATTTTAGTGATTAGTGATTACCTATATAGTTATTATTGCCATCATACACAGAAACCCAATATTTTTCAATTTAAGCGTTCCTTACTCTTAGTTGTAATTCTCTTTAATAAATTATGGTTAAGTAGGTTACAAAACTATCTCAAATTAAACCTAGTACCATTTTAAATATTTATTTTTTGTAAACATGGTCGCAGCCAGTAAAATATTTTAGTGGACACCAAAAAAATTTCCTTAAGGTTTTGCTCTAAAACTGTTTTTTTTTCACTTACCGCAACAATTTACCCGACAAATTACATTTAAACAAATTTTTAGGCAAATTATTTATTTAATATTCTCAGTTTCAGAGGTGGCATTTGCAGAGCCTCGCTATCGTCTTGTATCTAATGGTTTGAAATTCTTTTTGTAACGATTAGTAATTGTTTATTTAACAGGGACTGTCAAAATTATGTGGAAAATAGTGTCTCCTACACTTTGTACTCCATTAAAAATCTTTGCAAATGGTGTGCTCAAATTGCTAATGGAATGGAGTATCTCGGCTTAAAGAAGGTAATGTATATCTTTGCAAATCGTAGCAACATCTACATACATTTTAATGATGAAAGTTAAAGTAGTCCCAAGGCTAATTTCCTTCTATACGTTATAATATGAATTTATGCTATCCTAATGATAACATTATTATTGTTTTTCGACTTCAGGTAGTTCATTCAGACCTGGCCATTCGAAATGTTTTACTAACAGCAGAAGGGATTGCGAAGGTCACTGATTTTGGTTTAAGTCGGCGGACATTCAACTACTCTGAATACGTGAAACAAGGCAATGACCCTCTGCCATGGCGCTATTTGGCAATTGAAAGCCTTGTGTCAAAGGTTTACACATGCCAATCAGATGTTTGGTCTTACGGAATTACTTTGTGGGAAATATTTTCGTTGGGTGAAATTCCGTATCCCGGGCTCAGCTACACATTGGAATTCACTGAGCAAATTAAAAATGGAATGAGGAATATTCCACCCAAATACGCCACTGAAAGAATGTAAGCCATCTGAAAATTATTGAATGTCACCAACTTGTTTATCTGCATTTAACAATTTTAATATGTCGGTATTTAAATATTTAAAGATATGATTTGATGTGTCGATGTTGGGAGTTGGAACCAGAAAAACGACCAAGTTTTTTTTCACTAAAAGTGATATTCAAAAATGCATCCGAAAATGAAAACGCTGACATTGCGGTAACTTTCACAACTAAACTAATAGTAGCTAAAAAGTGTTTATGCTAAATATTCTTTTTCAGGTCACCAAAGATATGGATATAGAAAGCACTGGAATAGAAATGGCAAATCATGGATACTCCATCAATGTTTAAATGCTAAAAAAGTTAAAAATCCTGCACTAGAGATACGCCGGGAAATAATGTTTCCTTTTACTAATTGATGAGATTGTAGATACTTGGATTCTTGGATATCTATTACTGTGCTCCTTGAATTGTCACTCTTTATAAAAAAAGAATAGATTGTATTACATGACAATGTTGTTAAGTGATTTGTATACATTTTAGTTTTACATTAATATTACATAGATTGTCATTTAATTAAGTTATTTTGTTGGAAGGTAGCAGATTGGCAATGTATTATTTAGTTTTGAGGATAAAAATATTATTCGTTAACTAACCACGAACGTTATTTTAATATTCTAACAAAATAGTTGTAAAGTTTATTAAGATCTTATGTGTACCGAATCTCAAGTAATAAAACATAGTCGACTTTATAGGATTTTTTTGGTGTTCGAATGTTTTTAGGATGGCCTTCCTAATTGGTTTTTGCACTAAGCAATTTACAATAACATGATATAGGTTTTAACATTCTTCGTTAGGATTATTGCATACAATAAAACATTAAGTTTTAGATTTTATTTATATTTAGGTATTTTATATTATTAACGATTATATACGTGGCACTGGCAAATACATATTAAATGTCCTTATTTGACTAATAACCTGCAATTTTGCCAACGGTATATTTAACAGTAAATAGTATTGTGGTTGATTAGTTTGTATTATCCAAAATGATTAACGATTATTTTCTTTCGAAGCTTTATACTTCCCTACATATACAGAGGTTACTCAATATGCATGTGCTTGTTTCCGCTTTTCCATAATATCCAAAAGTTGAATTGCCTATCACCGATTTTGATGCAAGTTGCAGGAAATATACTTTAGCCCTCTAAACGAATTACCCTGTGACTTATTTATTATTTTTTTATTATTAAAATAATTATATTTTGTGTATATATGTTGCGAAAATTGCTACTGCTCTCCTTCAGCCGGCTGTAGATATTTTGTTTTTTAAGAAGCCAGTCATGGACTTAATATGTTTTAATACTGTATCATAACAATGTAGTAAATTTTTAGAAGGAGCTGCCCCACCAAACCCCTCTCCGGGCCCCCTACTGAATATGTGCTTGTTTCTGCGACTAATTAAATATTTAAGTATTATAGTTTATACCTATTAAATATTATTAATTTTCTTGCTAACATAATGTAAGTAGTATTATTTTGATTAGCTTTACAGCATCGTCAGTTAACATTACTACTCAGCGATGACTTACTTAACAAATTGTATTGACGACGATAAGGAATAAATTTGTTCATGTGTGCCATTAAAATCTTTGCATTTATTAACTTACTTATTAATTATGGGCATGGGGTCAATGTCTACTTCTACGGCAACCATCTTTTCCCAAGGGTCAACGTAGCCTACAAACTGTTTTGTTCAATACTACTTATGGAATTCTTTTGTGTAGAAATTTTTCCTTCTTTACATTGTTTTTTTCTTGGACAATGGCGTTCAAATTTGTTACACTAAATCATGCTTCCAATGTTCCAATGTCATTTTTATTTGTGTTTTTATTTTATTTTCGAGTCTACGCTTGTTCCACGAGTTTCCAACTGCTCCACGAATATTTCCTTTATACCGTCTTATCATAGATTAAATATCCATCTAAAACTTCGTGAATATCTTCCCAACTTGACGTGACAACCAATAGTATTAACCTTTCTCCATTTTATTTTCAAATACTAAGTATTAAAAAATTAGGACAATATTGAGCCGTATAGGGCTTCATGTGTTTTTCATGTATATATGTTGTAAAATGCCTTGTAACTTTATTCGGGTGCTCCTTTGCTTTACTCTTGTGAATAAATAATCCTCGCTATTTACAGGAAAATTATTATTAGAGTACATTATGTATGTATATTTAGTTGCGACAAGGATAACTCGGCCATTTATTTGCGATTCTCATAAAAAAATAGGTAAATAGCTATAAAACAGAATTGTCTGGATGGCAATGCAATGCCTTTATATGAATTGCTGAGCGGAAAAATGACTTATCTCAGTTGCCAAAAATAATTTTCAATGTAACTAAGAGCTTTTATTAAAAATTCAAACAGTTTTTAACCCTCACACTCGGATGTTATGCCTAGCATAGGTGTTTCGGGATTTGTGTACAATGCATACTTTGATTTACACAAAATATCAACGCCCTAGTTGACATTCGATCTAATATACATTGATTTACATAATGAACAGTTCCAACACCGAATGTCTTCGGCAGGCAAATTCCCAGGAATATAGCTATCGTCCATTGCATTCTGATTTTTAAAAAATTCCAGACAGTTTCAAATACTTATGCAAATTCATACTGTCGAATATTTTAAAACTGCGTTTTCGAATAGCTTTGCAAGTAATACCCAAAATTCTATCCTATAAATTTGTCAAAAAAGTGAAATAATAATCGAAAACTTAGAAACGATGGAAATACTTTCACATTTGAAATTAACCCAAGCACTTAAAAATTGTTCCTTAGCCCAAACTAATATTGAAATCTCCGTAAACGTAATAAAAATGTTGGAGGTAAGAAATAAAACCCATTGATAGGGCTTTGAAAGGGCAATTGTAGAAGCAATTTAAAAATACTCGAAGCTACTTCAAGAATTTGTAGGTACACTATAAAACCGACGATGAGTCGATGAGATTAATCGTGGGGTCACTTGAGCATTCACTTGTGTGAATTAATTAGGATTACAGTGTAGCCCGTATTTATTTATCAAAGGTATTTAAAATTTCCAAAAAATAGGGGAATGTGAATGTTTGGAACTTGTGACTTCGAAATATTTGAAAAATACGTTTTCAATTATAGCTTTAGCGGGAAAGCATGATTTCCCGTCAACGCTATAATTCAAAACTCAAAACTTTTCCAAAATTTAAAATGAATTCTAAAATATTCACAATTTTCAAATGAATTCTAAAATATTTGCAATTTTCAAATGAATTCTAAAACATTCGTAATTTTCAAAGGAATTCTAAAATATTCGCAATTTTCAAATGAATTCTGAAATATTTGCAATTACTGGTACTCATTTCAAAGTTATTCAAAAAATATTCAAAAGTGTAAATTAATGCGCGGCTAGATATCAAAAGGCAAAAATTTCAGGACTTTTGCCTCATGTTACTACCCAACTTGCCCCTTTTCCAGTCTTTCCAGACTTTCGGAATTATTCGAAAGTGTTAAAAACTTTTCAATTATGTATATCGGATCGAAGGTCAACGCCGGCGCTGATTTTTTGCGTAAGTCAGTGTGTATTGTAACACAAATCCCAAAGCGCCTATGCTAACCCTAACATCCGAGAGTAAGGGTTAAAAATTGCTTAGATTTTATAAAAAGGTCCTTAGTTACATTATTAATTATTTTTGCCAACTGAGATAAGTCACTTTTCCGCCCAGGTGCTCATATAAAGGTTTTTCATTCACAATAAATAGTAGAGTAATACTTGTTATTAGTAGGTAATAAATAATTGCAATATACTCTTGTTATAAATAATGTTGGGTCGCGAACCGGAGCCGATTATCAAAAATCTCAAACCGAACCTGTACAGCTTCGCTTGAATGTTTTTGTATATGGTTCTGTATATCGCATCCGTTTCTAAAAGAAACTGGTCCAGATCGGTTCGCTCAACAAGGTTTAGGATTCATTTCATATAATAAGCGTCAGAAGTAGTTTTGCTGCAAGGGTTAAAAGGTTACCACGTCTTAAACTCGACATTCACAAAGTGACATTAATAATTACACAAAGTGACATGATGCTCTAAATAAAAACACTTGACTGTCAGAGCTCATATGTTTTCTTATAAGAAGCATTTATAATTCATGATGGCAACAACTTACGTGCATAATACTTACGTATATAATTTTTCTTAACATTGCTATATCATTTTGGATATAAAATATCAGTTGTTGTAAATGATTACGTACGTTGAAATGACGTGAATTATTCCAAGTCGAATTTAGATATTAACCACATCCTATCGTAACTAAATTCAGACGCAGCAAATGAAATATTATAGTCAAACTACTTAACCCTTAAAGAAGTTTAGCTGTTCGACTATAACATGTTTTTAAGCATTAATCCTTGCGAACTTTACAATGAATGACTGAATTGTTATTTACTGATACCTCTTAAAAGCAGTTTCGAGAAGGGAAGTGAATGGTGCAAATTTGTTGTAATAAATTGGCACTGTGTCTCCAATCCCGGCAGAGATTGTAAGTTCACGATTTGTTTCCTCCTGCTCACTTCAGTAGCCTGTCTTTTATTTTGTCACTGCCATCCTTTAAAATAAATACTTATTATAAACAGATAGCAGAACTACATTTTCTCAGCTGGGACTAAGAAATATGCATTAGCGTAGTAATTATGTTCAAATTACATATTTTGTTACTTCCATATTCTCCAATTTAACTTCAATTTAAAATTTTAAGCAGAAATATGAGTTTCTGACAAACGTGAATAATCTCAATCTTAAGGTTACACGTTATCATGTATCAGAAATATGGGTCTCAAGATGGACTAAATCATGTAATACCGTTGGTTGCCGAACTCATGTATGCTAGGGTTAATAATAATGCGGAAAATTAATTACAATTTGAGGAAAATAAGTTTTGCAACAAAATAAACAAAGTAAAAATAGACATTCAAAAATAAACAATTCATAAAAGTCTCTTGACTTTTATAGTGATTATAAATTATTAGGTAGTCGGTTTGGAGGTTTAAACGTAAAAAGTCTTAATGGCATAAAGTATTATTAGTTTTAATATAGCAAAAATGTTTTTGCGAAAATTTTATTTATTCTGCTACGCTTTACTTATTTTGGCAATAAAGACAAAAAATGCAGAGATTATCGAATCTAGGTGTTCTAGTTTGAAAAATTTTAATTCCTCTGTAATCTGTTCTATAAATAGTTTCCTCCCAAAACGATTTAAAAGTCCCATCTGTATTGACCATTTAAAAAACAATAAATTGATTTTGCAAATTCCAGTAGGTTCGTTTATTTCCGTTTCTGCAATACGGAGACATGAAATTTTTAATATTTCTTTCTCTTGTACTTCTCACTATCCTATGGGTATAAATCTGCAAGCTAGTGACAGCGAATCTGTGATAAAAGTTTCCTCCAAAAAAATTTTGCAACAGCGAGTAATAAACGAATATAGTAATGTATCGAGCTATACTCACATTCTGTCAGGTTCCTTTCCTCACCATCCAATGTTTCGAGTATACTTCAGCAAAAGTTTTCTTAGTAAGTACGAAGTTTACAATTTAAAGGCACCTGGAGAAAAATTTAGGATGTTTTTTGAATTTTATTCGCCGTTTACGCGTGAGTAAAAAATTTAAATTGGGTACTATTATGTATATAATAACAATGTAAGTAATTTACAATTTCTTTTTCCGCAAATTGTGTTGAAGGATTTCAATTTTCAATTATAGAGTGGGATATACAATGGGTTACACACAGAAAAATAACATGTCTATTTTCTACAACTTTGCATTATTATTTACAAGCTATTGCATAAAACACCAGACGACTGGGATTCTGTATAATTTTTATACAATTAAGTTGAGTATATATTTACTCAACCATTTAGATTTTTTAATGCTAATTGTTGTATAAAATGACGGTAGTTTATACAACATTATGAATTTAAGTAACGAATGTTGTATGTTTAGTTTATGCAACATTGTAAAAATTTTTTACAACTATAGGAGACCTACATCACAACAGTTGTATAAATTTGTTTGGTGCCAGAAATGCCCATAAAATTATTATTTATTTATGCGGAAAACATTTTGTTATCTTTGAAATCAACTTTATTGAATTAAAATTTTATTTTGAAAAATATAAATAAATGTGTATTTGCTACATGTACCTTTCAAATAATAATAGTTGAATACGCATAAATGTAATCAAGGACTTCAGCCAAAGTATAGTACCCCTCTTCTTTCACAAAGCAATTTCAAAAACGCCAAAAGTTCGTTGTGATCTGAAAAACATGAATAAATATATTTTAATATAGGTTATGCTTAAGTAAATTGTGATTCATTTTGTTATAATTTGTACCAAATTATTGTAAAATACATTAAATAAAACTTACCGATGCAATTTTCTCTTAAATGAGGTGCTTTCTCAAGACCTAAGACGTTTTCAACGAATGTGTCCTTTGTGTATTAAATTTGTTTGTGGAAATATTTCAAAAAAGCACTAATTTTAAGGTTCTCACGGAGAACTCCGGTGTCTGCTAGGCGCTTTGGCCAACTGAAGCTTTAGTATAAAAACCAAACCTCCAAGCTCCACATTTTTATGCCACACTGCGAATTGAAAAAATTTTTACAACCTTTTGTTGTTTTTACTCAACATTGTGAACAGTTTAAATTATTCAACGCAGTTGAGTAGCACGAAAGTTACTATTGCACAAACAAGCACGTATCCAGGAATTTGGCCTAGGGGGGGCACACCAATATATATTAGCAAAATTATGGCATATTTGCGCGAAGCGCGAAATTTTTTTGGATTTTTAACCTCTTTTTGACAAAAAAATCGCCTTTTTTTGGAAGCTTAGGGGGGGCCCGGACCCCCCCGGCCCCCCCTCTGGATACGTGCTTGTGCACAAATTTAAGTCATATTCTGTAACAATATTATACAACTGTTGTTAATCGGCTCAAAATATACAACATTGGGTACTAAAGCACCTATCTTGATTAAAATTAAGATTACCAAACCAATTCGATATTTAATTTGCAAAAGTTAAATAAATTTAATACAACCTTCAGTAAAACCTGTTTTACTCAACGCTTAGACTACAACTTTTTTCTCTGTGTACCTTAGCTCAGTACTATAATCTTCAGACCCTAAATTATGGTCCTGTGCTATTTTTAATTCAACGTCTGAAGCTCTACTCCGATTTTTAAAAATTTAAATCTGAATTGTGCATAAAATGAAGCAAAAATCGAAAATATTCTCAAAGCACAAATAAATTCTAGCCAAAGGGATTTCCATTCAAATACGGTGATTGTAGGTGAAGCAAGTTATAAAATACAATGAGATACACCATTTGAAAGCTCATCTTAGTTGTCAAAATTTAAAGATCTTTGATGAAGATAAATAGAAGATAACTTGACAAAATATAAAGTAATAATTGATAAGTTTAGCAAATGTTTTAACTTTTTTCACTCGGTGTCCAAATTTTCTTTTTAATGCACTTTAAAGATCGATATCCTGTCATAAATGTAGCTTAGCTTAGGATAATCTTTTAAATGGAGTATATATAACTCCACTTAAAGTGGGATTATCTGTTGCTGAAACCCATTGGATGACAAATGACATTATGCACAATTTATAATCATTAATAATGTAGTGTAATGTAATGTAACAAAGTAATAATTATATATTTCACTATCCAGGTATCAATCTCAATGTCTGTCGAACGTACCAGATGCAAAAAATTCCTACTTCAATTATTCAACAAGTGGTTACCATTCCATGCATTGCTTTCCTTTATAAATATTCTTCATTTCCGAAGTTGAAGGTACAGTGAATGATATAAAATGATATGTATCATATCTTATCACCTTATCACCTCAAAACATTTCAATGTTGACGAATGAAAGTATTGCATGATCTAGATGAAAGGCGGGGTTGATTTTGAAGATCCTGTCTCATATGACCAAGATATCGACATTCCACTAAACACAAGCAATTATACACCAAATGGAAACTATTCCTGTCATCAATCTGGATGTAGAAACGGCTATCCAGTTTTTTCATTTACAGGTTTGTATATATACATCATGTTCTTTATGTTATGTAATTATGTCAATGCTGTAAGGAGGAACTAATATGTGATTTGGTTCTAAAGTTCTAAGGCTCTCGCGGGTTGAACAAATTCGAAATGTTTGTGAGATTGTATAAAAATGTGTATTTTGACAATATTTTGCTAACATTTGTCTTGTTTTATATCCTACATCTTCAAATCAACCTGAAAGATGTGATATTGAAGCCAAATTTAATTGTCTAATAAGATAATAAATTTGTACCAATAGAAGAGTCAAATGAGGCTTTACAAAGCCCAATGTAGAGGAGTCCTTTAGAACCGTGCGTTATTTTATGGTTCATTTATCATACCTTCAATTGCAACCTATAAACACGTTAATTTGAATTCCATTTGTAGAAAATATTTGAATTGATTTTATGATTTCATTAGATTTTAAAATGTCTCCTTTCACAAAGCGTGTCTTTTTAACATCTGGACCGAAGTTTAGTATATTGAAGGGTAAACTGGACGCATTCGATGCAGTGAATATAACGTGTACAAGTTTATCACACGTAAATATGATTGCTATTGTATTAATAGTTCAAAGGTTGTTTACGTGAGTATTAATTTAAGTTGTAGGAAAGTGAATATCCTAAGATTACAAGTTCTATATGAATTTTAGTTTATAAGAAATATGATATGATATTGTTTGGCAACTGTAATGGCAAATAATATGGCACATGCAAACGCTACACAGACAAGAGTAGTTTTACAATGTGTACATATTTATTTGCTGGTAAATAATGAGATCAAAGATTAATACATAAACAAATTACAAAGGCACAATCAAACACACTGTGCTAATAGATAAATTGGAAAGATCTCACCAGCATGCAGAAATATTATATACAATCCGGGAGAGTCGTTGTTTCCGGTCGTTGCTCTTGTCGTCACTTCGATGTCCAAAGACAATTCTTGGCACAAGTGGTCAATCTAGGGAAATCTTCCGTTGTCCAGTCAGTCCAGAGCAAATGGGAATCCACACCGTCCAGCCACAGGAGAAACAATCACGCACGACCAAGTCCAACCACCGTCAAACACGTTCTGATCGTCTCGTTGGGAAACACCAACGAGGCGAGCAGTTGTAATGTGTCTTCCAGCACCAAACTAAGATGTTGGCGATGGGAGGCACATTTTAGTTCCCCATATCATTACAACCCCCCCTCTTGTAATAAAGCCTACTAGTGCGTAAGGCTTCCGTTTACGGGAAAAAAAAATTATACAAAATGAGCAATGGTAGGTGACTCAACAAAATGAAGCCATTGCCAGTCCAGATGCCCAGAGGGGTTAGGATAGGAAGATAGGTAGGAAAACTATATTTTACAGTACTCACTAGTGCATTATTATATAGATAGATATTACTATACAAAATAGCTAGAATATCAATGTTAAGTTCTCTATTAGTGAGGCGAAAATAGCAAAGAGCATGCATGGCATTCCAAGGCAAGTGACCCAAGTACTAATAAAGCTCTGCATGTGAAATGAATTGCCAACCGTCTGGTTTGCTACGACTGAAACCCATTTCGGCAGAAAACTCCCGATTTCATCGCCCTCCCCTTTGTGCAAAGGCGTCTATTGACCACCTGGAGATTCGTTCGAATGAAATACGAGGTTTATAGTGTAGATCCTGCCGCCATCCCTTATAATGATGTTCACAGGATCATCAAGGATTTGATCGAGCCCGGATTACACATATCGTAGTACAAATAAGCCATCTTAGCCTTTAAGGGAAACAAAACTCTTATAAGTGCTAAATGCCGTATACGAGAAAATAACAAAGATTTTAGCCTTAAAATAACTTTAAACTGGCTAACAAAATCTATCCATATAAGCTATGCAAGTACAAAGTATATATTTATAAAAATATACAAAATATAGAAATTAAATTCTATAGTTGACTCGAGGAACTTTTTGTAAGCGAGTCGATCGACGCTGAACCGATGTCGAGGCATTGTTCTTCGTCGATGTAGGTAATTTAGGTGATGTGTCAATATTAGGTGGTAAAGTAGGTGGTATGTTCGGAGTGCTTGAGCTGGCAATAGCTTGATCTGGTCGAGAGCCTGCATCTGCAACATTATCAGAAACACCATAATTAGAATTGCCCCTTAATTCATGTAATGATGGGGTATAGGATGTATTTGACTCATCCGTTGGTGTTGGTGATGGTGACAGCCGCTCCGATGACAGAGGCGGAGGAAATCCTAGTTGCTCCGGATTCCTTGGATGGTATCGGCGCAGAAACTGTATATGAAGGTGACGACGGATAGTGCCATCCTCCAATTCAACGTCATAGGAGAGTCCATTTGACGATCTTGCCGATATCCTCCCGATCCGACTGTCATACAGAGGTGCCAAGCCTGCAACGACGCCTTTTTCCTTAGAGGAAAGAGTGACGTCCTTCATAACCACGTAGTCTCCGATCTCAAAAGAGTCGTCTCTGTGCTGCGCATCATAATGCCGCTTTTGTCGCTCTTTAGCCACCTGTAAATTTTTAGTAACAAGATGACACAAATTAGTATAGGCCAAATTACGGTCATAAATGTATTCGCTATTTGGTGAGTCCGTTTGGAGAGACTCAGCTGTTACATCATCATACATCGCAATGTCAAAAGGCAATTTAGGTTCGCGATTATACATAAGCTGGAAAGGTGATACCCCTGTGGAGTCGTGAATTGCAGTGTTTATAGCCAGCTTAAAAAGTTGGATATGAATGCTCCATTTATTGTGGCCGCAATCCTCCACATATGCTTTAATCATTGGCTTTAAAGTGCGATTGACTCGTTCAGCCAAATTGGATTGAGGGGTGTATACCGAAGTAAATATGTGATTTATGTGCCACTCTTTGCACATAAAATCCAGCAAATTAGAGCGCATATTAGATGCGTTATCGGATACCAAGACCTTTGGCATGCCAAATCTGCAAAATATCTCATTTTCAAGGATTTTTGCTAGGCATTGCGATGATGCGACTCTCACTGGGAAAAGTTCCACCCACTTGGTGAAAGAGTCGACGACTACTAAAATATAGCGAAATCTACCTGGCGAAGATGGAACATATGGTCCCATCAAATCGATATACAGAGTATGCCAGGGTGGAGTTATAGGAGAAGCTACCATGAGACCTGGAGGCTTCTTGTTGTCATATTTGACACGTTGACATTTGTCACAAGTTCTAATATAGTTTTCAACGAAGGTTTTCATGCCTTTGAAATACACCCTCGTTTTCAATTTATGCAACGTCTTTTCGACGCCAAGGTGACCAGAATGTGGAGTGTCATGAAATTGTCTAACAATTTCCTCCCGCAAAGATAATGGTATAACAGGTAAGAGAGTATGCTCGCTTTTTCTGTAGAGAATACCCTGAACGACAGAAAAATTTTCTGGGGTATCTCCTACCATGATTTGAATTTCTGAGTCGCCCTTTTGAGCTTGAAGAATTTTCTTTTTGCTCAAAGTGCATGTTAAAACTACATTACATCTGTGAGTCGGAGGAAACATAATATCTTTATCCTCGTCTAAAAATGACGTGTCAGGAAAGGAATTTCTGGACAGATAATCAGCAACTGTGTTATCCTTCCCCTTGATGTATTGAATATGTGGGCTCCATTCTTGTAACATTATGGCCCACCTCATCAGCCGATGTGAAGTATTCCTCATGCGATCTAGCCAAACTAATGCCTTGTGGTCAGTCTGAAGTATAAATTCTTGACCATCTATGTACTCACGGAATTTCTCCAGTGCGTATATGACAGCATAAAGTTCTTTCTCGCTACTCGAGTAGTTTTGCTGAGCAGTTTCCATTGATTTGCTTGCGAAACTAATGACTCGTTCATGTCCTGACTCATCTTCCTGAGCTAAAACGGCCCCAAAACCAGTGCCACTGCCATCACAGCGTACAACGAAAGGTTTAGTGAAATCAGGATATGCAAGAACTAGATCTGAAGCCATGGCTGACTTAAGTTGATTAAATGCTGACTCTTCTGTCTCTGACCAAGTGAATTTTTTCTTGGTGGAGCACAGAGCATATAACGGTTTACATACACTTGCCATGTTCTCTACGAAATTTCGGTAAAAACCGACCATGCCAAGAAATTTGCGTAAGGCTCTACGTGAACCTGGAGATGGTAAATTAAGGATGGATGCAACCTTTTCCGGATTTTTCTCAATGCCTTTTTCAGAAACAATATGCCCCAAGTATTTGACTCGAGTCTTTCCAAATGTGCATTTCGAAGGGTTAATAGTAATGCCAGCCTCCTGAAGACGCGACAAAACCTCCTCTATGTGTTTTAGATGATCTGAGTAAGTTTTGGAATATATCAAAATATCATCTTGATAAACCAAAACAAAGTCTTCCAAACCTGACAAAACTTCATTCATGAGACGCTGGTAGGTAGCACTAGCATTTCGCAAACCAAAAGGCATGACGGTGAACTCAAATAAGCCTCTTTCCGTCATAAATGCAGTATATTTGCGACTACCTTTGTCTAATAGTACTTGCCAATAGCCTTTTTCGCAATCGATAACTGACAGGTATTTTGCCATGTACAGTTTCTGTAGCAGACTATAGATTAGAGGAATAGGAAAAGTTTCATGCTTAGTATATTTGTTGATATACCTAAAATCCACAATAAATCTCCATTCGCCATTTGGTTTTTCTCGTAGTAGAACTGGAGATGCATAATCAGATGTACTAGGCTCAATAACCCCCATCTCTAACATTTTATCTACTTCACTATTTATGGCAGCATGTTTCTTAGGAGAAGTAGGATATGGGCGTTGACGTTTTGGCTTTTCTTCAGTGAGAACAATGTTATGAGTAGTGACATTTGTCCTACCTAATGGTGCGTCCACCACAGACGGAAACTTTTCAAGTAATTTCCTTATTTCGTCTTTCTCATAATCTTTTAGAGTTTGGAGAGTGCGAATAGGGAAATTACTTGATTTGTCAATTACCAAATGAAATTGCTCAAGATGCCAAGTATGGGAGAAACCCCACCTTAACTGTGCCATATCTAAGATAATACCACATTTATGCAAAAAGTCACTACCTAAAATGAAATCGGTAGATGAATCAACGACACAAAACTTTCTGCGGTATATTCTATTTCCTAATCGAAAACGTATAGCAATAGAACCTTTGGGTTCAATTTCAGATCCATCAAGCATAACTATAGGACCTTCTCGCCATGGAAGTAATTTTTGGTTGGATGATATGAGTCTAGGTGAAATAACTGATAATGTAGATCCCGTATCCACTAAAGCATCATATGTGTGTTGCTTTACATGGATGGGAATAATAGGAACTAATCGGTCGGGATTTTTTTGGATGGATGGATGAGTGACGACAATCCCATGGACCGTCACTCGTCCTTCCCGTTTTCCGATTCAGCAGTTTTATCTGCATTTGCCTTTGAATTGGCAGCAGACTTCGTCGTAGCTGTTTTGGTATAATGCGGTTTAGTGGTGGTGGACTGATTAGCATTGTCACCATCATCTTTCTTATTTTTGTTAAAGAACCGCTTTGGTTTGGAATTTTCAGTATTAGACTGACTAGACGATGAAGCATTAGCATTGGCGGATGTCCCTGACCGAGACTTAGACTCATTAGCAGGATATTTATCAGTTTCTGCGGCGGCAGACTTCTGATACGAAGATTGGTAATTTTCTTTCGCCTGGCCGTTGCCATTACCCTTGCCGTTGCCATTCGACTTATTTTTCCATTTAGTTTTACTGTCATTAGATGCATTGGATGAGACTGGCTTCTCAATTTTGTTAGCATAATGAATTAGGTCATATAAGGATAAAGCAGTACATCCTAATAAATGTGCCTTTAATTCAGGTAAAGCTCGCTCTGCAATGAATGAAATGACATTGCTTTGAATAATAGGCTGACCTATATGCACCTTTTGGTATTGAAGGTCTAATTCCAATGCAAATTTTTCAAAACTCTCGTTAGGCTGTTGTCTACGAGAGAAAAGTTTTTCTATAGCTGTGTTATGGTCAGATAGAGAACCATACATAGCCTTAAAATGTGACACGAATTCATCCCATGTATGCACTAGCAGTTTAGTGCGTTTCCACCATACCTTCTGATCTTCTTTATCAAAAACCGGAGTCAGATAAAGCAGTCGGTCAGCATCAGGTATACGCTTTTGCTTTAAGTACATTTCCAACTCAAGAAGGAAATTATCAGCCGTATCCAATTTAGTGTCAAACTTGGGTATAGGAATAGCTGGAGTACCTGCGTATACTGTGACATTAGGTTGCTGTATAGGTATTTGAGGAGATAATGCATGCGGATGTATAGAATGTGCTATTGGAGAATGAGCACGAGAAATAGTGTCAGCAGACGGCAGATTATAATTGTTTGCATTTGTTAGCATGTCTGCCTGTGGTGAATGAGAACGAGAATGCATATTATTATTTGGTGAGTGAAATGATGATGTGGCAGAAGACGGAGACGATGCTCTTATCTGCTCAACGCTGATTGGTGCGCCGTTGAAGACGACATTATCATGTTGACCTTCTTTCCCATGCTGCTCAGAGAAATGTGCAGGCGGAAAGAAAGATGGAGGATTCCCTGTAACAGAAAAGCCAGATACCTGTGGAATGTGGGCATTGTGAGACATTTTGCGAAAATGAGCTATTTCCAATGCAAGTTTCTGCAGAAAATTGGAATTATCAGAAATGTGATTTTCTAATTGCTCAATACGCTGTTCTAGCCCTTCCGTGTAGGTACGATGCATGACTAATTTCTTGTCAAAAGTACTAGCATATGAAATTAATTTTTCGTCTAGCTTTGCTATCTTTTCCTTGTGGAGAGAGAACCTTTCAACTGTATATTCTGCAATAGGTACTAGTGTACCATCAGACATACGAATATGTGAATCACCAAAATGCGTTTTATCAATTTCCTCAATTTTGTCAGTTAATTCAGTAGAATTATTTATGCATAATGCCTTAATTTCCTTTCGAAAATCAGAAAAAGACTCAAACATAGTTTGCCGGAATTGTTCTAACGTTCTATTCTGCTCTTGCAAAGCTGAAGTACATTGCTTGATGTGAGATGTCAATTTTCCATCAAGTTTGCTATCTTTGTCCTCAAAAAATCGGACTCTAGGTGATCTTGGGCTAGGTGAAGAAACTGGAATTGTTTCCGGTATGTCAGCTGTTTCAGACAATGAAGGATATCTAAAATGATTTCGTTCAACTTCTGCCAGCCTAACCTTTAAAATATGCTGAATTTCTGAATCCTTCATGGTAGGAAATTCAGATTGAATTTTAGCCATTAACCTAGACTTTGCCAATTCCCTTTTCCTTATTTCATTGGATGAACCGTAAAGAAACCGATGAATTAGGGAATAAATACTGTATAATATGATAGACAATAGTATAGGCAGAATGAGATAGGAAGCATTGGGAAAAAATTTGTCACAATAGGTGACCATGTAATTCATAATATATGTAATAAAATTCTTTGGATCTCCCATAATGATAATATTGAATCAAAACGAAATAGTAAGCTCAAATAAGTCACAAAGATATTTACCACAGTTGCCAAAATGAAAAATGTATCAATTATTTTCGAAAATAAAATTCGCAAAGCTCCAAAAAAACGAAACTTTAGTCATAAACACACGGTCGCCATATCACACGTAAATATGATTGCTATTGTATTAATAGTTCAAAGGTTGTTTACGTGAGTATTAATTTAAGTTGTAGGAAAGTGAATATCCTAAGATTACAAGTTCTATATGAATTTTAGTTTATAAGAAATATGATATGATATTGTTTGGCAACTGTAATGGCAAATAATATGGCACATGCAAACGCTACACAGACAAGAGTAGTTTTACAATGTGTACATATTTATTTGCTGGTAAATAATGAGATCAAAGATTAATACATAAACAAATTACAAAGGCACAATCAAACACACTGTGCTAATAGATAAATTGGAAAGATCTCACCAGCATGCAGAAATATTATATACAATCCGGGAGAGTCGTTGTTTCCGGTCGTTGCTCTTGTCGTCACTTCGATGTCCAAAGACACTCCTTGGCACAAGTGGTCAATCTAGGGAAATCTAATCCCTTTTTGGATTTTAGACAATTAACCGTCCTCTGCGAGTCATATCTGAAACATTGATATTCCCCAATTATAACTCGACTTTTGATGGAGTGTACACTTGTAGCGTGGATAACGAAGTTGGGCGGGATGTAAGGCAATTTGTCGTGAAAAGTGTGTTTTCAAATTTTAAAATAAATCTTTTTAATTTTGTCTGTATAATAATAAAATGTCTATTAAAATATTAGCCAAAGTTGAAAATGCAGAATCTTACTACATTGTTGCTGTGGTTGCCATCAGTTTACTTGCTTTTATCATCGGATTTATCAGTTTACTTTGGTTTATGAAATCTAAAAGAGAAGCGGTGCGTTAAATTAGAAATTATGGAGTTCCAAGTAAATGACTACACAAAGGACAATAATTTCCCAATTTTTGTGATTATTTTACAGGGAAAGAAAGATGCCGAAATGAATAAATTAATTTCCGTGTTAAATGGAATAAAAGAGAAAACAAAGAATGACGATAAAATGGAAGACAATGATATTACTAAGCGTATATTTGATTTAAAATATGAAATAGAAGAAAATACATTTTACATTGGTACGTTACACTAGGTATTATTTTAAAAAGGTTTTCAACAATAAAGTGCAGTTATGTTTTTTAAAGTTCGGTGAAATTTATTACATTTTTAGATCGCAAAAGTCTTTTAGGAAAAGGAGCTTATGGACAAGTTTTCAAAGGTTACCTTGACGGTGTAGATGGAGCAGTAGCTTTTAAAACGCTTGCTCCAAATTCCCCAATTGTGAACCTAAAAGCATTAATTTCTGAACTAAAAATTATGATGTACATTGGTCCACACGATAATCTGGTGACGATGATTGGAGCATACAGAAAGGAAATAAAACAAGGTGGTCAAAATGTATTATTAATTAATAATTATTGATTAATGCAGAAAGGTTTATGAAGTATGTAACTTTTCCTTATGTTTTAAGGAACCTTGTATGTGGCAATGGAATTATGTGGATGGGGCTCTCTAGAGAATTTCTTAAAAGCCAATAAACATTTCTTCATAAAATACTTAAACATGTCGACAGTGCCTGAAACCGTCAAAGCAGTATTAGACAATACTATACAGTAAATAATTTGCTTCGTTATTTGTATTTACGGCCCCCGCCAGGGCAACTCCTCCAGAGCCAAACCAACGCCATCCGTGCAGTGCAGAGCGACTCTTCTGCGGGACATGTAGATAGAGATATTCCCTAGGGCGGTCTTTCCTGGGGGTGCGGCTTTGGGTGATTTTCTTCCAGCCTAAAATAATTCAGGGGACATCGGGACAAAATACACTTTACTATTTTATTTTGAGGGACGCGCAACTATTTTATTTTCATTTTTTGTATCATAGTAAATATTTAATTAACAGGGATTGTCAGAACTATAAAGTGGAAAAGAATGTACCCTATACGTTGTATTCGATTAAAAACCTTTGCAAATGGTGTGCTGAAATTGCCAATGGAATGGAGTATCTCGGCTTAAAAAAGGTAATCATATCTTACTGCAAGTCGTAGCAAAATAGGATATTAATGAAAATCGAAATAGTTTAAGTGACAATATCTAATTTAGGGCATCAAAACGAACAGAAATTCTTGACAAATTATATAGGTCATACAGTTATGATTTTACGTACTGCAAAATACGATTTGATGTTAAAAAATATAATTATATTCTTCTATTTATTAAAAGGTCATTCATTCGGACCTGGCCATTCGGAATGTATTACTAACAGCAGAAGGAATTGCCAAGGTCACTGATTTTGGTCTGAGTCGGCGGACATTCAATTACTCTGAATACGTAAAACAAGGAAATGATCCTCTACCCTGGCGCTATTTGGCAATTGAAAGCCTTGTGTCAAAAGTATACACTTGCCAATCAGATGTTTGGTCTTACGGAATTACTTTGTGGGAAATATTTTCGTTGGGCGAAATTCCTTATCCCGGGCTCAGCTACACATTAGAATTCATTAAACAAATTAAAAATGGAATGAGGAATATTCCACCCAAATACGCCACTGAAAGAATGTATGCCATCTGAAAATTATTGAATGTCCCCAACTTGTTTATCTGCATATTTAACAATTTTAATATGTCGATATTTAAAGATACGATTTGATGTGTCGATGCTGGAAGTTAGAACCCAAGAAACGACCAAGTTTTGTGTCACTTAAAATGCTTTTCAGAAATGCATCCGAAAATGAGAAGGAGAACGCTGACATTGCGGTAGCTAAAAAAATTAAAACATTACTAAAAGTGTTAGTGACATAATATATTATTATGATTCGTTTTCAGGTCTTCAAAGATATGGATAGCGAAAGTACTTCAGTAGAAATGGCATACCATGATTACTATAATATTATTAATGTGCATGGATGTTGAGTTAGCCGACCCAATGACTATCAGCCACCATGATATTCTCAATACAGTTTACTTACTAGAACCTTTCATACGTCCTGAGCTATAATTGTGATATTCGGCCATTAGTTTCCTATTATTGCACATTTCAAAGTCATTAATGTGCGTCATGCTTAGTTGCCTTAAAATGTGTTTTCCTATGACGTTCAACTGAGGATTGAGGATAACTTATTTATATCCGATCAATGATTGAGGATTTTCAAGCAATGTCCTTAAGTGGTTTTCCTTTACAATGAATAAACGAATTTATTTTATAAAATGCCCTCAGACTCACATAACACAATTTATAAAATAAATAGCGTGACAAGTTCATAATAGTTGTTGTCGACACATTGAAAGATTCAGTGAAATGAAATACAAAATATTTATTTGTAATATTATGGTATCTATTTATTTATTTCTTAGCTTTAGGAAATTATTTAAATTGTGAATAATGTAAATTTAATATAATTATGTAATTTTAATTGTTTTATGTATATGTAGAAAATGTTTGAATGCAAAAACAAATACTACGAATCATTTGGATTCGAATGATGTATAATTTGTATATGTAAAGTTGTGTGTATGATCTGAAAATTACCGATGAAAGTGAAAGTCGTCGGTGAAAAATCGTGAATTTTGTATATGTAAAAATCGGTTTGTACCGATTAGGCCAGTGCAGTGTTCTGTCATGGAAACTGACCTCCTAAGGTGAATTGCCAGAAGGGATTGCCCTGAGCTGCCTTAGCATTTGTTGTTTTGTTGCAGACCTGCCTGCCTTTGAAGTACAAGCCGATTATCACTATGAATGTGTATGGCTGTATTGATATTGTATTGAAATAAAGATATTGTCTCAGTTCCTATAACTGTCTTGTGGTCTTGTGTACCTTCATTGTAGCGTAATTCTGATTTGAGAGAATTGCTATAATTCGAGAAAGGGCTGACAGCTGATGTAACTTTATGTGAAAGGCTCCAGTCATTTTCCAGAGAATTATTAGTATATTCCTCAAGCAATCAGTAGCATTTGATTCATAATTGTATTGTCTGATCTCTGCATATAGTTTGTCTGTTAAGAATTCAATTAGCCCAGGTCCTCGGATCAAAGGTGAACGATTCTTAGAAACATTCATCTATATAAAGTCAGAGTAAAATTGCCTTTAAGGCTGGTCCTTCGAGAAGTTGAAACGAAGCTCTATTTAGCAGACTTGAGTTTTGCGAGATAGCGTTTTACGGCTAGAAAGAGACATAGCTGGCCGTAACATTGGTCCTTCGAGCCGGATCGTGTCGGCGACAAGTGACAGAACACTAAAGATCGAAGTGAAATCATGAGTGACAAGTCTATTCCTCCGGAGCGGAGAAGTGCCCGTGTCCAGGGTATTCCACCAGACATGATTGGTGATGATTTGAATTCAGCCCGTAGAAAGCGGAAGCCAGCAAATCCTGAACCGCTGGATGATGATGATAATGAAAGTATTGCTGGCAGTTGTGTGTCCAGTTCCAGTAAGTCCTCTAAGGCTAGTAACGCTTCCCAAAGAAAGTTGGAAGCCAAATTAGAGGCAATGAGAAGAATCGAAGAGCTTGAGAATGCTCGTGATGAGCGAAGAAAGTTGTTTGCTCAGAAAGAGCTAGAATTGAAACTAGCCATTATTGCGGAGGAGGAAAATGGTTCCGTGAACTCCGATGGTACTAATTACCAAAGTTTGATCGTTGATGATCTAAATGAGGTTGATGCTGGTGATGTCTTTCCACCCCCTCAAGATCCTACTGTAAAGAAACGCATGCAGACAGTAGCTTCTGTTAATGCGAATAAGAAAAATGGTACTGACTGTTATACTTCAGAAGAAAGAGATGAAGTAAAGAACTTATTGAGCACGGAAAGAAAAGTTTCTGTGTCGCCATCTGTGAATTCTCCGACGGAAATGGAGAAGATGGTACAAGCTATGACTAGCATGTTCCAAGCTATGGAAAGTCGTATTTCTGATATGCCGAAAGAATCCCATAGCATGAATAAGTACTTGGCGCGGCAGACAGTCGCAAAGGAGTTGCCAGTTTTCTCAGGAGATCCTGTAGAATGGCCTAACTTCATAAGTCAGTACAAGGCTACGACTGAAGCTTGTGAATTCAGTGCAATTGAAAATATTTCTCGCCTCCAAAAGTGTTTGCGTGGAAAGGCGAAAGAAGCGGTGCAATGTATGTTGGCTGTACCAGAGAAGCTGCCAGAAATATTGCTATGTCTAGAAGAAAATTTTGGCAGACCGGAAGTCATTCTGCAGATGTTAACTGTAAGAGCAGAGAGAATGACAAGTGCTCATGATGAGAACCCTGAGGCCTTAATGGACTTGGCCAACGCTGTTAGGAATCTTGTTTCCACAGCTGAAATTTTGAATAGAAAAGATTATCTTGTTAATCCACATTTGGTCCATAGGTTGTTTGAGAAACTCTCCCCAGGATTGAAACTAAATTGGGGATTGAAATTAGCAAAGACTGAAGATAGAGTAACTAAACTCGATGAGTTCTCAACTTGGTTAAGCCACATAGCCCAAGCTGTTAGAAGGGTGTCGCCTGTGGAAATCCCTTATGAGAAGAAAAGAGACTTTCATGTTAAAATACACAATGAAAGACAAGAAGTCATTGCTGCTACTGTAGAAGGAAAACAGTGCTGTATATTCTGCAAAAAGTATGGACATTACTTTTATAAGTGCAGAGATTTGCTGAGAAAGTGCCCTGAAGAAAGATGGGATTGGGCAACAAAAGAACGACTATGCTATCGCTGTTTAAAAGATGACCACATAGCAGCAGACTGTGATGACCAAACGAGTTGTGGTGTAAATGAATGTGACCAATTACACCATCCCTTCTTACACTTTTCGGTAAGAAAGCCTAGAGAAGAGTCTAAACGACAGACTTGTGGCCATGCTTCAGGTTGTGCTGAAGTAACACTATGTGTGCTACCAGTAAGTATATCTGGTCCTAATGGAAATGTAAAGACTTATGCCATGTTGGATAGTGCCTCCACTGTGTCCCTAATCGATGCTGATTTAGCTGCACAGATTGGAGTGTCTGGAAAAGAAATGCCACTAAGGTTGCAGTGGATTAATTCTAATGAAAAATCTGAGAATTCCATGAAAGTGACAATTGGAATTAAAGGACTTAAGTGCCAAGAGTCCTATACTGTAGATAATTTCCAGACTACAACAAGCTTATCTTTGCCGAAAGTAAGCTTGAATGGCAAGAATTTGAAACGTAAGTGGAAACACTTAAGAACAATACCGCTGCCGAACTTGAGTAATGATCAGCCAAAGATTCTTATTGGACTGAACAATGCACAGTTGATTGTCCCATTGCAAGTTGTAGAAGGTCCTGCAAATGCACCCATGGTAGTCAAGACAAGACTAGGGTGGACCCTTTATGGAACGTCAGGTGACCATCAAAATAGTAATGATGGATTCACAGGTCATGTGTACCAGAATCAAGATTATCGTATGATAAATGATTTATGTCATGAAGAATTTGTAGAAAAAGTTTCCGACAGTAACGTAATGTCATGTGATGACAATAAGAAATCTGTTATTGTTGATGTGAATTATTCGTGTCCTATGAATAGTATAACGAATAAAATTCCAGTCTTTGCAGAACAGTATTGTACAAAGATTGATGAATGTGTGTCTAAATCAGTGAACGAGAAGAATTGTAATCTTCCGAATCTTGTGACTTTGAGTCCAAACGACACTAAGAATGAACAGCTAGTGTCTACTGCAATGTCAGGGCAAGTTTATGTTGGAAATAAATTGCCGACAAATTTGAATTGTTTGAAATTGTTGCCAGCTATTATTGGTAAGTCTGGTATTGGAAGAGCCATGTGTAGAGCTCGTGAAAATTTGTCACATCCTGTAATGATGCACTCAGAGAAACTGAGATTTCTTAAGAGTGATGTGATGGACGCCATATTGTTAGGATCTGTGTTTGTTGTCTGGAACTCTATTTTGAATGAGCCGTTTCCGCCTAAAGCTCCTGATAAATTGTTGATGTCTATCAGTGAGTATCTATTGGACCCGATGAACCCAGGATTCCGGGATGTTGGATTTCAGTCGAACGAGATCTGGAGATTGTATCATACGAAGGATCATCTCGGATTAGTATCGTAGGGGTTGTGAGAGTGGATCAAACCAAGGACCATCTCAGCCAAATGTATCGACGTGAGTGAAGATGGAGATGTCCCCAAGGAGCATCTACCGGGGGAAGTATGTTGTCGACACATTGAAAGATTCAGTGAAATGAAATACAAAATATTTATTTGTAATATTATGGTATCTATTTATTTATTTCTTAGCTTTAGGAAATTATTTAAATTGTGAATAATGTAAATTTAATATAATTATGTAATTTTAATTGTTTTATGTATATGTAGAAAATGTTTGAATGCAAAAACAAATACTACGAATCATTTGGATTCGAATGATGTATAATTTGTATATGTAAAGTTGTGTGTATGATCTGAAAATTACCGATGAAAGTGAAAGTCGTCGGTGAAAAATCGTGAATTTTGTATATGTAAAAATCGGTTTGTACCGATTAGGCCAGTGCAGTGTTCTGTCATGGAAACTGACCTCCTAAGGTGAATTGCCAGAAGGGATTGCCCTGAGCTGCCTTAGCATTTGTTGTTTTGTTGCAGACCTGCCTGCCTTTGAAGTACAAGCCGATTATCACTATGAATGTGTATGGCTGTATTGATATTGTATTGAAATAAAGATATTGTCTCAGTTCCTATAACTGTCTTGTGGTCTTGTGTACCTTCATTGTAGCGTAATTCTGATTTGAGAGAATTGCTATAATTCGAGAAAGGGCTGACAGCTGATGTAACTTTATGTGAAAGGCTCCAGTCATTTTCCAGAGAATTATTAGTATATTCCTCAAGCAATCAGTAGCATTTGATTCATAATTGTATTGTCTGATCTCTGCATATAGTTTGTCTGTTAAGAATTCAATTAGCCCAGGTCCTCGGATCAAAGGTGAACGATTCTTAGAAACATTCATCTATATAAAGTCAGAGTAAAATTGCCTTTAAGGCTGGTCCTTCGAGAAGTTGAAACGAAGCTCTATTTAGCAGACTTGAGTTTTGCGAGATAGCGTTTTACGGCTAGAAAGAGACATAGCTGGCCGTAACAATAGTAATAATAACAATATTGACACTGACAGCACGTCACTTTGTCAATTTACGACGGACAGCAATTAATAGTAGTGGCTTCATTGTAAAATGATATTATCAGCAGCCACGTACTAAAAAATTTGTTCGTTCAAGGGGGCTCAACCACCATCATCTGTAAACTTCATAACTCTTCTGTTCATCACACTCCTTAGTAACAGAACTTTCATCCAAGAGTTCCAATGGAATTAAAATCTCTAGCTCATTTTCAGTAATTTCTACTGAAAATGAACAATTGTCCTTTTAAGTCGGAAACTCCCTGGGTGGACTTTAACTTGTATCTCATGTTGACTTAAATGGGTCTTCATCTGTGATAGAACTTCATGGTATATTAGCTCAAAGGATTTGCCCACAATATCACACAATTTGCATGTCTCAAAGGTTTGTTTAACTCGTGCACTGAGAAATCATGTTCTTATTTTAGCAAAAACTCCAGCTCTGCATTGGATTTAGCCAGTCCCATGTTGCTGAGATCGTAATTAAAACGTATTATTCGTTCTTGTGTTGTAATGTTCACTCTTTCTATAATTATTTATTCAAATAATCTCAGTAATTGCATAAACAGGTTATTACTCCAAATTTAATAATTTAACTTACCTTTTGACTTTTGATGTATTATAAATTGTAGTGGAAGGGATAGAGGTAGCAGTAGCAGTACTTGAGTGAGTAGAAGTAGTAATGAAAATGAAAGGAATGGTACTATTAGTAGAATCAGTAGTGGAAGCAGTATTGGCATGAGTAACATGAATTTTTGAAGAACATCTAAATGTAATGGAAGGCAGGTTTTTAAATGTTTATTATGCACATTGTTATTGCAGTTTGTATAAAATAAATGAAAATAAAAAAAATTGTAAAAGATGACCAGAAGTGCAAATATAAATGTAATTTTTAGAAAATAGGCCACATTATTGGCAAGATGGTTTAGATATCCCACGGTAAGATCTGATTGAAATTAATTACTAAATATGTGTAAATGATTAAAAGGCTTTGGCCAAAACCGTCAATAAATACATACATACTATTACTACTAATAATAGCGTTGCTACACAAGTATCGGACTGAAATCGGTTCGCTCACAAATGGTGGATACGTCTAAGAAAGAAGTAAAATGTGATAGTGATAAGGAGGAAGGTTATTCTTGTATTACACATGAGAATATGATGACATAATATGTCACTCCAGAAATCCGCTACTCACATTCTTAACTAAAAATAAAGTTTCATTTTTACAATTGATTTCACAGAACTATTTTCAAAATTACTTTAATTAGTTTTCAATATTGTGACAATAAATAAGATTAGTCAAAAAAGCATTTTCGTTTTTTGTTCTCGTCTAACTCTTGAACTTTAAACGGAAGATTGTTCAATAAACATTCGGAAGAAGGTTCCATGTGTATTTCCCACTTGTCCAGCATATCGTCTAAATTTAACACAAGTGAACTAACCTGAGGAACAAGAACAAATATCTCTGGTCACATTGTGTTTATTAAGATATACCAGAAATGGATTCAATATATTACTAGATAATATATTGTAAAATGTTTAAAGAATCTTTCATTTATGCACCGGACTTTCATGCGAAATAATTTACCATTCGGACCGAATGGGACTTTATTGGACCGAATTGGACTTAATTGGACCGAATTGGACTTTATTGGACTTTATTGGACCGAATTGGACTTAATTGGACCGCATTGGACTTTATTGGACTTAATTGGACTTTATTGGAATTAGTCATTATGAGATGCCCTGTCCCATTTAGTTAATTATCTCGGTTTAATCACCAATAATCATCTTATGAAACAATCTCATTGGTTTAGAGGGACTGAGCAATGGCATGCGCATTTTGCTTCCAATGAAGGTGACAATATTAAGTGTGCAGTTGATGGAAGGTGGCGATGCCCAAAAGTGTTACATGTCAGCACTTGCGTCACACATGGGGAGGGGGTTTTACGTTACTGAATATAGGAAGGTTCCCTAGGCTCTCCTACCAGACATAGATAGATATATTATAGGTAAATGCTTTATCTCAGTCTGTGGTTATATACTTATTTATAAGATAAATAAGTATACTGACCTTCTTTTTAGTCAAACAAGAATGAGGCTTAACCCTTTTGTTCGAAAATAATGGTGAATGCCGTGGGTATATTTTGAGCTGTCTTAAAAGAATGCCAGTCACATAAACGTCGTCCAAGTGGATTAATGGAGTGTTAGTGGCTATATGCAGTAGACGAGGAATGACATCAGATCTCATTAGATAAGCAGTGCCACTCAAGTAGCCACTATAATAATTTGCAAGATGCATGTAACGGGGGGTGTAGAATTTATCCATACTACTCTCGAAATCCCGGTTAACTTTTTTGCCGCATAAAAGTCTGCCACTGCAATCATTAAAATTAAATGTAGTAAACTAAGATTAAAGATTGAGAATAATCAAATTTTTAATTAGGTCAGTCAAATAAATTGGCAAAGGACTATACTTTAATTATATCAAGCAATTCACACTATAGTAAAAAAGACAAAGCCATCTGTGCTTTGATGGCAAATGTTTCAGTACAGTAACTGATAGTATCTTTTTAAGACTAAGGGTGAATAGATTTTAAAAGGAATACAAAATTCATTTTCAATTTATTATTCAGTATTTAAAATGATTTGTATCAGCCTTATAGTATTAAGAGAGGTCTTACATAAATTCGACATCTGGGTTATTTTCGGCAACTTGGAGTGCAAGATCAACATTCAGTACAACATTGTCGTCGGCTTTGAGAATGTGTTTAGGCATAGAAATACCATCGATATTTCCCTGTCCACATGTCAAGTATGCCCATTGAAACATTGAAAGGTGACTCAATGTCCGGTTATGATACGAGTCCACAAAATTTGCCATGATGATATCATTCCAGTTTTTAGACTCCTTGAGGAGTAAATTCTGAATAGGGAAAAATTATAAATTAGTAAATCACATTTACAGGTATGATGAATACCCCATTTATGGACTTATGAAACAAACACTGTTTCTACTTTATAAATACGAAATACCTAATAAGACATCATAATTAATATTTTTATTGCAAATTGTGTTTTATAAATAGATACATTTAAAACTTTTAGTAAGAAAATCTATAATTGAAAAAAATTGCTTTACTTTTGCTGTTCTCGTTTTTGGTTGGCCCATTAGAAAAACCACTTTGACTCCCTTTTCTCTCAAATATTCTAGATTTGCAAATGTTCTGCGAATATATTTTCGTTGTTTTACACGATCCGGAGCAGAGCTAATCATGATTAACAGTTTTACTTCTGGTCCACAGTAATTTTTACTGTAATTACTATGCTTAACATCTTCTTTGCCGGGGGAAATGTGAAAAAACTTATAGTTAGTAAAGTTTAAATAGTCTGGAATTGAAAGTGAAGCATTAGGAGGCCATGAAACAGACTCTTTGTCTAATAAGTTCCTATTTGAACGATGAACTGCAGTTACATTTTGAAAATCATCCATTTCAGCAACCGACGAACAAAGACAAGTTGCGCGAACGGTATTTATAAATTCATCGGCACCGTTGCAATACGCAAAAGGAAATTTATCCAAAGGCTCCAAAGGACTGACGATTTGAAATTCGTCATCATAAGTTTCTAAGGGAGGAAGTTTTTGAATAAGTACCACTCTGAATCTAAAGTATCCAGGATGCACTCTAAATTTCATTTCTTGTTGAATGTAAGAATCTGTTTTTACTAGAACTTTGTAGAAAAATATATCCATAGGATTGGCCCACCATTTGACACAGCTCATTGATTTAAAAGGTTCGTTTAAATCGTAAACAGCAAATGAAATCAGTTTTCTAATATTTAAAAGAAAATCCAATTCTTCTTTTGAATTTCCTGACCCCATTTTTAATAGATCGATGTCATCCTCATTTTTTTGTGAAATAACTTCAACTTCTGGAGGTTCTGAATACAAAAATTTAATAATAATAATTAACTACTGATATTGTCATTTAATATTTATTTACTTAATTAATCAAAGTAGTGATTTTAAAGTACGAACCCGTTGTTGACGTTGTAGTTGAGGTTGAAATTAAAATTGTAGTTGATATTGAAGTTGAGTTACTAATTTGTTCTTTGAAATCCGTTTTAGTAACCGGATAAGGAGTAATTGAAAATTTTAATGTTAGCATTCCTAAAAATCCCAATATATAAACTGATGTAAATAATAAACACAAATATTTTAACCTCGAAAGATTTAGGACGGAAGTGTCTATGAAGTATAGTAGGTTCATTTTTGCACTTTGATTCTATTGTATGCATTCACAACTTTGTTCATTCGCCTAGTAGTATTTGCAAAATTTACCTACATATTTAACCAAAAATGTCAATTACAGGTATAGGTTAGTGTACTTGTAAATAAATTGTTCACTTGCAAAATATTTTAGCTTGCTTTAGTAAAGTTGTGAATTTTTTATTCATTGTTTTTGATGGTTTTCAGCAATTTTGTAACCATAAGAAATGGTTTATCTCTCTAGATTAACTATTAATCGTCACAAACTGATATTTGGTAAGGCTATTTGATCAACTAATACAGATTGTATAATAACACTTAAATTAAACAGTTCATTGGAACTATTGTCAATATTATTTTTGTACAACCGTAACCTATTTTTATTAAACATAGGAGGTAAGAGCTTGTGGAATTGCCAACTATGTTTATCTTTCAATTCGGATACAATGTTAGGAAAATATAAATCGTAGAGTCAAACAAAGCCTTCGAAGCCACTTAATAGTTATTACAGACGCATTTAGTAAATCTTCAAAAATAAACAAACTTGGAATCTTATTTATGCGCTGATTATATGTATTATTATGAATTAAAAATAGTTTTTGGTTGTTTAAATTAAGAGCAACAAAATTCATAAACCATCTTACTCTCTTTTAATTCATGTTTATTTCGAAACACGAAGTATGTCAAATTAATAACTCGCATAAATATTATGCAAAATACAGTTCACAAACTTGAGAAGGCTTCCTGTTACGGCTTACTTATTGATTTATTAGCAATTAGCACAATAGATTTTATCGATTTAGTTAAATTGCCCCACATTTCACAGGAAGCATTTTTGGCATTGTTTATCTGCTATAAACTTAGATTATATGGGACAAAGTAAACAATTATGTACGCCATTGGCGTGTTTAATGGTGTACGTTATTGAATTTCTATATGATAAAACCATACTGATGTAATTATCAATTGAAATCTACGTGTACTTAACCACTTGGCATAGCGAGCGAAAGAATTACGCAGGAACAGAAGAAAACGATGTAATTATGAACTGAAATCCATACAGCAAATAATAATTAGCTTGAATGGCAAGGGAAAGACTTACACTCCTGGTTCACATTTCTAAACAACATACGGTTCTCCACAATGTATGCATTAGGCTTATAAGCGTATTATAATGCGTAATCTAAATCTTTTTAATAGTTTGCACACATATTCATTAAGCTTGGATTTAGTTTTTATCTTGGTTAGATAAGCCGACCGTAAATCGTTCATGTACACTGATAAAACCAGTTTTCTGAACTTGCAGTTAAATTTTACATTTCAAACGCCATAATAAAAGTTGATGGATAAAGAGTAATAATATTGTATTGTTTCAGCCTGTTTCAGTAACATTTAATTTTAATTTTACATCTATAAGACATTAACTGTGATCAATTTACTGCTCCCTCGAAATTTAATAGTGACCAAATTTTCCGCAATATTTTTGACATAAAATAGCTTGGAGAGTTAAAGATTATATTTATGATCAAATAATAATCTTGTGATGTCAGACTACGTGGATCGTAGAGCAGAAGAATACAAAAAGGAAATACAATCTAACAATTGGAATCAGCAAAATTTTCAAACAGTTATCAAAACTTTACTTCCGCGTTTGGTTGATGGTACAACTCACGCGTGCCTGTCTACTTTGTGTGTTCATATGATATCCAAAAATAACTTAACAGAAAATGACGTGGAGTATATTGTAAGTTAATTGTTCACTGGTTTCCAACAACATAATTATTAAATTGAGAAAATAATGATTTTCTTGATTTTCTTTTCTTTGACTTTTCTTCTAAAATTTTTAACCTCTAATTCGTGAATTAATATATTATAAAGAAATCGGAACGTACACGGTTCGAAAGAAACACTGTATTCTACACGTCCATCGCAACCAAATCTATTACTACGTTTTACCATTCTTATTGACTGCATTGGAAGATAATGCCTCTGGACGCTTAGCGGAGCTAATCCTGAATAAATTACAGAAAATAGGTAATAAAATAGTACTTTTAAAATATGAGTAACATGGGTATTTTATAATTTACATGAGTCACACACATTGACATGAAGGCATTATGGGTAGTACTTTTTAATATAATCAAATAATAAATAAATAAATTTAAATATCTAATTAAAAATGTCCCCATCAATAATGGTATTACTGAAGCTCCTAGAGACGTACGTGTGCACTAGTATTATATGGAAGCATTCAAAATATTTAAAATGCTACTTATCTTACATTTTAACACATTATAATTCATTTGACTTCCAGTGTTATGGCAAGGGGGAACATTGCTTTTCAGATAGTGATTGTTGCGACGGTATTTGTGAATTATCTGGAAGAGAGGGGATATGTGGGAGGTACCCTACTTATAACTGATTATTTTCCCCTATTGAGATCATGGTTTCGAATGGGAAATGAAAGAAAGTTTCTGATTTCTCAATGGAAAAAGTGGAAAACAAAATGGTCAAGTGGGTGGGAAAACGGGTAATGGAAAATCTGACTGGTTTTCGCTTATAATGTTATAACCCCAAGCCCCGTCGACAAGGAAATAAACCTTAATTCTGTATGGTGGTCACATCTATTTTCCATTTTCCTACTTTCCGGTAATTCCCATTTTTCTCAAAGTACAATAAATTAGAGTGGAAAATGGGAATATCCGAAACCATGGTTCAGAAAAATTAAATCCAAAGTACAGACTACAGACACTCATGTAATTACTTTACAATTTTGTACATATGTTTAGGTTTTGGGGATGATGTAAGATGCCAGCTATGGAAAATGTATCGCTTGTCCTCCTATTATTAGTTTACAAGAAGAAACTATGAAGCTACAATATTATGATATTACCAGCATTATAGTGAGCAACATTTAAATACCTTAAGCTCCCCAATTATTATTATGAATTACTTTTCTTTAAAAATGCAATTACAATACAAAACATGTCTTTACGGTTTTGTTCAGATAAGCACGAATAAATTATTCAGAATTTGAACCACAAATAGCATTTTTCCTGATGAGGCATGTTGCCATTAGAAATGCATAACATACACATAGTTAAGGTGAGCGGGTGACTTTCATAGTAAATTACTTCGGTATAGAAACCAAAATCTTAACATATTCTTAAAACCCCGCCTACTTTCGGGTAGAGCAAATTCTAATGTTTTAAAGGTATTCAAAATTCTACTCCAAAGAATATCAATTGTCACTGGATGATATTTGGCATGCTGAGATCAGTTAATGCTGAGTGGGCGATGAAAACATAATTCATATTTTTTGTTCTACGAAAATGTTTATTCGTAACTTGTCCTCATGATATACGCCACCGAAATTTACAACGTATTACAACTAATGCTCTCTCTGTGTAAAGATCTGTTGTGTAATTCGAATTCTTGTGTTAATATCAAAGGCGACCACTAATCCTGTATTTGTATGCAATGCCCTGATTACTAGACATAATGTAATGATATTTAGCGTATAAAAAGTTGGATTTCATTAATGCTTACCATTTCGTGGTAAATAAACAAAACTCGAATAATAAAATCCAATCATATCATTCGAAAAAACAAGCTGTTTTATCGCCTGTATTAAGAGATAGTACTTTCAGTGGTAAATCATTCAATGAACAATTTGAAGGGGCTGGTTTAACAAATTCTTTCCACTGTACGATCATATCGTCTGGGTTCAAGACGTAAGATACTGCCTGTAAATCGTAATCAAAATTACAATGTAACATAATATTTAATATTTTTCAGTTAGTATGTTTTTATATTTAACTGACCATCCTTTTAGATTTACATGCATCAGGTTCAATTCTGCCATAAGTAAACAAAGGTGATCTCCGAGGATAAATTTTAAGTTGCCTAGGTAGAAATCCAGTGACGTAGACATCGTCCATGTGAATCAGTGGTGTAGTTATGGCCATGTGAAGCAGCAATGGAATAAAATCAGATTTCAACATGTATGCCACTCCGCTTAAAAAGCCAGGATAGGATTCTGAGATATGCATATATCGAGGAGTGTAGTATTTATTCATGTAATTTACATTCCTTATTGGCTTGTTTCCACAGAAATGGCACCCTCTGCAAACATAAATTATACCAATGGTTTAACAAACTAATTTACAGTTTAAAGCATTGAAATCTTCAGAGTCCTCCATAAGAAAATAAATGTGTGTTCTGTACTTTTGTAATGAATATAATATATCGTCCCTTAAGGAACCAAATAGCCTATCTCCACTTTTCGTTTTGTGGACGAAATAGCCTATCTCCATTTTTCGTTTTGTGGACGAAATAGCCTATCTCCATTTTTCGTTTTGTGGACGAAATAGCCTAAACGCCAAGGAGCCTAAATGCTGCGCCATGTATAGGTGCTATGTAGAGAGTGTCTAGGCTATGGAGATAGGCTATTTCGTCCACAAAACGAAAAATGGAGATAGGCTATTTCGTCCACAAAACGAAAAATGGATTTAGGCTATTTCGTACACAAAACGAAAAGTGGAGATAGGCTATTTGGTTCCTTAAAGGACGATATTTGGAAGGAAGGGAAAAAATGGGAATTCAAAAAATGGAATATTTTAATGACAAAACATTGATGAATCTGAAATATCACTCAAAATCCGGTATAAATATAAAATATATAAATAAGCTATGATTGAGTTAAGTAATTAGTTTAGTTTTTGATTATTATGTTCGAAGATTGATGTAGAGCAAAATTTTATATATAAAATATTTATTTTATCTTACATCATTTCAATGTCTGAGTTGTTTTCTGCTATTTTTAAAGCAAGCTCGATGTTTAATAGAAAGTCGTCATCCACTTTGAGAATGTACTTCCCTTGTCCACATGTCAGATGGACCCATTTAAGCATTGAAAGATGACTCAATGTCAAGTTATGATAAGAGTCCACGAAATCTACTTGGAGGATGTCATTTTCCTTTTCAGCTTCATTAATGACGTCCTTCTGTAAATATAATATTCATACTATTTAGTAATACCATAATAATTTTATAAATTAGCCATTACAATTATTTATAAATAGTACATTAACAAAAAAATATCTGCAATTGCAAAGACTAGTTAAACGCATAAATGGCTATGTATAATATTTTATGTTTCTTATACAAAATTTCGTATTTCAATTTGTATATCAACATAGGTACAATATTATATTGAATGCTAGACTTTGAAGTTCATGTGAAATATTGGAAATTGAAAATACCATATTTGACTGGAATTAGTATGCAACACATTTGAAATGCCTTTGATCAACAGTATTGATTTAAGGATATATTTACAGAGATAATTATATGCAAGTTTCATGAATATTTGACCAATAATTACCTAATATTCATTTTATTATAATTAAATTACGCACATTTAAAGTTTCATTGAGCGGTTTCCCCATAACAAATACCACCTTGGCATTTTTTCCTTTTAGATATGATGGATTTCCAAACGTTTCTCGAATTATTTTTCTCTGTCTTGTGTTACGAGGGGCTGAACTAATCATAACTAGCAATTTCACTTCAGGTCCACAATACTCTGCTCTTCGTTCACAGTAATGACCTTTATTTTTACCAGGAGAAATAATAAATGATTGATAATCAGTGAAATTTATGTAGTCAGGAATTGAAAATGATGCTGATGGGGGCCAAGAAATACATTCTTTGTCGAGCAAGTCCCATTTCTTTCGAAGTTCATCACTTTGTTTTTGAAAGTTTCCAGTTTCTTTTGTATAGCGACAGAGACAAGTTTTACGAATAGCGATGGTCAATTCTACGGTTTCACCACACAGCTTAGAAATTGGTATTTCATCCAAGATTTCCAATGGAATTAAAATCTCTAGCTCATTTTCAGTAATTTTTACCGGTGGAAGTATTTGAATAATTGTCGTTTTAAGTCGGAAACTCCCTGGGTGGACTTTAAATTGTATCTCATGAATTAAATGGGTCTTTGTCTGTAATACAACTTCATGGTATATTAGCTCTAAAGGATTTGCCCACCATCTCACACAATTTGTATGTCTCAAAGGTTTGTTTAACTCGTGCACTGAGAATATAATTAATTTTCTTATGTTTAGCAAAAACTCCAGCTCTGCATTGGATTTAGCGAGTCCCATGTTTCTGAGGTCGTAATTAAAACGTATTATTCGTTCTTGTGTAGTGATATTCTCTCTTTCTACAATGATCAATTCAAATAATTTTAAGAATTGCGTAAATACGTTATTACTTCAAAATTAATAGTTTAACTTACCTTCAGATGTAATATAATAATATGAAATGGAAGTAGTAGAGCCAGTAATTAGTGAATGAGTGGAAGCAGTATTTGAAGTTGTAGAAGAATTATTTGAATGAGTAGAAATAGTAAAATTAGTGATGGAAAGAATTCTAGTAGTCGAATTAGTGGAGGAAGGAGTAGTAGTCAAATTAGTGGAGGAAGGAGTAGTAGTCAAATTAGTGGAGGAAGGAGTAGTAGTCAAATTAGTGGAGGAAGGAGTAGTAGTCAAATTAGTGGAGGAAGGAGTAGTATTCAAATTAGTGGAGGAAGGAGTAGTAGTCAAATTAGTGGAGGAAGGAGTAGTAGTCAAATTAGTGGAGGAAGGAGTAGTAGTATTAATTGAAGGAATATTAGAACGAGTAATATGAATTTTTGAAGAATTTTTAGGGGTAATAGAAGGCAGGCTTTGGGTAACAACATGATTATGCATATCTTTGTTGGAGTTGGTAAAATATAAATGAAAATAAAAAAATGTGTAAAATATGACCAGAATTGCAAATACAAATGTAATTTTTAGAAAATAGGTCACAGTGGCTAGATGGATTAGAAACCCCATGATAAGGTTTCCAAAATAGTGTTTGATGAAACCAAAGAAGTTCTGCGGGACAAATTGTCACAGCATATATTTCAACGTTTTATTTGGCCAGATAGTTAGAAATAAATGTTTCTGGAGGATTTCTTTGTTTTGTTTTTGGAGGGTCTCTAGCACTCTAAATATATATGACACATTAGTAGCACCTATATACATAAGTCATTTTATGCATAAACGTTTTTCCGTATTTTAAGGTATGGAAAGTACTATTTGGTGTTGTATACCAAAATTTGTTTATACATTGCATTTATAGCGATGAGTAAAAATGATGCAACTGTAAAATAAGATAGTTATTACCCAAAAGTTAAAAGTATTGACTTTAAACGAATAAATGTATTTCCTGGAAGATTTAATTGCAAAATGTCATGTAACCTTCCGTCCCATTACAACATTTCGCTATACAAAAATGTAAGTATAAAGAACAGCTGCAGACCATTTTGTAGGTACAGATATAGGGATATCATAAATATGTACTGGAATTACATAAACAAAATTCTAGCGTCGTAGCTGGGTGCCATATATGCATTTTCGCCTTTCTAGTTTAATATGGACCTGTACCTGTTTGATTTGATGGAAAATTTTTGTTTATCGAAATTTAGAAACAAGAGCCAGCATCATTTATGAGTAATAATCATTAGTTGGAAAGTCGTGCCAACTTCCGCAATTTGTGATTGTAATGTTCTCTACAAAACCCTTTACACAAATCTTAGATTTTATTTCTAGGAGCAACGCGTGCCCTCCATGGGACATTTGTTTCGGTCAAAAACTAAAAACCTGCAATTTTTTTATGTTTTTACCAATCTTATATTTTGATTTTGATGTATTAACCCTACGCCAAATCGTTGGAGACATGCCTCCCTAGGATTTATATACTCGACTACATCATATTTTTCAAGAATGACATCATAAATGGATATATACCTACCATTGTTAATAGAAATGCATCAAATGCATGTGATTATTCCAGCCCATAAAAAATTAGGTAACTAACAATTGAAAAAACAATTAAGTCTTAAAAATAATGGTCCCTTAAATAATTTCTTACTTATTTACCTGTACTAAATATAATATTGTACACCGTGATCGCATGATACATCGCATCGTATAAATTGTATGTTAAAATGTCTGAATTGGGTCAGAAAAATAAAAAACAAAACAAATGTCTTTATATATAAACTAGTGAACCCAGCTAAGGCGCAAGCCTTGCACTCAAGAGAAATTCGGCAGGCTACGGAACATAGTAATTTATAAAACAATTTCGAACAGATCCCGTATAGTTAATTGTGTTAACATTGTAATTACAAAGTATATTTTGCTTCAACCCTAACTTCCTGATAAAAACGAATTTCCTAAACCAAAATAATAACTGTAGATCTTAGCATCAAATAAAGGAAACAGTTGAAAGATGCATTTTTGAAAAAAATCCACAAAATCATCAAAAAGCTCCCTTTTAAAATCAGAAAAATAAGAATCCCATAAGTACTGCTTACCAATAAATATTTTTAAAGAATAAATAATGGCTCCCAGTACAGATATTTAATTATACAAAAAGGCGTGGCAACTGGCACAAAGGAATCAAGAGGGTAGTAAAAAATTAATTCCAACTTTACTAAAAATGTTAAATAAGTTTGTTCATATAGCAGAACCAATAGACGTTTCCCACAATTCCAGGATAACACACACAGGTATTGGAGTCATTCATGTTAATTTGATCGGTCACCAATTGTGGGAAGCCTATATTGGGATTAGAAGTTTTAAAATGCTAGTTAATACGCACATTACGATCATTACCAAATTTCAATGTCCCCTTTCGCTAATCATTTCCATTCAATCACCACTCACCATTCAGCCTTATTATGTAAATTTCTATTATTGTTTTGATGTAATAATAAAATGCAACGACTTATTTCGGTGGTTTAGAGGAATTGGGCTTGCGCATTTTGCTTAAGGAACATGCATATATTATGTGTGCAATTGATGGGAGGAGAAGGCAATCAAAAGAGTTACAGTCAGCACTGGCGTTAGACACGGGGGAGTGGGTTTTGCGTTACGTAATATGTGCAGGTTCCCTAAGCACTCCTACCAGACATAGATAGATATATAGATAGATAGGTAGGTAAATTTATTGCGTTATCTCAGTCTGTGGTTATATATTAGAATTAAGAAGTGAAAATGGAAAAATCTAAAACACAATGCAAAGTAATAAATACAAATCATAATAGACTACTTAGAAATAGAAATTGATTGCTTAAAATTTATTTCAACTCATTTCAAGGTTATTCTGTATTGAAATAAAAATTGCACTATTTGTAATCTTTAATGCTCTATGATTAGAAAGTGCTAAAACAAATTGACCTCGCGACATTAAAGTTCTGGATGCCCTCGAAATCTGTGAGGTATTTTGAGACTAAGCTGAATTTATTCTAGTTGTACTTAAAGTAGAAAGTAATAACCTTCAGATATCTATAAAAACGTAGAAAATAATATTGGGATACATCAAAACTAAGAAGGTTTAAGAACAAGGAGCAAATATAATTTGAAAGCCAGTTTTATTAAAAATGCGTGGGATATTAGCAATCTTTCTTTTTGGGTTTTTTCTGGCCACTATTCTCTCTCAAGCAAAGTGTGGTAAGACAATTAAAACAAATTATTTATATTTCTTTCGAACTGTCACATTCTAATGCATGTTGACGCATTAAAAATAATTAATATTTAATTTTAATAGAGGAAAACTGGGAAGAACTGGAAAATATCGATTCACATGGAAAATCTCGTGTCAAACGAAATGTAAGAGCCATTGTGCTCACTCTTTTAATGTTTTTAAAATAAATATCAAAGCCCAGTTAATTTTGTACGTATTGTCTATCTGAAAATTTTTGTTACCAAATGCTATTGTCGTGGCAAAACGCTGGAGGCCATTTAATATCACCATAAACTAGAAAAAATAATAATCTATAATAGCAATAAAGGCAACACTTCAAACCAACGAGAAGATCAGTGTTCGGTCAATACAATTCACTTAAAATAATGCCTATTTTTATTTTATGAATTATTTTTTGGGTTGCAGTGTATTGGAAAAGGAGGAGCGTGTGCTATTGATTCACAATGTTGCTCCCGGTTATGTAGGTCGACCGGAAGAATAGGGAGATGCGAGAAGATTGGGTATCGATAACTGTTTATATGGTTTCTTTCTTTTAGCAATTAAAAGACACAAAAGGTCTGTAATTAATGAACAATTTTTGAATATGTTTAGAGGGTTACTTGGATGATGGAATCCTCTGGTGATCAAATCATACTCGGTCAACGATACAAAAGAATACTGAAGACCATATTAAACTTCTGATTGTGTAATTGTAACTTTAAAATAGTTAAACTTAATTTAAAAACCTAAACCTTTGTGTAACTTTAATTGCTAAAATCACCAAATTGCTTATTTAATGTTCGGCTATATGGAAAAATTAAAATGTCATTCGTATTGTGGACACATTATTCAAAAACTCTTGATCGCTAATCGGAATCGGGATTCGGATCATACTAAGCCTTTATCGCATAAATTCACGACCGTATTTGGAAGTCAATTTTTGAGGGGCAAGGACGTCATTCATAAGCCATACGTATTATGTATAATAGCGCTAGGCGCAAAAAATTTAGGCTCTTTTTGTCGAAAGTAAACAAAATTGGCTTAAAATCACATAAAATTGAAGCGCGAAATTTTTTGGTAATTCGAGAAAAAAATTTTATATCCTGGAATTCGAAGGGATGGCATTTCCCCCCAATGCCCCCACTAAATACAGTCTTGCATAAAGTAATCTCCTTAGATGAAACTTTCCGTGAAATTATATTTTATTCCGAATTTTTTATGAATACCGTCCCCATCTTGACTTCAAATTGACTTAAATCAACCCTTACGGAAGTTAGCTTTAAAGAGAAGTTTAAGCAGCGATGTAGAATTCCATCTATGGATTATGTACAACGATTACATGAAGTTACAACAGAATACGACGGTGGAAAAAGACAATATATTAAAGAGGATTCCATTTTTCATGCGATGCACCATATAAGTCAGAGTATGACATCCAGATCGGGTTTTTTATGGTCAAATAAGAATTGTTGTCTTCGAAATGAAAATGTTGAAACTATTTTGAAGTTACTGGAAAAATAAAATGGCAGAAAAACTGGCCCAGGAAAGATTTGAAACAATAAATAGCAAAGCTCAAAAATCATCCAATTTTGCCAATATTTTTTGGTAGATCCACTCTTGGTCAAATTCCTGGATACGTGCTTGGGGATTATTACATCAGAAGCAAAATAATTACAAGTTTACGAGGGCCATATGAAAACATTAATTAGTGATGCAAGATGCACTCAGTAAAGTAAGTAATTATTATTTTATTGCACTTATGTGTGCGTCATAGTAAATAACAAAAATTGAAAACAAAACCAACATTAGAAAACGATAAAACTCCAAAATCATAATGGAATACTTAAAACGGTACCAATTGACAAAGCCGCTTGGCATTCTCAATTCATTCCAGTTTTTATCTCGCCTGACGAGCTATATAGAATCACACAGTCTGTCCGTCCGCGCGAAGACACTATGACACTACCCTAAGTCCGTCCTCACGATAACTCCCGAAGGAATTGACAAAATTTGACCAAACTTGGCAAAAAACGTCGTCTATGTGCGTGTAACGATCTCTTTGGATTGTTGAAAAAATATGTCCAACAGTTCGCAAATAACAGCAGAAAAATTTGTTATTTACATATAATCTTTGGTTTTACTGTTGATTGGAATAGTGCCGCTTTTATTGAAAACGTGTTGAAATATTGGTAATGGTTGTTAAACACAGACCAAAATAAATTTGTATGCTTGTGGAACATGAATTTCTGCTCTTAAATAACATGCAGTATCTTTACGTTCAAATTGTCCACTTTATTCTGCTTGCTTCTAATACATATTTTTATGGTCGCAATAAACGTTTCCACTTAAAAATGATCCTGTTAGTGGAAATCAAAAATGGTGATAGAAACATTTGAAGGTTTCTAAATTTTTGGTGTTTGTAATGAATCATGTTGGTATGTTTCCGCCAAATTTTATATAGCTTCAGAACGTCAGTAAAGGCAGTGTGGAATGTTTTTGATCATATGCTTGGACTCAGCTTTTTGAATAGATTTCTAAAAATTAACCATAATTATAGGAATTAATGTGCCAAAGTGTTATTTTAATTCAGTTTTTTCCCAATTCGGGGTAAATATTGATTACCGCATACTGGTGATTTAACACCAGTTTTATCATTTACCCAATGATTAATTTATGAGATTTATATCTGTTTTTGGTGTTTGTAATAAATCATGTTGGTATGTTTCCGCCAAATTTTATATTGCTTCCGTACGTCAGTAAAGGCAATGTGGAATGTTTTTGACCATATTTTTTGACGGATATTAGCCAAACAAAGTGAAAACAATACTTGTGAACCACTGACGATTCCTACTGATTTTGGGGTAAATCGGTCCATTGGTTGCTGAGATACCGCACGCACACTTTATCTCCATTTTGATAGTCAAAATGAAAATTTGGCATTAAATGGATGTTAAAAAGTTCAATGGTGTTTCCTATAAGTTGTTACCGAGATAGTATAAAACATTTCACTCCGCTTCTACTAAATTTGAGATTTTATAAACAAGCAAATAAAACCAAAAAATCACTATTCGGGGAGAAATGAGAAATTAATTGTCAAATTTCTTTTCATTTTGATAGTCAATATTAACCGATTTTGACTTGGTTTTGTACTCAATGTTAATCAATTTTGATTTTATTTTAATTTTAGCACTCAATATATTAATCAATTTTGATTTTAATACTCAATATTAATCAATTTTGATTTTAATACTCAATATTAATCAATTTTGATTTTAATACTCAATATTAATCAATTTTGATTTTAATACTAAATATTAATCAATTTTGATTTTAATACTCAATATTAATCAATTTTGATTTTAATACTCAATATAATCAATTTTGATTTTCTTTTATTTTCATTTTGATAGTCAATATTAATTAATTTTGAAATTGTTTTCTTTTCATTTTGATAGTCAATATTGATCTTCTTTTCATTTTGATAGTTAATATTGATCTTCTTGTCATTTTGATCGTCAATATTGATCTGTTTTGATTTTCTTTTCATTTTGATACTCAATATTTATCAATTTTGTCTTTCTTTACATTCGAATACTGTGCTGGTTCTACGGTGGATGCGCCTCAGACGGTAAGCCTGCACGTTGTCAGAGTCGACCGAACCAGGGATACCCGATTTGTCCTGAATTGCCCGTCCTGAATGCCCGTATGCTTGAATGTCCGTATGCTTGAATGTCCGTATGCTTGAATGCCCGTATGCTGGATGCCACAAAGGAAACCAATCCGAAGTCCAGATCCAATCCCACTTTATTAGCCCATCAACCAACCCGCACGACTCAAGCCCAGAAACAGAATGCCACTCTTTCCGCTCTGCTCTCTACTCTAACTATCCCCACATTAGAATGTGCGATGTGCGTCCCTCTCTATACTCTCGCTGATTGGCTGACACACATTTAAATATCCCAATAACCCGCTACAGCATAACTTACTCTATGACTCTCTACATTAGAGTCTCTACAATTACTACATATGCCCCATTTTTATTTTAAAGCTGTCCCCAGCTTTTCCCCCCTACCAAGAAAAAGAAGGTGATTCCCCGAATGAATCAAAATTAATTCTAGTACACAGTATCCAAATCTTAGCTATAACAACATAATTCCATGCAATAATACATCATAACACTAATATTAAATATCCTCAACAAAAATATGTATGTATTACAACATCAAGAAATTATTACCTAACAGCAAAGTAAAGGCGAATACAGTATAATATATAAATCATATAGTCCCAAATCAATTATACAAGAAACAACATCAAAAATATATTGTTACCTAACAGCAAAGTAGAGTCTACGACAAAATAACACATAAAATATAATGTTCCCAAATTAATTATACAAAAACCAATGGTATTACAAAAGTTCCAAAATTAATTATACAAGAAATATTGGTATAACAAAAGTTCCAAAACTATTATAGCATCAACCAAAAATAACTAAATGATAGAGATAACAAAAATCAATTAATTTTTACACAAAATAGCCACTTCACTTTCCGTTGCACAAGAATGTCAAAAGATTTTGGCGTATCTACCCACACAATCACGACAAAGTTGACCTGGCCGACCCAAAACCTTGCCACAAGACACACAACGTGCCTCAGCCTGTTTAGCCCGTTCAATCAGCAATAAATGGTACTTTTCACATTGAAACATCTCATGAGATGTAGAGTTACATACGTAGCACATTTTTTGTCCCCGCTGATTGCTATGAAGCCAAGCCATCCGCCCAGCCTTATTTCGCGAAATTCCTCCAGTTTCTTTGCGAATTTCACGCCTCGCCCCGTATCGCCCACCTCCTTGTGGCTCGGACCTTTGATTAGGGCCCCGGGAGCCTCGTCGACTATCGCCCCCAACGCGATCTGATCGACCACCACGATTGTCTCTAGCACGCTCTCTGTCTCTCAAGACTCGACCTTCATCACCACCATTACGCCATGTGGTAAAGGAATTGTTCTGGCGATAAGTCACCGAGTTCTCCTGCACACTTGCAGTGCCGACGTTTGGAATATTAACTCCAACAGCCCGAAAATTCACAACAACCTCCCCATTAGGGACTCCTGCCGCTGGTACTCCTTCAACAGCTCTATCGACTACTTGATTGTCCTCCCATGCACCTTCACCATTTTCCTCATCGTAGTTGAGTCGTTGCAACGAGTTCGCAACCTCCTCTACAGGAACGTCTCTTGGTGGAGCCACATTCCACTCGTCCTCAGTCACGCCCCACTCATTAGGCTCATTTCTCCTCTCAGCCATTCTATACAGCAGAAAAATATACAATTTAATACAGAGAACAAATAAATTGAACCGCGCCTGCCATTCTTTGCAGTTTCTTTAGGTTACCACGTCGCCCAATCATACTCGAAGGTACCGAAAAACCAAACCGATCTATAGGTTTCGTAGAACGAGTACTATGCCTACCAGTATTTTCGGAATCTTCCACCACAGAACTTTCCCCGACTACCCCTGTGGATGTTTCTGGAACAGAACTGTCCTCGACAGCCTGTGTGGAGGTACCTACCGAAGGACTACCATATGGTGTTCCAAACTGCTCTGGACCACTTTCTGGACTCTTATGACTTCGTCCATCACTTTCAGCACGATGTTCACTTACGTCCTCCATATTAACGTCATTATTTACACTCGACTCATCATTAGGAGTAATAAACATGCTAGATTCATTATTAGAATTATTACTTATACTTGTATCATTATCCCCAGCCATAATTTGACTATTTGAACTTATACTAGAACTAAAATTACGGCCCACCACATTTTCTAAATTAATGTCATCACTTTGTACACTCTCTGACACATTCACACTCACATTTTCTCGATCTAAACTCCCCGTACTAATTCTTTCAGCGCTACTGTTCATAGCTTCAGACATGATATTTTCCTGTGCATTTTCCCCAGAAGTTTCCGTACTATTTATGCTCGATGAATTTATAGTAGATGGTAATTTACTATCTCCATGACCCAAATTTTCCCCGTTATAATTAAAATGTGAAATTTCAGTGTATACCGTAGCATCGCTGATATTTCCCGTTTCATTTATAGTATTTACGTCATCAGTATACAACAATCGAGCTATTTCCGTACAAATAGTAGCATCACTGACATCATCTTCATTCATACTTTTTCTACTTTCGCTAAAATCTAAGGAAGCGTCCCTAAAACAAAATTTAGATGCTGTAGAGTTCTCAGATGAAGTTTTAGGCAAAAGAGACGTGATTTCTACCGGAAGTTCGTCTTCTTCATAGAAGTCGTATTCGGAATCTGAGTCCGACGTGAACTCGGTATAATATGGTTTCAAATGCCGTACATTTTCAATTCTAAGCTGCCCTTTAGACTTTTCGCGTTCATCCTTAATCTGATAAGTTATAGGTCCCGTTCTTTGAACAACAATAAAAGGTCCCTTCCAGTGAACTAACCACTTGGCTACTCTGCCCGGAATTCTTTCAAAGTTAGCTAACCAAACTTTGTCACCTTGTAAATAATGTTGGACCTTATGCTTTTCATCCCATCGGCGTTTTTGCATTGCTTGGAATTTGTCCGTGCGATTTTTTGCTATCTGCTGAGCACGCCGTGCTCTCGTCATGATTATATTAGGCTCTCCGTCACCTGCCTTTTCTAATATGGTCGGAGTTATTGCGTCACAAGGCAATCTTGGATCCCTACCATTTAAAAGAAAATACGGCGAATATTGATTCACTACATGAGTCGTATTATTCAAAGCATAAGCTACTCTATTGAGGTACTTGTCCCAATCATTCATTTGCTCGTTGACATGCTTAGCTAGAATATTTTTTATAACCTTATTTGACCGTTCTACAATACCGTTAGTCTGCGGATTATATGGTGATGTATGTATTAGTTTTATATGGAATTTATCACAAAAATCCCTGAAATCCTTAGACATAAAATTAGAACCTCTATCTGTCAAAATCTCTCTAGGACACGAATAATGGCTAGAATATATCACTCCTTCCGTCAAAACCTTAATAACATGTTTTGTATCTGTCCCCTTAAGTGGAAATAAGTCTACAAACCTCGTCAAATGATCTATTACGACTAAAGCATAAGTATTCTGTCTAGGAAAAGGAGTAGCTGGAAATGGCCCAATTAAATCTATGCCTAACCGATCGTATGGATAATCTGGAGTTGGTATTGGTTGTGCTGGACCAGGTGCTGCACCCACACTTCTATTATACTGCTGACAGATTTGACAACTAAGTACAAACTGTCGAGTATGCTTATACATTTTAGCCCAATAATACCTAGATCTTATAAGACACCAAGTTTTAAAGAAACCCAAATGCATCGCATTATTCTCGTGTACTTCTTTCAGTACTTCCTTCCTCAGACCCTGTGGTACAACTAACCTCCAAAGATTTTCATCTTCAGTCAGACCTGCCTTATACAATAGCCCATCAATTAATGTATAATTATCGTGTTTAGGATCGATTTCATGTAAATCATTCCATTTCGCTTGAATTAAATCAGAGATAATATCCTTTAACGCTGGATCTGCTTTCTGTCGACTCTCCCATTCATCCGATTTATCAAGACCACACAAATGATCACCAAAATTTAATGGATCAGAAACAGATGTTACTTGACTCAATGCTAATGGATATCGTGAAAGTGCATCTACATGACCATGACTTTTGCCCGAGACATACTGAATGTCAAAATAATACGGTTGCAGCCTCAATGCCCATCTTGCAAGTCTACCCTGTGGATCTTTAAGTTTAAGTAGATAACACAATGAACAATGGTCCGTTATTATAATGAACTTTCTGCCATGTATATATGGTCTAAATGCCTCCACTGCATATAAAATTCCCAAACATTCTATTTCCGTCACGCTATACTTTTTCTCATGCGGTTTTAGTGCTCGAGATATGTATGCGACTACTTTCCATTGGCCGTCCTTTCCCTGCTGTTCAACTGTGAGTACGTATTTCTCATTTGAGCCGGGCTATGTACTCATGGTTTTAGAATAGATGCAAAAGGGGTAGAAAGCATGTCTTTCATCCCAAAATCAACAAAAATTTCGTTCAAAAAAATCCCAAAATCCATGGGTCGCTTCCACAGGCTGGGGGGCTTTCAACTTTGGATGCAGATTACAGCCGAACCCTTTGAGCTACGGCGTGGAATTTTTTTTCAAAAATAAGAGAAAATAAATCCTGACACCGGCAAGAAACAAATTTACCAATATTTGAAACTTTTGGCGGGATTTTTAAAGTCTTAAGTTGCCTAGTAGCTTTGGAGCTTTAAAGTTTTGGAGACAAATCTGCCATATAAATTAAACTTTAAAATATCCCGCCAAAAGTTTCAAATGGTGAATTTGTTTCTTGCCGGTGTCAGGCTTTGTTTTCTAATGTTTTTGAAAAAAAATTTGACTTCGTAGCTCAAAGGGTTCGGCTGTAATTTGCATCCAAAGTTGGGAGTCCCCCAGCCCGTGGAAGTTGACCATGGATTTTGGGATTTTTTTGAACTTAATTTTTGTTGCTTTTGGGATGAAAGACATTCTTTCTGCCACTTTTGAATGTACTTTAAAACCATGAGTACATAGCCCGGCTCAAATGAGAAATACGTACTCCTGTGCGTTCTACATGTTCCTGTTCTAACGTAGCTCCTAAACCTGTGTAACTAGCGTCCGTGCAAATTCTCGTTGGTGCATCGTCCTGTGGATGTGCCATGATTGGTGGTGAAACCAATGCCGCCTTTAAATCTAAGAATGCTTTCTCTTGCTCTTCGCCCCAAACAAAAGGAACATTCTTACACGTAAGTGCTGTTAATGGTTTTGCGATCTTAGAAAATCCCTTAATAAAACGACGGTAATACCCACAAAAATTGACGAATGATAAAATGTCTTTTACACAAGTTGGTCTAGGGAAGTCGTTTACAGCACGACATTTAGCTGGGTCCGGTGAAATCCCTTCAGCTGATATAATATGCCCTAGAAATTTTATTTTATTGTCCCCAAACGTACATTTAGCTGGCTTCAGCTTCAGACCTGCCTTTTTTAAGCATTCGAAGACTAACTCAAGATGTTCTAAGTGAGATTCGAAGTCACGACTAAAAACTATGATATCGTCCAAGTACGCTAACGCTATAGTCCATTTTAAACCCCCTAATACTGCGTCAATTAGCCGTTGAAAACTACTTGGTGCATTACAGAGTCCAAAAGGCATGACATTCCATTCGAATAGTCCGTCCGGACATACAAAAGCAGTTTTATCCTTCGATTCAGGATCCATTGGTACCTGATAGTATGCTGATTCACAATCCATAGTACTTAAATACTTACTATATGCAAAACGATCTAATGCATCATCTAACCTCGGTAATGGATAGCTGTTCTTTTTAGTAAGTGCATTTACTGCTCTGAAATCAACACAAAATCTCATTGAACCATCTGATTTCTTAACTAAAACTACTGGAGATGACCAAGGTGAATCAGAAGGTGTAATGATTCCTTTTGCTAATAAGTCTGCCACTTGTTTAGAGATTTCCTTTCGTTCTGCAAAAGAGCACCTATATGGTTTCTGTGCTACTGGCTGTGCGCCTTGTACATCAATGTGATGCTGAACGAAATTGCATAGACCTAAGTCCAAAGCATTTTTTGTGAACACGTCCCTGTACTTATAGAGTAAGTTGTAAACCTCATCTCGCTGATCATTAGTCAAGTCATTTCCCAATGTGATCTTTTCTAGAAATTCTCTAGCCTCAGGTTCCACTGACTCTAACTTTTCTATGCGAATTTTCTGTCCTTTGCTATTAGTTTTACCCTCTTTAACAGATGCTGCTTTCTCTGATTTTATGGTTTGTTCTACTTCGTCAGCATTACACACAATCATTTCCGGTTCAAGAATGTCATAAGTTCCAATTAATGTACTCTTCTTAAGTAGTATAGGCTTGATAGTAGGATTGATAATAAAAGTGCATCCCTTTCCCTCTTTAACATCAACAATTGTATTCCCAATAGAAACACGCTTTGTATTTTGTAATTGATGCCTAGGTGTTATGACTATGATATTGTCAATCTCAGCCTTCATTGCAAAATGTACCCTCTTAGCATAGTTAGGAGGAATTATCACATTCTTAGTCAATCTGATGTCATTGTTAGGTGTGTCGTTAGATTTTAATTCATGACTGCTTTCAGTATTAGTACTAGTTGGAGAATCTAATATGTTAGTATGGCCACGGGAACATGGTAAATCAATACCCAGTTGTGTTCTGACCTTTTGCTTACTAGCACGTGCTTTGCCCTTGGAATTCCTTCCCGCAACTTTGCACAAAGTAACCGTAGGGTGTGGCGAATCAACACCGATTTTTACCCCAGGGATCTCTATCTCTGCTGGTACTAGATTTTTGTAAGCTTTAACATTAGGTAGTAAGGTCGTTGCCCAGTCAGTGAATTGAGAAAAGTTTGGTACACCCTTAAGATATCTGATTGACTCTTCAGCGATATTCACACCATACGTGAAAAGATTAGGTCCTTTACCGTAGTTGAGATTAACACCATAAGCCACCATCCAATCTTTACCCAATACAACGTTATTAGACAAGCCTGGTACTATAAAGAAACGCCATAGGATCTTATAACCGTCTATCTCCAAAAACATCTCTACTTCTTTACTGACGTAGTAGTCACCCGCGTCCTCAATTGAAAGTCCAACCGTGAAAGGTTCAACATCGTTACATTTATGCACATACTGCTTATGACAAGAATTTTCAATAGTATTCTTAAAATACCATTCACTGATTCCCGAAATGTTAGCTCCTGTATCTACCATGACCTCAGTGAATTTCCCATTTATGCGTAAGTTTAAATTCCGTTTAAACCGAAAATTCATCATGCGATATCTAGTAGGAAACATGCCAAACGGAGTTTTTGTATAGATAGTGTCCTCAGACGTCTCCTCAGAACTACCTACCGTTGCACTCGTCTGATAATCATGAGCTACCTTCCGACAATTTATTTTCCTCCGTAAACTCCTGTCAATGTCGCTTAATGTAACTTCATAACTTTCCTGTAACCTTCCTTCCAATGAACTCTCATTTTCACTGCTAGCATCCCAGCTAGTATCATCATCCAACATACAATACCTATTCTTTAACTCAACTTCACTTTTACTTTTTATGGCCATTTTATCATTTTTACTTTTTAAACTCTTTTTTATGCATTTTTCATTCTTCCCCAATTCCTTACTTTTCTTTCCAATCGCAACACCCTTAACATTACTTCCACATGTAAGAACATCATGACTTCCTAACTCAGAATTCACAACATTCATGAAAATAGAATCCCCACAATCAACATTACTATAATTTTTAGGCTCCTTACTTTCAATTCCAATTATCCTATTCAATGCCTTTCCACTTTTACTTTCCGAATAATATTCATTCCCCTTATTTCGAATTTGCCAATTTTTAAATAAATTTCGACGAAGCCTGTTATGCATATCTGTACTAGGCAGATATGGATTCCCCTCAATGCCACTTTTAACAACCGAAGAATACAACTTCCTTTCCTCCTGCACATTGTCCTTTCCCATATTAGAATTAGTGAACACTAAAGTTCTTTTCCTTAGATCATGACTCTCATTCATTGTCCCATTATTAACACACATACTATTATCCTCAACACACACATCATTTCCCATATTATTATCAACTAAATTATTTCCATCTTTAAATTGAGTATTTCCCATATTATTATTATAACCCCTGCTATTATTTACTTCTAACCCATACATATATTTCCCATTCATATTATATCCCAAATGTTTATTAATAATATTACCAGAACCAGATCGAACATTCATTTCACACGTTGGCCCTACTGGCGCTGTACAGAGTTGTGGTTTAAATTCTGTGGAGGAAGAATCGGATTTGCATTCGATTGCCCCCCTTGATTGGCATTTTGTGGCGCGTTTGCCGCTAATTGTGCATTATTACTAGCCGTTGCATTATTAGGTAGTTCATTACAGAATCTAATAATATGCCCAGATTTTCCACAACCATAGCAAGTAACAGTATTATTTCCCCCGCTATTTTCGGTATTTCGAGGTTGATAATAGTTCCCTCTATTATTGCCCCGATTGGAATTACTTGGCCCCGGATTTCTCGAATTTTGAAAAGAACGATTCTTAAAATAACAATCCCTCTCTTCGTGATTAGTTCTGCCGCATACTCCACAAGGTGGAAATGCATTTCGAGAATCCCTCAAGCTGTTAAATCTTTGGGAGCGACCACCAGAATAACGTGAATTTGAATTCACTGGCCCAGGTACAAACGTACTACTTGAAGTCGCATCCCTATTCTTCTCAGAATTACTAGTAGGCTGTTTCATTGCATAAATCTCAGCCATTTTCCTCAGCTTGTCAAGAAATTCCCCAGTGGAACTAAAATCTTGGCCAACTAGCGCTTTCATAAAATCGAATGGTAAGGCCTTAGTTAATTGCTCAATTTTACGTTTATCAGACATTTTAGGATCAATATGTCTTAAAAGTTCAAGTTTACTAGCAACAAATTTTTGTGGATCTTCGCCAATTTTATAAACAAGAGCCTTATTTTGCATGCGATAGATTGTCTTTTGAGAAGAATGATCAAAAAATTTCAAAAATCTATCAATGATCCCTTTCCAGATTTCAGCAAAGTCTGGATTGTCCTCTTTCAAATCTCGACTGACTATTGGATACTCTGCAGTCCACCAATTCTTTGCATCGCCATCCAATACTCTGTCGAAGTTGTGAATTGCCCACGCAGGCGACAAACCAATAAAATTTAAATCATTCTGGAATTTAAGCAAAAACTCCTCGGCGTCGGCCTTACCATCGTAATGCCTTAACTGCTGAATTGCCTGATGATGTGCAAACAAATTAGGGTTTACCACTACATTAGCATCGCCCGGTCTGGTTACGTTAATATTTGGAATGTCATTACCCGCTTGTCCAGCATTATTACGCAAACGAGTCCTGAGTTCTACCAATTCCTCCTCAAGTAAAGCCACGTATTCGAGATTAGGACGCAAGGGATTAGCTCGAGCTGCTTCGTTATTCCCTTCAGCGTGTGCATCATCATCGTGTCGCCTTTCATTGCCGTCGCGACGTTCGTCTCCCCCGACATTAGCATTCCCAATTATTTCTTGCTGTCGCCTTTCATTTCTGTCTCGACCCTCGTCTCCCCCGACATTAGCATTCCCAAACATTTCTTCGTCACTCATCTTGTCTCAGAACAAAGATTAACTCAAAGAAACAAGATTGAATTAACATCCAACAGAAATTTATTTGCTTAACTTCTAGAAAACTCCCCCTTAAATTATAATATTCTAAATACTTCCTATCCCTAATGCGTAAATGACCACCAAAAATTTAAACATTCAACTCAATTGACTGATAAAGTCGAAAAGAATTAACATGTGGCCAGACATTCACCTCCAATAGCGTCCTTTAACTTAATTAAGTATTCATCCTCCTTGTTATCTGACTTCCAACAAAGTTATACGAAAGATAATGTTGGAGTCGGACGTGCTAGACTGTCGCCACTTATCAACATAAATTGCATAAATTATCGCTTAGCAATGAGAGATTTTAGTATCGCTCCGCAGCTACCACCCAAATAAAGAAAAATTTACTACAAATTGTATTACCATATAAGAATAATTAAATCAAATCTGCATTGACATGTTGCATGTTCACTAAGAAAAATCTGTAGTTACGTTGCATTGCGACTTGCATAAAGACTGCCATTAATGAAGGATGCTCAATGAAATTACGATTATTATAGAAAGACGCAATAACTATGCACATATTATTATCCCATTCAGTCATTGGCAATTGTTCAGCATAAACTTGAATTAATGCGTAAGTCACCATAGGCGCTTGAAATAACTGCTGAATCGTGACTGGTATTAATAATAACGACATTTTCAAGTTTAAAGTAAATCTTAAAATTCAATTTTAAACATTCTAGGCTTTATCCGAAAATAAATGACATAATTTTATAGTAGTCTCACTATGAAGTCAAATACCAGGGTTCATACGATGGAAAAATGCTGACCGACTAATTAGAAAAAATAATTTCCACAAAATTCACCCTAATTTTAATTTCAGATTTTCGGTAATAGACGTTCCTATGAAATCCTGGCTTAAAGTAATTTTTCTCAATTTATTTAATGAATTTTACCCCAATTATCCAACCCATAAAAAAAATGTCAGCCCAGGAAACCCTGGAACTGTATACGTACCCATATATACCAAAAATTTGAAAAAATCATTTTAAAACTGACTTTTAATTGCCCAGTAATTCAGAAATAGTATTACAAATAAGAAATGTAAAGGTATTTTGTCGAAATAATTCCCTAACGCCCCCAAAATGTCCTCCGAACAGTACCTACGCAATAGCGACCCAAAAAAAACCCGTTTTTTCGCAGATTTCAGGCCCAAAATAAATATAGATATATTTTTAAACATTCCCCAAACATTATATTGACCGAAAAAAATTTATTGCGACACTGTGTCACTACTCAGTTCCCCAAAAAGTCAGTATTCAGTCATCACTTTCCCTTTCTACAGACATTTTATATACGCTTCGCAAATAATCCCAAAAAAAAATTTCGCCCCATTTTATAAAATATGATAACTGACTTACGTGAATTCGTTGTCCTTCTTCAAAAAAAAGTCCCTGAATCCTGTCCTTCCTCCGACAAGAGTTTACCCCGAATCTTCTGTGCTGGTTCTACGGTGGATGCGCCTCAGACGGTAAGCCTGCACGTTGTCAGAGTCGACCGAACCAGGGATACCCGATTTGTCCTGAATTGCCCGTCCTGAATGCCCGTATGCTTGAATGTCCGTATGCTTGAATGCCCGTATGCTGGATGCCACAAAGGAAACCAATCCGAAGTCCAGATCCAATCCCACTTTATTAGCCCATCAACCAACCCGCACGACTCAAGCCCAGAAACAGAATGCCACTCTTTCCGCTCTGCTCTCTACTCTAACTATCCCCACATTAGAATGTGCGATGTGCGTCCCTCTCTATGTATGTTATATGGGGTGTACTGCCTCACTACAAAGTGATAGTACTGGGCGCAGGCCTCAATACGGGCCTATTGCCAACTCCCTCAACACTGGTATTGTTGTTAATTAATACCCGAGAAGCCTAAGGCTGTCATTTACGAGTCACTGTCGTGGGACTGTTATCGGAAGTCTACTAGCCCAACAAAGACAGGTTATCCAAAGCTACTCTACGTACACAGGACATACGAGGTATCAATAGGACGGCCCTTGTAATTGCGGGTTCGTGCTTAACCTTTGTCTTAATTCCACATTGACAACTCAAACACTCGCCTTTAAACAGCCCTCGGCCATTTCACCCAGCCAAAGAATCGTACTGGCAGTGGAAGCACACATTGATTAGTCAGACGACTGAGTACTCCACCAAGCCAACGTGGCTGGGTCGTCCCTCTCTATACTCTCGCTGATTGGCTGACACACATTTAAATATCTGTGCTGGTTCTACGGTGGATGCGCCTCAGACGGTAAGCCTGCACGTTGTCAGAGTCGACCGAACCAGGGATACCCGATTTGTCCTGAATTGCCCGTCCTGAATGCCCGTATGCTTGAATGTCCGTATGCTTGAATGTCCGTATGCTTGAATGCCCGTATGCTGGATGCCACAAAGGAAACCAATCCGAAGTCCAGATCCAATCCCACTTTATTAGCCCATCAACCAACCCGCACGACTCAAGCCCAGAAACAGAATGCCACTCTTTCCGCTCTGCTCTCTACTCTAACTATCCCCACATTAGAATGTGCGATGTGCGTCCCTCTCTATACTCTCGCTGATTGGCTGACACAAATTTAAATATCCCAATAACCCGCTACAGCATAACTTACTCTATGACTCTCTACATTAGAGTCTCTACAATTACTACAATACTCAATATTAATCAATTCGATTTTCTTTTGATTTGGATCCTCAATATTAATCTATTTTGATTTATTTTGATTTTGATACTCAATGATTCAAAATTCCCACATATGCATTTTACAGACCGAAGAGAGCTACAGTTCCAAGTAGTAATAACGGTTGAAAATTTTATTGTTTGTACTTAGTATACTTTATGGATAATTCACTCAACGCATTTTTAGAACACAAAAACGGGTTCCACTTACCAATGCAACACTTTTGGTTGACAAACAGATTGCAAGAGATAGTTGACCTGAATCAAATTTTACACGACAGCATTATACAATAACATTTTGATACAGAGGTAAAATATGTCAAAAAATTCTAATACGCTAACTAAAATGGTAAACCGCGTCAGACGTAAAAACAACTATTATAATGGTATATAAGAATAAAAACAGAATGATTCAAAATTCTCACTTATGCATTTTACAGAAGGAAGAGAGCTACAGTTCCAAGTAGTAATAACGGTTGAAAATTTTATTGTTTGTACTTAATATACTTTATGGATATTTCAATCAACGCATTTTTAGAACACAAAAACGGGTTCCACTTACCAATGCAATACTTTTGGTTCACAAACAGATTGCAAGAGATAGTTGACCTGAATCAAATTTTACACGACAGCATTATACAATTACATTTTGATACAGAGGTAAAATATGTCAAAAAATTCTAATACGCTAACTAAAATGGTAAACTGCGTCAGACGCAAGAACAACTATTATAATGATGATATATAAGATTAAAACCTACAGCAAGCCGTAACAGAAGCTCGCCTGAGTAAAGGTTACCGTGTACACATTTTGGTAAACGAAAAGTACCCACAAGTAGGTAACACAAAATCAAACGTACGGATTTTGATCAAACTTTCAGAATTGAGTCTTTATGTATGTAGCTACAACATATTAAAAATTCAGACATTGATATCGTAAGGAAACGAAGCTATATCATTTGAAACATCAACAAAAAATCAAAATTGATGATTGTTGACAATGAAAATCAACTGAAAATCAAAATTGATTAATGTTGACTATGAAAATCAACAGAAATTCAAAATTGATTTAATGTTGACAGTGAAGATCAGCCGAAAATCAAAATTGATTAATGTTGACAGTGAAAATCAACCGCAAATCAAAATTGATTAATGTTAACAGTGAAAATCAACAGAAAATCAAAATTGATAAATGTTGACAGTGAAAATCAATAGAAAATCAAAATTGATTAATGTTGACTATAAAAATCAACACAAAATCAAAGTAGATTAATGTTGACTATAAAAATCAACACAAAATCAAAGTAGATTAATGTTGACTATAAAAATCAACACAAAATCAAAGTAGATTAATGTTGACTATAAAAATCAACACAAAATCAAAGTAGATTAATGTTGACTATAAAAATCAACAGAAAGTCAAAATTGATTAATGTTGACTATAAAAATCAACCAAAAATCAAAATTGATTAATGTTGACTATAAAAATCTACAGAAAATCAAATTACATTAATGTTAACTATAAAAATCAACAGAAAATCAAATTACATTAACGTTGACTATAAAAATCAACAGAAAATCAAAGCACATTAATGTTGACTATGAAAATCAACAGATATTCAACTTTGATTGATTATGAGTATTAAAGTCTACAGAAATTTAAATTCGGCTAATAATTACGATAAAAATTGAAAGGAATTCGAAAAATGGTAATTTGACTATAAAATTGAATATAAATCCAAAATAGATTTATATCCATCGTATAACAGATATTTTCCGGTTTTATTTGCTTTATTATAAAATCTAAAATTTGGTAGAAGCGTATTGAAATATTCTATACTATATCGCTAACAATTTATAGGAAACGCCATTGAACTTTGTAATGTCCATTTAATGCCAAATTATCACTTTGACTATCAAAATGAAGACAAAGTGAGCGCGCAGTATCTCGGCAACCAATGGACCGATTTACCCCCAATTCAATAGGGATCGTCAGTGGTCCATAGGCATTGTTTTTGCCAAGTTTGGTCAATATCCGTCATTGATTTCGAAAGTTATCGTGAGGACGGACGGACGCACGGACAGACTGTGCGGTGCTATAAGCTCGCTTCCTCAGGCGAGCTAAAACAGAATGATTCAAAATTCTCACATATGCATTTTACAGAAGGAAGAGAGCCACAGTTCCAAGTAGTAATAACGGTTGAAAATTTTATTGCTTGTACTTAATATACTGGGTGGATATTTCAATCAACGCATTTTTAGAACACAAAAACGGGTTCCACTTACCAATGCAATACTTTTGGTCCACAAACAGATTGCAAGAGAAAGTTGATCTGAATCAAATTTTACACGACAGCATTATACAATAACATTTTGATGCACAGGTAAAGTATGTCAAAAAATTCTAATACGCTAACTAAAATGGTAAACCGCGTCAGACGTAAAAACAACTATTATAATGATATTTAAGAATAAAAACAGAATGATTCAAGTCAATAATAACCTATATTGATTTTTTGTCGATTTTGACATCCAACATTAGTCTATATGGATTTTCTGTTGATTTTAATAGTAAATATTGATCTGCTATGACTTTCTGTTGATTTTTGTAGTCAACAATAATTTTTTTTGATTCTCTGTTGATTTTAATAGTCAGTATTGATATGTTTTGAATTAATATTCCTTTAGTAATCAAAGTAAATATTTTTCACTACTACTTTACCAAAAATGTTCACACGGTCCCCTTTACTCAGGCGAGCTTCTGCTACGGCTTGCTGTATGTTTTTAAATTACAAATTGAATATTCAACTGCCGACAATTTAATTACCACATAAAATAAATTATGGTAAATAGTTTTTAGATAGAAATTATTTGATATAGTGAAATCACTGAAATCCAAAAAATAGTTCTGCAGTACGGACATTGTTAGTTACATTTACATGTGTATTTTAATGTTGTGAACTACTATGATCATTTATGTTCCAATTTGCATCCAAATCGGTCTGGTAGTTATTTCATGCTAGAAATAAGCCCATAATAAACTATTATTAAACAATTTGTTTTTAGAAGAAACCCTCATACTTGGAGAAATAGAAGCGAAATAAAAGTTGGACGAAGCAGTTTTTCAAAAATGCGTGGAATATTTGCAGCCTTAATGTTTGTGTTTGTCCTGGCCATTGTTCTCGTTCTATCAGGTGAGCCAACTCTGAATTTATTGAACCTTTTTTAAATCTCTGAAAGTACAGATAAATTTGAAAAATAATTTAAAATTGCCATTATTCTTTTAAGAAGAAAATCAGGGAGGATTGGAAAACACTATTTTCGGTTCAGACGGATCAGTTCGAGTGAAACGACGTGTTAGTGTAAGTGATAAAGGGTTTACCTATAATCTTACAATATAATATTCGATCTTGGTTCCAACATTTTATATTCAGTCCATATTTGCATGTGGTATCGTATAGTGAAATTCTTCTGGAGTAAGTTTTTAAGAAATTCACTATTATTTTAACAATTTAGTGTGCAACTTCAAAAATTATCTTTTTAAATCCATTAAATTAGTAGGTGAAAAATGTAAATGAATAGAGTCCAGGTAATATGGAAGCATTAAAATCGTTTAAAAAAATTTAAAATGTTACTAACTTTATCGTTAACACAATTTAACTTATTTGACCTTTACAGTGTTATCCCAACGGGTACCTTTGCTTTTCTGACGCGGAATGTTGTAATGGTGTTTGTGAATTGACTGGAAGAGAAGGGGTTTGTGGAAGGTAGCGTATTTATAATTGGATCCTTTTCCCCTGTTCTGAACATGGTTTCGAGGGGGAAATGAAAGAAAGTTTCTTATTCCCCAGTGGAAAAGGAAAAGTGTTAATAAAAAATGGCCAACTGCGTGCAGAAAAATGGGGATCATCAGAAAAACTGACTGAAATAATCTTCGCGTGATGGCTATATATCTATATTCCATTTGTCCTATTTCCAGTAATTCCCCTTTTCCCAAAGTCCAGTAAAGTTGATTGGGAAATGGGAATTTCCGAAACAATAATGGTCTAGAAAACGTAAACAAAAAGTACATACGTTCCTATATTTATTACTAAGCAATGTAATATCACGTTAAGGTTTTGGGGATGATGTAAGCTGTCAGCCTCGGAAAACCTATCGGATGTCCTCCTATTACTGGTTTACAAGAAGCAATTGTATTATGACATTATCAGCAAAATGACGACCAACATTGGAATACTTTATAATAAGCTCCCTAATGTATTATAATTTCTCTTTACAAGATTTACACCTTCCAAAACAACCTGTTTCCATTCGGCTCACTCTGCGACAAAAATTACCACTTAAAATCAAATTAAATGTATTTCTACTTGCTTAAAGATTAAAACCATGCCGCATGTCTTACAGAATTTTTAATAGTTATCTATAATAGTCATTATTCATAATAATAATAATAACAAATAATTATTTTTGCATATTTTACTGGAATGAATTTGAGACTTTTTGTGAAAGAAAGTAGATAAGCGAGCAAAGGCTATCTATAAGTTCCTATTGTTCTCTTATCTACTTTCTTTGTCTTTACACCTGTACATCTCAATTCATAGATCCGATGGCACCATACTATACCTTTGCGTAGTAACATTAACAATGCATACTCATCTGAAGTAAGAAGCAGTATGGTAGTAATTATATCAGAAAGTAAAACAAGAAACTTATGAAGGTTATACGAACACATGATGCACTCAGTAAAGCAAGTCAATAATAATAATTATGTAATTATACAGATGTACACGTTGTAGTAATTATCAAAAATTGAAAACAAATAAAAAATAATAATAACAATGAAGCTCTAAAATCATAATGGAATACTCAAATCGAAACCAAATGGCATTCTCAATTAACTCCAGCTTTCTAAATTACCAATTGAATTACTCGAATTAAAATGTGGTAATAGTTATGGTTGTGGCTTAAGAGATTGATGTTCCAATTAAATAAATTTTTTAATTCTAACTAAAGTGATTCTAGAAATCGCAGTAGACATCATTAAAACGGAAATAATAACCTTCAGAAATCTTTATAAAAACGTTACAAACTGTATTATATGACAACAAGAGGTAAGAGAACAAATTCAGGATTGTTTAACCTTAATTCTTACACAAATGAGTGGAATATTAGTAAACTTCCTTCTTGGCCTTGTTCTGGCTATTCTTCTTTTTCAAGCAAACTGCGGTAGGAAAATAAAAATTTTATTTCAACCTTTTTCAACAATGCAAGTACAATGTACTTATAAATACTTATAATTATTAGAAATTATCTTTTATTTTCAGAAGAAAATCTGGATGAATCGGGAAATGGTGTATTCAGGTCATACGGAAGTGGTCGTGTCAAACGAGAACGAGAATGGGTATAGACCTTTTTGGAACTATAAAAGCGGTAATTTTTTCTTAAAAGCGGCATTTGGACCTAGGTAAAAAGGGTCATATATGCATTTGACGCATTATAAAGTTGTAAAAAGAATTATTATTGGACGAGTACTAAATTCCATACCACAAAAGCAAATTTTATTTTGTCAAAACTAAAATAAAATTATATTGACAGTGGAAAGTCAGTAACAATAATTGTAGTAAGTCATAGGGAAAAGCTCGAGTCAAACAATGGCGAGATTTTGTAAACCAATTCATATTTACTCTACAAAAGATACAAATAACTCCGGATGCAAATGTTGTGCAATGGTTAGTCTAACTAACTAGATTTTTTTGAGGGAAGAAGAATTGGAATAAATAGTTAATTGAATTTTATTAGAACACTAGTTAACCCAGCTAAGAGGAGAACCTATATAGCATTCAAGAGAAATTCAGCATGCCACCCATCACAGTAATAAAAAGAATTACAAAATATCATCGGTATTCGTTGTAACTGTCACTCCTGGTATCCGGTGAATTCGTACATAAGATATAAAAAGCAAAAATAATCCTTTTTTGTTCCCATCGCAGTAAATTTTCAGTGAGGGTGTAAAAGTGTTAACAGTCTGTCCTTGTTGAGTTACACATAAGGTGGGGCGGGTCTGTGTTACGTAATTTATGCAGATTTCCCAGAATCTCCTTCCAAACATAGATAGGTTGGCAAATTGATTTATATAATAATTATTAAATTCACAGAAAATCAGCCTTACCAACTAGAGTAGATTATCAGTATCTTTTTGAAAGTTAAAACTGCATAATTTTCTCTATTAAATCATTTTTTGTCCCACAGTGTGTATTGAGGGGTTTGCCGTGTACTTCAAATCGCCAATGTTGCACCGGGTATTGTTTTTCGGGTCCACACTCAATGATCTGTGCAGGGAATTGGTAATAATAATGCATCTCATCGGTGTTCTAAAAAAATGTAATGCGTACTAAATGTTCATACAAAATAATATTGCATTGTGTTTTTAGGGGATGAGATTAATTCAAGCATGACCTGAACTAAAGGGGATTACAATACTAACCATACAAAATATATGTGAAGATTATATTTAATTTATTGTCAGTCACAGCTAAAATTAATGTTACTGTAACCATATATATCTCTACATTATATTATAACTACAATCTGAAAAAGGTAATAAATTTAACCACATGTCTATATACCAAAATGGGTTAATTTTACGGGGCTGTCAAACAAACGTAAACATATTTCATAAAGCAATGGACTCAACGATGGGCTGTAGCAATTGGCCTTATATAGTAGTAATTTAATCCAAGCGAAGATGTAGACCTAATTCTTTTAAACAAATACGAGTATATAACTTTTAATTAAAGAGTATTTTAATTTTATATGTTGAAAATCAAAAAGACTTAAGGTCCGATAAATAATCAGTCTATTATTACATTTCTATAAGCTTTTCCGAAGTTTCCAAATTTGGAAAATCATATTTTATATGCAAATTCTGGTAACCGAGGTAAAATCCTTTAGTTCTGCAGGGGAGAAAATAACTACTACCCAAACCTAGTGGTGTGACCTTTATTATGGCAATTATCATAGTATAAATATTGGATGCTAGCCAACTATAAGCCAACCGAATGAAACTAACCCTAGAAACCCTGAAATATTAATCTCATTACTCATTATACTATTCACTGTGCTAAAAACATCAAAGATGTTAAAAATATGATGTTTCGGGGCGGTTGTTAAGTTTATATTCGGTATTGTAAATTGACTATCACTGTAACCTCATGAAGGGTCAATGTCAATGAGCTCCTTCTCCATCCTAATCCTATCCCCATGTGGTTAGTGTATATATCAGAATTATAGGTACAAATTTAAATCCAGTTAGAACACAAATTCATAATCATATTTAATACGTGTAGCTAGATTTATGCGTCATGTTTACTATTACCTACTGTATTTCTTACTATTAGCACAATTAATAGTATTATAAGTAGTCATTAAAACATTATACAATCGAAAAGAAGGACTTAAAATGGATGAGTTGCAAATTATTGTATCAGTGTCACTCCAAAGTTACTACGTTGAGAATCAACGTCCAACGTTCACCCTAATTTCAAAAGTTTGGCGAAATAATTTTAAACAGTTAATTGTGAGCAACCGAGCTAGTAAATAATTTAGTCTTGCACTTGGAGTGTTTTTGAATTAAAGTGAGTAAGGTAATCGCAGAAATTAAGAATTCGGAGATCAAAACAGAAAATAAAAGTAGTATTGAACAATTGGCGTTGCATTAAATGAAACCAGCATATTTTTGGAGAAATAGAAGCAAATTTTAAACAATCTGTGGTTAACCGATTAACTGACCAAACACGTAAGTAAATAACTTAGTATTGTATTTAGAATGTGTTTGAATCTAAGTTGTTTGGGGTTAAATAAATTCCAGAAATTAAAAAATTGGAAGATAATAAAAAATAAAAAATAAAAGTATTAATAAGAAATTGGCATTATTTATTAGAAGTAATCGACATATTTGAAGAATATTAGCGAACTAAAAGTTTGAAGGAGTCAAAAATGCGTGGAATATTTGCAGTCTTAACGTTCGGATATGTACTGGCAATTCTTCTAGTCCTTACAGGTGAGGCTACTCCGAATTTATTGAACATTTTAAAACTGTGCAAATGCTGTATGCACAAGAAAAATAATTGAAAATTACCATTTTCCGTTTAAGAAGAAAGCCAGGAAGGATTGGAAAACACAATTGTCGGTTCAGACGGATTTCCTCGTGTCAAACGACGTGCTCGTGTAAGTGATGATGATGAAGGTTTGCCATAATAATTTCAAAATAATATTCGATTTTGGTTTGAACTTTTTATTTCCAGCAGCCCATAGTTATATGAACAGAAAAATTCTTCGGGGATAGGAATTTAAGAAATTCTCTATTATTTCAGTCAGAAATTTTAAGAGAGTAATTTCAAAAACGGTAGTATAGTAATAAAATAAAGTCAAAAGTTTTGAGTTACCTTAATTAAAATTGCCGTCGGCCACAAAAACAGAAAAAATCATATTTTTCTGAGTTTAAATGGGATTTTTAGTAACAATGTGACATTAGACAATAGCTAACTACCATCCAAGGTGCAAGAACCTAAAGATGTATATGTATTGTGATGTTTCCCGTATTTAATTATATACTCTTTTGTATGGTAGACAACGTTAAATAGTAGATTATCTACCAATTATTATCTATTCCATTAAATTAGCAGATTTAAAAAGGTCAAAATTGGGTTAATTATATTTCGACAGTGTGTTGGCCCCGGAATGCCATGTGCGGTCAATTCTCAGTGTTGCAGCCTTGACTGCATGACGGATGGGAGACGAGGAATATGTGGGGGCAGATCTGGTGTTGGGTATGAAGCCTTTTGTTCTTGTTTTTCAATAAATTATTACCAAAAGTACAGACATGTGTAGTATCAATGTAAAAATTGGATAAAAATGTTTAGAGGTTGGTGGCGATGATGCAGCATCGAATTTTCCCAAGGAGCATTCATACTGAGAAGAGAAATACGATTAATTGCAATCCAAAAATAATGTAATTGGCTTATTGTCAAATCGAATACTGGAAAAATAAATGTCATGTATCAGACTAATAATTATATTTCGGGCCATTATTAGCAAAAATTCTATGAATAATAAATTACTCCAACTTCAAGGTGAGCGCGCGCGAGAAAGATAGTCATTTTAATACATTTTTTAATGAATTCCATTTTCATGTAAAAATTAAATGTCGTTTCCACTGATATTTCTATTTTCCTCTGTTACGTAACGTAGTATATGTATTAAACACATAATGCAGACTTATTACATGTTATTACTATCACTACATAGTTCTGAATAACCCTGTGCATATCAATAAAATGACAACAACCTTGAATGACATTCACATTCAGATATTAGAAACCAATTGAATAGGAAATTAATAAATCAACTAGTTAAACACTCAAAAAAGAAAGGCTTGATCTTTAACATGGTCTATCCCCTTTCGAACGAAGAATTACACGCATTTGTACAATGAATAAAACGGTAGTCTTCAATTATATATCTTTTTTGTCTTTTACCCAGCTAGCCTGTCATCAGGGGCGACCTAAAATTAGGTTTCTTGGACACTCATATATACTATAGTGTCCAAGAAAGTTTTGCTATCGAATAAGCTATTATCTGACTTTGCACGATGACTACAGCCGAATTTACTCGATTTTTAGCTATTTTTGAATTTTAAACCCCTCCCCTGCCAGGAAGTACAGCCAGTTTTGTAATACATTTTGTCAAAGTAGACAAAAAAGTTGAAACCGATGATCCGCACTATAGTCCGCTCAAAAGTTATCGTGTTACCAGACGGACGGACGGGCAGACAGATTGGTCATTTCCTATAAAGTGGTATAATAAGATGTGACCCACTAATGTTTCATCGGATCTTTACCGGAGATTACCTGCAGGGTACGTTTCGACCCTCAACACTCCCAGGAGGGGTCTGGGGAGCATTGAGATTTTGAATTTGCATGGAGACATATTGATGCCCCCAATAAAACCCTACCCTTCCTCACCCGTCTGACCCCACCTAAGAGGGGTACTTTGAAAAAATCTGCAAATTATGCATATATGCCATAAAAATTAAATTCCTGCTTTTTAATATAACAAACTTAACTGAATAATATTTATGGATATAATATAACCGTCAAGATATTGTCTAGATAACTCAATATAAAAATTGTCAAGTTTGTTCATGTTATTTAGGTTTGTCATATCTGTTATGATTTATTGCTTAATTTCCACTTTGCTTAGTATCACCATTAAGATAGGGGGTAGGAGGGGTGGGACCGATAAGGGATATGTTCGGGAGGTCAATTTGTGTCCAAATCCGGCAGAATCTCAAGCGCCCCATACCCCTCCTGGGGATGTTGTGGGTGGGAATGTACTAACCTACCCTCAAGGTCATATCTTATCTGACTACGAATGGCTAATATCCGATGAACAATGGTTGATGGGTCACGTAGTCCCGTCCAAATATTCAGAGATATGGGTGTGTGGTGGGACAGCCATTAGCGCACCGTGTGCGTTTGCTGCAACTGCAACCCAACCAATTAATTGGTTGCAATTGCAATTGGTTCTCAACCTGCACTTAAATAAGGAATTGCGTGCTTATTTGATTAGTTGAGACTTTTAACATGGGAACTTGGCCTTTGACTTCCTGATTTTTAATGTTATGTTAATTGGAGGTTGATAATTTCATTTTACCCCGACAGTTTGTGTTGAGGAGTTGAGGTGTTAGACAGAGGTTAGGTTCTTTAGACTAGACTGTTTTGCTTAAATATTTCGAGAAATAAATTTTACTAATAAATAAAACGCGCATGCGTCCTACACATGTGTATTGTACTTATTTATTTATTCAAAAATTTCTTATATTACATGTATTTCAAGTATTTCGTTTTTCAAGAAAATTCCTTGAAATAAGAAATTAATGTCATGTCTGGTTTTAATGCAGGAACATCGAACAGTGTGCGATATCGAGAAAAAATGTTGTTTTGGTGGATGTTTTGCTACTTGCATTTTATACAACAGTTCATTTCAGCACATTCAGCATGCAGCACAACAATATAATGTTAAAAATAAGACATTCACATATAAACACAAATTTTTTACAATTTTTTGGAAAAAATCCCCTCTTTTTCTTAGATTTAGGGGGTGCGCTGCGCCTCCCCCCTCCGCCCCCCTACTGAATACTTGCTTGTTGTTGATGTTGGTTTTTTGTTGGTAGATAATAGAACTCGAAACTAGAAGCGAGGCTACGAAGATATGGAAACATTCACTCACCGAACCATTTTGAGTTATCCGGCTCCCGGCACCTGTCGGCAATCATTATCTAGCGCTACTTTTAAATATAATCACACTGCAAAGTTGTGCCCTAAAATTTTACAATTTGTTTTTATTTTTCGGATTTTATGTACCTCATTATTTTGTTTAATCGATTCACATCCTTTGTAAAGTTATCGCTGTCGTACGAAATAGTGAAAAAAAATGAATCCCTCACTTAAAATCGATATTACCAATCAGTGTGTGATTTGCTACAACCAATTCAAAATAAACACCACTCCTCCAAATGTATCACTGAAGATGTTCAAACTCTGCAGAAAGTATTTGCATTCAGACATAATGAAGGTATGTTTGATAAAATATAGAATATTCAATAAACAATATTACAGCATATTTTCGCGGGAAGTCACAAACTAATAATATGATTTTTGTGAGTTATTTTTTACCTGATAAATTTTCACTTTTTAACAACGGACAAGTTCACACTAATGACTAACAACTAACATTCATACTCACCGAACCAACCCAATAATGCAAAGTATGATGGATCAGCTGATGACTGATACAAAAGTGAAAGAAACGGGATTGTTATTTTGTTAAACAGGCAGGCATGGGAAAGAGAAAAAACAGTATTGTGTATTTTTGTTTTATTATCAATATTTCTTTTTTCTTATTTTTCTAATTGTTTTCTATTCTACTTCCATTTTATTACAAAAATCAGTGGGAAATGTACTTTTCCTGCTTTGGAAATATATTTTTATCTTATGGTTTTTATCACATTTGAAACTACAATTGAGCACTGTAATTGTTTTGGTAATTAATTAGTAACTATGTAATTATAATTTCGTTCGTTAATTCTTAGGAGCTCTTATTTATAAGTTCGTTTATTTTTAGTTTAATTGTGGTGTGACTTGTATATTGTAAATTGCAGGAAACACTAGCTGCCAAATGGGATATATCAGAAGAAGACAGCTTAGTGCAGTTTTGTCAAAACTGTTTCGAGTCAGCTGTTGAATTAAATGACCTCACAGAGCAGATGGAATTTCTCCAGAAAAGTATATCCGAGTTGACATTGATGTTTTCAATGGGGATTCTGAGCAGACGAAGTACGTCAACGAATCCTAACGGGAAAGTCAACTCGGACGGAAAAGTTAGCAAGAAATTAATAGAAATGGACTGTACCGGTCTAACTGAATGTGGCTCTTGGAATAGATCATTGTCCACATCCAGACTTCCAACAAAAGAACCGTATTTAGAATTGGCAGTTGGTCTGAGTGACAGTAAAACAAATGAATACGAAGATCCCCTTTATGGTATTGACGAGGATGAAGACAGCTACATGGAAATGAACAAGCAGGGTGATGAAATGGATGACGACGATTTCGATACAGCTGATAAACCCACAAAATCTCCTGTTTATTTTCCGTCTGCTGCCTATTTTACTACTGAAAACGATTCTAAAATGCCGCCAGTAGTTCACATCAACAATGTGCCTCCTCCTATGCATAAAACAGGTATTTTACTCATTTATATTGAAATAATAATAATTTCCCCAATTATTCCGTGATAGAGCACTAGCATAGCTAGCACTGTTTATTTAATGTTACATTGTTATTGCTTATGTTATTGTCATAGCATAAAATCTAACAGCTGATTGGTTGATATTTTGAGAAATGACACAGTGTCATATTTTGCATTATGTCTAATGTCTAGTGAATGCGCGGTTGCTAACATCTGTCAGGTTTAAACCCAATTTAATGATAATTTTTATTTTCTTTAGTGGTTCTCAGAAGTGGATCCAGTGGCCAACCTGTACTTTCAGAACCCCCTCCAGTAGAGACGAAGAATAGAAGAAAAACAAAATTAGTTCCAATTGAAATTGCTGAAGAGAGTAATTCCAGCACCGCAGAAAGGTTTTTATTGATATAATTTTATTTGCAGACAACTTAATAATAATTTCATTTCATTTTGTAATAATTATTTTATTTATTTAATATTTTTATAGCAATGCAGAAGAGAAGGTGGCCAAAAGACTCTACCATCTAGACCCAAAAAGTGTTCAACCAGGACGAGATAGAAGACGAGTGCAAAAGGCCCTTAATTGTTATAGATATCGTCTGAAGAAGAAACGTGAAGCCGAGCAGACCATCGGGAAATTACATTCAGATATTGCTAATCTAAAAGCCCAGCTACAAGCCTTTAAACAAAATGGGAATACAAGATCATCTCGCCGCTAAATACGCCGGGCGCTAACATCTACTTCAAAATAGTACCCTCAGGATACAGGATGATAACGAGGAATACTTTAGTTAGCTTTTGTTTAAATCCTCACAAAACTTTTTAAGTTGACTTAGATTAATCATTACAGGCAGAATTCTGTATACATAATTATTAAATATAGGTTTGATCATTGTGTAACTGTAATTCGTTACTACAAGGGACAATCTATTGTCAGAATTACGAAAAACTGTTACATATTATATTTAAAAATCGTACATTGGCTTAACGTAAGTGTAACACAACCTACCAATGTATAAAATCTTGATTTGTAAGACTAGCTTTCGTAAAAAAGTTTGGTTTATTTTTTCTAGGCATTGTAACCCAGGTGAATAATTTAAAAAGACTTTCGTCATCTCTTTTGTATTGTCAATATCGTTGTCATAAGACCACATTTTGCCCCCACGTGATTCACTTCCACGTTCGAACCCTATGTACCAGTAAATCTTATCCCAATTTCAGCTCGTAAAGGTATAATTCGTTCAATGTACCATTTTTTGCTATGATATGTAACATTTTCTCCTCTATCTCTCCAATTGTAAACTAAATACCTGAAACCCTCCGTTTTAAATTGCAATTTAAATACCAATTATTTGAAACACCTTAAAATAGTTCATTGTAGATCAACTTGTAGTATTTAAACATTTTAATGGTTTTTAATTTGGTTTAAAACATGTTAATTTTTAATACCTGCAGCTAATGCCACAGTTTACAACTATTATCATTCAGTATATTATCTGTAAATGATTGTGATTTTTAGTTTTAGGCTTTCTTTCTCTTGGTTTATAGTTATTTCAAAAATATTTCACGAATCATTTTATGGATAATCTTCACGAATCTGTAACACAATGTTGGAAATACTAATAGTTTGCCTTTGGCCTAATCTTGTGAAGTATAATAGGAATTTGCAAATCAGATATTTTGATATTTAGGTTAGTAAAATAAGAAAAGTGTCAATATTTATTTAACTGAATTTGTTTAAGTGTCGAGGTAGGTTATTGTACACTAAAAAGTATTAGTGTAATGTTATTATGTTATTTATTGTAATAGAGTTGTATTAGTTATTAATTTTAGTCAAATGTTGTATTAGGGAAACCATTTTTGTACCAGTTTGTATCATAGTATGTAATATATCAATTAAGGGCTTTTGAGGGTATTGGATATTCGGTAAATCTCCAAAAAATATTTTCATTATCAGGAATTTGTTACTGTGTACAGTCGAATCGAATAAGATTCTAAAATCATACACTATAATTAACCCCATACATTTCTTTCTTGCGATCAAAATTTATAATTTTGAGAATTATTTGCAGACGCTTAAAAATGTGATTTCTTGTCCTCAGCGAATACCAGGTGACCCACCAGTAACTAAGTCCAACCATTAGATTGTGTGTTTTGGTATCAACACAGATGAACCAATTCAAAGACTCTTTTTCAGTAATATTGAACACGTTTACCCGATTTGATGTAATCTGATTACATTAATTTTAATATTTTTTGTAGTTAAAAACTCAGGGTCTCATTTGGGATAAGAATTTAAATAGATTTAAATTTAACTGTGCTTATTTCAATTTTTAGATTTAGTTTTGATTATATTGAACCGTTTCTACTTGTATATCCAATATCGTGTAAGTGTATCTTAAATGATTATAATCACGTGCAATCATTTTTTGAAAGTACATTAATTCGTAAGGCTGAAGAAGTGTCTTAGTAATCCTATCTGCTAGAAATTCATGTTACAAATGAGTTACAAAATTCGTTTTACACAAAAAATTCGATTTATGAGGTACTTGTTGTAACCAATGTCGCATAACATTTGTTTACATTATTCTATGAGTATGTGTAATGATTCAATGTTTGAATATAATTCGTATTTTTGGTATTGCTTAAAAATTAGATTTAAGATTTAATTATTGTAACGAATGTTGTATAATATTTGTTTACATTATCCTATAAGCATGTGTTATGATTTAATTTTCGAATATAACTCGTATTTTTTGTTGTTCTTGGTAGTCATTTCGTATTGATTATTTTGAGTGAGTTGGTTATTTTTTAGCCTACAGAAGATGCAATGGTTTATTTTAAGATGCTTGTAACCCATAGCTTTCAATTCCAATCCCCATCATTAAGACATCTTCTTCCACCTTCCAAAGCTATTAATTTTAAATAATTATTTGTACTTATGGTAATTATAAATTATTGTAAGCATGACTTCAGTACATTTTTAAAACATCCGTTAAGATGTTTGTACTTATCTGTCTTCTCTTTTGTACACTAATATGTAGTTAAAATTATAATAGGTATTAATTGTATAAAATAGACCCACGTGTAATGTTAGAGTTGATCATATTATGCTTACAGTTAAGCAGGCTATTGAATGTTTCAATGTTAATTATTAATTATGTGTTAACGATATATGCATGTGAAGTTTATAATCACTAAACATCGAAATGTAAAATTATTAAGTAAATATTCAAATCCATTTTATATGGAAGTAAAAGTGATGTCAGAAAGGAAGTTCAGACCAGTTGTCAACTTATTTCTAGTTATAAACTATTAATTTAGTATTATTTATTATTTGATTTATTGTCATTTCTTAAACTTACACAACTTTGGCTTACAGCACTAAATTATTAAGTGTTTGGGTTTATACCAAAATTTTAAGTATGTAGAAGATTTTTTATAGCTAGTTAAGTATTTAGGCTGTATATGTACAAATGTACCACAGTTGGGTTGTAAATGCCAACCAAATTATATCTTACGGAGTTACGTTAGTAGCTTAGTAGCCAAGAAGGGCATACTAATTACGTCATGCTAAACGGTTATGACTATAACTCAATGCAGCATAAGACAATACCAATTCTATTTAATGTACGGGCACCAGAGCAGAAGCGGTTTTCATGATGATATAGCTAATATGTAGTAAACAGGGCCGCAGCGAGGGGGGGGCCCCGGGGGCCCGGGCCCCCCCCGAAATCGAAGAAAAGAAAGGAATTTTTGCCTTAAAACCCAAAAATTTTTCGCGCTTCGCGCGAATATAGTATATATTTTCCATTTTTGTTTGTCGGGCCCCCTCCGAAATTTTTTTCTGGCTGCGGCCCTGGTAGTAAATAACTATATAAGAAAATGGTGCATGATGGGGTAATTCATTCCGATTTGAGCAAGCAACTTTTAAGTAGCAAATATTATATGTTTTGAATTATTTATATGTTAAATAGGTTAAATGATCATCTTAGATTAATCTCGACTTTCAACTATCAAAAGTTAAAGTACATCTTCTGTAAACGTCCCAAAACGTTTTTGTAGTGTAGTTTCCATTCATATTGAATCAAATACTCCTTCCTTTTGACCAACAGACATTGAAAGTAATTTTGCAACTCCTCTGCTAAGACTCAACACAAAGTTCGGTGCGCTTTGAATTGTCACAGGCTCATCCAGTCCGATTCTGAAATTCATAGGTTTGCTGGCAATTTTGAACTTCTTGATGTATTTGATATCTCCTAAATTTCTTGAAGAATATTTGTCCAAACAGTGAATCGAGTTATTATACATAGATGTAATTTTGTTAAATGTTGTCAACGCTGTACAGGACATAAAAATACAGAATAAATCTCCGAAAAGAAGCTGGACTAGAATAAATGCATGAAATTGCTGGTGATGTTCAACAATTATGACATTAATGATTATTAGATATCTCAAACACATAGATTGGACGGGTGCCAGGATGTAGCCAAACGAATCCTGAATAAACTGCAGAATATATTTCATTATATTGCAATACTTCGCCACAATTTCCGGGGAACGGCGAATGATATCTTTGGAAATATATTCTTGATTTCCATGTCTGAAAAAACATTAATGATAATTTAAGTTTGCTAGTAGGTTACATAGAATTTATACCAAAAATATCCTTTTTTTCTTGTGTATTTTAAATTATTCATTTTTAAATGAGCATGGTTTTACACTTACGTTAGTTCCTTCCCCAATACTTCAAATACTTTATGCGAAAGGAGTAGCAGTGCCAATAGCATTAAGCCTAAACAAACTGTAGTGCTCAAAACCCAAAAGAAAGTGGTTGCTATACAAATTACGAAAACGAAATTTTGAAATTCTTTAGGAAGGTCCTCGTAGATAAATACAGATTCGTTATAGAATGACAAGTAGAATGTTGTAGAAGCTAAAGCGGCGACGAAAGGAACTGTAGATGACAATGGCCGCTTTAGCAGAGGAAACCATCGAGGTTTTGCATTCAAGTTTATGTAATTCTCTAGATAAACACAAATAATTATTTTTTCGTTACTTACATTATCTATAAAAGAGCGGGCAAAATTGAAAACTTACCCTCAAAGTCTTTCAAAATGCATACCAGGTTGTTTGTAATTATTACTGCGTCACTAGAGCATTTTATCCAAGTGATGGAAATAAGGACACAACAGAAATCAATAATCATGGCGATCACTGAAATGATGTAAGAAAGTGATACATCACCTTTTCTGGAAAATCTCACGAATTGAATGGTAAAGAAAAGGGAACATAGAGCGAACAAAAATGTAATAAAATGAACTAGAGCATTTTGAAATTTATTTTCTCTCTTTCTTATTGAGTTGTTCTTTTTGTCCCAGTAGTAGGGAGACACTTTCAATTGGTACCCCAAATTAATAATCGATTCGACTTGGATGAATAATTCTTCTGGAATTGAATCGATTGTTCCTCTATTAGTTTTTGTGGGAGTAGTTGGAATTGAAACCAAACACGATAATTGTTTAGGTATGCTCATTGCAAGTGAGATGGATCTTCGTGCTAAGCTAAAATTTTTCAATCGGACGTTTCTCATAGATATATGTACAATTTGATTTTAAATAAATTGTTCCCTGCTACTGCCTAATTTTCATAAAATAGTTTGTTTTTTGAAACCGATTTATTTTTGGATGTACGTAGCTTAATGCTAAAAATTTAATTTCGCTTAACTATACTCCAGAACAATGCTACCTACGAGTTTTCAAAGATTTAATTTGCTTTTTCTAAACAAACTTCAGTGCTAGTCTAAAGGAAATGACTCTAGGATTAGATTTTGTGTTACTTGAGAGAAGAATAGACGATGACGATACATGAAGTCGTGGATGGGTGGCATTTTATTTTTATTTATTTCTATAGCCTCTATATTGATCTGTTTTAGCAACCAACCGTAAAGGAGATTCAAGGTTAAGATATAAATTGTAATTAACTTTCTGTTTATAGCAATATGGAAACCACCTTAATCATGTTTCTTACAAAATAGATTTTTTCTAAATATGTGGGTTGTATAAAGTTATACATATATCAAAAATATGTATAAATATTATGGATCAAGTATACATGATGTCTCAGAATTTCGCCAAATTTTTGACTTTGTCATCTCCCGTACTCCCGTTGTTTGCTAACTTGTTAATATTGAGTATCCTTTCATTCCTTTCACCTCTATTACCGTGCACAATAACAAAACGCACACAAATTCAAAACAACAGAAATTTTAAACGAAAATTTTAATTTTATTCATATTCGTTTAAGGTATTTGAAGGCACACCACATAGTAGAGATTCATCTTTAAAAATGAAATTAAAATGACAATTTCCACCGGAATTACAGTTTATAAAAAAGTTCACAATAGCACCTAGTTTGTAATAGATAAGTTAATGCTAGGACATTCCTAATAAAATACATGTCAATTTTAATAGTATATACTATTCAAAATCTCTGTCACACTAAAAGGCACTAAAGGTGGCTGACACCCTAGTCAGTCAAAATAATTATATTTTCTGGCCCCCTTTACATTGGGTTTTGGGATTGAGTAAGGGAGGTGTCTTTTTGTGTATCCGTCCAAAAATGTAATTGCATTGTAATGTGAGATTCCGGGAAATTTAGATCTGGCTGTCTGGAATCACAACGTGTACGTAGATATTGTGACTATTTTCGTGAACTTATGGAAAAGCCGTACCTATCCATGTTTTGTGAATCCTGACAGCCAGGTCTTCATCGTCCGGAATCGCACATCAATTCAGATAAAACCTTGTAAAAAGTAGTAGATCAGTTTGCATATCTTTAAAGAGAGAAACACTGCACCTCCGTCTTCAAACATTCTTAGATTGTTTGCTTTTCCGTACTTCTGCACTTCTAAATAGCAGCCGTAATATGTACATGTCCCTTTATTGCTTTTCATTTGATATTTCTCTAGTATACTTTTGTGTATTTTACCTTTCACGATTATCTATCTTAAGTCCATCACAAGTAGTATTCTTCTCGAGATATAATGATATGTTATTAGTTATTTTATTATATACATGAAGACAAAAGTATATGTACCCTGCTCATTTCCACAAACATTATGTCAATGTTAATAATAGGAATTAAGCGAACATACATCCTTAATTATGTTTAACTTTAAATTACCTAATGTCAAATATTTGTGGTTAAGATATAATAAAGTGATTGCGAATAAACATAAGTCGTAGAACTTAAGACGTATATAAGTTAGGAAAGTCGAATATTGATCTACATTTCGCAACCATAAGGAATATTCAAGTTCAAGGTATATATTTTATTTAACTCTCTGTTTATATACTACCTTAATCCTGTTTCTTATAAGCAAGGGATTTTTCTAAATGTTATATAAATGTTATATATATTATTATAATGTTTTGGTTATATAAGGTTATTTCATTGGCCAATGCTAAGGAGTAAGTCAATGTTAATAGAAATTATAGTAACCACCCAAATCATGTTTCACTTTAAATTCCTGTATCTATATAATAATAGCTGCACAAATGTCCTTTAACATCAACGTACGACTTTCAAATTTTTACTGCATAGGCAGATCATAGTCAGAACCCCAAATTTCGAGTTTCAAAACGATATCTTTCATAGAAATCGTTTTATGATTTTTTGAATTTCGAATTTTAACATTGAAGGAGTGGGAGAAAACGCTCCGATCTGTCACGCTTTGTCCAAATACTCCTCCTACAGTTTTCATCAGATCTTTACCAAACTTTTTCCTGACCTACTCGACTTAATAAAGAAGACGGTAGCGACTCCAGTTTTTTATTTTTTAGTAGAAAATATTTTGCCAGTGAATTTCAAAAATTTGACAAAGTCCTACTCTTTAAGCAGGCAGGCCTCCGCCATGTAAAGGGATTAGTGTCCCTTTCACTTCGAACGGGGCGACCGCAGCGGAGTCAAACTATTAATAAGCAAGGCAACGTTATAGTTAGTATCACTTGGTAGTGGATTGAATGAATAGGTTGACTTGACTTGACATCGGATTGGTTAATAAATGTAACGGGGTAGGTAGAAAATAGACAGAAATAACGAGGACGATTTAAATAGTTGTAGCTAATTAAAATAACAGAGCCATTTAAAATGAAGAGGTGAAAATGACTTGATTATTTATGATGACAGGAATATTTAAAATAAAGATGTCATTTAAAATGACGAGGTTGTTTAAAAGGCCGAGATTTAAAAAAAATGACTTTTATGGATTTAAAACAACGGGGTTATGCAAAATAAATGGGTGCTAAACGACGAAATTATTTAAAACGACTACTATTTAAAATGTGGGGTCATTTACAATGACGTCTATTAAAAAGACGGGGTCATTTACAATGACGTCTATTTAAAAAACGGGGTCATTTACAATGACGTCTATTTAAAATGACAGGGTCAATTATTATGGTTCCGCTGCCACAGTTCTCTCTTTGTATTCGAAAGACAATGGATCATATGTTGCATTACAATGGACCTCCCACGTTGATTTGCTCGACTCGAAGTTTGCGCTGAAGTTAAGTCTTTGTATTGCAACATATGACCCATTGTCTTTCGAATACAAAGAGAGAACTGTGGCAGCGGAACGATAATACAATGACGTCTATTTAAAAAACGGGGTCATTTGCAATGACGTCTATTTAAAATGACGGGGTGATTTACCAGGGCCGCAGCCAGAAAAAATGGGGGGGCGACAAATTATCAGTGAAAATATGAGAAATTTTTGGGTTTTAAGGCATAAATTCCATTTTATTCTTCGATTTCGGGGGGAGGCGGGTCCCTGTCCCCTGGCTGCGGCACTGTAGTTTACAATGAAGTCTATTAAAATGACGGGGTTATTTAAAATGACGGGGTTATTTAAAATGACGGGGTTATTTAAAATGACGGGGTTATTTAAAATGACGGGGTTATTTAAAATGACGGGGTTTTTTAAAATGACGGGGTTTTTTAAAATGACGGGGTTTTTTAAAATGACGGGGTTTTTTAAAATGATGGGGTTATCTAAAATGACGGGGTTATTTAAAATGATGGGGTTATTTAAAATGACGGGGTTATTTAAAATGACGGGGTTATTTAAAATGACGGGGTTATTTAAAATGACGGGGTTATTTAAAATGACGGGGTTATTTAAAATGACAGGGTTATTTAAATTTACGGGGTTATTTAAAATGACGGGGTTATTTAAAATGACGTCTATTTACAATGATGGGGAAATGTAAAATGACTCTTGGTGATGTAAAATGACGGGATGACTTAAAATTATATATTATGTCCATATACTATTAATGATAATATAATGAAAATCAGGTGCTGATGAAAGGACTTCAAACTTTAATTTCGCTGTTTAGTTAAATGATGTTGAATTTGGTTCACTATTATTATGTTGATTCGATTGTATTTGGTTCCCCGTCCGTAAAATGGTGTAGCAATGCAGCAAGCAATTTTTTAAACATTTTAATCTGTTAATTTTTTAACATTTTAATCTGTTAATTTTTTAACATGTTAATTTTCACACTTTTTTAATGCATAATGCATACTCATGATCATTAAGGGGTTACCCATTTCCCGTTCGGAGAACGGGCCTATTACTAGTATCAAGATATTAGTGGCTAAACTACATTAGAATGTTTGTGCAGAGAGTAAACGTAAGTCATAACATTTAAGACGTAAAATTAGGCAAGTTTTACATTTTCCTAACGTTAGTGCAAAAATAGGTCCGTAAATGTGTGCAATGTGAACTAAATCCTGAATCTTTTAGAATTGTCCCTAATTTTCAAAATAAAAAGCTATATAAAATTGCTATACTATCTCCTCGTGAATTTTGACCAAACTCCAACTGATTCCCATAAAACTCACTTCAAAATTATTTGTACGTCGCTAGAAGCACCAACTTTGGGCTTTAATGTTAAAACGATTTATATATTGACAAACACGTACAGTTTTTACGTTTACGTCCTTTTCGCTATCACTCTATTATATCACCTAGCCTGCTTGAAAATTGTACTAGCTTACTCTGGGCATAGTCTCAAGCTCAACCAGTTTTAAAATATTAGTGTTATATAATATCTAAAACAGTCATTTCTCCAGTAGACATATTAAGCATTTTCATCACCCCTCTGCTCACACTCAATATAAAATTGGGTACACTTTGGATAGTGACAGGCTCATCCAACCCGATTCTTAAATGCATTAGTTTATGAGCCTTTCTATATTTTTTAACGTACATCACATCCATAGGGCTTTTGGAAGTGAAAAGAGATGCTGAATTAATAGCATTGTTGTACATCTCCGAAAGTTTATGTACTGTTTTTAAAACAGTACACCAGGCTAAACATAAGGATATTGAAAACAATATAAAGATAATAAGGATGAATGGAGAAAATTCGTTGTAGTATTTTATACTGCTGGCGACAGCAATCATAAGAAGTCTGGTAGTTAATGATTGAATTGGCGCCAGTATTATAATGTATGTTTCTTGGACATAATTCAAGTAGTATTTATAAATATCGGCATGTTTTATAAGGATATCTGGAGATTGGCGGACGGCGTCAATTGATCTATAATGTTCCTCTCCGAGTCTATAACAAAATTATTTCATTTTAAGGTTGGCGGTTTATTATTGCCTTAAATATAAATATATATTATGCCTTATATTATGTAACTCAATTAAAAAATGTCGAACTGACATAATTATAAATGTTAAAGCAAGACATAGAAATTTAACTATCTGCCATTAAACTTGAAAAAATGGTAAAAACGTAGCTTAACTTACTTCAGCTCCTTTTGAAGAACAGCAACAGTTTGATACATAATCAATAGTACATTCCCCACTATTGCACAGATACAAGCATTAGTGGCGGTAATCCAAATGGATAAGATTGCCATCAAAATGATCAAGGAAAAATGTTGATAGTCTTTTGGGAGTTCGCCGAAAAGAAATACCGGTTCGTCATGAAAAGTTATTACCACTGATGTTGCCAGAAATGATAATATGAACGGCAGCATGTTACAAGCTCGTAGCAGATTTATTACTATCGGATTTTCGATTTCCCTTTTATTTTTGAGTGGAATATAGTTGTCTTTAAAATCGTAAATTGAAAATTTTGTTATTCAAATAAAAATGGTTTTAAAAAGCAGAAATCTCAAGAAAATAGTTTACAGTTAAAAATTAAATACATACCTTCGAAATTCCAAAGTACTCGTAATACATCATTGGCGTATACAAAGAACTCTCTATTTAACTTTCTCCAAAATATTGCTATCAGGATATATAACCAACATGAATTTGCAAAAATCAAAGAAAAGATGGAAGAAGTTTGCATGTGTCTATTTTTTGAAAATCTTATAAATTGTATCGTAAAAAATACTGCCAATACTAATGTAAATAATGTATAGAGATAAAAAATTATATTTTCAAATTTGTGTTTTGTCCACTTCACTGCATTGTCTTTTCTGCACCAATAGTAAGATGATACTCCTAATGCAGATCCAAATGCGAAGGACATCTCCAATTGGCGAAAAGCCTTGTTTGGAATTGAATAAATTACTTTCGTTTTCTCCATACCAATGATCTTAAAGATGGAAAGTGTTCCTTAATATTTTGACTATATATTTGTATTTAATTTCTCACTATTCTTTTAAGACTTAATGATAGTCGGATAGGATAATAACAAGAGCTTCCTGCACTCAGGATAATACAATATAATACATAAGCAATTATATAAATTTTATTCGATACAATGTTAGGAGTTTTATAGCAAATAAAAGAAAGCTTTGTAGAATTTGAATATTTCTCATTAAAGTGTCTATTCGGTTTGTCTACCCATCTACGACTATGTATCTTTCTCTATTAAATTCAAATAGCTAGCCAACGAAAAATTTCGTAAACAGTAACTTTTTAATGTGATCGGATTCTCAACTATATGCAATAGGTTGAGTACAACTATTTACATGCAGCATAAATGATACGAATCAATCCATACGTACATTCTTCGAGCCAAGTTTCAATTTTGTAATGGAATGATGTAAAGAAATATAATATGTAACTTATTTTCATAGAATGGTTGGTAACTTCACTTTATCGAAGTAGAGCTATATACTTACATTATCACATATATAGCGACTATAGGAACTTTTGCTGGTGCTTTTAAGAAAACAATTTCACGCCCACGTCCTGTTCGATTCAATAGGTAATTCATTTTTCATCGTCTCTGCCTTTAAACCTTCAGTTTGACATTTAAATACACTAACATGCTTAAAACTACATTACATTGCCCTTTCTGCCCAAATACACAAGCACGAGCCTATACGAACTACAAAATACTCATATAATAAAATTCCTGGAATGGTGTTTGAGAAATAGATTATATTACTCGACTAAACTGTGCATACTTTTGCTTTCCAAATTTGTTGAAAGGATGTTGAATAATGCTGGCCCGTTTTATGTCTGTCATACTGAAGAAAAGCCTCAGCTTATGTAGTTTGACAATGACGTTAAGACTTGAGTTCTTTTAAGTTTGTCTACATACGAACAAAGGGATTAAATTTTTGTCTTGCTCATGAATATAAATCCATAAAGCACTCAATGTTATTTAACATACCAAGTTTTGCAGACACACTTCCAAATATTTCCAAATAACATTGTATAAGATTTAGAATGATATTGTATGTGGCTGTATGGCCCATATGAGTTAATACTGTCTTGCGCAAGTAGTTTAATTTCATAATGGAATGAGAATGTAGAGAAATGTGGAAAATTTAGCAATTCAGGTGTTGGTGACTTCTTTCTGTCCAAGTTTTCTTCGTTTATAGACTTACATATATGTATATATTATGGCACAATTGGTAGCCGGAATAGTGCTTTGAAAAATAAACCACACGCCTATTTCTTGTTTTGCTTATATTGTTTATAATTCATATTATTCCTGTTTACCTTCAAGCCTTCGATTGTTCATTTTAATACGGAACAATTCGAACAATACGTAATGTTTTGCCCTTCTTCCTTACCTTAAGTTTAAGTAAAGCATGAATAAACTGCGAAACACACTAATACAAATCCAATGCTCATTAACATTATTAGAATACTAAACATTTATTTAGTTTTGTTTTAATTAAATTTGATTTATAGCTTTATTGGTTTAAAATCAAATTAACTCCAAGAATGTATGTGACTTCTGTCTATTTTTTCATGTCCAATAAATTTATTTATTTCAATAGAAATAGAAGCAGTAGTTCAATAGAACCAATACTGTATTGCAATTAGTGTGATCTATGTAATATGTTACATTGTACGAAGTAAATAACCGCAAATATTGAAACACAATTGAACAATTTTCTTTTTCTCAAGTCTCCACACCAATAACAAGCTTAAATATAAAAAAATCCTATGAATATTATAATATATTCGTATTTAATGACCCACTAGTCTTTTAAACCTTTGAGAACCGGAAACCCACAAAAAGCTCTTCCTGCACTGCGTAATACAATCTATTACATTGGAAATTACCAATATTATTGTTTGTTTACCTATATAGGAATAACTGTCTGCTATATTCAAATATCCAACGAATAAGTCGTTAAAGTAAATGTTTAATGAGATCAGAGAATTATTAAGCTATACTAAGCTAGAGGTTGAGTATTACTATATACCAGTAGCTTAGACTATAATAAGTCAATCCACTCATTCATACTTGCTTAGGCTAAAATTTTAACATAATGAAATGACGGATACAAATATATTGAACTTATTTCTATAGAGTTGTTGGTGACTTAATATTATTATCGAATTTGAATTTCTGATGCACACAAATTTTCATACATAAATTTTTTATTCGTACAGCAGGTTTTCAGATATTCACAATGATCATAATCAGATCAGACAAAATCAAAATAAATCGCCCCCATCTCATTAGTATTCATAGCTAGTAGTTTCATAACACCCTTACTTACACTAAATACGAATCGTGGTACACTATCATTGGTAATAGGCTCGTCCAACCCAATTCTAATATGTACATCCTTAAGGGAAAGTCTGTACTTTTTAATAAATGCAACATCGATTTTGTTTCGGGAAGTGAAAAGTTGTAATGTCTTTACAGTATCGTTGTACAACTCTGTTATTGTGTTAATCGTAATTAAAAATGTGCACCATAGAATGCAATATAAAAATGCTGAGCATGTAAAGCAAATCAAAATCAACGGGGGAAATATGTTACTGTGTTTTATAAGAGCAACAAACATGACTATTATTGCTCTAGTGGTCAATGATTGAATAGGGGCGAACATTAATCCGTATTCTTGACAATACTGCAGGATGTATTTGCTAATGCTTAAATATTTCACCAGGATCTCTGGGTCTTTCGAATGACGTCATTTGATCGGTACTTTGATTCTCCAAGGCTGTAAAACGTTAATAACTAATTCATAATCATCTTTATCTATGTGCACTTCAAACAATCAGAATTTATCGGTGTAAAATTTTTCTAGAACAAAAAGAACGTACCGTATTTCCTTGGCCATAATTTTGACGGTTGTATACGCAACCAATATTATGTCCAAAGCAAATGTGATATAAAACAAGACTCCAGCAGTCAGCCAAAAGATGATTACAAACACGACAATGACAAACGAAAAGTGTTGGTATTCTTTAGGGAGTTCCGCATACAAGAAGACGCGGTCTTTGTGGAAAGCGAAAAAAATGGATGTCCATGCCATTGAAGAAAGTATGGGAAATGATTTGCTTGCCCATATAATTTTTGACAAATATCTGTATTGCACTTCACCTTTCTTTTCCATGTAGCTTTCTGCAAAAAGAGTAAAACTTGATGAGTGAGTTATTTACTGAGATGAGTTAGATTAGGTGGTTAGGAATTCGTACGTACGGCTAATTTCAGTATGAGTGGTCCGTTTTTATTAGCTCGCCTGAATAAGGCAGCTTATAGAACCGAACAGTCTGTCCGTACGTCCGTCCGTCCGTACGTCCGTCCGTCCCCACGATAACTTTCGAAAGCAATGACGGATATTGACCAAACTTGGCAAAAACAATGCCTATAGACCACTGACGATCCCTATTGAATTGGGGCTAAATCGGTCTATTGGTTACTGAGATAACGCGCGCTCACTTTGTCTTCATTTTGATAGTCAAAGTGAAAATTTGGCATTAAATGGGCATTAAAAAGTTCAATGGCGTTTCCTATAAATTGTTAGAGGGATAGTATAAAATGTTTCAATCCGCTTCTACCAAATTTGATATTTTATTATAAAGCCAATTAAACCGGAAAATAACTATTAGACGATGGAAAAAATCTATTTTGGATTTTTATTCCATTTTATAGTAGAATTTCCATTTTTTGATTTCCTTTAAATTTAAATAATCATTATAAACCGATTTTAATTTTCTGTAGATTTTAATACTCATAATCAATCAAGATTAAATATCTGTTGATTTTCATGGTCAACATTAATCAATTTTGATTTTCTGTTGATTTTGATAGTCAACATTAATCAATTTTGATTTTCTGTTGATTTTGATAGTCAACATTAATCAATTTTGATTTTCTGTTGATTTTCATAGTCAACTTTAATCAATTTTGATTTACTGTTGATTTTGATAGTCAACATTAATCAATTTTGATTTTCTGTTGATTTTGATAGTCAACATTAATCAATTTTGATTTTCTGTTGATTTTCATAGTCAACTTTAATCAATTTTGATTTACTGTTGATTTTGATACTCAATATTATTTAATTTTGATTTTTTGTTGATTTGATGGTTAATACACTACCACACTTTAAATTTTTGTTTATTTAGACAACTTAATATTGCCTATTTTACACTTTTCATTTTAACAATCAAAATAGATCTATTTCTTCTATTTTCTACCAAAAATGTACACAGGATCCCCTTTACTCAGGCGAGCTTCTGTTACGGCTTGCTGTAGGTTTTTTAATTACCTTCAAATTCCCGAAGAATGCTTAATAGCATATTAACAGTCGCAGAAAGGAATTCCAACAGTATTGGCAAAATGATATCCAATAAAAAAGCAAGCCAGCATACAACACTACATACCAAAGCAAGTATGTATGAGAGCGGGACATCACTATCCCTAGAAAATCTTGCAAATTGGGCCGTGAAAACTACTGCCATTATAAAATATAGAATGGTATGGATAATAAGAATACATTTCTTTGCTTTGTTATTCCTTTTCTTCAGAACATAGTCATTGCTACACCAATGATAATCACATACTCCTAGTAAGGATCCAAATTTACAAATGTCTTCTAAATGTTGGAAAACCTCTTCAGAAATTGAGTGCACTATTTTCTTACTTCTTGCGCCGGAAGAATTTGGTTTCTCCGATATCGGAAGGAGGTACGGTTTTATTTCTTCCTCCATTTGAATAAAATTTTTATCAGTAGCACTTTGCACCAATTCTATGTAACTTTAAAAACAACTTCATTCGTTAAATGGAGAATAGACTTCACCTTTAGCTCTATAACTTCAGTAGTACTATGTATAACAAGTGAAATATTATACCCTAAGCCTACTAATTACTAATGCTTATTCGTTTTTGGAAATCATTCACATGATCTAGTTTTCAAATTTCCGGCATTGAATGTAGTTTCCACTTAAGAAATAAACACTAATTATTATCACACGTATTTTTAAAAGCTTTTAATTTCAAAATATTTTTTACGAGAAAGGCGAGTTTCTGCTAAGGTGTGTCTTTTGGTTTATGCTTTGCTCTCTATTCCTTTAAGGATTTTAGTATGTTATACATATTATTATGTGTTTGATTCAGTTTGTCAACATATAAACGAATAGCTGCCCACAGACATTGCTCTTGAAATATTTCTCAGAAATAAATAGGCGAAATTTTTGAAATGTTTCGCTTTTATTGAAAAATGAAATATTTGAAATAAATGAAATAAGTAGGGTATAAAGGATTTATTTCAAAAATTCCAATAAATTCCACTTGGAATAAGTTTACATTATAGAGATTATCTATTACAAAAACAAGAAACAGAAAACTCCCTACAAGCTGAAGTGTTAAATAACATTTGTGACTATTCGTGTATATTGTCAGTTACTAACTCTTCGTAATATTTGATAAATATATGTGTGACGATAATAATATGTACCTGTATGCGCTCGTATGATTTGTATTATTTATGTGAAACTGAAGTGAACAATAAAGTGTGATTGGCAGTTTGAGGGCCCCCAACCGGGGGAAGCTGTCGATTACAAATAATAAAAATAAATAAGTAGAGCGCGTATTCGTGTACACATGCGCATTTTATTTATTTCATTTATTTCAATTGTTTCATTTTTCATGAAAAATTCCTTAAAATAAGAAATTAATTCCATGTCTGAACAACGATTATATTATTCAGGTGGTTGGTCAATTTGGCAAAAAATCTATTCCCATATTAACCTAACCACTTTGGTTAATTTGGCAAAACGTGATAAAACGTGCCGGATAATATGGTTTATACTTCAACAGCACTTATGTGTAAGACGCTGCAGAACAGAACATAATAGAAAATATGTTATGCTAGATTCAGTACCTAATGAGATGGCTGTTCATGTTTCAAAAGGAATCCCTTTTCAAAACAAATTATAAAAATTGTTGCCATGAACTTGAAATAATGTTACAGAAATTTTAACTACGACGTGTTAATGATACTCTGCAATACTTTTACTTCAACGGTACTCATCGCTGTTGCCTATTGGCCTAGGTGGTTACAATTTATCACTCGATAATGACGATTGATTGTTGACCTACAAAGTTATAATAAATATAACGAACATTAGTAACACATTTTTGTTTGTTTTGTATTTTTGCAACAGCATTTTGCCAAATTATCCACAGCGTCTTTCAAATTATTCGCAGGATTTTGCCAAATTATCCAACTCAAAAAATAGGTTTTGCCAAATTGACTTTTGTCAAAGCGATCTAAAACCGAAAAAGGTTAGGAGAACCAAATAGCGAATTAGACTGAAATGGATGACAAATACCCTTGCTCTACCCGGGATCAAAACTCGGTCACCTTTTATGCCACGATTGTGATCGGAAATGGGAAGAAATGATTGCACGATAGAACAATAGGATTTGGCTCAGGCTAATGTATAAGTTTATTATTACTACTGAAATATTATGTACTGACCAGGTTTACTCTAGTCTAAATAAGTCTAAATTCCCAATTTAAATGAGACTGGACTCTGACCTCCAGTGCGACTAGTCCACCCACGGCTTTCGACCAACTGTCGATACAACGCCGAAATGCTGGCTAGATAGGACCGTGGGTGGAATTTCATAATAGATGGTGGATGGTAGCAGGAGTCGTCCTGATAAGCCAATCAACATACGTCCATAACAGGGTTGTGGGTCGGGTTTTTTATGGGTTGGGGTTTTTTGGGTTTTTTGGCAAAAAACCCACCCCGCTTTACTTAAAAAACCCCGGGTTTATTGGGTTTTTTGGGTTTTTTACAAAACATACAAAAATGTGCACTACAGATCCATCTAGATACGCAATACATACTAATTTCTATTCAAAAATGTAAACAAATGCATAATCAGGTGGGAACAAATATTATAGCTTCTACACTTCTACGCGAAATTAATGTACCGTAATGTGAGGACTATAATAATATTAATTTTATGTATACCTTAGTCATTGCATTGTAAAGATTATCTTTATAATATTGTTGTAATCATAATTTCAATTTATCACTTACATATTCATTACTGCATTTGCTACGTTACAACTTACAACATAATAAAATTAAACTATTTATGCATTAATTTTTCTTTTCATTGACGTAAGTAAAGTTGACACGGTTGTTGTTGTTGTCAGCTGTAGTTTTCATATATGGTATAGTATAGGCTTGTATTTTTACCTATAGTTATATAAAAAACCCTTAAACCCAAAAAACCCAAAAAACCCTAAAAAACCCAAAAAACCCGGGGTCGAGGGTTTTTTCCTAAAAAACCCGGGTTTTTCGATACCTTGGTCCATAAACAGTAATGTTTATTGTTATCAGATGATTTACAAGCTATATCGGGTTGAGTAATATTATTTACAGGCAGCATAGTGACAGGCTATACCATCAATCCGTACATACATTCTTATGTTTAAAATTTGATGATGGAATGATATAAAGAAAAAATATTAAACTTATTTCTATAGAATTGTTGCTGACTGCCTCCATATTATCAGAATAAAACTATTTATTTACATATACATTGCTAATGCTTTTCGGAAATTATTTTCATGCCCATGCCTTGTATAAAATTTAATTTCTGTGGTTCGGTGGTTATCTTCTTTATCTTTAAACCTTCAATTTCATATTGAAATTTTTATATAAATTTTACTCAATACAATGGTTAACAAGTTCAAATTAAAGTGTTTATTCGCTTCATCTACCTACATACGACTGGACAACTACTGTCTCCATGAAATTCAAAAAGCTATCCAACGATTAATTTCGTAAACAGTAAGTGTTTAATGTGATCGGAATTTAAACTATGTCCAAGAGGTTTAGTACAAATATTTACAGGCGGCATTTATGATACAAATCTATCCATACTTTCTTCGGTTACATTTTAATTTTCTAATAGAATGATGTGAATATGTTAAACCTGCTTCCATAGAATTGTAGGTTACTTCACAGTATTGAAGTAGAGCTATAGTCTTATATTACATGTAACATATATATATGTACTGTTGCTGGTGCTTTTAAGTAAACACTGTCACGCCCAAATCTTGTTCAATTCACTTTACGTAATTTATTTTCCATCTTCTCTACATTTGAACCTTCACTTTGACATTTAAATACACTAAACATGTTTCAAAAGACATTCAACATTGCCTTTTGTGCCCAAAAAAAATTAAGGAAGGCAGAAACTTCTAAAAACTCTTCTTTTGTCCTCTATTGGAAATCAGTATCATGTAACATTGAATCTGTATAGTGTCTGACAATAAAGCAATTACAATTACAATTACAAAAACTCATAGAAAATAGTTAAAATACTCATTAAAGAGATTAGAGTACTACAATTTAATTTAAAGCTTTGTATTTAAAATTTTGAATAATTTCTGATACAAACAAGTTTTCCTCATGCATTTATAATTTGTACATGTACTCAAATATTTAAATTTATCACAATAAGATGTTAGACGAAATCGAATAAAATCGCTCCCATCTCATTGGTATTCATAGCTAGTAGTTTCATAACACCCTTGGTTACACTAAATAAGAATCGTGGTACACTTTTATTGTTAATAGGTTCGTCCAACCCAATTCTAATATGTGCATCCTTAACGGTACGTCTGTACTTCTTCATGTATGCAATATCGATTTTGTTCCGGGAAGTGAAAAGGGGCAATGTCTTTACAACATGGTTGTAAATTTCTGTCATGTTGTTTATCGTAGTTAAAAATGTACACCATAGAAAAGTGTATATTAATGAAATACATACCATGCCAATTAAAACCGATGTGGGAAGTATTCTGTTGTATTTTATAATAGCCACAAAAATGGCAATTATTACTCTAGTGGTTAATGATTGAATAGGGACGAAGATGAATCCGTATTCCTGAAAATACTGTATGATGAATTTGCCAATGTTTAAATATTTCCCTATGATCTCTGGAGTTTTTCGAACGACGTCATTTGATCGATACTTTGGTTCTCCAAGGCTGTAAAATGGTAAACGAATTTATAACCTTCTATATGTACAATAGATTTTCGGGAAATCAGAATTTTAACGGAGCAAAATTATTTAACAAAATTTACTCACCGAATTTCATTCGTCATAATGGTGACGATTTTATACCCAACCAATATTATGTCCAAGGTAACTGTGATCAAAACGATGAGTACAGCAGCCATCCAAAAAATAATTACAGCTATGACAATTACAAACGAAAAGTATTGGTACTCTTTAGGGAGTTCTGAAAACAGTAAGGCAGGATCTTTGTAGAAAAATAAGTATAAGAATGACCATGTGAGTGAAACAAATATTGGAGACGATTTGCTAGCCCATAATATTTTTGTAATATATTTATCTTCCACTAGACTTTTGTTTTCCATGTAGTTCTCTGCAGAAACAGTAAAACTTAGTATTAGTTTTCTAAATTTATTATCGGAGTCCTCAGCATATTTTGTTTGATAAAATTTATATACAAGTAAGATTGAAATCCACCCAGCGGATTGTTAGGATAAGTTTGATTATATTGACTAGGTTGTTAGGAATCGGCAATTATACGACTCTTTCCAGTATATGCTTTACTTACCTTCAAAGTCACGAAAAATGTTTAATCCATCATTAACAATCACAGAAATGGATGTAAATAGGTTTGGCAAAACCATATCCACAAAAAAAGAAAGTGAGCATCCAATGCTACATATCATTGAAAGTATGCATGAAAACGAGATATCACCATTCTTAGAAAATCTTGCAAACTGGACTGTGAAAAATACTGCAAATGTGAAATATAAAATTGTGTGGATAACAAGAAAGTATTTCTTGGCTTTGTTATTCCTTTTCTTCAAAGAATAGTCATTGCTACACCAATAATAGTCAAATACTCCTAGTAAGGAGCCCAATTTACAAATGTCCTCTAAATGTTGAAAAACCTCTTCAGAAATTGAATGCACTTTTTTCCTACTTCTTGGTCTGGAAGAATTTGGTTGCTCTGATGTTGAAAGAACGTTCGATATTATTTCTTCCTCCATTTGATTATAAACTTTATATCAGCAGTACGTTGTTATAACTCTATTAAACGCAAACCGAAATTTCATTCAATAAATGGAGAATACATTTCCCCTAACTTCAGTAATATTATCAATAATCAATAAATTGTTATATCCTAAGCGTGCTATATGCTTACTATTTTATAGAAATATTTTTTACATGATTGGCTTTGTGATTACCTTTTCAGCACTCTACCAATTCATATTACTTACTCAGACTTAAAAGCTTTTCATTTCAAAATATAAAATAATTTTGTCCTTTGACTTAAAATCCATAAGTTAACAGATAAAACAAAACACCTAGTACCACCCAACAGTATAAGCCGAAAGGGTACCTAACCTTTAAAAATATAAATTACAGCTAGTCGGATTTTTGTCGTTTTTTGAACAATGTAAAAATTTCTCTATTTCGTTATGAAAAAACAAGTGAAAACTAAATAGGACACGGAAGAATCTTTCACACGGTGGACAGAAGGAATCGAACAAACTAGTGCAGACTGTAAAACTTTAAAATATTATTGGAATATCATATAGCATTTAAATACTGCAGAAACATACCCAACATAATGTAAAAAGTATTCTGCCTTTCAAGTTTGTTATAAGGAAGTAATTAAATATTCAGTTTACTAAGAAATGCCTGTCTTTTGTTAGCTTGCATGAAGAAGTGAGCTTATAGAACCGCTGAGCCTGTTGCATTGAAATTATATACATTATGGCAGTTAATTTTAATAATTTGAATAAAGTTTTAAATTACCGTTTTGTTTTATGTTTATACTTTAATCTACTTAAAAAATTCTATTGGTTTTGATAATTATTACTCTACTTTTTAATACATTTAAGTCATACTGAATCAATTTCTCATGTTATTCTGCCAAAGTTACACAGCTCAATAATTTACTCAGGCGAGTATCTGTTACTGTGTGCAATTTTGTTTATACCTTGCTCCCAGCTTTGCGATTTAACTAGGTTATATATATGTTATAAATTATTCAGCCTGGCGTCAGTTTATGCATACTTGCGGAGTATTTTGCAACCACCAAATGGAAAACCTTCGTTTAAACAACACACTACAAAGCGTGATGTAGTGAAATATACACACGTTCCTAGCAATGTCCATAAGAGAATCTTATATAGTTGACAACGTGCAGTAGTTTTAAAGAAATCCATTTCACGCCCATATCTTGTTCAATTTGTAATATATAATTCACCAGCAGAACCATCAAATGAACTTACCTAGCTTCATAGTTATTTTTTTTCCTTCTACAAACTTGCTTATATTAGGGAAAAATACTAAAATATAATTATACTATACTAAAACAATCGATAAAACACTGTTCAACTAATATTTTTTCAAACAAAGACAGTAGCCAATATAAACATCATAAGACTTTGATCTCATTTGACATGAACAGCGTCTTTTTTGTACGACTTTACTACTGCGTACTTTTACGACACAATTTGTTTCTCACATTATCCTGCCAAAGATGCTTACACGATTCCCACTAACTCAGGCGAGTTTCTGTGACAGCCTTCCTTTTGGTTTAGGCCTTGCTCTCAATACTTTTAAGGATTTTTGCATGTTATGTTATAATTTATTCAGTGTGACGTCAGTTTGTGGAACCTTGCAGAGTTTTTTGCCATTGTCAAATGGAAAACCGTCGTCGCTTTAAGAGTCACACCATAAAGAGTAATGAGATGTAGTGAAATATGCACACTAACACACGTTCCTATATAGCAGTGTCCATATAATAAAAGAATATATAGTTGAGCATTGAGCACTTGCTGGTGTTTTAAAGTAGTCGATTTCACGATTCATGTTACAAATATATCAAAATTATTAAAAAATGAACTGGTAATGGTGAATTCGATTCCAACAGCATTTGTTTAGTTTTGGTTAACTTTAAGTTAGATTTAGAGCTTCATTGGTATAAAATCCCACTACCTCAAATAATTTATTTATGCGATTTAAATGAAATGGTGTCCATTTTTCATGTCCAAAAACTGTATTTACTTCAATAGAAAAAATTACATATCTACTACTGTATTGCAATAAGTGAGACGTATGTAATATTTAACGTTGTGTGAAGTAAAAAATCGTTAATAAAATTAAAACATATAATAATTTATTATATTTTATTTTTCCCCGCACCAATGCAATAAGCTTAAAGATAAAAAATTTTCCAAGGAATATCATAATAATAATATATTTGTATATAATGACAAACTAGTCTATTAAAACTTCAGAACCGAAAACCCCACAAAAAGCGCTATCTACAATCTAATACATTGGCAATTGCAAATTATTGTTCTGTACAAGTACGCTTTAGCATATACGTAAAAGTATGCAAAGATTATAAATATTTGTTATTGAAGTGTTTGCCTCAGTTTGTTTACCTAAAAATACAAGAATAACTGCCTATCGTATTCATATCCAAAGAATAAATCGATAAACAGTTAATGTTTACTAAGATCAGATAATTATAAACCTATGTATGTTTAAGAGGTTGAGCATTATTATACACCAGTCAATCCTTACATAGATACATGAAATGACGTATAAAAATTATTGAACTTATTTCTAAAATTGCTGGTGAGTGACTTTATATTATTATCGAGGTTTAAGCTTCATATTTAAGATGTAGTTTGATAGCATTTCCCAAGATTCCATGTAGAATTAATTATCTTATATTCCCACTGACAAATAGTTTTTAAGAATTTCTGTTGCAACCAAATTTTCATCATACATTTATAATTTATACAGCTACTTAGATATTTACATTTATTACAATAAGATGTTAGACGAAATCAAAATAAATCGCACCCATCTCATTGGTATTCATAACTAGTAGTTTCGAAACACCCTTACTTACACTACATACGAATCGTGGGACACTTTTATTGTTAACAGGTTCATCCAACCCAATTCTAATATGTACATCTTTAAGGGAAAGTCTGAATTTTTTCATGTATGCAATATCGATTTTGTTCTGGGAAGTGAAAAGGGGCAATGCTTTTATAACATGATTGTATATTTCTGTCAACTTGTTTATCGTATTTAAAAATGTAGACCATATAAAAATGTATAAAAATGAAACAAATGCCAGACCAAACAAAATCGATGGGGGAAGTATTTTGTTGCATTTTATCACAGCCACAAACATAACAATTATTACTCTAGTGGTCAATGATTGAATGGGTGCGAAGATGAATCCGTATTCCTGAAAATACTGTATCATGTATTTGGCAATATTTAAATATTTCACCAGGATATCCGGAGTTTGTCGAACGACGTCATTTGATCGGTACTTTGGTTCTCCAAGGCTGTAAAATGATAAACGACATTATAACCTTTATCTATGTACAATAGATTTTCGGAAAATCAAAATATTAACGGACCAAAATTATTTAACAAAAATTACTCACCGAACTTCATCCGCCATAATGGTGACGATTTTATACCCAACCAATGTTATGTCCAAAACAATTGTGATTAAAAAGATGACTACAGCAGACAACCAAAAGATGATTACAGCTATGACAATTACAAACGAAAAGTGTTGGTATTCTTTGGGGAGTTCCGAAAACAGCAAGACAGGTTCTTTGTAGAAAAATAAGTAAAAGAATGACCATGCGATTGAAACAAATATTGGAAACGATTTGCTAGCCCATAATATTTTTGAAATATATCTATCTTCCACTACATTTTTATCATCCATATAGTTTTCTGCAAAAAGAGTAAACCATGTTATTATTTTTCTACATTTACTAGTCGGAGCCTTTAGAATATTATTGGTGCCGTAGTGTGGCTGCTTTTCTTACCTTCAAAGTCACGAAAAATGTTTAATCCATCATTAACAATCATCGACATAGATGCAAACAGTTTTGGCCAGACTATATCCACTAGAAAATCCAACCAGCATACAACGCTAGCAACCATAGAAAGTACGCATGCAAACGATGCATCACTATTCCTAGAAAATCTTGCAAACTGGACTGTGAAAAATACTGCAAGTGTGAAATATAAAATTGTGTGGATAACAAGAAAGTATTTCTTGGCTTTGTTATTCCTTTTCTTCAGAACATAGTCATTTCTACACCAATAATAGTCAAATACTCCTAGTAAGGAACCCAATTTACAAATGTCCTCTACATGTTTGAAAACCTCTTCAGAAATTGAATGCACTTTTTTCCTATTTCTTGGTCTGGAAGAATTTGGTTGCTCTGGTATTGAAAGAACGTTCACTTTTATTTCTTTCTCCATTTGAATAAATTTTGTATCAGCAGTACATTGCTATAACTATATAAAAAGCAAAACGAAACTTAATGGGTTAAACGGACAATAGACTTCTCCCAACTTCATTTCAGTAATATTATGAATAATCAATAAATATTACAACGTAAACTTATTATATGCTTGCTATTTTATAATTATTATTAACACACAGACTTAAAAGCTTTTTATTTCAAATACAAAATAATTTTGTTCCTCTGACTTAAAATATGTAGTATGGTAGATAAAATGACACTACCTGCACAATCCAACTGTTTAGCACAGCACGCAAAGATACCTAACCCTAGAGATACAAATTACAGCAAGTCTAAGTTTGGTCGTTTTTTAAACAATGTAAATGTGTCCCTATTTGAGTATTATGGATAAAAAAGCCAAACGTAGAAGAGACACGGAAGAATCTTTCACAAGGTGAAGAGTAGGAACCGAACAAAGCAGTGGACTGTAAAACCTCAAAACAATATTAAAATATCATGTATGTAAGCATTTAAATTACTGAAGAAATATACTCTATATGTAAAGTACCTTGCTTTTTAAGTTAGTTAACCAAGTAAAGCAAGTAATAAAATATTCTGTTTACTAAGAAAAGCACAGTCATATCTAAATTAGATCGAATGAAGGTGTGACCTTATAGAACCGCTCAGTCTGTCTGTATTGAAACTTAATACATTATGGTAGTCAATTTTAATCAGTTTTAAATCCCCTTATGTTTAATATTTATACTTTAATATGCTTAGAAATTCTATTGATTTTGATAATCATTATTACTTTACTTTGTCAATACATTTAATTAGTCATATTAAATCTATTTCTCCTATTATTCTGCCAAAGAAGTCTACACGGCTCAATAATTTACTCAGGCGAGTTACTGTGACTGTGTGCCATTTGGTTGATGCCTTCCTTCCAGCTTTGCGGTTTGAGTATGTCATATATATATGAGTATGCTATAATATTTTACGAGTATTTTACCATGTGAAATGGAAAATCTTCGTGATGTGATGTAGTAAAGTATACACGCTTACACAAGTTCCTAGCAATGTCTATATAAAAGAAATATATAGTTGTGCACGTGCTGTTGTTTTAAAGAAATTAATTTCACGCCTATATCTTGTTCAATTAGTAATATATAATTCATTAGTGGGACAGTGGGACCATAGTAGAACTTTGGGCTGCAGCAATGTTTGTATTTGCAGAATATGTTTCGTCTGCCAAATGTATAAAACTGTTTAAGTAAGACTCAGCAGACTGGGTCGTAGTGAATTATATACTCTAAACAAGCAAAGTACATATAAAAGAATACTGCTGCGTGCTTGTGTTGATGTTTAAGAGAAATTAATTCCACACCCATGTCTTGTTGAGTTTAATATATTTTATACAATGCTATAGTAGACAGTAGACACAGGAAATGGGCTTACTTATATTCGTTGAAGGAATAATACATATGCCTACTTCTAAGGTGTAAAACTGCAACATCTGAAGGAGAGCGGGAGATTACGAAGCCGAAGGACGTGCTTCGGGTTTGCTCCAACATTTATTTTTAATTTTTAATTTAAAGTAGTGTTTTGTGGTAAATCTTACCCTATCACGCCGTACTACCCTAATCTTATTTTCCCTAACAGTGATATCCTCATCCTATAAAAGCCTGCTTCCCAGAAAACATAAAAATTAGTTCATATCCGGCCCATTTGGTTTTTCACGGCCAGGTAGAAGAAGGAATGGAAAGCACATCTTCAGCAGAAGAACACGTGACTTCTGTGGCTGCTAAACTTCAACCCGGTAACGAAAGTAAATATTACGAAATATTCAATAAATACAAAAGCCCAAAACAAACAAGCACATTGGAGGGGCAATCAAAATCAAAAAGGAGGCGTAAGGAACCTGAGGAAGTTTCGTCACAGAACACTGAACCAATGGACACATCACAGGAAATTGTATTCCCAAGTATCAGTGGATCAGATGATGACAAGCTCACCATCCGTGCGTTCAAGGAAGGACTAAGCGCTATTATGGGCCCCCTAAACGCAATAAAATCTGACATTGGAGCAATTGTCAACGTGATCAAGGATTTGGAAGGCAGGACGTCAGCAATGGAGCAAACAATGGAGCAACTCCAGAGTCAATTGGACAATCAGAGAGAAGAAATAAAAACACTGCAAAAGCAGGCAAACTACGCCGAGGCGGAAACCAAGCGAAAAAATATAATAATTAGTGGCCTGGACATAACTGGTACCAATATTAAATATCCGTCCCGAGCAATGGCTGTAGAATCTTTCCTAGGAAAAATACTTGACGTTGCCGCCAAAGTCAACACTGCGATCCAACTTCCACCCCACAAATCCGGTTCGCCAAGGCTGCTAGTGAAACTGGAAACATTCACAGATAAACTGGCTATACTTAAAAACGGAAAATACCTAAAGCAGTTCAACGAGAAACGAGAAGCAAACCGAAAAGTGTTCATCTCTGGAGATTTAACAAAGGAGGAGGAAAGACAGCGTAAAATCCTCATCGATGAAATGCAGAAAGCGAAATCCGAAGGTAAAAATGCAAACTTATCTGGCCAACGACTATTTATTGATAACGTCCCTTTTCGAGTTGGAAAGAATGACCAATTAGAAAGACTGGGACGTAACCATAATCCTCAAGAACCTACTGAATGATATTACGAAGAGTCTGCTTTTATCCCTTGCTATCCCTTGTCACCTAGCCTTCCTACTCCCATTTCTAACCCACGAAAAAACACAAAAACAACAAAATATTTGACAATGTCTTTTTGGAATTGTAATGGTATATCAAAATTTTTTAATTTAGACGCACATGAAAAACAAACTATCTCTAAAAATGCGGTTATTTGTTTAACGGAAACATGGATTTCGGTCGGTCGTGATCTCTCTTTCTCCCCACCCTTTGAGGATTTTATAGCTATCACTAGTGTAGCTATAAAAGACAAGCAGAAGGGTCGCGCAAGCGGCGGGTTGGCAGTTCTAATTAACGTAAGCCTTTTTGATGTTATAGAGGTGGTCGAGATAACCGAGTTATGGATAATTGTCTTAATTAAAGAAAAAGTATCAAAAAGCAAAATTGCGGTTATAACTATGTACATAAATCACAAAAAAGATATAGATATAATTATGAATATTTTTATTGATAGCATTAATGAATTACAAAACAAGTATAATAATATCAAAATTCTATTTGGGGGTGATTTTAACTCTAGGATTGGCCAAAATGGTTTTTGTGATTATAACATAAATAAGGATGCAAATGTAAAGGAGTTTAGAACATCACTGGATATAAAAGTGGACTCTAGAGGAAAAACATTAATTCGTCATCTGGACTCGATGGGATTTGTTATTCTTAATGGACGTTGCAAGTCGGATTCGCCTGGTTCTTACACGTATGTTTCCACCCAAGGTAGAAGTGTTAACGACATTGTATGTGTTTCTAATAGTTTAGTCAATGATGTTGTTGACTTCAAAATTATAGACAATATTGGCCTATCCGACCACAACATACAGGGCAAACCAGATGTATCCTTACGTGGTCTACGCTCTCTAGCTCCTGAACAGAGACTGCTACGAAAATGAGGTGGCCACCATTGGAAAGAGGGCAAAATTTCCAATCGAACTGAGTATAATAACTATTTTATCAGTTCCGTTTGATTGAATTACAAGCGGTTCAAAAAAAGAGTAAATCACAAAATCGTTAATAAGAGCCTAAGTTTTACATTGGATATATTGAAGCAAATTTTGGAAATTTTGTTACGCTTCGAATTAGGCCTAACCCGGAACAGATAAAATAACTATTATACTCAGTTCGATTGGAAATTTTGTCCTCTTTCCAATGGTGGCCACCTCATTTCCGTAGCAGCCTTCGTTCAGGAGCTAGAGAGCGTAGACCACGTAAGGATACTTATGGATTGGGGTGTATGTACAATTGTATTAAAAAGTAATAGCCAAAATTCTGAAAAAAACTTAGCTATAGAAAAATCGACTTATACTGAAAAAATGTTTTGGGATGATAGAAAAGGTGAAGAGTACACCAAACAGCTGGGTAGATGGTGTGAAGGTAATCTGGGGTTGGCCAACATTTCCGATTCTCCCCGGTGTACTTATGAATGTATAGCACAAGGCATTATGGAATCAGCCAAGTTATGTAATATGACTAGAATTGTCCCTCTTACAAAACAAAAAGTAATAAATAATCAAATCTGGTTTGATCACGAATGTGTGGCTAAGAAAAGACTATATACCTTGGCAAGGAGAAAGTGTAGAAATGGGGGTTTTCAATCTGATCTATTAAGTATAGCCAATTCTTTAAAATTAGAGTTAAAATCTTTATGCGCATCGAAGAAAAAGGCTTATGACTTAAACACAAAAAACACTTTGGCAAACTTAAAAGACCAAAGTGCTTTTTGGAAGTGCGCAGAAAGATTTAGACCCAGGAACTCTCAAGGCAACATAATTAAAAAGGCAGAGTGGGAAGCTTTTTACGACAAGGTAATGCCAATACAGAGGGAGGCGATCCATATTGTGAAACCTCATAAAGTGGATGAGCTAGATAGTCCAATTACAGAGGTAGAGTTTACCAGGGCGGCGCGTAGACTCAAAAATGGCAAATGCCCTGGTACGGACGGAGTTAAAGGGGAGTTTCTGAAATCTTTCCCTCAAAATTTGCAAAAACAGACCCTGACACTTTTCAACGATATTTTAGAAAAAGAAAGCACCCCCCGTAAATGGTCAGAAATAGAAATTGCGCTAATTCACAAAAAAGGGGACCCAGAAGACCCAAAAAATTATCGTGGGATTTCCCTTCTAAATACTATGTTAAAATGGTTTTCTTTTATTATACTTGCTAGACTCACTATGTGGGCCGATACGGAAAAAATCATCCCTGAGATACAAGCGGGATTTAGGAAGGGGCGGGGTTGTGACGATCACATTTTTGCTCTCAATGCCATTATCCAATATAATTTAAAGTATCGTAAAACAAATGTTTACGCTGCATTTGTCGATTTTGAGCGCTGTTTCGACTCAGTTGACTTGAATTTGCTGTGGGAAACCCTAGAAAATCTAAAAATGAGCTCTAAGATGATTAATATTTTACAATCACTTTATAGTAAAGCATCAATGGTAGTCAGAGCACCAAATGGTCACACGAAATGTTTCAAGGTCACGCAAGGCCTTATGCAGGGAGAAATATGCTCGCCCCTCCTTTTTTCGTTGTATGTACATGACATAGAGAATGCTTTCGAAAGGAGCGGATTGTCAAGGGTAAACGCAGGGGGAGGGCACGGCGCACACTTATTGATGAATGCCGACGATTTGGTACTCCTAGCGACATCTGCAAGGTCATTGCAGTTAAAACTGAACTGCTTAAGGAGATATTGTGCTAAAAAACGACTTACTGTAAATATCACAAAAACGAAAGTAATGGTCTTCAATAAAATGGGGCGCTTAGTGAAATCCAACAAATTTTACTATGATAAGCAGGAGCTAGAAATTGTGAGAACTTTCACGTACCTAGGGGTGATTTTTTCTGCCTGCGGCCTATTTAGAAATGCAGCCGGAGACTTTTGCAGAAGAGCAGCTACGAAATTAGGAATTGTCTGGGGGATCCTAGTAAAATGGATAGTTGGAATTCGCGCATGAAAATATTTGATTCCATCTGTCAATCTAGTTTGCTATACAGTAGCGCGGTATGGGCATTGTCATATGGGGACATCATTGAAGTAGTCCAGCTGCAATTTCTAAAGAGACTCCTAATGCTGCCGCAGAATACCCCCGGCTACGCAGTTAGGCTGGAAACTGGTAGGGTAAAGGTTTTCACACATGTGTTTAAGTTTGCGCTAAGACTATGGATGAAGTTGCTGGAAATGGATGAGATGCGCTACCCAAAAATAACTTTTATGAATATGCTTAAAATGGATAATAAACATAATATTAACGAAAAGTACAATTGGGTATCGCAACTTAGATCGCTGATAGAAAAGATTGGTTTTGGTTTCGTATGGCAGTCACAATGTGTAGACACTATAAAGTTGAATTATAGTGATATGATAGTCAGGCTTATTGACATACAGAGGCAAAGAGACTTGGAAGGCAAAGCGAATAATACATCTTGTCTAATGTTTAGAGAAATTAAGATTGATGAAGTTTTGCCGGAAAAGTATCTGCTTTGGAGGTTGCCCATAGAAAAGATTAGAGTCGTTAGCCAAATAAGACTATTTAATCGTTATAACCCAAGAATATTTGTAAACGGTATAAAACATCAGCTAGCTATAAATGAACTTTGTACTGTTTGCTATAATACGGACTGTGAGACCGAGACATTATTTCATTTTGTATGTAATTGTAAACCATACAAAGGTATAAGAGAAACATATATTTCGACACACCTTAATAATTTAGGGCAGAGCGACTTCCATACTCTGTTTGAGTTCGATAATAAATGCGATTTGCTAAGTACCTACAACTATTTCGCAGGGTCTCTTAGACTCCGCGCCTGGTGTAGAAACGAGTAATGATTAGAACTGCCAACCCTACTACTTATTAATTATAATACTTATTACTTAAAATACTTATTTTATACGGTATACAATTATAAAAACCTAGATTATAACAAAGGTTTAGTAAAATTAAGAATACTTTAGATTGTTTGTTATGATTAAAATAAGATTGGTACTAATACTAGAAATAAGTTAATTTGTGTAATGAATGTAAATTCTAGAAGCACAATAAAATTATCTATCTATCTATCTAACTGCAACATCTGTACACTGGGCTTATTCCACTACTATGGACATAAAACAGCACTTACATTCATTTGCAACAGTAATTCAAGTTTTATTTTCTTCTCAGAGCTCCCTGGTGCAATAAGAGATTTTAAAAATATCACTGTAGATATAAATTTATAGTATGAACGGTGTCAGCTAGATTGCAATGTTGTATTATAATAAATGTCATTATATTTTTCCAACTTAGGATAGGCTCTTTGAAAACTGACCCTACTATGCCCTATGTGTATTTCATGACGCGATTATTAAAGTGTGCAATCTGCCTTGCTCCAACCAAAGATATAATATAATAGCACGACTATTGACTATGACCATATTGGATATAACCATCATGACTATAGATTTAAAACAGTAAATTACTTATAAGTTTACAGTAACACTTTATAACTTGGTTACAGGATGACGCTTTTGAAAATCAAAACTCATTAACCTAAGAAATGTTGTATTTTTTGTATATCCCAAAATGTACATCAGCATGAAAACGATAATATACCTAGTCTGAAATAATATATATGTCGGTTTCACAATGTAAAAAACATTACTTTTTGTGCCGGTCTTGGCATCTAATCCTAAAAGCGCCTCATTCAAGTTGTATGGTAATTGGTCTTCAACTTTGAGACTGAATTTCCATATTTAAGTGATTAGCATTGATTTTTTATCTTAATGTCAGTGACAATTATGATTACATTGTGCAGAATGCTCCCATTATTCATGCAGAATTAAGTTAAGCACCAGATTAACTTTGTGATATCCTGGAGCAGAAGGGTGGGCGGCTGTAATATAACTAAGTTCAAACTCTTTTAAATGGAGATTAAGGACCAATGAAACTAAAAAATGACAAACAAAGGTCAAGTGTCCATCTACGTCACTGTGTTCAGCTTTGAATCCTAAATTCCACTGGGAAAACAATGTAAACGCAAAAACAGCAAACGACGCGGTATATAGTATTCAAAAAATCGACAGAAAAAATAGCTTTCAGGTTGATTAGGGTGTCATCAGTCGAAATTAGTCGATTTCGGAGTGATTCATTGAATACTTCTCCTTAAAATGTCAGTTTAAGTTTTTCTATATTTGAACAAGTGCTTTAATTTGATACTTGAATATCTAGTCCATGAATATAAATCCATAAGTACCTCATTGTCGTTAAACAAACTGTCTAGATACATTTTAAAATATTTCCAAGAAATAAAATGTTATTATACGTGGACGTATGGCCTATGCGAGTTAATACTGTCTTTCGCTAATATTTTAATTTCATTATGGTATAAGGTTTTATTATGGAATTGCTGGCGAGTTCTTATCATTCAAGTTTTCTTCGCACATAAATATAATAAATGACACACTTGGGTGCCGGAATGGTGCTTTGAGAAATAAATTACACGTCTCTATCTTGTTTTGCTTATATTGTGTTAATAGGATTCATTTTTTCTCGCTTACCTGCAAACCTTCAATTCTCTACATTAAAACGCAATACAATGCATTAACTCTTCTTCGGGACCTAAATAAGTTTAAGTAAGACATGAACGTATTATTGTAAAACACTCTCTAATACAAATGCAATATTACTCATTAAAAGCAGTAGAACACTAAACAAGTATTAGAAGATTTTGTTGGTAATTTAGAACTTCATATCTTTAAAATCACGTAAATTCTGAGCATCTAAGAGTGTGAATGGAATGAAATGTTTTTATTATTTCTCATTTCCAATATCTATAATGTTTATGTACATATTATACACAAATTTATAGTATAATTGTGATGTTGAATTGAAATATTGAGAAATATGCAATTGGCGATATTATTATCTACTTTCATCACAAATTCTGCATTCAGTGGTCCTATTCAATACAATACAACGCAAACCTAAAACAAATATGATGGCAAAACAACTTTATATTCCATTCGACTGTACCATCCATCCGTACACATACATTCTTATGCTAAGATTTTAATTTTATAATGGAATAATATTGTGAAGAAACTTATTAAACTTATTTGTGTAGAGTTGCTGCTGACTTCATATTATCCCATATCCCATTAAAACTATTGATTGACATATAAAAGAATATTTTTGGTGCTTTATGGAAATTAATTTCACACCCATATCTTGTGAAATTTAATTTCTATGATTCATTATACATCTAATTTACCTTTAAACCTTCAATTTCATATTTAAATAATTATATAAATTTTATTCGATGCAATGGTTAGGAACAAAGCAAAGAAATAAAAGTTTGTATACCTTCGTCTACGTATATATACGACTATGCAGCTATTTCAATGAAATTCAAATACCTAGCCCACGAATTATTTCGTAAACAGTAAGTGTTTAATGTCATTTGATTTTAAACTATATCCAAGAGGTTGAGTACAAATACTTACAGTCAGCATATATATGAAACAAATGTAACCATGTACATTCCTCGGGTAGCATTTTAATTTTCTAATGGAATGTTGTGAAGAAGCATGTATTTAGTAGGGGGTGTGAGGGGCGTAGCGCCCCCCCTAAATCTGAGAAAAAGAGAATGTTTTCTCAAAAATGGCCTAAAATTGGAAACTTTTCGCGCGAATATGTCTTATTTTTGGTATGATTTTTGCTTCCGCCCCCTTGAACAAATTTCTAGATAGGTGCCTGGTTGTGAATATGTTAAACTTATTTCCATAGAATTGCTATAGAATTACATTATCGCAGTGGAGCTACAGACTTATGTTACATAACGACTTTGGCTGGCGCTTTCAAGTAAACAATTTCACCTCCACATCTTGTTCAATTCAATTTACGTAATTCATTTTCTCACTGCTCTACCTTTGAACCATAAATTTGATATTTAAATAGACTTACATTCTTCAAAAGAGATTGCATTGCCCTATGTGCCCAAAAACAAGTTAAGGGCAGTAAAAACTTCAAAACAATCCACAAAACAAAACACAAAATAAAGATAAAATTATACTCCTTAAAAGTATTAAAGTGCTCTAATATGTTAAAATTATTTCAATTTCATTTAAATTTTTAAATATTCATTCCTCACCATTTCTCAAGACCCCAAATGGGATAAATTATCTTATATGCCGAATGCGGAATAAATTATAATTTTAAAAAATTTCTGATGCATACAAATTTTCATCATATATTTATCATTCGTACAGGTAATCAGGTATTTACATTTATCACAATAAGATGTCAGACAAAATCAAAATAAATCGCTCCCATCTCATTGGTATTCATAGCTAGTAGTTTTGAAACACCCTTACTTACACTACATACGAATCGTGGTACACTTTCATTGGTAATAGGTTCGTCCAACCCAATTCTAATATGTACATCCTTAAGGGAAAGTCTGTACTTTTTCATGTATGCAATATCGATTTTGTTCCGGGAAGTGAAAAGGGGCAATGCCTTTAAAACATGGTTATATATTTCTGTAAAGTTGTTGAGCGTAGTTAGAAATGTACACCATAGAAAAATGAATAAAAATGTAACGCATCCCAGACCAAACAAAATCGATGGGGGAAGTATTTTGTTGTATTTTATAATAGCCACAAACATGACAATTATTACTCTAGTGGATAATGATTGAATGGGTGCGATGGTGAATCCGTATTCCTGAAGATACTGTATGATGTATTTGCTAATATTTAAATATTTTACCAGGATCACTAAAGTTTTTCGAACGACGTCATTTGATCTGTACTTTGGTTCTCCAAGGCTGTAAAATGTTAAACGAATCTATAACCTTTCACACTATATTTTCCAAACATCAGAATTTTAACGGAATAAAATCCTTAACAAAAATTACTCACCGAATTTCATTTGCCATAATGGTGACGATTTTACCCCCCACCAATATTATGTCCAAACCAATTGTGATTAAAAAGATGACTACAGCAGTCAACCAAAATATGATTACAGCTGTGACAATTACAAACGAAAAGTGTTGGTATTCTTTGGGGAGTTCTGCAAACAGAAAGGCAGGATCTTTGTAGAAAAATAAGTAAATGAATGACCATGCGATTGAAACAAACATTGGAAACAATTTGCTAGCCCATAATATTTTTGAAATATATTTATCTTCCACTACACTTTTGTTTTCCATGTAGTTTTCTGCAAAAGATTATATTAAATTCAAGATTATTAAAGATTATATTATATTATCCTAAATTTGTTATCGGAGTCCTCAGAGACTTAGATTGATAAAATTTACATGCAAATAAGCCTGAAAAGACACGGCGGATCCTTAGGATAAGTTAGATTAGGTGGTTAGGAATCCATGCGTGGTAATTGTACGACCCTTTCCAGTATATATATGGTTGCTTTACTAACCTTCAAAATCACGTAAAATGTTTAATCCATCGTTTATAATCACAGAAATGGTTGCAAACAGTTTTGGCCAGACAATACCAAGTAGAAAATCAAACCAACATAAAACGCTAGCAACCATAGAAAGTAAGCACGAAAACGAGGAATCACCATCCCTAGAAAATCTTGCAAACTGGACTGTGAAAAATACTGCAAGTGTAAGAAATAAAATTACGTGGATAACATAAAAGTATTTCTTGGTTTTGTTATTCCTTTTCTTCAGAGCATAGTCATTTCTACACCAATAATAGTCAAATACTCCTAGTAAGGAGCCCAATTTACAAATGTCCTCTACATGTTGGAAAACCTCTTTAGAAATTGAATGCACTGTTTTCCTAGTGCTTGGTTCGGAAGAATTCGGTTGCTCTGATGTTGAAAGAACGTTCGGTATTATTTCTTCCTCCATTTGAATATAAACTTTATATCAGCAGTTAGCAGTATGTTGTTATAACTCTATAAAACGCAAACCGAAACTTCATTCATTAAACGGAGAATACACTTCCCCTAACTTCAGTAATACTATGAATAATCAATATAATATTATATTCTAATTTTAATATATGCTTACTATTTTTGAGGAACTATTCACATGGTTCCTTGGCCTTCCTTCCTTTTCTTCTCAACACTAATTTATATCACTATTACGCAGACTTAAAAGCTTTTCATTTCAAGATACAAAATAATTGTGTTTTTTGCCTTAAAACCCAAAGGGTAAAGAGGGTTACAGATAAACTTAAACAACCTGCACAATCCAACACTAACAATCTTACCCGAAAAGATAATCTAACTTTAACCTTAAAGATATAAGATACAATAAGTCGAATCTTTGTCGTTTTTTGAACCACGTAAAAGTGTCTCTATTTGTGTATGAATAAACAAGTCAAAAGTAAATGAGACACGAAAGAATGTTTCCAAGGTGGAGAGTAGGAACTGAACAGTGCAGTGGAGTGTAAAGCTTCATAATGATATTTGAATATCATGCTTGCAATCACTTAAATACTGCAGAAACATACCCAACATGTGTAAAAACTATTCTGCCTTTTAACTTTGTCATAAACAAGTAATAAAATGTCTAATAATAGTACTCAGTTTCTATTATAGTGCCCTTTGGTTTATGCCTTGCTCCCAGCTTTGCGATTTAATTATGCTATAATATATGTTATAAATTATTCAGTGTGGCGTCAGTTTGGGGATACTTACAGAGTATTTTGCCACCACTAAATGGGAAACCTTCGCTTTAACAATCACACCACAAAGCGTGATGTATAGAAATATCCACACGTTCCTACCAATGTCTGTATAAAAGAATATATAGTTAAATGTTTTAAAGAAATCAATTTCACGCCCATATCTTGTTCAATTAGTAATATATAATTCACCAGTAGAGCCATCAAATGAGCTTACCTAAACCTAGCATTAAAGTTGTTGTTTTTCCTGCTTCCAGCTTGATTACAGTAAAAATAGAATAAAATAATAACACCATAATAGAAAACAGTCGATAAAGCAGTATTCAAGTAATATTTTTCAAACAAAGACAGTAGTCAACAAGGATATCATAAGAATTTGATCTCATTTGACATGAATAGCGTCACCCTTTTACTACTTAGTACTTTTACCACACTATTTATTTCTGTTATTATTCTGCTAAAGATGCTTATAGTCCACGATTCCCCTCACTCAGGCTAGTTTCTGTTCCGGTGTGCCTTTTGGTTTATGCATTCCTCTCAATCCTTTTATGGGTTGAGCATGTTATATGTATATATTATAAAATATTCAATGTGGCGTCAGTTTGTATATGTTAATGAAGTTTATTTACTTCAATAGAAATTGCGATATTCACTACTCACTACTGTATTACAATTTGCAATTATTGAAAACTATGTAGTTAGGAACGTAGTGCGTAGTAAAAAATCGCTAATAATATTGAAACAGTTCAAAAGCATTATTTTAAATAATAATAATTTTATTACTGTCTCAAAATAATAATAATTAGATAATTAGAATCACTTAAATACTTTTGACATACAAAACAACTAAATGAAGTTTGCATAATTGTAATTTGCATTAGTTATATTGATTTGTGATATAAGTATGTATTTTTGAAATGCAACATCCAATTTATAATAAGGACCTACAAAATATTTATAATATAAGATTGAATGAACATAGCAGTAATTAGGGTGTTCAACGACGTACGTTTCGGGAGAAATTTAAAGTTGTCGGTGCCTGCCAGCCTTCCTGTTTGTGCTATTTGTAAAGGCTTGTATGTATAGTTTCACAATATGAATGCCTCTTAAGCCTCTTATAATCACCAACTTCACATACAATAGACCTACAACCTATAAATATTATGGTTGTATGCTTCAATTTATCTTTTTGTATGTATGCAGTGTGAGGATACAAAATGTAACTCACAATATGCAAACTCGGTTATGTACGGAAAACCACATAGTATTACAATACACATTTGCATTACATAAATTCTTTGTAAAATTATAAGTAAGGATGTCATATTATTATTTACTAATAAGTACCAATGCAAAGACAATGACAATTGCACTTATAATATTACAAAGAATAGGTATGGCTCATTAGGTAGGTATGCATTATCAGCTAATTACATATTTAAATCATCCTGGACCACGGATACCCGACTCCTGAACTCTTGTGAACTTTCAAGACAAAGCAACCCTAAGTTAATAAATAGGCTTGCACAAGAATTTTTCCAGCATTCATTATTACACACTCAAACTTAAAAAACTTCTTTTTGAAAGTACTACTTTCTTAATTATTAAATTATTTTAATTTTACTTTTTATTTTTACACTGGAAATTCTCTGTCGAGCTTTGCCCCAGACAATTTCCAAATTATTATTTTAAACTGAATTCTTATTGTTGAGCTAGCTCCGAGGAATTCTAAAATACATTTATATTATTGCTATTGAAATTGCATTCGTCTGAGCTAGCTCCGAATTTATTTCATTAGTACAACCAAACAAGTGACACCTAAACTTTGATATTTGAAGTGCACAGTTTTTCTCTGCCACAATTTCATTGTTTAATTTGAAAGCAAAATCGCTTTACGATTCTGCACAAAATATTATGTTTGCTAAAAGTGAGTTCAACTACCAGAGGACTGAAGATTACGTAACCTACCTAGGACGACCCAATCTGGAAGGAATCTACGGTTTGGACATTCATTGCTTGAGTAAAGGTTAAAACATACAAACTAAAACATTTCCCCTTCTTTCTATTGCTTTGCTAATTGCCAAGCTAATCAAGTAAATACTCTACTTTTATATTTTTATTTTTTTTTATTTATTACTGACGGTCCCTACGGGCTCGCGCCCATGGACCCAGGACAATTTACAATTACAATGTATATTGTTATGCTTGACATTTGTTTGTTATATTTTATAGGCTAGTTTATTATATACTATATCTCTGCTCTATATACTATACCTATTTTTAGATTAATACAAGTTTTTGTTTCTTATAGTGTTATGTACTAATAAAATTATTACAATAATATTAGTACAAGTTGCATATTCCTCGTTAAATAATGCTTATGATGTCACATTCACATAATTTCATACTTTATATCTCTAGTTGACCTGGTACTGTAAATATACATACAATTTATTTTTCCCATTAGCAAATTCATATTATGCACTCACTCAATGAAAATAATTTTGCTGACACATATCCTCACATATTCTACCAACACTGGCTCTACTTTTATAGTCGAGAATTGCTTTGCCATTTTGGTCAAGCTAACTTCCCAGCTTTAGTCATTTGCACTGGAAACCCGTGCTTATTTCCTAAACACGGCTAATAAAAGTATTGTGTCTCTTCTTCTCTTCCTATTCTATAATTTCAGGATTTCTTCATATCATTTCCTAAATTGGCAATCAAACACGAGTAACTTGCTCTCTTTCTTTGCAAGCCTCCTAGAACAGTCGCATAATATTTTGCATAAAATCTACATTTCACATCCTGGATTAATTCTACAAATTCTATTTAAGATCTGAAATATTTCAAGTGTAACTCGAGAAATCAGGTATAGATAAAGTGTAAGAGCCAGCATAATTAGGGAATTATAAAGTGTACCTAACCGAGATCTCCCACATTTAGTTGACCTTTGTATTTCTAGAAATAATATATCCGTTGTGTTTTCATTTACTACATTCCTGCAACATAATATTTCATAGTATTAGTTGGGAATTAGGATATCAAAGAATTCTGGAAAAGAATCACTCTGTGATTCTCTTTTGCTCAAGATTTGTTCTAAGCAGCGGGCCATAATATTACGTAAAACTAGATCACCTACTCTATTCACATACTGCTTAAAACAAGGCCTGACAGCAGTTATATTTTTTTGTACAGATACATCATGACTAAAGTATAAAGTTAAACTGGCGCATGCGTATTGAATAATTAATGTTTTTAATAATGTACCCCAAAGCAGTTTACCCGATGTCCACCACACGCAACGTGCATTTGTCTGATGCCTTCCGAAGTTATCTGACAAAGGCACTTTGATTACCGTGGACTTCGGGTCAACTGCTTTGGGGTATATTATTAACACTTCCACATCCAAGCCTAAAAACTTCCGCGGACTACCAAGTGTGGTACAATTGTACCACGCAGCAGTATCCAAGTGTGCTACAATTGTACCACACAAGGTTTCGTGTTTTTATACTTGTAGCCAAACCAATGGTTAAGGCCCTACTCTTGCTAATATGGCAAAACCCAATGTGGTACAATTGTACCACACCGGGATACATACATACGTTCAGCGTATAGTCTCTAATATACATTCCGTCGGCTTATAGTCGATACTAACAGATTAATTTGCTTTCTTTCGGCTAATAGTCGATGTTTACAGATTAATTTACATTCCGGCGGCTTATATTCGGTGTTTACAATTTAATATGCATTCCGGCGGCTTATAGTCGATGATTACAATTTTAATTTGCATTCTGTCGGCTTATAGTCGATGATTACAATTTAATATACATTCCTTCCGCTTATAGTCGATGCTTACAGATTGATTTGCGTTCTTTCGGCTAATAGTCGATGATTGCCATGCAATATACATTCCGTCGGCTTATAGTCGATGCTAGCAGATTTATTTGCTTTCTTTCGGCTAATATTCGATGCTTACCGATTAATTTGCATTCCGTCGGCTTATAGTCGGTGATTACAATTTAATATGTATTCCGTCCGCTTATAGTCGATGATTACAATTTAATATACATTCCGTCGGCTTATAGTCGAAGGTAACAGATTAATTTGCATTCTCTCGGCTAATAGTCGATGTTTACAGAATTATTTACAATATGGCGGCTTATATTCGGTGTTTACAATTTAATATGCATTCCGGCGGCTTATAGTCGATGATTACAATTTAATTTGCATTCTGTCGGCTTATAGTCGATGATTACAATTTAATATACATTCCGTCGGCTTATAGTCGAAGGTAACAGATTAATTTGCATTCTCTCGGCTAATAGTCGATGTTTACAGAATTATTTACAATACGGCGGCTTATATTCAGTGTTTACAATTTAATATGCATTCCGGCGGCTTATAGTCGATGATTACAATTTAATTTGCATTCTGTCGGCTTATAGTCGATGCTTACAGATTTATTTGCGTTCTTTCGGCTAATAGTCGGTGATTGCAATTTAACATGCATTCCGTCGGCTTATAGTCTATTTTAGCAGATTTATTTGCTTTCTTTCGGCTAATATTCGATGCTTACAGATTAATTTGCATTCCTCGGCTTATTGTCGGTGATTACAATTTAATATGTATTCCGTCGGCTTATAGTCGATGGTATAAATCAATTTGAATATTGTCGGCCATGTCGGCTTACATTCGACGATAGCAAATTAATTTCCATTTTGTCAGTCAGTAGTAAAAGAATAAAATTAATTTATAAACCGTCGGCTTATAGTCGACTATGGAAAATTAATTTGTTTACTAGCATTGCATTAATTATATTAATTTACTAAATATTTACCATTTATTTCCGCCTACATGGTAGTATCCAAGTGTGGTACAATTGTACCACCCCAGATAAGAAACCTTCTTTGTGGTACAAATGTACCACATTGGATAATGCCATGTTAGCGATGACTTCGTCTTAGTTTTTCGACCATAAAAAATTGAAAAAAATTTCAAAATAACCTCAAAATATTTTTAAAAATTGTAAAACAATATTCCTGACAGGTACCTGAAAGCTGGATGTAATTCGGTTGAAGGGAACGGAGATAAGGGCAAATAAAGGCGTTGTGGTACAATTGTACCACACTTGGATGTGGAAGTGTTAAAAACATTTGTATGTACGTATGTTTGTATGTGTCTATATGTATTTATGAGAATAGGGCAAGCCATGTAACGTTTCAAAACAGAATGGTCTCTTGCTTAATTTATGCATACACGCTTGCGCTTTTTAAAGGCAAAGTATGACAAAATTATTAAATTTAAATACACCGTTGTGTGACGTGGTAGTAGAAATTATCTCTTTTTCAATTAAGTATATACCGTTTGTTGTACTTATTAATTTTCACTTGCATCTTGAAGTTTTGTTGTGCTATTGTGACAAGAAAGTTTTGGACTCATTGACTTTTGGGATTCTATATATATAATATGATAGAATTTGTTGATCCATTTAACAATTATTTTATTTTATTATTCCAAGAACAGCTTTTTTGAAAGCTAACTAAACATTCTTCACATTAATACTACAATAAAACATTTATTTGACCGTTTTAACGGCTCTTTGCCAAATAAGGCAGACTTGACCATTTGTTTGTCCATTGCCGATGAGGCAGACTTTACCATTTGTTGGTCCATTGTCGATAAGGCAGATTTGCCCATTTGCTGGTCCATTGCCAATAAAGCAGACTTGACTATCTGTTGGTCCATTGCTAATACGGCAGGTTTAACCATTTGTTGGTCCATTTCTAATACGGCAGACTTGACCATTTGTTGGTTTATTGCCAATAAGACAGACTTGACCTTTTACGGGTCCATTGCCAATAAGGCAAACTTAACCATTTACTGGTCCATTGCCAATAAGGCAGACTTAACCTTTTACTGTGGTCCATTGCCCATAGGGGACACTTGGCCATTAGCTTCTCTATTGACGAAAGCGCAGACTTGACAATCAGCTGATCCTTTGTGACTCAAGGCAGACTTGACCACTTCCTGGTCCTTTGTCGTTTGTTAAGAGTACCGTAGATCCTTAGCCAAGTGATCATGGTGGGCGACCGGAGTAAGTTTCTATTGTCCACATTTCAATTTAATAAACCATGTTCAAATAGGTGTAAAAAAGTGGTGTGAAATTGCGTAGAAAGTTTTATCTGATTATCTGACGTTACATGACGATTTTAGTGATGTTTTATAATGACCTTTGACCTTTTGCCACCTGTGACTTGACTTTGACATGACCTAACGAATAACCTTTTCGAACGAGCTATCTCATGACGTTCTACAATGTCAATAACAATAGTTACGCCCATTTTTAATTTTTGGACCACGCCCACAGGCAGGGGGTGTATCCGATTTTGTCCATTTTCGAACTCGACCTCTCTTTTTATCCCTTCATCACGTACAGAAAGTTTGAGTTGATTATCTCAAACCGTTTTTGAGTTATCGTGCTAACAGACGGACAGACAGACAGACAGATCGGTCATTCCTATAAAGCGGTGTTGCACACCACTTAATAACAAAAGTTGGTTGAAGTAAGACAGTGGTTGTCCGTCCAAGTACCTATCACAATCACTCTTACTTCAACCCAAAAAGTTGATTCGGTCTGAGTAAGAAGTTTTAGAATTATTTTTGACTCTTTTTCAACGTTAAACTCTGGCCCACTAAAGTAGAAACCGTGGTAACTGGTAAGGTAAATTGGAATTAATATAAAACATCTTTGCATCTGAATTACATTCTACTTAAATCGGAATACGTTAAAAAATTTCCCGTACTAGAAAATCTCCCCTATTAAAAAATCTCCCCGTTAGACAATTCTCATTATTAGAAAATCTCCCCGTTAAACAATCTCCCTATTAAAAAATCTCCCCGTTAGACATTCTCCCTATTAGAAAATCTTCCCGTTTAACAATCTCCCTATTAGAAAGTCTCCCCTATTAAAAAATCTCCCCTATTAAAAAATCTCCCCTATTAAAAAATCTCCCCTATTAAAAAATCTCCCCTATTAAAAAATCTCCCCTATTAAAAAATCTCCTCTATTAGAAAATCTCCCCGTTAGACAATCTCCCTATTAGAAAATCTCCCCGTTAAACAATCTTTCTCCCTATTAGAAAATCTCCCCGTTAGACAATCTCCCTATTAGAAAATCTCCCGGTATGAGAAATAAGGAGAAACGGCAGAACGAAAATCGAAACTATAAAACTTAGTAATTTGAGACGTGGAGCGTGGAGGTGAATCGGACATGGGAATGATGAGACTGTAAGATTCCAATAATGTAATGGAAAACTGCACACTGTTTACCTGTACCTGAAGTAAACTGTTTGTCAATCCGGAATACACACTAGCTTTATTTCTAACAGGGCCTGGGCCCTGTGACCGCCTAGTGTATTTATATAGTTACTACTATTAAATGCTACACGAAAATAAAATAAATCGCTCCCATACAAGCACGTATACAGTAGGGGCGGGGAAGCGCAGCGCCCCACCTAAATCTGAGAAGAAGAGAAGATTTTTCCCAAAATAGGCCAAAAATTGAAAATATTTTTTGCGCTTCGTGCGAATATGTCCTATTTTTGATATAATATTTGGTTGCGCCCCCCTTGCCAAAATTTCTGGATACGTGCCTGTTCCCATATTTCTTCTATTCATAGTCTAGTATTTTCATAACACCCTTCTTAACACTATATACATAAAAGAATCGTGATACATTCTTATTGTTGTTAATAGATTCGTCAAATTAAAGTCTAAGACAGTACAGTTGAAAAGTACAGCATCTTAACAGCATTATCCAGCATCGCACAACTCTGTCCAGTTATTTGTTTATCGTAATTAAAAATTTACACCATATGAAACAATATAAAAACGAAACACATCACAGACAAATCAAAATCAATGGGTATACTCTTTTATAAAAGTCAAGGCTGTGTTGAGATAATTAGGGGAACAAATAACCCTCCTCCCAAAGTCCAAGAAAAACGAAATTTATTTGGATTGTCTGAGACTAATTCAGATTAGGGAACGAATTTGTAATTAAGTTTTTAAAAATATACAACAGACAAAACATATTTAGTACAAACTTATATACTATTGTCTTCTACAGGTGATTTTAAGTTCACTAATTTAAAGAAAATGTACGCTATATAATTCTTCTTAATAAATGAATTCTAACTTAGATGTCGGAAGAGCACTAAAACGTAACGTATCATTTACATCAGTACGCAGTAAATTAAATCACATAGGCTTAAAAGAGCAAACTAGTAAAGTAAAGTATCAACAAATAATGTGATTGCAAGCTTTAAGTTTATTTCAGGTAAGAATTTAATCTTTATTATTCCTCTTCAACTCGAAAATTACATAATACAGTAAATCGACAATATTTTTTTAAGAGGGGAACTTTACATTATCCACGATCTGGTTGGGATCTGATATATGGGTGGTGATGGTGGTGGAACAGCATTAATATAACCAATACGAGACGGAACCACATAAGGAGATGGTACACTGTTGGGACCATAATAAGGTCGTTGGTAGTACTCCGGTACACTATCCCACCAATCTGTAATCCATCAAGTTAGTTAGTTATAATTATTAGACAATGTATTGGATATTTAGAAATTCTGTAAAACAATTGAATTAATAAGATAAATGTACTTACCAAGCCCAAAATATTTTCCTTCGCGTTCACTTTTCTCAACTTCAGGAACTTCATCGGCAGGTCGGCAAATTGCCACGGAGAACATCAAGACCACACAAACCTAAAACAGATAACAAAACAAAATATTACATTTGAATTTGTGATAAAAAATTATTTTTAATTGCATTTTGAAACAAGCAGTTTGGGCTACCAAAATTTGAAATTTTGCCATTGCTAAATTTCTCAATGCTTAGAACAGTTGTATAAATAGTTTGTTTATTGTCAAAGGCTTTGACTGACTATATTTTGTCAATAAAAGTTGACTGTGTATTTATACTTTTCTTTCGTTCCGTTGTCACAAAGATGATCTTGTGAGACCAAATGACAAAATAGGTTAATTATTTGGGAAATTCCAATATCTTCCATGGCTTACTTTCAACTTTAAGGACAATGATAAAAATCTTCACAGGTATCAGCAGAACAAAGATGAAAACTTTATTGTATATTTATTGACATTATTATAATGTGTATTTATTATATTACAATATATATTATATTATACATTATACATTTCAGTTATTTATAGTTAAAAACCATTACGAATAATTATATATTTACCTTAATATTATTTAGAATTTGCTATGTACGTTCCTACGTTAAAAAGACTAGGAGAATGACAAGGATTTCCCGTCATACTAAAAATAAGTAAATCGAGGAAAAAAACACTAAATGATATTTTAAATCACGTAATAAATTAGGTAGGAATATTAATTACTTAATATTAATTACCTGTCATTATTATTTATCCTTATCATGTTTTTTAGGAAACTCCTATCTACTCCTAGCACGTCTTTCTCATAGGAGTAACCTTTGATATGACACCACCACGGCCTCTGACATTTCACAATTCGAATAATGCTACTATATGTTACATTACATTGCCTGTAGCATAGCTCTGTTATTTACTATTGCGTTTTTATGGGAAATACGAGCAGTTTTAAAAAACAAATCTCTACAGGCAATCTCTAATTTTAAAATATTTGTTATTACCTACTTTCCGCGTTTCCGCCAGAAATTACTAAATTTAAGCCGAAACATTTTAATCAATATACGAAACAAAATATTAGAAAGGCTTAGAAAACGCATTATGTTGGTGCCTAGAAGAGCACAATAATCAATTAGTTTACATCAGGAACAGAGCTGAAAAAGTTCACTCGATTAGTTCGATCGTTGCGTTCGTTCATTCGCAGATCAATAGGTTCGTTTGATCGTTTCATACATTGAACGGCAAAAGAAAAAGATTGTTCCGTTCACGAACTTAAAACTCGATCAGATCGTTCAGCCGTCCAACACAAATGACAAAACATAGGACTATTTCGTTATCGTTAGCATAATATACGTGTAGGGGGTAATTTCAAATGGAATGTTTATTTATTAATTAAATAGCTGCGATGGAGCTATAATTGTATATATACAAAATAATATTTAAACTCTGCAATGAATCTCATAACATTGTATTCCCTACACTCGTTTCTTGAAACTACTAGCAAACAAATGCGAAGGCGGCAACAATTTTGAATGAATGGAAGCATTCCATTGGTCCAGCCGTTTGTGTTCCAGTCGCAAATTTTATAGCTAAATAGAAATGTTTATCTTTGCGAACTATTGTTAGTCTGCATTTGTGCTTTTAACCGCAGTAACGAGTTTTATTTTAACAAATCCACGCATGCGTGTTAGATTTGCGACTTTGCGATTTTACAGCTTTGCGAGAGCTCTGAGTTGAGCTACTATGTGTTGTCTCTTCTGTCGCTTAAGTTATTTTATTTATCGCTTCTGCTCAAAATGGGCTTCGTAGGTTGCCGATGACGACAAAATACGAATCATTAGTAGACTGGAAGTATTTGTAACACCGAGCGAAGAATAGATAGATTATCTTATTTAATTTGTTTAAAATCATCGAGTATTTTACTTTTACATAAAATACTCGACGATTGTCAAAAACCATGGGCAGGTTGAGAGGATAAAACCCATAGTAATCAATACATCTAAATGTGTCGGTTAAGTCAGGATGTGGGTTACGGTTACGATTTGTAATATGCAATTTTCAGGGGTAAATGTTCAAAATAATATTTATTTCGTCAGCAACAAATATTTATTTTATTCTATACGAGAAACGCAGCCCGTCCTACGGACGGGGAAATAACTGTTGGTTAGCGATCAGGACTTTAGAAATTAATATCGTAAAAGATAAAAGTCTGTGATGTCCTAGGAAGAAATTAAAAAGTTACAGTAGACACATAATATTAAACTGCAGGGAGACAGAAAGGGTTACGCACCACGCTACGGTGTTTGGTAGCAATCAGTACTTTATTTAAAATCTCATAGTATAAAATTCACAATATTTTTTTAAAGCATTTGCTTATCTTCCTCAATTAATGCCATCACCGCATCACTAACTAAATTAGATTCAGGTAGCAATAAATTCTTTCCTTCCGAAATGTTGGCACCAGTTATAGAAGTGTCGCTATTTGCGGAGCTAAGTAAAGCATTGTCTTCCTCAACAACGTTACCATTAGAATCCTTGGTCCTTTTTTCTACATGGTGGTCCATCTCCGACGATTTTGATACTTCAAAAAAAGATCATCCCTTTCAGCAAAATGTTTTCGATTTAGATCTTTGTTAGCCTTATAGTAGGCTGTACCAATCGCCGTTGGAGAATTGCACACCAAACAGCGAAAATGACCGGGGCGAATAGGTGCAATTTTGCATGCCGTACACCATTCCCAACCATTGGCTAACATTGGCAAATCGTGCTTCAATGATTTTTTGCACTGTGCATGGACACATTCATCTGCAATAAACAAAATCCAAAATTACAATTTTTGCATTCTCCTCCGAAACTTATTTAATATTTTAATAAAAAAATATTTAATTTAAACATTTTTTTAAATTTACCCTTACCTTTATCATAATAGTCTCGAATTGTTCTTGAACAGAAGGGGCAAAATCTATCATTTAGTGATAAAGGAAGCTTGCCAAGTTCATGTTTATCCTCAGGAGTTTCGGAAGCTGACCCACTTAGATGTAAACTGCGTTTAGGAATAACAAATTGGCTCGAAGTGGGTGTGGAGCCCTGATTAGGGTTACTTCCCCAACGTTTATTACTCCTTATTAGGCCTAAAAATACAAAAAAATGTTATTAGGCATTTTAAATGCAATGATTGGTGAATGTAGTTCATAGTTGAAGTTAATCCAATATAATTTTAATTACATCATAGAGTTGGTACAGTGTATTAGTTTGCGATGATGCTAAAAGTTTTAGTCCGTATTTTCCTATCATATCACATGTCTGTAGTTCAAAGTTCAGTGTTGAAATAAATATTTCCCCTGGGGAGGATTTATGAAAATCATTGGCCAATTTTCCAATATAATTTTAATTACATCATAGAGTTGGTACAGTGTATTATTTTGAGATGATGCTAAAAGTGTTAGTCCGTATTTTCCTATCACATGTCTGTAGTTCAAAGTTCAATGTTGAAATAAATATTTCCCCTGGGGAGGATTTATGAAAATCATTGGCCAATTTTAAAAATGCATCCACCAATCAGAAGCAATTCTCCAATATAATTTTAATTACATCATAGAGTTGGTACAGTGTATTAGTTTGCGATGATGCTAAAAGTTTTAGTCCGTATTTTCCTATCATATCACATGTCTGTAGTTCAAAGTTCAGTGTTGAAATAAATATTTCCCCTGGGGAGGATTTATGAAAATCATTGGCCAATTTTCCAATATAATTTTAATTACATCATAGAGTTGGTACAGTGTATTATTTTGAGATGATGCTAAAAGTGTTAGTCCGTATTTTCCTATCACATGTCTGTAGTTCAAAGTTCAATGTTGAAATAAATATTTCCCCTGGGGAGGATTTATGAAAATCATTGGCCAATTTTAAAAATGCATCCACCAATCAGAAGCAATTCTCCAATATAATTTTAATTACATCATAGAGTTGGTACAGTGTATTATTTTGCGATGATGCTGAAAGTTTTAGTCCGTATTTTCCTATCACATGTCTGTAGTTCAAAGTTCAGTGTTGAAATAAATATTTCCCCTGGGGAGGATTTATGAAAATCATTGACCAATTTTCCAATATAATTTTAATTACATCATAGAGTTGGTACGGTGTATTATTGTGCGATGATGTTAAAAGTGTTAGTCCGTATTTTCCTATCACATGTCTGTAGTTCAAAGTTCAGTGTTGAAATAAATACCCCCCACTTACTTCAGTAGTTTGGTCCAGATGACAATAACCGTGCAGATATGACAAATGGCAGGCAGATGACCAATGACAGGCCAACAGGTAGAGATGTGACAGGCAGGCAGAGAATAACAGCCAATGACGACAACAACCACTAACCACGTCGTAGGTCGTAGGTAAGGTGATTTTCAAAACAATAGACTCAGACTCTTGATTCTCTAAGAATAGAATACAGGAAATCTTGATTAGGTCAAAGTGTATGTTATTTATCTCTGCCTTTGCAGAAATTTAAAAAAAATACACTTACTTAGTTAGTTTGGTCCAGCAGATGACAAAGAAGAAGGCAGAGATGACCAATGACAGGCAGATGACTAATGACAGGCAGATGACCAATGATAGGCAGATGACCAATGATGATGGCAGGCAGAGATGACGCAGAGATGACTACTGACAGCCAGACAGGACAGCAATAGGTAGAGATGCGACATGCAGAGAAGAACAGCCACTATAGACATCATCCCAACCACCATATGCAGTCATAGACAGTAGACACGATGAAACGTCATTTTTTTGGCAGATGCCGCAAAAATTAAAAGTTGGTGCAAGGATGGCTTGCACGAACGAAAGAAATCAGATGAGAAGGCAAGCACTCTGCTTGTCTTCTCATCTCAGTCCAGCCAGCAGCCGAGTGAGTAGGGTAGAAGGCAGAAGCACGGCAAGCAGGCATAAGCACTACACTGCTTATACCTGGCTCCGCCAAGGATGAGAAGGCAAGCAGAGTGCTTGTCTTCTCATCTCAGTCCAGCCAGCCAGCAGCCGAGTGCCGAGTGAGTAGAGTAGTAGAAGGCAGAAGCACGGCAAGCAGGCATAAGCACTACACTGCTTAAGCCTGGCTCCGCCAAGGGTAAACCGTCTCACATTGTTTTTGCAATGTCTTGCGACATCCCAGGTACATTTTTGGTTGACGAAACGAACGGACTTACATCGCCTCTCTCTTTTTATAGTTCAATTTAGGCTACATATACGTATTCCAAGGCCCAAGGATACCGAAGAAATTTACTTACGTGTCTAATTAATATATGGGTTACGTAAAACCAATGATTTTTTAATCTACATTAGTAAATTGAGCGCGTTATATACCAATTGCGTGTTTGGATGACGTTTCAATGTCGCAGTAAAAAAATTAACTCCACCCATTTAACTTACATAAAATACAAACGACTAACTGTATAAAGTCAACATATTAATGACAAATTCACATAAAAAACAAATTATCTGTTTTAAGCTTTAAAACATCCTATGATCACGTTTAAAACTACAAAACATATAATTAGAGGAATACTTCTGAAGATAGTAACAAAAGCCGAAACCAAGCCGTAACAGAAAGCTTCCCTTAGTAAAGTGACCGTGTGCACGGTGACGGTTTTGGTAGATCAATGGTAGTAGAGATAGATTTATGTTGATTACTAAAGTTAACAATAATTCAAACTAGATTAATATTGATAACAGTACAAAATAAAAGCAGGCGAGGTAATGAATACAAATTAAAAAGGAATGTCAATCAATACAAACAAACAATTTACGTTTGTGGCATGTCATGTATTAAAATTTAGAATCGCATTTGTGACACATCCACGAGGTTATACGATATACCAGATCAATACTAGATCACAGAAAAATCATAAAATCCCACTTAGGACATACGGTGTATCATCGGGGCAAACGCCAGATTCAATTGGCTTAAAGGTTTAGCTCATTCTCAGCCGAGTCTTTTGCTCCGGCTCAGCCAAGACATCGACAGCCAATAACACAACACACTAAACGTATTTCTTAAGCGACGACACACGCACAGACCTTCTTATTAGGTATCTTATCATTTATCATTTATTTCATATTTCAGCCGACTGCCTACTCGGGAAATACGTACTTAAATATTTTAGTAGGCTTTTAGAGTTTATAATGTTAAATAATCATTTGGAAAACATTAGATTATTGAACATGTCGTGACTTTCTTTCGTACGGTGCCATCATAATCATAACGTGCTTTTTCTGACTTTCGTTTTATGGCTGTTTTTTTATTCCTTTATTTCATCTGGATTTAAATGTTGAGATTCGGAAACCAAAATATGTCATATATAGGTCGTTAATGGTTCGATCTCTAAAACCTTCTGATATTCCTTCCGTTTAAATTTATCTAATTATCTAAAAGGAAAGTTGAAAAACGTCCGAAATATAATATTATGCATAATATTATGTGTTACAATAAAAAATTTTCTTTGTAAACCTGATGCCGACAGCTATAACATTGAAATGACTTATGGCATTTAGCCTTAAGAATTTTTTCAATAAATAAAATTATGATTAAAGTGTCCCACTGCTAAGTTTGACGAGGCCAAAATTCGGAGACAACTTGTAAGCTCACGAATCTCAGTCACCGATAAATTTCGGTTAAAGTTGTTTTCAGTGTAAACATTTTAAGCATTCCATGTACTTGCGAAATAAAAATCAGTCTCCCGAACGTTGGAGAAAAATATTATAAGTTCCTTATAAAAAATCCAATTTAAATTTAAGGTTACTTTCACTGGTAATTTTAAGCAACTTGGAGTACTTGAAATCGATTATCATTTTAAACCTCGAGTTTTAGAAATTCCTTTAAATACATCATTTAGTCATACATCTGTATTCTATGTTTTAAAAATTAATACCATGCAAGGAATACATTGACATCACTAAATTCGTTAACTACTGCTTTGTTTATAAACACAAAAACGAGTTGTAACTGTATTTAAGATTGCAAATTTGTAAATATTTTCTGCCCAATTTTCAGGCTTCTCTATATAATCGTTAATGATAGGATTTGCCAAAACCATTGAATTTATTTGTCTAAGGTTTGAGGGCCTTTCACGCATTAAAGTCCTATCGTACAATTTTTCAATGCCGTTGCATCGAATGAGGGACTGGTTTAAACAATGGACTTGGGATTCTTAATTTGGTACAGAAAAATGGGTTATTACTACTGCGAATTTTAACCTTGATAGTTTTGAGAATATTCCAAACAATGACGAAAAACGATATAATCTTAGGTTTAACAAATTTTCGGTTTTCCCATAAGAAAGCTGCAAAACACAAAAGTACAATACAGAAACTGATAAGGAATATTGATGAAATGTTGGAATTTTTAAATGTCACTGGTCGAGGGAGATCTCTTGTCCAGCACGTTTTACATTTAGTATAGTTATGCTTGCTGTCATATTCAATCCACATTCCAATAATTCCTGAATGGCTAAGGGCATGTAATCTTACCCTTAGAAAACTATATAGTCAACATTGGAATTTCATCAGTTTTAATACAAGTGTGAACTGGTATGGACAAATAGCCTTTGTCTTTAGTTCCGTAATACAAGGTATTCTTTGGTTCATCACCCCCGTTATGAGGATTCCAGTAAGAGTCATTCAGAAGTCGGTGCATTTGGGAACTTCTTAGTATTAGGGCTGAATTATTACATTGAGAAATCCATCTTTGTGGACTTGTAGAAGGAAAATCAGGAGGAATTCCCACTATTTTCTCAATCTTATCCATCAACTCCAGTTTTTTTGAATAACCAATAATTTTGTAGGAGTCTCGTATCTCAATATTCATCTCTAATATGGAAAAAAACTTCTTATAGAACTCCAGATTATTATAATATGCATATTGGACTGCTTGAGTGACATCACTTACATTTTTGTTAAGAAATGATAATGGCCTTATGCAGAGCTTGGATCTGAAACTATCATTCTCTTTGAATTTACCGAGACAATAATCTTTAAGAATATTTTTTTCCATTACCCAGTTAATATGCAAAGGGTTATATTCACGATTTCCTATAAAATCACCCATAGCAATAAAATTTGATAGATTTGCCAAATGTTCAATAGATTCAATTCGTTTTACAGGACGTGGGTCAGCTAAATCTGAGGTGACAATTCCCTTGTATCCATTTGTCAATATGATGAACATGAGTAACATCGGGCCGATTACCAGTTTGAGCCAAGTGAGTTTATCAGCTTTTGATGATAACGAATAGCTAATTTCCAATATATATGCATAACAATGCAAAGTAATTGGAATACTTTCTCCTTTGTTCCAATATACTGTAACATTAACGAAGATTATCACAGCGAGGGTTGAAATAATCATTCCAAGCCAAGTGTCAAGGTGGAAAGGTCGAATGTAGCCATAGAAAGAAAGGCTTTCATCTTCCAACACGACGCAGGAGATGAAATTGTAAGAATCTTCCAATGTAAGAATTACGGCGAAGTAAGGACCACTTTGCGCTAATTCTACATTAGTTTGGATAATAATGGAGATAATATCTTTTCTTTTTGACACTCGTTTTAAGCAATTACTGCCACCCTTAAATCTTGATGATGGTGTTATTCTAGTTGTCAGAGTAGAATTTTTAAAGCTTTCAGCTACCATGGAAGAAATCAGTAGAGAAAGGGTGGAATCATCAGGGATATTTGTGAAATAGGCATTCTGAATCAGTGGTCCACAGTAATCTTTGCGCCGATCTAATTCATGTAAGTAAAAGATAAACATGACTAACGAGTTAGCAACTGGAATTTTCTCAAAGAATATGTTTATTGCCAATGTTCTCAGTGGCTGTTTTAAACAATTGTTTTTTGAACATAATACTTGCGCGGTAAAACTATACTGATTTAATTCTTCGTTCAAATTCGGACAGATGAAATAGATCTCAGTATCCGTCTCAGAAATCATAAACCAAGGCTTTCTCCATAGTTGCAAATGCACTGCATTGACAAATTTTTGACGGAACTTCTTTGGTACGTTAAGTGTACTAAAGTGGAATATTTTTCTTGTCAATCCCAACGTATCTCTATCTACGAATAAGTACACTGAAGAATGCTCTGCAAAGTTCAACCAGTTCTGTTGCCAAGCCTCTAATGATTTGCTAACGCCATTTTGGCTAATATTAAAATCTTGATAATTGGAGAAACTTTCACTGATATAATTAATTACCATTTGATCGATTAAATCGTTTGGGTTGAAATTAACTGTAAAATGCGCTATACAAGTTAAACGGTCTTGTAAGCGTGGAGTTGATAATTTGCTTGCATTCCACATTTCCAGTATTGTACTTGTACATTTGCTTTCCCATTCTAATAAATACCTATCAACATGTTCCCAAAAATAGTCATCTGCTTTATTATTTGGAACGCAATTAAATTCTGTTTCACCTCTTTTGAGAATTGTAAATGCGTAGGGAACTTCAATGTACTGCAATTCAGCATATTGAAATAACTGTGCATTGACACTTTTTTGTTTGAAGATTAAGTTAATATAACAGGTCTCCTCCAAGTTCACAATTTCTGACAATTTCCACCCAAAAGTTAATTTTACGATGAAAAATGAAGAAAATAAAATGCGTATCATTTTAAAATCGTAATAATATATTTGGAGTTCCAATTTTTGTATTAGCAGTTTAAAAAATGACGAATGGTTTTTAAATATCACAATGTAATGCTTAAATGATAAATGAGAAACAAAACATCGATGCTTTAAAGAATTTGTAACTCTTCGTTTTCTGAAAAGATGGGTATCGAAATAGTCATATTTTCAACTTTGATTGACAATAACTTTCTTATTGGGTCGGTTGCCCCCAAAATAAATACCATATTTGTTACGTACTCGAGAAGAATTTCGAATGAGCCATATATTATCGTATTTTAGAAACACAACGATGTGTAATACATGTAGTTAACATGCAGCTTCTAAACAAATGTTTTCTGCTTAAAGTCTTAATGTGAAAAATATAACAACACTATACTTATTCTAATTATACCGTGAATTATTTACATTTACCGCTTCCTCCGCTCGGAAAAATACGTCTTCAATATTTTAGTATTTCTGTTGAAAAGGCTTTTAGGGTTATTATATAACACTTCCACATCCAAGCCTAAAAACTTCCGCGGACTACCAAGTGTGGTACAATTGTACCACGCAGCAGTATCCAAGTGTGCTACAATTGTACCACACAAGGTTTCGTGTTTTTATACTTGTAGCCAAACCAATGGTTAAGGCCCTACTCTTGCTAATATGGCAAAACCCAATGTGGTACAATTGTACCACACCGGGATACATACATACGTTCAGCGTATAGTCTCTAATATACATTCCGTCGGCTTATAGTCGATACTAACAGATTAATTTGCTTTCTTTCGGCTAATAGTCGATGTTTACAGATTAATTTACATTCCGGCGGCTTATATTCGGTGTTTACAATTTAATATGCATTCCGGCGGCTTATAGTCGATGATTACAATTTTAATTTGCATTCTGTCGGCTTATAGTCGATGATTACAATTTAATATACATTCCTTCCGCTTATAGTCGATGCTTACAGATTGATTTGCGTTCTTTCGGCTAATAGTCGATGATTGCCATGCAATATACATTCCGTCGGCTTATAGTCGATGCTAGCAGATTTATTTGCTTTCTTTCGGCTAATATTCGATGCTTACCGATTAATTTGCATTCCGTCGGCTTATAGTCGGTGATTACAATTTAATATGTATTCCGTCCGCTTATAGTCGATGATTACAATTTAATATACATTCCGTCGGCTTATAGTCGAAGGTAACAGATTAATTTGCATTCTCTCGGCTAATAGTCGATGTTTACAGAATTATTTACAATATGGCGGCTTATATTCGGTGTTTACAATTTAATATGCATTCCGGCGGCTTATAGTCGATGATTACAATTTAATTTGCATTCTGTCGGCTTATAGTCGATGATTACAATTTAATATACATTCCGTCGGCTTATAGTCGAAGGTAACAGATTAATTTGCATTCTCTCGGCTAATAGTCGATGTTTACAGAATTATTTACAATACGGCGGCTTATATTCAGTGTTTACAATTTAATATGCATTCCGGCGGCTTATAGTCGATGATTACAATTTAATTTGCATTCTGTCGGCTTATAGTCGATGCTTACAGATTTATTTGCGTTCTTTCGGCTAATAGTCGGTGATTGCAATTTAACATGCATTCCGTCGGCTTATAGTCTATTTTAGCAGATTTATTTGCTTTCTTTCGGCTAATATTCGATGCTTACAGATTAATTTGCATTCCCTCGGCTTATTGTCGGTGATTACAATTTAATATGTATTCCGTCGGCTTATAGTCGATGGTATAAATCAATTTGAATATTGTCGGCCATGTCGGCTTACATTCGACGATAGCAAATTAATTTCCATTTTGTCAGTCAGTAGTAAAAGAATAAAAATTAATTTATAAACCGTCGGCTTATAGTCGACTATGGAAAATTAATTTGTTTACTAGCATTGCATTAATTATATTAATTTACTAAATATTTACCATTTATTTCCGCCTACATGGTAGTATCCAAGTGTGGTACAATTGTACCACCCCAGATAAGAAACCTTCTTTGTGGTACAAATGTACCACATTGGATAATGCCATGTTAGCGATGACTTCGTCTTAGTTTTTCGACCATAAAAAATTGAAAAAAATTTCAAAATAACCTCAAAATATTTTTAAAAATTGTAAAACAATATTCCTGACAGGTACCTGAAAGCTGGATGTAATTCGGTTGAAGGGAACGGAGATAAGGGCAAATAAAGGCGTTGTGGTACAATTGTACCACACTTGGATGTGGAAGTGATAAGCATATGGAAAACATTAGCTGATTGACTAACATGTCGTGACTTGTTGTGCATCTCATTAAAGTCATGACATTGCACTCAGTATAATAGGTATCTGGGATACATTTGAGCATCTGCCCCTGCTCAAATGTATTCGGCTACCTTTGAGCACTTGCAGAGCATCCAGAGCAGCTGCTCTAATGTGTCCAGATACCTTTGAGCAGTTCTAGTGCATTCAGTGCATATGACATGTAGTCATCCGACAATGATAATGAACAATAGTAAATGGACACAAATAACGAACCAAAATCCTTAAAATCAGTAAAATAAATAGAAAATCACCAAAATAAATTAAAATTACAAAAATTAGTAAAACATTTACTAAAATAAATTTCAAATTACTCTGAATGCTTTGAATGCACTAAGTGCTCAAAGGTATCTGGACACATTTGAGCAGCTGCTCCGGGTGCTCTGCAAGTGCTCAAAGGCAGCCGAATACATTTGAGCATCTGCACCTGCTCAGAAAATGTATCTCAGATACATATGTTTTCTAGGTAAATTGCCTTAAAATTGAACATTAATCTTAAGTTTTAAGGTCCAAATCTGCTAAAGACCACGTAGTATAATTTGGCGAATTTTATAATTTAGGGTAAAAAATTTGACATTAAATGTGACATTTTTTTGACTAAATTTTAATTTTAGGTTCCGAATTAACATCTGATGCTTTTTTGAAACTTACGATTTTAAGGTTTTTCTCTTGACACTAAAACACTAAGCACCTACTTATGTACTAATTATGTATACGATTATACAAACTCTATTTTAAAGGTGAGGTAAATTTTAGATAAGCACTAGTCACTAGGCAGATTTCTTTGCTGGGTTTCCTAGTAAATATATTTGCCTTAGTAAAGGTTAAAAACTAAATTAAATTAATGCATATAAAGTACATTTTGGTTTGTAATATAGTAATTTTTTGGAACGGAAACATTTCGAAATTATTAAATGGTGAACATTTAACTATCCTCGTTAGTTTTATCAACCGAAAGGAGGACAGTTAAGTGGTATATGGGTCATTCTCCGAAGACCGTCAAATGCTGCTTAGGACGCGCCTGGACGGTCTCGAGTGACTAGGTTGGTTGCAATTGCGTTATTAAGCTGTAAAAGTAATGACTTATCATTATGTTAATGGTTTCAGTATTTATTAATTTATATGGCTTAGTAGACCATAAATTCAATAATAATAATAATTCAAACTAATACAATAAACTTGATTTTATGTATTTATTTATGTATTTATAAACTTGATATGGTCCCAAATTGTCATTTGCATAGAGCAACACAAAAACTAGCACTGGCTCTGCCACGGAGCAATATTAAATTTCTTCACCTTCCCACCGTCGTCCACTAATTTGACGTCATTTAATAACTCAAGCTCAAAGATTATGTACTTTCCTCGATGTTCATAATGTCTGTCTTTGTACAAAATCAGTGGGATTTTGAAGAAGTCCAGAAGGTTTTCAGACTCAACACCATTACTAGTAAATACAATTTTTCCTCAAGTTTTCAAAATATTTACTGCAACAGAGGCCCATTCTTTTGAAACATACCGACAGGTTTTGCTATTTTCTACGTTTAAATATTGTAGTATACGGGTTAAAATCTAGGTATTTGGAAAAGGGTTGTAAATTATAACTGAAAGCTTAAGTAGGTCAGTTTATAAAAAAAGACTGATTTAGCTTTTAAAGGGTAATTTTTAGTTTCTTGTTCCAAAAGGACATTTATTAACCGATAACTGTGTACAAGTAAATTAATTATATAATAATAGCTTCATATTAGTAAAGTAGTAGGAGGTAAACGTTTATTAGAAAATTTATTTGTAATTGTGTATATAATCATTGTAGACTTGGGTATGCATGTCAAATATACATATTAATACCTAAGTTTGTCGTACCTAAGTCTCTATGTTGACCTACCTACAATGTTGAAACGGTTATGCATGAAACTATGAGTTCTAATCTTGGTTACATTCTTACATTTAGCCTCTTTTGCAATTAAACCAAATTTTGTTAAGTTTTGAAATAGTTATCATGATTTAGTTATAGTATCCATAACGTCAAGGCCCCAGCAAGACCTTTCTCAATCAAGCATCCATGAAGCATGAAGAGTGGACACATAGGCATGACATGACATTTTGTTTTAAATTAAATCTCTATATTATAATCGTAGACTTCATAATAGGACCAGTCATTCATTGTACATTAAAACAGCTTAAATCCAATATTGGCTCAAATATTTTTTATTCTCCATTCTAAGCAGCCGAGACGCTAAAATTTATCAACGGGAAAGGTTAATATTTCCCCAGAAGTTTAGGCAGTCCAGAGTGGCTAATTCTGATTAAAGCGATTCTGATAATCTTTTACGTGTGCTGAGCTGACTCAGCTAGTGTTCCATTTTAGCCGACTGAAAATGATTTTGACCAGCCAGCCGTCTAAAATAGCTGAAATGGCTAGTGGCCAAAATGGCCAAAAATCAAGATTTTTAAATTTCACGACAAACCGAGGATGATTTTATCAGTTCACATAGCCCCATTTTGCTATTTTTTGCCATTTTAGCCAATGGCTAACAACGAATTTCAATCAGCCGACAGGCCAATTTAGCCAGCTATTTTAGCCGACCAGACGGCTGGTCACTGAACACTGGACTCTGCTGCTGACTGCTAACAACAGATGCAATATTTATCTTTGCGTTACGTTGTGTCATGGACGTACTAGGCTAGGTGTGAAATCCCTTAGTGGTTTGTTTGTGCTGTCAGCGGAATCCAAACAACTTCCGACAAATTTCAAGCACTCAATGCAACACAAATAAACCGTTGCAAAACGGGTATAACAGCAGAGGAGTTTGCGTACCATGCGAATACGACGAACATAATATTATTAATGGTCATCTATATAAATGGTAGTACATTTTTAATACCGGTTGCATTAAGTTATTATTTTGATCCTAAGATATCAAAACCGCTTCCCGCTTCCTCCTCATCATTGACTCTTGTGATCACGAAAAGGTTCAGTTCAATTTATAAGCTGGTGACTTAAAATTGTTATATTTCCAATTTTCGTAAATTATAACCGTACAGTTCGACACTCCCCGGTCAGGGGGTGTGACCAATCTTACTCACATACGAACTCGGTCTTAATTTTTACCTCAATATTGTGCTCTGAAAATTTGAGTAGTTTAGATATCGCCAATTGAAATATTCAACCCTTTCCCCCAATCAGGGGATGTGACCGATCCTGCTCATATACGGACTCAGACCTAAATTTTACCTCAAGATTGTTTCCTGAAAATTTGAGTATTGTAGGTGTAACCGTTCTAAAGTTATCACGGATAAGGACGGACGGACGGACAGACAGAAAGGGTAAACGCATAAATCGGAGTAAACTCCTCTGAATAAACCTTATTAGCCAATCCGTTCAAAATAAATGTATCCATTGCTCGTGAATAGTACTAATGCAATAAATTTACGCTCTGAGTTAATAACTAGCTTATTTCAAAATTAAACAGTACTGGTGGCCTAGTTCCTATTACAGAAGTAATTTAGTAGGTTGGATTAGATCAGTAGTAAAACAACTTTTGTATGAAAATAATTAAATGTGTTACTTCAGTCGATATTTAAGTCATCTGTCGTAAACACACGCGAAATCCCTTTCGAACACGCTCGGCGACAGTTTTTAGTTTGTTTAGAAGAAGATTGAAAATGTACATTATCAACAACAATCTAGAGTGCCACAAACATTCCAGAAGAAGGGTGATGAATGATCCAAGGAGGAAGTACCCACAAACGAAGAAAATAGTATGGATTTTCATGGACAGACTAATAGGCAATGTCTGAGATTGTTTATGCTTGTGTTTGGAGTGGGATTTTATATCTTGCAAATAATAAATGAAATCCCATTTTGCCTTGAAATTTTGTAAAAATCCTCTCTCTTGCATGACTTGAAAAAATGATTTGAATTTATAACGGTAGCAATCTGTGAATTTATAAGACCATGGATCAGACAGATCTGCTTCTTTCACAGTCATGCATATTCCGTCAGAAGATACTTTAGATGGTATTAAGGGCACCACGTAGTGACTTTTGTCTGTATAATATACAGTAAATAGTTTCATAGAAAAATTGGTCATCATTTTATAAACAAGGGTTCTCAATTCAATTTTTTCGTGTTCAGGTGTTGCATCGGATTGAAAGTCAAATATGAAGACACTTGGATCCATCTTGTCCCCAACTTTATACTTATCATACCAATATTTTTCCCTTGGCTTCCAATTCCGTCGTATGTCCTTCAACATAAAAAATTTGTATCCATTATCCACTAGGTCTTTAAAGTCCAAAAATTGTTTTCTGTCCGGCGGAGCAATAATTTCGCCTGTTATCCACGTTTCATATTGAGTAGCAATTACAAATCCCATGGACACAATTACCAAATACAAAATGGTTCTTCTTTTATTGGAAACTTCCTGATTTAAAAGGACGGCTATTGTGGATACAAAAATAAACTCTAATTTCTTGTAGAAAGTAGAAATTCTAAAGCCTAAAGCATAAAATGAAATCGGGAATAGCGAAAATATCAGCCACCAGCAATAATTATCAAATGTATTTTGTATTAGAACTGTCAAAGGAATGTCATGGAATCGAGGGTTGGCTTCGCAATAAAATGGAATAACCTCTTGAAAATATTCAATGAAAAGAGTTTCATACCACTGTGCTTCATAAGTGATAGTGTGAGGAAATAACATTGCTATGACTCCACATCGACGATGTTCTTTTTTTAGATCTTCATATCCCCTTGCAAATATGGCAGTGAAGTTGAAACTTTCAGCCATCAAATCAACAGCTCTCTTTGAATGGGTACAATCTTGATTTAAACTGCCAGTTTTTATCATTGAATAGTGCTCCATTATACACTTTGGCAGTTCTCTAGGACCATTGAGCAAAAAGTGACCAAAAAATCCACCAATTTGAATGCCATGAAGATTCCCGTTCAAAGTATTCCCAACTCTTTCCCATTCTTCTTCGGAGTCTTCTGTTTCAATTAGTTGCAGAGATAATGACTCACCTTTCGATTCGTAGAGAATCGTCGTGTAAATGGAATATTTGTTCCCAACTTTAATTGCAACTATAAAGAGAGGAGCTACTAATTCTTTAACGAGGTTTGATCGCCACTCCAGATTCATCAATTTCAACTGATCTTTGATGACGATTATGAATCTCGAATCGAGACGATTTATTTCTTTTCCAACAAAGAAGGATAGATTCTTCAAAACAGGATGTGGCTCCATTAGAATATTCACCGTGCACAAACTTCTAGTCAGATCCCGTGGATTATCTTCATGGCGACCGAAAAGAGTTTTATTATAGTCTGACGTTACCAAGGTCCATGGTTGGCCATTTTGGTTAGACAGAATAAAATCTGTCTGCCATTCGGATTGATTAAAAGTAATCATGTTAAAATCACAATTTTTATAGAACGACAAATTTCGAAAGCAGTTGATGTTGTTTATAATTATAGAAACTAAAATTAGTACAATTGGATGCAGGGAATACATTTTGACACGGATTGTGCTCAATTAGTATGTCTATATCAATTACGATGCAAAGTAAGAGAAAGAATATTCCGTTTTAAATAACGTCGCTCTACTTTTGTGTACCTATATAGGAAGTGAGGCACCAACGAAGTAGTCAAGACTGGCAGTTAATAGCAGAATAGCAACCAGCGACGAACAGCCATACCTTTAAATCGTATACCATGAAATTCAGAATAGTTCTCGCTATTATTGCATAGCTTATGCAAAATTTGCTGTGACATGGAAATGTAATACAGAGAATGTCTCAACGAATCCAGGAAATCGCTCACTGCAATATTATTTATTTTTAGGCAGCATTTTCAGTTTATAACAGAATAATATTTTTCTAATGTTAGAAGATCCTTTGAATATTTTCACTGCAATTAGTAAATGGATAGATATCAACATTTTATTTCCTCATTCATTCTACCACATAGGACCGTCCCTAGGTCAAATGCCACCCTGTGCAAATTAGAAACACATCAATAGATAAATAATAAATGGTGTGAATTGCAGTTTTGAACATAAATATTCAATTCCATTTAAGAGAGAAGGCTCGCAAGATATTGGTTTATGAGATGACAGATAAATCATTATTCTTCAGTATTCCCTTTTGTTATCGTTATCAGTAGTAGAGAAGAAACGTTGGATTCATAATAATTGTGATCTAAATACAGGTGATGAGCTAATCTGCGCCTTAATCCTTTTTCCAAGAACTACGAAAAGGTTAAAATGACAGACCGCAATGAAAGAAATACTATTTTCTATTCTGTGCTCCATAGGGTGAAGGAAAAAAGCTCACATACACCAATAAATGTTAGCATTTTGTAGCTCAGGTTATTATATGCTACCCACAAACATATAATAGAAAAGTGTAATGTTGGTTGTAAAGCATAATATAATATTCTAGCAAGCGTGCAAGCATAATATTATACTGTATTTTATTCTGGTAATGTAAGACCAATGGCATATATAGTGCATACGTTGTGTTGTGTTATTTAATTTACAATATTTAATTACAGCTGCTACATGCTAAAAACAAATTAATAACCACTAAAAAATGTTTCACCAATGTAATCAAAAAATATTTCCTAAAAATCCGACTCTACACACTAATTAGTTAAGATTTTTTTGTATTTCTCTCTAAATTAAAATTATACTACACTACAAGTACAAAAGTTAAACGGATCACTATGTAGTTATAGCCCACTTCTTTGAAGCACACAGTTTCAGTTTATGCATGCAATATTTAATTTAATTATCCGATGACCGTATTTAGGTTAAGATAGTATTTAGTTTTTTTGTAGTGATATTGAAATCTCTCATGTCCAGCAATTGTATTTCGTATTCCTCAACGCTAACTTTATTTTCACTGAGATATTTCGCGCACAGATTTTTCAACATTTAAAATGTGGTTAAATTATCCTAAATTCCTGAAATCCGATAAATTATATACTATGATGTATTAGAGGAATATTGGGGCATTGCTGGACGAATTTAATACTTAATTTAAAGCATGTTTGAAACTTTTTTTCGCATTTTATCTTTTCAGCAATTGTGACGGATCAATTTCGATGGCATTTCTTAGATGATTTGTACAATAAGCTTAATAAGCCTAATATGATATTATGGTTAATTACTGTACGGCTTGTGTATGGTAAGGTAAGCTACGCAGTCACGATAAAGCCTGTATATCTCTGGTATACTTATAATGACATTTCGTGTCAATTTTTTTTCAATTTTTTCCTACATCGCTGGTATATTTAGACTACTTATAAAAAAACAGCAAAATAAAATTCTCATTTGCAGAGGTTAAGAGAAAAGCAATAAAATATTTAGCAAGGGTTAACTGAAAGAGAGAAAGGTTCGCTGTTGTTTGTACAATGCTCTTTTAGCCTTTAATATACAAAATGAACATTTTAAATTGCTGTTTCTATTTATTTTAAAAAATGCTCACATGCTAAACTTTTTTGTACGTTCAGTGGTCCTGGTCCCTGAATAGATAAGAATTTCCGAAAAAAAGATTAAAAGGATGGTCATAGTAATTAACCGCTTCTAGAAATACACGTTTCTTAAATATTATATTTGTTATATAAGTGATATTATCTTTGTTAGGAAATTTTTAGGTGAAATATGAATTAAAAAAGAAAAGGCTTATAATGGCGATAGCGATTACAATAATTGGTATAATAATAGTGATACTGCCTAAGGAGAATGTCCCATCCAGTATCAAGATCATACTAACGGTACCATATTTTATAAGGTAGCAGGAATTAGTTTAGAATTAGGTTACCCTCCTTTTGAGGACATGTTATTAACAAGCTAATACCCATGCCAGAAATCGCAAACAAAGAGTACTTTATATCAAAGAGTAACAGATAAAAAATGGCGATAATTTTGGCCGTTTTACTCCGCCCGAAATTCATTTCTGACTGCCTATTTCTTTTGAATTATAATTTTCGGGATGAGAATAGCAACAACGTAACTAAGCCATTTGTCATTGCCTCGTAACAGTCGGTAAGATGTTTGTGTTTCACGGTTTTGAGAGTTCCGTATAGAATTCCGAAAGGGAGCAATGAAAGGATAATTTTGCGAGTTAACTTCTTTTTCTCCCTGGACATTTTAATATGTAGGTTGACCTTTGTGCTGGTAGCGTACAATTTTCCTGCCCCCAATATTACAATCGTTAGAAGAGTGAATGCAGTAAAACTTGAAGAAGCCAACAAACCAATTTCAAAATTTGTCAATATTTTGTGAAACCGCAGCATCAAAAAGTTTAATACTGTGAATCCAGTCAGCATGACAAATACGAAGGTCGGAAGATAAATTTTCTCACAACTTGAATTATATGCACAGTTGAGAACTTGCAATTTCCGCAATTCCTTTATTTTTTGATCCAGGTGCATTTTCCTGGTCGATAAATTTTATAGCTCAATATAAATCACATATTTTATGCTTTGAGAAAATACTAACGTTAAATATTATGGTGTCACCTTATCAGACTGTGCCAGTGCACAGAATAAAATACGTAGATGGAATTGTAGTAAACTGTCAGTAAAAATACCCAGCATGTAATGAATTTCAAGTTGAAGTCCAGAATAGAAAGAATAATGAAGTATACGATGTGCATCGGGAATTTTTCATTCAGGTGGTTTAGAAATAACTGGTTTTGACTGACGGACACCATTAGGAGTAGTATGCAGGGTGTATATGGAATTAATGCCAGAAATCCTAACGAGATGGTCTTCTCCAATTTTGATTTGTCGTTCTTCTCAGTACCACATAGATCTAAAATATTCGGAATAATAATTATAGTTAATTTTCAGTTATTTAGAAGTGGAGGTGCTTTATAAGAATGCATAATTTGTCTGTCTGTGTCAAACTAAAAATATATGTAATCCCGATCCCGTTTATTTTTAGCTCGCCTGAGGAAACGAGCTTATAGAACCTCAGTCTGTCTGTCCGTCCCCACAACGTAACTTTCGAATGCATTTTTTACATGCATTTGACATAGTTTAATAATATTTAAAATTATTTTGGAACCTCTATTATGCTGTGCTGATTTAATTTGGATATTTGGTTGACGACATAAACGAATTCTTGCTGTCGATTGCACAAAGTTCGGAATGCTGTATACGTCTCCAAATGAATTATAATCCAAATGAAGGACCAGACATTTTCGTAAACATTGGATTGAACACTTTTTACATAGATCAAATGTAAAATTTGGTAAACGACCGAAAATAAATTGTACAGTAATAGTATCTTAATTGAAATATTTCGTAATGATGATTTTGAAACATTTATTGTTTGGTTAAATTTATTCCATTGAAAGGGCAGGATATAGCAAGTATGAAATAAGGTAATGTAAATTTCAAATATTTGCCAAATCGAGTTATGGTCAGCGAGAAAGTTTAGTGCTTTATTCTTAATTTCAGTAAACTTAATCATTTTCAGAATTGTTATTTCTCAAAATCTTGTTTGATTCCTTTATTGGCTGACGGACAGATAGATTTTGATGTAGTTGGTCCCCGACGAGAAGTTTTTATTTAGTCATCAGATATTTGCAGACTTTTAATATCACTTGATTCGATCTACGCATTACTTGTTGACATATCTGATCTTATCCTGATTCCGATTAATCGAATTAGCAGCTTAGCAGTTACAGGAAATATAGAAAACCAGAACCTGGAAGTACAGGCTGATGACTATTTTTGCGGCTTTGTCCAATGCAAGAAATAACTCGGAATTTTGGGTTTGATCAGTGATCTATATTTTCAGCTTGACAGTGCAATAAATGCCTATTCCTATATATTAGCTACTAGAAATAAGCCCGTCATACGGACGGGAAATTATCAACACTACCCACTCATAATAACACCAAATCCAATCATTTTACCAAATATTGAAATATTTTCTAAAGTTACAGTTTGAAGTCTTTTTATCACTCGAGCAGCATTTGGTTTAATTTCGAAATTTTTATTGTTATTGCTTCTCGCAATTTTCAATGTAAAAGTAACAATTTCATTCAAAAATTTACCTCGGTAGTTATTATTGACCAATTTATACTAAAAGTAGAAGATCCTAGTAGCTTTTAGTTTTATTCATTGTATTAATTCAGTGTACATAAAACACTATTTCCGGACGACTGCTATTTTTCCATCAGAAGTCTTTTAATTTCCAATATACATTTCACAAAAAACTGTAAGCTAGGAATGTCAATAAAAAATATTGACGCCCTCCTCCGTTGTCTTCCTACTCAATTCAATAAACTAGGCAATTAATTTATATAAGTCTCTGCACTGTCATACAGTTTATCAGTTAATTAGTTCCTTGTTTAAACAAAATATTTTTCACCATCCATATTATAGTAGTTCTTAGTCATCATACCTCAAGCACATATCCAGTAGGGGACGGTAAGGCCCTAAATCTGAGAAAAAGAGAGGACTTGCTTCAAAAAAGACTAAAAATGACAAACAAATTTCGCGCTTCACAGGAGTATTTCTTATTTTTGACATTGTTTTTGGTTGCACCCCCCTCGACCTAATTTCTGGATACGTGCCTGGTATAATTTAATAAGCTTTTATCTTATTTCAATATTTGAATGTATAGATAATGGCTAGACGGCTAGATTTAAAACATTCATTTAAGGGAAGGGTAAATAGATTATTAAAGCATAGTTATCAGATTCAAAACAATTCATTCCAATATACAAACGACGACAGTGAAAATGTAACCTACGCAAGATTAGAATTACAGTATTCCTAATCAGTGTACGCCCTTTCCTAAATTTTGTGCTTAATTCACACCCACCTGTGAGAAATGGGAGAAACGGGAGGGTGTGAATAATGGGAGAAATGGGAGAAGCTCCCACTTATTTGAATTTAGCGGGCGATTTTACGTAGCCGCATTACCCCAAATAACCCTTTCTCCCGTTTCTCCCACTCCCACCTTCCTTAATTCACGCCCACCTCCCATTTCTAACAGTGCATTTCTCCCATCCTCACAGTGGGAGGGCGTACACTGCTTTTAATTAATGAAGTATGGAAATGATTAAAATTGTATTGTGAAGCTATTGTAGGGAAATAATATATTTGTTTTTATTTTATTTTCATCGAGATGCATATTCGATTAATAGCAATATTCGCCAGAAACGCGAAAATGTTTTACAACTTTTGACCTTTTTTGAGAAAAATTTCTTTTTCTCAGATTTAGGGGACGCTGTGCATCGCTTCCCCTTAATAGATACGTGCTTGGCTACTTGGCTGCTTAATAGCTACTTTGTATTCCTCAAACGATTTGTTTGTTTAAAAACAGTGAACCAATTAATTGATAAAGGCTCAGGAGTTTCATTTCAAAAGATTATAATGATAACATTTTTATCCTGATGATGATTCAAACGTTTCAATTATGTTTCCAATTTCTTTGTGTTGTAGGAAGTAGGTATACCGTGCCGTGTATGAGTGTATATCAGCCATATTCCTCATTCGGTGTTATATTCCTGGGTAAATACTGAACACAGGGATAGGCATATCTAAATGGACGAGGAGTGCCCATGGGTAAGTCAAAATTGTTTGGAAAACGTAAACGTGTACATATAATTTAGTTTGAGTACAATCTGTATATCTGTACAAACAAAGGCGAAATTTTCTAATTATCTTAGTAAAACAAGGAAAGCAAAAGGTTTAAAGCTAATAAACATTTGATACCCTGTATTTTAAGTCACGATGCCTCCACTACAAGGTGAAGATGGATATTCCCCGAGTTTGCACCCAATTCGAATTCTACCTACACCGTCACAGAGAAGCAAGCCGAAAGTAACTATGATTATTGGTTTGAGTGTCTACCTCTGTGGTAGTAAGTAGAATTAATCAATCTAATCACGAGGATTTATGGACTAAAAGATTGGAAAAATAAATCAGCTATAGGCATACTATTTGCTTTGTATAATGGATTAGTATTAAATTATTAAATGGGGATTAATTTAGTATTATTATAATATATGCAATATCTTCTATTTGAAAAGTGATGATTTACCAATTATTCAAAAATATCTTCTATTTGAAAAGTGATGATTTACCAATTATTCAAAAATATCTTCTATTTGAAAAGTGATGATTTACCAATTATTCAAAAATTGACATTTTCTATTGCAGAAAAAATGTAAACTCATATATTGGGTTATCAGGCACGTATCCAGAAATTTGGTCAACGGGGGGCGCAGCCAAATATAATGTCAAAAAACAGGACATATTCGCGCGAAGCGCGAAAATTTTTTTTTGAAAAGATTTTTTGTCTTTTTTGAGAAAAATCTTTTTTCTCTCTTTTTCTCAGATTTAGGGGGGCGCTGTGCCCCTCCTGCCCCTCTACTGGATACGAGCTCGTGGGTTATCTATACTTATGACGCATAAACCGCACGAGTTGTATTAGATTAGGTTAGATTCGTTAAAAATCAAAATTTTGGTTTGTCGCTTTACATATATCTTAGGTATTTCACATATATCCGGTCTGTACAGATTTCCTGTAACATATACAATATAATATATACCACATACCAGGTATACTAATAAAAATACTTAATACCTAAAATTAATAATATAACATATAAAATGTATAAATATACCAATATGTATTAATATCTAAGTCCAATAAATTAATAACTGAGAATAGAAATTAGAATATAAATTAACGCGAAAATTATTTATTTTTTTAATATTCAATCTTTATAAACCATAGCTAACAAATATAGGCACCGTGCATTTCAAGTTGTACAAAACATGTCATTCAGGCTATAAAATATATTGAAATTAATAATTGTACTTAAACAGTAATCGTATTTTATAAATTGATTTGCTAAAATTATCTTGTTTACTTATACATATTTTAATACATATTTTTACAATGAGAAGAAACTGAAAACAAAAAAATGTATCATCAGAAATACGTTAAAGTTAATAATCTCAGAAATTTATTTATATAGTTTTTTCTATAAAACAATAATACTTGATATAATACTCGCACAAAAATACGTTACGAAATATCTACACACGTCACTTTTGGCACATACAACTGCAATTTATAGTTTTCCTAAGGAACACGGAAATAAAAAACTTGAATACAAAATTTTTGAAACTATTTAATGCAAAGGCCAATTTGGTTTTCCTTCTCCAACAATAATCTTAACACCTTGAACTTCAACAGTTTTTAACTTGCGTCCATCTCTTGTTGTTCCAGGTCCTATTTCTACCCGGAGGGGTTGCGTGCGAATCATTGACGGTTGCGGAAGTCTTTGTTGCTGAGAATATTCCCTATTCGATTCTGAACTGTCTTCAACGACTCTACTTTGTTGTTGTAGTAATGCATTCTGAATTTTCTGAACTCCCGAGTTTCCATAATTCTCCGGAGGATCAACTCTGGTGACAGTTCCCATTCTGACTGGAGATTCCACTTGTCTCACTTTGGCCAGCATGGACAATCTCTCCAAAAATCTTTCTCTGAGAGCATTTTGCACAAACAGAGTAGAAGCAGCTGCATCTTCAGATTTCTGGAGTGCTAAATTGTATGATGGAGATTCCAAATTATTTTCACGTCCTTTCGGTTGTTCTTCGTCGTCCGATGGAAACAAAACTCGACTTTGTCTAGAAGAAGCTGTAAGTGGACGACTGAGTAATTGTTCAGAAAATAAAGATCCTGATCTCGCTACAGCAGAAGTGGTTTGTTCAGGTTTGGCAAGCAATCGTAATAATTTCTCTAAAATGTAATTTGTTGTAGATTGCTCTGTGCGTGTATTTGATTGCAGTTGAACGAACTCGGACAAAAGATCAGAAAACGGAGAATTTTCTACTGTGGTTGAATATGATGGAATAACAGCAGCAGAACTGAGATAATTAAATAACGTAAAAATTAAATAATAGATTTGTATCTTCATGGTGAATACTAAAATCACTTCACTTTAAATATTTACTAAATATATTATTAGGTATTATTATTTGTGTATTTATGTCTCTTGATGTAGTAACTCGTGTAAAATTGGTTGAATATTTAGGCTGTACAATGCAGTGATACCGGATAGCGACTGTCAGCATGAAAAGCGAAAAGAAATCTTTTGACGTTCGAAGGAAAAGAGAGAGTGTGTCAATCAAGAACCACAGCCAAGAGATTAGATGGGTATGCAGTTGGGCGATGCAATTCTAGAATTAAACACGCTTTCTTAAATAAGATGACTTAGCTTAGCTATGTTCCTCGGCAGCAGGTAAATAGGTCAACAAACCGCACAACCTACCAAACTAGTAAGGCATACTCATTACGTTGCTATAAAAGAGAAATTCATGCTCTGCTGCAGATGGGTATAGCAGTCAACGCTCTTGACAATCATTCGTAATAATAATACAATGTATAACAAATTAAATGACTATACTCTAGATAGATAATCTGTATAATTAGTTTATCGTACATTCTCATCTCTGCACTACATACTTCCTATCTAGACCTACAGTAAGAATTATCTCGTTTATCCACCAATTAGTCTGACTCTGACATATAAATCCTTTTTATTATTTTCATTACTCTTCTGCATAAATGTCACGATAACTTCCTAGCCTATTCAATAATGTCGTGACTTCTTATACTCAAGTAGATCTCTGCTTTAAGATAATGTAATTTCACTTTGACAATGCATTGGTGTGTCAGCTATGTGTGTTTACGATTAATAGAATGGAAAAATTCTGTAACTAATCGTCGTGTGGTATGATAGCTTGCTGTACATTTGTAACTGACATGGAAATATTTATTCCTAGGCACGCTTAAAGCTCGACTCATTATAATGCATGTATTTATTTACATACAGATTTTCTATTGACAATTATGTACGGTTTAAATTATAAATTACACTTAAAAAAAAGACACCTAAAAATTGTTAAACACTACCATATACTATATTAAAATTATACGTCATTTAATATAAATGTAGTTATATAACGTGGTATTAAAAAACTTTTACTGCCCAATTGGTGTTCCAGTTATGTTTACAAGTTTACATCAAAAGTGAATCGCCTATTCTTAAAATACTTATACTAAAATGTTCGGAAATGAATTAAATTACCTTTATCAATTAATAAATTTTTTAAACACTTTAAAAAATACATTTTATAAAATAAAATCAATTCCCACAAATTTCATACAGTTTGATAATATTTGTTGTTTATTACCAATGTATATTTTACTATGGACAAAATTCAATTTCATTTAAGTATTCGTATTCCTTAGGCCTACATTTAGGTATGCTGAAAGATATACGCGACGGATTCTTCAAAACTCTTCAATACATTATTATTTCGAAATCCAAATAAAACCACACAAAATGCCATATTTTGTTGAACTAATGAAATGAAGGTTTAATTGATTTCATACTTCACGGGTTAAATATTATTTCAGGCAGATAATGCATAAGGGTACACATTTAGTACTTTAATTAATTATTCCGGCATGTAATTTAAAAGCGCTATTTTAAGTTCTTCAAACCATCGTTTGACTCTTCTTGTAATGTCTATTTTTAAATCATCCGCTGGCCAACAAATTATTTACCCGACCGCAATACAATAAGTGGATATAATCCGAGTCCACTCCCACCAGCTATTAGCTCACCAATAATATTGGTATTTTAGGTTATAAAAAATATCGGACAAAAAAATGTGTGAACTTGGTAAAAATAGCAGATAAATAATCAATAATATTTTGATTTTTTTGATTAATCAGATTCTTGTGACACTGGCCTGCAACAATGAATTTTGGTAATCGTTTTGGCATGAACTAAAGAGTAGCCTAGTGACTGCTTAAAATAACAATTCCATCTCAAAGTAATTATTCAGTTTTTACAGTCATTACTATTACATATTTGGGTTTTTGGGAATTGGGATCATGGTATTTTGGATAACTATTGAACAGCATTACGATTGATATTCCGAATATGAGAATATGCGAATATTTTGTAACGACAGAAAAGTATATACATAGTTTAAATGATGAGTAAATATATATACTAAAGAAAAGAAGGGATTAAAAATTTGTGATTTCAAGCTTGGGAAGTTACAACTTGGGGTCCTAATCGAAACAAGGATTTCTGTGTATAATACGAAGATATATAAGTACTCGTAAGTATTTCGAGTATTTCGAGGACGAGTTTGTTTATATAAGATTATCCTCTTAAACCGAGTTTAAGAGGCAATCCTGAACTTCTTTCAACCCAAAGTCGCATTACCATTTCTGATGAAGGGATTTACTAAAAGTTTCGGCGATTATAAGAAAATATAATTTTCTATCTCGCCACTTTATTGTTACACACTCGACCCTTCACATGCATGGCTCGCTCAGTTAAAATTAGCTCACTCAGGAACAGTTAATTACATTATTAAATGACCAACCCAGAAGAGGCTGCGGTGATCAGTTAGTTAAAATGGTAATTTTCGTAGATTACTGATGCATTGCATGGGCACTAAAATATATTTTCCATCAAATCCATAGTAACAACTATTCATTAATTAAATTCCATCAACTACAAATGTTAATGTTATCGTAGAATGAATTTGAATGAATCATTAGAATGAATCATTGGTTCAAGATTAAAATATTATTGTGTAATTGTGTACTACAGTTAAATACCACTAAGGTTGTAATTAGGATTTTGAAAATGGATAATATAGCAATGAACTTCATTTCAGCAATAATATTTACAATATTATTTTAGCTATGTATAAAAAACAATCAGTTTGGTTTGTAATGGCTAAAGCAGCGTAACAACAGGCACAGAAAATAGAAGGAAAGAAATAATGGTCTTAGAATGTTCCACCCGTCCGCCGAGTATACCTGAGTAAGCTAATTTTATAGTGAAAGGTTTAACTTTAGGGTTGCAAGAGAAAGGATTATGTTTACTTAGAATCTGCGGATGGAAATGTTTACATATAAGGCGACTGATAGGAATTAATCTATTCCGCATTGCTGTGATAGTTTCTACATAAATCTAGATTAGCCTTAGCACGCAATTGGTCAATACGTGTCCACGATAGTTTAAAATATTACCCAAAGTTGTTTGTTGACATTGGTACCTAATAACTACAAATTAACTAATTATGCCTAATACCAATTTTGTTTCCTAGGTAAGTAATAATAATGCCAACCTTCACTAATAGAAATAGAACAAGGAAAATGTATATAAACTCACGCTTACCCTCTGTCTCAATTATTTTTATCATTATTCTCCATTAGCTTCTGGAACTGTATAGTCTTTGTCTGATTTTGGTCTTAAACATTATTAGTCAGCTTTACCAGCCCGACCTTGGCATTTACTGTACAAAATGCTAAAGACTATTCTGATCTGTCTCGTTTTTAGTCACTGCGTACTAAATTTTTCTTCTGCACGTCAGGTAAACAAAGTTTTTAGTAAAAAAAGAAGTTATCTGGTGTTAAAAAAACTGAACACTTTCCATGAAATTTAAAAAAACCATTTGTAAATAGTAATTTACTTTTTGTGTAAATTCGACGTTTAGGTCCGAATCCAACGTTCATTTGAAGATAATCAAAATGTCTCTGAGGGTTCTCCGAATGAAGAAACTCATACTGGGGATGCTGTAACTGAAGAAAATCATGCTGAAGATCATGTAACGGAAGGAAATCTTGCTGGAGGCGATGTGACTGAAGGAAATCATGCTGGAGGCGATGTGACTGAAGAAAATCATGCTGGAGATGTTGCAGCTGAAGAAAAGCCTACCGAAGAGCCTGGGCAAAGTTCCACTGAAAATGGAGACAAAGCAACGTAAGTTTGTAAATTGTTGCAAAATGTGGGCTTCATTTGATTGACAGATTTGTTGTTGGGTTGAGATTGACATTTGATAATATAGAGGTAAATGTTATGCAGACTGTAGCTACTGTATAAGAGGGGTAATTACAGTAATTAGTGACACACGTACTTAAGTTATACTTAAATAATAATTAATAGGTAATAAGAGTGCATGGCAATGACTACTATTAATATGACTCAAGTTTAAATTGGCCAGGAAGACTAAGCAATACTGTATCCAACGCAAATTCCCCTACAAAATAATTGGGAATTGGTGCAAATACTCTGAAATAATTTTCCCTAAATGTAGTTTTTGTTTTAGAAATTTTTGGATTATTGTTTTGTCGTCAATGGTCACAAAAATCTAACAATTTTTGCTAATTATTAAAAAATCAATTTTGTTTCAATGAATTGAAAATTGGGGGACATGTTGATGCATAAATGTTACATTTTATTAATATGCGCCATATTACAACGATATATTAAGAAGTATTTTTGTTTGATACACTAAATTTTGTCGTTTGAAAATTAGTGCATAAATATTTTACGGCAGCGTTGGAAACTTAATTCAATATGGAAATTTATTTTAATTAGAAACAAGATTATGAAATTAAAACAAAGAAGTATATAATTTCTTTGATTTAATGAATTCATTTAACAAGTTATAAGAATGTTATGTAGCTAGATATACCAAAATTATCCCCAATGGGATAAATGTTGTATAATAAGAAAAGTCAAATGGCGATAATTATGTTTAACTCTATGGGCCCGAGGGTTAATTGGCCAAAGGCGTGGAATACATGATTGAATATACTTACTAGGTCTTTCTAAAACGCTTAATATTTCTAAAACGTTTTATTAAAATTTTTTTTTCTTAGACATATATTATGCACTAAAATACTTTTGAGATTATTTACTTCAGATTACATTATTGAATAAATATAAACTTTATATTTCTTATAATAATAATAATTTAATTGATAAGCTAATTTAAGTTGATACACTATAAAATAGTAAATATTGAAATAATTGTTTATGTAGATCAAACAACGATGATGAAGATGATTGGTTCATGTTAGATCCATTCGATGAGTATCTTGACGACGATAACAGGACAGTTATCGACGATGAAGATTCTCCCATTACAATTGTCGGGGAACCAGATGCTATTAAAGTAGAAGACCCAGAAGTGGAAGATGAAGATGTTGTGGATGAAGACGAATATAAAGAAAAGAGGTCAATTAGCCGGAAAAGAAGGAGAGCTACTAGATTAATTCCAGTTAAAGAGATTCCTGGAACTGCACTTTTCACTGGTACATTCTACAAACTCGGAATGAAGACATTTTCAAAAGGATCCATCGTCCCTTCAAACATTCGAAGTAGCACCGGTTACAACCAGGTGGAACTTAATTTGAATCCGGATGATTTTATGGAGAACTTTAAGAAAAATGGGTCGAAAGAATTTTATAATGAGTGGATGTTTGCCCCTTCGGAGGTTGATGGTTGGTATACTTTCATCCCTCGAGCATATCCCAAAGGTCTGGCAACCTACTCACACAGAGACAAACACACTAGTGGTGAACATGTTAGTATTGCTGACCGTAACTCAGAAATCATAACTCTCTTGCCTGGTGCAAAGTATAGGGAGAGCGCATTGTGGAGACCTGTAGACTCCGGAGAAGAAGGTTTCTACAAATTGCAAGTAAAAACCAAACCCAATTGGTATGTGACATACGCGCAGCACTATCACTCAACTTACAATCATTGGATTCAACTGCACCAACATGACTTTGGAGACAAATCCAAGTTTACTTTTACCCAAAGTGGAATAACCGCCAATGCTAAAATTCTTTCAATGGATTGGGAGAGGACACCTCAGGATGTATTCAAATCCGAAGGCAAAAAAGATAAGGTTGAACTTCACACAATTGACGTTGATAATAGTAGGACAAAGACCAGTATGGAGTATTTAATTAGCAAAAGTGAAACGAAATCGTCGACCTGGACATTTACATTTAGAGAAAATTTGGAATGGTTAAATTCACTGACTGTTGAAGGAAGCGTAGGAATCCCGCTTTTAGCTTCAGGGAAAGTTACTGGCTCAACATCTTTTAGACTTGGCGCTGAAGCAGAACAACAACACGAGACAAAAACAGAACAAACATTTTCTATTAATATCAAGTTACTTGTTCCCGCCGAAACGAGCATAACTGGCAAAGTGTACTACGAATGGGTTGATAATATGGAACTTCCCTTCAATGCGACAGTGGCGGTTAAGGGTATTGGAGCAAGACTTGCCAATGATCGATCAGGGAAAATAGTTCAAGGCCCAGTGAGTCCGAAATTGGTTGAGGCTTATTTAAAATCTGAAGATGAAGATTCCGAATTTATTGGAGCTGTTGATGCAGACAGGAAGGTTTTCAAAACACGAATATCAGGCGTGTTGAAAGGATCTATGGGAACTAAAACTATTGTAGCCATTGATGGTGCTGAACCAGCTGGCCTTAAAATTGAAGGAAAACACAAAATGGAAGAGAAACCTATACAAAAACATTCCCCAATTGAAGGAGAAGACGAAATGGAAAATAAACCGCCAATGTTTAACCAGTAAACCTGCCACTAAAACCAAGACAGAAATATCCAAATTGTAACGAGCAGGAAGCAATTAACCAATTGGTATCTAGCCCTAGTCCCGAGCGCATTTTCCCTAAAACCAGACCACTTGTTTAATTCAATATTGTTACTAAATTTTCATTATTTTGCTAGATTCAATTTTACTTCTCCCCCAAATGTTTTTTTAACCCTTTAGGCAATTGTTTCCCTAACATGAGGTACTACAAAAGCATGTGATTTTACTTTTCAAATGGTTCACTCGTCTCTCCTTTGGCTTAATAAATGATTTTTAATTGAAACAATTTGTAACCTTTAAGTTGTTGTAAATAAATTGGACTAAAAGATTCAATTTCACGAATAAATATGAATGAAATTGATATTTTGTTACCCTAAGTATTTACAGAAGTATTTATATATGTACTTATTTTTTTCGCTATCATAACAGTCATTAACAAAGTAGGCAAAGAACTACTCACTACTCTTACTCAAACTCAATTCTTTGCATGGATATTATTAGTAGTTGGTCACAGTCACAGTACCCAGCCCTGTGAAAAAATGCTAGTGCATTTACTTTGGTTTTGTTTTTGCCTGTCGTTGTTTCGTTTGGTTAAGTTTATAAGAAAAATTAGACAAATTATGGATGGTCTTCAATAAAATTTGAACATTGTCTGATGTTTTACAAATGCGATTGAATATTTAAATCATATTTAATTGTACACTGTATGAGACAGTAATATTGGTTACAAAGGATAAAAAATTTTACTTGCATCTGTTTAATGTTAATTAAAATTTCAAAACCAAGTTGAAATGAGGAAGAAAAAATTCCAATACTTTTTACCCGAATTTTAATTTGTATTTTGACTTTACAACTGCAAACTTGTGGGCCACAAGTTGTGGCATCAACGCGCTAATATGAAGATGAAGATACATAATATGTGTATAAATGTTGTGCTATTAAGGTTGTGATAAGTTGGAGGCTAGTACCGAATACAGATAATAGATTGAAATGTTTGTACAAAAAACTCCAGTAAAGCTGAATGGAAGTGGAATATTTTAATGGATATTTAAAGTACGGGTCTAGACCTCGCACTCATGGCTCTTAGATTTCCAAATAATGTGGATAATAGTGACCGAGAAATCTGCACCGACATCATTGTGAGATTGTAAGGCTTATTTCCTCGGTAACTTTATATTTTCCGAAATAATCTCTTATGAGTATGGTAGTCAAGAGATTAATAAGTTAAAATAAATTCTGGACTTAGAAAGTCGGACAAAATAAATTTAAATTGGATTTTAAATGTATTCTGTCAGAATATTGCCAGAACTGCCTGAACAGTGCATAATTCAAATAGTAATTTTGCCTAGAACAATCAAAACTCAAAACTAAGCAAATTGCTCACACGTTATCCCCCATATAAATATGTATTTACTTGCTAATGTAAATACATTACCATGTACACCAAAAATTCTAAGTTTTCTAAATTTTTTGCATTATAAATTAAGTATTGGTTTCTGCTATTGAAAATACAGGATACAGTTATACAGGACGGTGGCCACCAAAAATGAATGACATACACTTTGACCCTGAATAACTTTTGAACGGTTTGAGATATTTAAATACGGTATTACCAGTCGAAAGACCAAGAAATTTAGCCCACACGCACTGCTTAATTTTAAACTTCACAGTTATTCTAAAGTTTTGATTCATGTTTGACAGCATGCAAATTCGAAAACAATATTAGAGTGCTCTAAATTGTTCACATCACATTCTTTACAAAATTGGGGTCTTGATCAAGCTTTTGAAGACATTCAGAAGGCATATAAAGAGGCAAAGCGGGTAGTGGGAAAAGGGGGCATAAGTACCTAATGTTCAAAATTTTGTGCCAATTTTTACATCCTTTAGTGTATCTTGTAGCCCCATTTTGACTTTGCCCACTTTTTCCCCATTTGCCCACTAGTCACCAATCTATTTACCCGCCCGCGCCCACTGGCCACTTTAGCCACCGGCTAGTTGAACTCTAATCCCGCCACTTAATCAACACAGTTTGGCACATTGTACTTGTAGTCTCCTTGATGAAATGGCTTGTCACATTGTAGACATCTTGATGAAATGGCTTATCCCATTGTAGTGTCAGTTCGACGATATACAAATCAAATCAGTGAATCAAGACTTAGGCAGTGCATCTGTACCCAATCAGTACATAATATGTGCCAACCAGTATACAAAATCCCATTTAGAACTTACCATTTTTTGTATAAATAAGTGCTCTAGTTTTGTCATACATTTTGATGGATGTAAAGTACATTATTTTGTTTGTCAAATGATTAACTAGTCATAAGATATGAGATAAACATATTTTTTAAAGATCTGAATTTTTTGACTACATACAGTAGAGAAGGAAACGGTCTTACAAAATGTACGATTATAATATGAAGTGCTCTCTAACAAACTCAGGGTAATTGTAATGCATGAAACAACAAAGGTGACAGTAGACAGAAGAGCTATAATTAGAAATGCCAATGCCAGAAAGTATAAGCGAATTATAATTCGAACAAAATAATGGAGAAGGTAGTACTATTTCAAGAAACCTCATAAAGCATGCGAATGCATGAAATTCTGTTGCAATTTGTGTTACTGAAATGAAAGGAATTCCAAAATTTCTAAAGGGCAAGGCAGCTTTGATTGCCTATATTACCACAACGGGCGGCGGGTCTCCAACCTGAGGTATTGGAAAAAAACCTTGTGTCTTATAAAGAATCTCATATTGTGATATCCCATGTACAACAGTTTACTGGGTGAGTACAGGTAAAAGCGTTCACTACTGGCTGAAACGAGATTGAGCCTTGCATACATAATATTAAACAGTGAACTGTTCTGCCTAAACATTTATATCAACAGTAATTCGTTTTATGTTTTATAATTTTAATACACAAAGCTTTTACCTTTATGCATTATTAAGTGTTGTATGCCCTATAGTCAAATTGGCGGAAATAGATCATTGCCGACAGTTTCATATGGCCCCTATAAAAATGTTTCCCCCTATAAAAAATTACCTGATGCTCGAAGCGGATATTCGAATTGTGTTCTCATTGTCCAATAACATGCAAAACAACGGGTATACTATTTGCATTGAACTAGTTGTTCCCAAGTCCTTGACAAACTAAACGATAAATATTATCAACCATCTGCATGTTATAAGACGCTACAATCCATAGCATAAAGCGATTTCTTTTGTAGGGGGACAACTTTATGTTGGTTTTGTAAGTATTTACTGTACTTGTGCCTCCAGACTTTTGTTTTCCAACAGTTTTTTATAGTGACTTATTCGTTGCTATTCAAATATAATGCTGTCTTATTACCATACGTCGGAATTTTATTTATTTAAAAACCCAAAAAATTTACACGAAAATTTACTAAAAAAGGGCAAAAATTTTACGGAAAAATTTTGTTAAAAATAAGCTTAAAATCGCAAAAGCAGCTATAAATAATCTACTCAAAATTTTTGTTATGTTGAGTTGAAATGCTACCTGCATTCCTAAATGTATTTAAAACTGAAACTTGAGATATCATAGTATAATAAATGTACGCAGGGTATTAGGGAATCAGAAAACTTTAAAAAAACCGCCCAATGTTAATCACGTATCCAGAGGGGGGACTGGAGGAGCCCGAGCCTCCCACTAAATTTCCAGAGAAAGACGATTTTTTTGTCAAAAATCCAAAATATTTTCGCGCAACAATATATTTTAGTGTGCCCCCAATGGTGGGACTTTTTAATAATTGTATTACTTGATATGGCTGTTTGCCACTGAAATTATGAATTTGTATGGCAGGGTTAGAAGTTAGTGTTAATTTATGGTTTATGTTTATGGTATATGGTTTATTTTATTCTTGTACAAGATTCGAGTTCATTAACGTTAAAAATACCCAACAATTGCACACATTTTGTATTGAAACATAAAACATATTTTTAGACCTATTGGCATGTATTTTCAAACAAATTAACACCAACAACCTTGCCATACAAATTCATATTTTCAGTCGCAATCAGCCTTACAAAGTAACACATTTATTAAAACGCCCCACCATACAAAATTCCAATCTGTCCCATGCATACGTGTTAATATAAAAACCAATTTGTAATATTTTTTGAAATGACTTTTTTTATCAATTTTTGGGTCCCATTGGCTGTAGAAAATTCAAAAAATTACAAATCTTCATTAATTTGTAAAAAACATCATGAAAATGGTCAAAAAATTTTCTTAAGATTTTTTTATTCCGAAAAATGTTAGTAAATTTTTTTTATTTGAAAAAATATTTACTAAAACTTTAATTTTTCTTAAAACCAAAAAATGTAAAAAAGTTTTCTAACACTTTTATATTTTTGAAATCCTTAGGGCATGAAACGTCGAGATACAAAATCTCACGACTGTCAGATCAGTCTGAAAAAAGTTTATATAAATAAAATTCCGACGTCTGCTTATTACTCACTACTATACATTCTATCTATTGGTTATTATAACTAGAAAACATAAAGCAAAATATTGCTGCTTGTGAAATACAAGTAGCAGAATAATCAGTGTGCACTCGGGCGCTAAGCAAGAAATAAGCAAGGAATATTAATAAATAAAAATTAAAACTATAACGACTTCTATAAAATCAATCAAAAAAACAATATTCCCCTTATAGTGTAAAAAGAGTAATAAGAGTTAATAAATGCCTGCTCGATTACAACCGTTTTCATTTTGCAACTTAACCAACAACATCATGTGGTTATTTGATTAAAATAAAGATTTTCATACCAAATTAATAAAAGTAATGTGCAATGCCTTCCCTCCATTTTCAATTCAGAAAAATAACTAATTGTCTAATTGGAAATAATTTGAAAATGAAACTAATAACTAATTCAAGTAAAAAAGTGCGACTAATAATGGTGGATATTTCATGTGTACTAATTGTTCATTAATTACATTACATGTACCATCTTTATTGAAATAATACAGGCCAACTGAATTTTAAATTTAATTAGAAAATATTTTGTGATTAAATTTATTTTACCAAAAAATTTTAACCTAATAGTCAGACAATGATTCGTCGGTTAACTGTACTACTTTATAACCTTATCCTCATAGTAACAATAATTACTTTTCTGGATGAAACTTTATGTAGTCCAACGAAATTAAATAATATAGTTAATTTGGATCAAGATTGTTACATTAATATAGTATTTACCAAATGGAATTACAATCAAGCAGCAACTACAGAATATTCAGTAGAACTGTCTAAAATCAAAGTTCCATTCGCAGTGACAAGATTTGATTCACTCCAAACAAGGTTTTCAGAGAGACTGGCGGGGTGTGAAAGCATTTTCAGTGTCTGCGATGTTAAAAGTATTTTTATGAAAAAGCAAGTATTTGCCCCTCCATATATCGTCTCTCGGTTTAACTGTCTGTCACACATTGTCGTCAATTTGGATGTCACGGATGATGTACAAGTATATTTCGCAATTTACGTTTCTAGAAATCTTGTTACACCTTTTGTAAATCCTGGTGAAAACTCCGTACTTTATCCAGAAAAAAGTGTTTATAACACGGAGGACTATTCCAGGGTACATATTTTATTAAACAATAATGACTTTCAGCAAAAGTTATCTGTCCTCCATAAAATTAATGGTCTCATTATAGCGAAAATTTTGTTGCAAACCTTTTTATCTTTAGGTTATCAACCGCAAACTGATATTGAAGTAAAAACATTTTATTTTCATGCAATTGAAAATGACATTTTTTGCTATTTACTTTCCGGTCGACACTTACAATTTTTTCGAGTGGAATTATATTCATCTAATCAAAATAGCCCAAAAGAAGTTGAAAGTAGAACTCTATCCTTCACCCCTAATGTGAAAGAGAAACTACATATAATACATATGACAATGATGAATATTATTCTACACATTGAATATTCCGGTAAGCCATTTGGACACGATAAAATATGTAATATTCCAATACAAAGAGCCAAAGAAATTTCCAAGCAATCAATTGTATTAATGTTAGGTTCCCTTTTCTTAGAGAATTTATTTAATTCTAGTTTATGGCTTAAAGATTCATGTGTTATGGGCAAGGCCCCAATAATTTTCAAACTTAATGACGATCAAAACGATTTCAAATTTTATGAAAAACGGTTACACTTTGGGAGTAATTTTGGTTATGATTTAAATAGGTTAGGTGGATATGATCCATTACCTATATATATTCCAACTTCAGAAGAAGGATATAACTTTATTTCCTGTAGCATTTTAAGACAAGACTCCGAAGATTTCGGAGCATTTACGCGTCCTTTCGATTTGTTGACGTGGATATGTTTATTCTTAACAACATTCCTGGTAGTTGGTTTTGTCCTAATTGTTTTTTATTTAAAGGGGGATTTGTACTTCATATTTCCTTTTATTGTGTATGCGTATCTTTTAGAAGTGAGTTATTCCCTTCCCGGAAAGTACGAAAGGTTACTCTGGTTGAGACTTGTTATTGGTCCTGTTTTGTTGATGTTCATCGTGATAACCAACGGATACAAGGGAATTGTTATAACAGATGTCATTAGTGAACCACCTGCACAAAGAATAGAAACCATCTTTGATCTAAATGTTTATAAGCATATTGTTTCTACCGGACTTACAACATTTCATTCTCCGAATGGTACATTGATACTAAACAAGAAACTAATATCTCAATTACCATCAGCTTTGAAATGTTATATGAAGTTGATTAATGCTCATATGACCCCGTTATTTGCCAACTTACAATATTCTCTATGTCTATCAAATTTAGAAAATGAACAAAAAGAATATAATAGTGACATGGACAGTGCACAAAAGATTGGAATGCTTTCAAGAAGTTTAAAATACAAGTTTAAGTGGCCATTTATAGAGAAAATGCTCTTTGCTAATGACTTGGATATTAATCTCCATCACGCACTGTCATCTAAGGGTTATAAAAACACCTCCAAACAATTGTCCAAATTGTCAAACCTAAACAAAACCGTTTTTCACAGACACATAATAAACCCCAAATTTCCTTTCGTCACTCCACAGCAATTCATTGCTAAGTGCAACAATTCAATCTACATTGACAAAGAGAACAATCTGCACTGGCTGGTTTGTTAACGATTCAAATTGGAATCCTGAAACAGTACCCCATCCACGTCGACCATTGTATTTTGGAACACCAGAAAATGCTATTCTTAAAATAACCAAGGGAATGCGTTTAGACACCCAATCTTACAAGTTAGCAAAATTATATATGAAAACCAGGTTACTCCACATCGACCAAAGTGGAATTTATCATAAATGGGAATCATATTTTCAAAGGGCCGAAAAAGTTAATTTCAAGCAATGTCGATTTTGTCTTAATAATGACGATTTACACCCTTTGACATTCGCAAATTCGAACATAGCCGTGGTCTTTTATGTTTTTCTGGGAGGTGCAATTGTCTTTTGTTTGGAATTTATACTGGAAAACAAAAACAAATTTAAACCAAAAAATATATATTTTGTAATATGTAAAGCTTTAAAACACTTTTGCAACCAAACAATTACCCAATTCAGAAGGATTAGAGTTATGCTGAAGGGCCCCATTTTTGTCCGGCGTAGAAGACCCCAGCCATGTATACTCACTCATTATCAAGCGAACAAAGCTAGGAGGTTTCGTAAGATACGCATTCGCAAACTGCGTCAATATAGATAATACTAAACTACTATTTATATACTGACAGTCTTATGTAGTCGATAGTAGGCGTAATAATATTTAAGGTCCCAATATTGTGATTTTCACAGCTAGTAGTGTAATATAATGCATGGCAACACACTACATGACATATCTACACGTATCAATTGTTCACCGTTATTGCTCAACTCGTATTTTTAAGTATCTTATACTGTTATATTATATTCCATGACGCAATAGGTATCATATACGTACAATAGTTAATAGGATGTCCCCCTAACAGGTAAGTCCCTACTAGCCAGTTAAGTTATATTAAGTCTAAACGTTTATCATTTTAACACAAAAAGCCTCATGTTCGTCCAAGCAGTGATACTAATAAACAATATGTATTAAATTCATACATGTATGCATTATTTCGTGTTCTATGTCCTATAGTAAAACTGGTATTCAAGTTAGATTATTCAAGACAGTTTCATAAGGCCAACATAAAACATTTCCCCCTATAAAATTTACTTTGTGCTTTAAAATGATGTTTGACTTGTGTTCTCATCGTCCAGCTACATGCAAAAAAGGGATACGATATTTGCATTGAACTAGTGTTTTCTTGTCCTAGTTTTTACTGAACTGTAAATGAATAATATATAACATAGCCTATCTGTCTACTCCAAGCTAATGTTCGTCCTGCTGCAGCTATATTTGATTTATAACTCATAGCATTACCTTTCTAAATGTTCACCCATATGGATGGTACATAGTACATATTACAAAAGCATACTGGATTTCACTGGCTCTTTAGCATACAATTGCTTTATAGGCTGGTACTACCCTAGGGATAGGTAAGTTTTCATGTATTTGTATGGAAATGAATAATTTATTTCAGAAAAACAGATTTTAAATGATAATTGCAAATTTACATCCGGCAATTGATATTAGGAATTTGCAGACAGCTCAAATTCATTTAATTAATTCCTCTTTTTGTCTTCCTAACAACCTAAAATGTCATTGTTGTTATAATTACAAAGGAATATTATACACACAGAAAAATAACATGTCTATTTTCTACAACTTTGCATTATTATTTACAAGCTATTGCATAAAACACCAGACGACTGGGATTCTGTATAATTTTTATACAATTAAGTTGAGTATATATTTACTCAACTATTTAAGATTTTTAATGCTAATTGTTGTATAAAATGAAGGTAGATTATACAACATTATGAATTTAAGTAACGAATGTTGTATGTTTAGTTTATGCAACATTGTAAAATTTCTTTACAACTATGGGAGACCTACATCACAACAGTTGTATAAATTTGATTGGTGCCAGAAATGCCCATAAAATTATTATTTATATATGCTGAAACTATTTTATTATTTTTGAAATCAACTTTATTGAATTAAAATCTTATTTTGAAAATACATAAATGTGCATTTGCTACATGTACCTTTCAAATAATAATAGTTGAATAAATGTAATCAAGGACTTCAGCCAAAGTATAGTACCACTCTTCTTCCATACAAAGTGCTAAACAATTTCAAAAACGCCTAAAGTTCGTTGTGATCTGAAAAACAGGAATAAATATATTTTAATATAAGTTATACTTAAGTAAATTGGGATTCATTTTGTTATAATTTGTACCAAATTATTGCGAAATACATTAAATAAAACTTACCGATGCATTTTTCTCTTAAATGAGGTGCTTTCTCAAGACCTAAAACGTTTTCAACGAATGTGTCCTTTGTGTATTAAATGGAAATATTTCAAAAAAGTTAGCACCTAATTTGATGTTTCCATACGGAGAACTCCGGTGTCTGCTAGGCGCTTTTTGCCAACTGAAGCTTCAGTATAAAAACCAAACCTCCAAGCTCCACATTTTTATGCCACACTTGCGAATTAAGAAAATTTTACAACCTTCTGTTGTTTTTACTCAACATTGTGAACAGTTGAAATTATTCAACGTAGTTGAGTAGCACGAAAGTTACTATTGCACAAATATAAGTCATATTCTGTAACAATATTATACAACTGTTGTTAATCGGCTCAAAATATACAACATTGGGTACTAAAGCACTTATCTTGTTTAAAATTAAGTTAACCCAACCAATTCGATATTTAATTTGCAAAAGTTAAATAAATTTAATACAACCTTCAACAAAACCTATTTTACTCAATGCTTTGACTACAACTTTTTTCTCTGTGTAGCTAACAACTAAATGAGAACACCATTATGAGTAAAAGCCAGCACATCCGTTAGAGAGCATTTTTGCAAAATAAAAAAGCTTAAACTAACCACAGTTATTTTCTTTATCTTTAAATTGATTGCTTGTCACGGTTATATTTATGAATAATTTATGGGTTTTTAATATGATAGCAATATGGTGCAGACTTCGATACTGGCCGAATAAGATGAAGAGATGCCGCACTAATCAATAATCATGTTGACTTTGTGTGTTGACGCCAACACCTGAAATAACTTACTATACACCCATTAAATACAACGTATCTTCAAGATGGACAATTAACCATTGCTTACTAAGGGCAGTTTTTGCTGGACAAACAGGTATATAACTGGGATTCGAAATCCAGACCAATCCTATTTCTGCCAAGCGACTCATTTCATATTTACGAAGACGCTATTATTGAGCCAATTTGCCCTCCACTAGGATCATTTCCTTGTTCGGTTTACTTATACGTGTTTTACTAAATATATAGCTAGTCAAAAAATAAGAACCGGTAAAATTTCCAAGAAAAATAGTTTGTGTAGGTATTACATTCTAAAGAGATCTAGTTACCCGGCAACAACATTTTTAAATGTATTTATAATAATTATGATAATTCGGATGAATTCATCCGAATTCGTCTGAATTCATCCAAATTCATCCGGAATGAAGTTACCAGAAACCAGATACCTACATGTTTTTAGGGCAACACACGAAAATGGAAAAATGCTTATCGACTGTTCTAAAAGAAGATCGGGAGATTCGTTTATTATTAGTATTCCATTCGGAAAGTGAGAAAACATGATTCTAGGAGCCTTAAGGTATTTACATGTATGTTTTCGTAGATATTTTGTAAAGTTATATGAATATACTGTTAACGTAGGGTAGTTACTGGCAATTATCAATATTAAAATGCATTTGCACGTGAATATCGTAGTGAAATTGTCAATAAATTGCCATTGAAAAATCCTTTAATACACAATTTTAATACAGTCACATCATTGCATGAAATTAATGAGTACTTTATGAATATTAATGGGAAACAAATTTCAAATCTTAATGTTTATGCATTTGTACAGATATACCCATTAGTCGTGCACGCATAATTTGTTAACTTGAGAACCAGGGCAGCTAGAGACAAATGGTTACCACCGTTGGAAAGAGGAAATTCTATCTTAAAGATTAGTGTATCATACGCAATGATTTGAGTGATATTTCGGGTCAATAAAATTAATTCTCTAAAAAAAAATTTTAATACATTGCGGGAGTAGCAAGTTTTTACAAATAGAATTAATTTTTTTGACCCAAAATATCATTCCAATCATTGCGTATGATACACTAATCTTTAAGTTTAAATTTCATCTTTCCAACGGTGGTAACCATTTGTCTCTAGCTGCCCTGGTTCTCAAGTTAACAAATTATGCGTGCACGACTAGTGGGTTCCCCTGTACATAATATTTCTCTGTTGAATATCATAAAGGCTGCAACAGTACCTTAACGGACGACTGAAGACCTTTCTTTCTAAATTGGCCTGTAATGTCTAAATTCTACTTAAGGGGATTATTTCAGCTTACTAGACTGTTGTGGGTTATAGATAAAAATATCCATCAACTAAAAGTTTTAAAGTTATCATCTAGTTTTTTCATATTGGTAGTGCATTACGTTGAAGATATTTTTGGAGTTTAATACAACTTAACTCACAATATTTTAACTATGTAACTAAGAAAAATTATAAGGCACCATAATATCATACTCCAATACAGGCGGAAAAGTGACGGAAAGGAGTGTTCGTGGAAGGGCTACCGACTACCTGAGTGAGGTATTTATTTGAGCGAGCAAGTGAAGGGTGGAACTTTAGGGTGGCGAGTCAAAGGATTATGTTTTCTTGGAATCTCCGGATGAAAATGTTTTACACAAATTTTATCACGCAGTTGGTCCATACGTGACAAAAGTATATAAACCCAAGCTTCCTCTCTACCTCAATTACTTTTATCATTATTCTCCATTCGCTTCTGGAATTGTAAACTTAGTCGTTGTTCGTTTTTGGTCTTATACACTATCACTCACGGAATTTACAACACAAAATGCTGAAGACCATTCTAATATGTCTAGTTTTTAGTCACTGCGTACTAAATTTTTCTTCTGCACGCCAGGTAAACAAAGTTTTTAGATATAATGAAGTTATCCGGTGTTAAAATAACTTGTCGAAATTTAAAAAACTTAAATCATTTGTAAATATTAATTTACTTTTTGTGTAAATTCCACGTTTAGGTACGATTCCGACGTTCATTTGAAGATTATCAAAATGTTCCTGACGACGGTGCTACGAATGAAGATAGTCATACCGAAGATGATTTAAATGAGGAAAATAATTCTGGTGATATCGCAGCTGAAGGAAATCATGCAGAAAATGTTGAAGCTGAAGAGAATCCTGCTGGAGATCCTGTCGAAAATGTCCCTGTTAATGAAAACAACGAAGCGTAAGTTGGTCATTTGTTTTTAATAGTATGCGTGATATTTGATGGGGTTATGAATGAAAAAATATCATGTTTGAAAACCTTAAGACCTAGTTTGGTTGACGGATATAACTAATATTAGCCAAAAAAGTTGTAGCCGTTCAACCTTAATTTAAAGCTTGTAGTTGAACTCCCATATTTTGACTTTTGACATCAGCATTAAAGTTACATGCTCGAAAACCTGCAATTAGTGGTTTTCAAATTTTTGAAAATAGTTTTACTTTTAAAGTGAATTAAAGGCCAATTTTACGCTAGTAAGCCCATTGGTGCCACATGGCAACCCTTTTTGTCTAGTAGACTCCTTCCTTTGGCCACGGCCGTATTTTTGTTTATATTTGCGAATTTTAACCATAAAGTAGGATAAAATAATTAAATTTAAATACACTGTTATGTGACGTGGTAGGTAAACTACCACGTCACTACTAAAACTTTTCTCTTCAAGAAGGAATACCGTATTTTATAACTTATGTTTTACACCTTTTTATAAACGATCTTCGTATTTACTTCCATTTTTGCAAAAGTTAAAGTTCAACCACGATTTTTGAATTCAATACGGATTTGAAATTGTAAATGCAGTGAGCAGCGGCTTGAAGGTGCATCGGGTGCATTTTTGATATTGTCTCTCGTTCATGTAAATTTTAATTTCAGTGTTGAAACCGTGAAAAAAATTGATTAAAATGTTCAATTATTGTTAATGCTAGATAACCTATTAAATATCAAAAACACACCCTATCCAACTTCAAGCCAAAGCGTTTGGCAATCCAATTATGTACTACATTAAAAAATCGGGGTTGAACTTCAGCATAAATTGATAGAAATACAGAAAATGATGGTTTTTATTTGGGTAGTCAATTGAGTTTTCTAAAAATGAGTCAGTTATCAGAGCGTTAAAAAAGAATTCTGCCTTCGACAACATAATACAAAATATTCAATTAAGGCTTATTTTGTTCACATTCACACAGTACATAATTAGTAATAATAAATTAGTAACATTAAAAGGTACTATAGGGGAACGAAATTTGTGTTTCATGCAGACGTGAGGAATTTAGAAATTTTATGCTATTGAAATCCTTGGATCTAAAGCAGTCAGTCACTTTAAACTTTTAAAGTTTCAATTCATTATTTGTTTAGCATGAAAATTGGAGGAAATAATGTAGGTACTAATTTAGTATTTAAAAAATTGTTAATGTTATAATTATTTCTGCAGGTCAAACGAAGAGAAAGACGATGACGATGATTGGTTCATGTTAGATCCATTTGATGAGTATCTAGACGAAGATAATAGGACAGTGATCGAAGATGAAGATTCTCCAATTGAGATTGTTGGGGTACAAGATGACATAAAAGAGGATGACGCAGAAGCAGAATATTATGAAGAAGATGAAGATGAATACAAGAAAAAGAGGTCCACCAGCCGGAAAAGAAGGAGAGCTACTAGATTAATTCCGGTTAAAGCGATTACTGGAACGGAACTTTTCACGGGTACATTCTACAAACTTGGTATGAAGACATTCTGTTAGTGAGAAGGGTAGGCTACTATTTGCAAACCAGTCACTAAACTAATAATATAAAGTCAACGGATGCGGTGCAAGTATGATTGCCGGTTCTCGGGGGATGAATTCTATAGTGCCACGATACAGTAATGCCAGTTCAAACGCAATAATAGTTTATCTCACAGTTCAATTATTATTTAGCCAGATATTTGCACTCAAATAGATTCAATAAGAAATGATAAGTAGTAGTAACTGAAAGAATGAGAATTAATAATCAATGGTAATTGAAATAAGATTTGAAGGAATGGCGAAGCACGACAGGCAGACCACAACAAGATTGTCGTTGCAGGAGCTAGAGCCGAAGAGTAGTGGTCGGGGCCTAAGCCCGAAGAAGAGTGTTCTGAGTCAGTTGGGTTTCGTCTTCGTTGTTTGATTTGCTCCTCCTCTCCCTCTGCCGCTCATTTCTCTTATAGTGCATCAGCGCAGGCCACATTATACTGCCTAATACTCTCCCCCTCCGACTTCGTGAATCCGATTTTTGAGGATGAACGAACCGAAATAATTTGAGATGGAGGTGAAAAGTTTTAGCATTTTGTTAGCTTGCATGAGGAGCTGGAGAAGTAAAATGGAAATTAGTATGATTTAAATGCAATAGTTAAATTGTCCGAATTAATATGAATAATTAAATTGAATTATTAAATTAAATTGAACATTATAGAATGATAATACGAATTTTAGGTTATTAAAAGTTATCTGTTTAGTGAAAGTATAATGTCAGATCTCGTTAATTGGTGGAAGTTAGGAAGTGCCAAATAATTCGGCACACGTCACGATTAGACATCTTTGGATTTTGACACCAAAGCTGGTTGCAGTTTTTTGATTTCGCTTTTCATATATTTAGACATTCTTAAGTATAACTGTGAGACAAAATATTTTTCATTAGCCAATTGAAATTGAATTAAAATTTGTCAGTATGATTTACAGAATGTTAATGACAAGGACAATAACAAATAAGGAAAGAATTATGGGAACTTCCCAAAGAGTCATAGTAAAGACAGTTAGCATGAAGTTGCTATTATTTTTAGAAAGTAGAATAATGGAATTTAATTATTAGATACGATAAATGTTTTCGTATTGGTTGGTAGGAGTGGACCAGATAAAATTTTAAATTAATTTTCATTTTCGTGGACAGTGGTTGTGAGAAACCTAAAAACTCTTGGCATTCGTACAAAGGTGTACTTAGGAAATCACAATTTGTTCATTCCATGCCAAAAATTACTATTATCTTGGGAGGTCAGAAGGTTATTCCTATCCCTATTTGTGCGAGAGGCCTGTCGCCAGCTGCACTACCTACGAGGAAATATTTTCGCTGTAGGATTTTTATATTATAATGTGCGAGTGATATTTCGTCACTGCACTACCTATGAAGGACTGAGCCGTTATAGGATTTTCTATACATTGTGCGAGAAGCATTGCGCTAGCTGCACTACCTGAGAGAATTTTTAATTGCTACAGGATTTTTAATATACATATTATACAAAATACCACTCTTAATCGCGTACATTTTATCGTGAGAGAAAATCAGACTAACATATTCTATTATTTCTGATAGGCTAGGCTAGTAGATGCTAAACTTAAAGAAAATCTTTAATACGTTCAGGAATAGAACGACTGAAATAATCAGTAGAAATGTGAATAAGGTTTCATTGTTCTAGTAAAGTCAATCTTATATCTTATGCATATTTGAGATTAACATATTTCATTAATGTGAAAGATTTGTAGTAGTTAACATTATTAGTATTTTATCGTTATTACAACTGAAAAATGTATGCATATTATATTAGTAAATAAATGTAAATGAAAATATAAATCTTTCATTGTCTGTATAAGTGAATCAGTACCATTGCTTATTTTCCTTTGCTAAAATATTAAGAATCAAGTTAAACCAAAGGTCACGGTCGTAATGCTGTACTCGAAAATAAGTTTCAACATCATGAAGATAGTTGTTTGCAGTACTAGACTTAGAATCATAAAAAAGAATTTTCATATTAGGATTAGGAGCATTGACAATAATTGACATGTTATGTAAATCTTGAGGTAAATTATTTAGTTGCTGTTGTGCAGGAATGATTGCATTTGCTTGTAGGTTACCAGCAATACGGTTACCACGAGCAGCATTTGCGTCCAGTGCATCTTGTACTATTTTTTTTGAATGTATCTCTGTAAAAGGTCACGTCTTTCCTCAGGAATATCATTTAGAATTTCTTGAGGAATATCAGGATTTGATTAGTGATAGGAGAATTAGTAAAATAATCAGAATGTTGAGTATTACAAGGTTTTGAGTAAGGTTCGGTAAGTCTGTCGTCTACTATTTCTAAGGTAGCGTCTAGATCAGGATTAGAATGTACTGTAGGAGTAGGTAAATTTTGTCGTGCCTGTGCTTGCCTTGTTTTAACTCTAGCTCTTGTCTTTCCCTAATTTGGTTACGAGATTGTGCTCTTCTGTTTCTGTCAGCCATACAAGAAACGCCTAAATAGTACTATTAAAATGTTTCTGTGTGGCTGTTGAAAAATGATAATGACTGGCGACTCAAAGTCGTAAAGATAATTTGAATGAATAATTAAGTTGATTTGAATTATTCAAGTAATGTAAAAGAAACGTAGTAATAGGATGTGTTCAATAGGTAGGTTTAGGGAAAAAAGACAATATCATCAATAAAAATTAGTATACGTTAAATAGTGATAAGCGCAATGTGCATACCAAGCTGGGTAGTTGTAGATATTGTAATTATGTAGAATAGGTTATCCGATGGGAATGAACTTCTTTCTCGTTCTGGAAATGTCCTTGTAAAAAGAGGCATGGGAGTAGAAAAGATGGCCGCCGGTAGTAGAAGGAACAGCCAAATTCTTCGGCTGTAACGAAGTCCGGGGCGAAAAGATACGCAAAAAGAATTTTCTAAAATTTTTAAATAAAATGATATTAGAATAGGTTAAGTTAATTTTTAGTTTTCGTTCACTCTTGTTTGCAGGTACTCTAGTAAGGTAAGTGAAAAGAATTTGTAACCGTTCATGGAACAATATATTAGAGTGGTAGACAATTCGTTGAAATTCTGTAAAAACAATCGCCGATTGAAAAGAATTTCTACGCCAAGACAAATTTTATGTTCAGTGTAGGTAGCAGGTAATTGAGATGGCTGAATTTTTATAAAGCCTGATCTTAAAAAATTTTCAGTAAAAATGTCTGCAATAGTGATAAGTTGCATAATATTATTTTTAATATTATATGAAATGGAACGATACTGTTTTACCAAACAAGAGTAGAATGCCGAATACAGTGCAGGTAATTGTAGCAGGTAAGGGTAGCCAAAGTGTAATAGTAACAGCCAGTCAGGAATTTCACGTCACCCGTCTTCCAATTTGCGTCGAAATTTTGGCAAAACTGTGAAAGCACGTTGGCGCCACTGTTAGTGAGAAGGGTAGGCTACTATTTGCAAACCAGTCACTAAACTAATAATATAAAGTCAACGGATGCGGTGCAAGTATGATTGCCGGTTCTCGGGGGATGAATTCTATTGTGCCACGATACAGTAATGCCAGTTCAAACGCAATAATAGTTTATCTCACAGTTCAATTATTATTTAGCCAGATATTTGCACTCAAATAGATTCAATAAGAAATGATAAGTAGTAGTAACTGAAAGAATGAGAATTAATAATCAATGGTAATTGAAATAAGATTTGAAGGAATGGCGAAGCACGACAGGCAGACCACAACAAGATTGTCGTTGCAGGAGCTAGAGCCGAAGAGTAGTGGTCGGGGCCTAAGCCCGAAGAAGAGTGTTCTGAGTCAGTTGGGTTTCGTCGTCGTTGTTTGATTTGCTCCTCCTCTCCCTCTGCCGCTCATTTCTCTTATAGTGCATCAGCGCAGGCCACATTATACTGCCTAATAATTCCCGAAAGGTTTTGTGATTCCATCAATCTATCGAAACGGTGATGATTACATCAAAGTGGAAATCAATTTGGATCCGAATGATTTAATGGAGAACTTTAAGAAAAATGGGTCGAAAGAATTTTATAATGAATGGATGTTTGCCCCTTCTGAGGTGGATGGTTGGTATACTTTCATCCCTCGAGCATATCCCAAAGGCTTTGCAACCCACACATATAAAGATTCAGATACGAGTGGTCCTCATGTTGCTGTTGCGGATCGTAATTCACAAATCTTCCATCTCTTACCTGGTGGAAAGTATAGGAATGACGCATTGTGGAGACCTGTAAACTCCGGCGAAGAAGGTTTCTACAAATTGGAATTGAAAAGCAAACCCAATTGGTATGCGACATACGCGAACCACTATCATTTAACTTACAATCATTATATTCAACTTCTTGGAAAGGACTATGGGGACGAGTCCAAGTTCTCTTTTTCCCAAGGAGGAATTACCGCCAACGCTAAAATCCTTTCAATGGAGTGGGAGAGGACACCTCAGGATGTTTTTAAATCCTACGGCAAGAAAGATAAGATTGATCTACACACAATTGACGTTGATAATAGTAAGACAAAGGCCAGTATGGAGTACGTAATTAGCAAGAGTGAAACGAAATCGTCGACCTGGACATTTTCATTTAAAGAAAATTTAGAATGGTTAAATTCAATCAGCGTTGAAGCAAACGTCGGAATTCCCCTTTTAGCTTCAGGGAAAGTAACTGGTACCATGTCCTTCAAAATTGGCGGTGAAGCACAACAACAACATGAGACTAAAACTGAACAAACATTTGCTATTAATATCAAGTTAATTGTTCCCGCCGAAACGAGCATAACTGGCAAAGTCTATTATGAATGGGTCGACAATATGGAAATTCCCTTCAAAGCTACAATGGCGGTTAAGGGCACTGCAGCAAGATTAGTCAATGATCGATCGGGGAATGTAATTCAAGGTCCAGCAGATCCAAAATTGGTTGAGGCTTATTTAAAATCTGAAGATGAAGACTCTGAATTTATTGGAGCTGTTGATGCAGATAAGAAGGTTTTCAAAACACAAATATCCGGCGTTTTGAGAGGGTCTATGGGAACTAAAACTATTGTAGCCATTGATGGTGTTGAACCAGCTGGCCTTAAGATTGAAGGAAAACATGACAAGGAAAACAAACCCAAAACAACAGCAAAACCGGCCACTAAACCTCCAAGTAAACCTGCCAAAAAACCAAATACTTCTTCTAGTGATTCCAGAAAAGGTCCAAATAATAAGATCAGGAAGCAATAAAATTTAATTGTTTCGTGTACGCAAACCGTACTTTCTTTATGGCCAAGAAAATCAATTGTTTAATTCAAAATTACTTTTCCTCACCTTCTCTTTCTAAATTCAAATGGCTTAATATATTATTATTATTTAAGATAATTTTCAGTTTGTTGTAAATTGTGTATAAATTGAACATTTTCTCGCTGTTAACAGTTTCAGAAATATTCCCTAAAAAATAAAATGGGACGTAGAAAAAAATAACAGAATTACTCGAACTTAATTCATATGCTTATTTTTAATATTATTATTATTATTAGCCTATCAGTATCACCATACTTAGGCACTGTGGAAGAAAACTTAGTGGCAAATAACAGGCTAATAAAATATTTTATCCTTTTGTATAAGCGGAGTGCAATTATAGTAACATTTTTAAAGATAAATGCTAAACCTCAATTGAATTTTTGCCGCAACCTTCACATCTTATTTTCATATGCCATATTCACATTTGTCACTTGGTAAGGTGTTGCTACGATATTTGTTTACTAATCATATTTACTTTTAGGATACTACAGACTAGCACTGAGTTTTTAATACAACTAGCAGGTCACAGGACCTTGGTCTTGCTATTTATAAATAAAGCTAGTGAGCATGTAGAGTATTGTATTTGTACCTACATGAAGAAACAGAATAATCATTGAAACCTATTATATGGACGTTGTAATGAACACTTTACATTTCTGTTAGTTCGAATATTTTAGTAGAAAAAAGGATTTTTACTATATTGATATGAAACCCGGGTTCAACCCGGGTTGGATGTATCTCAACCCGGTTTAACTCGAAACCCGGGTTTGAAAATACGGTCTGAGTTTGGATGCCCTAGTATGGATTAGCGTCTTAGCGTTAAGGCTACCTCGATGATACGGTTGCTTAACGACGAGCAGAAATGAGTAATTTTACTACGGGGTGCTAGATGATAAACAAGTCCGTTCCATAGAATGTGGCGTAATTTTACATCGGCGCCCTGCCTCCCCGTAGAAAAAATTGACACAGTCTAGTAGCACCGCAAGGAAAAATGTTGGAACGACGAAAAACATTGATAAATCAAATTTGCGGCAACCAATTTGGAAATGTAGTACCTCAAAAAATAGAGCAAAAAATTCTGCAGTGGGTATTTTTTTAAAAATCTTTTCATAGAACAAAGAACAAAACGAGTTTGTCAGGCTCCCATATATTTCTCTCACTCCAAAAACTAATAAATTTTGAAAAATGTAGGGACGATTTTGGGAAAAAGGGATACAATGCCCCCTCTGAAAATATGTGGTACATGTTTTAGAAAATATAACAAATTTTTATTCCCCACGGGGGTGTGTTATCAATGTTTTGTGCATTGTTGAGTCAGTCTTAATATGGTAGTTCCAAAGCGCTTCTCTTCATATCTTCTATAGAAATGAATTTTATTTCATTATCGATCAAGATTAGATAGGAAATCTTATATAAAAGAAGAATTTTGAAAATGTTGAACCCAAAGTTATAATATGACAGGGTTTTGAAACAATTAGTTTCTCAAGTGTTGCGAAAAGTTTAATAGTTGAGTAAATAAATGTTCTCTAGTCTAGAGCCCCACATCTGGGAGGCTGTAAAACTCATTACGCCAGTAACGGTGTATTGTGTGTTTGACGAAATAATCCCTTATGGATATGGTAACCAACAAGAATAAGTAAGTGGAACTAAATTCTTGATTTATAAAAATGGGCAAGGAAAAGTAAATTGAAATTGGATTCTAAATATTTTCTAACGGCCGGAATATTCCAATTTGTACTGAATATTAATACTTCAAGGTATCTATTTTCCTTTATATCCATCTTGACATGCGTTTCGGTAGCTATTTTGCAAAAGTTATAAACTTTATCTCAGCTATTAAGAGTGTTATGAGTAATTGATAAAAATATTCATCAACTAGAGATTTCAAAATTATCGTCAAATTATCATTGATATTGAGGGCATTGAGTTCAAGATATTATTGGATAGTCAATCCAACAAATCTCACAATATTTTAACTATATGACTAAGAAAAATTTGTAAGGCAACAAATCATGCCATCATATAGATGAAAAAGTTACGGAATGGAAAATTCGTGGAAGAGAACGCCGCAGACTACCGGTGTGAACTAATTTTATATGGGCGAAGTAGTGAAGGGTCTACATTTTAAGGGTTTCATTTTATAGTAAATGATTACCCTTTTAAGTAAATAAAATACAAGGGTTGTGGTAGCCAAGGGATTTGTAATTAGTAATCTAAACTAAATTTTTGATTTGCAAACACAAAATAAGTTTAAATTGGATTTTAAATTGTTTATAACTGCCGGAATATTCCCTTTTTTTACTGAATCTTAATATTTCAATGTATGTATTGGTATTAATGGCTATTTTGACATATGGTTTGGTTTTGGTAACATAGCCGCATGAAATTAATGATTATTTTTATAAAAATCAATGGAAAATATATCGTAATGTGCACGCATTAGTACACTTGTTTGGTTTTGGTGACACAGCCGCATGAAATTAATGATTATTTTTATAAATATCAATGGAAAATTTATCGAAATGTATATGCATTAGTACACGTACACTTTTTCTCCGTTAATATTAAAAAGGCTGCAACAGTACGTTAACGGACTACAATCCCTTCTTTCTCAGTTGGTCCATCGTGCCTCAATTCTACTTAAATAGATTATCAGCAGCAGCCTAGACTGTTCCGCGTAATTGATAAAAATATCCATCAAACAAAAATTTCAAGTTGTCTAACTTTTATTCATAGTAAATTGAGTTGAAGATGCTATTGGATAGTTAATATACAACATATGTCACCATACTTTAGCTATGTAACTAAGAAAAACTTGTAAGTCAACATATCATAATACAATAAGGACGTAAATGTTATGGGATGGAAGTTTCGTGGAAGGGATCGGCCCCGACTACCTGCGTGAGCTAATTTTATATTGGCAAGGTAGGGAAGGGTCTAAATTTAGGGTGACGAAGCAAAGGATTATGTCTTCTGGAACTTTTCGGATGAAAAGATTACTAACAATACAACAGACAGGAATTAATCTATGACTGTGATAGTTCTACATAAATCTAGATAAATCTTATAGCAGTCAATACATATCCACGGTAGTTTAAAATGCTGAAGTATAAAATTGCTTATTGACTGACATTGGTGCCTAATAAGCCAATGTAAATGCTGAACTAAGTAATAAAACCAATACTGACCACATTCTATATTTATCAGTGCAAATGGTACAACTCAAAAGTATATAAACTCAAACTGTCTCAATTATTTTGTATCATTATTCTACACTCGCTTCTGGAATTGAGAATTCAGTCTTTGTTTGCATCTGGACTTATACACTGTCAATCGACTCAGCATTTACTAGAAAAAATGTTAAAAATCATTCTGATCTGTCTCGTTTTTAGTCACTGCGTACTAAATTTTTCTTACGCACGTCAGGTAAACAAAACTTTTAGTAAAAAATAAGTTAATTAGTGTAAGAAAATTATATTTTGTTCAATGAATAAATTAAAAACAAAATTTCAAAGCATTTGTAACCAATTTACTATTTGTGTAAATTCGACGTTTAGGTACGATTCCGACGTTCATTTCCAGATTATCAAAATGTCCCTGACGACGGTGCTACGAATGAAGAAAGTCATACTGAAGATGATGCAAATGAGGAAAATAATTCTGGTGATTCTGCAGCTGAAGAAAATCAAGCTGGAGATGTTGAAGGTGCAGAGAATTCTGCTGGAAATCCTGTCGAAAATGTCCCTGTTAATGAAAACAATGAAGCGTAAGTTAGACATTTGTTTCCGATAAATTAATAATTCTTTGGGTTTCGTGTGAAAAATAGCACGTTAAGTCCCTCCCGTTCTATAAGCTTGAAAACACTAGGGAGCTTTGAAGCTCACGTTTACCACTCACTACTGAGGCCCGTAATTCAAATACTATAATTTGCCCTTATTATAATTCACTGATGTATATAATTTTTTGAATTTAATATCATATTATATCATTGATCAAATGATTTTTGCTTTTTAACAAAAAATCTAAATATGAATGAAAATTGGAGAAAATAATGCACTTATTTGACATTTAAAATGCAGTTCATATTTTTAGAATCAACTAAGTATTGAAATAATTATTTCTACAGGTCAACCGAAGAAAAATACGATGACGATGATTGGTTCATGTTAGATCCATTCGATGAATATCTAGACGAAGATAACAGGACAGTGATCGAAGATGAAGATTCTCCAATTGAGATTGTTGGGGTACAAGATGACATAAAAGAGGATGACGCAGAAGCAGAATATTATGAAGAAGATGAAGATGAATACAAGAAAAAGAGGTCCATCAGCCGGAAAAGAAGGAGAGCTACTAGATTAATTCCGGTTAAAGCGATTACTGGAACGGAACTTTTCACGGGTACATTCTACAAACTTGGTATGAAGACATTCCCGAAAGGTTTTGTGATTCCATCAATCTATCGAAACGGTGATGATTACATCAAAGTGGAAATCAATTTGGATCCGAATGATTTAATGGAGAACTTTAAGAAGAATGGGTCGAAAGAATTTTATAATGAATGGATGTTTGCCCCTTCTGAGGTGGATGGTTGGTATACTTTCATCCCTCGAGCATATCCCAAAGGCTTTGCAACCCACACATATAAAGATTCAGATACGAGTGGTCCTCATGTTGCTGTTGCGGATCGTAATTCACAAATCTTCCATCTCTTACCTGGTGGAAAGTATAGGAATGATGCATTGTGGAGACCTGTAAACTCCGGCGAAGAAGGTTTCTACAAATTGGAGTTGAAAAGCAAACCCAATTGGTATGCGACATACGCAGACCATTATCATTTAACTTACAATCATTATATTCAACTTCTGGGAAAAGATTATGGGGACGAGTCCAAGTTTTCTTTTTCCCAAGGAGGAATTACCGCCAACGCTAAAATCCTATCAATGGAATGGGAGAGGACGCCTCAGGATGTTTTCAAATCCAATGGCAAAAAAGATAAGATTGATCTACACACAATTGACGTTGATAATAGTAAGACAAAGGCCAGTATGGAGTACGTAATTAGCAAGAGTGAAACGAAATCGTCCACCTGGACATTTACTTTTAGAGAAAACTTGGAATGGTTAAATTCAATCAGCGTTGAAGCAAACGTCGGAATTCCCCTTTTAGCTTCAGGGAAAGTAACTGGTACCATGTCCTTTAAAATTGGCGGTGAAGCAGAACAACAGCACGAGACTAAAACTGAACAAACATTTGCTATTAATATCAAGTTAATAGTTCCCGCCGAAACCAGCATAACTGGCAAAGTGTACTATGAATGGGTCGATAATATGGAGCTTCCTTTCAAAGCCATAATGGCGGTTAAGGGTACTACAGCAAGATTAGCCAATGATCAATCAGGGAAAATTGTCCAAGGTCCAGCAGATCCAAAATTAGTTGAAGCTTATTTAAAATCTGAAGATGAAGACTCGGAATTTATTGGAGCTGTTGACGCAGATAAGAAGGTTTTCAAAACACAAATAACTGGGGTGTTGAGAGGGTCTATGGGAACTAAATCCATTGTAGCCATTGATGGTGTTGAACCAGCTGGCCTTAAAATTGAAGGAAAACAAGTAGAAAAGAAACCAGCCACAGAAAAGAAGGATGTAAACAAATTTCTAATGAACCTTAGGCAACATCATAGACAAATTCAACGAGTACATGCACACTTCAACCCTTAAGACCGTGGAATTTTTCACTACACCTTTTTTATCTAGCTTGTTTCGTTTCCCTTAAGAATTTCTGAACCCATCACGATCACGATTAAGTACGAATTGTTTCCCAAAATGATGTGCGATAAAAATTAACATGTAATTTTATACTTCAAATGAGTCCCTGGTAATACCTTTAACTTAATAAATTATTTTTAATTAAAATAATTATTAAGCTATTGTAAACTGCGTATGAATGGACTTATAGATTAAATGTTTCTAATTTCATATGGTAATAAATAATAACAAAAATAATATTTTGCTGCCCTGTTCATTTATATAATTATAGGTTTATTTTTCTTGCTAATAATAGTTTTCGACAGTCTACAAAAATAACACGGGACGGAAAACTTATGAGGTTTTTGGTACTAGCTTGTCATATTGACCAGGTCCTCAAATCATAAAATGCATTTAGGAATAGATATTAATAGAAGCAAATCAACTTTTTCGTATTTAATGCAAATTTTCTACATTTCCCAACTCCTATCTGATTTTGTTTCCCACATTTCCTAGGGGAGAGTTAGAAATTTTTCACCAGGGGTATTCCCACTAGAGGTGTTTCTCACTCGAAACCTTGTAATTTCGGCGAAATTCAAATAAGGCCAAATTTAATTATTTTATAGCAAGCCTTTGTTTATAAAATCAAGATGATTATGATTGGCTGGGAAAAATGTGTTTTTGTGTAAGTTACGTAAATATTTATTCTCTATGAGATTGAGATATTTGTTTTCCTTGAAGACCATTAGATAATAAAAATAATTCCAATGCGGGATTCCATGACTTGCTATCAATTTTTATTATTATCATAAAAACAAAAGACATTTTCAACGGATAATAGATTGAACGAACATTTAAAATAGGCCTGATATATAACCAGAAAAATTTAAAATTATGTGGATTATCCCTTCTCCAAATTCTACACTCATTGTTAAACAGGTATTTTATTCTAACTCAGACAAATCAAAAGTTTAAATTTCAAAGTAGTAGCATGTATTAGACTTGAATTTGTCAGTGGGGCTGTACGGCTGTCAGTTCTGTACTTAAGGCAACGACTTCAGTCAACCTCTTTAGAATTGGGCAATTATGATTCATGGTAATAGGGTGGTGTACCAATTCATTTAGTTATTCAATAAAATTGAGATTATACATATCATGATTGGTTAGGCCCCCATCAGGGACTAGGATCATCAGTAAAATTGAAAATACAATTTTATACAAGAATTTCTTAAAATGCTTTAATTATAAAATAATCAATAATAAAACATCAACGTAAAATTTTCCATCTACTAACCCGACAAGGGGGCGCCAGGTACCCGCGGGCCCTGTGTGAGACCCTCAATGAAAGGCTGTTTATATATTTCGGCCAATTTGCTTTTAAAGGTTTCATAAACAGTTGAGACTGTTGAGTTTCAGTAGGGAAAATATTTTTTTTGTATTGGCTTGGCATTCCAAACAAAAAAATCTTGCAGCTAATATCAAGTTAATTTTAGCCCAAAAATGTCAAATTTAATGAATTGGTATAATTTTTAAATAGTTACTACCACTTGTATTTATTGCTCTATTATATTTTGAACTCAAGTTTTAATATGACCGACTTTTGAAACGAATTTATTTAGCAATTGCAAAAACTTATATGCATGCGTAAATATAATATATATTAAAGTTCACCAGTCTAGAAATGCACATCATTGGGAGATTGTAACGCTTATTTCTCAGTGCATACTTCATAGTTAGGCTTTATTCATGTGACAACATAGGACTATTTACCAGTAATTTTAAATTTTGTAAAATAATCTCTAATGAATATGCGGCAGCCAAGAGATTGGTAATCAACACTAAAATCTTGATTTACAAAGACGGACAAAATAAATTTAAATTGGATTTTAAATGTTTTCTAACTACCGGAATATTACCATTTGTACTGAATCTTAATATTTCAATGTATCTACTTGACTTAATAGCTATTTTGACATATGTTTGTCGTAACTATTTCTCAAAAGCTATAGATATATTAATAGCAATTATCAATATTAAAATGCATTTGTACCTAAATGTCGAAGGACAATTATCACTAGAGAAATTTTTTCAATACGCAATTTTTTAAAATATTACACCCGCATGAATGTGATTTTTAATAGAGAATATATCGAAATATCTATGCATTTAGCACCTTTACACGTTTTCTATGTTAATATCAAAAAGCAGTTCGTTAACAGACTATACAGTCCATTCTTTCTCAGTTGGTCCTTCATGCCTTAATTCTACAGATTATCTGCCACGGCTTAGACTATTCATCATAATTGTGAAGTTGGCCCCAATAAGGGCGTATAATTTTTGTACACTTTAATTTCCTTGACAACTTGATCAACAAAATTTTGGGGCAAATGTATGGGACCCGAATCCCCACTGTATATTACCTGACATATGCTCATTTCAAGTCCCCTTTTTGACACTTTGCAATTGGGTTGGAGATGAACAATATATATAAACAGAAAATAATTCCAGGAAAATCTATCGTTTTTTAGGGTTTTTAGGAAAATATAGGGAAAGCTAGTTGAGCTTTTTTGCTTAAATCTTCACTTCACTTTTTTATTTCAAAAATATATCGAGAGCTCAGCATCTTCAGTTAAAACAATACTGTTCACAATTTCCGCAGAAATAAATAAATCATTTTGAATATAACTTAAACATCTCTAGTATCCCTACGAATCCAAAAGTCAATTTTCATAATTTTCACGTGGGGAAGAAAAACCCGTAATGATATTTATAGAAATGGGAGGCTGAAAGGGAGATAAAGGGCTAAATACATTCAAAATCATTTTATAATTTGGCATGAGAGCTCACTTAAACCAACAACGGATTGCGTATCACATTATCGTGGTTCCGGTTCGACCATGAATGCAAGTTTTTTGCCTTTAGTTGACAATGAACTATTATTGAAAAAAATTATACAAAATGGCATTTCATTATTTCCATGACTTAGAATTTAATTTGCCCTGTAGAACGCGCGTGTAAAAGTGCCTGAATTATGACGTCATTGGGGCTGTAGTTATAGAAGCAGGGGCCTACTTCCAACCTATTACCATCCCAGAGACTACAACATCCACAACTGCAACCTACTAAAATTTAATATTTTTTGGTTACCATCCTAGCCTCAAGTGAAGATATGACGTCATTATCCTGGAAATTATAACCGTGTAACTTGGGGATGGTGTTTGGTTGGATGCAAAGAGCGTTTTATCAGGAGAGTCGAATAGGGAATATTATCATAAGCGAATTTGAAGATTTATAAGGGACGTTTTTGGAAAAGCATCTCCTATTCCTGTCTTTATCAATCTGCTATAAACATTGATGTCCCACTTGCTATCCTCCAATAAGTTAATACGTTTCCAACAGCATAGCAACCAGATATTCAGAGCAAAACTAGAGGGACAATGTTCCTTATATATCTTCAAAATTCCTTACGGGCAATTCTCTCCTTGGTCCTCCTGATTAACCGTCCATGCTCTTTGGTTGGACGGCCACTTTAAGCCTCCTTATAGAGGGAAGCTGAAAAATCTGTTTGTCGGGTGAAAAATTTTGTGGACGTCGGGTCCCATGAGTGTCCGATATTTGGGAGAATTTTGTGTAAATGTTATTTTCAAAATTGGAATTTATTATACGCCCTTATTGGGGCAAGCTTCTTAATTTATGAATATATCCATCATCTAAAAATTTCAAAGTTATGGACTAATTTTTATTATTATGGGCAGTGCATTGAGTTGAAGATATTATTGGATAGTTAAATACAACTAATCTTACAATATTTTAACTATGTAGCCACGAAAACATTTTAAGTCAACATACCATACGCCATAACGGACGGAAAAGTGATGAAAAAAGGGTCGTAGAAGAGACCACCTGCTATCAGAGTCCGTGAGCTAATTTTATTTGAGTGAGGCAGTAAAGGGTCTAACTATACAGCGGCGAGACAGAAGATGTTAACTTAGAATCTCCGGATGAAAATGTTTACTAATAAGGCAACTAATAGGAATTAACCTATGGCTATGATAATTTCCACATAAGTCTAGATAAACCTTAGCACGCAATTGGATCAGTAATTTACATGCTTAATTATTGACCAGAATTGCTTATTGACATTGGTAACTAACAAGTACAAATTAACTAATTATGCCTGCTATCAATTTTGTTTCCAAGGTAAGTAATAATACTAATAATGACAACATTCTATATTTAATAATGAAAATAGTAGTCAAAGGTATATAAACTCACGCTTCTCCTCTGCCTCAATTATTTTTATCATTATTCTCTTCTGGAATTGTAAACTCAGTCTTTGTCTTTTTGGTCCTATACACTATCAGACCACTTACAACGACAAAGTCTGACCAAGCCAGCATTGGCATTTACTTGACAAAATGCTAAAGACTACTTTCATCTGTCTCTTTCTTAGTTACTGCATGTTAAATTTTTCATTCGCACATCAGGTAAAAAAGCTTTTAGTAAAAAATGAGTTAATTAGTTTAAGAAAATTATAATTCGTTTCATGAAATTAAAAACGTCAAAGGGCACTTGTAAGTAATTTACTATTTCGATGTTTAGGTCCGACTCCAACGTTCATTTGAAGATAATCAAAATGTCTCTGATGGTGCTACGAATGAAGAAAACCATCCTGGAGGTGACGTTACTGAGGCAAATCATGCTGGAGGTGACGTTACTGAGGCAAATCATGCTGGAGGTGATGTAACTGAAGCAAATCATGCGGGAGGTGACGTGACTGAAGCAAATCATGCTGGAGGTGATGTAACTGAAGCAAATCATGCGGGAGGTGACGTGACTGAAGCAAATCATGCTGGAGGTGATGTAACTGAAGCAAATCATGCGGGAGGTGACGTGACTGAAGCAAATCATGCTGGAGGTGATGTAACTGAAACATATCATGCGGGAGGTGACGTAACTGAAGAAAATCATGCAGGAGATGTTACAGCTGAACAGAAGCCTACTGAAGAGCCTGTGGAAAGTACAACTGTAAATGGAGACAAAGAAGCGTAAGTTTGTTTTAAATGTGTACTTAATATGTTTGATTGATTTGTTATTGAGTTGATCAGTGTTTAAAACGAAACTTCCAATTATAACAAAAACACAGCCTCAACGAAGACAAGAACTCTGAATGATAAGGAACATAGTCATCGGACACCGATAGAGTTCTTCAAATAAAATACCCCACCAAGTTTTATAATTTTCAGATGAAAGCCTTTTTTTAAAAATTAGCATGCTCGAAAACCTTAAAACGAAATTAGGTACACGAATAGGACAAACATTAGTGAAAGGTTGTGGTTGTTCCACTCTTGTTTGAATCTTGCAATTGAGCCACTCGTTTTTGAAATTAGCATGCTCGAAAACATGTGAATAGAGGTTTTTAAGGTTTTAATAGTTTTACTATTAAAGGGAATGGGGTCCGAAGTTTACACTATAATTACCCCCATCAGTCTTCCATGGGTACGCTCGTTATCTTGGCGACGGCTTTGTTTTTTGTTTACAATAGGAATTTCTTCGTAAATACTAATAATGGTAATTATAGTAATTAATGATATACTTAAATAATACTTAAGTCATGTATAAGTAATAATTAGTTGCAGTTGGTAATAATACTATACTAGTGATAATAACTACTAATAAGTGTTAATTGAACAGGAATAATAAGCAATATACCGTAGTAATCGATTTAGTTCCCCATATCGCATTAATTCCCCAGTTGGGGAACTAAATGAATAAATTTGGGAAAATATGGCTCTCCAAATGCTTAGTTCTCCATATCGAAATAGTTCCCCACCCTAAAATTCTAAATTATAGGCATGCAAATCAAATCAGTGCATCTGTACCCAGTCAGTGCATATGTGCCAACTAGTGTACAAAATACTATTTACCACTTATGATTGGTTTGCTAAGTGGTTTTTAATGGTATTTAATGTTATTACCACCACCTAAACATTGGTGGTAAATAACATAATTGGTAAGAAATAGTAAAAAGTAGTTTTATTTAAATTACGTAGAGTTTTGAATAAAAATCGACAATATTACATAAAATACCGTTGCAGCTGACGGTTAACTTAATGTGTGTTAATTAAACCAAGAAAGGGTTGACTAATTGGGACAAAATCATCCTTACTAACTTATTGAATAATTGATTTTAATTAAATGAGTACTTTTCTAATTACATGAAAGTTGGCTGCATACCAAGCGAATAATGTCGTTTAAATGATTGTTTCACTACTTCAGTGAACATTCAAATATAATCTTAATTAGAAATTTTAGAGAAAGTAGAGCATGAAAACTGAAAAACAAATCGTTTTTGTATCTCTGCTAAGTATTCACTATAATTTACCATTTTTAACACTGATTGTAAAAAAGGCTAAAAAGTGGTAATGTTTGTAAAGTAGAATGACAATGATGAAGAATGGGATGATGATCTAACCGAACCTATGGACGTATCTCTATCCTCTGACGATGACGTTGAAATCTAAACTCCTACTAATATGCTCATTCACTATATTTACAATTTAATTTTGCTTTGAAATAATATAATGACATTGGAGTTTTTTAATTTGTCATTCGAAATATAGTTCCCCATATCATAATAATTCCCCATGTGGGGAACTATAAGAATATTTTTGACCAAAAAATGGTCTCCAAATGGGAGTTCCCCTGGGGAACTAAATCGATTAATACGGTACTACATATCTGGGATGTTGCGTGCACGTAATATTATAGTGTCTGTGTTCTATGAGCTATGAGCCTGAACATAATATCGTTCTTTAAGAAAGGCGAAAGCCAATATCCATTTTTCGTTTGGTGCAGTAAATAGCCTAACTCCGATTTCAAGCGTATGGATAGTCTTTTTCCTGTGCTACTATACAATAAATGGATATTGACTTTTTCCTGTATCATACAAAAATTGGATATTGGCATTTCCTGTACCGATCTAAAACTGGATAAAGGCATTTTTCTGTGCTGATCTAAAAGTGGATAAAGGCCTTTTCCTGTATCGATCTAAAAGTGGATGAAGGCCTTTTCCGTCCTTAAGGGACGATATTTTGACTAATTTTTAAACTTCAATAGCATATACCAATTGAAACTTCTGATGATTTTTGCTAATTGTCAAAAAAATCATTACATTTTGCATTGATGAAATGAAAATCGGACGAGATAGTGCACAAATTTTGTATTTAAAATGTGGTCCATATTACAACAATGTTTATTTATGTTTTTGTCTACTACTCTACATTTTTTCGTTTGAAAATTAGACCTAATTACGGAAGCCGAATTAAAATTAAAGTAATGAGAAACTAGTTTTTAAAGTCAAAGAAAGTAGGTGATGTATAATTTCCTATATTTAAACCATTTACTTTGCAATTTAACATTTGTGTGGTTTAATTAGTAATTAAAGTTTCTAAGATTCCTAAACCTACAAAAACCATTTCATTTTTTTGCTATTGAAATAAATACTCCATTTTACGGGATTAGTTAGTCCTTAATTCTATAATGTGGTTAATGATTAACCTATTTTTAGTTTTATATTTTTATTTTGACAAAAAGTGGTTAATTTCCAGCGCTTGGTCTAAGTCGTAACTTTTGTAAATACTTTGTTATTTGGTCTTAAAATTAATGATGATTTAAATGCCTAAACTAAATACTGCAATATTAATTTCTGTAGATCAAACGGAAACAGCTACTTCGGAGATGATTGGTTCCTGTTAGGTCCGTTCGAAGAATATCTTGACGACGATAACAGGACAGTGATCGACGATGAAGATTCTCCAATTACAATTGTAGGCGAACCAGATGATATAAAAGTGGATGACGCAGAAGATGTTGTGGATGAAGATGAATTTATTGAAAAGAGGTCAATTAGCCGGAAAAGAAGGAGAACTACCAGATTAATTTCAGTTAAGGAGATTCCTGGAACCGAACTTTTCACGGGTACATTCTACAAACTAGGAATGAAGACATTCCCAGCAGGTTTCGTCACGCCATCAATATATCGTAATAATGACGATTACATCAAGGTGGAAATCAATTTGGATCCGAATGATTTGTTGGATAACTTCAAAAATAATGGCTCGAAACAATTTCAAAATGAGTGGATGTTTGCTCCTTCTGAGGTTGATGGTTGGTATACTTTCATCCCTCGAGCAAATCCCAAAGGTTTTACAACCTACACATATAAAGACTCAGAAACGAGTGGTTTTCATGTTGCTGTTGCGGAACTTAATTCACAAGTGTTCCATCTCTTGCCTGGTGGAAAGTATAGGGATGACGCATTGTGGAGACCTGTCGACTCCGGAGAAGAAGGTTTTTACAAATTAGAATTGAAAAGCAAACCCAATTATTATGCGACATACGCGGAGCATTATCATTTAACTTACAATCATTATATTCAACTCGTTGAAAAGGACTTTGGGGACGAGTCCAAATTTAAATTTTCCCAAGGAGGAATAACCGCCAACGCTAAAATCCTATCAATGGAGTGGGAGACGACACCTCAAGATGTTTTCAAAGCCAATAGCAAAAAAGATAAGGTTGATCTACACACAATTGACGTTGATAATAGTAAGACAAAGGCCAGTATGGAGTATTTAATTAGCAAGAGTGAAACGAAATCGTCGACCTGGACATTTACTTTTAGAGAAAACTTGGAATGGCTAAATTCACTCAGCGTTGAAGGAAACGTCGGAATTCCCCTTTTAGCTTCGGGGAAAGTCACTGGCACAATTTCTTTCAGAGTTGGAGCTGAGGCAGAACAGCAACATGAAACAAAAACAGATCAAACATTTTCTATTAATATCAAGTTAATTGTTCCCGCCGAAACAAGCATAACTGGCAAAGTCTATTATGAATGGGTCGATAATATGGAGCTTCCCTTCAAAGCCACAATGGCGGTTAAGGGCACTGCAGCAAGACTTGCCAATGATCAATCAGGGAAAATTGTTCAAGGCCCAGCAGATCCAAAATTGGTTGAGGCTTATTTAAAATCTGAAGATGAAGACTCGGAATTTATTGGAGCTGTTGACCGCAATAAGAAGGTTTTCAAAACACAAATATCCGGCGTGTTGAGAGGGTCTATGGGAACTAAAACCATTGTAGCCATTGATGGTGTTGAACCAGCTGGCCTTAAGATTGAAGGAAAACATAACAAAGAAAACAAACCTAAAACTACACCAAAACCTGCCATTAAACCTCCCAGTAAGCCTGCTAAGAAGCCGAATTCCTCCGCTAATAATTCCAGTAAAGGTCCAAATAAGAACAGGAAGCAATAAATCTAAATTGCGTTGTGTTTTTGAGTACTTTCTATATATAAGATAAGCACTAGTTTAATACATAATTAAAATTCTGATTTTAATGTTCTTCTCAGCTTAGTTGAGTTTCATTGTAAAATAATATGTATTTAATAAAAGTGATGGTGTGACACTCACGGTAATTATATTGAACTAACTATATTTGATGCAATTCTAGATTAAATAAGAAAAAAGTAACATTTTAAGATTGAAAAATCCAATCTAAAAAGAGAATATTCGCAATGAAAATTAATGCATTTATTTTGGTACTAATAACAAACCACAAGAACTCTTTTCAAAAGGCATATCGGCAAAATCAGCATCTCAAATAATTTCAGAATTGTTCTATTTTTACCATAAATTAATTGCTGATGACAGTGACAGCGATCGCAAATGGAAATTAATGGCCACTCACAGTTATTTTAAACTGAAATAACCAAGGTCCGATATTTTATTATTGTATTCAGTCTATTATTCTTTGGCTATATTAGCAGAGTTATGAATATTCCCATTTCCCACCCCACGTTTTTGGACGTCCGGCAAATGCTGGAGATTGTGGTAAATGGGAAATTGTAGAAATTAGTGGGAAATAAAGTCCAAACATTTGAATTTTGGCGCAATTATTGCTTTATTTCCCACTATTTCCCACGCTACCCATTTCCCTCTCCATTTTGTTACCCACATTTTCCTGTGGGAAATGGGAAACTTCCCGTTAGTGGCATTTCGCAGTCGAAACCTTGCAATATTGGTGAGTTCATTGGTTTATGTTAAATGGTTTAGAGGACGTTGAAATGCGTATTTTTCTTTAAAGCTCCCTATGCCAGTCATGTAGCTATGGCTAATCTATGTATAGGTTAGCTCATATTATGTAGATAGACACTCAGGCACTTGATAAAATTACCTACCTATATGTATAATGAATGTCTGGTAGGGTGAATATGAATTGTAGCGCGTTATTGATCGAAGGAGGCATCATTAGGACCTTTCGAAATCGAGTCGTACATGCTGGAAGCATACATGGCATTAATTTCTTATTTCAAGGAATCTTTCTTGAAAAATGAAATATTTGAAATAAATGAATAATTGAAATAAATGAAATAAATACAATGCGCATGTGTACACGCATGCGCAATTCATTTATTTTGCGCGAAATTTTTTGAAATAAATTGAAATAAATGCCATGTACCCTATTTATTTCAAATATTTCATTTTTCAAGGAATTTGGGAGTGAAATATTTCGCGAAATATTTCAAAAATTTCGCCTATTTATTTCCGAGAAATATTTCAAGTGCCATATCTGGTTGGAAGCTAATAGTAGATATAATCATTTCACAGATTTGCGTTGCATTTACAATATTGAAAGTGAATGGAAATGAGCCTAATATCTTTCTTGAATATGTACATGGGTTCATTTACTTAGTTGCCATATAAATTAGGTTATTGGAAAACGGTATACGGATGGGTATTTACTTTTGTAATGAGAAATTTATCTAAAATCATTTATAAACAGACCAACCTTGTAACTGAAAATAGAACGAATAGTCATTTAATTTACATTTAAAGAATGAGATTTTTCAATGTAAAGACTTCTTATCTAAGCATTTATCTGGCCATGAAAGAAGTGCGACGCACATTGAGTTATGATAACGAGTTAAAGGTAAAACAATTCAATTTTAAATATGACTTATATATCTTATACTGATATATTGTAATTTTTCGCAAACAAGCCTTACTGTGTACTGTGAACATCATGCTATAAGCAGTTTAATGTTCATTTGTAAATATACACCTTAAAACCGATTTATGACGATAATATGGAGCACATTATTTAAAAGCATTTAAGACGTCAAATAACTATCTATTGAAGCGCTTATTATTTGTTTATAAATTTAGGCGTCTTCCAGACCAACGAACAATAAATATTATTTTCCAAAAAATATTTACAAGAAAATGTTTGTTTACTGATCAAATCTTTCAATGAATGAGCAAGAATAAACACAAACTCGTAGCAAGCCAATGAGAAAGGAACTGTTCCCAGAAATAGCCGTACTTGGGTAACCTAATTACATTTCTGTGATTCCTTGTAACTTAAAATCTACAATTTTATATAATACGATTAACAATTACAGACATTGGTGATATTTGTTTGATTTTATATTCAAAATAAGCTGGTCTATAGTTGCACGAACAGAAGAAATATACAATCCGATTTTCGGAGCAAAATGTTTTGCTTTCCATTTGCAACACTTTCTGATGGTTTACTAACCCTTCAGCATCAGTCACAAGAAATCATTTTAGCATTGAAAATCAATCATTTCCACTGGCTTGGATTTTATATCAACATCGCGTGTCGTTTTGGAAGTCTGCCATTTTCATGGGACTATGCGGAAGAAAAATTTGTGACATCTAAGTCCCAATACACTTTAAAAGTAGTCGTGATTCTTAACGCAGGTTTTGTTTGTCTGTTAGGTTCACAACTTATGCAGACAACCAGACAGAATGGTCAAGAAATTTCCATCTCTTCACTTTTGTTGGGTTTTCTAGTTATGATTTGTCATTCATGTAGCGGGGTGTACGTGCTTAGTGCTGCAACCAGGGGTAAAGATATTCAGGCAGTCTTGAATTCCCTATACCTGGAAAACCTATTCTACAAAAAAGGCAAGTCTATGACAATATTTCGTTAAGATTACTATGTAATACAATTATCTAATTAAAAGTATTGCAATTTTGTATAATCAAGAATTAAATAATTATGTAAATCTCAAAGAGTAGTGAATTTTGCATGCAGGATTTTGATGCAATTTTAAATTATATTCGCTGTTTACAGAAAGTGACAGTGAGAACCAGTCAACTCAATTCAAATTGGAAGTTTACTTGATAAAATATTTGGTCCCCATTAGTTACATATCGGTGGCCTTAAGCCTTGGGTATGTGATCATTCATCAACAAAAAAATTATCATGCGCTAGATATTTTCTCACTCTACTGGATTTTACAACTCGGTCTACGATTCCTCCAACTTCTCGCTTTGCTCAATTCTTTATTGGCTATGTATTTAATGGAAGCCTATTTCTTAATAGTTTTGATTCGTACATCTTACTGGATGCAACAGATAAGGTAAAAATATAAAAAAATAATTAATTTTTATGTAATTTTTGAGTTATTAACTCATTATTATTAACTTACGCCAATTGTCAATTTATGCTCTTAATTTTGTTATTCTACTTTAGAAAGAGGAGGGCAACGTTCGAAAACCATATTGAGTTGTACACCCGTATACGAATTCTCAACATTTTCTTCTCTAAGAGTTTTTTACCAATTGTGTGGCCGGTGTGTGTTATTTCCACTGCTTTCTACTTTATATTCTGTAGTTTCGGATCAATTCGATTCTTTGGAAAAGTGGATTCGATCACGTATTCAATCTTACCAGGGTTGGTAATCTTCTGCTTTGTGTTTCTATCACTTCTTCTACTCTCTTGTGCGTCAGTCTGGAAATCATCTACCAATTCTCTGATAGTGATATTTGAATATGTTAATTGTAGTAGATTCGGAAATAGATTGGAGCGCCAAAAGGTCTACAGATCATTAAAACCATTTGGTGTCAAAATTGCTCCCATTAAGAATGTTAAACACGATAACATTTTTGAGTTTTATGGATGCATGATTTCGTTCGTGGTGACGCTTCTTATTATGTTTCAATAGTCAGGTAAATGCATCCAGTTACCTTATATCATATCATATCAACAGTTCAGAATTTTAGAATTGCTTATGTTTTAACAATAAATTGATTAGCGACAGGGGTGACTAAATTCCATAATTTTAGTAATGTGTGTTCTATCCATGGGTGTATTGTTTTGCTACAATCAAACAAACTTGTATTTCCTATTAACCCCCTTTCCCTTATATTTTTCATTACTCGTACACGCGCGAAGAATACGTTATATAGCTGAAATTAGTTTTAAGTCAATTAAGGGTGGTTAATATTGGGGTACCTTGAGCATAATATACACTTTCTGTGTATTACTTAGGATTAAAGTGTAGCCCGTATTTATTGAGCAAAAGTCTTTAAAATTTCAAAAAAGTGGCGGAAGGTGAATATTTCGGACTTGTGGATCCAAAAGTTTAGCGTTGGCGGGAAATAATGTTTACCCCCTAACGCTATGGACTGCGTTTTAAATGAAATCGCCCGGTCCAATTTTCGACTTTCTAATATCACAAAAATAGTCATACCAGTGGATTAGGCATGCCTAAGTGGCATGGAATTCAGTAATATTAAAATTGTCAGAACCCAATTAACCTCTGAAAGAGGGGTTCAAAAGTGCTCGAAAGTACTAAATTTATAGACTCAATATAGCGGTCGTCAAAAAATGTAATTATTACTCATAGACCTGATGGCCAAACCCTGCCAAAATTTTAGCATCTACTAAGGGCTATACGTAGATAATTTAGAAAATAATAATTTTCCAAAATTTTTAAAATTGAATTTTGTAAAATTCAAAATTCTAAAACCGTATTTTTTGAAAAAAATGTCAGAATGGAGTGGGCGCTAAATAGTGACATATTCAGACGAAAATTCAGAAAAAATGCTACAACTTTGCCATTTGAACTATACAGCGCCCACTCCATCCTGATGAGCTACAACCATTTGAAATTTCATAAAAAAATCTCCTTTTTACAGCCTTTTTGCCAAAAGCTGGATATTGCTGCAGTTTTAATTATTCATCAGCAAGAGAATTGAAGTATAGAAAGTTCAAAAAAGGGTGTCATCTTCGTAAGCCGTAGGGGTAATCAAACATGGCGAACTCGAAAAAAATACTCGTTTTTCTATCTGAATATTGTGGGCGTGGTAACAAACAGCCCCTCCCACAAAAATCTCGAAGTGACGGCTTAAATATTCACTTCGGCGTATAAATGTAATCAAACATTACGAATTCGCATAAAATATTTGTTTTAAAAAATTTAACATTGTGGGCGTGGTCGCTGAAAGTTCCTCCCACAAAATTTCAAAGTTACTCACTTTCGGATATAAATGTAATCAAACATCGAACAGCGAAATCGAATAAACCAATTTTTTGAACATTTGAATAATGAAGGGGTGGGTACTAACAGCCCCACCCACAAAAATTCAAAGTGACGAAACAAATAATCCACATTCATTGTGTAGAGGTAATCAATAACGAACTCGAATAAAATATTCATATTTTAAATACTTGAATATTGTGGGCGTGGTAGCTAGCATCCCCACCCACAAAAATTTCAAAGTGACGTCGTAGATATTCAATTCAAGGAATGAAGGTAATAGAACATGGCGAATTCGAGAAATGATCGTTTATTAATAAATTGAATATTGTGGGCGTGGAAGCTAACAGACCTTCTCACAAAAATATAAAAGTGGCAGTACTGATATTACTTTTGCAATATAATGCCTATTTTTTGAAATCAGTTTGTTGGAAACATCAACATCTAACTTATCAAATAATTGGCCTATAGTTAAAAATGTGGGTGGATTGTTCCACCCATTTTTTAAGTTTACAGTCAAACGCCTCGCTTTTCACAATCAGCGTGTCAGAAAACCTCTAAAGCCAATTTATCAACCAATTTGCTTATATTTCAATAAGTGGGTGGAGTGCTCCACCCATTTTTGAATTTACGTCGAGATACTTTATTTTTTCGAAATCAGCATGTTTCAAAACCTCTAAGCCCAATTTATCAAACTATTTGCTTACATTTTAATATGTGGGTGGAGTTTACCACCCATTTCTTTTTCTTAAGTTTTCTTTAAGCGACTAATCCGAAATTAGGATTTTTGAAAACATAATAATCCCAAGTTTCACATTTTTTATTTTTAAACACATATCCTACCTTTTACGATATTTAGATTGTAGCGCTTACAAAGTTCGCACACTCTAGCTCCACTCCTTATCAGCTCTTTCTGAGCTGGGGCAACTTGCAACGGGCGATTTGTTTTAATACACAGTCTATGATTTTAAAACATATTAAGTATTTTAATATTTCGGAGCCAAAAGTTCTAAAAATTCACCTTCAGCCAGTTTTTGGAAATTTTGAAGACTTTTGCTCAATAAATATGGACTATACTTTAATCATAAGTAATACACACAAAGTGTATGCTCCAATTACTCCACTATTAACCACCCTTAAGCAATGCCTTTTCTATGGCTCACAGCAGGCCAAAGATGTTGGTCTAAAAGTGGACTTCTACTAGGTACTACAGTTGGTCTCTCAATACTCCCTCAGTTCAAAGGGTGGGTTCATTGTTTTATGTTAAATTGTTCAAGAAATTCAAAAGCATATCTTACTTTAAGGCTCTCTCATTCGATCCTACCAGACATAAGTTACGTCATAAATGCAGATAGACACTCAGATAGGTAGATAATAAATAGATTATATTATATGAATTATATGAAGTATGGAATTGTGTTCTATATCTTGAATATATATTAGTTCATTTACTTATTTGCCATTTAAATTAGTCTATTCCACTACGGATGGGTATTTACTTCTGCAATGAGAAATTTATCTAAAATCATTTATAAACAGAACATTGTAACTAAAAATAGTCATTAGTCAAAATAGTCATTGTAAAAACGAGTTAGTTTTTGATTAAATGAATAACTTGATTACATTCTTAACTAAACATTTATCTGGCCATGAAAGAATGACGGCGTATATTGAGTTATGATGACTAGATAAAAACAATTACAACGTATTTGCTGCACTTAATTAAATGATTTGTTGTTGCTTGGTTTCTTAAGTCATTCTATGTTTTCCAGAAACGATAATAATTCTTCTAAATTGGGAAATCAATAACCTCTTGGAATTAGAGTAATTAGAGGTCCGGAAGGTTTATTCAGTACCGGTATTTGGGAATTTACCGGAAATAAACATCTCCATAAATAATACGGTGAAATAGTTACTATCCATATTTTTGTACTATCGATTTCTTTACAAATGTGTTTTTGCATTAGTTATTTGAAATTTAAAATTATGTTATTACTTATTCATTCACACTGAAAATAATGTAACTAAAATATATATTTACATATTTTGCAGAATAAATTGGAGAAAGACAGGGTGACATTATTTTCTGTAAAAAGTCTCCATTGTCTGAATAGGTCACAAAGATGTATTACTTCTATGAATTTTCAACATGTCACACAATCGGTCCCTATCCCAACGTATTTAAACGCTACAAAAAATAGCCCTAAAAGCATAATTAAATTTTGTGAGTTTAATTTACATTTGTAAACATACACCTTACACAATGACGAAAATATAGAGCACATTATTTAAAACCATGTAAGATCTCAAAAAAATATCTATGAAAACTTATTAATTATTAATAAATGCAGGCGTCCTATAGACGAAGGCATTTCGAATCGCTTGGAACAATATTTATTTAACTGTTCCTATTACTTCCTAGAAACAATAAAAATGATACTAATAAATATTACGAACAAGGACGTATTTAGCGGGGGTGCTAGGGTGCTTAAGTACCCCCTAAACTTTCCTAAAACCCACTAGATAATTCTCAAAAATTGATAAAAAGTAGTTTTATACATAAGAATAATCAGCTCGTATGTTTAAGCACCCCCTTAATTTGATTTCTGGATACGCCCTTGATAACGAATACTTGTTTTAACAATGGATAGATAATGTTTTTATTCTGAACTGATCAAAGCAATTCGTAGCATATAAATTTTAAATGAACTGATCCAGAAAATAAACGTGCATAGATAACCTAATTTATTAATTACATTCCTGTGATTCTATCTGAAAATCTACAATTTTATAATAAGAACAACAATCAAGCCCGCAGCGAGGGGTGGGTCATCGGGGCGTTCCTGATAAAAGTACGTGGTCAACAACTAAACTACCTTTCTGTTATATAAAAACCTAGAGAAGCCTTGCAAAATATCCCCCAAAATATTTTTCAGGGGAGAAAACTTGCTAAACAAATTGTCTAATATTTAAATCCTCAAAAATCCCTTTAAATAAAATGTGGGAAAAACAACATTATTCTTGGTTTCAACAGTTTCAGAATGTTTGTCAAAATTTTTGCATTTATTCATTAGAATTTTAATTTATTTTTATATACAAATATTTCTTCCGATTAATTAATCCGTAGTCGACTTTTGAAGGTGCTTTCCATTTGGTTGTGCTATGCTTGTAACCGGTGCGCGGTGTTACGTGTATATAGTTAGGTTCTATAGTCCTTGTCTACCTGTTTATTTACATCACTATACTCATCTAAATTGATCGTAGAGGGCAGACAAAATGGTGGTTGATGAGGACAATACATTCTCAGCCATTTTCATTTTTAAAAACCCACTACATATGTCTAACAAAAAAACCGGTGGACTATTTTTGGAGATAGTGTGACAGCATATATCATATCTGTTGTGACAGCATATATCATATCTGTTATAATTTGCATGGCTATAAAACAATGTCATTGAAATGCAAACGTATACTAAATATTACGTAAAGTAAATATTATTTATAAACTAAATAATTACATGACGTCACAATAGTTATTGTCAAGTAGCTAAATACAATAAGAGTAGTGGATCCATAGGTATATGGTTATGGTAGTTGGATATTTGCATCAGCAAATATCTAAATACCTAATCTAAATACATGACACTAAATACCTAATCTTAATCTCAAATGTAATTTATGGTAGTTAGATATTTGCATCAGCAAATATCTAAATATCTGATCTAAATACTAACACAATAGTTTACACATATTTATACAACCATTATATAAGATAAAGATATATGCTTTAATTGTCTTGTCCTTACTAACATTCGGTGAACAAAAATATAAATTAAATGACCCAATAAACTGAGATCTCAGTGACGATCATCCGATACTCCACATCATTTTGCTATTTCATTTTGCACTACATCCCTAACCAGCTACATACGTGACAATAGAACTAGTTTCCAATTCTAAAGACGACTGGTCGGAAGGATTTTAAGGAATTCTTGACATATCGATTCTCCATGTTGTTTTTTGAGATGAAAAGTGGAAGGCTTGTAGTGACACTGTTTTGGTTTTCTGAAATCTTCAACATAATGATTAACATACACACCCATGCTGCAATGACCAGAAAGGAATATCCCAAAAATAAATATGACATAAAAGGTGACAGAGAGTAGTAGAACTTAATAACAATCCACAGGCAAGCAAGGATTCATCGGTTGACAAATAGGGCTGCCGGCTGTAAGCACATATATGTTATGTCCGTAAAGACATTTAAATGTAGATTCAACATTCGATTTATTGGTACCAAACTCAATGCCGACCGAATAAATCCTTCATCTTATAAGACGGCTTTCCAAGTCTAAAAAATAGAAAATCTGTAATTAAGCAATGTTTGTAATGCTTTGCATGATATTTTTTTCGGTGAATGTCTAGATCAAGAATTATATAACCTGATTTCATTTCCGATGGTTTTTAAAGACGCGTACAGTAAATACCCTCCAGTCAGGTGAAAGTTGACAATGCACCACAAACACCACCACACTACTATCGCAATCATGAATAAGAGACTCCAGTGTTGATATTTTGGAGCTAGTAAGTTAACGGGATGAATTCGAGAGTTGTATAATATCAAAGTTACAACACCAATCCTAGCCGGGTACACAATTGTAGCCAACGTCGTCAGTTGCTAGATGATAACTGAATACTTTTTGTAACAGATAGGCTGATGTAAACCATATTTTTCTTTTTAAAAAATTGGACACGAAATAGAGTAAAACTGATATGGACATTATGTGAAATCCACTGCATGAAATCTAGTATGTAATTCATAGTTCATATTCTCATTTATATTTCATGTAAAATTAACTTTGCTTAAAATATTTTCTGATAGGTTAATTTAGTTTATTTTTACCTTTCATTTGATACCTCATATGCTGTTTTGGGTCAAGGTTTAAAGGTTTAGAAATGGGGTGCTCCTTGCCTATATAATTCATGTATTTTCAATGAGCCATGTATTTAACCCTAGACTACATGACATGTCCCAAATGGGATTTTTTTGACTTTACTGTGCCCTAGCTTTGAGCAGGTATACCGTATAAGCTAGTGGATTTTTGTATGTGTCACAAATGCGTTTCTCTGCTTATATTTTTAAATTCAAGTAATTTGGACCATAAACAAAGTTTAGAAAAAATTAAGAAGTGAAAATGGGACCCATTTACGATGTTAATACATGACATGTCCCAAATGGGATTGTACACTTTTTGGTAATCGGACAAATCCCATTTGGGACAAGTCATGTATTACATGAAATGCAGATATAACCGCGATGGAAATATGGCAAATTACATTTGGGTCAGCATTTATATTTGGGCCAGGCCTATGTTTGGGTCAGACCTACATTTGGGTCAGCATTTTTATTTGAAATACTATTTATATTTGAAACAGCCTTTACAATTGGATCAGCAATTCCATTTGGGTCAGATTTTGAATTTTTGGGTGAGGTTTTATTTTGGGTGAGGTTTTAAATTTTTGGGTCAGGTTTTAAATTCCTGGGTCAGCTCTGCATTTGGATCAGCCCTTCATTTGAGCCAGCTTTTATATTTGGTAAAGGCTTTAACATAATTGGATCATGTTTTAAATTCTTGTGTCAGCATTTATGTTTGGGTCAGGTTTTAAAATTTTGTGTCAGCATTTATATTTTGGTCAGGTTTTAAAATTTTGGGTCAACATTCATATTTAGGTCAGAATTAACATGGATTTGAATAATAGCACAAGTCCAGTGTGACTGGACTTTGAGTATTACATGACATGTCCCATTTGGGACATGTCATTTCGAAACACTGTGCACTAAGGCCGCGGGAATCAATCCCAAATGGGACTAATGGGAATCCCAATTGGGACATGTCATGTGTTACAGTTCATTTCGTATGTCATGTAGTCTAGGGTTAAGCCTAGACTCACTGGTTCATATGCCTTATCATTCACTGGTTCATAGTTATATTAAAAATATGACTTATCTATTAATTCTTAATATGATTGTATGCAATTTTGTCCTTCAGAATTTTAGACTGTATGATGATTTTGTGTCCTAAATCTTAAAAGATAACCAGACCTTCTGTCCTACTTTTGTTTTATGTATGAATTAAAGTCCACTTCCAGACACCATAATTGCATAATTGGTAGCTGGCAGCGGACTACAATTTCCGATGTATGAAGCGAAGGTCGAGCCCTACCTAAATGTATGAAGGTAATTGTGTCAATGCTCAGGTTATAAATACCTGTGACTTACCTGTAATCGATGTACACTTCTCTTTTGTCCTTAGCTAACTACACTTCTTCTTTGTAAATAAAATTCTCTGCTAAAACTATACGTTCAGTCCTCCTGTCTCAATTTCCCCATCCAAACTGCGGAAACTTTTAGATTTCTCCTAATTGCGGAGACTTTTAGATTTTGCCAACTGCGGAAACTTTTAGATTTAGTCCTAACGATTTTTGAACTTTCGGTTGAGAACACATAGCTAGGTTATAGCTTTTCTCACATTATTTAAAATTCAAAAATAATTTAGATACTTATTTGCCATACGTTGAATTTGTATGTTGACAGAGAGAGAGAGTCTATGTGCCAAGATATGAAATTGTGGGCAGATATGCTAGCATCATTAGGTGAATGACAATTCCTCCTGTGCATGACATGTAAGCAAAGAAGCACAAAGCATAGTCAAATGAGTCATCAGAATCTATCATAAGAATGACAAGATGAATGAACAAGTGGAACCAGATTATCAGCAAAGTTGCCATGAAAATGTAATTTTTGACTCGATCGTATCTAAAAGGGGAAACTCTCAGTGTCAATTTGTCTGTGTCAAAAACGACTGGAAGCGCACCAATACAGTTTGCTATTTTTACATTAAATGCAAAAACATGTATAATTTCGTAGGTAGTGATTGTTTGTAAGATTAAACTTCGTCTTTTGTTGAAATACGCTCACCATTTTTATCTATTTTAATAAATTCATCTCACTCAGAAACACCGTAAAGAGGCCCAATTGCCTGTATCTCATTCGAAAAATTATCCTTAATTACAGTTGTAATGAGACAATTGGTTACTTGACAACCACTATTTTAAACAATGCAATAGATTACAAAACTACCATGCTACATGTATTAAACTTAAAGACGAGACAACGATGTTACCCCCGAGAGTGTTGACTTCGCCGCAAAATGTATTCACAAATTTACAATACAGTACAAATGATTTATTGAAGTAGGCATGATTCTTTTGATAACGTTTATGATTTCCAATTCTAATACATCTCAAAATTTACTTAACCGATATTGGAAGAAATAATAATACAGAAATTAACCTTTTGAGAGAACTCCATTTACAGCGGGCTGTATTTATATACATTCAATAAGGAAGCGGAAGTAATAAATTGTGGCTTACTTCGAATGATTTTAGAATTACAATCATTAAATAGCGGAGCTCTGCTTTATGACAATGACATACCTTTCTGTCGGTCATTCTTCCGTCACGGACATTGGTCATTTTTTAATTGGAATTTAAAGGTTATGTACCTATCTCCATCTAAAATCTCGATACGAACATTGTAATATAAGTGTCCCCCTATTCCGATTCATTAACCACCCCTTATGTGTAATTTATAGTTTATTTTAACTAGGAGTGGTCACAAAATCGATTAGAAATAATAAAATACATTATTAGTTAATATAAGCTATCGATCAAAAGGAATGTAACACCAAATGTATTATAAATTACTAGTTGAATCCCAGCACACAAAGTGTGCTAGAAAATGTTGAAATCAGTAAATTTCTAGCGACTGCGCATTGGCCCGAATTTCATAGACCGTTGATTGGGTGATATTAACAAACATACCGACCTACGGAATTTTTCACGGCGCAACTCGAACACCATGATTATCATTAGTTTATAAATTTATAAATTATAATCAATCTGATAGTCAAGCAAAATAAATAAAGAAATTGAGAAATAAAGTACCTAGATATCTACTTTCTTCTCAGTCTACTGTCTAAGCAGAAGGCAGGCACAACAGCAAGGTAATTTGGAGAACTAAATTGACCAAAGCCGATTTTTCACATATTCCTTGATGTGGTTCTGTAAGAAGTGTGCATCGCTCTTGTTCGCTAGCCTCTCAGTATTATAAAAAGCCAAACATAGTGAGCATTACGTTAAGTCATATTGCAATGACTTATAGCAGCAAAACGAATTGAAGACATTGAAGTCGCAGACCGAGTTAACGCAGACAGGTGACATGTAAAATACGATATTGGTGATAAAGTCTTGAACGGAAAGTTGGTTAAACAAAAAGACAAAAGTAATTTCAATATTACTGCTACCCATATACTATTATTAATAAAGTGTCCGATTTCAATTATGTTATGGAATATAAACGTAGAAATAAGATATATTGGCATATCTTAATTTCAGAATTGTTCATAAATACTTTACCATAAAATAATTGCAGCTGGTAGGGACAGAGATCTTATTGTATGTTATGTAGATAATTGTAATCGATGACCACTCAGTTATTTCCTCTTAAGATCCACTTAAGATACGAGTACAACTTTTTTCTCTTTACATCTTATTTTGCTTTTGGGTCCTTTCCACCAAACATTAGATGAATGATGTAGATATATGCATCTATGCAGATAGGTAATAAATAGATTTGGGGAACAATATAGACATTGTGTATGAAATGAGTCTAATATCTAGAATATACACAGATAATTTAGTTAATTGCCACCTTAATTAGGTTATTGGAATACGGATGGGTATTTACTTTTGTAATGAGAAGTTTATCTAAAATCTTTTGCAGAGTTGGGATAATCTAGATTAAGGATTACTAATCGGATTACGGATTAACTAATCCCCAATCCGTAATTCATAGCTAATAATTTTGCGTGATAAATCCATAATCCCGCCCCTTTTCTGCAAAAAAAATAATCCATAATCTTATAATCCCTTAATCATTCTCATAATAATTAATCTGTAATCCATAATCCCGTACTTATTCCGCATAATTAATCCACAATCCATAATCCCGTATATTTTTTCTGGCAAGTCCGTGAGCGATTTTTGAGAGTGAGGGTTATGGTGGATTCAGTTATGTTTTCACTAACCGCCGATAAGATGGAATTTTTATTGCATTTTGTTATTTTGTAGGTTAATTTATGGTTTAAATAAACGATTTACAAATAACACGGCATAAGTGACTTGATTTGTGTGAAATTTCTCCTCATTCTGTTGTAACAACGCCAATTAGTGTTGATAATTAATTAATCCAACAAAATAATGCGTTATTTTTTCCTTAATCCAACAAAATGATTGAGTTATAATAGTCCGTAATCCTTAATCCAACAAAATTTTTGCGTTACATTAATCCTTAATCCTTTAATCCAATAAAATCATTTCGTTATAATAATCCCAATCCAATTTTAATCCCAAATAAATTTAAATCCCAATCCCTCATAATAATCCAAGAGATTTATAATTCTAATCTATAATCCGTAATTTTAATCCAAGAATTTTTTCGTGTTAATCCGTAATCAGTAATCCAACACCAAAATGCCATTAATCACCCAACTCTGATCTTTTGTAAACAGACCTACCTTGTAACTAAAAATAGTCATAAACGGTTTAGTTTTTGATTAAATCAGTAATTGCATTACGTTCCCTAGAAAGAATATGATTGTTCGATGAAAAGATTTCTTAACTAACATTTATCTGGCCATGAAAGGATATTGAGTTATGATATGATAACTAGATAAAAGAGAAAAAAATATACTACTATATATTTTCTGTTCCCCAGAAACGATTATTTCCTTTCTAAATTGATGAAGCAAGATGAATTGCAAAGAAATCAACAACCTCTTGGAATTAGAGTAATTAAAGGTCTGGAAGGTTTATTCAATCCCGGTATTTGGGAATTTCCCAGTAAAAAGCATCCGCATAAATAAAACAGTAAAATAGTTACTACATCCATATTTTTGTACTCAATTGATTTTTTTTACAAAAGTATGATTTGTACATTAGTTATTTAAACTATAAAATCATTTTATTACTTAATCATTCCCAATGAAAATAATGTAAACTAAAATATCTGCACAGATTGACAGATTAAATTGGAGGTAACATTTTTTAAGTCTCCATTAGCTGAATGGGTCACAAAGATTCAATACTTCAAGAAAATTAAAAAAATATTGCGGCCATACACTTCAAGGCCAAATACGCAATCGATCCCTGTGTATTTAAATGCTTCAAAAAATCGCATTAAAAGCATGAACACATTTTCTAAGTAAAATTTACATTTGAAATATTTGTAAACATACACCACATATGACGAACGAAAATATGGAGCACACTATTTAAAATAATTAAGACGTCAAATAACTAACCATGAAAACAATTATTAATTATTAATACATTTAGGCGTCCTATAGACGATATAGCGTCCTATTGCAATTTCGAATCGCTCGGAACAATAATTATTTGATTGTTCCTATTACTTCCTAGAAATAATGGTGTTTACCATAGGTAATGTTTTGCTCTGAACTGATCAAAACCTTCAATAAAGGAGCATATATCAACACAAATTCGTATCATATAAATGTGAAAGAAACTGTTCTAGACAACAATCCGGCTTGGATAATTTAGTTTACTAATTACATTTCTGTGATTCTGTGTAACTTAAAATCTACAATTTTACATGCTACGATTAACAATTAAAGGTATCGTTATTGATTTATGTTTGAATTATTTGATTTTATTATTCAAAAGCTGGTCTTGGCTGCACAAGCAATATATACTCCAATTTTCAGGTCATTGTGTTTCAGCTAATCGTTATCCCCAAATTTTGTTAGCTTGATTTGTATTTAATATTTTAAAATGTATTTGAAATTTTTAGTTACTTGGAGCAAAATGATAACTTTTTGTTCCCCGTTTACAACATTTTTTGGAGGCTTAATAAACCTTCAACATCATTCACAAGATATCGTTTCTGCATTGAAAAGCTATCATTTTCATTGGTTTGGATTTTATATCAACATTGCATATCGTTTCGGCTCTGTTCCATTTACATGGGACCATGTAAAAGAAAAATTTGTGTTGTCAAAATCCCAATGCACATTAAATGTCGTTGTGAATCTGATTCTGAACGCAGGTTTTGCCTGTCTTTCAGCAATACAAATTCTGCAGACTTCTCAACAGAATGGCCAAGAAACTTCCATCTCTTTACAAATGTTAACCCTTTTAGTTATGATTTGTCATATATGTAGTGGAGTGTACGTACTCAGTGCTGCAACGAGGGGAAAAGATGTGCTGGTTGTTTTGAATTCATTATACCTGGAAAATATCTTCTACAAAAGAGGCAAGTTGAAGGCATATTGTTATATTTATAATATATCCATTCAGGGTTCATCTGCTGCACAATCCTCAAAAATCACTGAAAGTAAAAGGTGAAAAAAATTTATTGGTTTCAACTTCACCATTTTCAGAGTTTCCCTGTACAAACTTTTTGCATTTGACTATGTTTGGAGATAGAACTGTAGTTCCCAATTCTAAAGACGACTGGTCGGAAGTATTTTAAATATTTCTTGACATAACGACTTTCCATGTTGTTTTTTGAGAAGAAAGGTGATAGGCTTTTAGTGACACTGTTTTGGTATTCAGAAATCTTATACATGATGACTAACACGAACATCCATGCTGGAATGACCAGGGTAGGAAATCCCAAAAATAAATAAAACATAAACGGTGACAGAGAGTAGTAGAACTTAACAACAGTCCATAGCCAAGCAAGGACTGATCGGTGCACGAATTCGGACAACAGTTGCAAATATATAAACGTTATGTTTGTCAAGACATTTAAATGTAGATTCAACATTCGATTTATTAGTACCAAACTCTATGCCGACCGAATGGAATCTTTCATTCTATAAGACGGCTTTCCAAGTCTAAAAAATAGAAAATCTGTAATTACGCAATGATTTCATTTCCGATGGTTTTCAAATACGCGTACATTAAATACACTCCAGTCATGTGGAAGTTTACAATGCATCACAAACATGCATGCTGCCACCACACTACTATCGCAATCAGGAAGAGGAGACTCCAGTGTTGATATTTTGGAGGTAGTAAGTTAACGGAATGAATTCGAGAATTGTATAATATCAAGGTTAAAACAACAATCCCAACCGGGTACAAAATTGTAGCCGGTTGGGATTGGTTGATCTTTGGATATTATTCAAAGTTCACAAAATAACTTAGATACTTAACTGCCATACGTTGGATTTGAATTTTGACAGAGAAAGCGTCTGTGAAAAGATATGAAATTTTTGGCATGTAAACAACCTCATTAGATGAAGCACAATTCCTCCAGTGCAGGTCATGAAGGCAAAGAAGCAGAAAGCGTAATCGAATGAGTCATCAGAATCCATCGTAAGAATGACAGAATGAACGACTAAGTTGGAACCAGATTATCAGCAAAGTGGCCATGGAAATGTAATTTTTGATTCGATCGTGTATGGAATGCGAAACCTTCAGTGTCGATTTACCTTTCTCAAAAACGGCTGGAAAGCCACCGAGAAAGTTAGCCATTTTTATATTAAAAGTAAAAACACGTATAGTTTCGTTGCGATTTTTGGGAATATTAAATTTTGACCCTTTTTGAGATACATTTATCGTTTTTATCCATTGTAATAAATTCATCTCGCTCAGATCCTGTTAAAAGAACCTTGTAAACCATTAATCATTTAATTCATTTAGGCTGTGGACTGACATGGCATTAATATCTTATTTCAAGGAATTTTTCTTGAAAAATGAAATATTTGAAATTAATGAAATTTTTGAAATAAATACAATGCGCATGTGTACACGCACGCGCAATCCATTTATTTCGCGCGAAATTTATTGAAATTTATTGAAATAAATGTCATGTACCCTATTTATTTCATTTATTTCAAATATTTTATTTTTCAAGGAAGGTGGGAGGGAAATATTTCAAAAATTTTACCTATTTATTTTCGACAAATATTTCAAGTACCATGTCTGGACGACTTAGATCTGCCACTATGGTCTCCCTAAAACCGAAAATAATATATAGAAGCCCTTGTGTCCTTGTGTGTGTAGCCCATTTGAAAAATTATCCTTAATTATAGTCATAATCAGAAAAATTTGGTTACTTGAACTAATTTAAACAATACAGCACCGTTGAAAGGCTTTCGTCCTTTAAATTTAATGTAAATTATTATTATTAGCTTATTAAAATATAATCAATAACAAAACTTTACATTAAAAAACTACCACGCTGTTTGTATTAAGCTTATAAGAAGAGCCAAGGAAATAAAACTGTGTATGGAAGGAAATCGGTCTAATATCTTGAATATGCATGGAATAATTTTGCATTACTTTATACATAAAAGAAATATGATTTTTGGATGAAAATATGTGGGAGTGCAGAGAAGGATGAGTCTCTCGTTAGTCGTAGCCTCTCAGTATTATAAAAGGCCAAAGGCAGTGCACACTACCCGAATTTCCATTGTAATTACACCCTACAACCCACATAAATTCGATGAATCATTTTGGAAAAAATCATTATGTATGTAAATTAGCCTACAGATTTCAAAATCGAACACTATGCTTGTGCCCCTACAACCGCTATAGCGGAATGGGGTCATCCACTATATCGGAAACTTTAAACTTTGTAATTAAATTCTATAAAAGCGGATTCAGATGTTATTGAGTATACTGATTCCAAAATTGGACACTAATTTCATATCCCATCAACCGCTATAACGGAATGGGGTCATCCACTATATCGGAAACATTTAACTTTTGTAATTAAATTCTATAAAAGCGGATTCAGATGTAATTGAGTATGCTGATTTCAAAATTGGACACCAATTTCATATCCCATCAACCGCTATAGCGGAATGGGGTCATCCACTATATCGGAAACTTTAAACTTTGTAATTAAATTCTATAAAAGCGGATTTAGATGTAATTGAGTATGCTGATTTCAAAATTGGACACCAATTTTATATCCCATCAACCGCTATAGCGGAATGGGGTCATCCACTATATCGGAAACTTTAAACTTTGTAATTAAATTCTATAAAAGCGGATTTAGATGTAATTGAGAATGCTGATTTCAAAATTGGACACCAACTTCATATCCCATCAACCGCTATAGCGGAATGGGGTCATCCACTATATCGGAAACATTAAACTTTGTAATTAAATTCTATAAAAGCGGATTTAGATGTAATTGAGAATGCTGATTTCAAAATTGGACACCAATTATATATCCCATCAACCGCTATAGCGGAATGGGGTCATCCACTATATCGGAAACTTTAAACTTTGTAATTAAATTCTATAAAAGCGGATTTAGATGTACATACTTAATACAATACCAATACCAATACAATACTTAATACCAATACATACTTAACAACGTTTCACTTGAATGAAGTTGATAAAATCTCCCTTCCCATTATATCTATTGTATTAGAAAAGTCTCCAAATTATACTATATCTGTGAACGACATGTGTGAAATTTGTTTTGATTCCAAAATATGTGTGTCATTTTTTGGGCAGTTTAATATGTTCAGTGCAAACATTGCAACGTACTTTGTCATTTCAAATTTTGGCCCATCAGTGACCATTGCTACAACCAAGGATGAGTCCTTTAATTTTATTTCCTGCGTTATTTTGGAAGACGAATATCTCTCTTTCTATGGCTACATTCGACCATTTCAACCGTACGCTTGGCTCGGAATCATTGTCACTCTGTCCATTGTTATTGCTTTCGTTCATGTAGTGGTATACTGCAAAAGGAGTAAAACTACTCCATTTCTTATGATATGCTATGCATATATGTTAGAAGTCAGTTATTCCCAGTCACCAAAAGCTTATAAAACACTATGGATAAGGATGGTCATCGGCCCGTTACTGCTTATGCTCATTGTATTGACCAACGGATACAAGGGAATAGTTATTACAGATTTAGTAGAGCCACGGCCGGTGAAGCAAATTGAATCCATTGAACAAATTTCAAATCTAACTGATGTCACAATTTTTGGAGAACTAGTTACCGGAAATATCTTCCATCCTTTCAATACTGATCTCCGGGCAGAAAAACTGCTTCTACTTGATTACTACCAAAATTGTATGGAATCTAATGGGATGAGCAAGTATAACTCAACATATTGCAGAGCGAAACTAGAGCGGGTAGTTTTCGAATTAGATATTATAGATCAGGCAGTAGTAGTTGAGGAAATTTATAACAACAGAAATAATGATACAGTTTTTTCAATGTCAATATTTCCACAAATCGTCTATTCAATGTTACGATATTCCAAAGACTCCAATATTACTATAAATAATGAACAAATTCTGTCAGCTCTGATAGAAAAGTATCAGTTTCCTCCCGGATTCCCTTACAAGAACAGTACTCAACAGTGGATAGCTCAATGCAATAATTCAGCATTGATTCTCTCTTCTTCTACTCTCCATCGACTTCTCAATGACTCTCACTGGAATCCTCAGAATGGCGGAGTTAAACCAATGCATCAATTATATCGTGGAAGGGAAGAAAAGTCATTCCTTTCTATCCCGGTTTATTCAGCATTCTTATCAATAAGTTGTCCTAGAATGACTCATTTTCTTAGATACAGGCTGCAGTTTTTAAGCCACTCAGGGATACATAATTTATGGCTGGAATACTACAACAGATGGAATTTCACCGAATGCAAAACATGCTGGACAAGAAATCCAGTGAGAGCATTGACATTTCGAAATTCGAATATCGCTACAATATTTTATATATTTTTGACCCTACTACTTGTGTTTGCTACAGCTTTTCTTTGGGAAAACCTAGTTTTGTTCAAAGAAAAAGTCATTATTTTGTGGTTCATTGTATTAAAAGCGTTCAAAGGAACGAAATTGGTTATAATGGCAATTGGAATACCTAGATGTAAATCTTAGTCAGAGTTCTATTTCAGTCGTCTGTTTTAAAGTTTGCCCACCCACCCGGCCAAAAGTGGAATAGATCCCTTTAATTTAAAAATTTGCGCGCCACCTGTTTTTTAAATTTAATAAATTTTTTAAATTGTAAAATGCGTTAGCGTTACTTTGGTTTTATACATAATTGAGAGTTGTGCAATAGCTTCGTAAAAGGAAATTCCAAAGTTCATACAAATTATCTTGACGATTTAATACAGATTGATTTTAAGCAAGTCATCTGGATTCAAGGTTATGTTCCTATCACCATATGCAGTGTACAAAATACCGTTTACCACTTACCAGTGGTAAGTGGTTTTTAATGGTATTTACCGTTAAATACCACCAGCTAAAAACTAGTGGTAAGTGGTATAAATTGGTAAAAATGGTAAAAATAGTTTCATTTAAATTTCGTGTTTAAATTTTGAATAAAATTGGGTGCCAAAGTATGAAACAGCTTAGCAGCTGATGATTGTTGTCACAAATTGATAAATGTCCATTCAATCAGAGTTGGATTCAACCGATGGGGACACTAATCGCCCTTATTTGCCGATTGAGAAAGTAATTGCAATTAAATTGGCGCATTCATATTAATTTTAAATTGGCGATACCAAATGAAATCTTGGTTTTAGTAACATTTATTTTATAACTTTCAGGGAACAACCAAATGAATAGGATTACTTTGATTAACTAAAGGGCTAATTGGAAATATTTCATAGAAAATAAAGTTTTAAAACCTATATTTTAGTAAGTCTTGTGTATCTATACTAATCTGTCTAATAAATCGCTGAAATTTACCAATTTTACCATTAAATGCATTTTTACCATTAAGTGCATTTTTACCACTGTGATGGTAAAAAAGCCTAAAAAGTGGTAAATTTTGTACACTGACCATATGCCATTTTGATACTAACAATTGCAATATACTCAAATTTTGTATTTACTTTTCCGTGTAACTTACTATAGTTACTAAAAGCAGATTTATCCTGAGTAAAGTACAATACTGAAAAGATACACCGCAAATTTTGGGGGAATGTGAAATCGATTGCCACACCTTTCTAGCCCGAGAGTAGGTCGTCCTTAATACCGATTCATTTGCTACCACCACTGTGTAACTACAGTTTACTTTATATAGTAGCAGTCACGAAAGCCTTTATAAATAATTAAGAGCGTTATTAATTATTTCTCATGGTTTAAATGGAATGTATCACCATAAATCTATTATAATCTATCTGATAGTCAAGCAAAATAAATATAGGTAGATATCTACTTTCTGTTTACTGTACTTTCTTTTTGTCCATGTTAGTGTAAGTAAATATTTACGAAACAACATGAAGCAGAAGACAGGAGCAATAACAACAAGATAATATGAATATGGAACACTAAATAATGTCCAAAGCCGATTTCTCACATATGCATAAATGTGGTGTCTGTAAGTAGAATGCTTTGCTCTTGGTCGTTAGCCTCTCAGTATTATAAAAGGCCAAACCTAGTGAACATTACCCCAAGACCTATTGCCATTACACCCAACACTAACACCGTATCTGATGAACCGTTTGGATTCACTACTGTAAATTACCATACTGATATTACGTGAAAATTGAGCTTTAATTTCATGTGTTCTCGATTAGCAAGAGTGAAACAAAATCATAGACCTGGGCATTTTCTTTCAAAGAAAATTTGTAATGGCTATTTGCAGTCACCATTGTATAGGAAGCGTCGGAATCTCCCTTTTAGCTTCAGGAAATACCACTATTTTAATCCAATATTATAACAAACTCGGAGCTTTCTTTATTCAAACTTTATTTTTCGTCTCAGCTTAGTTGGGTTTCATTAATAATATATATTTATTAAAATTGATGGTTAACAACAAAATTGACATTCAGGATAATTATATTGAGCGAACCATAGGTGATGCATTTCTAGGTTAGGATTGGCAAATCGATTCTAAATATTCGAATATTCGCAGTGAGCATGAATGCATTTAGTATTTGGTACTGATAACCTTTTTTGCAAAGGCATACCCTCATCTCCATGATTTCAGTTGTTCAAGATTTTACTATAAATTAATTTTCCATCTTCTATATAAGAGATCATATTGACAGAAATTATTTGAAATAGGAAATAAACAAATTAACTGATCTACCTTGTAAATAAAAATATTCATAAACGGTTTAGTTTTTAATGAAATCAATAATAGCACTTTACATCGAAAGCATGATATTTTTCGATGAAAATATTTTTTAACTAAACATTAATCTGGCCCTGAAAGGATGGCGCCGCATATTGAGTTATGACAGCTAGATAAAGGAGAAACAGTAAATTTGCTGCACTTAATTAAATGATTTGTTGTTGTCACTCCTTTTCTCCCAGAAACGGTAATTTACTTACTAAATTGTTGAAACAATATTATGATATGAAATTGTAAGAAAGTCAATAGACTTAATAGAATTAGAGTCTTCAAGCCCTGACGGTTTATTCAATCCCGATATTCGGGAATATCCTGGTAAAAACATACCCAGAAACAAAACGGATTTTATGTCTGTAGATTTTGCAGGAGAAATTTGAAAAGGACATTATCAAAAAAGACTGCAGAAAATAGCTCCGACAAGGTGGTTTTAGTTGACTAGGTTTTGTTATTTTGCAGAATGTGTATTAACTACTAAATCGTAATTTAAATCCCGCAACTGGCGAAATAAGCACATTGTTATTTAAAGCGCATTGAAGTCGTCAGTCAATTAACCATTTATTGAAACGCTTATTATTTATTTATACATTTAGGCGCCCTCTACACCAACGAATTTCGAATCGTAAATATTATTTTCCAAAAAAGATATTTACAAAGGTAATGTTTGTCTTACTGATCAAAGCATTCAATAAGCGAGAATGATTTAACACAAATTTGTAGCAAGCAAATGAGAAAGGAACTGTTCTAGAAAATAACCGTACTTATAAAACCTAATTACTATTGTAATTCTGTGCAACTTAAAATCTACTGTTTTATATAATACAATTAATAACAGTGATATATTTTTACATTTTATATTCAAAATAAGCTGGTCTATAGTTGCACGAGTAAAAGTAATATTCAGATTATCTAATATCAGTTTATTATGTCATCAACTCATCAGTCTCCATAAATTTTGTTAGCTTGATTTGTACTTTATATTTTGAAACATGTTTGAAATTTTCGGAGCAAAATGGTTTGTTCCACATTTACATCAATTTTTGGTGGCTTACTAACACTACAACATCATTCACAAGCAATCGTTTCGGCGTTGAAAAGCAATCATTTTCATTGGTTTGGATTTTATATCAACATTGCATATCGTTTCGGCTCTATTCCATTTGCATGGGACTATGCAAAAGAAAAATTCGAGTTGACAAAATCCCATTACACATTAAATGTAGTGGTGATTCTCAACGCAAGTTTTGCCTGTCTATCAGGAATACAAGTTCTGCAGACATCTCTACAGAATGGCCAAAAAACTTCCATATCTTCACTAATGCTGACTTTTTTAATTATGATTTGTCATACATGCAGCGGAGTGTACGTACTCAGTGCCGCAAAAAGGGGAAAAGATGTGCTGGTTGTTTTGAATTCATTATACCTGGAAAATATCTTCTACAAAAGAGGCAAGTTGAAGGCATATTGTTATATTTATAATATATCCATTCAGGGTTCATCTGCTGCACAATTATATCATTATCATTAGGTAGGACATTTTTTTGTAATTATTGCAATTGTAGTAATATTGTATAAACCCTTGAGATGTGTAAATTTTAAATGGTAGTTTTGATGATTGTATAATGTATTTACCGCTTTACAGATAGCACCAATGAAAAAGGAGGTGGCCAATCGTCTCTGCAATTCAAATTGGAAGTTTGTTGCGCAAAATATTTGATTCCACTGTGTTACATATCAGTGGTCTCAAGCGTTGCTTATGTGATAATTTATCAACAAAATAATTATTATGCGCTGGAAATTTTTTCATTGCATTGGATTTTACAATTTGTTGTCCGATTGGTCCAACTTTTGGCTTTACAGAATTCATTGTTGGGAACATACATATTGGTAACCTATTTCTTAATCGTTCTGATTCGTACATCATACTGGATGGAATATATAAGGTGATAAAGTATTTATTTTTTTATTCTGCTTCTTAAGATGTTAACTTAAACTTGCTATGCAAATTATCAATTCATGCAGCCTTATCTGGTATTATAGAAGTAGGAAAGCAATTTTTGAAACCAAAACAGAGTTATACAACCGAATGCGGATCCTCAACATTTCCTTTAAAGAGAGTTTTCTTTCGATTGTTTCGCCTGTGTGTGTCATTTCAACTGCATTCGTAGTTATACTCTGCGGTGTCGGATCAATTCGATTGTTTGGCAAGTTGGAATTAGTCACATACTCAATCTTACCTACTTTGGAATTCTCGTGCTTTGTATTTTTGTCACTATATTTGCTTTGCTGTGCGTCAGTCTGGAAGTCGTCAACCAACTCACTGAAGGCAATATTTAAATCTGTTAACTTTAGAAAAGACGGAAACATATTGCTACGCCAAAAGGTTTACAATTCACTAAAGCCTTTCGGTGTCAAAATCAAAATAGCTCCCATTAGGAATGTTAAACACGACAAAATATTTGAGTTTTATGGATGTGTTGTCTCATTCATGGTGACTCTTCTTATTACATATCAATAGTCAGCAGATATACAGAGAATTAAAAATCGTACTATGATCCCCCATCTAATGTTCATAAGAATCGTCAAGACGCTGAATCTTAGTGCTAAAATAAAATTGCAGTTTCTATTTACCTTTGAGTATAATATGCCTTTATCCCTTCATTTTGTTTGATATCATTTTTGGTGACCTGATGTTATTTCCGAAGGTTTTCAAATAAGCGTACATTCAATACCATCCAGTTAGTAGGATGTTGACAATGCAACAACAACAGTTAAACTGCCACCACACTATGATAGCAAACAGGATAAAGAGACTCCAGTGTCAGCATAATAATAGTCCAGAGCTATATAATAAGCTAACGGGGGGAATTCGAGAATTGTATAATACAAAAGTTAAATAACAATCCCAACAACGGGAACACAATAGTGGTTGTCGTCTTCAGCTTCTGGATGATAATTATAATGTCATTTGTATTGGATATGGCTATGCAAGCCGCTAGGGTTATTCTAAAAAATAGGAAGGCAAAAAGTGTAAAAGTAACCTTTGGATATTTAAAATTCAATAAATAACTTTTTTCTGTCATAAATGGGAATTGTGTTTGTACAAAGATATGAAATTTTTGGTATGTCTGCTAGCATCATTAAGGGAAGGAGACTTATTCCTGTGCAGGAAATGTAGAAATGAAGAAAGCGTAGAAAGAGTCATTAGAGCCTCGAATAAATGAGTTTTGAAAATAAGGCGGACAGTAAATACTTTTAACTATACTAAAAGTTAATTCAAACATTTCATATTTACCCTAGATTTTGAATTAACCAATTTATCTCTACAGAAAAATAAATGTTTTACATTATCGTACTTTTTTACATTTAGTCCAGTGCCAGAACTACGTATAATGTTTTTAATAGTTTGTAAATTGCACTTAATAAATAATTAAAAATAATTAATAATAAATAATTCTTATGTAATTTCGTTTTGGGTTTTGTTACAACTATGACAACTACGACAACAGGGATTTCATGCATTTCATTAATCCACACAAATACAAAAATTAAAATTGTGACTTGCAAACATTTGATGTTTTATACTGTATAGCGCTACAATATCTACATATTGTAAAATGTTTCAGTTCTACTAAACCCTTTTTGGTTTAAAGTGGTAGTTTATCAAAACAAAAAGATAATTTGGAACACGATTATTTAATTTACTTGTTTATTTATTTTACTGATGTAATGATCACAATGCATTGGTAAAATAAATTCGTTCTATTCATCGTACAAAGTCGTGCAATAGCTTGTTAGACATAAAAATAGCTAAAATTACAATTGTAACCGAACTATAGTACAATATATTTGGCACTGTGGGTTTTCTTTAAGGTATGATTTAATTAACAACAAAATTAACTTCATTTTACTCCCAAACCGCCTCAACCAAAACCGCTTTCAAAAATTTTCCTTCCAAACTTTGTCAACCCATAATATGTCAAATAAAACTGGTCTCAACCCAAAAAGTCTCAACCCAAACAGTCTCAATCCAAACTGTATCAAATTAATCAGTATCAACCCGAACAGTCTCAACCCGAACAGTCTCAACCCTAACCGTCTCAAGCCAAACCGTCTCAACCCAAACCGTCTCAACCCAAACCATCTCATCCCAAACCGTCTCAACCCAAACCGTCTCAACCCAAACCGTCTCAACCCAAACCGTCTCAACCCAAACCGTCTCAACCCAAACCGTCTCAACCCAAACCGTCTCAACCCAAACCGTCTCAACCCAAACCTTCTCATCTCAAACCGTCTCGACTCAAGCCGTCTCAACCCAAACCGTCTCTCAACCCAAACCGTCTCAACCTAAACCTTCTCAACCCAAACCGTTTCAACCCAAACCGTCTCAACCCAAACCGTCTCAACCCAAACCGTCTCAACCCAAACCGTCTCAACCCAAACCGTCTCAACCCAAATCGTTTCAACCTAAACCGTCTCAACCCAGATCTCCACATAAGTGTCTTAACGTATAGTGTTAGCTTTAAATTGGCTTTCTATTTCTACCCTATTTAACCTAAGTTGGTCAAAAATTTCCTGTTCTTAAAATCTGAAGTGTCATTAAAGTTAGTAAAAGGGGGCATCAAAATACCGTTTGCCCGGGCATCATAAAAACCTCACCGGCCCTGGGTGTTGGTTGACAAAAATGTTTTCAAATTCGCAAAGTCACAGGCAAATGTTGGTAACTACGATTATTTTTGGCATAAAGCCTGGTTTGTATTGTGTTCATCAGATGAAGATAACCAGAAGGTGCTTTTCATCTGGCCACGATGGTTACAGAAAAGCAATATTCGCCATGTTATCGATATCGATATATCCCCAAAATGGTAGACCACTTCGTAAAATAGTGATAACAGATGCTTAGTGATTTTTAGACATATTCTAGAAATTAAAATATATCTCTGCTCAAACGAGTCTTCTGCTCGTTTAATACCGACTCGGCTTATATTAGGTTTATATTAGGTTGGTTTATTATATGTTGTGCTATGTGATTAATCAAAAAAAAATAATATAAAACCTTAATATTTGAAATGAAGGCTTACCTAAATTTGAAGTTATCGCATTGCTTAAGAATACAAAATATCTTATATCTTCTCTTCATCGTAAATGTCCCTAGTGCCCTTAAGACAGATATTATTTGATATCTGAAAGTCAAAGAATTTGTGGCACAGTGGGTAAAAAAGGAATGTGTATTTTGGTAGTTCATAATATTAGGAGAAAACAACTTTCAGGAAAAAAATCATTTTTGCCCCTGTCTGGGGTAGGGGTGCCACAAAGGCCAAAATCGGAATAATTTCTACCAAGAGAACCAATCAACCGATTTGGATGAAACCTTTTTTAAAAATTATGTTAAATAGTACTCTAGAGAAGGTTTTAATAAAAAGTTGAAATTCGAAAAATTCAAATTTTAAAAAATAAATAAAATTTTGAAAAAATTAAATTTCGAAGAAAAAATTTTTTAGAAAATTCTGCAGGAATGAAATGAAAGAGCTCATAAAATAACCCAGTACAAAAATATAATATCTCCCATTTTTGCTGACCTGTACCTTACATCGGATGGCAATTATGGATTACATTGTGTTTAGGAGAATAAATACTTTATTTTGACTAAACGAATCAACAAAGTTAGAAGTAAACTTCCTCAACAACTAAGTAAAAGCATTTTCAAAAGCAATAATTTAAGATTTTTTGCAATAAAAAATTTTAAACTTCAGAAAATGTATTTGGTTGTCAAATATCGTTTATTTATTAAATCTTACTATTTAATCTTTAACTTTCCTTGGTAAAACAAAGAGAATCTGGCATAACTTAATGTTTCCAAACGTTATCATTCAGTATAACATCATTTGTGTGTGGTTATGTACGGAATTATAGATAACACCTTATAAGCCTACATAATGCATTGACTAGTGCCTACGTTATACACAAGAGATGTTCAGATAAGAGCCTACTTAATGCATGGTAATAATTTTTTTCTACCAAGTAGAATTTTTTAATTTTTACGGTATAATAATGTTATAACGATTTATGTTAGTTATGTATTTGATGTTTATTGACAAAATAGGTCCCATTATATGAGAAATAAATGCAGTTGTGCCAAGCTAATATACTTTCATTTATATTAGACCACTGATATAATTTACATGTCAGCAAAAATGGGAGATATTATATTTTTGTACTAGGTTATTTTATGAGCTCTTTCATTTCATTCCTGCAGAATTTTCGAAAAAAAATTTTTTCTTCGAAATTTAATTTTTTCAAAATTTTATTTATTTTTTAAAATTTGAATTTTTCGATTTTCAACGTTTTATTAAAACCTTCTCTAGAGTACTATTTAACATAATTTTTAAAAAAGGTTTCATCCAAATCGGTTGATTGGTTCTCTTGGTAGAAATTATTCCGATTTTGGCCTTTGTGGCACCCCTACCCCTGACAGGGGCAAAAATGATTTTTTTCCTGAAAGTTGTTTTCTCCTAATATTATGAACTACCAAAATACACATTCCTTTTTTACCCACTGTGCCACAAATTCTTTGACTTTCAGATATCAAATAATATCTGTCTTAAAAGGTTTGCTAATTGTTACTTACCGTGCTCTCCCTTTAATCCCATCCAGGAAAACTTGTCACTTTGCGGATCATGGGCACTATAAAAATGTTCGTCTTCTCAATATTTACGGCAGCGAGTAAATCGTTCTTCGCATTCAATTATAAAGACGCACAACACAAAGCTCTTTCTGTGCAATATCAACACTTTTTTCCTTTAGCTGTACTTCTTAAGCTACAAAAATAACCATTATGTACTAGTTTATGTGTTACTTTGTTGAATGATCGGGAAACGTATTTTAATGTGAACTCAATTTTAATGTGAAAAACCCAAAACAGAAGGGACGAAGTCACTTTCTCGTAACAACAGTTCAATGAATTACCATGTTTCATTATCCTATCTACACGCAATGAACACACAGGGCATGAAAAAGGCAAAAAGCTACTTTTTTGGTTGCCATTTTACCTAGCAAAATTAGCAAAAAGGTAACCTTTTTGGTTATTTTGAAATAAATGAAATAAAATACAATTTCTATGTTATAAGGTGCAAAAGTCATAGAAAATGGCAATATGATGTGGCCATGTAACAACCTCAAATTTATTTATAAATGAGCTTCACATGTGGCGAATGTCATAGGAGTGCCTTTTTCCTAGCAATAAGGCAACCATTTTCATGCCCTGAAACAAAACATCATATAACCTTAAAATATCATTTTGCCAAACTGTCAATCACGATTTGCCAAGAAACTGGTCAAATGAAAAACAGGCATTCGTTAAACTGCCCACAGGGTATAATTTGGTCTTTTGCCAAACTAACTTTTGCCAAATTGACCTACATTCGTTCTGCATATAGGCAGCAGAAAAATATATTTAATCATTGTTCTTAATCATATAAATCTATTTAAACACAGACTAGTAGGATAATGTCTATTGGCTTTTAAATTGTTATATTATAACAATAAATAAAGCTTATGAGATTATTACATTATTTAAGCTTAAAGCTGCCTTACCCATATAATATAAAAGCCTGTTGCCAAATGAACTTGAGTCCAGTGTAAAAGTTGGCATAATGAGAATTCCGTGGCGGCAATCAATGAACAACTTTTTTTCACAGAAATTTCATTTTTATTATTTAAACATTTTAAAATTTATTTCTAAGTTTTGCGATAATTTTTACTTGATTCCGTATTCATTTGATAGCGAAAAAATTGCTTTGTGTTTTACAACCAATAGACAGCATTGGACATTTTGGTCATTTAATGTTGGTTGTTCTACCGTTGTAAGTCTCTACGGCACATTTCGCCTTTTACAAGCATTGATTTATCCCGATCCTAATTTTCAGTTATACAAAATAATTATTTTCGGTGTGTATTATGCATTATTCTGCTTATCTGTTCTTGCTGACTACATCCATGTGATTCTCGGTAGGAGAATATTCTCCCTTTTTCATCATATATTTATGCTTGCAACAAAAATTGAAGGTAAGTTTTACAAATATGAATTTAATTTGACTTTATTAGTAGTGTGGGCACGGTTAGAGCGTTTATACATGACAAAACCAAAAGAATCGCAGGAGAACAAAAGCAAAAATACCAAGCACTTTAATAAATGATTATTAATCAATATAATACGGACAATTTAAAGTATTTTAACCTAATTCAATAAAATTTATAATCCAATAATCAGCATTTTTATATTTTTTGAGTTTATCTTTGTTTCCAACGGGATTTTGCAGATTTTCATGCATAGCGGCTCGTGCTAGCGCGATTTTAATTGCTCATCCTTTCATGATATTCTCGATTTATTAGAAATGTGTAAATTCATTTTTATTTGTAACAGAATCTAAAATTGGACAGAAGATCAACAGCAAAAAATTGGACAGCCTTCTGAAATTTATTTTCATACTGGCAATTGCTGTTAAAGCTAGTTTTTTTCTTATACCGTTTCTCATAGCTCTTCTAAGCTGTAATAGGCGGTGACTACGATCCATTCCAAAGATTTATTCAGGAGAACATAACAATGGAAGTTCGAACAACTCTCAGCTTTCAAATATTTGTGGCAATGTTTGTAGTAATGATTACTTTTCATGCAATGGGTTCTCTTGTTATAAGTATCACTATGATGTCGCTTTACGTATTCGGACAGATTCACTACACTAACGGAATCTGTCAATGCGATTTTACGAAGCAATGATCCTACTCAATCACAGGTTAAACGAATTATTTTCTAAGTTTGTAGGAATTGTATTGACAGCTCTTCAAATTATAATTTCTCTCAATATATTCGGTGTCATCAAACTGAAAGATATAATTCCCATGCCGTACTATCTACTTTGGCCAATGCTACTTTTGATAAATATCATATCATTCAACGAGGGTTATATTTTGGTATGTTGGAGATGTTGCTGAGAGCTCCAAGCAATTTCAACTGAAATGGAAAAACGTCTTAAGGCAAAAGTACTGTCTGAAAAGATTGAAAACTCACTAGTACTTTGCCCTGAGTTGTTCCGGCTGTTTCCCAGTTCAACGGAAGACGTATGTCACTTTCATGCAAAATACCATCGACACCACAATCTCGTTGCTCATGTCAATTGAAATGCAGTAATAATGGGGTAGCTAATGGAATCCTTATCCTTTGCCAAAATTTAACCATATGGTAGCTCACACAACCATCATCATTATTAAATTATGTTTTACTTTTTATAATATCAATTAAAATACTTATGGGAAATTACTGAGAGCCATTAAGAGGTATTTTGGCCAGGGTTGCGTTTTGTCCGGACAAAACTATTACTGTCCAGGATGAAATTAGTTTTGTCCACTTTCTATCCAGGACAAAAGTGGACAAAACTAATTTCTTCCAGGACAAAACTAGTTTTGCCCTGGATAAAACCACTTTTATCCACTTTTGTCCACACCTACCTATCCGGACACCGCAACCCTGATTTTGGCTACCCACTTACCGTATTAATTGATTTAGTTCCCCATATCGCAATAATTCCCCAGTTGGGGAACTAAATGAATAAATTTGAGAAAATATAGCTCTCCAAATGTTTAGTTCCCCATATCGAAATAGTTCCCCACCCTAAAATCCTAAATTAAAGGCCTATGAACCATTACAAATCAAATCAGTGAATCCGGACTTACCCAGTGTAGAAAACACTATTTACCACTTATGATTAGTAAGTTGTTTTTAATGGTATTTAATGTTATTACCACCACCTAAACATTGATGGTAAATGATATAATTGGTAAGAAATGGTAACCGTTGCAGCTGACGATTGTTGTCCTAAATTGACTGCCCAACTTAATGTGTGTTAATTAATCCAAGAAAGGTTCAACTAATTGGGACAAAATCATCCTTACTAACTTTAATTAACTTTTTCTAATTAAATGAAAGTTGGCTGTATACCAAGTGAATAATGTCGTTTAAATGACTGTTTCACTAATCACTAGTAGTGAACATTCAAATATAAATCTTAGATAGAAATATGTTAGAGAAAATAGAGCACGAAAACTTATTTCAAAGTGTCGTTTGTGTATCTCTGCTAAGTATTCACTATAATTTATCATTTTTACCATTAAATGCATTTTTACCACTGTAATGGTAAAAAAGCCTAAAAAGTTTATGAATGACGATGATGACGAAGAAATAGATGTAGATCGAATCGAACATATGGACGTCTGTCTATCCTCTGATGACGACGTTGAAATCTAAATTCCTACTAATATGCTCATTCACTATACTTACAATTTAATTTTGCTTTGAAATAATACAAAAATTTGACATTGAATTTTTTAAATTTGCCATTCGAAATATAGTTCCCCATATCATAATAATTCCTCAGGTGGGGAACTATAAGAATATTTTTGACCAAAAAATGGTCTCCAAATGGGAGTTCCCCTGGGGAACTAAATCGATTAATACGGTATTCAGCCATGAGTGCATTGCAATTAGAAGCCTAAAGGCTATCCACGCAATTTTCACCTGATTTTGTATTGTAGTAGATTGAATAGCAATAACAGCGTAGTTAAGTACATGGCTAGTATTCACATAATTTAGTATGTTTGCTTTCACTTTGCATGTGCCAATTCACTAATAGCAATATATCCAAGTTTTATGTGTTTATGGTTCACAAATATCTACGTTCTTTTGATTGCACTATTGGTAGTATTACAGCCAATCTTGACTTCTTGACTGTAACTAACGCTAACCTGCAACACAAACTTTAGTATTGCAAAGTTAGAGAGTCGTCTCAAAAAAACTCGAAGGACCAACCTTAAATAGGTACAACTACTACTTAAGGATTTTTCTTAAAACCAACTTAGATAGGTACAACTACTACCTAAGGGTTTTTTCTCCAGATCAAACTTAGATAGGTACTACTACTAACTAAGGATTTTTTTTTCTTTAATGATGCTTTTCTACTCAATCATCAAAAATGCACTAATCCCGTGATCTTCATTCACACAAAACCAGTCACACTTTATTTCAACCAAAAACAACATTACTTAATTCACAATAATAATAATCCACTTAATCAAATGGTCACCAAGAACTCCACAAACCTTCTAGCCAAATCTTTAGCTAGCCGCTTTTTTTTCACTAAATCTCAGAAATGTTACAAGTGCTCTTCCAAAAAATATTCAGTCAAATTCTTAGCTAGCATTTAGCTAGTAACTTAATTTGACTAAATCTCAGGAATGTCCCAAGTGCTCCTCAAAAAATATTTATACAAATTTTTAGCTAGTATTTAGCTAGCAACTTAATTTTGTATTAAATCTCAGAAATGTTCCAAGTGCTCTTCAAAAAATATTCAGCCCGATTCTTAGCTAGCATTTAGCTAGCAACTTAAAACTCGGAATATTCACTAAGGCACTACAACTAGGAACTTCCAAGAGAGAGAGACTTCAGAGAGGAACTTCTGCGAGCAAATCTGTAACAAGACTGAGCTCCTTCCCACTTGAGCTCATACTTATACCCCCAAGTGCGGACGCACAGGGGCCAACTACTTTCTTTACACACACTCAATACACTCAATTATACACAAGGGGTCGGTGCCAACGTACTAGCAGCCGCCCTACTACCCCACTTTTACAATGTAACACTAAGACTTACACAATTCAATCATATAGATATTACATTTGCAATTCATCAAAACATTTACAACATAAACTCAATCACATGACATTTTCAACTTACACACAGTCATATGACATTTTACAATTCAATTTAAACTAAAGTTAATCATATGACATTCACAATTTAGTTTAACCTAAAATTTGTTACATGTTCTGAGGCCGCCTTGTCACATATTTCCAGACGGATTTGTAGCTTAGCAATTAGCCAGTCGTCAAACCGGCTAAATAATTGTACCAAGGCCTCCTCAGAAAAATATTAACTCCTTAACCTAGCGTAATCATTTACATAACCAAGGTCCTCAGGCTTTAACCTAACCTTACTCAACCTTACCTAACCTAGATTTCATTAACATAACCAAGGTCTCTTCAGAAAATATTTACTTTACCAAATAAAGTTAGGTTATGTTACATTTTAGCCGAGTCCGCAGCTAGCAATTAGACAGCCGTTGATAACGGCTAAATAAAAGTACCAAGGTCTCCTCAGAAAAGTATTTACATGTTCGGAGGTCGACTTGGCACATATTTTTAGACGGAAATTTAGCTAGCAATTAGACAGCCGTTGATAACGGCTAAATAAAATGTACCAAGGGCTCCTCAGAAATTATGTTACCTCTGTTAATCCAACCCCTGTACTATTAACATATCTTAATCCAAAAGTAAGGTTAACCTATCTTAACTTAACCTAGCGTAATCGGCAACAGGTAGATGCATTGTTAATTAAAATAATGGGTGAAATATTACTATATTTGAGTAGCTAGTATATAGATGTACAATAATTAATATATATAGGTAATGTATATTATAATTACTTATTTAAATGAATAACTGAATTGCGTTTCTCGTCAAACTGTCTCCGCTGGTTAGTTTTTTATAATGATGTGGAACAAATAAACTATTAATTTCTATTAAACCAGTATTATCAACTCTTTTTTCTGTTTAACCTCGGATTGTACTAAGGCATGCCTGTCATATATGTGTGAGATGCTATATTAAAAATAAAGTAAAATAAAAGTGTGATTATTGAATTAAAGTTATGATTAAAATTAAGTTATCTCATTGCTTAATAATATATTTATTCTATTTGAAATCAACTTTGAGTAACAGGCTTTTGTCTGAGAAACACAGAAACAAGTCCACATTTTGCGGTCTACATACATATCAATAAATTTAACCACTTTCTATTTAATGTACTCAGGGCAGGTCTTATTGTCAGGTCTTGTATCTTTTCTTGGAATCTTTCCGATTCTAGCACTATATAAATCAGATGAAATTAAATGATAATCTTCTACCTTATTTCAACTTGTTAGTAATCAAAGCCTTCTCTTCGTTGGAATAGTAGTCTATAGCGTCTTTCCTTTTTTGTGTATTACGATATTTGATTTTATTACTCGATATCGAAACCTCGATATTGATATTGATATTGTTTTAAATTGAAGTGTTGTAAAAGTAAATTTTATTGAATAAATTATTGAGATCAGTAGTTTTGATTATGCCAAATTAAAATTATTTTTACAAGTATATATGCTTGCTGCTCGCGGTGAAGAAATTTTAATCCATAGCAAGAGTTGATCTAACGGGAAATTCTTTCAGTCCATCAATCAACAAAATTTTCAAAGACCTTTGACTTCTATTCCTTAAACATCCCAAAAATTTCAGCTTTCCAATAGATTTTCACCAACTCGTATTTAAGTATTTATTTGATAGGAAAAACTTTAGTTTCTGTTTAACGGACATTATCAACCACTTTGGATATTTTGTTCACTTAATGTTTGTTATGTGCCTCCTCTCCACGGTACTTTTCGCCTATAAAAAAATTTTAATCTCAATTTTCAGTTATACACAAAATCATTATTTTCTTTGTAATACAATAAGTTTACATTTGATGATTTCGATGAAACTTTTTAAAACTGGTATGTTTTCAGACATTTTTGTTTAGTAACCATTGTATTGTAATGAGGTGAATAGGACTAAGAGGTTCAGGAATTTTAGGAATGGGAATTATTTTTGATAATTTTAAGGATTTACACACAACACCTTGAGCAATACTGGTATTGATAATATTAAGTAAGATTATACGTACATCTGTGTTACTCATTACAACATTAAAATATTTCGTACATAATCCTAAAGAGTCTTCTGTTTGAGAATTTAATTTTTTAAGTTCTAGATAAGCTAGTAACATATCCGAAAGCTCTACTTACTTAAGATTAAGTCTATTATAACAATCAATAGGTAATATTTGCGGCGGTTTGTGTAATATATTAATAAATTCTTCAGCTGCTGTACTCACCGATGCAAAGTGATTGTTTATAGTATTCACATCAAAGTCTACTATATCTGTGTCATTACCTTTTAAATTAAGTAAACTATTAACAGCATTAAAGACACCATTTTTTTCAATATCAGTCTGTAGTCTACATCTAGAGTCAGTTTTTAGAGAGTTTTTTTACATTTTTGTTCGCCTGTCTTAAAAGTAACTTATTGTGTATATTAGGATTGTTTTTGTATATTAAATATAAATTGTCCTGTAATCGTATAAGATCTTTTGATTCTTTAGATGGTATCACAATAGTTTTATTGCTTCTAATCTTAATAGTTTTCTGTGGATCATATGTATCAAATACTAGAGATATATTATTTACAAAACTGTCAACTTGGATATCCAAGGGCTCCGTACATAAATTTTTAGAACTAAGGTTACTTAATTGTTCATTTGCAGCAATAAAATCAAAATTTTTATAATCACGAAAAACAATATTTTTATACTCAGGTTTTGGTTTTGGAAATGTTTATAACTACTTCTACCGCGTCATGATTCATGATCAGACAAGTGTGGTTGAGAAACAGTCGAGTTAAGAACATTGATAGTGTTGTTTGTTATAAAAAGATCTAAGATACTTTCACCACGGGTAGGTTTGTCTATTAGCTATTTTTTAACGTATCCTCTTAAGTTAAAATCGCCCAAAACATAAACATTTTTGCCTGTGATACTGAGTTCATTGAAAAGTATATCTTTATCTATACAGTGCTTATTATAATAATAATAGAAAATAATATAATAGATAATTATAATAGAATAAGTATGAGGTAATAAATCAGATAAGCACTTGGAAAATGTTCTGTTCACAATAAATAGTTAAATAACCAGATGAGATAAAAACAAGTCTGTAAAGCGTACTGTCTTGTACGTACCTATAGCTATCATTAGCTAAATTTAAGGGTGATAGCGGTGTATTTTTTCAAGTCCCGTATTGATCCATACAGAGAAAGACATTTTAGATCAGTTTTGAATAATCTTTTTTAACATTTTTGAATAATACTGTGGAGTTTCAAGATTATTTTTGTGAGGTAAAGTGCTTTGCACATAGATGCGGATTAATGTAGTCTCGGTTAGGTGCTGCTCTTTTTAAACCAGGAACTTTACTCCATAAACTTACATCTGCTAGGCCGAGTGGCAAGGGTAGTGAGTAGCTTAGTTAAAACTATACATCTTGTCTCACAATGTACAACTTAAATTGGAAGTTGTGCTACATTATATATACATCGACAATCTGTTGGCAAAAAGGGTGTTACGTGTTGACAAATAGCGAGTTACGTGTTGACAAAAAGGGATGTCAAAAATAATTTGTTGACAAAAAGGTGTTGACAAATATAGTGGTCCTTCCCTCTCAGTACTGCTATTTAATTCTACAAAATGATATCCCAACTGGAACAAACCAATTCCCAAAGAATCAAGCGGGTAGAAAGTAAACCCAGCTCTCTACTAAAAATTTTGAATACGTTTGTCAATATAGCAGAACCAATTTGTATTAGAAGTTTTGAAACGGTATTTAATACGCACATTACGATCATTACGAAATGTCCCCTCGCTAATCATTTCCATTTAATCACCATTCAGCTTTCTGATGTAAATTTTTATTATTATTTTGATGTTATAATAATAAAAATATGAAACGACTCATTTCGGTTGTTTAGAGGAATTAATTTTTTCAATAATGTACCCCAACGCATACCTTCGTGTGCTATATTTAGTACACGGAGGTATGCGTTGGGGTACATTATTGAAAACATTAATTGGGCTTGCGCATTTTGCTTTTAAGGAGCCTACATATATTACGTGTGCAGTTGATGGGAGGAGGAGGTACTCAAAAGTGTTGCAGTCAGCACTTGCTTTACACATGTAGGTGTGGGTTTTGAGTTACGTAATTTATGCACGTTTCCTTCGTTCTCCCTACCACACGTACAGACATAGACAGGTAAATTTATCAAGTCTAGGATTATAAATAGAGATTTAATGCGGCATGGCAACTTTAAATACTGACTCTGCGGCTATTTTATTACTTTGTCATAGAAATTCTTTGATGGTGACAGAACGACATGTAGTGTGTAATTTAAATATAATAGTTTATTGACCTTACATACATATTCTTTCCTTGCAGTTATGTCAATCAATTAGCTGTTGTTTTTGTATTAATTATCAAAGATTTTAAATATATAGAAAATTTTATTTCCAGAATAAAAAAATTGTCATATGTCTATATTACATTTAATAGTGAAACCCATTAGTAATTTTAATAAGATCTTATGTGCACCAGAAATGCAATAATATGTTCATGGTAAAATATTAGATATTATTCGTGAAAAAATTCAACGTAAAAAGTTTCAAAATATTTCCCATGCCGGGAATCTAACCCGGGCCTGCTGGGGGCTTTACAGAGGTAACCTCGATGTGTGAAAGCCAGCTAACTTAGCCACTAGACCACATGTGATTGTATGGAAATATGAGCTGCGATTATCCATGTTGTTAGGGTTATCTTTTTTAATTTGAAGAAACTGCTTGTATGCAAGTTGTACATCTAAAGGTAACGGGTGAAACCATAGCCATAAAATCGTAGCAATAAAAATAGATAAAAGGATAAATATTGTAACATCCAAAGCTAATAAATTTGGTATACCTATACTAATATTATAATGTCATATACTTTTGTGGCAATATTGGGATTATAATACAAAATAATAAATATCAGGTCACTCTATTTCTTTTGTGAATATATAGTCTTTAACATGACAGTCAAAAATCGATGTAGTTTTTCCACATGAGGGAAAAAAATAGTGACAAACTTCGTGAGCCAAATGTGCATTGCCTTTAAACAAGCCAACTGAAAGCCGAACTTCGTAACTTATTAAACACTTTTGAACAAAATTAAATTGTTTACTTATTTACAAGTTTTGTATTATTTATTGGGTACCTACACTCTTTATAATTGTGTCATTGTCATTATGTAATCACACATCGTAAATTTGACTACATTTATATAATAGGCGTAGTATTAGAATATTTATGCACTAAACTGTTGGTTATAATAACTTTTATAACTTTTAGGTGGAAATACGTGAGTCCAGTGTACAAAATTTACCACTTTTTAGGCTTTTTTACCATCACAGTGGTAAAAATGCACTTAATGGTAAAAATGGTAAATTTTAGCAATTGATTAGACAGATTGATACAGATACCATTGGTTAAATCCAACTCTGATTGGTGAAAACTTATCAATTAGTAACAACAATCATCAACTGCTAAGGTATTTCATACTTTGGCACCAAATTTTATTCAAAATCTAAACACGATATTTAAATGAAACAATTTTTGCGATTTTTTACCATTTTTACTACTTACCACTACTTTTTAGGTAGTGGTATTTACCATTAAATACCATTAAAACCACTTACCACTGGTAAGTGGTAAATGGTATTTTGTACACTGCGTAAGTCATGGCTATATATTTCTTGTGAACATCTTACTACCGTGCTACAACATGTTTTACTCATGGCTACAACATGGTCTTCGTAGTGTAACGATTGTGAATACGAGTGTTCAGTGTAACCATTGTATTGTCTAAAAAACAAAAAGTTTAAAGTTAATTTAATTTTTCGAGGAGCTATTGGCCTGACGACAAATCGATTATCGACAGTAGTATTCCACAATTTCTGCAAATAATTTCTAATAATATGTAAAGATTTTTTGTTTTATAATTAACATTAGAGTACAATATTTAATAGTACAGTAAAATAAATATCAAGTGTATAATTTTCATTTGCCTTAGAATATTGCAGCTTTGGTTTGTGTTCTCCTCCCACATAATGTTAATTTTTCAATTTTTGGACCATTCAACATCTTAAATTGTTCGTAAAAATATTTGCTTTAAAAAGTGAGTAAATTAGGTGGTTTAAAATATTTTCATCTGAAATTAGTGGAATAAAACTGAACTGTAAATTATAATTATTGGCTAGTAAAAAGGCGAAATATCTGGGATATGTTGTAAATAAATATTTACATACTTATGAATAATAGAATTACACCCCTCCTGAGAAATCTATTTTATGACTGCATGCTGGAAAATAAAACTTCTAGCAACAATTAAACTGGCGTATTATTAATACTTTCTAAGTACTGATTGTGACTGCAATTTATTATGTATTATATAGCATCTAAGTCTTGTTGAATCTTTCCACAGTAAACCCGGCGGCTAATTAAATACTAAGTCGACTGCAACAAATAAACGTTGCTGTGCGTTGAAGTTTATTAGATCATCTTCTAATAATAAATATCATTATTAAACGACAAAACTCAATCCCAGAAATTAGAGTCAGTGTTGGAGAAGCAGGACGAAACGTACAGACGAACGAATGACGCAAAACATCATCTCATGAGTGACTCACCAATAAGGAATGAAGAAACTGTAAAAATGAGTTTAGTGTATATTGGTGTAAGATCACGAAGTAGAACGAACGAACGACAAAGTGAAGACGAGAGCGAGCGAAAACACAAAGTCTGCAAGTATATTACAAAGCAGAATGTGGATTCACTCTTAAAGTGGAATTCAGACGTGACGTCTCTCTCTCTCTCTCTCTCTCTCTCTCTCAAGTCTTCGAGTTTTTGACTTTATTTAATCAAGCAGCAGTAGCAGGACTGAATATATTTGGCTCTCTATGTTGGAAGGTGTGGGAATTCCAATATTAGATTAAACGCTTGTATGAAAGTTAAGCAGCCAGTAATTTTACTGAGATTTACACTAAACTGCACTGTCCTTAATTTTTCGTAATAAAAAGGAATATTTTGTTGATTTTATTTGTGAGTTGGAATATTTAATTTGTGAAATAAATTCTTGGTTTCGTCCGTTCTACATCTGAAGATATTGACGGGAATTTACTATTCAATAATACATACTAGTGGAATACAAGTAACTGAGGAGTAAGAAAGCAACATTTCCACGCATTTCCACTCAACTATAAAGTCATTAATTTTCCAAGTAAGCCAGATTTGAGTAAGTGGGAGACAAAAGGAAAACGAATGTGGTAACCTGCTTTAACTGCAATGTAATTTTGAAATTCCGAGTTTGTGTTTATTTATTTGTTTTATTTGTCCCACTTGCCATATATTAGTTATTAGAGGTATTAAATTGATTGTTTATACACTTATTATTAACTATAATATCTTTTACTTAGGTATTCAAATTTGTCAGCTTTGCTCTGTACTGGTAACATATCCCGTAAAGTTGACCACACGTCCGTCCAGACAACTGTTTGAAATATCTACTTTTTAAATAAAAGCTTACAGGTGAGCTAAGTATACATGATAATTTTTGCTTGTGCCTTTTTAAGATATTTTTGAATTAGTTGTCTTGATGATATGCAAATTATTTCATTTGCAATCTTTAATAATACGTACAGGCGTATATACGGAATATTTTTTATGGCCCTATAAAAACCTATAATTAGTATTATGTGTAAAGTTAGGTTTATAGTTTCACTTTACTGATCACTTCGGTAGTAATTTTCATTTTTGAAGCAAAAATTTCTATTAATTGTTCCAAGGAATGCTGTCATTAAATGTGAAAATGACGTAAAACTCAAGGATTTATTTTAAACTGTGGCATGAGAGGAAACTAAATTATGGTTTTTATGGAACGAAAAGGAATCGCGCATAATTATATTTTAACTAATTTCGCTATAGTCTTTATTTAAACATTGAAGCATATGATTCCTGTTGAGCAAGTTATTGCGCTGTGCAGTTTGACAAGAACAGTATATAGCTATTTAATTTTATGGTATCTATGAGTCTATTAGAGTGAATTCTCGCCTTGCCTCGTACAAAAGTTGAGTGCTCATGTAACGACAAAAAATAGGTTCTTGAAATGGTCAGAATTTAATTAGACTTGAACAGGGCATGAAAAAGGCAGGGTTTTTCCTAGGAAAAACCCAAAAGCCCGCCTTTTTGGGTTTTTGCTGGGTTTTTGGGTTTTTGGGGGTTTTTGGGTTTTTGCAGTAGCATCCGCCATCTACTGTGGTTCACTGGACTTCTACTATTATTGTTTCATATTCAAACTTAAAATAATATTTATTTTGATTCTTTATTTGGGCAATCTGTATTTTAATTTATTTTAAAATAAGTGAATTTGTCGATTGGATTAGTAGTAATTTGTTAGTAAACTCAAAAGTATATTGATCAAATATTCGGTTGGTAAGTTATTAAGTAGTTATTAGGTATAGAGGCGACTTAATATAGACGAACTTGAAAACTATAGTATTGAAAGTATTCCATTTATTTCCAAAATATTTATTTTGATAAACATAATTTGATTATCTCAATATTTTGAACTGACAATAAATAAATACTTGTATCGTTGATTGGGATTGAAATAACGGATATTTTAAACTAGAGTGCTTGTATTCTGCTCTAATCCTTGGGTGTTCAAGTTGCCCCATTTCATAGCAAAAACCCGAATTTTTGCTAATTTTGCTACCCAAAAACCCAACCAAAAACCCAATAACCCAAAAACCCGGGTTTTTGGGTTTTTCATGCCCTGGACTTGAATGGACTAGACTTAAGAATGGATGTAACAACAAGAAAAATGTAATAATTGAAAATAACCTAATAATTGAAACGTTATTAGTTATTAAAGATCAAAGTGGCATTTAGTCATTTACGGGAATACTGATTCACTGATTTTTGTCCAAGCAACCTTTACCTAGCTCTAAATATTGTTAGTATTGATATTGAGTCCACTTCTAAGTAATCGCTTGGTCTTTCCATCAGCATCTCGTCTTAATATGTTATACCGTTCAAAAGTTATTTATGTAATTCAGCTGTGTATGCCAAACAATTACAATGGTCCTAACTCGTTAATTATACCTGTTCGTTGAAATTAAGGTCGTTCTTAATGTCCTTACTTCCAACATAAGGTAGAGAAACTTAGGACATTAAAGGCAGCCTTTTGATTTTTTTGAAAGTTATTGAAGTCATTTATGCTTTCTTTGACGACGTTTGCTTGCTTAGCACTCTGATTATTTCTGACAAAAACACTATATTGCATTGATTTCAGTGCATTAAATTGATAAACAAATTGATACTATGCTTATTTTCTTGAAGCCGTTTATTCAAAATCGATATTTTGTCATTATGTATTACTAAACAAAGGTAAAGGAGCGGCTTGAGCCGTTAAAGTCCCACGTCCTTTATTTCTGATGTATACTTTATTTCATAATATATTTTCATACAAAATCTCCATGTAAAGAAGTTAACATTTTGGGTTGGCGTAAAGATGCATTGAGAGTAATCGTCGCAAGTCCCAAATACTAACAAACTATGCACTGCTATAAACATTCTTTTTTGGAACAGTTGGAAAGTATTGGATACAGTAGAGTCCGAGTTTGTCATATTGAAGATGGTAGAAATTCCATGTAATCAGGCAAATACAAAATGCATTCTATTTTCATTCCATTTCAAATATAGTTTAGTTACATAAAAAATAAATTAGAAACCTTTTTCTGACACCATAGTACAAAACTACGGAAAAATATCTATTCTTTTTATAACACAACCAAGTAATAAGCAGAATTCTTGCAATAAATATATATTTGTTTGCATATTCATAGCGTTTTTGTAGGGTACATATACAAACGATTGAAGATAGCTTTAGTTTGTGTGTTATAGTACTTTCAGGATAAGATTGATCGTATCTAATAACACATTACATAGAAAGGATACAGCAGAAAATTTGCACAGCAGGTATCTGTAACCAATACATTTCTATGGTAATTGCCATTTTTCGTCGTTTAACATGTCTGTCCGCCCGAACTGGCTCGTGTAAAAGGGATTTGGATATCATCACTAGGCTGTTTTCTGCTGTGTGAAAAACAAGGAAATTTCTAATCCTCTTTCTTGACACGTTTTCGGCAATTTTGCAGATTTAATAATTACAATGAGTAATGAAAATGATAATTAAGACTTAAGACTATGAATAGAACAAAACTTGATTAACCGCCGCAGGAGTAATTTCTCATTCTTATTATAGTTTACTGCACTACACAATGCACACCCAACACAATTGCTGAAAGTGGAAGATTTCTCCAGATTCTCATGAATTCCAAGACCATTTTAGTCCAAGACATTCAACTATAATATATCTAACTTTCCTGCATTTAATACTTACCACGGTTTTCAGCTAGTACTACATCATGAAACAACTGGCTTAATCCTGATAATTATGAAAAACCATATCAAGATTTTGCTAAAAGGTATGACAAACATTCTCAGAAATAGCCACTTTTATATTTTTGGATGAAGAGGAGCATGAAGTAACATTACAAACAACCCAAAAAATCTATACATGGTTTTCATTTTTGACAAATCTAAATAATGGTTTCAAATGTTTTCAAAATTTTTGAAATATAATGATAAAGTTTGCACCATGCTTTTTATTTGGTTTTGCTTTGTACTATTAAATTAAAAAGAGTTTGCAAAATGTAATTTTGTTTTAAATGCTACTAATTATTACGAATAAGAAACCGTAATAATATAACAGCATAATAGAAGTCGACCGTGGTAAGTATTAAATGCAGGAAAGTTAGATATATTATAGTTGAATGTCTTGGACTAAAATTCCTTCCTTCGCATCAACTTTGCCTACTAGTAATAAAAATGTAGCCAATCATCATACTAGTACATAGTATAATATTATCACAATAATATTATATTTAAATGGTATTGGAATTCATGAGAATCTGGAGAAATCTTCCACTTTCAGCAATTGTGTTGGGTGTGCATTGTGTAGTGCAGTAAACTATAATAAGAATGAGAAATTACTCCTGCGGCGGTTAATCAAGTTTTGTTCTATTCATAGTCTTAAGTCTTAATTATCATTTTCATTACTCATTGTAATTATTAAATCTGCAAAATTGCCGAAAACGTGTCAAGAAAGAGGATTAGAAATTTCCTTGTTTTTCACACAGCAGAAAACAGCCTAGTGATGATATCCAAATCCCTTTTACACGAGCCAGTTCGGGCGGACAGACCCTTCACATGTTAAACGACGAAAATGGCAATTACCATAGAAATGTATTGGTTACAGATACCTGCTGTGCAAATTTTCTGCTGTATCCTTTCTATGTAATGTGTCTTTTAGATGGGGATCACCTTTAGATAAAAGGACAATAGATACATATCCCATAAAAAATCACTCTATAATATAAACGTCATTGAAATGTTTGTATGTTGTATGTTTGTGTCTACAGATGTTATGAAATTATGAATGTTATTTCTCGGCCACCGTACCGTTATTTCAAAATGTATTAACACAATTTGGTTTATTTGCTGAAGATGCTAAATTCCATCCAGATAGAACTTGGTTTTATGCATACACGCTTGCGTGGTGATAAAATTATGAAAGTCACTGTTGTGAGACGTGGTAGTTAATACTCTTTCTTTCAATTTAACACCCCGTGCCGTGACCTTATTTTATACGCAGGAAAATATAAAAATTGGCTATTCATAATAAAACTATATTTTTTTCAATTCGCAAATGGTTTTAAGCTAATAGGAGGTTAAAAATGTTTTACGTCTTAAATAGAAAAACGAAGACAATTCTTAAATAGAAAATATACAGAGCGGGATGAAGTGGTAAACTATTTTTTATTTCAAATGTGTACGTTTTGAATCTGCTACTTATGTGTTAAAGAGATTTATTATCATAAAATTATGACTTCTAATATTCGTGATGATGATAGAATTAGGAAGAGTATAAGTAGCGCTTAAAAAGTTTAGGTGGGTGAATATTTATTAATATAGAATATTTCTTTAATGTGATTCCATTTTCGTTGGTCATAGTCATGAATGTCATGGAAGTTGACATTTCCCTTGCATTGACACTATACAACGGTAGTATATGTAATTAGTTATTCCAAATCAAAAAAACAAAATTTTCTAAAATTACAGCTTATTACGACCAAGGGCCAATATTTTTGTGTTGGAATTTTATTGTGACTATCGGTACTTACTTTGGTCACCCATTATGGTCACATTTTTGACTTGGGGTATAATTTTAGGTCTACGTTACTCTGACTCATCATTATGCATACTGCCAAGCGTAGATGTAAGCATCCCATCCATTATACCCAATATGCCCATCCAGGTGTATGAATTGGCTGAAAGGGATGTGTTGGTGATGGCTGTAATGGTACTTTATTTGGAAACTGGGGATGGGCTATATTAGATGGATTACTTTATTTGGATATTGGTGGTGGGCTGGATAAGATGTTGATCTTTTCTTGGGTGTTTGGTGATGATGGGATGGATGGGGTTGTATGTTCCATCTTTTGCATTGGATGGGATGTTTACCTACAACTTACGTCTATGCTGCCAAGTGTTATTCTGTTTTATACGACCAAGCTAATAAACTGCTTCCCCTCACACACCAGGTGGGTGACGGAAATAAGTTTCTGAAATACATTCTATCCATCTTACAATATTGCCCCGGAATACACACTAGCTTTATTTATAACAGGGTGACCGGCTAGTCTAATATATTCGTATACTTGAAAAAATTTACCAATCTATATAAGAATTTAAGTTTTGGTTACGATTCTTATAATGAACATACCAGACAATTTCATTTTCAAACAAACTAACAACCAACAACGTCTCTGCTTTAGTATTAAATATTTCATAGGCGATCAGTTTATTTTACATATTATTACTGTATGTTCCTTAACTGATTTTTAAGACTTTACATTAATTCTAACAATCGCTCTATAGACACTTTCAGTATTGCTTTTCAGCCGAGTTCTTTACTAAAATACACAATAATAGCCAAACATTCCCAAAAAAGCATATAATATTTCATTATCATAAAATTCTTATCTCAGGTAACTTATTCTATTAAAGCACATATAAAATCAATTTACTGGCACTGCTGCTGTTAAAATTTATTCTACTCCCTATTGCATTAGTTTTTACTGTCCTTCTAATAAACTCATCTGTTAAATAAAAACTACGTCAAAAACTTCTTTTTACCGCCTAATGGATTATTTTTACAGCCCAGTAAATTGGTACTCTTTTTAATGTAGAGATGGCTGCAGTCAATAACGAAACATGGAAAGATGAAATTCGTAAAAAATTGATTACCACATTTGAGAAGACTGATTTAGAAGGAATGGCGCGTGTATTGTTCTACTTGGATGAAGAGGATAAGGCCTACAGTAATGTAGATGGCACTTGCGCACCGGCTTGGAAAACATTGAAAGCAGCTTTGTACTCTGATGCTGCGTTTAAGATGTACGCGGAGCGGTTAATTGAAGATACAAAAAGGGCCGAGAAAGATGCCAATTTTCGCATGGCGATGAATCAAATTTACTCAGAAATGATGACACCATCAAACGAGTCATTTCCGGAGGATGATTCTCAAGGATTTCGTTTTCAAAAGCGAACATGGGCATTAATTCCAATGGAGACTCAGAGAGCAGTTTTGACAATAATCCCCAAAATCGTAGGCAATCGTCAGATAGTTTCCAGGGTGGTCGATGTAGCACAACGTTTTAGTAGGGTCGGTGGAAATATAGTAATGGTTGGATTGGCTGCAGTGCATTTGACTTATGATGCAATTATGAACATTAAACGTTGGTGGAATGGCGAAATATCGGGAAAACGTTGCTGCAAAAATATTGTGGACTCTGCATTTTCAATCGGAGCTGGAATGGCTGGCGGAATAGGAGGAGCAGCTTTGGGTGCTTTTGGAGGTCCTATTGGAGCTATAGCAGGAGGGATAATTGGGGGAGTTATTTCTTCATCCGCTATGGCTGTGCTAATCGACAGATTAACTCAAAGTCTCTTTGGAATTCCGAAAGATGAAGCCTTGGAAAATGCATATAACTTTTTCAACGTGAGCATGACGGCTGATAACACTGAAATCAACTCAGCTTTCCGAAATCTCTGCTTGAAGCATCATCCAGATAAAGGAGGCAAGGCCGAAGACTTTCATCAGATTCAAGTCCACATGCAAGTTATTAAAACTGCCAGGGGCCAATTTTAACAATAAAACTATCTAATTGGGAGGAAATGGTCACACATTGGCGATATACATGACAACTTTCTGACAACGACAGACCAATGTCTATTATTTTTGAAGGAATACATTTTATGAAAACCTTTAAATTTCTGTATCATTTTAAATGCAATTTTAACTTCCGACGAAATTAACATTTGTAATCTTAAAAGATTATATTTACAAAACTACTCAATCTACTACTCATCCATTACTGAATGTACTCATGGTACCAGACACATATACATATGAATAATACTAAAAATTACAAAGTTCCTATTCTGAAATGAGTATTTGAATTATCCGAATCTCCGTTATTTTACATTACATTATGGCAAAAATACACGTACTGTCTTTTTCTACCGATTCTTACACATTTCTAAAATTTGCAGAAGCGAAAAAATAAAAAAAATGATTTAAAGGGACGGTAAAATTTTTAATGGCTCGTTTCTTTATTTACAAAAAAGCACCATAATACTAATACTACCGGTTTTTTAGACACGGATTGTTATTGTGGAACAATTGGTATTCGGTTTATTTCTTTTACTAAACCTATAAAATTTATCGCTACCAATTGACATACTTAACTCTTTATTCATTTACCAGGTTTGGTGCTACTTAATTTTATAAGACTATAACTTGGGTTGAAGTAAGACAGTGCAGTGGTTGCAAATTTAAAATATCGCGCCATGGAATACACAGGACATGCCAGGACCTGCTTTCTAGGGAGTTAACCTAACCAATTAAAACAATAATATGATAGGTATTTGTACAAACACTGCCTTACTCCAAAATGAGAATTTAATCCTAGCTTTAATGTATTTTATACTTAATGTCAACTAGAATTTCATTGGCCCATCCGCCCATTTGATTATGTTAGATTATGAAAAATTATAAGTTAAATGGTTTGTTGGGTTTTAAGCCCCATACCAAAACGAAGCCTAAAATATTGTAAAATGTTAGAATTTATTCGAAAATACTCTAAAATTAGAAAAAAACCTTTTTTAGGATTATCTACAGGTATATAATGATTATAATAATAGTGTACCAAATTTAACTATTCAACCGATCAATGAAATTTTTCTACATTAAAATTTAAAGTCTTCAGTTTGAAGATGAGAAGTGCCGGTATTTGATGGGGTATTGAATACCATTGTTCAATTGCTGCCTACAATAGATCATGCAAATTCATAATGTGTGTAAGTCACAATGCAACATGCACAAACTGTTAAAAATCCTTCATATAAAAGTTATTTGTGCCATACAGATTAATGGCGTCCAACAAAGTATATAGCCAATAACTGTTCTTAAAATACTCTTAATAATAGTTTGCAAAAAATGTGACATGGAGGGCAAATAGCTCAAAAAGTGTTTTTGGGGTTAAATAAATGTTTTCAATGAAATTCTTCGATTTATAAACCAGTCAACTTACAAAATAGTGCCAGAGGTAATCCTTAATCGTTAAAACAAATATATTTTGAACATTTAAATTTATTGATTGATTAAACACAATAAGACAAATCAGTTTTTAGATTTTTGTGTCATATTTTTATTGTTTAGACTTTATCCTTAAAGTTGGATTAATAGACCGTTATGAAAAAAAGAAAGTATACTTAAATATACTTCAATTCTAATTGAATTATATTTACAATAGAAAAGTGCTTCTGGAAAAACTATGTTTATCCACTTATGCACGATACACCGACTTCGTCCTGAGAAAATTCAATTTATTTTTTGACTTAATTAATATATAATAAACATACCATATAACAGTACCAGTAGCTACTACTGTGGTTGCTAATAAATTTACTTAATAAATGTTAATGCAACAAATAACATTAATTTTCCATGCTAGAAAATAAAATTTCTAACAATATTTAAACTGGTGCATTCGTACATTCTAAGTATTGGTTGTTACTGGACTGTATTATGTATTATATAGCATTTAAATGCTGTTGAGACTTTTATCTTCTGCAAATCACCCGGCGAGTTAAATTTTGAGTACTTACAATAAGTAAACGTTGCTGTGTTTATCAAAGTTTGTTAGAACATGTTAAATAATTTTCTTATTGAACGACAGAACTCAATTCCTCGAAATTAGGATCAGTGGTCGGAAAACTAGATGAGATATGAGATGTATGAATTAAAAATGATGATGTTGTAAGAATGAGTTAGTGTATACTCGTGTAAAATCACAAAGGAGAATGAAGGAGAGAAGACGAGAGCCAGCGAAACCGCCAAGTCGGTAATAATATTATACCAGCAGAATTTTGAATTCACTCTTGGATTGGAATTCCGACGTGACATTTGTTTCTCTCTTTCTCAAATCAAATTTTTCGACTCTATTTATGCAAGCAGTCAGCAGCAGTTGCATTACAAAACGTATTTATGGCTCTCTACGGCAGATTTGGAGAAATCCCATTATTAGACTAAACGAGCGTATGAAAGCTACAAGTGGCAGGAATACACTGGCATTTACAGTAAACTGTATTGTCTTTAATGTGTCGTAATAGAAAGAAATCTTTTGGTTGAATTTATTTGTGTATTGGAATATTTAATTTTTAAAATAAATTCTTGGTTTCTCCTGTAGTATATCTAAAGATATTGCAATATTGGGGGGATTTACATGGATAATAATAACAAACAATAGTGGAGTACAAGTAACTGAGGTGTAAGAAGCAACATTTCCAACAGATTTTTTCAGCCACTGGCTATTGGCCAGGTGGCTAGGGTACAGGGCATAAAAAACCCGGGTAATTGGGTTTTTGGATAGAAAACAGCAAAAACTCTAGGTTTTGGGGCAAAAACCAGGGTACTGTATACTATATTAATATATACTGTTTCATAGGTGTAAAGAGATGGCCACAGTCAATAACCAAACTTGGAAGGATGAAATCCGTAGAAAATTAATTACCATTTTTGGAAACACTGACTTAGAAGGATTGGCGCGGGTATTATTCTACTTGGATGAAGAGGATAAGGCTTACAACCATGTTGATAGCATTGGCACTTGTGCACCAGCTTGGAAAACATTAAAAGCAACTTTAAATTTCGATGCCGCGTTTAAGACATACGCGGAGCGATTAATTGAAGATACAAAAAGGGCCGAGAAAGATGCCAACTTTCGGATGGTGATGAATCAAATTTACACAGAAATGATTACACCATCGACTGAGCAATGTCCGGAAGAACGTTCTCAAGGATTTCAGGTTGCTCGAAATATGGACAACATCCAGATTTCTGGTGCGATGGGACTTGTGCGAGCATGGCCATTAATTCCAGCGGAGACGCAGAGATCGATTTTGAGGATCATTCCCAGAATCGTAAACAATCGGCAATTAATTTCGTCAGTAGACGAGGTTGTCGGTCTTTTTAATAGATTCGGTGGAAATGTAGTAATGGTTGGATTGGCTGCAGTGTATTTGAGCTACGATGCCATAATAAATATTAAACGTTGGTGGAAAGGCGAAATTTCGGGAAAACGTTGCTGCAAAAATATTGTGGACTCTGCATTTTCAATTGGAGCTGGAATGGCTGGCGGAATAGGAGGAGCAGCTTTAGGCTCTTTAGGAGGTCCTATTGGAGCTTTAGCAGGAGGGATTATTGGAGGGATTATTTCTTCATCCGCCATGGCTGTTTTAATCGATAGATTAACTCAAAGTCTCTTTGGAATTCCGAAAGATGAAGCCTTGGAAAACGCATATAACTTTTTCAACGTGAGCATGACGGCTGATAACACTGAAATCAACTCAGCCTTCCGAAAACTCTGTTTGAAGCATCATCCAGATAAAGGGGGCAAGGCCGAAGACTTTCATCAGATTCAAGTCCACATGCAAGTTATTAAAACTGCCAGGGGCCAATTTGAACAATAACACAATCAAATTGGTAGGAAATAGTAACATATTTGCGTTATGCATGACAACCTTCTGACAGAAAACAAAAAAGGTACTTTTTTACAAAATAGTACTATCTTTTTAAAAACAGTCCTTTTTGTCTTTTTTGCCTTGCCACAATAAATAAAGCTCTTTTCTTGTCTTGTATGTATCTATATGTAACTGCATACTATGCCACGGTAGTAGAAGACAAAAAATTGAAATTTTCTCCATGTCCTGCATAGATTAGGTTTCGATCAATCATTTTTACACTTAATGTATGAGTGTAAGACCAATGGTCTCAGATCCTTAGGGATTCTCCTAAATAAAGTACGAATTTCGCATAAAATGGTGATTCACATTTACCCCCTATTTTTCTAGTTACCTAACAACATCCTCACTTGTGGCTGAGACACGTAAAGGGCTTTAGAAAATGTACCATGACCTTAAGGTAAAGTTATTGTCGTCTTAGAGCTCGTGTGGGTTTCTTTGGATTTTTTTCGTTGCCCAGGCCCAGACACACTATAATATAATATGGTAAGTTGTAGACGTTGTAGAATTTGCAATAGTACCTTACCTTCCGAATACCAATGGATATTTTTTGCTTGTTTTTGCAAAGCATTTAAATTTGAAAAGTTTCATTCGTATTTCATATGGACATTTTGTTGCTCGCTTATCGAGTCTAGAAACTGTTTTCATTGACAATGCTAGATATTTCTTGCTTCTTTTTTCATGTAGATATTTTGCAGATGTCCTCGCATATGTTTGATATGTTTAACGGTACTTTTGTGATAGAACTTTGCAAAATGAATGTACTCGCCGAAAAACTAAATTCTGGTTTATCGTTCTATTAAATAGACCATGTTCGAATCTACAATATGGCGGTGACCTGGTATTTTAAAAAAATTCCTGTGAATTTTGGCAATACTTTTAGTCTGCATTGTGTCTTTTATGATTTCATTATACGCCATATGAGTAAGAAGCCGAAAACTTGGCATTTTTCATCCGAAGGCGAGAGAATTCGACACCGAACTTATAAATAAATAGACCCTACGACGTAATTAAGTACGCTGATTTCAAATATGGCCACCGATATATCATCAGAATGACCCCAACCAATATTGGGGGTATGCCCCCATATCGGAAAATATAAAACAATTGATTTAAATAAATTCCATTGAACCCAAGGGGTATTTAAATTCGCTGATTTCGTATATGGCCACCGATATATCTTCTGAATGACCTTCTGAAATTCTGGTTTTTCGCCTTCTGATCATGCGCGAGTTTGGGGGAGGAGAGGGCTGAAGATATAGCAGGCAATGTGTGCGTAGTAAGTAACGTTGTTGGTTGGGAGATACAGGCTATTGGGATTGGAAGAAATGCAATGCAGTGAATAGACCGAGCCGAGCGAATAAATAACAGAACAGAACAAGAGATGGCAGCTGTATCATATCTCATATTCCCCTACAACATGAGAAATGTGCACCAGTACCGTATTTAGAAGTCGATTTCGGAGGGGGTAATGATATCATAGGACAAAATATAGTAGGCATATTCGCGCGAAGCGCGAAAAATTTTGGCTTATTTTGTCTAAAATGAGTCAAAACTAGCCTAAAAATTACATAAAATCGCGCGAAGCGCGAAATTTTTTGGTATTTTGAGAAAAAATTTCCCTTTTTCTTGGATTTCGGGGGGGGCATTTGCCCCCAATGCCCCCCCCTCAATACAGCCTTGATGTGCACATACATGCATATATATTTTAGACGTCAGTTAGAGGTGTACGCGCTATATATTAAATTACGCAAATGTTGTACAACTGGGTTGATGAAAAAATTATTTTTGCTTTGGGGCGGGGAATGGTTGGGGAAGTGGAGATAACGTGGAGCTAATAAAAATCTTTTTTTTGGTTTGTGGGAGGGGAATGGGCGGGCCAGTGGAGAATATGTGGAGCTTATATAACTTTTTTTGTTTAAGGGAGTGGAATGGGTGGGGAAGTGGAGATTACGTGGAGTTAATAAAAATCTATTTTTGGTTGTAGGGAGGGGAATGGGTGGGGAAGTGGAGATTACGTGGAGCTAGCAAAAATCTTTTTTTGGTTTGTGGGAGAGGGGCGGGTCAGTGGAGAATATGTGGAGCTTATAAAACTTTTTTGTTTAAGGGAGGGGAATGGGTGAGGAAGTGGAGACTATGTATAAAACTTTTTTTTAAGGGAGGGGAATGGGTGAGGAAGTGGAGACTACGTGGAGCTAATAAAAATCTTTTTTTGGTTTGTGAGAGGGGAATGGGCGTCCCAGTAAAGACTATGTGGAGCTTATAAAACTTTTTTGGTTTAAGGGAGGGGAATGGGTGGGGAACAGGAGATTACGTGGAGCGCATAATAATATTTTTTTTTGGTTTTTAAGAGGGAATTGAGTGGGGAAATGGAGACTACGTGGAGCTTATAAATTATTTTTGTTTAGGAGAGAGGAAAGGGTGGGCATGTAAAGACGTGGACCTTAACATTTTTTTTGTTTAAGGCAGTGGAAAGGGTTGGGAAAAGGAGACTAATTGGAGCTAATTAAAATATTTGGTTTGTGGCAGGGGAATGGGCAGGGAAGTGGGAACTACTTGGAGCTAATAAAAATATTTTTTTAGTTTGTAGGAGGGAAATGGGCGGGGAAGTGGAGACTACGTGGAGTTAATAAAAATATTTTTTGGGTTGTGGGAGGGATATGGGCGGGGAAATGGGGACTACGTGAAGTTTATATTTTTTTGTTTAGAGGAGTGGCAAGGGTGGGGAAAAAACTATATGGAACTCATAAAAACGTATTTTGGTCACGGGAAGGAATGTGTAGAAAAATGGGGAATACGTGGAGCTGATAAAATAATTTTTTGGTTTGAGGGGTAGGTTTTGATGAGTTGAATTCACCTGAAACTGATAAAAACATTATTTAGAGTGACGAAAGGGGAGAGGGGGAAATTTGCTGGAGGGGTGGGGAAGGTGGAGACATTAGCCTGAAGCTGATATTGTTTTTACTTAGGGAAAAGTAAGTAAAATTGTTTTTTTTGTTTAGTAGGAGGGGAATGAATAGTGAAGCAGAGACAATACAATAATATAAGATATAGAGAATAATAGAAATATATTTTAATGGGGGAAAGTTGGTGAAAATTGGAGGCAAAATGAAACTTATATTTTGTTGTAAAACAATTGCTCTTATTCATTTAGTCGAACAATGAAAAATACATAAAATGTGTAGTTTTGGGATCCACATTAATCCAGTTCTTGGGCCAAAGTAAGAACAATTTTAATATAACAGATTGAAAAACTTTTATGGGGAGCGTGCTTGGGAAGTGTTTATGGAGGGTGAAACGGATCTGTAATATAATTTTTTGTTTTCAGTGGAGAAAAGGGCAGATATCACGTGGAAAATATATGAGGCTGGTTAAATTTTTATATTTGGGGAGGGTTAGAAGGTGGGGATAACCTGGATATATAAACACGTTTACCGAACTAATAAAAATTTCATTGGTGACAATTGGGTGCGAGTTGGGGCCTACATGAAACTGATTCATTGGTAGCTGGTCGTAGTTTTGGAAAATGGATAAGGAGATAGCATAGGGCTCAAAACAAGTATTTTGTAGATTGGAAGACTTGGTAGGGAATCTTGCATTCACAGAACTGTGGTCTGGGGGAGGGCATTGTGTGAGGAAGTGGTGACATCATTTAGCAAATAGAAATTACTTTTTGTTAGGGAAGTCAATGTGAGAGAGAAGTGGGGTGGAGTTTAAGTGGAGCTTATAAAAACTATTTTTTGGGGTGGCGGATAGGTTGGGGAGTAGGAGACTACATCAAAGATATTTATAATTGGTTAGGTAGAATGTTGGTTGGAGAATATTAATTTTTTGGTTTCCTGTTAATTTTAATATTAATTTCTATTTTATGGATAAAGATTTATGAACAATTGTTACCGTGACGAAGTCACGGGTCGAGAACGGGCTCGTATAACTTACATCACAGAAAATTCCCCCATCACATTCCTTAAGATGTTTTCTGTTTACGTCGAGTTTATCCAACCATGATTTTAATAATGCTGGGCGGCTCCTTTTTTCCTTCGGCATTTTGAAAAATGAAGGCCATAAAACAGCAGTCAAACCAAAATGGTGAAATAAATGAGTGACGATTCTGACGATTGACAAAGATAATTCGGATAAATTGCGCCATGAATGTTATTTGAGAACCTGACCACCTTTTAGTTAAACGCGGGGTATATTAGATGATAAACACAACATAAACAATCCAATCCTTGGAATAAAAGTATGTACTTTACTTGCCTAGTTGTATTTGAATGGCTGAAATTTATTGGGAAGCATTTTTCATTTTATTGTAAAATGTCCAAAAAAGTTAAAAATAGTTTCTAACCTCCCAAATAGTTGCGTAACTTTTTTACTTTAACTTTTACAGTTTTTAAAAGTCGAAAAAAGTTTTTAAAAAATTAAAATTTTATTTTTGGAATCCTGAAGTTACGAAACGTTGCCTCCTAAAGTCTCAGAGTCCTATCTCGCACCTAAAAATAGGTTTTTAACTAGAATTATACGTACGTATACTAACTCAACATATTGCAGAGCGAAAGTAGGGCGGGTAGATTTCGAATTAGATATTATAGATCAGGCAGTAGTTGAGGAAATTTATCACGACAGAAATAAAGATATACTTTTGGCATTGTCAATATTTCTACAAATCATATATTCAATTTTACTATGTTCCAAAGACTCCAATATTACTATAAATAACGGCCAAATTCTGTCAGTTCTAATAGAAAAGATTCGGTTTCCTCCTGGATTCCCCTACAAGAGCAGTGCCCAACAGTGGGTAGCTCAATGCAATAATTCAGCTTTGATTCTCTCTTCGTCTACTCTTCATCGACTTCTCAACGACTCTCACTGGAATCCTCAGAATGGCGGAGTTAAACCGATGCATCAATTATATCGTGGAAGGGAAGAAAACTCATTCCTTTCTATCCCGATTTATTCAGCATTCTTATCAATAAATAGACCAGTTGCAAAAAGGGCCGCCAAATGAATCTCTATTGGCGGACCACAGAAATCCTATGTAAAGACAGCCGACAGTGATGAATACAATGTCGAATATAGTACTCAGGTAAAGTTTTATAGATTGGTATCAGTTTAGGAAGAATAACAATGGTTTCTGGAATCATAAACACTTTTACATTATACAAATAGAACTTGATGAAGCTTTTTAAATTTATTTGGGATATTATTTAATAATTTTTAATGATTCCAGAAACCATTATTATTCTTCCTAAACTGATACCAATCTATAAAACTTTACCTGAGTACTATATTCGACATTGTATTCATCACTGTCGGCTGTTTTTACATAGGATTTCTGTGATCCGCCAGCAGAGATCATTTGGCGGCCCTTTTTGCAACTCGTCTATTGTCCTAGAATGAATCATTTTCTGAGATATAGGCTGCAATTTTTAGGCCACTCTGGGATTTATAATTTATGGCTAGAATACTTCAACAGATGGAACTTCACCGAGTGCAAAACATGCTGGACGAGACCTCCAGTGAGAGCTTTGACATTTCGAATTTCAAATATCGGTACCATATTTTTTATATTTTTGTCCCTACTACTTGTATTTGCTACAGCTTTTCTTTGGGAAAACCGACTTTTGATCAAAGTAAAAGTCACTTTAATGTGGTTCATTGTATTAAAAGCGTTCAAAAGAGCAAAAATTGTTATAATAGCAATCGGATTACCTAGATGTAAGTCTTAAGTTCTATTTCCGTCGGCTTTTTTACATTTTGCCCATCCATCTGGGCAAAAAGGGAAAAGATACCTTAAATTCAAAAATTGCACGGCCGCTAGCCACCTACCTATTACCCACCGGCTAGTTGAATTAGGTGACCTGAATAAATCACCACTTAAAAATAGTGCTCACGCGTTTTCAATAGGAAATACTAGTTGAGTAATTTTTAAATGTAAACTATTTTTCAATGACGCATGCCGTAAATGCGTAAAATACCGTAAACTACTTTAAACACAGTAGCATAAATTATTTATTAACTTTTCATTTTTATGTTGAACTTATACATTTCATTTGCTATTCTAAATCAAAAATTTCTAAAAGTCTATGAAATGGGATACTTGAGGCTAGAATTCGTAGAATTTAGTGCGTGGCGAAATGTTGGAATGGAAAGAAAGGGTGTCAATATAGGCCGGGACGGAGAATCAGTTTCACGTTTCCACCAAAGGCCAATTTACCTGAAAACACGTATAATTGCACGGCAACTCAATGCTTTGTGGGTTGGATATGTACACCAAAAATTTGTAAACCATAAAATATGAATTGTTTTTATCAGATTATTATATGTTCGTTACGTTTTGTATGGAATTATAATAAAAAAATTAATTTCCTTCGCTTACTGGATGCAGCTTCAGTATGTACATTGTACATTATCCTCAGTTTAATGAACAAACACAAAAACTCCCAGAAACCTAGGGATATGATATTTTAGGTGAAGCGAGTTTGGTTTTTGCCAAAAAACCGAAGCAATAATTTTTTACCTATTTTTGATTATTGTTCCAATGTCTTAATGTATGGTAAAATGAAACTGCGTCATGTTACACAATATATTTTCTTTTGAAGTACAAAATTTTTTGCTATTCTGTGCAAAAATATGGTAGAAAAGATTAATTTTTGTGAAAAGAAGAAATTTTGAACAAACTTACTATAAATCTCCACTTTACAATTTTTTAAATTGTAATATATAGAGATAATAATATAGAGAGTTGTGCATAAGCTTCGAAAAAGAAAATTCGTAACTTCATACAAATTGTCTTGAAGATTTTGTACAAGTTGATTTTAGGCAAGTCGTTTGGATTCGACGTTTTGTACTTATCACCATCTGCCATTTGATACGAACAATTGCAATATAGGTCGTCCTCAATACCGATTCATTTGCTAACACCTCTGTGTAACTACAGCAGTCACGAAAGGCTTTATAAATAATTAAGAGCGTTATTAATTATTACTTATGGTTTAAATGGAATGTATCACCATAAATGTATTATAATCAATTTGATAGTAAAGCAAAATAAATATAGGTATCTACTTTCTGCTTACTGTACTTGAGCTTTCTTGTCCTTGTTAGTGTAAGTAAATATTTACGAAACAATATGAAGCAGAAGACAGGTGCAACAGCAAGATAATATGAATTTGGAATACTAAAAAATGTTTGATTTCTCACATATTCATAAATGTGGGGTCTGTAAGTAGAATACATTGCTCTTGGTCGTTAGCCTCTCAGTATTTTAAAAGGCCAAACCCAGTGAACATTACCCCAAGACCTATTGCCATTACAACCAACACCGTATCCGATAAACCCTTTGGGTTCACTACTGTAAATTACCATACTGATATTATGTGAAAATTGAGCTTTAATTTCATGTATTCTCGATTAGCAAGAGTGAAACAAAATCATCGACCTGGGCATTTTCTTTCAAAGAAAATTTGTAATGGCTATATAGTTGCAGTCACCATTGAATAAGAAGCGTCGGAATCGCCCTTTTAGCTAGCACTATTTTAATTCAATATTATTACAAATTCAGAGCTTAGTTTATTTAAACTTTATTTTTCTCCTCAGCTTAGTTGGATTTCATTAATAATATACGTTTAATAAAATTCATTATATCGTTTAACAAAATTGACAGTAGAATAGTAGGACCAGGTCTGCGTACGCGCCATTTTGGAGTCTGGATCATTAGCATAATTATCTAGATATCCTTACACTACCAGCATCAATACCAGTCTCATTTGAGACGAATTACATATGAAAATGGGTATTTTAGGTAATTAATGCATGTTAAAGTACTTTCGAATATGAAAGGCTCGAAAATTCAAACTATCAGGAGACGTACATCTAACGTTGAGAGTAGGGAAGGGTCAAATAAAGGAAACCTAAGGTTAAGGGTAGCTGAGAAGAGAAACATCATCCCTGCAGGGTGACCTGAAGGGATGGTATAAGCATTATATAAGCAACCGCTCGTGCGAAGGGAATGAAAGCAAACGTAAGATGTGGAAGAGCGAGGAGAGCTGAAACGTTTGATGTGCATATAACTGTCAGTGTTTTATTTATGTGGGAGAAATACATATACAACATCAAATATCATCTAATTCTCTCATCTCATTACTAATTGCTTTGAATAAATATAATATGCATGATATATTGACACTCGAGGTAGGTTGATATAGTAACCGTGCTATATGAATTTTATATAAGTCCATAACAAATAAACAAGTAATTAATAAAGAACAAGTAAATAGTACACAAATAGAATGAGATTATATGTATTAACTATGTATGACATGAATACAAATGAAGTTTGTCATTTTAGGCTATGTGTACATACATTCATACAATCGAGATATATTAAAATATCTAAGAAACTTTCATTTGCTATTCTGAATCGCTCTCACTGTCCTTTTTTGGTTTAGGCCCTCGCTTCTTCCCTGGTTTTACCAAACCTGTGTGCCTAGCTTTGACATGTCGTTTCATATCTGCTGTTGAAGCGTAAAAACCGCAATTAAGACATTTAGTTTTTGTCTCCTTTGAACGACATTTTCCGAGATGTTTCTTATTGTAATGCCTGGTCGCTGACGCCACTTGCTTGAATTTTGCATTACATTCGGGATACGGGCAGTTAGCACTCTAAAAATATGTATAAATACAGTTATAGTAATTAAATTGCATTGTAGAATCTATAAAGTATTTTCAATGGTACAAAATGTGAATTAAATTCTAAGTTTAATTGCATGGTAGCGTACCATGGAATTTCTTCTCTTTAAATATCTACGAATTAAATTGCATGGTATAATCTATAAAGTATTTTCAATGGTACAAAATGTGAATTAAATTCTAAGTTTAATTGCATGGTAGCGTACCATGGAATTTCTTCTCTTTAAATATCTACGAATTAAATTGCATGGTATAATCTATAAAGTATTTTCAATGGTACAAAATGTGAATTAAATTCTAAGTTTAATTGCATGGTAGCGTACCATGGAATTTCTTCTCTTTAAATATCTACGAATTAAATTGCATGGTATAATCTATAAAGTATTTTCAATGGTACAAAATGTGAATTAAATTCTAAGTTTAATTGCATGGTAGCGTACCATGGAATTTCTTCTCTTTAAATATCTACGAATTAAATTGCATGGTATAATCTATAAAGTATTTTCAATGGTACAAAATGTGAATTAAATTCTAAGTTTAATTGCATGGTAGCGTACCATGGAATTTCTTCTCTTTAAATATCTACGAATTAAATTGCATGGTATAATCTATAAAGTATTTTCAATTGTACAAAATGTGAATTAAATTCTAAGTTTAATTGCATGGTAGCGTACCATGGAATTTCTTCTCTTTAAATATCTAAGAATTAAATTGCATGGTAGCCTACCAGAATCTATTGCATTTATTTCTATCTTACCGTCAGCTTTACATCCAAGACTTTCTTCACTTCAGCTAAGCTAGCACTTTTTTCCGCCTTCCTCTTTGAAGTCTATATAAATATTTGTAAAGTAATACTATTTAATAGTAAAGTATTGTATTATTTAATTTAATATTATTAATTCAAAGTTCAAAGTCTTACAGAATGATGCAGTTTCTCCGATAGCATTTGACAAACTGCGAGTGGTGATAACTTCTGCGATAATCTCTTAAAAAGAAAAAGTGATACTCGACCCAGTAAATCATCGAACACCTCTTTAAGATCTTGACCGTGCCTAAAATAAAATAACTTATTAAATTGCCACAACTAAGTAACAGCATAAATATTTCAATATAATATATTATTACAAGCGTTCCTCAGGTCTTGGGGTTTCAGTGTGTGCATTTTCTGTGCAAGCTTTAAAATTGTACATCGGATCGAGATGTACTGTCGCTATGAAGTTTATTGCCTCGGCAACATTTCTCGAGAGATTCAAAACCTAATATATAAAAGTTATAAGCATATTTACTATTTTGTATTGTACTTAAGTCGGTATTTGCACCTGATGGTAAATTCCTGACCCAATAATTAGCATATCTCCCACTTCTCGAACCTGCTATAATTGAAATAAATGAAGATTATTATTAGTATTATACTTGACAAAAAGTATTTAATTTATTACTCACTACGACATAACGAATCTTGTGTTCATCTAGGAATTTTAAAGTTACAGAGTGCAACTTTTGCCTTAGAAAGTAACAACTTCCGTCTTTTTCAGTCCTCATCGCTTCTTCTAAAAGGCCTGAATCTTCTGGATGGATGATAATCCTGTCAATTACAAAATCATTATTAGGCTCAAAATGATTTCAATTTACTGCATATAATATTGATTGATTGATTGATTGATACTGCATGTTTATTACCAAAGTTTCCCCTTCTCTCCAAAAAGGACTACATTAATGCTCGGAAAGTGCCAGTCTTCTACGTGAATAGCACTAATAGTGTATGATGGGCCAACTAAAATCATCGATTGATTAATACCAGGACATGGTTTTCCGTCTTCAACTCTGTACTGCTTTAGAACATTGTCCACTGTGTCTAAATGAAGAATATTGGAGTTAATATGTTCTCCGCTAAGATTCGTCTTGTAGAATCTCCCTCTACCCAGTGCAACTTTTCTTAATGCTAAGTCCACCTCTGCTTTAGTTGCATGTGGTACTATTTCATTTTTACTGCTCAATTATAGAAAACAATTAAATTAGTACCTATTAGCAATTTCTAATTAGTTAATTTACTTACAATGATTCGTAGAAAGCTTTAGCATTCGTTTTTGGATCGACGTCCTCTCCTGGGTTAGCAATGATTACATTTGTAGGCAGTAATTCAAATGTGTTTTTTTCACACATTCCGACTTTAATTTTGCCTAATTGGGATATTTGAAATCCTACATCTCCATTATGGCGAAGGGGAAGGCACTTATATTCCTTTAACAAAGTAAATTGAGGATCTGTGGATGTGTACGTGTATTTGGCGTAGACATCTAAAATGTCAATGGCAGAAAGATCTTTCACGACATACGGAAGGCTTTTATAATGTTTACTGTTAGCCTGTAAATGTGGAAATATAAATAATGTTGTATATATATATATTCTAATATTCTACTATTCCTTATTTTAAGCTATTGTATTTTGTCTATTCTTTAGGTTTTTAGTTCCCAGCATCCTCACACCGTATGATTTGATTTAGGGATAGGGTACCCTACCGAGAGAATGGCTATGAAAGCATAGTGCATGTGACTATACAATCATAACCATTATCTCAATAGGGTACCCCATACCGTCGGTATTCTTATTACAAAACAGTGGATAACATTTAAGGAACACATAAGGAAACAATTTAGGGAGTCATAAATATTACATTACATATTATATTATTATTCCAATTTTAGAGATTAAGTGATTTTATTCGGGAAGTTAGTAAATGAATATTGTAACTTTGTTATTATGCGTTTACTAAACTGTCGGGTCAAGTTATTTCAAGTATCGCATCATTTTCTTTCAAACTAATATTATTAGGCCACTATGCACTTCCTACTAGCATATACTTTAATTGATCTTTTATCGTGCATGAAATTCATTACAGTCTGATTTAATGGAAAATATTTCTCTTTGACTTGCTTTCCTTACTTAAACTCATTCTCAAACAAATTCAACTGCGGCGTAGCACAAGAAACTATTTGCACTACTGCACTGCAACTTATTTTATCGCTAAGAATTGTCAAAATATGACTTACGGTAGGTAATGATATTCAAATACAATCATATTTTGGTATTTATAGCTACTCCTGGTATTCTGCCTGTTAAATTTCATTAAAAGTCGGAAATTCAATCTATTGAACCATAATTAACGAAATTTACTGAATTTAACCAAGCGAGTGCAGTTGCAGGTTATGCAATTTAATAATAATATATAGAAAACCACATGTTAGTAAACGCATATAAACCTCATTTTACGATTCTCAAGGATCTGCATTGATGACGTCATTATATCAAAAATGAGATTACATTGCAGTTTGACGTTCACTTAAAGTATGACAATTCAGAAGCCGAAACCTACATTAATTTTTCTATCAGAAACTATTTCGGCTATATTCGACTGTCGACAGACTTTTAACTATTTCCATTGTTTAATGTCATGTCATGGATCTGATCTGCAATTTTCTTGTAAAAATCGCAGTTAAGACACATAAGTGTTGGAAATTACGAAGGAGAGTGAACATAAAATACTATCATAGTAAGAAGTGAAGGTCAAGTCATTTTGTTTGCGCTTACAATCCTTATCTTAACATACACATACATTACATAGATTACAATGTAGCTGTACTCGTGGCTGTGCAGATAGACCAACTTTCTCTCATTCAAATGAAACTCTGATGTAATCTTATGGCGTATAAAAAACACAAAATGCAATTCCGTCGCTCAGCCTTCCTTTGTTGGTAAACTAAGGTAAAATGTCATTTTTCTCCGTATAGTCTGTTCTATGGAATAGGAATGAATAGCAGGAGCAGTGAACTAGAAAGAAAAGTGACAATGGGTGGCATGAACTGAACTTGAAAACATCGACACTCGAATTCACTTCCCTCGTCCACATTCTTCACCATAAAACCGACTTGGAATTGAAACACATTCCCTTCATACTCGTGCAAACCAACTATTTCCTACCTAGCTCCCATATGGATATACAATTCATACAATACAATCCTAACCTTTATCTGGCATTTCATCACGCCTATAAAGCACACATAGTTAATAAGTATAGTAAACAGTATTAGCCACTTATATAGGAAAACACGCATGCAAAATAGAAAATGAAGGGGCTATAAGTCAGAGTCTGTATATAGGAACACGAAATGGTAACACAAGAGTCGACAATCAAATCAAGGTTAATTTCTCCTGATTTTATCAACATCCTCTGAAGAATTAAATTACATTATGTAGAGACACACTCGACTCTAACAGTTACTCTCAGTAGTTTTCCATTCAAGAAACTTTTATGAGAATTCTATTGTCCGCATGCAAAATGTTTAAAAGTTGGGGATTTAAGGAGAGCGCAAAACCAAAGTAAAGTGAACACATCTGGGAGAAATAGCGGAACCTTGATGACACCATAAAATTACATAGTGTAACACACAACACTCTCGTATGTTTCGATACAGCATACAATCTCACTCACTTATTAACATGACTCTTTTCCCCTATAAAACAGTCTTATCGTCCACTCTCCCAACGTCTTTTCCAACAACGTATGAAGAAGTAATAATAGACATGCATCACATTCACTAACAATATAGAAACAGTCATGTAATTTTCCTGTTGACATTTCCATTCCTTTTCTCTAACTGCAATCCATAACATTAAATTACATTGCATTGCTGCAACAAATAAATAGCGAGACTGGGACCCACGTTTGCCATCAACATCGACTCAAGGTTTAGGTTAAGCCAAGCCAGGTCAATCCAACTTATGTAGCTACCCTTTTCTCATGCATCCCAGAACAACATTTATCCCCGAGAAATTTAGATTTTACGAGCTTTTATTTTTTGCCGACTCAACTTTCTTGGCTTACCGACTACAAACAATTGTTCTTCTATAGCCTTGCCCTTCCTTTCCCGTGTCTTCAGCTCTGACCTGGGCCAAAACCGCATGCTATGCATTGCCTTCTTATTTTCGACAAATACGGAGTATATGTACATACACGTTGAAAGCTCAGTGTCTTGCATGTTTATCCAATTTCACTAGCTAATACTACAGGAATTCGTAGCCGTATTATACAATATGATCAATAGGACTATTCAAATACCCGTTATGAATAATTTTAATAATATATTTTCTGTAATTGCTAACCTGAACATTCATTATGAAAAGGCTGCTGAGATTAAATTTTCTTCCGCTTGCACTAGTCATTATGAATGATGGATAATCTTGCTGCTCAGTGCTGACTTAAATGTATTTAATACTCCCTAATGATGACAAAATACTTAATATGTTTCCCTTACCATTTTAGAAGTTGGTTGAAGAAGAATCGTGGACACTGATGGCTACAGACTATACTAAAACTATGAAATATAATTTCGAAAATTAATTTCCGAATACGAGCACGGTTCTGACACGTTCCAACTTTTAAAAAGAATGCCTAAATAAATATTAAAAATGGAGAATGAAGGAATGAGGAGTTTTATGTAAATTAAGAGATAAGATTTCAAGATATGCAGTTAAAAGACCCTAAACTAAAGATAAGCTTTATGTACCTAATGCATACTATTTGTAAAGGCCACTTTAGACTCATTCTATTCCTATCGTTGTCACATCATATTATTAACAGTTTCGAGTGGTATTCCTTTACACTAACAGTTTACTGTCAAATCGATTCCCCAGAGAGAAAAATCAGAGCGTACACTATTTTTTAAATGGTCTTGTTTGCATTGCATTTCTATCGTCTTCGTGTATTATTCATACGTTAAATCGAAGGTATAAAGTGGTAAAATTGATAAAATTACGAAGAAACAGAGAGCGGTGACATTCCTACTATAGTAGATTCATAACTGTGACAATTAAATGGAATAGTCGTAATTTGTAAACTTGTTCAATTGAGGTTTTTCTTGACAATGATAGAATTAGAATATTAATAGAATGAGTATAAAATGTCCAAGAATTAATGAATATGAATTTGAATCATACTATCAATCAAAGTGTAAACTCAAAAATCTGTATAGAAATAGCATAACGATGGGAATAGGATGAGTCTAAAGTGGTCTTAATACCCAATAAATAAATTCTAAAGCGTGCAAACCTTATACAAATAGAAAATGATGCATGCACATTGAGAGAACGGTTGTTATGAGAAATGAATAACACAGCAGCCACATTTTCCATGTAAACGCGCTGGTATATATTATTATATCATAAATGGGGAAAATTGAATGGAAGACTTAATAAAAGTGAAAATAATACTACCATATAACTATATACACATACGTTACTACTTAATAATAATTTCATGTAAGTCAGTTGTTTACATTTGAATTCGACGAGAATACTAATTATACACCGCTATCTAAAACAAGCAATTCTAAAATACATACAGCCGAGCCATACACAGTATTAATGAATCGTTATGCTCATACTATGAAGTTATTTTGAAGTACATTTTGATAAATATAGTTTATATAGATGTACTAGTACTAATTCATATAAACACAGAAAACTATGATACACATAGTGATAAAACAATTGCATGGTTCCATACCATGCAATTAATCTTAACGACCTAACACATCTTAAAAAGTCTTTTAAATGAAAAACACTTGGTAATGTCATAGTACATAATGTTCTTTTTGTTCCAAGAAGTCAAGCGATCTCGTAATGATTTTGTTAAGTCAGCTTGAAGTGTGAGATAGCATTCAGTAGCAGATATGATATTACAAAATGACTTAATGGCACGTCGAAAGAGTCCTTTACGAATCGGAGAAAAAACGGGGCACTGAAGATGTTTATCCAACAAAGGACTTCCTATTATCCAACGCTTGAGATATTCTTTTGTACGATTTGGAACTTGAGGGGATAACAGCAGTTCAGTAATAGTAGCATTTCCAATACAAAAGACTGAGTTAATTTTTTTGAGAAATGACATCTTCCGACGAAGTTTGCCCTCTGTATAATATAGGGTTGTAATTAATTGATTGTACTTGATTGATTGTATATAAATATATTTAATATACATGTACCTAGTCGCTGCTTTGGAGTTTTGAGCTTTGTAGATTCAGTAACCATCTGTTCACCTACAAAATGATATGCAAGAATAACTGCTGATAAAACTTATATTACTACCTACTCTTCTCAAAGATATATTATATTATTTTACCAGTTGTGAAAAATGTAGAGTAGCCCGCAGAAGTGGGAACTGTGGGAGATGTAGACAAAACGTCAATAGGTACTCCCGCACGAGCCGATGTTGTTTTTACTGAGCTTTCAATGTCTGTTAATTGTAAAATGCTTTAGAATTAAAAAATATAGAATAGATGGATTGATATTACCTATAAGCGATGTAGTAACCGCATTAGAGGTATAAGACATGGTAGTAGAACTGGAAGCCGGAAGTGTGGTAGTAGGTAACTGAGAAGTAATAATTTCCGATGATCGGTCTGTTGTATTGCTAAGGTCTAATAGTGAAAGAAATATTACATATATTTACATATGCAGGCACTGCGTTGAATGAAAATGTATTTTTTACCAGATGTGGAAAATGTAGAGTAGACTGTAGAAGTTGGAACTGTGGGAGATGTAAACAAAACGTCAATAGGTACTACCGCATTAGAGGTATAAGACCTGGTAGTAGAACTGGAAGCTGGAAGTGTGGTAGTAGGTAACTGAGAAGTAATTATTTCCATTAGCCGGTCTGTTGTGCTGCTAAGGTCTAATAGTGAAAGAAATATTCCATATATTTACATATGCAGGCACTGCGTTGAATGAGAATGTATTTTTTACCAATATAAGCATTCTTAAGAGAAGTAGTAGCGGAAGTGGAACTTGTAGTGGAATCCAAAGCTGTAATTATATTAGATCTAACAGATGTTGTCGCTCGTGTGGTTTGTCTAGGTACGCTCTTTCCTGGAATGTAAAATATGATTAATGTACTTGGATTTGCTTACACGTGTAAGAAGATTATTTAAATACTAACTTGCTGGACAGTCTTTGACACTGTCTATAACTGCACGTATTTTCCCACTGAATGAATAATCCTCTACGCATCTCTCTGATTGTCTGTAGATTATGAATAAACAGTTTCCTTCGGTGCACGATTTACAATCCTCGTAATCCCAACAATTTCCTAAAACACCCGGAATAAGCCACAGGACGACAAAAACTTGTAAAATTCTGTTCATTGTTGATTCAAATGTATTATTAAACTAAACAAAATTATGCCGCACTAAATGTAAGCGTACTAGTTTGCTTCTGCTTTTGTCTCAGAAATGATTCTTTAACTGACGAATGTTGAACATTTTCCTTTAAATAATATGTAAGTTCAGATATGCTAGTTCAGCATATCAATCATCAACCTTAGATAAAAACATAAGCTGATGTGTCATACTTGCACGAAGTAATGTTTACATGAGCTTAAGAAAGGAATTAAATGCCAATGCTTCAGTAGTGAAACAAAGAACCTCAAAGTCCATAAATAGGAAAGAAACAGCTAAGTCGATGCCGCAGTTTATTTCAGTTAGTTTTCAAGTTGTCACCAGGAAGAATCACTCAACAAAGCCCTGTCAGCAGCCTATTTTCCTGTCCATTTCGTTTTGCAATCTCTTCTCATCGAAATGTGTAAGTTTAATTGTTCATCTTTTGAATTTTAGCATTCTAGATTTGACAATCTTAAATTTAACTTCTTGTTATTGTAATATAAATCCTAAATAGTTTTAATTTTTATTGTTTCAGCTTGTGCGTTATTGTTCTGCCATACTTGCGTTCAAGCTGGCTGCATTTGGGTACTCCAGCAAAATTCAGGTTTTTGCGTGAAGAGCATTTCCAAGTTGCGTGGAGAATTCACCATTATTGAAGATAAAGATGTAATGCTATGTCAATATCTTCCGAAAGCCCTAACTACAGCAGAAACTTCCACGGCGGAAACCAACACGGCTCTCATTCCTTCTCCAACACACGGTGCTCCAGCAGATGACACCGGTTTCTCGTCTGGTTTTATTTATGGTACTTAGTAGATATTGACTAGAAATTGCATGGTACGAATACCAAAGAATTTCTTCCCTTTAAAAATGTATTGTATAAATAGTGAATTTTTCTAAGTTAAATTGCCTGGTAGGTTCTAGATTCGTACCATGCAATTTAACTTAGAAATAAATCCAATCTTTACACAATAGATATTTAAAGAGAAGAAATTCATTGGTAGCCTACCATGCAATTTAACTTAGAAATAAACCAATCTTTACACAATAGATATTTAAAGAGAAGAAATTCATTGACATTCGTACCATGCAATTTAATTTAATTTGGATTTTAGGAATCGGATTTTGGATGGCCGGGTTACTACTTCTTTCATGGACTATCTTCTGCCTAGGATTTGGATTTAGTCTTTGCTCCGAACAGGATAGCTGGGCAAAAAGATGTGTTCACTGGATAGGAATTCGTCTTTCTTCCGCAGGAAATTGGATGGTAGGAAAATGCAGAAGACCAGTCGGGACAAATCTTAGAGGGCGCGTTCCGATAAATGGCGGGGAATCGAATGCCAATCTGTTCAACCCAATGGAGAACGTGGGACTATCAATGCAAGAGGTATTTAATTTTCTTAAAGCGGAAAATTTGTAATAAACTGTTTGTATTTCATGTTTGAATTTGAAAGCTTATTATTCTCCTTTATTCTTTTTCAAAGTTAACCGAAGTGGACTCCCTCCATTCACAACTTCGAAGGCAGCGGCTATTTAATCCCCGTCAAACCTCTACACCCGCACAGGAAGAACAAGGGAACGAAGAATTAAGTGAAAGTGAAACTTCCTTCGAAACAAATATGCGAATTCAAGCAAATACTCGAGTTGGAAATGCTATACGCTCCCTCCGAATTGCTGACTCTGTGGATAGAACTTTAAGGAACGGCAAGAAGTACTAATGTTTTATGCTTTAACCATTTTGTATGTAATATGGGTTTCCTAGTGTAGTTGGAATCTGTATCATATTTAGTCTTATTTGATGAATTTATATAGCCTCCGATTGTATTGTATTAGTTTTGTTAATTGCTATAATGACAATTTTTAGTTTACTTTTGATGAATTTATGTAGTCTCTGATTATACTGTACTAGTTTAATATTGCTAATCGATATCATACCGATTTGTAGTTTACTTTTGATGAATTTATGTACGTGATGAACAATGACAATTTATTGAGCTTAATAAAAATTTTCTACATAAACAAACAAGGTTTTTGTTAGCTACACACCTTTTTCATTTCATACGTACATATATACTTCCACAGTTGCATACAAAGAATATTTAGTTATAAACTTCCACAATTGCATACAAAGAATATTTGGTTATATACTTCCACAGTTGCATACAAAGAATAGTTTTAGTTATATACTTAATAAAGTAGCCAGCGTAAAAGCAGTTTTCTCGTCTATCTGTAGTATTGGTCGTTTATTCATATACATAAGTTAGCGAGAGTGAGTCAAAGCAGCAGATGCTATACGTCCGCTTTACATTAAACTCGATTTTACATCAATGCATGTTTCAGTGTCTAACAAGAATCAACTTACACTACACTGCTCTGTTACTTCTGTATAAACTAGGGTGTTAGTTTGCATATTCAATAATGGATAAGCGAATACAGTGCGCTCAGTGCTCTACCAGTTTTGCAAAGGCCTGTAATCTCAAACGGCATTTTAAAAATAAACATCCTGACATAGAGTATGTGTTTCAAAAAAATTTTATACGATATGAGCCCAAACCACTGGCTTCGAATCACGGTAATTTACTTTTATCTATTTCCATATTATTGTAAATGCAATGTAGCATTTGTATTTCTAGAATCATCTAACGTACACTTTCAGAAGTGTGATATGTTGAAACAAATGCCACCCCACTCATTTGCTGATGATTTCCGGTCGGAAGTAATAAAAGATCAAGTAGATGATAATGCAAAAGTAGAAATGTCTAACAAAGGTAGTTGAAAAATAAGCAGATGATTAAAAAAGTACGCCATTGCTAATATTTTCTTTCCAAATTAACAGACATTGCAGATAGTGAGGTTTTAAAAGCTTTAAAAGATAACACACAGTATATTGAGAGGGACTTTGATATAACTTTAACAAAAGGAGAGGTGGAAGAGCTAAAAGATAGAATAACCGGGGCAATGACAACTCCTAGTTATCAACGACCAGAATATTACAAAAGACGGAAAATAAAGCGCAGAGGTAATTTTAGGAGTTTAAATTATGATTTATATGATTTAGAACGAACCTAAGTTTAATAATTGTTTATAGCAACAATATACCAATGCCCTTACTGTGTAATGCAATGCAATGAAGTCCAAGATTTGACAAAACATTTGAAACGACATTTTCAACCACATCAGTGTTCTCTCTGCTCTGGGTACACATTTGACATTTCGATTTACCATTCACATTTAAAAAAAGAACATCAGAAAGAAGGTTGTCATTTATGTGATTACATTGGAGACACGAATGAAGATATCATCACCCACCAGAAGATACAGCAGTATAAAAAGTTAAATACAATTTTCCTGCATAAATTATTATTGTTTGCATTGGATATGTTTTTATTTCAGTGCCAAGAATACTAATTTTCAATGCTTTGTGTGTATAAAACATTTTGAAAACCAATTGGAACTAAAGATTCATAATATTATACATCACACAAAAGTTGCAATTGTTTCCGGCCACACAGATTTAAAACTTTTCTCTGAGCGCACAGAAGAAGTAGGTATGCTTCTACTGAACTTTAGCTCAGTCTATTATATTTCAATTCGGTATTAGTATTAATTAAACCTTAAAATGTAGGTGTGCAATCTTATGTATGTCCTTACTGCCTTTACATTGTCTCGCATGAAATAACTCTTCAACATCACTTAAAGCGCCATTTCAATTCAGCACAATGTACAATATGTGAGAGAATATTTGACGACTACCGTAAATTATATGAGCACACTACTATTCACCACCATCCGAAAATAAAGTGCCTGATGTGTGGCTACTGCGGTGATAAGAAGGAATTGGATAAACACATTTTGGATATACAGTAAATGTTTTTTGTTTTTTGAAATTGCATGGTCTCTACCATGCAAATGCAATTTAACTTAGAAATTATAATATAACAATAATAGGTACTACTTTACTGACATAGTTTTTAATAGCATTAACGGACCAAAGTTTTGCTGTTCATACTGTGAAGCAGAATTTTCTTCGAAGATGGAAATGGAAGTACACAGTACTATAAAGCATAAAAAGATTTTTCAGCTTGGGAATGAACCTTTAGAAGTAGTTCCACCACCTAAAACTGGAGGGAGGAAAGGTTAATAATTTTATTAAATGATGGAATAGGCAGTATGCATGGATTAAATTAATGTAAATACAGGAAAACCAAAACGAATTCAATTCTGCCTACATTGTACATGGAAAGGAAAGCAATTTTATAACAAGCACCTCCTTCTTCACTTAAAACCATTTACCTGTCAAAAATGCGCATTAACATTTAAAATAAGAAGCAAACTGCAGGCTCATGTTAATAAATACCACCGACAAATTCTATGTTACAACTGCCTGTCAATTTTTAACGGTGAGACAGATCTAATGCGTCATCAAGAGATATTTCAGTAAGACAAATTACATATTGCTTATTCTATTGTCAGTATAAAGTATGATTTATAAATACTATTTAGTTACTATTCAATAAGTTATTCACGATTCTCGAGGTTATTATTATCATTTAGTTATTATCCTTGGATTCCAACACTCCTTCATTGTGTAACCTGCGGTCTGGGATTTGAATCGCGGCCTTCATTCGAAATTCACAGAATAATTAAACACTCTTTGCCAATACTTGAATGTACTATGTGCCCATTTCGAACAACTTGTACAGGCGTTCTACAGAAGCATAAACTATCCAAGAGCAGCAGGCATAACTATGTACAGCATATCAGGTCCCGAAAATAAAAAACCATTTTATGTGTCAAACTCGAGTTCTCCACTACTTCCTGTTCCCATGCTGTCTATCGAGTAAATATTGGCTTTTTTGTTCCTTTAAGGACGATATTATGTATACATTCATACTTCCCATTGAATAATATATAAATATTCCATATTTTCACAAGTTATATATAACATACTTTATAGTTTTACTCCTTAGACACTTATTATACTGTAGCTAATAGTGAACAATGCATGCTTCCACTACTTCCTACCTTAATTGATTCTTCCCGATGTCAGTTTATCGAGCCCTAATGTGCATACTCTGGTTGCATTTATACTTTTTAGTGAATAATATGTAAATATTCCATAGTTCCACAAGTAACATTGCATCTACTTTGTACTTTTACAACTCTTATACTCCATATACTGTAGCTAATAATTAACATTGGATGTTTCTACTACTTCCTGCCTGGAATAATTCTCCTATATGCCAGTTTGTTAAACATCAGTAATATATTGGAATTTTAGTGAATATTTTTTCTAGTGTATAACAATTGTACTGTAAGCAGTAGTATGCATTGGCTGGTTGTAAGTTGTAGAGACTGACACGTGCCTCGCACCGGATGTAGGGGAGAGACCGGAAATGCACTCGGATGTGAGTGTGTGCGTATTGTAACGTTTCTGTAACGTAATAATATTGTTCGTTTTATGAAAGTAGAATAAACGACTTAAAATTTATGGAAATGAATATATTGTAAGCAGTTTATTTAATTACAAGCAATAATATACTGTATGTTATAGATCGTTTAAATATAGACAGAGTACCGATCAAAGCAATCTTTTTCATGAGATACCACTGTATCGACGTCATCAAATTTTTTCAGACAGAGCCTGCAAAGCTCATAATTGACATTTCCACCCGACAGAAGGAAGTCTTTTTATTAAAACAAAATGTGCTTGGTCTCCGTCTCTCAGATATAATAAATCGATATGCCGCTCTCTAGGAATCCCATATCGTTTTGTTACAACAATAGGGTAAATACATTCGCCAATGTTAGTGTAGATGTTTAAAGAAACATTATTTACAAGTTCAAATCCTGAGAAATCTTGTTTAGTTACAGGAAATGTAAGATCTGAAAAACTTAACTCGTTATACAGCCTTTTAGCTTGAATTTCCCTGAAAGAAATTACAAAATTTGTCTCCGGCTTGCCGCTACTTTCAAAAGGAAATAAGTGAGCATAGACGCAATATGCGAAAGAATATTTATCAACGGTTTTTATATTTAGTATTCCTTTCCTTTTATCTAATGAATTAATGTATCGGAATGATTTAGGACAAACGTATTTCTTTACGGCAATGTCAAATGTGTCAAACTTATTTCCCTCTACGCATTGTTGAAGAATTTCTTCAAAAGCTGCAGACAATACAATGGCAGACAAACCTGTGTTAAACAGAACGTAAAAAGAGGATTTTTTCATATTCTGCATTTGATCGTAGACAGCTAATTCAATTTCAACTCCGGTTTTGACAACCTCATGCAGAACATGTTTTGCCCAGGAAAAAACACTAATCTGTCATTAAAATCCTTCAAACTTCCAAAAGACGCTCTACAAATTACAGTTTGTACGGCAGTGATGACACCAGCTGTGAAAGGATTTCCGTAGTTTTCATATTTGTAATTTCTAGCATGGCCTGGAGTGCAAAAATGATTTTCCAAACAATGTTTCTTTAAATCTTCAAGCATTTCACAGTAGAAGTAACAACCATGAGCAAGGCAATTGTACTAAACAAAATTTTTTTCATTACTTAAAACAAATGGAAAAAACATTATGTATTTTTAGGTCTACATTAACCCTAAATTCATTGCATTTACCTTCAAAAGAGTACCGGTAAAAGATTTGGAGAGCGACATGTTATGAGCAGGGAGCTGATCAACAGTATAAACAGGAGTGAGCAGAAAACGGAAGTGGTTATAAGTATGCCAAGGTCATTTGCCACTCACCGGATGTATGAGGGGAGAGAAAAGGCCGGCATCTGAATAAAAAGCGTTTATACACCAAAATTGATTCATGGTAGCTAAAGTATTTAAATGTGCTCATTTCTATTTCTATTGCAGACCAATAAAGCTCAATCCAGTTATTTTCATTGTAAGTTAACCATAGTCATTAAACGTGATGAGTTTAACTTACTATCATAAACATAGGTGAGTAGTAGTTCTAAAAGCCTTTAATTCAAAAAACTACTTAATCATCATAATTAATACTTTACTTCATAAATATTCAGATTCGTGTGCTCAGTCTGTCGATATGACCACGTTCAAAATACTTACGAAGGAATTATATACACTGAGCAGGATGACGTTCCAAGATGTTTCAGATGCCACTTCAATAAAATCAAAATGGACAACTATCTAAAAACTGTGCAGTCGGACACGAGTGATATGAACCAATGGATGCCAGCATTCAAAAAAGTTTGCAATTCGAAGCCTTGCTTACTTAATAAGATTCCATTTCCAAAAGCTAAAAATGTTAAGTACTACGTGTTCCACGATGGAAGTCAGGCTTGTGGATATTGTCTCAATAACAAACAAGAAGATTGGTAATTAAAGTATTATATATTAGTATTAAAGTATTAAGTATAATATATATGATGATATAGGATATATATATTTATATTAATTGGAAACTAATAGGGATGTTCGGAAACAACACATCAAAGAGAATCTAATCGGTCCACCACTGCATCTTACCAACGAACAGTGGGAAGAGTATACCTGGCCAACAGAAACTTCCCTTTGACCGAAGACTGTCGTTTGCGATAATGAAGTAATATACAACATTTAAACCTTTAATTACATTGCTAGTGGTAAATTATCACACAGTTTGACTAGTTATATAAGTAATATTATGTTTCATTAGATATATATAGTAGATGTTAGTAATTTTCACAAGTTGTATAGGATATACTTTATAGTTTTGCACCTTTTATACCAAATATAATGTAGTATAGCAAGTAATATAAGATATATTGCGTAGTTAATAGGACATATTGCATGCTTGCACAAGCTCCTGCTTGAAAATAATTCCCCTCCATGCCTGATTGTCGAGAATATCGAAGCATGTCGAAGCTTTTCATACAAATATCACTACACATGCTTGAAAAATTCCCCTCCATGCCTGATTGTCGAGAATATCGAAGAATGTCGGTGCATTTCATGCAAATATCACTTCACATGCAGGGAAATATTAGCTTTTCCATCTAATTTTAAGATAATATTCCATAGTTTCACAAGTTTAATAGGATATGTTAGTAATTTCCACAAGTTTTATGGGATACACTTTGTAGTTTTACAACTTTTATACCAAATATAATGTAGTATAGCAAGTAATATAAGATATATTGTGGAGTTAATAGGACATATTGCATGCTTGCACAAGTTCCTGCTTGAAAAAAATTCCCCTCCATGCCTGATTGTCGAGAATATCGAAGCATGTCGGAGCATTTCATACAAATATCACTACACATGCTTGAAAAAATTCCCCTCCATGCCTGTTTATCGAGAATGTCGAAGCATGTCGATGCATTTCATGCAAATATCACTTCACATGCAGGGAAATATTAGCTTTTCCATCTAATTTTAAGATAATATTCCATAGTTTCACAAGTTTAATAGGATATACTTTGTAAATTTACAACTTTTATACACAATATACTCTTGTTATTAGTACACTTAACCTACATCCACTACTTCCTGTAAGGAAATTCTCCCTCCCTATCCCAGTTTATGTTCATATTATGTTCGTATCCATACTTTTTAGTGAATAGTATGTAAATATTCTATAGTTTCACAAGTTTAATAGGATATACTTTGTAAATTTACAACTTTTATACACAATATACTCTAGTTATTAGTACACTTCACCTACTTCCACTACTTCCTGCAAGGAAACTCTCTCTCCCTATCCCAGTTTCTGTTCATATTATGTTTGTATCCATACTTTTTAGTGAATAGTATGTAAATATTCCATAGTTTCACAAGTTATATAGGATATACTTTGTAATTTTACTAGTTGTATACACAATATACTCTACTTATTAGTACACATTACCTACATCCACTACTTCCTGTCTGGAATAATACTCCCATATGCCAGTTTATTAAGCAAATATGTGCACACTCTGTCCATATTCATGTATTCCATTGAATAATATCTAATTGTTTATGCTTAAAGTCAGTAATGTCTTACAGATGCATTAACTCTATAAGAATTATGCTGTATTTATGGTAAACATTAGTAATATTTTGTAATTTTAGTGAATATTCTTGTAGTGTATAACAATTGTACTGTAAGCAGTAGTATGCATTGGTTGGTTGCAGAGACTGACACGTGCCGCGCACCGGATGTAGGGGAGAGAGACCGGAAATGCACTCGGATGTGAGTGTGTGCGTATCGTAACGTTTCTGTAACGTTATAATATTATTAGTGTTAAAAATAAATGCACTGTATATATGCACAAATATTATTCTTTTACTTCATCATCATAACCATGCATAGAGTGGGGTGAACGGGCGGTAGCATTGTATGATAGGGGATGCATAATATGTATGATAATGTATATAGTGTAGTGGGTATAGTGTCATAAGACAGCACATACGTCGACTGTAGCTTTGCATAGTAAAGTGGGGTGAGCAGGCTGTAGTAATGTAGTGGAGTTAGTAGTATCATAGAGTTGTGAGTGTTGAGCTGGCCAGTGTGCCAATGACAGTGAGAAGGGGAAGGTACTTGTTTTGGCGGCAGCCAATGAGTGGGAGAGGGACGAGTGAACTGGAAGGGCAATCCAATAATAAAGTATAGCTGCAGTTGCAGTAGTGAGTAGAGCTCAGTAAGCATCCGGTCTTCAAAGAGTTAACATCCTGTCTAGGTCTGCCGCTGCTCTGTCGCTCTATATGAACTATATACTTATATGGTTCATATACCCTTCTTTATTCTACCTACCTACCCCAGTTGTATCTAGCTACCTTAGTTGTATAACTATCTTGGTTATGTAACTTCCTTTATTCTACCTACCTACCCCAGTTGTATCTACCACTCTTACTTGTATAACTATCTTTGATATATAACTACTTTAGTTATATATAACTATCTTTGGTATATAACTACTTTGGCTATATATAACTATCTTTGGTATATAACTACTTTGGTTATATATACCTATTTTAGGTTATATATAACTACTTTAGTTATTTATAACTATCTTAGTTCTATAACTATCATGGTTATATCACTTTCTTATAACTTTCTTGAGTTTTTTTCAAGATTTCTTGAGTTTTCTTCAAGATGTCTTGAGACAGTCTTGAGACATCTCAAGACTGTCTTGAGACTGGCTTGAGATATCTTCTTCTTTCGCTTATATGGCTTATATGACGCTTATATGGCTTATATGATGGGGAGGGAGGGGGGGGGGTTAGGGGGTCAACCGGAGGTTGGCCCTAGACTTGGGGGGTCGGCTAGACCAACCCTCTATAGGTAGGGACCAATGAGGGGGAAACCCCACCATTTTTTATGAAAAGAGTCTCAAGTGGACCTCCGAACTGAGCTAACCCAATATACACATACTACTATTGACATTCAGGATAATTATATTGAATGAACCATAGGTCATGCATTTCTAGGTTGAATAAGAAAAAAGTAACATTTTAGGATTGGCAAATCGATCTAAAAAGAAAATATTCGCAGTGACCATGAATGCATTTAGTATTTGGTACTGATAACCTTTTTTGCAAGGGTGAAGGGCGTACCCTCATATCATGATGTCAGAATTGCTCATGATTTTACTATAAATTAGTTTTCTATCTTCCAAGCGGTCTTATTGTATGTTAATTAGATAATTGTGTAATTGATGGATAGTCAGTTATTACCCCTTAAGATTACCGAGTATCAATATTTTATTGGTAAATGTCAAATAATTTAGTGGAAATTGAAATGCACGCATTTTGGTTTTAGGTCCTTTCTACCAGACATAGGTAAGTTAGATCATTAATTTAGGTAGACACCCATGCAGATTAGTATAGATAATAAATAGGTTTTGGTTACAATATAGAAATTGTGTACGTGTCTAATATATTGAATATAGAGTGATTCATTTAGTTCGTTGTCATCTAAATTAAGTCATTGGTATACGGATTGGTATTTTAGATTGTAATTAGAAATTTATTTAACATCATTTATAAACAGATCTACATTGTAAATGAAAATGTTTATAAACGGTTTAGTTTCGATGAAATCAATAAATGCATTACTTTACATCGAAAGAATGAGATTTTTCAATCAAAACATTTATTAACTAAACATTCATCTGGCCATGAAAGCATGGCGTCGCAAATTTAGTTATGATAACTAGATAAAAGAGAAATAATTACTACGTATTTGCTGCACTTAATTAAATGATTTGCTGTTGTTTGGTTTTGTGAGCCACTCCTTGTTCCCCAGGATAATTTCCTTTCTAAATTGATGAAACAATATGCTATGAATTATAAGAAGTCGATTAACTTAATGGAATTAAAGGATTCAATCAAGCCCAGAAGGTAAACATACCAACAAACAATACGGTTAAAATGGTTACTATCCCTGATAACTATTATCCAAATTTTTGTACTACATTAGTTACTAGAATTATAAAATCATTATATATTACATATTCATTCACAATGAAAAGAAAGTAAACTAATTTGGCTTTACAGATTTCCCAAGATAAAATGGAGACGGACAGGATAGCATCATTAAAAAGCCTCCCATATCAAATAAAGACTGTAGAAAATAGCTCCGAAAACATATCTTTAGTTGACTAGGTTTTATCATTTTGCAGGACCTATTTTTTGTCTAAACCGTAATTTAAATCCCGGAACTGATTTTCCCACATGTAATAACAAACAAAGAGCTAAGATCTGAAGGCACTGAACGAAAGAAATTATAATAAATATGCAATTTTAAAAATGGTTTATGTATTATATTTCCCAAGCAAGATAAAATCTTCTGACTTTGAAATTTAATATTTATATGTTTACTTAACTTCTATTTTTTTAAATCATTGAATGTGAGACAATTATTTTAAACTTTCAGAAAATAGAAAACAGTTAGTGTTAGTTTCATGTACCGTTATAATACTGAGCGGTTAAAATGAATTGGCTGGTTTGTATCTTCTTTTACTCTTTACTAGAGTTCTTAGCCGAAGGATAGCAGTTGCTGAGAACCCCACATATAGACCTTATTGTACATTTAAGACGAAAATATGGAGCACATTATTTAAACGCATTCGATACGTCACTTGTCAATTTATTGAAACGTTTATTATTTAATTTAGGCGTCGCGTCGTCTAGACCAACGAATTTCGAATCGTAAATATTATTTCCTAAAAAAATATTTACACAGGTAATGTGTGTCTTACTGATCAAAGCATTCAATGAACGAGAATGAATCAACACAAATTTGTAGTAAGCAAATGAGAAAGGAACTGTTCTAGAAAATAACAGTACTTGGATAACCTCATAACATTTCTGTGATTCAGTGTAACTTAAAATCTACAATTATATAGCTTGATTTGTAGTTTATTGTGAATCACTTTTGAAATTTTCGGAGCAAAATGATTTTGTTCTCCATTTACAACACTTTTTGGTGGCTTACTAACCCTTCAACATCATTCACAAGAAATCCTTTCTGCATTGAAAAGCAATCATTTTCATTGGTTTGGATTTTATGTCAACATCGCGTCTCGTTTTGGCTCTGTTCCATTTGCATTAGACCATGCAAAAGAAAAATTTGTGTTGTCCAAATCCCATAACGCATTATATGTTGTGGTGATTCTCAATGGACGCAAGTTTTGCCTGTCTATCAGAAATAGAAATTCTGCAGACATCTCTACAGAATTATCAAAAAATTTCCATCTCTTCACTAATGCTAACCCTTTTAATTATGATTTGTCATACATGCAGTGGAGTGTACGTACTCAGTGCCGCAAAGAGGAGAAAAGACGTGCTGCGGCTGTTTTGAATTCATTATACTTGAAAAATCTCTTCTACATAAGAGGCAAGTTGAAGACATATTGTTACTTTGTTACATTTATAATATATCAATAAAGGGTTCATTTGCTGTACCATTATATCATTGGGAAGGAGATTTTTTGTAATTATTATTGTGATTGTAGTAATATTGTATATAAACCCTTGATATGTGTAAATTTTAAATGGTAGTTTTGATGATTGTATTGTGTTTACCGTTTTACAGATAGCACCAATGAAAAAGGAGGTAGCCAATCGTCTCTGCAATTCAAACTGGAAGTTTGTTGCGCAAAATATTTAATTCCAATGTGCTACATATCAGTGGTCTCAAGCGTTGCTTATGTGATAATTTATCAACAAAAAATTATTATGCGCTGGAAATTTTTTCAATGCATTGTATATTGTATATTACAATTTGGTGTCCGATTGGTCCAACTTTTGGCTTTGCGGAATTCATTGTTTCGAACTTACGTATTGATAACCTGTTTCTTAATCGTTCTGATTCGTACAACATACTGTATGCAATATATAAGGTTAATATTTATTTTTTATTTCACCTCAGATGTTAACTTGCTATAAAAATTATCAATTTATGCAGCTTAATTTGGTATAATAGAAGGGGGAAAGCAATTTTTGAAAAAACAGAGTTATACAACCGAATGCGGATCCTCAACATTTTTTTCACGGAGAGTTTCCGTTTGATAATATCGCCTGTATGTGTCATTTCAACTGCATTCGTAGTTATACTCTGCGGTGTCGGATCGATTGGATTGTTTGGCAAGCTGGATTTAATCACATACTCAATCTTACCTTCTTTGGAATTCTACTGCTTTGTATTTCTGTCACTATATTTGCTTTCCTGTGCGTCAGTCTCGAAGTCGTTTACCAACTCACTGAAGGCAATATTTAAATTTGTTAACTTTAGGAAAGACGGAAAAATATTGCTACGCCAAAAAATTTACAGGTCTCTAAAGCCTTTAGGTGTCAAAATAGCTCCAATTAGGAATGTTAAGCACGACAAAATATTTGAGTTTTATGGATGTGTTGTCTTTTGTCTCATTCATGGTGACTCTTCTTATTATGTATCAATAGTCAGCAGATATACAGGGAAGTAAAAATCGTACTCTCCCCCGTCTCATGTTCATAAGAATCTTCTGTTATATGAGTGGCAAACTTTTTTCCTTTACAGAAATTTAGAAGGTAAGGTATTGATAGCACCGTGATTCCAAAATGTGTATAATATTAATTTCACATTTCAAAAATATGCCAATTGCTTGGTTATTTTTAGCTCTGGTGTATCTAGTTGGTACATCCTCTATGCATAAATAGTTTTGAAAATAAGGCGGACAGCAAATATTTAACTATACTAAACGTTAATTTAAACAGTTCATATTTACAATACACATTAGATTGGGAAATAAATAATAATTTATCTCTACTTAAATTAAATGTTTTACATTATCGTATTTTTTTACATTCAGTACAAATCTGTCAGAACTAAGTATAATGTTTTCAATAGTTTGTAAATTGCACTTAATAAATAATTTTAAAAAATCATAATAAATAATCACAAATCATAATAATAACTACGACAACAGGGATTTCATGCATTTTATTAATCTACACAATACAAAAATTAAAATTGTGACTTGCAAACATTTGATGTATAGCGCTAAAATATCTAATAAAAAATATCTAATATAATACAATATCGTAAAATGTTTCATAGTTCTACTAAACCCTTTTTGGCTTAAAGTGGTAGTTTATCAAAACAAAAGATAATTTGGAGCACGATTATTTAATTTACTTGTTTATTTATTTTACTAATGTAATGATCACAATACATTGGTAAAATAAATAAACAAGTCAATATGGTATCCAAATAAATATTGCCGATAACGTATATTAAACCAATAATAACATAAATGCAGCATATATATTACGATGCTGGAAAACCTTTGCGCCAAACTGCAATAAACATTGTTGACCCAAATCAATATAATAGAAACACAAGTTGTCCATATAAATTGATGCACATACGAGATAAAATTTAGCTATAAAACTGCATAGTCTGAAATGCAACATTAAAGCTGTATAGTCGAGGTATCTACAATAAACTGTGTTAATATTTCATCCACTTATTCCTCCTACCTACGTCAATATAGTAACACAAAGGTTCGTTTTTTTAAATTGCAGAAATAGTTATTTAAAAATTACCTAATAATTATTTCGTAGCGCTGCTTCACTCTCGTTCCAATAAAGTTTACACAGCAGTGGAAAATTTAATTTTATTTAAGTTTTCTATAATTTTTTGTTTTAATCATATCAATTTTTTAACCCGTCAGATCTAATTGATCATGATCATGATCAAAACAGTTTTTTTATTGTTCGGTTTGAATTTGAATAAGTTAATTTTTGATCAATGATAAATAAACAATTTAGTCTTTTATGATTTGCAGTTTATTTAATAATAAAAGTAAAATGCGTGTTTCTTACTGTCAATTTTGGCGCGGTCATAATGTCTAGATATCAGGTTTACTGTAATTAATTAAGCGTGAAAATAATAATAACTGTTGCAACTGGTTTTAGTAATTATTGAATAGCAGATTGAAAAGCGATAGATCATGGTAAATTAGGTGGAAGAAAGGTAAGGTTCCGGAAGTGAAATGAAAATATCTTTTCGTAAATTTGTTAATGGAATAAAAATTAAAGTTGTAAATATGAAAATCTTGTAATAATAATCCGTGTTCAAAGGATAAAGATATTTGGTTTGATTGATCATGGCTTTAATACATTTAAATATTTCAGGCTCCTAGGAAAATGAAGATTACTTGGGTTCTTGTGATTGGTTTGATGATGTTTATGAAAGATACGGAACTTGTTTCTGGAAAATGCTGCAAGACCACTGGGAAATTTCAGTGTTGTGGAGTGGGTAAATGCAATTTCTTCTGTTGTAAATGCAAAGATGGATGCCGGAATGGTTGCAGCTTTGATCCGTTAGTAATCAAACTTTTCTCAAACCTTATGTCAGCAATTGGAACTGGTAAAGAAAAAAGAAGTATAAGTGAAGAAAATACTCTTAATGCATTTGAAGCCGTTGACTATAACAAAAATGGAGTAATCGAGTTTGCAGAAATGGAAATGTTTACAGAGAAAGTATTAGGTGACCGCAATAAGAGGCAAATAGAACACAAGGATTTGCATCAGGAGTTTCGCAAATTAGACACAAATGGAAACGGAGTAATTGAATCCAATGAGTTTGATTCTGATTTAGCATGAAGAGCCTTAGAGCATTTTTTTGCCTCTTTGGTAAATGTCATAACATTACTTTAATAATAATTAATATCTAGACCACCTTATAATCGTCTGCTGTGCGTCAGTCTGAGAATATTTATCTTAATCACTGGCAATGATTTTCCAGGCTTGAATTTCCACTTTTATGGTTATGAATGATGTGTTTGGTGTACTTGTGACGCTTAATTTATGTCAATAATTGGAAGTGAAGATCCCACCCCAGGCTCTCTGATCTCATTAATTTTAGTAATTTTGTGTAAACTAAAGTAATCTTGAAAGGGCGTGCGGTGCTGTGTACACCCTTCTTACAAACAATAAAAATTGGTCCGTTTAATTTTCATGCAACTTATAAAAAGCTATATATTATAATCCCTCTCCGCATATAAATTACGTATACTATAATTAAATTAAGTTTCAATGTAACTCACTCTTTTAAACCAAAGCGCGCGCGAGGCCCTAAGCAATTGCCCAGTCAGCCTGGTGGTAAAGCCGCCTCTGACAGAAATTATTTGATACAGGAAAATGAAAAAAGTACACCTTCAGTGGACACTTTTAGTTCTGTTTTTCTAAACCTGCCCCAAAAATTTAAAATCTGATCCAAATATAAAACCTGACTCAAAAACTTAAAACCCGAACCCGACCCTAAAATCCTGACCTACAAATTTAAAATCTGACCTAAAAGTTTAGAACCTGACCCAACTATAAATCCTGACCAGAATGTAAATGCTGGCTCAAATATAAATGCTGACCCAAATGTAAAGGCTGGCCCACATATAAATCCTGACCCAAATGTAATTTACCATATTTCCATCCCAATTATTAATTATATCTGCATATTACCTATTACATGACAGGTCCCAAATGGGATTTGTCCGTTAACAAAACAGTGTACAATCCCATTTGCGACTTTGGGACATATCATGTAGTCTAAGGTTAAGTCATTTTATCAAGCCGGCTGGCTAAGATGTATAAAGGCCAGCTAAAATAATACACTGACCATTTATTACTATTGATGATATACAGGTACGGGAAATGTATACGAACATCGATCTGAGTACCGACCCAGTAAATGCTACAAGTAATACTGCAGTTATATTTTACATCTTTGCCTGTAGCCAAACTTCATGTATACGATTGAAGCAAAAATATTTCCCTGACACTATGTTTATCTATTTAAGTATACCTATCTCGCCTCATTATATACTACTTTCAAATACATTCATTTTCTATTCCGGTCAACATTTTAATGCCTGTAATTAAAAAAAATAAAGTATCATATTAATTAGAAACATATCGTACTTTAAGGAACGAAAAAGCCAATTTCCATTTTTTTTGGTGCACGACAAAGCTAAAATCCATTTTTTGTTTGGTGGCTGAAAAAGCCTATATCCATACGCTAGTTAATATAGTTAGGCTATTTCCTGCACTCGATCGCAATTTACTCGTGCACCAATAAAAATGCATATTGGCTTTTTCGTTCCTTAAGTGACGATATGTCTGATTACCATTTCATGCTCTCCATTACTTGATTACTTGGTTATTAATTGGCCTCTAATTACAACCTGGTAATACTAGGTATATTATGCGTACTTATGAAATTGTAAAATAAATGTAAAAATTCTATTTGTAAGTTCAAAATATGACTTTCATCTTTCGTCCAACTTCCCTTTGTCGTTTGATTAAATTTATTTCGTCCTTTGAATAACGTCATTTCGTTCTTTCGCCAACGTTATTTCAACCTTTTACATTCAAAATTACTAATATTTGAGTCATAACGTTATTATTAAATTTTTCTAAATTATTTAATACATGCAATTTATTGGGTCAGTTCATTTCTCTTTTGATGATGATAGATGTCTCAAAAACTGTGCCATTTTAATATGTATCTGAACAAATTTGTTGCCCGATTTATTTTTCTACTCCTAATTGTATCCTATTCTATTGTGAGAATATATGCATGATATCAATCCTAATGTTTGTTGAGGTATTAAATTCTACTTTGCAAGCTTTTTTTGGTGTCTGACACAGAGTACAAAATAACGCAATATATTGAGTTGATAGCATAATTATATGGCGATGATGATTCTACTAAATTGTAGGTATATGGTAAATAGATATACAGTCCCCACTCCAAATGGCTAGGTAGTAAGATTTTACTTATTATATTTATTCAGTTTAATAATTTTTATTACCAAAACCCTTCAAATGCTAAAAATTATATAATTAGGCCAAATTGTTTGTGCAGCTGGTAAGATTGTTATGATTAGGAACATGTAAAACATATTTAGACATATCCTAGAAATTAAAATATATCTGCTCGTTTAATACCGACTGCTCGGCTTATATTAGGTTTGTTATATTATGTTGTGCTATGTGATCAAATTAAAAATAATATAAAACATTAGTATTTGAAATGAAGGCATACCTAAGTTTGAAGATATCTCATTGCTTAAGAATATAAATCTCTTATATCTTCTTTGCATAATTAACTTTTTGGAGTAGAGTATTCTTGTCTGAGAAATGCCATTAAAGTCAATATTATGGTATACACACATTATAGTTTACATTATAGTTACATACACATTATAGTCTATATATTATAGGGTAAAGGTTTATGGGACCATAGAAGAAGTAATTTTGTCCCTAAAAAGAAGTCATTTTGTCCCGGGTCCAAAGAGCCATAGAAAAAGTATATGGGGCACTACGAAAAAGTACAAAAAGCCATAAAACGAGTACCAAATTCCATAAACAGTAAAATAATTTTATTTAGTCAAACTTAAAACAATATAAAAATTAAAATTGATAATCAGTAATAATATGTCCAGAAATGAGCAGTTATATCATCATTGCAATGAAATTCACGGGTTGACAAGAGCTTTTGATACCCCTGGTGGTCTCCCAGTTTTCCTCTTAACTGCAATATATGCGTATGTCTTTGGATTTCGGTGGAATTGTGAATAACTTATGCATGGTGGAGATTCCAATGATATGTTTACATATATAACTTTTGTGAAAACTTTGATTGAAGTTTTTACTTTAACCGCGACCAACTATTTTCAACGTCTAAAGTCTAATAAAGGTTCACCTTCAGTGGGATATGATTTTTAGCAATTTCCAACTGACAGGTTTTTAACAATATTTTTAATTTCTGATTCTGATTCAGAATCTGTGTCAGAATTACTAGAATGATAAGTTAGTTGGGAAGCCTTTTTAAGCACACTGTCAGCCTTTGCAGTAAATGCAGTAGTACTTTGCACTGAAATTGCCTTGGAACTTGACGTAAAGCAAGCAAGGTATTAAGATATTCATTTCCATATTATGCTTATCTCAAGTTTATCCCTTATTTTTGTATACAGATAGCATGAAGGTATGTTTAATTTATAAATAAGTAGTCATTTCTTTGATTTATTTATGTTAATATATCTATGGAACAATGTACTCCTTCTATGGGATAAAAGACTTTTCCTATTGCCCTCAGTACCTCTTGTTATGGTCTCATGTACTCTGGCCCAAAAGACTTTATTTTATGGACAAAATGACTTTTTCTATGACCCCTTTTATCCCCACCCTATATTATAGAGCATTTCTTTATTTTATGTATGCTGGACGTAGGCGTAACCTAATAATATTTCTCGGAATATTTTTATCGGAACCTAAGGATGATAAGATTGTGATTTTTCTCCTTGAGTCATTCATCGTAAATGTTCATCGTAAAGGGTTGCTAATTGTTACTTACCGTGCTCTCCCTTTAATCACATCCAAGAAAAACTTGTCACTTTTGCGGATCATGGGTACTATGAAAATTTTCGTTACTTCTTAAGCTATAAAAATAACCATTCTGGGCTAGTTTATGTGTAACTTTGTTCAGTGTTCGGGAAACGTATCTTAATGTGGACTAAGCCATTCTTAAAAGGCAACTGACAAAAATACTCAAAAGAGAAGGGACAAAGTCACTTTCTCATAACAAGAGTTCAATGAATTCCCATGCGTCATTATCATTTCTACGCGCGATGAACACACAGGGCATGAAAAAGGCAAAAAGCTACCTTTTGCTTTTTTGGTTGCCATTTTCCCTAGCAAAATTAGCAAAAAGGTAACCTTTTTGACCTTTTCCTTTTTGGTTATTTTAAAATAAATGAAAATGTAATTTCTATGTTATACGGCACAAAAGTCATAGAAAATGGCAATATAATGGTATCATAGAACAACCTGAAATTTATTTATAAATGATCTTCACATGTGGCGAATGTCACAGGAGTGCCTTTTTCCTAGCAATAAGTCAACCTTTTTATGCCCCGGAACACAACATCACAACCATAAAATATCATTTTGCCAAACTGCCAATCACGATTTGCGAAACTGCAAAAAACGCATTCGTCAAACTGCTCAAGGGTAGGTACAATTTGATCTTTTGCCAAATTGACCTTCATTCGTTGTGTATATAGGCTGTAGAAAATAGATTTAATCCTTGTTCTAAATCATATAAATCTATTTAAACACAGACTATTAGGATGAAGGTCTATTGGCTCTTAAATTGGTATGTTATAAGAATAAATAAAACTTTATAAATTTATGAGATTTTTAGATTATTTTAGATTAAAGTTGCCCTACCTATATAATATAAAAGCATGTTGTTGAAGGAACTTGAGTCAAGTTTAAAAGTTGACTAAGAATAATGAGAATTCCGTGGCGGCAATCAATAAACAACTTTTTTTCACAGAAATTTCATTTTTATTATTTCAACATTCTAAAATTTATTTTTACGTTTTCCGAAAATTTTTTCTTGATTCCGTATTCATTTGATAGCAAAAATATTATCTTGAGTTTTACAACCAATGGACGGCATTGGAAATTTTGGTCATTTAATGTTTGTTGTTCTACCGCTATCTGTCTCTACGGCACATTTCGCCTTTTACAAGCATTGTTTCATCCCAATCCTAATTTTCAGTTATACAAAATAATTATTTTCGGTGGGTATTATGCAATATTCTGTGTGTCTGTTCTTGCTGACTATATTCATGTGATTCTCGGTAAGAGAATATTTGTCCTTTTTCATCATACATGTTTTCTTGCAAGAAAAATTGAAGGTAAGTGTTACAAATATGTATTTTCTTTGACTTTCTTAACAGTGTAGGCACGGTTAGCGCGTGTATATTATATTTATAATCGAATAATCAGCATTTTTATTTTTTGAGTTTAACTTTGTTTCCAACGTGATTTTGCATACGTGTATGCATAGCGCCTCGTTCTAGCGCGATTTTGATAGCTCATCCTACCATGATATTCTCGATTTATTAGAAATGTGTAATTTCATTTATTATTTTCAACAGAATCTAGAATTGGACAGAAGATCGATAGCACTAAATTGGACAGGCTTCTGAAATTCATTTTCGTACTGGCAACTGTTCTTAAAGCTAGTTTTTTTGTTACGCCGCTTATCATAGCACTTCAAGCTGTCGTAGGCGGTGACTACGATCCTTTCCAAAGATTTATTCAGGAGAACATCACAATGGAAATTCGAACAACTCTAAGCTTTCAAATATTTGTAGCAATCTTTGTAGTAATGATTACCTTTCATGTAATGGGTTCTCTTATTATAACTATTTCTGTGATGACGCTTTACTTATTCGGGCAGATTCACAACACTAACGGAATCTGTCCCAATAATGATGGTTCAAATTTTAAATACGTACTGGAAGCAATGCGATTTTACGAAGCAATGATCCTACTCAATCACAGGATAAACGAATTATTTTCTAAGTTTGTAGGAATTGTATTGACAGCTCTTCAAATTATAATTTCTATCAATATCTTTGGTGTCATCAAACTAAAAGATATAATTCCCATGCCGTACTATCTACTTTGGCCAATGCTACTTTTGATAAATATCATATCAACGAGAGTTATATTTTGTTATATTGGAGATGTTGCCGAGAGCTCCAAGCAATTTCAACTGAAATGGAAAAACCTCTTAAGGCGAAAGTACTATCTGAAGAGATTGAAAACTCACAAGTACTTTGCACTGAGCTGTTCAGGGTGTTTCCCAGTTCAACGGAAGACATATGTCACTTTCATGCAAAATACCATCGACACCACAATCTCGTTGCTCTTGTCAATTGAAGTGCAATAATAATGAGTAGATATTATTCTTTACCAAAATTTGTCGATATGGTAGCACCTACATCTATCATCAAGCCCGTATCCAATAGGGGTGGGGTGGAACAGCGCCGCCCCCCTAAATCTGAGAAAAAGAGAGTAATTTTTCCAAAATAGGCCAACGATTTCCAAATTTTTTCGCACTTGGCACGAATATGTCCTAGTTTTTACATTATTTTTCGTTGAGCCCCCTTTGACCCAATTTCTGGACTCCTGGATCAAAGCCTGGCCATCGTTATTAAATTAGTTTTACTTTTTGAAATATCAATCAAACTATACTTATGTGAAGTTATTTACTGAGAGCCATAGAGAGGTGCTTTGGCTCTTACTCACCCGTTAATGCATAGCGTTTAGGTTTCTTCAAACCTTGAAAACACAATCACCTTAATTACCTTGCTTTTGTATTGGAGTAGATTGATGTGCAGTAGTAATAGCATAGTTAAGTACATGGCTATAGTAGTTACATAATTTAGTATGTTTGCTTTCACTTCGCATGTGACTGTTCATTTATAGCTATAGATCCAAGTTTAATGTGTTTATGGTTGATAAATGTCATTGTTATTTTGATTCCACTATTGCAGCGTTGGTAGATGCATTGTTAATTAAAATAATAGTTAAAATATTGCCATATTTAAGTAGCTGGTATAATATTTTATAAATGAATAACTGGGTTGTGTGTAAACAGTTTGTTGTAATGATTTGGAACAAATACATTATTAATTAATATTAAACGAGTATTATCAACTATATTATCTGTTAAACCTCGGATTGTTCTAAGGCATGCCTGCCTTGTATGTGTGAGATACCTGATTAAAAATAAAGTAAAATTGAAGTATGATAATTAAAATAATCCTATGATTAAAATGAAGTTATCGCGTTGTGTAATAATATATTTGTTCTGTATAAAATCAACTTTGATTAAGACGCTTTTATCTGTGAAACACTAATGAAGTCAACATTATAACATCTACATACACAGCAATAATTTACAACACTTTCTATTTAATGTTCTCAGAGCGACCTGCCTTATATCTTTTCTTGGAATCTTTCCGATTCTATAGCATAACATACATCAGATGAAACTAAATGATAACCTTCTACCTTATTTCAACTAGTTAATAATCATAGCTGTAGTATGTCAAAGCCTTCTCTTCGTTGGAATAATAGTCTATAGCGTCCTTCCTCTTTTGTGTATTAAGATATTTGATTTTATTACTCGATATTGAAATCAAGAAAGGTAAAAACCTAAAGCTCGTGCAATAATGTTCTGTATAGGTTGTAGGAAGAAAGTTTAGTCCTCGTTATGGATTATATAAATCCTTAAACATGGAATAGTAATATGATGTTTGTTTTGAAATTTTGTTATGAAATGAAAAGAATGAATTGAAAATTTATTTTTACACATTATAAACTTCGCTTATTGTTCGTGGCGAAGAAGTTTTAATCCATAGCAAGAGTTGTTTTAATAGGAATTTCTTTCAGTCCATCAATCAACAACATTTTCAAAGACATTTAATTTCTACTGCTTAAACACCCCAAAATTTTTTTTCACAAGTGTTCCGATAGATTTTTCCAGATCCCGTATTAATTTGATAGGAAAAATTTTTCGGCTGTTATTTGCGAACGGTTAGACATATTTAGTCAACAATTTAATAGGGACCGTCACAAGCACATAGGAGACGTTTTTGCCAAGTTTGGTCAAATTCCGTCAATTCCTTCGCGATTTATCCTGGGGACGGAGTTGTGTAGTTTCATATTACGCGGATAGACAGACGGTGCGATTCTATATAGCTCGTCAGGCGAGCTAAAAATTTATGTTATACGTCTTGAATGTATTTCTTTACTCAAACTCAAAATGATAAAATTAATTTTCGATGTCCTTAAAAATAATATTCAGAAACTCAACTTTCATGCTCATTTTAAAAATTTATGCATTTTAATCTGAAATGCTTATTAATTTGAGTTCAACCGATTTCACTGAGTAGTAGATAAGATCCACACACTTCTCTTAAAACACCCTTGAGAGAACGCATATAAAATACTCTTTGAAAACCAAATATTTTTGTGAAAAGAGTATAGAAACTGGATACTGGTTCCCAAAAAACAATACAAAACATGCATATCTACTACAAACACAAAGCACAATCAAAATCAAAGATGTTGTTAGTTTTGAAATAATCACCGAGGACAGACACAACAAATTTGTAACCCCGATGTATTTTTGTACTCATATTACATCCTATTTTATTTTGAGAATACATGGTATCAATCCTAATGTTTGTTGAGGTATTAAAATCTACATTGTAAAATTTTTTGCGGTGTCTGACACAGAGTACAAAATAACGCAATATAATGATTTCACAGCATAATTATATGGCGATGATGATTCCATTAAATTGAAGGTATATGGTAAATAGATATACAGTCCCCACTCCAAATGGCTAGGTAGTAAGATTTTAATTTATATTATATTTTGATTTATTAGTAAGATACTGATTTTTATTTATTTAGCTTAATAATTTTTATTACCAGTTGTTGGCAACTTGAGCCAGGAGTTGGCAACTTAATTGGTACTCTCTGTTATTTCCACTGATGCACCTTGGTATGTTAAACGGTTTTCTAGTTTCTCTTCTAATTTGAGAGTTTTCGCCTGGATTTTACGTTTTGTGGCGAAGTTACGTAAGAAGAATAAAGAGACTGGAGAGCTGACCATGGAAGAGATTGATCGAGGACAAAGCAACCGAGATTTGTGGCGTGAAGGTGGAAAAGACTGGTGAAGGACTACTTTGTATCAAGACTACATTAACAAATCGAAAATATGTCCCAGCATTTAAATCACCAGTTTTATTGCCTAGTGAACATCCGTTTGTTGAGCAGCTCATTCGAGAGCAACACCAGAAGGGTCGGCATGCAGGTGTGCAATATTTAATCAGGCAACTTCGTGAAAAGTACTGAATTTGGCAAGGGCGGAGAACGATCAAGAAACTTTTGAGCAGATGCGTTCATTGTTTCTGAAGATTTTCGGCAAAGGCTCCTAGTGTTCCTGATGCTCCCCTTCCGGAAGATAGGATAAAAGAAGCAAAAGCTTTTCAAATTGTTGGGGTTGACCTGGCTGGTCCGCTCTTTCTGCCTTTCGATTCATTATCTTTTGTAAAGTCCAATTTTGATTAGATTGATATTATTTTGCCAATCAAATTAGTAACTGAAGTTGAGTTAAGCCACAAGTGTATCGACTATTTATTCTTGCATTGAGCCGTCAATAATTTCATATTTTTATGTCTGTTGCCAGTTAGCCGTTTTAGCCACACATTATCTTTTTAAATCAACCAGGGATAGCTAACACACATAGAATACCACTCCGAACGGGTAGTTTAGAGCAAGGATTCAAAACTCCCCAAAATATTTAAAAAATCTTACCCCTTGAATCTCAACTCTTGTTTAAGTTTAAATATGTTCTCATCATATCTAGGAATATATATCTCAATATTGGACCTGTACCACTTATCGTTTGATTCATTTTGATTTAAAAAATGCTCTACAGTTTAATTTTTAATATGAAACGAATAGGAATATAGCACTTTTCATATAAAATGTAGTTCGCCCTCAATACTTTGCATTTTGTTATATACGGCAATTTAATTTTGCGGTTACAAACTGGTTCGGCTAATTAGTATTTATTATGTCACCATTTAACATTTTTTTTCTATGAAATATAATACCTAAGCACAAAAGTATGATTAGTTTATTCAGTTCACAATGATTTACGATGAAAATATGACGAACTCTTCGAACGGTTATTGATTAACTGTTAAAACCACTGAAAGTTAATGATTTATGTAAATCATAGTAGTAGGGGAGACTGGGGATAGTGTACGAACTTTTCGTTTAGACGGCTCAATAAAATCAGGTTGAGGTATATAAATTGATTTTATTACTTGAATGTAATGTCTACATATCTAGGCAGAGTTTCTATATTTTTATATATAATTTTAATTACTACCAAAACTAACAAAATATATTTTGTGGATGTCACTTTTTTCGTACACTATACCCAGTACTGGGTATAGTGTACGAACACCTTGGGGATAGTGTACGAATATTATTATTCGATGTTCTCTTCCATTATCTAGCGGTTCCATTTCTTAGGATGCTTTTACGGATGCTGATGGTGTTATCTTTATTTATTCAGGATCATCGTAACAGTCCTAGGTTTTCTATACTTATTTTTTCCCGATGCATCAAATGAGGCATTTTCATATCCATTTTTTATTGTCCATAAACAACCACCGAGTAAATGGAGAAATATTTGCAGATGTACCCTATGCAATTAATGGGGGGCATTCAGTGATGCTTAGCACATCACGTATGGTTAAAAAATAAATGATATTAGCCGCAAGTGGTCATCCAAATGTTCGTACACTATACCCATGTTGTTTCTCGTACACTATCCCCATTATGATTTTTTCGATCTAAATATTTTTCTTAAAAATACTTTCGAAATGATAGTCCCAAAGAGCATTGGATATCATTAATGAGAACCTATTCTCTGAGTCAAAAAATTCGTACCGCTTAATTGTGTTTAAAAGGGTCTCTGTGCAAAATTTTGTAGAGCCCCTAAAGTTTACTTTTCGGTATTTTTGTATTCACGGAAGCTAATTTTATTTTTACAAAAACCAGTATGAATCCGAAATTAATAAATTTTTGTTAACATGTCTTGAACAACATACTTCAAATTTTGAAAATTTTGCCGACCATAAAAAGTCAAGGATTCTATGAAAATTCTTAACCTCGTACACTATACCCATTCGTACACTATCCCCAGTCTCCCCTACTAATCGTAAATAAAATTATTATTATTATTATCGTTTATTAGTTAATGTACATGAAAGCCTGGTACATCATTGACAATGAATATTTTCTAGGTCAATTTTCGGAAAGGTGGTGAACAATAACCGTACTCCATTCAATTGATGGCCAATCTGATTGATTCAACATTTTTCATTCCTCCGAGAGAGAAAACTTCAAAGAGTAGACAGCATATGAGTAGGAAATTATCAATCGAATTGGTATAGTTAGTCCATCTCTTTCATCGTACAAGACTATATCTTCCTTACGACGTTTCCACCCAGCTACCCCACCCTGCAATATTATCCAAATTCCCATTAGATACAATTTCCACTCCACATAAATAATGACACGATTTGACGTTAAAAGTACACATTTAAAGAACTAAACCAAACTCTCAACTAATCAAATCAATTAATTCTACTTACGGCAGTTGGCCAGAAAAACAATCTGTATTCCTTGTTGGGAACAATCTTAACCGATTTATCCAAATCAATCATTTTAGTTTTTTTAGCTTCTGCTGTGTATCTAACTTCCATCTCACTAAAAGAGGGTCCATCTGGTTGATCTCGACGTGGCATGCAGGCATATTGACCTATCTGTACCTTGATTTTCATAATGATATTCTCGGTTTGTTGGGAAGGTCTCCCTGCAAATCCCACTCCTTTGAGGTAGATTGGTGGGTGTCCTTCATCTCCGTCGATGCTAAATCTAAATATATTTAAAATAACGCCTTTCCTGCTTCACTAATGAACAAAAAAATATTAGAATATAAGAAATGTCATTCACCTAACTCCGTCCCAAAAATCACCTTCGCAGTTACTAATGGCAACCCATTCTGTGTCTAGGGTGAAGTCAGAGTATAAATCGACAACTTTCTCTTTAGTTTTTAGCTGTAGTTCTTCCAGTAATAGATTCCTTTAACAAATGAGAGATTCAGTTGGACAATACATCGAGCAAAATATTAGATACCTTGTATGCGTGAAGGGAACAGTATACATCTTAGATAGAATTAATTATTTATAAAATCTAATATTATTGACTGTCAAAATCAAATTAAAATTGAAATAAATCAATATTGACTACCGCAATGTTTGAATTATTTCGCCAACGTTTGTTTCAACGAAATCATTAATGAGAAAAATATCAGTTGCCCACTTAGAGATCCATTAAAACGATAGGAGTGAACTATATTTTTTTATATGAGCTTAAACGTTTTCTCTCGAATATCAAATTAGCATAAATACAAAAAGCTTTACCAAATGAGGGAAATGTTTTAATTTTGTACTTTTGCGGATTTTCTACATGGTGCTGGAATATCCTCCTCCGATCGTTACCACTGCACCGTTTTCATAAACAACCTCTTCCTGCAGGATCCTGGTCTAAATAAATATCTCAGATTTGCTGTTATGTAACTATTTAAAAAAAGCAGGGTTGCGTTTTGTCTGGATGAAATCGGTTTTGTCCACTGGGACAAAACCATTTCCTCTACTAGATATAATCATATTGTCCGGATGAAATTAATTTTATACGGATAAAACCATTTTTTTCAGTGAACAAAATCATTTTATCCAATTTGTGCACATATCTCTATCCAACCTAGTGTTTTGCATCACAGCAGTGATTCATTCATCTCACAGTGTGAAAGAGTGAAACAAGACTGTCAAAGAGTTCTATCCGCATAGACAAATAGTTAATTTTGTAAAATTTCCCATTTGAATTGACCGAATACTAATGGTAAAGTAAAGCACAATACAGCTTATATATATTGATTTGGTAAACAAATAAATGATTTCAACTGGCTAACTCCTGTCGAAAACTTTTACTGCCAAAGTTCAAATCACATAAAGTGTAGTTGTAGTTCCTTCATGGATAACGATTAAAGGTAAAGGGGATAAATATGCAGGAGATATCTCGAAGTCGAGTCGTAGTCCATACGGATGCGATATAAGTTATGAAATTGAGTCCTAGCAAGGCAATACATTTTGTTTGATTGTAAGTGGTCGCAATGTAAAACCGATGACAGTGACTAATGTCTTACTATTGTGGATTTTACATGATCAACATGTTCAAATCACAGTAAGTTACAACTACAACTAAGTAAAACAATGTTAAGATTTACAACTTCATCCCACCTGAATTTGAGGGAAATGGTGGTCAGAATCTCACATTGGTTGCCGATTAAGTCTAAACAAGTCTTGATGTCCCTTTCTTTCCCTGCACACTGCCTCTTTTCAATCAAGTCTTGTCCCATGGTCAACACCGCTTGAATCTTGTCGATTTTGGCAGCCAAATCTGCGTGAAACGCCTGGAGCTCCTGTTTGTTCCCATTATCTACCTGCGTTGATTGTGATGTTTAATTTTTATTATCTTATTCCCCTAGGTATCGTAGCACCTACAACCAACATAACGAATTATAATTTATACCTTGGAAGATTGTATGGTGACATATTGTTTACGCTTTTCCCCCAACCAGTTTTTGATTTCTTTAGCATCTCTAGTGAATTTTTCAAGTGTCTGTAGTTGGCATCTTTTCTCGATGAAAGCATTCTTGAGTTTTTCCCAACTGTCCAGCACTTTGTTCTTACTGTTTTCGATCGAGTTGGCAGCGTGGTGGTTGACTGACTTCATTTGGTGAGCGAACTCAGTCAGTTGATTCATTTTCTCCTCCTGCTCATTAATTGTGTGGTCGAAGTTGTCGAGCTTCTGGATCAGATCGTCCAAATTGTCATATTCTTTGTCCTCTGAAAGGAAACTCCATCTGTAAATTACGTCATAGTCATTTCGATGAAGTAATTGTTATTCTGTGAAAGTAATGATTATTCCATAAAAGTAATAGTTATTCCATAAAAGTAATAGTTATTCCATAAAAGTATTAGTTATTACATAAAAGTAATAGCTATTCCATAAAAGTAATAGTTATTTCGTACAAGTGAAAGTAATAGTTATTTCTTGAAAGTGAAAGTAATAGTTATTTCTTGAAAGTGAAAGTAATAGTTATTTCGTGAAAGTGAAAGTAATAGTTATTTCGTGAAAGTGAAAGTAATAGTTATTTCGTGAAAGGGAAAGTAATCGATATTTCGTGAAAGTGAAAGTAATAGTTACTTAGTGAAAGTAATACTTATGTTGTGAAAGTAATAGTTATTTCGTGAAAGTATTGTTTTATGAAACTAGTAGTAAACTTCCACACTCACTTCTGCTAGAAAAATGTGGGACTACAGAGAAGATTGGATCTCTCTTGGTCGCTGGCCCCTCAGTATTTTAAACGAACAAGCTAGTGAAGAATACCCTGTTATAATATTGAGAGAATAGCTACCAAGAGAGATCTGTCCCACAGATGTCGAAATGGATATAAAGATACAATGGTAAAAATCGACAAACAAACGGTCATGTTGTGTCTTTCCGCCTTGCGTAAGCCAGGTTACGTAAAATTAGGTTAATTGGTTTATCAGGTGGCAGCAGATTAGCATACAATAATACAATTAAATCGACTTACGGAATTTTTCACTGCGCATGACCGAACTACAGGTTTATACACAAATAGTGACGAAATCACAGATATTCCTAAAAATAACATCATTATCATAGTTTTTCTATGAAATGACATTCTAAAAAATTGAATTTGGAACCTGCTGGTCATCCAGTTCTCTGCTAATCTTCAGTCCCCGTAAAATAGTTGTAGTTGTATGCTCTGGCATAATTGTCGTCTTCTAGCCATCCATTGTTTTTTCAGTTCCTGACGGGAATCTTCTATCGACCTCAGCTTCTCTCTGATTGTGTCGTTATCGTAATGGGGTGATTTGAGTAGTCGCTCCCCAAATTCTTGAAAAGTCCCGAATCGGGCATCCATTTCTGAGCGGTATTTTCTATGACGATCCAGAAGTACATCTCCTCCAGCGACATCTGACGCCAACTCCTCTGAAGTCACAAGACTAACCATGGAATTTATCCAAAGCGTGATATCATTGTAGTCGCTCAAGAACTTCTGGAAATCATTCCTATATAGAAATAATAGGATATTAGAAGTGAAGTTGTCAGGAACTCGATCTGTTTACATTAAGATTGCCTCCTTTTCCCGGAAGTAAATGGCTCCCACTTTGCTTTAAGAATTTATTTAATTAATTAATTTCTGATTTTATTCTGATGCAGATTGAGGTTTATCATCGTTCAATTGAAGTTGATAGTTGAAATGTTAAAATTTATTTTGTTTCGAACTAATTACTGTAATATCAACATTGAAAACATAAAAAATGATCAAAAGGAACCAGCCATGCTTCCTCATATTACTACTACAGGAGGCGGAGCTTCAACCCGACGTTCATTAAAAATTCTAATACGTGTTTTAAAAATACAAGAACACAAATTCGCAAAACTGCAAGGTTAAACCGATTGGTTACTTTCATTAAATTATATTAAAATAATTTAGTAAAATAACAGAGATGATGCGAATAGTTTTGATGTGGTAATATTTTTCTGTTTTATGTTTGTAAGGGTTGTAGCAGTTTGTGATTTACTCATCGCTAAGAGCTATTGTTGCACTGCGCAATGCTGCATCTTTGTAGGATAATAATCGTAATATACAAATTATAAAAACCTCGGTTTCAAAATCTCCCATTGGTGGGTGATGGAGTCCAAACGAGTCTTGATGGACTTTTCGATCCCTGCCCACTGTATCTTTTGAATCAATTCATGTCCCATGACCAAAATGGCTTGAATCCTTTCTGCGTTGTCAGATAATTCTGTCTTAAATGTCTGATTACTCTGAAAAAAGCACCAGGAAAATTAGCATGTGTTGATTTAGTCTCTCCTAATTTACCATAGCTGGTATTGGTAACTAGTTTGTGCCCAAAGTTGAACTAGCATATAGTTATAAGCTAGGTGGCTAAGGGACAAAAGCGGTTACTATTACAGGTAAATATGGAGGTGGAATGTTTTCCGGTTTTTTGCGTTTCTAGACAAAAATTTCCTCCTAGTCATCACAGGTAAATCTCCGATTAAACTTGAGATGATGTCTAAAATTAAAAAATTCCGACTTATAGAGGTGTCATTGGACTTTTGTCGCACTATCCAACCACTTTCAAATTGTCTGTAGAAGTAGAGTACAACGTATAATTTGTTATTTTGTAAACCTAGCCAGATTTTTGTAAAAGACGAATTCAAGTTATTCCCGAGTTTTAAAATTTCTAAATAAAATGTCTGCAAAGCTCCCGTACGGTTTTATGTTACTAGGCTCCAAGTAAAATTTGGCCAAATTTAGAATGGTTGGCATCCAGCAACCATTAGCTGAATTCATAAACTAAATACAATAATTCCACTACTTGCCACGGAACACTTTTCATGCAGTTGAAATAGCTGACATGACAGTTAGGGTGACCCATTATGAAACGACTCCTTTCGGTGCACCGCGGTGGTTTAGTGGAGGACAACATACCATTGAGATTTAATCGCTGAGGAATCGATATGATTTTCGCGCAAATGTTTTGGTTACTTTTCTGTGCAACTCACTGTAGATGGTCTAAAAGCTGATATGTCCTGAATAAAGTACAGTACTGAAAAGATACACCGAGAATTTTGGGGGAATATGAAATCGATTCCACAACCTTAAAAGCTCGACAGTACGCATTTTACTATTTTGGTTTTAAGTAACTTGAATAGAATATTGCGTTTGCAAATGATGATAGCCAAAAGCGTTGCCAACAGCACTTGCGTTAAACATGGGGGAGGGATTTTGCGTTACGCAATGTATGCAGGTTTACTACGCCCTCCTAATCCTACCATACATAGATAGATACAGGTATGTGGTTATGTATTAGATTTGGCTGCAAAATTTCAACTAAACTTTCAGGAAGGTTTTGACAATGGACTGGTCAAAATGGACTAACCTCCGACAACGCACATGTGGTACGTAATACTTTGTTACAATCAACACCCTAGTGAAAAACATGGACCAAAATAAGGATAAGATTCTCATGTAACACTGCCTACTTTTGGAATATGAAAATTAATTACAGATAAGATGAATATGGTTTTCACAAGACGTTGTCATTGATGTTTATTCTATTTTCAATACTATATTGAGCATTCAACAGAATACAACCCTAAAGGAAATAAATTTTTCCTTCAAAATTAACTCAAGTTAACAATATTTTAAATTAAAAAAGATAAATTCTACCATGACTCGTGACTTAAAATCAAAAACTCACCTACCAAAAGCATTTTATGTCATTTTATAATTATATCAATTTCTTTAAACGGATTCGTTGGATATGATGTTGGGTTTAATAGCAATAAGAGCTCGGTTGATGTTCATTAGAATGGATTTTTATAAATCAAAAAGGCTTGAAACTAATAGAGATATTCCTTCGTATTTGGAGACCTAATATAAACACATTGAATGAAACATGTGTAGCCCCAAGGAAATGTTGTAACTGATGCTTATTATCGTGGATATTAGTTGATTAGTTACACGCATAGTCTAAAAAAATGTCCAAAAATACCTCAAAAGTAAAAAACGATCTTATATGACGATGAACAAAAATTTAGAGTGTTTACACAGGCCCTGAACTACAGTAGGAAGTACTTATTCATGTATAAAGTGCAATTATAAAGTCAGTTACCATGTACAGTGCGCAGTGGAAAAGCTTTCAACAGCAGTGGAGTTAATTAGTTACCTTGAAGGACTCTTCAGTAAAACATTGTTCCAGTTTCCTTGCAATCCAGTTTTCAACTTCGTCAGCATCTCTAGAGAATTGTTGGACCGTCTGTAAGTTGGTCCTTTTCTCGATTACAGATTTCATGAAAGTGTTCCATCTGTCCATCACTTGAATCTTTTTAGTTTCGATCGAGTCTGCGGCGTAGTGGTTCCATGTCGTCAGTCGGTCGGCGAAATGGGTTAGTCGACTAACCTTCTTCTCTTGTACGGCAGACGCCTTGTCAAAGTCTTCGAGCTTCTTGATTAATGCATCCATATTCTCTAATTCTTCATTCTGCGACTGAAAACTTTCTCTATAAAGATGTTATAATTATTTGTTAAAGTTGAATAGTACCATGTGTGCAAGGGCGTATTTAAGAGGGGATGCTAGGGTGCTTAAACACCGCCTAAATATTTTGAAAACACACTAAATATCGTGTTTTCACAAGAAAGAAACACTTAATTCCAATTGGGAGAAACATAATTTCATTTTCATATGACATCAATTGCATATTTACGAATGTGTTTCAAATTTTAACATTTTAAAATCTGTTATATCTGACGATTACCTTATGATCACAGAAATAGAAATTTGTCCGTACTTAAATGATTTATTTCTGTTTAAAACGCCTAAAACTAAATCTACAGAACTGAGTGCTGATGACAGATAAATCAGGTATTTAGAAGGGGTACTGCTCCTCCTACATCTTCAGCATAAACGGGATTAATTTGTCAAAGAAGATTATAAATCATAATTTCAAAAATAGCTTGTTATTACCAATATATAGTTGAGGTCCAATTCGTTTGATGTATGTAAAACTCTAATATTTATAGACATTAGCACCCCATAGATCCATATCGTCTTTTAAGGAACCATTTATCATCAATGCACTTTTCGTTTGGTGGACGAAATAGCCTTACCGAATATACATACGAAATATCCATATTTTCTAGCATAAATAGAATAAAGGCGAATAGGACCGCTCAACGCGTATGCGGATTTGCATAATTCCAGAGCACTTGCGTCCAACCCTCATAAGATTAACAATATTTGGCGTAATATCAATGGTACAATAGATGGGACAACCCTTTGTTAGTGTTGAAGGGAATAAGCCTATAGACTTGTGACATTTATTATGCTTAAATCAAATACCACTATATACAGTGCCAAAGGTCCCAAAAAAGTATCTAACAGATTTTTTGTGGGGCTGTAATTCCCATCTGGCGCTATCTCAGCTACCCTTTGAGGTAAGAACTTCGAAATAATATAGCACTAAACTTAACGGTAGGTCAGGTAGAGATGAGTTAATTCTTTTTAAAACATGGCATTTGAAAGTCGTAATTTCGGAGTTGTGGGACCTACTTTGGGGATTCATACATCTTGCAAAATGTGATCGATATAGGACATTTTACATTTTAAAACGCAAATAGCATATAGGTGCATCCATTTTAAGTGAATTTAGAAATAGTACAATCCTGCATTAGGAGATATAGTGTCTCAAAGTTAGATAGAAAACGATACCAAAATTATAGCGAAGCAGTAATAAAGTGTCCAGTAACGAATAGTAGTTTTGCTACTATTCGTTACAATTTCTGCACATTTTACTTACCTTAACTTTGACATAAGCATAACAAATATATCAAAAGTCTTTATGCGGCCGCCCAAAGTGCGCTTCCTGCAAGGTGAGCCACATGTGTTTTACAGACGAGCGCGGCAGTTGACTGGGAACAACTGTATTGACCAAATTAACCAGATAAATGGGCAGGTCATAGCAACTTTACTGCAATAAACCGACTTACCATTTCTAGAGGATAAAGTCTTCAAAGAAAACAGTGGATGGAAACTATTCTGTGACACTTTTAAGCATTTACCTAGACTCATTCCCGTTAAAACGGTGGACTTAACATGCGGATGGTTCAATTGTTAATTTAACATACCTGCTGGCCATCCATTCCTCTGCTTGTTGACAGTCGCTGTAAAAGAGTTGGAGCTCCATACAATGTTCTAACTGCATTTTTCTGGCCATGTATTGCTTCTCAAGTTCCTGCCGCGTGTTGGTCATTGACTTCAGCGTCTCTTCAATCTGCATACTGCCGTTATGATTTAACTGAAGTAGTTGCTTTCCAAAAAGTTCAAATGCCTTAAAAGTCCCGGACCGGGAATCCATTTCTGTGCGATATTTTTTATGTCGATCCATCAGAGACAATACTCCAATGACATCGGTTCCCAATTCCTCAGAAGACACAAGTATCATCATGGACTGTATCCAATCCATGAGCTCCGTGTAGTCGCCCAAGAACCGCTGGAGATCGTTGCTGCATCATAAATGTAGAAATAATATAAACATGAATTATATAAAAGTGTAAACTGAGAAAAACGAAAAACCAACCAAGTTTAAAAAAGGTTCTAGTTGTAGAAGAGTTAAATTTTCCATTAGCTTATTTCATAAATTCGGGTGACATAACATTTATTAATTAAATTTTTCTCGAATCGACTACACAGAACTTAATTACATCAAAGGAAGACAATAAAGTTGATATTTATCTATTGGAGTAAATAACTGTTTACTAATGTTTCACTAAATCTCACTGTTTTGCAAAATATCGTTATTCAAATTCGTAGTAGATAATATTGTCGAATCAATATTAGTAGATACTATAGAATTCGGTTCAGTGATTGAATTGAAATCATTATTTTCAATAGCTTTTCTTTGTTCATTGCATAAGTATGTTCAAAAGTTAAATGAAGATATTTTTGCTGCAAGATGAGATGATGAGGTTCTGGGTTTGGATAGTACATTGGACAAAATAGAACTTTCGGGGAACAAGGAATTTTGAAAATATCTACCCCCATCAGGAATGCCTCTTCAAACAATGCAATTAAAATTTTAGACAGCTTAGAAAGCAAAAGTTTCTACCCCGTGTTTCTATTGGTAAAAGGCCAAAATATGTATGAAAATATTTTTTACGTTTTAAACCCTAAAATTCTCGAAATGTTGCGAAACGATGACATCCGAACTCTCAGGGCTGGTTTCTCAAGCATAAAAATCATGGTTTTACCAAAATATCGTTGCTCTTTGATATTAAAATATACATGTATTGTACACCACACTGTGTTACTTTAATAGCCTTTTCACCAATTTTTTTCACCCTGAATTTCTTTCTAATATGTCTTTTTACTGTTTGTGCCTGGAGAAGCAGTAAATTGTGATGAAGTCGTGACTGGAGAATAAAAATTGCCACCCAATATGCCTAGAGGGCTGACATTAATTTTCAATCATCATTCATTTCAGTTCAATCATTCTCCTGCCATAAATGAAAAACCAATTTAGTAGGACCAAATTTGAGCTGAAAAACTTTGGTAAAAAGATTAATACACTGTTGTTTGCATAATGTAAAAACCTTTCTTTCCTGATCTTCATGGTCAGAATACCCCACTGGTTGCTAATATAGTCCAAATGGGTCTTTATGGCTGTTTTACTGCTCACACATTGTATTTTTTTAATCAAGTTGTGTCCACTAGCCAACACGGTCCTGATCTTGTCGTCGTTTTCTGCCAACTCTGCCTCAAATACCAGAAACTTCTGTTGCTTGTTCTCAGCATTCATCTGCTTTGAAAAAATTGTTTTCTAATATTTTATTTATTTCCTCTATCAACCACAAGTAGCGTAACAACAAAACAGTAGTTGGGTTTAGCGAGTGCCATAAAGGATTACATGGAAGGACTCCTACGAGGGAATCACTCCTAAAAGACTTACCACCTAAAGGACTCCTAAAGCCAGCTAATTATATGTCCAGTGCAGCTTCATCATGCAACAGCTTAAGATTGTCTTGACAGTTAACTAACATTAAAGATACTGGAAATTAAACTGATTTGTAAACCAATCGAATAGTCACGATTAGATGTGGTTTAAAGGGCAACTCTAAAATAATTACAAACAATCAGTTAATATATTGCATTGGAGGAAGAAGTACGTTTTAGGAATCCTTTAGGAGTAAAGTCTTTTAGGAGTGATTCCCTCGTAGGAATCGGTCCCTGACAGCCCATAAAGCAGACGTGCTTTATTTTTTAGTATTATTTCTTATCAATAATATTGTAAAATTATTATTATTATTATTAATAGTAATTATACTACTAATATAGTTTTACGCGATGCCTATTTGTAGCATACATGCGCAATGCATGCTGCAGAACGATAGCTAATGTACCTGTACTTTTTGCCTCATGCATATTAATTAATGCACATCAATTGAGCACCTCCACCGTAAAATGACAAATCTCAGTTGCTACGAAATTAAATTTTGGTAAAGTTAACAAATTTTATTCGTAGCAACTAAGGATTGTCATTATTCGTTTTAAGAGCTCAATTATTAGTTACTTTCAACAATGTTAATTTCTAGGGTATTTTATACCATCGGTGATGTATTATAAAAATGAGTTAAGGCCAAGAAGCATAAACTGTAGTCATAGCGCTTAAGTCAGTTTATGCTTCTAGGCCATACTCTTCCTATTGTTATCACGATTTGTGATAGTGATGTCATTATCAGTTGATTTTCAATCTACTAAAATTGTTTGGAATGACACATGACGCCATTTTGACGTCACCAAGCAAATAATGATGATATGAATGTCAATCTCCCTTTAAGTTTACCAATTTGATCTGTTGGTCAAATATACACTGCCTAATTGTTGGTCAAATATACACCGCCTAATTGTTGGTCAAATATACACGGCCTAATTGATGGTCAATGCTCTAAAAATTAATAAATCAGACAAGGACTGTGTTCCCTGGATTTGGGTGCAGCGCTCCCACTCGTGATATTTAGTGGCCACGGGGCTGGAAATTTTGGGAAAAACGGCTGCGGCTGGCCGTCATGGTTTCATGTAACTTTCCCCATTAGTAACGGCGACTGATAGCAAATGTGACCATAAAACGGCGGCGGCAGCGGCTGACCATGATGGCTGGGGGCTCTGTTTGGGTGTGAGAAGTAGAGGAGGTTGGTGAGTTGATGTGATGGCCTTACTATCTCACATTCAATTCTAGGCAAATCCCTCTAGAATCCTGTCGTGCGAATTTATTCGCATTTTTGTTAAGGCCTATGTATAGTGACGGCTTGGGTATATTGACGGGCTCGTACATAATATTAGTAGATTTTGTAATGTAAATTTTTGCTTACAATATGAAGTACAACGTTCTCCGAAATATTATTTCCGCATTGAAAATACAACTAAATTTCCCTTTCTATTGCTAACGAATAGGGTGATTAAAGCAATTACCCAAAATGTATTTAAATTATAAATGCTATTTTCAATAAATATGTCAGAAAAGTAACCACAACTCGAGTCATTTTACTCCAAAGTCTGTGTTTCGCCTATTCAGCACTCACAAGGCAAGGGCATGAAAAACTCATGAATTTTTGCTTTTGATACAACCCACCACATAAACCCGGGTTTTTTGAGCTTCATACACTGGCAAAAAATCTAACGAACTTCAAAGCTTAATTGAGACATAATGTTAGATATATTACCATTGCGATATAAATACCACTGGTCACATCATCGGGTAATGAGTAAATAAATAATACTAAAAGTAAGTAAAAGGTAGCATTGCAACTTATTAATATGAAAGTGCCATGCCATGGCAACATACTATTATAATTGGCAAATTATTATAACTACCTTGAAAGAGTGTTCACTAGCAAATTGTTTGAGTTTATTTTCGAGCCATTTTTCTATTTCTTCAGCTTCTTCAGAGTATTGTTGGACCAATTGTAATGTGGATCTTCTTTCGATAATGATATCTTTCAGTTCGCCCCAACTTTCCAGTACTTGTGTTATTTTGGTTTTGATTGAGTTGCTAGCGAAATGGTTCGATGATGTAAGTTGGTAGGCGAACTTTTTCAGTTGATTCATTTTCTCATCCTGACCGGCATAGGCCTTGCTAACGTCCTCGATCATCGAGACCAATACCCTCACATTGTAGGCTTTTTTGAAATATTTAACGGGCTTCAAGAAACTTTTTCTGCAATTACAACGTAATTAATGCGAGTAATGAATATATAGTTATTGTGTTATGATATGGATATGGGTTGTAATAACCAATAATATTTAGTGCGTGTAGTGGCGTCATAGTTATAGTCAGTACGCACAATGATACCATAATTAGCGCGAGTGAAGAATCCGACAGAAAACCGTATAATAGAACCGCATTAGTGCGTTTAGTGGAGGCACATTAGTGTAATGGACCCGAACACTGTCTTGTATTCCAGCAATTTTTTGGCAATTGGTGTGTTTTAGAGTAAAAATGAAAACTTATTATACACAGTTTGGAATCAGAATGTAATATATGCATCACCTTCTAAATTTTCTGCCCAAAAAAAAATTTTTGTCGCTTTTTTAACAGGAGATATTTATATATATAATGCCCCCGTTACTATTAGTTCATACTACTATAGAAATTACCTAATTTTGTGAAGAATTGAAATAAACTCCAGCTGCGCCTAGTGTCGCCCTTAGAAGACTTAGTTTTCCTGAAAAAGCAAGCTTATAAAACTGCAGTCTGTCAGTCAGTTTCTTGGCCCGATAACTGTAGTAGAATTTGATAGATATTGACTAAACCTGAATTAAACATTAGTTTAAGACAAGTGAAACAAGCATTTGCATCGCCAGCAAACAATTATGCAGCGCTTTTACTAGAGTAAGCTTCTGTAATCTAATGGGTTGTAAGTGGGTCTTGCAGCTTTTTTTAATTTTCTTTGTTGTTGAGTAATAAAGTACACTAGGTTACATTATTACAAACTTAATTAGTTCGGTTTTAACAAAAATAAAGACCTATTTAACGAATTTCCAAAAAATCTGCCAATTAACACACAGTGTCACATTAGAGTAAGTAATGGAGCCACATTAGTGTAATAATGGAGCCACATTAGTGCGTGTAATGACGCCATAATTAGATGTGCAATATGTTATCACAATAACAATTTTTATGAATGGAATATTACAAACATATGTGTTATATATGCAAAGACAAGCTTCTATTTAAAAAAAACATTACTAAAAAGACATAACACAAAGTATAATAATGATATAACGTCACTTCTTATACGTGACGTTGTAGGAAGACAAGAACTGAAGTTATGTCGAACAATAGTTATTTTTAAGCTACTCCCCAGTCAGGGGTAGGACTTATCTTGACCTTGTATCCATATAACTTTACCTTAGTTTTTACCTCAAAAAGCTGCTCTGAAAATTTGAACAGCCTAAATGAAACCGTTCGAAAGTTATCATGCACAGGGATTTCTGGACCGACAGACAGACTATACCTCTACGACAAATGGCATTCTAATTAAAAGCAGATAAACTGCTTTGAATAATTACCAAGAGTATTAGTAAAAGACTTAAGCAGATAAATCGATTCATAGTTAATTTAATTTAATACCTGCTGGCTATCCAGTCTTCTGCCTGTTTGCAGTCATTATTGAAAACTTGGAGTCCAATACATTGGTAGTCTAATTGTATATTTCTGGCCAACCATTGTTTCTCCAGTTTCCGCTGGGAATCGGTTAATGACTCCAGCTTCTCTTCGATTTGGACACTGGCATAATGGTGTGACTCGATTAGTTGCTTTCCAAAGAGTTCAAATGCCTTGAAAATCTCCAACCTATCATCTATTTCTATGCGATGTTTCTGATGACTTTCCAGCAACGCCTTTCCTCCAGTCACATCGGAGACCAATTCATCCGAAGACAGAAGGCTCATCATAGCATTTATCCAATCTATAAGGTCGGTGTAGTCGCTCGAGAACCGCGTGAAGTCCTTACTATGTAGAATATAATATATCTAATATTATGCATATGAATGATGAGTTGAGAGAAAACAGGTTAAACGTCAACGTAATAAAATTTTATCGAGTGCCGATCAGATCCTGATCATCTTCTAATATATAATCGCAGACTTAGATAAAATTACCTAACTATATATCTATGTATGTCTGGTAGGGTAAATTGGAATTTTAGTGCGTTGTCAGTTCGCTTGAACCAAGGAGGCATTGCTACTATAATATTACCTAATAGTTTGTTGAGTCGCACATGCTGGAGGCTACTAGTTGTAATATAACAATATACCGTAATATACTGAAATAATTCCGCGTACGCGGAATTATTTCGATTTTACTTTGCCATTTAGGCTGTTAATGGTAATAGTTCCGCGTATCGAAATAATTCCGCGTACCTGTACCTAAAAAGATGATGAAAGGTAAACAAGAATTACGAAGACTAAATGTCGACTCTGCTGTCATCCCAGGAGGATGTACTAAATACATCCAGCCAGCAGGTGTCAACTTGAACAAGCCGTTCAAAGGTTCTATCAGGAAACAATACAATGTGTGGGTATCCACTCCTGGAAACATTGAAACTACTAAAGGTGGTAATTCAGAGCCACCCTCTTTGAGAGTAGTCTGCAGTTGGATCGTCGAAGCCTGGGATTTCTTAACAGCAGACGTTATTAAAAAATCCTTCTTCTCTTGTGGAATTCTAAATGCCACAGATGGAACCCAGGACAATGTAATAACGACCTTTAAACCAGGCAAGGATTGTAATGAAGGGCGAGAAATGCTACAGCAGCAGTATATGTAAATGAACAGCCCTTAATCCATGAGAACATTCCGCGGACGCGGAATTATTTCGACATTTTTGGCCTTTTCAGGAATTTTTTCATGTGGTTGAAACAATAATTCCGCAGGAATTATTTCGATTATTACGGTAAGCAATTTATACAAGCATTTAGTTTCCAATTCAATCCGAAATTTTGAGATAATCATAATAATATGTTTATCTCAATATTTTCAATATTATCTTATTTAAGTTCGTCTATATTAATATTAAGTCGTCCTCATATCTGTCAGGCTTAATAACCTTTTCACTGAATGTGTCGAATCCATAAACCTACTTCATAAATCTCTCCCCAAAAACCCAAAATCCCAGCAAAAACCCAAAAAGGCGGTTTTTTGGGTTTTTCCTCGGAAAAACATTGCCTTTTTCATGCCGTGCATTATTTTGAGTACACCTATTATAAGAGTGGTCAGTGGGTGGGGTAGTTTAGGATTTGTTCAGGGTATCAATATGTGATCCAATGGTGTAATATCTCATAGTGCCCCAAACCTAACCGGGCCAGCGGCCGTTTAAGGGTGCGACGGAACGCAGCTTTCAGGTCATGCCCGGTATGGGTTAGATGAAACATTTGGGAGGTCAAGTCTAATTATTCCGAGATATGGGTACATTGGGCAGCGACAGTGCTGCAAAGGAAACCTTAAAAACTGGTAGGCATGGATTTGGAAGACTATACTCTTTCCTACATGATACTTGGTTGAAATTAACGTGATTTTGAGTCATTTCTCCTGTTTTTTGTGTCCTTCATTAATTTACGTTAAAATGACATGATTATTAAGTAATAAGTTATTATCCGTTGATTAAGTTCACATACCTGTCTTCCATTTTTTTTCGTTGTTTCTCAAACTTCATTACAGCAATAGATCTGTTTTCTTTAAAAGCTGATTTTAACATTTCTGTAAAATTTTGTAATATTTCATCGGGCTCATACTCATTTTTAAAGACGGTCAAGAATCCATTTAGAATTTTAACTTCAGCCTTGTCAATGCGAAAAGAAAAATCTGTCTGGTCTATTATATTTTCTAGCTCTATCTTAGCCAGCTCTTGTGTGTAAATTTGTACTGCTTCATTTAGTAAATTTTTGAAGCGTTCTCTGGTATTTTCTTTGTCAAATTCTTTGAATGTTTTACTTAAAATATCGATTAAAAATGATCGACACTCTTGGGCTGATTTCTGGTCAAAATTTTTGCAATATTCTTCAACTACTTTCTTCAAAACTACTTCATGAACTTTTTGTAGAGCGTTTGGGGTCATAAAAGATTTTTCGCCAATTCTTTTGATCATTTCCGTTTTGTAATTATTTAATGCTTCTGAATGAGGGGACGCAAAGGCTACAGTATTTGTTTGCTTTGTGAAAGTCTTAAGTTTTGGTAAATGACGTACATGTGAATCAAAACGGAATTTTATCGGCATTTCTTTTTCAAGATCTTGCAATTCAATCCGTTTGTTTGGATCTTCCTCCGTCAATCGAAGTATCAGAGAATGTAGCCAAGGTATTTTTTCAGCTGTAATTCCTGTCTTTCGTTTATATTTAATCTCCTTAAATTTCTTTCTCAAACTCCTTTCGTTAGCAGGATCGAAGATTTCAGACAAAATCAATCCAAAGGAGAACCAATCCACGTGTTGACCATATTGCGCTTTACCTTTGCCATCTTCATATTCTTCTTCCATTTCAGGTGCCCGATATTGTGTATTCCATGCGGCTATTGACATCGTTTGTACCTCGTAGAGTTTGCTGGAAATCGACAGACCGAAGTCTCCAATTTTGACTGGCTGAACAAAATTTATTTTTGAGAAATAAATGTTGTCAGGTCTTAGGTCCCTATGAATTAGTCCTTGCCCATGTATATAGCATAAACCGTCAGTAATTGCTTGTCCAATTAACTCACAAATGGACATTTGGGGTAGGTTGTTCTCCTTCAAAAGTTTATTAAGCCATTCCCTCAGCGTTTCACCACATAATTCCATTTTTATGATAAAGCCAGTGATTAGGTCATTAATGGCAGAATGAAAACAGGCTTCGAAAAACTCACGAGTGTACATTGATATTTTAGTTGTGCTATTATCCCAAAGGAGTATTTCTTTAATTAAATTCGTGGATAATGAAAACTGGTCAGATGATTTGTAGTTAACTACATTCGGATGATCAAGTTTTGCTTGATTTCTCAGCTCCCTTAAAATATCGTCAGGGTTACCATAGGGTACTTTACGGTTTGGAATCATTTTTATAGCGTAAATTAGCTGATCAAGTTTATGTGTTGCCGAAATGACAATTCCGAAAGACCCACTTCCCAGCACTTCATTTGTTGTGTAATTCCAACTGTTAATGACGAAGTTATCTGATTCTGTAAACAACACATTTGTTAAAATAACAAATCACATTTTATTTCCATATAAAAATTTAAAACATATTGTGGGATATAAGTATTATCATTGAATCTGTTGTGAAAATGTAAATTACTAGTTTAAAATAATCAAGACGCTTTCTTTACAACTAGGCCCTTTATAAAACAAATTGTCACGTTATAAGGAGATGTACTCTCTATAAATGTAGTTCACACGTACAGTTCATACAAGATGTTGTGTTTTGTTGCTACAATCATTTTCCTAATCTAATTATTGCCTAGGTAGATTACCATTTTATAAAAATACATACAAAGCTAATGGCTGTGTTTTTTGCGATCCTCCCAATGTGTCAAAAAGTAATCTAAAATTGTTAACTCCCTATGTGACACTTGGACTTGCCGATGGGACTTTTAAAACGACTCCGAAAATTTATGGCAAAAGAGCACAACTATTCCATAGTGTATTTAATAAACTGAACAAAAATAAACTATGTACAAATGGATGTAAAAAAGTAGCGGCAATAGGGTCAAACAGTGACTATTTTTAGTTTAATAATGTTCCTTAAATTATTCTGATATCGAACGAGTTATTAAATGATTTTTTAGGACGAGTATAACGGAATGTACGTCAATTTTATTTTTACCCCCTTCCCCTATTAGGGGATGACTGCAAACTACTCAATAGTGTTCCTTAAATCATTCTGATATCGAACAAGATATTACACGATTTTTTAGGATGAATATAACGGAAGTTACGTTATTTTTTATGTTTTTACCCCATTTCCCTAATAGGGGATGAGTGTAACCTACTTAATAGTGTTCCTTAAATAATTCTGATATCGAACGAGGTATTACACAATTTTTTAGGATGAGTATAACGAAAGTTACGTTATTTTTTGTTTTTACCCCCTTCCCCTGTTAGGGAATGACTGTAACCTACTTAATAGTGTTCCTTAAGTCATCCTGATATCGAACGAGGTATTACATGACTTTCTACGACGTACAGAACGGAATTTGCATCAATTTTTAATTTTTGAACCCCACCCATGTATAAGTTACAACGGACTGTCGTTGTACTTATTTTGTTTAATCTGGAGCTGTCTATGCTAATGCGCATAGAGCAGCACCCAGAGCTTAGTTTGTTTATTGTTGCATGCACAAAAGTACCGTTAGAATTGTATTATGTACCTACCTAGCTATAGTTAGATTTAAGTAACTAAAAAAACTATATGCTACCTACCTAATCCCTATTGTCTTTTGTAAAAAAGTCCCGTTAATCCTAAAGTCCCTTTCACTTAATTTTCCTAAATATTATTTAGGAAAATTAAAGGTCAATAAGATGCAAGCCGCATTGGGCCATAAGACCCCATATATTATTTTTTCTATTTTAATCCCTAAAAATTAAATATTAATTAGAGCCTTGCATCTAATTATTCGGGGTCAAAAGACAAAGGAACTCGAAGGTTATAAAAGCCTTCGAGCTCCTTTAGTCGGGATTCAGTCAATCCAGTAAGTTGCTTTCGTCAACTCTGAGGATCTTTCTGTCGCCTGGAAGTATCTTTCGATACTAGTCGGCTGTTTTTTGGAGATTGCTTGCCAATCTGGATCGGGTCACCCCAAACTTACCTGCTTGCGTTAAAGTTGCACAGTCAACTAGTCGTAAGTTTATTCTTCGATTTATTTAAGTTTATTTAGCAGCTAAGTTAGTATTTAGTTAGTAAATAATTAGTAATTAGTTAGTATTTAGTGTTAGTACAGTCAGAGTCATCATTGTATTATTATTTGTCAAAGTTCTTCAATGAACAAATAATATCCGTACCTATTGACTCACCCTGTAAATCTCGTGTTGTTGTGTGTACCTTGTACCTCATTCCTCTCACCTGCAACATCATTCCTTTTCCTATGTTCCAGCATACCTATCTTAAGGCTAGCATAGGGAATTGTCAACTCTGACTCCTGCACGCATTAGCTCCTATCAATCATCCTATTTATGCTAACATAGTCCTGCCTAAACCTGATTCACACCCACCTGATCCTTGCTCCTGATACCGAGATTTTTCATTATTAATATTTTGCCTTAGCTTATTATTGCAATTTTCAGCTTTAATTATTTATTTGTCATACATGGTCGGGGGGTGTGGCCGATTTTGCCCATTTACGAACTTGATCTGTCTTTTGACCCCTAGAATGTGTAAAAAAGTTTGAACGGATTCCGTTCGAAAGTAATCGTGCTTACGGACAGACGGACAGATCGGGCATTCCTATAAAGCAGCTGCAGCTACTTAATTAGCAAATAATTAAATCTGCAGCCCTACCGTTAGTGTATACGATTTAACCCAATAAAAAGTAAGCAACCTATTCTGAATCGCTTGAAATACTGTCAGATAATCAGATTGAAGTAAGCTTACACATTACATATACACTTCTATACATACAATACTAATCATGTACACACATTCTTGCTTTGCCCTAGACTGATGCAATATTGCTGTTGACAAAACGGGAAAAGTGGTGTTGACAAAAAGTGATTTGGATGTGTTGGGATTTTAGTTTTGACAATTGGGGGGTGAATTACTTATGACTTATGATCTTACATTTTCTTCCCAATTAAATCTTAATTATGCAAGCATTTTCTACACACGGCCGCTTGCTGGGTAAGTGCGTCGAAATAATTCCGCAAAAAATGTGAAGTATAATTAAATACAATACTTTAGAATTAGGTAAGGCATTGTATCTAATGTTCAAAGCATTCCATTGGAAGTTGAGGTTAAGGTTGTGATAAGTTGGAGGCTAATACATTGAAATGTCGGTACCACAGAATTATATTATGTACCTAGTATATAGACTAGAAGCAGGAAACGAGCCTTGCAGTTGGTTAACCCGTTCCTTACTACAGTAACCATATGGTAACAGTCAAGGACATCTAATTCAAATATTTTTATTTTGTAGACAAGATTTAATAAATGCATGCCGCCACTTATGAATCATCCCTAAAGCATGTCCTTCCACATTTTACAAAAAAAGTATGAAATTTTGTCCTTTCTTTGATTTTTTATGAAATTTTGAATTTATGCATCCGAATCTTAAGGCATCCGATTCTTAATCTGCAAAATTAAGGAATTTTTTTTCAAAAATTAATATATACGAAATGGGAAATAATGTTATCGTTGTTAGTGCTTAGAATGAGTTTTCAGTATCCATAATTATCGGATATAGACTAAATTTCAAAATTCACAAAACGCTTTGAGCGCTGTGTCGCTGCAAGCGTCAGTGTTACCATTTGGATACTCAAGGATGATATGAGTGCAATAAGCTGTGTGTGACAGTTAGTACCAAACCACCTCTATATCTCACTATATTTAGTCATGACCCAAAATGTTTCATCGATTCTTTATCGAAATGACCTGGAGGTCACGCTCCTACTCTCCCCACCCCCTAGAAGGTGGGTGGGGAGGTTGGGGCAAATTGAGATTCCACTGGATTTGGATAGATACCGACCAATTGAAAAAATCCCCACCCATCTTCACCCCCTCGGAACCACTTTTAGGTTGGATTTAGGCATCGATCACGTTGCCCCAATTGCCCCCTCCCCCGTTGCTCCAAGTTTGGCTACTTAACTTATTACATTAATTTTTTCCCCGTTATTCCAAGTACTTTTATATTAATCTAATGTGCCTATCTAATCTAATTGAATTCGTTGCCGCGTCCCCCCAAGCGTAGTAAATAGTAGCTTATGTGCACTATATTGGGGGCAGATGGGGCAACTAATTCAATAGATTGGAATGCCCATTAGAAACACTTGAGGCAACGAGGGAAACAAATTAAGTTAATAGGTTAGGTGGTCAAACTTGGGGACACGGATGCAACGTCGGTAGCAGACGCAACGGGGACAATTGGGGGAACGAGATCACGCTGCCTAAATCCAGTCCCCCTTCTTTTGAAGTATCCCTTGGAAGGGAGTCGACAGAGTTGGGATGGGTTAGGTTTTACGGGACTAGGCAGACTCATTGATACGCTATCATTAGTTGACGTCGTTGGTTTTACCAAGCTTACAAAGGTTCAGATGAGTTTTACGCTGCACAGACGGTCGATAATAAAATATGACGATGTAAACAAAAATCCTGACATGTGCCAGAAGTGGGACGTCGGTTTATGCGAAAAATGCTTTGCTGCTTTCCAGACACGTATCCAGAAATTTAAAGGGGGGCGCAAACAAAAATAATGTAAAATGAGAAATTCGCGACATGCACGAAAATTTTTGCCATTTTTATCCTTTTCCTGGGAAAAATCTTCTCTTTTTCTTAGATTTAGGGGTGGGGCGCTGCGACAACCCCGCCCCCTACAGGATGCATGCTTGCTGATTTTCATAAACGTCATATTTTAGTCGATTTCTGAACACATTCGCCATGAATTATATTTATTCCACATTTTGCGCAACATTTATTTTTGACCCCACATGTTCCTAGCGTTGCCATATGGTAACGGGCATTATCTCGGGGGCTTTGCAGATTTCAATCATATGATCAATGTAAAAAATGTTTCTCTACCCCAAAGTAGTGTGATACTGAAATATCAAATCCGAGCCTCAAAAAAATAATTCCGTAACGGATGGGTTAATTGCCCATCATGCAGAGGCGACCCACAGAAGTGTTAGAAGTGCTAATCCCATAAACAATAGAGTTTATGCATTTGATTGGTTATTTTAGGCTGTTAGTTAAGGTAACTGACGGTTCTGTGGGACACCGCCACTGTTCCCCCATCTAAATTGTGTAGTGTGTTGTGTATTGTGTTGGACAAAACCTAAAGCAGAAGGCCGAGGCTTTGGTCGGTACAAAAATCTCGAGTACGGTTAAATGGAAATTACTGAGCAAAAATGCGAACTTTACTCCGTTGATGGAATAAGTGAATTTTTTGGCTATCTAAAGTTGTGCACCCAAAAGCTGATAAGAGCAGCAAATATTATTTGTGGCAGATAGGATTTCATTTAAGCTTTTAAGCTGCATACATATTGATTTGACATGAAACTGGTTGATATATGATGGGAAAGTTGCCAATTTATCACCGCATAATGTATATAAATACTTGCGACAATTTAAAACATTTATGGAGCGTGTGAAGTCTAAGTAGCAATTAATACAAAGGAATGTACGTGGGATTGGGAAATAATCGGACAAGGATTATTAATACACATTTTAGCGCCATATTTATTGGTTACTAGCGTAAAATAATTTAATCGTTGGAGAAAAATCTTATATCCTAATCTATTATCTTACCCTTTTCACCCCAAACAGACTTTCTTTAAAATATGATTCTTCTAAATTTTAGTTTCCCAGTGTTAAATCTAGTAAACTGATGCCCTCTTATAATTACTTAATATGTAATAAGCAAATAATACCTGATCCCTGTAATCTGTCCAGGATTTGGTTTGCTAATTTTCCAGCTAAATTTATTTCCAGTGCGGACAATAAGGGTGGTAAAATTTCTTCGATGGGCTTATTTGAGATGACAGTGTAGAATTTAGTGTTTCTTTCAGATTGAACCGATGGCGATTTCTATTTATAGGTTATAATTATTATTGCTGGGTATAGAATCTTAGATATGTGCAAAATAATAGTTGTTCGGCAAGGCTAAAAGGTCCTAGCCTTGCTCTGGGGTGCCAAACCCTGCAAACCTTCCCTAATTTAAGGATGGGGAGGTTAAGGTATCCCACGAATCGATAGTGCCTTTTAGTCTTGCCGATCATATCTTTATTAATAATAACATTTTCAATAAAAGTAGAATAAAGAAGACTTACAATATGATCGACATCATCCGTGGTTAAATTATGTGTTGCTATCATATGAATGCACAGATTCGATAGGCATGCTTCTGTTGTTTCTTTAACCAAACGCGGAAGTGAAGTTATAATGGCATCTTTGAAAGCACTCTGGCTCCAGTTTTGTAATCTAATTTCTTTTTTATATTTTTCGACTTTAAGATTCATGTCTGACATCATGAAGATATTGGGATCGGTTAATACTTAGCAACAACTTATTTTAATAAATGAATATATATATGTATATAAATATATATATCAGTTAAAACTTCTAACATTTAAATTTAACATTTAACAATTAAAACCGGCTTGAAAAACACTTTAATCACTTTTCAACCGTAATGTTTTATTACGACTTCGCAACTGTAACGTGATGGCAGTGGTAGAATGCTTATCATCTATTTACATGTAAACCGCCGAAGAATGGTTTATCTACTGAAGATAAAAGTCTCCAAATCAAGTACATGCACACCATAAATTTATAATCGAACTGTTAACGAATTTTTTTGACAAACGTTTTTTGGCGAATATTAAAATTTAGGCTGTCATTTTGGCAAACAGCAATAAACCAAGTCACGCATTACAGGTTCCAGGTTTGGTGTGTTTCACGATGTCGTTTTCTCATCTCCTCTTATTTAGATAACCATCTCCGAAAATTGTAAAGCCGAGAAATCTCCCGGAAGTGACCAATGACAAGATGTTATGGGGAAATCGTAATTATTCGCCATGAAATCGCATAACTTGTGCACACTAAAATAGATATACATTAGGACAAGACGGCATCTCATTTCGTTGTTTAAATAAAATGATTTCTCGTTTTTTAAAAATTTTTTTAAAAAATCGTTTCTAGAAAGCAAATAGTATAGGTATAGCGATTTTCCACAAAAATTGACTCAGGCAAAAATCCTACTATATACTGTTATGGATACATTTTAATAGACAATAAATTAAAATCGTTTATTTAGTATTTACGGAGGAAAGTGAGGGAATTTGCAGTGAGGGAAATGAGTGAGGGAAGGAAAGTGAAGGAGCATAGGAGCAAATTTTTTTGCACGGTAATAACCTAAGTGGAGGAAAATGAAGAAATATTGTCTATATATATGTTACAGAAAATTTGTACAGACCGGACATTTGAAAATACCTAGGACATATGTAAAATGGAAAACCAAAATTTTGATTTTTAACGGACCAAACCTAATCTAAATCAATAAAAATTACATGAAAGCACATTGGACAGTCATAAAGTTGTTTTAAATTAGGTTAGGTTCGTTAAAAACCGAAATTTTGGTTTTCCATTTTACATATGTCCTAGGCATTTTGCATATGTCCGGTCTGTACAAATTTCCAAATTACAAACTTCCAACACGTAAATAAACTCAAAATAATATGACCTGTTTTCCTAGTTCATCAGAAATTTTATTCGAATGTACGTTGAGCAATATTGTAAACTAGATGTGTTTTTACTTTTTATAAATTCCCAAAATATTGACCCTTGATTAGGGCGTTGCTATGTACCATAAATGCCAGGATTTTCAAATTTTTGATGTATATAGATGAAGAATTTAAGCGAATTTATAATTTACAAACTTAAGGATAAGTTTTAAGGAATTTGAATGCATATGAATGCATAGTAGGATATTATCGAAATGACCAGCTGTAGATTAGTGGCGGTGACTTTACAGCGGTTTGCGTGATAACATTCTTGACGTAATGGAATTATCACTTACAGATAAGCTTTGGTGATATCAAATGGGTATAGAATTATTTCAAGTTCCGTCTCTTCAAGTGAGGATATAGTATACAGTCATGAATAATGTACTGTTCTCCACTTTTTTGACAGCCTGATGGACTACTATTATTATATTATTATGGACAGACTTGCTCTTGTAACCTGTTATTTATAACGTTTTCCAATGTGAGAGAAGTGACTAGTTGTCGACACTAGGTCATCTCTATCTTTCGGTCAGGCAGTTTGGCAATCTTCCAAATTTCCTGGGCAATATATAAGCTAAAATTTACATTCATTACGTGAGAGGTTATATTAAAGAGGTCAATGTAGAAGTATTTTAGTAATGCAATTGGCTTCCATACGAATTTTAGGTAAAAAATTTTAGGTATACTTTCATTCTTTTAGTAAATTGAGTGGTAATAATCATCCTATACTTTCAAATACTTACGGATTACGGCTGCTGCTGCTACCGTGTGTACATCAAACTGACAATAGTCTTGAGATAATAAAACTCACTGTGTAATAAATAGGTTTGGTCTGGTTCGCAATGGATACTACTTAGAATACATCAAACATTCAATATTTAGGAAAGGTGACCTCCGACCTCATTCTAAGACCATAATATGCCAAAATATTGAATTCATTGGCATTTAACTCATCTTTAGCTTTCGAACGATACCTCACATTACTTAAGAATTTTTCGACATGAAAGAAGTTTTGACCTTTGACATTTCATAGAGATAAGTCTTTAATGTATAAAGAAAAGAAATAGGCATATATTTTCGGAATTGTTTCGCGATTTTGTAAGCGTTCATATACATTAATGTTTTATTTCTGAACTTTTATTAATTTATTCCAAACTTCTTCTAGTTTAGAAATTCATAAAATATTACTAACTTTATAGAAACAAACTTTGATATTTTTGTTTTTAAACCATTATATATGTTAACAACTTTGAAAGACCATTGATATGGAAATATTTTATGATCAATTCACTTTTTATGAAAAATGGCCAAAATGTTTAAAAAACTGCTAACACTGTATTGACGTTGAACTTGTTGCCTGAATTCACTTACTACCGTAAACATTTTTTCTGTAAAGAAAAAAACATTCAATGAATATAGCAAATACTTTCAAATAATTTTTTTGAATTTGAAATTGGCTATCTGGTTAGGTTTAACCTTGATTGTCCGACAGCGTTATAAAGATGAACAGATATATGAGTTGGAAAAGCAAAAAAATGAGTGGTTGAACTTCATTGGGTTCTAAAGTTTCATACATTTTTACTCTGTATTGATTAAACACCAAAATTTAAACAATCGTGTACAATCGTTACATGTGGAATACCTATAACAATAAAAACTTTATCAAATGAAGTTCCAAGCATATGACAAGGATTACGATGTAAAATTGGTGAAACCCAGGGAGTCGAAATCCCCGAATTTTAAATTCTTAGTATTTGAAAATGAAAACGGAAAGAAGTTAGCACTTAGGGATGCAACGCCCAGTTTGGCTGATATTCATGAAATTTCAGATCTATACTTAATTAATAACGAGGAATCTGCTGTACTTTCATTAACCAAAGGAGACAGAACTAGATAAATTCGTGGAACAATTGGAGCTGTCACTATAAATTCGAACACAAAACCAGGACACAATCAGACACACCTAAATTTAAAAAGAGCATTTGGGAGACGTACATGATTTAGTCCATAAAATGAGAACGCTAAGGTCTCAGAAAAATAAGGTAAACAAGGATAGATTTCTAGGTAGAAGATTTCCAGGGGTAACTTTGAATCAAAGTGCCACAATAAAGGATTACATTGACATTGACCCAGGCCAAACGGTAGCTCATGTATCAGGTATTATTGACATCACACCTGGAATCCTCGTCATTTTGGATCCGAGAATTTAATGGCACTGCAAAAGAAATATTGGACTACATCGGCGTTTTGTTTCATCACGTAAATACTATTTGGTCAGGAATCGTGGAGGATTTTAAAGTTAAGTTAAAAGTCATAGGGATTGCAGCATTTTCAACTTTAGATGTTGAAGTGCCTATTAGCTTTGCTGGCAATACCTTAGAAGGATTTAGTAGAAAAATATTCTTGAAAACCTTTCGAAATGAGTATTTGCCAACAACGATATTTTGTCCAAACATGTTATATGGCTGTTTTCATCATTGCCACTAATAACCCCAACATAGCGCGAGTGCATAAATCTGAAGCTGCTGAAGTATCAGGAATGGCTTACCGAAGGTCCGCTTGTTAATATAATGATGAAGTAAGAAAGCAATTTTTTGGAGTTTCCATAGCTAAAGACATTAATAGATATTTCGGAGGTGCCAAGACCATAATTGGCCCATAATTTGGGTGCCGCCCACGACGGTGATGAAGGGGTGGTATCTAGTGATCCTTACAATAACAATCCTAACAATCCTAACATGATTGTTCTCGATTTATTATAAATGTGTAATTTCATTTATTATTTGTAATGTTCGACATTAATATTTGTTCGACAGCACTAAATTGGACAGGCTGCTGAAATTCATTTTCGTACTGGCAATTGTTCTTAAAGCTATAGTTCATTTCTTATGCCGTTTCTCATAGCACTTCAAGCTGTCATAGACGGTGACTACGATCCTTTCTAAAGATTTATTCAGGAGAACATCACAATGGAAATTCGAACAACTCTCAGCTTTAAAATATTTGTTGCAATCTTTGTAGTAATGATTACCTTTCATGCAATGGGTTCTCTTGTTATGAGTATTTCTGTAATCACGCTTTACTTATTCGGGCAGATTCACTACACTAACGGAATCTGTTCCAATAATGATGGTTCAAATATTAAATACGTACTGGAAGCAATGCGATTTTACGAAGCAATGATTCTACTCAATCACAGGATATAAACGAATTATTTTCTAAGTTTGTAGGAATTGTATTAACAGCTCTTCAAATTATAATTTCTATCAATATATTCGGTGTCATCAAACTTAAAGATATAATTCCCATGCCGTACTATCTACTTTGGCCAATGCTACTTTTGATAAACATCCTATCAACGAGGGTTATATTTTGGTATGTTGGAGATGTTGCCGAGAGCTCTAAGCAATTTCAACTCAAATGGAAAAACCTCTTAAGGCGAAAGTACTATCTGAAAAGATTGAAAACTCACAAGTACTTTGCACTGAGTTGTTCCGGGTGTTTCCCAGTTCAACGGAAGACATATTATGTCACTTTCATTCAAAATACCATCGACACCGCGCACCACAATCTCGTTGCTCTTGTCAATTGAAGTCAATAATAATGGGTAGATATTATTCTTTACCAAAAGGGGCGGGATGGCACAGTGCCCCCCCTAAGTCTGAGAAGAAGAGAGTAATTCTTCCAAAATAGGCCCAAAATTTCCAAATTTTTTCGCACTTGGCACGAATATGTCCTAGTTTTAACATTATTTTTGGTTGAGCCCCCCTTGACCAAATTTATGGATTTCTGGATCAAATTTGCCTGGCCATCATTATTAACACTTCCACATCCAAGTGTGGTACAATTGTACCACAACGCCTTTATTTGCCTTTATCTCCGTTGCTTTCAACCGAATTACATCCAGCTTTCAGGTACCTCTCAGGAATATTGTTTTACAATTTTTAAAAATATTTTAAAGTTAATTTGAAATTTTTTCAATTTTTTATGACCGAAAAACTAAGGCGAAGTCATCGCTAACATGGCAGTATCCAATGTGGTACAAATGTACCACAAAGAAGGTTTCTTATTTGGGGTGGTACAATTGTACCACACTTGGATACTGCCATGTAAGCTAGAATAAATGGTAAATAATTAGTAAATAAATACAATTAATGCAATGCTAGTAAGAAAATTAATTTTCTATAGTCGACTATAAGCCGACAATTATCAAATCAAATATTAATCATCGACTTTAAGACGACAGGATTCAAAATAATTTATACCATTGTCTATAAGTCGACGGAATACATATTAAATTGCAATGACCGACTATAAGCCGACGGAATGTAAAATAATCTCTAAGCATCTACTATTAGCCGACAGAATGCAAATTAATCTGCAAGCAACGACTGACTTTAAGCCGGCGGAATGTAAATTAATCTCTAAGCATCGACTATTAGCCGACAGAATGCAATTTAATCTGTAAGCATCGACTATAAGCCGGCGGAATGTAAATTAATCTCTAAGCATCGACTATTAGCCGACAGAATGCAAATTAATCTCTAAGCATCGACTATAAGCCGGCGGAATTTAAATTAATCTCTAAGCATCGACTATAAGCCGACGGAATGTAAATTAATCTCTAAGCATCAACTATTAGCCGACAGAATGCAAATTAATCTGTAAGCATCGACTATAAGCCGACGGAATGTAAATTAATCCCTAAGTATCGACTATTAGCCGAAAGAATGCAAATTTATTTGTAAGCATCGACTATAAGCCGACAGAATGTATATTACATTGTAATCATCGACTATAAGCCGACAGAATGTACATTAAATTGTAATGATCGACTATTAGCCGAAAGAATGCAAATTAATCTGTAAGCATCGACTATAAGCCGAAGGAATGTATAAATTGTAATCATCGACTATAAGCCGACAAAATGTATATTGAATTGTAATGATCGACTATTAGCCAAAAAAGTGTAAATTAATCTGTAGGCATCCACTGTATACCGAAGGAATCTATAAATTGTAATCATCGACTATTAGACGAAAGAATGCAAACTAACTTGTAAGCATCGACTTTAACCCGATGGAATGCATATTAAATTGTAATCAACGACTATAAGCCGGCGGAACGTAAATTAATCTGTAAGCATCGAATATTAGCCGAAATAATGCAGACTTATCTGTAAACATTGACTATAATCCGACAGAATGTATATTAAATTGTAATGATCGACTATTAGACGAAAAAATGCAAATTAATCTGTAAGCATCGACTATAAGCCGACAGAATGTATAAATTGTAATCATCGACTATAAGCCGACAAAATGTATATTGAATTGTAATGATCGACTATTAGCCAAAAAAGTGTAAATTAATCTGTAGGCATCCACTGTATACCGAAGGAATCTATAAATTGTAATCATCGACTATTAGACGAAAGAATGCAAACTAACTTGTAAGCATCGACTTTAACCCGATGGAATGCATATTAAATTGTAATCAACGACTATAAGCCGGCGGAACGTAAATTAATCTGTAAGCATCGAATATTAGCCGAAATAATGCAGACTTACCTGTAAACATTGACTATAATCCGACAGAATGTATATTAATATGTAATCATCGACAATAATCCGACAGAATGTATATTAATATGCAATCATCGATTATAAGCCGACGGAATGCGTATCAAATTGTAATCACCGAATATAAGCAGATGGAATTTAAATAATTCTACAAGCATCGACTATAAGCCAACAGAATGTACATTACATTATAATCATCGACTATTAGCCGAAAGAATGCAAATTAATCTGTAAGCATCGACTTGTAAGCCGAACGAATGCATATTAAATTGTAAAATCGACTATAAGCCGACGGAATGCATATTAAATAGTAATCATCGACTATAAATCGGCAGACTGCATATTAAATTGTAATCATCGATGATAACCCGTTAGAATGTAATTTGTTATTGTCGACTTTTAGCCGACGGAAACCTAAATTAATTGTTAACGTCGACCACACGCTGAACGTTTGTATGTATCCGGGTGTGGTACAATTGTACCACATTGGGTTTTGCTATGTGGTACAGTTGTACCACACTTGGATATTGCCATCTTAGCTAGAGTAGGACCTTAAGCATTGGTTTGGCGACCAGTATAAAAACACGAAACCTTGTGCGGTACAATTGTACCGTACCACACTTGGATACTGCTGCGTGGTACAATTGTACCACACTTGCTAGTCCGCGGAAGTTTTTAGGCTTGGATGTGGAAGTGTTAAATTATTTTTTACTTTTTGAAATATTAATCAAACTACTTATGCGAAATTATTTACTGAGAGCCATAGAGAGGTGTTTTGGGTACCACTTACTCACCCGTTAATGCATTGCATTTAGGTTTAACCTTGAAAACACAATCACCTTAATTACCTTGCTTTTGTATTGGAGTAGATTGATGTGCAGTAGTAATAGCGTAGTTAAGTACATGGCTATAGTAGTTACATAAATTAGTATGTTTGCTTTCACTTCTAATGTGACTGTTCATTTATAGCTATAGATCCAAGTTTAATGTGTTTATGGTTGACAAATGTCTTTGTTATTTAGATTGTACTATTACAGCGGTGGTAGATGCATTGTTAATGAAAATAATGGTTAAAATATTGCTATATTTAAGTAGCTGGTATAATATTTTATAAATGAATAACTGAGTTGTGTGTGAACAGTTTGTTGTAATGATTTGGAACAAATAAATTATTAATTAATATTAAACGAGTATTATCAATTATATTATCTGTTAAACCTCGGATTGTTCTAAGGCATGCCTGCCTTGTATGTGTGAGATGCCAAATAAAAAATAAAAATTGAAGTATGATAATTAAAGTAAAGCTATGTTAAAATGAAGTTATCTCATTGTTTAATAATATATTTGTTCTGTATAAAATCAACTTTGATTAACAGGCTTTTGTCTGAGAAGCACTAATGAAGTCAACATTATACCATCTACATACACAACAATAATTTTCACCACTTCCTATTTAATGTACTCGGAGCCACCTGCCTTATATCTTTTCTTGAAATCTTTCCGATAACTTACATCAGATGAAACTAAATGATAACCTTCTACCTTATTTCAACTTGTTAATAATCATAGCTGTAGTCTGTCAAAGCCTTCTTTTCGTTGGAATAATAGTCTAAGTCTATAGTGGCCATCCTCTTTTGTGTATTAAGATATTTGATTTTATTACTCGATATTGAAACCAAGAAAGGTAATATTAAACTTAAAGCTCGTACAATAATGTTCTGTATAGGCGGTAGGAAAAAAGTTAAGTCCTCGTTGTGGATGATATAAATCCTCAAGCATGGAATAGTAATATGATGTTTGCTGGCTTTTAAATTGAAATGTTGTAAAAGTAAATCATATTGTTTAAATTAATGAGATCATTAGATTAGATTAGATATACATGTTAAATTAAATTTATTTTTACACAAACTTCGCTTCGCTTGTTGTTCGTTGCAAAGAAGTTTTAATCCATAGCAAGAGTTTTTCTAATGGGAATTTCTTTCAGTCCATCAATCAACAACATTTTCAAAGACATTTAATTTCTATTTCTTCAACATCCTAAAAATTTCAGTTTTCCAATAGATTTTCCTGATCTCCTATTTATTTGATAGGGATTAAAACTATATTTTCTGTTTAACGGACATTATCAACCAAGTATGTTTTCAAACATTTTTGTTTTAGTAACCATTGTATTGTAATGGCTTGAAATATATTTGTTTTTCCATTCATACCATTTGTTACTATTGATTAAGTACAGTTGTTGAACCACCATTTAAGTATTTGATGCTTTAAGGGACAATATGTTAATGAGAGTCATTTGTAAATGTAAACAATCGCGGAGACAGTAAAAATTTATGCATTGTAGTTTTTCCTTTATAGTAAGCAACTTAACTCTAATTAGAAACCTTTGTTTCTTACATATAAATTACAAATTCTCTTTCGCTTTATGTTTATTGAAGTTTAATGTATTTCTACGCTCCTTGGCCAAAAGCACTAGAGTTTGGGTCAATTGCAGCTCCTCAAAAAATTTTATAATGATCATTGGAAAACTCTGGGATCTGTGGGATGAGAGGTTTTGAAATTTTAGCTTTTACTTTTATCCTTTCCATGTTCAAATCTTCCTTTCAAAAAATCATAAAACAATTTCTAGTGAACTGAGCGTTATGAAAATGGTCTTTTGTGTTACTGGCTATGAGATGTACATGCAGTAAAATAGAAAGTTCAATCAATCAACTTAAAAAGAAATCTAACGGTAATTAGGTGAATTTCTGCAGCCAATAATATAGTGATATATTTTATCTGATGTTATATGCATTATTGGAACCCAATTTTTCCAATAGACGTTCAAATGTTTAGTTTAAAAATTGAATATTATTGATGAGTTTCATCTTCCCTAGAAATCAAAGAAAATAGAAAGAAAATTTTGTCTAAAAACCCAAATATTGGAAAATATTTTTCTATACCACTAGTACTACTCTGTCATATGTCAGTGTGATAAAATTCTGTTATTAATGAAACTAGGTTGTTTATTGTTTATAATTTAAAAATTGGGTCATGCAAACATTTGCTGTTTTTTGTCATACCGTGTAACGTGTGAACTGCATCATTCCATGTAACCCTGACATATAATTATTTAACTACAAGCACGTATCCAGGGGGGCCGGGGGTCCCAGGCCCCTCCTAAGTATCCAGAAAAAGGCAATTTTTTTGTCAAAAAAGGTTAAAAATCGAAAAAAATTTCGCGTTTGGCGCGAATTTACCTTAATTTTATCAATATATTTTGGTGCCCCCCCCCTAGGTCAAATTCCTGGATACGTGCCTGTTTAACTACCTACTCGCTAATATCTATAATAAATTTTATAGTTCTACTACTCGTTCTTTTTAGGTTCGGTTTTTCTAATTGCAAATTTAATAGTTATTTAGTAATTAGCTAACAATTATTTCGTAGCGCTGATTCACTCTCGTTCCAATAAAGTTTATACAGCAGTGGAAAATTTAGTTTTATTAAAGTCTCTATAAATTTTTGTAACAATCATATCAATTCTTTAACCCGCCGGATCTAATTGATCCTGAAATAGTTAGTTTTATTTGGTGGTTAGAAAACGTTAGTTTTTATCAACGATATCTAAACGATTTTATCCTTATGGTTTTCAGATGGTTTATACTAATAAAAGTAAAACGCGTTGCGTGTTTTTACAGTTAATTTTGGCGCGGTCGTAATCTGGTTTACTATATTAATTTAACGTGAAAATTGAAACTGTTGCAACTGCATTCAGTAATTATTAAATAGCCGTTACAAAAACGATTGATTATGACCAGTGTACAAAATCTACCGCATTTTATGGCTTTTTTACCATCACAGTGGTAAAAATGCACTTAATGGTAAAAATGGTAAGCTTAAGCGATTGATTGATTGATTAATATAGATTAGATACAAGAGTTTACAAAATAATGGTTTTAAAACTTTATTTTCTATATATTTTCTATATAAATTAGTTCTAATTAGCCCTTTAATTGATTAACTCTATCCTATTTTATTGATTGTCCACCTAAAGTTCTCACAACAATGTTACTAAAACAAAGAATTAATGCATTTAGTATCGTTAATTTAAAATTGATATAAATGTGTCAATTCAGTTACAATTACTTTCTAAATCGGCAAATAAATAAATGGTGCCCACCCAAATCGGTTAAATCCAACTCTGATTGATGAACACTTATCAATGTGCAAGAACTATCAGCTGCTAAGCTATTTCATACTTTGGAACCAACATTTATTGAAAATTCTGCACGAAATTTATAAGAAACTATTTGTTACCACTTATGTCACTTATCACTACTTTCTAAGTGGCGGTATTTAACGTTAAATGTCATTAAAAACCACTAATCTGATATGCTTTTTAGTTTTCCTTAGATAAATAAATGAAAGGTGAAAACTGAAATTCATCCAAATCACGACAGCTTGTTTACTCAACCAGTCATCAACATGTCTTTTTTAATTTATTCAGTAATCGATTTCGCATAGGGCATCATCAGACTGTTGAAAATATTTACATTATAATACATAAATTAAAAATGAAGATCTTATAAATGTATAATAATTGTTCAATCAGAACATTGAATCAGTCATATGCTACACTTGTACTTTGTATTTTTTATGTATTATTACCATTAGTAGAAAAACTCATAACACTAACCTTATTATGTAAATTAACAATGTTGGAGGTAAGAGTAGTTAGTAATTTTGAGATCCTTACATCAGTTAATTTAGAATTTAGAATTTAGTTCACATTTTAATTCAATACAGGTTTAGACTTACAACATCCTGATTTGTCTTCACATTGGTAAGTAATTAAGCGGGACAATTGCATAAAAGCTATAAACAAAAATCATATCATGTATCACTAAGTGTAATCCTTGGCAATCATAGTAGTGAGACCATTTACTTTGGAGAATGAGACAATTATCTGTAGGCTATTTACAGCTAATTTATATTCATAATTTTCACATTTAAGAGACTCTTTCATTATAGTATCTAATATAATACGTTTATAATTCTTAATATTCTTATAAAAAGGCATGACAAAATAACAGGTGTTATTAAAACTTTGATTGTACTTAATTACATTTACAGGTGGAATTTCTAACTTTGATAAAATTTCCGGGTTATGAATAGATAAGTTCGTAATTAATAGAGGTTTTTTAGGTGTTAATAATTCCGATCTATTGATCGTGTTCAATTTATAACGTGTTTCCTCTAATAGGTTATCGGGGTACATTCGCAATTTGAACTTATAGAATAAATTATCTAATTCATCATTTCTGTCAGTAAAACTACTACATGTTCTTATTACCCTTAAGCCTTGAGCATATGGGATGGATTTAAGTAAACTTTTACTGTGGTTCGAATAGTAGTGGAGTGGTTGGGCTTTTGACATCGGTTTACGATACAGTTTTGTTTTTATAGTATTGTCGGAAGTTAAAGTAATGTCTAAATCTAGAAATGATGTACGTGTATCCTGGATATCAAAGGTAAATTCTAGGAAATTATGTGTAAGTGTATCAGATAACCATTCATTTGGATTAGACAAATCTGTGGTATCTAAAATTATAAAAATATCGTCTAGAAATCGTTTACGAAAAGTTATCTCCTTCTTATTAGTAAACAAATTTTCAATTTCCTTGTATACAGTAATATTGGCGATTGAAGGAGAGCTAGATCCCCCCATCTGGATACCTTTAAATTGGTAGAAATATTCCTTTTTATACTTCACAAAACTATGATCTAAGCTTAAATCTAAAAGTTTACGCATCTGTATGGTGGTGATATCAAAAGGTACATTAATTTTGTTATGAAATTCCTCATACATATTACAGCAGTGAGTTTTACACGACTTAAGTTGTAAATTTGTATATAAAGATACAATATCTATAGTGATTAGTTTGTAGGTACGATTAGAATCTAGCGTTAAATTATCAAGTAAAATTAACAAATGCGTAGTGTCTAGAATTAAATCGGGTACAAAATTCATTATAGGTTGCAAAAATAAATCCAGTAGTTTACTTATGTTTCTATTGACTGTGTAAATAGTAGAACTGATGGGTCTCCCCTTTGGAAATATTTCAAATGGCTTATGAATCTTTGGTAAAATATAGAAATTTGCAGGTTTATAATTATTTGGTATTAATTTTGATAATTTACAATTGGGTGGAAATGTTTTCTCTAGAATACAAACCTGATCCCTAAATGTAAGTACATCTAAATTGTAATGCATTTCAGTACTCGGGTAATATACATTTTCATCATATAATTGATTAAATATTTCTTGATCGTATAGACCCTCTTCCATGAAACAAATACCTGCATTTTTGTCAGACTCCTTCACTATAATATTATTATCGTTACAGTATTTACTAAAGTCTTTACATAAATTAGGGGGTAATAGCTTAGGCCTAGATGAACATTTTTTGATTTCGCTAATAAGATTGTCATACAGATTTTTGTCAGGGAACATAATATATTCGTCCTCGCAATGTACCTTTTCTGTTCGTTCTACCTTTTGTTTGTGTTTTTTACAATTAATTATAAATTTTTGTAAATCGTTATTCGTTTCGCTCGTGTCACTTAAAATTGAGAAGTAAGCATTCCAAGCTACTTTTCGAATACCTTCACAAAAAGCTTTCTTTATATTATTAAAATTAGGAAAGGTAGGTACAGAGAATTTAAGACCTAAACTTAACAGTGCTTTAAACTTATCAGGAATTTTAATTGTAGTCAGATTGTGAATTGTGTTTGGTGTTTGTCGAACTGAACAGAATAATTTGTATAATCTATTGTAATTTTCACCATTCAATTCTTTCACATCAAAAACTCTATTCATGTTATAAAATCTCCTATTTCTCTTTTTAGTTGTATTTAAGGTTGTATTGGGAGTATAAAATATTTGTGAATCATTATCACTTATTGCAGTTGTGTAAGAGTCAGATGTCATACTGTCATTTCTACTAATGGCAACTTGTCAGTTATCAGTTCCAGCAGTGTGCTTGGGGGGATGAGAATTTTTCCGTCTATTTTGTCTTCTTGCTCGTTTTTTGGGTCTGGTGATGTAATTCGTATTTTCAGAATCGTCATCTGTATTTTGGGTTGTAGTAAGTTGGTTTAGTTTTTCTAACAATGTTTGATGAATATTTTTAACGGTATCAGGGTCAAAGGATTCCACTTTACGGGTTATTCTATCTTCTATACGATTTGAATAGAAATTGTATGGCTTCGCTGGTGGCAATTGATTGTTTTTTCTCCATGATGGAACAATGTGTTGAACTTTGCCTTTCTTCTTTTTCCAATCAATTTCTTTGATTTTAAATACCGAAAGAAATTCGGTTTTTGCTTTGATATACATTAACGAAAAATTGAACCAGAAATAGTCCCTTAATACCTCCTTCTCGAAATCCAGTTTCTTAATCTCTTCGCATAGTAATTTGCAATTACGAGATATGAGTAGCTCAGCTGTGAAATCGGATCCTTCCGCATAATGACTTTGAACTAAAGATGCCACAAGTTTTTTTGTTTCGGTTATTTCTTCAAAAGTTTTGTTGGGTAGTAGTTGGTAGCTGGGAACAGAGAAATTCATGATGGGATTAACTAGTGGAACTTTATTCTTCGTAGCTTCTGTTATATTATTCTTGAAGTAAACGCACTGCGAGTAGCTCATAAAGTTTTTTATGATATCTATAGAAGCCTCGTCAGTCAGCGTTATTTTCATTCGATTATTTATTAGGTATTCATCAATTGCTTCATCTGATGGGATCATGGGAAGAATTTCGGTTTCAAGAACTGTGTCTATTTCCTAGAATTTACCTTTGATATCCAGGATACACGTACATCATTTCTAGATTTAGACATTACTTTAACTTCCGACAATACTATAAAAACAAAACTGTATCGTAAACCGATGTCAAAAGCCCAACCACTCCACTACTATTCGAACCACAGTAAAAGTTTACTTAAATCCATCCCATATGCTCAAGGCTTAAGGGTAATAAGAACATGTAGTAGTTTTACTGACAGAAATGATGAATTAGATAATTTATTCTATAAGTTCAAATTGCGAATGTACCCCGATAACCTATTAGAGGAAACACGTTATAAATTGAACACGATCAATAGATCGGAATTATTAACACCTAAAAAACCTCTATTAATTACGAACTTATCTATTCATAACCCGGAAATTTTATCAAAGTTAGAAATTCCACCTGTAAATGTAATTAAGTACAATCAAAGTTTTAATAACACCTGTTATTTTGTCATGCCTTTTATAAGAATATTAAGAATTATAAACGTATTATATTAGATACTATAATGAAAGAGTCTCTTAAATGTGAAAATTATGAATATAAATTAGCTGTAAATAGCCTACAGATAATTGTCTCATTCTCCAAAGTAAATGGTCTCACTACTATGATTGCCAAGGATTACACTTAGTGATACATGATATGATTTTTGTTTATAGCTTTTATGCAATTGTCCCGCTTAATTACTTACCAATGTGAAGACAAATCAGGATGTTGTAAGTCTAAACCTGTATTGAATTAAAATGTGAACTAAATTCTAAATTCTAAATTAACTGATGTAAGGATCTCAAATTACTAACTACTCTTACCTCCAACATTGTTAATTTACATAATAAGGTTAGTGTTATGAGTTTTTCTACTAATGGTAATAATACATAAAAAATACAAAGTACAAGTGTAGCATATGACTGATTCGATGTTCTGATTGAACAATTATTATACATTTATAAGATCTTCATTTTTAATTTATGTATTATAATGTAATTATTTTCAACAGTCTGATGATGCCCTATGCGAAATCGATTACTGAATAAATTAAAAAAGACATGTTGATGACTGGTTGAGTAAACAAGCTGTCGTGATTTGGATGAATTTCAGTTTTCACCTTTCATTTATTTATCTAAGGAAAACTAAAAAGCATATTGAAAATTCTGCACGAAATTTATAAGAAACTATTTGTTACCACTTATGTCACTTATCACTACTTTCTAAGTGGCGGTATTTAACGTTAAATGTCATTAAAAACCACTAATCTCCAATCAGCGAGAAGTGGAATTTCGTTCACTGACAATGACAAATTTGAAAGAATGATAAGTTAACTGAGAATGATTAAAATGGTTTTTCGTAGATTTGTTAAAATAATAAGAATTGAACCAAGTAAATATGAAAAATTTATAATAATCGGTATTTGAAAGGGTGAAGATATTTTGGTTTGATCATGCCTTTTGTACATTTAAATGTTTCAGGCTCCAATGAAAATGAAGATTGTTTGGGTCATTGCGATTGGTTTGATGGTGTTTATGGAAGATATGGAACTTGTTTCTGGAAAATGTTGCAAGAACAATGGGAAATTTCAGTGTTGTGGAGTGGGTAAATGCAACTTCTTCTGTTGTAACTGCAAAGATGGATGCCGGAATAGTTGCAGCTTTGATCCGAAATATGTTGACCTTGTTCTTTCAAAAGTTGTGCCACAAATTTCAATTCCAATTGGGCGAAGAAAAAGAAGTTTAAGTGAAGAAAATACTCTTAATGCATTTGAAGCCGTTGACTATAACAAAAATGGAGTTATCGAGTTTCCAGAAATGGAAATGTTTTCAGGGAAAGTGTTGGGTGACCGCAATAAAAGGCAAATAGAACACAACGATTTGCATCAGGAGTTTCGCAAATTAGACATCAATGGAAACGGTGTAATTGAACCCAATGAGTTTGATTCTGATTTAGCTTGAAGAACGTCAGCTCATTTTTGGTTTCCTTGATAAATGTCATAACATTACTTAACTGGTAGTGTAAATTAACTGAATTACGAATGCCTTAAATTAGTTCTTAAAACCAATTTATTGTCTGCATCTGAAGGTAAATATGTTTTTGGATTTTATTTTCTAATTATTTTAACTTTGACTTTATAAATTTGACACCCTTCTGTCTTTGCTGGTGTATTTTATAAATTAGTTCATGCAGTATAATCATTAATAAATATTGACCATTCATTAACTGTTAACCATTCAATATCCATCAATTAATCATATAAGTGAGTTTATTCTATATTTTTAATCCAACAATTTTCATAATTTTGCTTCAACCGGCTTCTCTGATCTCCTTACTCCTGGTGGTGAAATGATCCACATTGTTTGAAACACAGCATTCTGATTGAGTATATCCATGACGAAAATTCTACAGATTACTTAAACAGATCACTTAATTTGAATACTTTGCATAATATGGTTAGTCCCTCAGTCCACAACAAGAGAAAATATATGAATAATATGATGTTTGCTGGCTTTTAAATTGAAGTGTTGTAAAAGTAAATTATATTGTATAAATTAACGAGATCATTAGATTAAATATACATGTTAAATTAAAGTTATTTTTACACAAAATACGTTTCGCTTGTTGTTCGTTGCGTAGAAATTTTAGTCCATAGCAAGAGTTTTTCTAATGGGAATTTCTTTCAGTCCATCAATCAACAACATTTTCAAAGACATTAATTCTATTTCTTCAACATCCCAAAATTTTCAGTTTTCCAATAGATTTTCCTGATCTCCTATTTATTTGATAGGGATTAAAACTTTATTTTCTGTTTAACGGACATTATCAACCAAGTATGTTTTCAAACATTTTTGTTTTAGTAACCATTGTATTGTAATGGCTTGAAATATATTTGTTTTTCCTTTCATACCATTTGTTACTATTGATTAAGTACAGATGTTGAACCACCATTTAAGTTTTTGATGCTTTAAGGGACGATATGTTAATGAGAGTCATTTGTAAATGTAAAAATTTATGCATTGTAGTTTTTTCCTTTATAGTAAGCAACTTAATTCTAATTAGAAACCTTTGTTTCTTACATATAAATTACAAATTCTCTTTCGCTTTATGTTTATTGAAGTTTAATGTATTTCTACGCTCCTTGGCCAAGCACTAGAGTTTGGGTCAATTGCAGCTCCTCATACTCCTCAAAAAGTTTTATAATGATCGGTGGAAAACTGTGGGATCTGTGGGATGAGAGGTTTTGAAATTTGAGCTTTTACTTATCCTTTCCATGTTCAAATCTTCCTTTCAAAAAAATCATAAAACAATTTCTAGTAAACTGAACGTTATGAAAATGATCCTTTGTGTTACTGGCTATGAGATGTACATGCAGTAAAATAGAAAGTTCAATCAATCAACTTGAAAGAAATCTAACGGTAATTACCTAGGTGAATTTCTACCGCCAATAATATAGTGATATATTTTATCCGATGTTATAATTATGCATTATTGGAACCGAATTTTTCCAATAGACGTTTAAATGTTTAGTTTAAAAATTGAATGTTATTGATGAGTTTCATCTTCCCTAGAAGTCGAAGAAAATAGAAAGAAATTTTTGTCTAAAAACCCAAAAATTGGAAAATATTTTTCTATACCACTAGTACTACTCTGTCATATGTCAGTGTGATCAAATTCTGTTATTAACGAAACTGGGTTGTTTATTGTTTATAATTTAAAAATTGGGTCATGCAAACATTTGCTGTTTTTTGTCATACCGTGTAACGTGTGAACTGCATCATTCCATGTAGCCCTGACATGTAATTATTTAACTACCTACTCGCTAATATCTATCGTAAAATATTTTATAGTTCTACTACTCGACCTTTAAAAAGTATTAGTTTATCAAACAAAACAAAAAATTGAAACAAGAATATTCTATTTATTTATTTTACCGATGAAATGCGATATCAAATTAAATATTGTAATATCGAATAGCTCGGTAATGTAAATTAAATCAATAATAATAACATAAATAGAAACTAGCATGGCGTTCGTATACCTAACATATTTTAAAACGCTTTATTTTTAAGTTTTTTGGTGTTACATATATCAGAATAACTGGATCTATTTCTCCAAACTTTAATAAATATTGTTGACCCAAATCATTATTTATAGAAACACAAGTTGCCCAAATAAAATGACGCATGAACGAGATAACATTTAGCTATAAAACTGGGTGCATAGTCTAAAAAGCATCAGTAAAGCTTGATTGTCCAAGTAGTCCTGGTTAATATTTCATCTACTGATTTCTCCTACGACATTTTAGTGAAGCAAAGGTCCGTTTTTTTAATTGCAAATTTAATATTTATTTAGTAAATGCCTAACAATTATTTCGTAGCGCTGCTTCACTCTCGTTCCAATAAAGTTTATACAGCAGTGGAAAAGTTAGTTTTATTAAAGTGTTTTTACATTTTTGTTATAGTTGTATCAATTTTTTTAACCCGCCGGATCTAATTGATCCTGAAATAGTTATATTTATTTGGCGGTTTGATAACGTTAGTTTTTAACTATTAGTTTCTAAACAATTTTATTTTTCATGGTTTTCAGAACGCGTGTTTTTAGAGTCAGTTGTGGCGCGGTCATAATATCTGGTTCACTATATTAATTAGCAGTGAATATTGAAACCGTTGCGACTGGTTTCAGTAATTAAATATTGAATAGCCGGTACAAAAACATTGATTATGACCAGTGTATTTCTAATAAGCCCTTAAATTGATTAAATTCATTCTATTTTTAGATTGTCCATCTAAAGGTATCACAACAATGTTACTAAACAAAGAATTAATGCATTTGGTATCGCCAATTTAAAATTGATATATAAATGTGTCAATTTAATTACAATTAGTTTCAAAATCGGGAAATAAGTAAATAGTGCCCACTCAAGTTGGTTAAATCCAACTCTGATTGAAAAACACTTATCAATGTGCAACAACTATCAGCTGCTAGCCTATTTCATTCTTAAGTAGGTTAAAGGAATAAGAAAATAAGAATAGAACGAAGTAAATTTGAAAATTTTCTAATAATCCGTTTTCAAAGGGTAAAGATATTTGGTTTGATCATTCTTTTTGTACTTTTAAATATTTCAGGCTCCAATGAAAATGAAGATTACTTGGGTTCTTGCGACAATTGGTTTGATGGTGTTTATGAAAGATATTGAACTTGTTTCTGGAAAATGCTGCAAGAACAATGGGAAATTTCAGTGTTGTGGAGTGGGCAAATGCAATTTCTTCTGTTGTAAATGCAAAGATGGATGCCGGAATAGTTGCAGCTTTGATCCGAAATATATTGACCTTGTTGTCTCAAAAGTTGTGCCATCAATTTCAATTCCAATTCCAATTGGGCGAGGAAAAAGAAGTTTAAGTGAAGCAAATACTCTTAATGCATTTGAAGCCGTTGACTATAACAAAAATGGAGTTATCGAGTTTCCAGAAATGGAAATGTTTTCAGAGAAAGTATTGGGTGACCGCAATAAGAGGCAAATAGAACACAAGGATTTGCATCACGAGTTTCGCAAATTAGACACAAATGGAAACGGAGTAATTGAACCCAGTGAGTTTGATTCTGATCTAGCATGAAGAACCTTAGAGCATATTTTGCTTCCTTGATAAATGTCATAACATTACTTAACTAGTACTGTAAATTAACTGAATTACGAATGCCTTAAATTAGTTCTTAAAACCAATTTATTGTCTGCATCTGAAGCAGGGAACTAAAAAGGTACTCCTTTTTTACAAAAAAGGTAAAAAGTACTACTTTTTCTAAAAAAGCAGTCCTTTTTACCTTTTTACCTTTTTTACCTTATTTACATGTAAAGTGAAGTAAATGGGGCACTCTGCTACATCAAAAAAGGTAAAAAGGCAAAAAAGGACTGCTTTTTTAAATTCTTACTCCTACCTTTTTTATAAAAAAGGCAAAAAAGGTAAAAGGCAAAAAAGGTCCTTTTTTGTTCCCTGATCTGAAGGTAAATATGTTTTTGGATTTTATTTTCTAATTATTTTAACTTTGACTTTATTAATTTGACACTCTTCTGTCTTTGCTGGTGTATTTTATAAATTAGTTCATGCAGTATAATCAATAATAAATAGTGATAATTCATTAACCATTCAATATCCATCAATTAATCATATACTAAGTGAGTTTATTTTTATATTTATAATCCAACAATTTTCATAATTTTGCTTCAACCGGCAGCCAGTCTCTGATCTCCTTTCTCCTAGTGGTAAAATGATCCACATTGTTTGAAATACAGCATTCTGATTTCTGATTGAGCATATCCATGACGAAAATTCTACAGATTACTTAAACGGGGGCATTCACTAAATTTGAATCCTTTGCATAATTATGGTTAGTCGCACAGACTGCGAAATGTACTCGTTTGTCGTTTAGTGCCGCAACAAGAGGAAAAGATATGAAATGTCTTTAAGTGAAGGCTGTCTTTAATTCCCTATACGTAGAAAACCTGCTCTACAAAAACCATTGTATGACAATCTGTCGTTATTAATAATACAATTATCTAATTCTTAAATAATAATAATTATTATTTACGAACTATGTTCGTCCTAATACTCTTTCTTTTTTTATCTCTAATTCATTAACTACCACCCTCGCTGTATTAACGGAATAGTGTGCATGTTTTGTAGTCCTGTGGTAAATTGCGGCAGGGCGACAGAAGGCCACCGTTCCCAAAGGGATTTATTTACGGGAAGTTAATTTAATACTGCGTATGGCTACACTGCTGCGTCATTACCGGAATTTTAGGCATTTACATGTGCAACAAAGCCACCAAAAATAAATTAAGACGGCATGGCAACTTTATACACTGACTTTGTGGCTATTTTATTATTACATCATAGAAATTCTTTGATGGTGACAGAAAAACGTGTAATTATAATATATAATTAAAATATAGTAAATTACAATTTATTGACCTTATGTACATATTCTTTCCTTGGAGTTATGTCAATTAACTTTTGTTTCCGTATTAATTATCAAAGATTTTAAATAAATAGAAAAGCTCTATTTTTCTATTTATTAAGCTCTTTGTGTAGCAGAAATGCAATATTCGTGATAAAGTTCAACGTAAAAAGTTTCAAAATGTTTCCCATGCCGGGAATCGAACCCGGGCCTGCTGGGGGCTTTGCAGAGGTAACCTCGATGTGTGAAAGCCAGCTATCCTAGCCACTAGACCACATGGGATTGTATAGATATCAGAGCAACGATTATCCATATTATTAGGGTTATCTTTTCAATTTGAAGAAACTGCTTGTTTGCAAGTTGTACACCTAAGTAACGAGCGGAGCCATAGCCTAGCCATAAATAGCCATAAATCGAAGCAATAAAAATAGATAAAAGGATAATGTAACATTCAAAGCTAATACGATTGGTATACATACCGTATACCTATAACAATATTACAATATCAAATACTGATGTGGCAACATAGGGATTATAATTATTTTAAACGCCCCGAGCGATCTATGTACTATTTAACTATATGTCGTCAACCTATTTTTTTGTGAATAGTCATGAACATGACTGTCAAAAAGCCAGTCACCAGTGGAATTTTTCCACTATAGCCCCACAAGTGAACAAAAATAGTGACAAATGTCGTAAGCCAAACTAGCATTTTCATTAAATAAGCTAACTGCATAGCTATATACCTTCACACCTTATTAAACACCTCTGAGCAAATCTAAATTGTTTATCTATTTATAAGTATTGTATTATTTATTACGTCCCTACACAAATTATAATGTGTCACTATGTAATTATATAACGTATGAAATTTGACCACATTTATATAAATAGGTGTACTGTAAGTATATTTATGCACTGAATTGTTGGTTGGTTGTTTATGTTTAATGTTTAAATGGAGATCCATGAGTCATGGTCATCGCAAATTGCAGAGGCTTAGTTTTAAGTGTTAACTAATAGTTTAACCTTAAGCTAAGTTTTAATATATAATATTTTATGTTTTCTTGTAATTAAATTATGATTGGCCGCTTTTTATCTCATAATATTATTTTTTAACATAAGTTAACTTGTATGCTATATGTTAAAATATATTGCAGTTAGAATTTTTTGAAGTATACTTTGAAAAAGCGCGTTATCCATGTATTAAATATTAAAATGTTACAGAAATTTGTTTTAATCCTCGACGACCCGATACTATTAATAAAAACAAAGCAGGGTCGTATTACAATTTTGTTATTTACTTTGGCCCGTATTTTTAAATAATAAATTTTCGAAAACTCTTCCTTTCACTCATGCTTTCACTCATATTTCATATTTTTAAATGGAAAAAGGTGAACTTTTGAGAGATGTAATTTTGAAGAGTGAGAGTCCAGTTTTTGATGTAAATGAGAGTGGCAACTCTTCAGTGACATTTTAAATGAAATTGTTTTCACCTCACTCTCCCTCCTCATCAGAGTAATTCTCTCATTTTGAAAGACAACTACTGAGCTACCTTTCAGATATTTTCTTGTAAAAAATTATTTTCATTTCGTTCAAAAACATTTGATTGCAACAATATTAGGTTATAACATTCGACAAAAATGGCGCTATGAAAATTTCGTGCAAACAGTACAGAGAGTGAATTCATTTAAAGTTAATCGACTCCGCGACAGATCTAATCCTATGGAGGATGTAAATGATACAGCTTCCAAATTCGATATAGTTTTTCTAAAGATACGGCATCTTTTATTTTAACGCTAATAAAGGATGATATTATTATTGGAATTCATCGTGGATGCCAATTACCTCCAATATACCAACTTCTAACCGCTCTCAGACTCTACGCTACATGTTCATTTCAAATTGTTGTCGGCGATTGTAATGTACTAACCCAAGCAAGCACGTATGCAGAACTGAGTTTCGGAGGGGGCTAGATTTCCAATAGATATTTTAAGTATATATAATATTCGCGCGTAGCGCGAAAATTTTAGGCATTTTTTGAAGGAATTAAGTCAAAAATGGGCTAAAAATGGCAAATAATCGCGCGGAGCGCGAAATTTTTTGCTATTTTGAGAAAAAAATTCCCTTTTTCTTGGATTTCGGGGGGGGGGCTTCAGCCCGTAAAGCCCATCCGTAAATACGTCCTTGAACCCAAGGAACAGTATCAAATATTTTAAAGCGTGCCTCTAAGGCAACTTTGTTGAGTTTATCTCCCTCTCAATCCCCACTCCACTCAGGCTTTGAAGAGTGAATACCGTATCAATTTAAAAATATGGATACTCTGAGTGGAGATTTCGTTCTCTCACTCTCCTCTCACTCTTTAAAATCTGACTGAGAGTGGAAATATCTCCTCTCATTAAAAATACGGGCCTTTATGATTATGAAATCTCCAACCCATTTTAGCTAACCTCCTAGAATTTCGAAGTACGCTTTATAAAAAATTGTATACTGTAGTATTACAAAATAATTATTATAATAATGTTATGTTTTAATTAATATTCATTAATTGTAATTTTATGCCTAGTATTCTCAGGCGTCCGTGCAGCTCTAAAAACCCCAACCCAAAATGCTTATTCCTATCTTATTACCTTGATGTAATAAACGGAAATCAGAAGATTCAGAATCAGAAGTCAGACCAGAGATTCCAAAATGTTTCTACTTTAGAAATTCAATTTGTTAGCTCTTAAAAAACACACTTTGATATCGTTGTTTGTAAACCATTATATCGTCCCTTAAGGATCGAAAAAGCCTCTATCCACTTTCAGATTGGTGGACGAATAAGCCTATATCCATTTTTTGTTTGGTGGACGAATAAAAGCCTATATCCATTTTTTGTTTGGTGGACGAATAAGCCTATATCCATTTTTTGTTTGGTGAACGAATAAGCCTATATCCAATTTTCGTTTGGTGCAGGAAATAGCTTCTATCCTCTTGCAGCTTTGCTTGTAAAGTTATAGGGGCGTATTGATACATAGTTAATATGGGTGGCGGAAATATTGAAATTTTATTCTTCCTTCCAGCCAGTCCAGTTTTATCCAATATCAAAATACGAATTTATGTCATTAAAAGTTTTGTTTTTGTCTTATTGTGTAATTAGCTAAAATTTTATAATGCTTATGTACATTCTAGCATGATATATTTCAAGTATCAACATAAAAATAATAAATACTTCATTTCGTCAACTTGTTTATTCTTACTGTGCTCATATTTGAAGTAATATTTGAAACTCTTGTATTTAAAAAGTCCAAATTTGGAGTTTCCAGCAATTGTCCTTAAATTTGTCATGGCATTTTTATACGGTGTAACGAATAAAACAGTTTAGACACTTATCACATAACACTGCTGCGCCAGCTTGGAGAACCTTGAAAGCAACCTTGCTTCACGATTCTGCGTTCAAGATTTACGCTGGGCGATTGATTAAAGATACAAAAAGGGCAGAGAAAGATGAGAATTTCCGAAAAATGATGAATGTTCTTTATAAAGCAATGTTGACACCAGCCGATACTCCCTTTCCGGAGGAATGTAATCAAGGATTTGAGGTTGAGCGAATGATTGATAAAGACACCATACAACGTTCTGGCTCGATGGGACTGGCACGAGCATGGGCATTAATCCCAGTGGAGACACAGAGAGCGATTTTGAGCATCATTCCAAAAATCGTAAACAATCGGCAATTGATTTCGTCGTTAGACGAAGTCGTCGGCATCTTTAATAGCGTCGGTGGAAATGTTGTAATGGTTGCATTGGCTGCAGTTTCTTTGACTTATGATGCCATTATAAATATTAATCGCTGGGTGAAAGGTGAAATATCTGGAAAACGTTGCTGCAAAAATGTTGTGGACTCCGCATTTACGATTGGAGCTGGAATGGCAGGAGGAGTAGGAGGAGCAGCTTTGTGTGCTGCAGGAGGTCCAATTGGAATTTTAGTAGGAGGGATAATTGGAGGGATTATTTCTTCTGCAGCAATGAGTGTTCTATAATTGACAGATTGACCCAAAGTCTCTTTGGACTTCCGAAGGATGAAGTTTTGGAAAATGCATATAACTTCCTAAGCGTAAAAATGACGGCTGACAACTCCGAAATCAATACAGCCTTCCGAAAACTCTGTTTGAGGCATCATCCTGATAAAGGGGGCAGGACCGAAGAATTTCTTAAGACTCAAGTCTATATGCAAGTCATCAAAGCCGCCAGGGACCATTTATAGCAATAAAACCGTCTAATTGGTAGTTTCAGTAGGAATTGATCACCTTTTCTTTGTAACATGACAATTTATGACAACAATATAAATAATGTTAGAAATAACGAAGTTTGCATCAGGAAAAAAATATTTTAACTGTCTAAATGTTAATTTAGTTACTTTTTTTACACTTTATAAAATAAAATGGTTAAAATTTCCGTATTGTCTACTTTTTTGGAAATGTGACTATTTGTTACACTAGTATTTAAAATCAAAACTACTACGAAAAAGAATAAATGCTCTCACATACTGGTTCGTTTCTTTATTCTTTATATTATGCAAACAAAATAATACATACTACTGCACTACTTTCAGTTTTTTCACACATACGACAATTTGACCCTCGACATTAAGAATAGAAGAAATGATTTATCAAAAAGCTAAATATATTGATAGTATATTGTAATGTAAAGTTATTTTTGTTTCATTTTTGGAAAAATTTCAATTTAAAATTTCAATTTGTATTTCGTTTTCGTATGGGCATTTTATTACTGGTTTTGCGAATCTGGAAAACTTTTCAGTCTTGTTTCTTTTTTCATGTAGATTTTTTTGCAGATCTGCTTGCAGATTTTCAAAAAGTACTTTCCCGAATTGGTCATCTGTATTTCATTGTTACTTTATGGTCAGGATTCAGGTATTATTGTTGTTGTTAACAGTAAACAACAACGATTTAAAAATGCCTACTTTAACTTGCGGATAAATATCATTATGGAACATTTAAATGACAACAAATAAATCGCCCTTTACTTCAAATACTTTTGCATTATGCTTGTTATCGTGTCTACCTTCTAATGACAATACTCTTGAGAAAATAAAACTCTCCGACAGTATTCAGTCTCTAATGAATTCCTAAGTACTTACTGAAATTGCAATGTAATTATACCCAACAACTAATGATTTTTGAATATCTTTGTGCTGTACATTAATAAGGCATAATTCATTTTAGATGTATGGTGACATTTCTATTCTACCAACTGCTTATAGAACAATTGGTAGCACTTATCTTAACCTTGATTAGAATATAATAAACACATTCCTAAAAGTCAATTTGCACCTACAATTATGTATATGTATATGAGTGGTTATAGCTATGAGCTATCCACTATTTCTACCTATGCCTGAAACACCAATTAGGTGGTCATTATAATTAATTACTAATATTTCTAATCTGTAGAGTCATTTCTTTCGATTTCTTTTTCGTTCATTTTTATTTCTAAACATTTTGAATTAACATACTAACTTTTGAAACTATAAACTATGTATGCAATCGCCGAATCCTGCAATTAAATGTTTTCATTCAAAAGGTGAGTCAATATTTTTTGGAAACTAAATAGAATATTTCTTGAAATTTAACTCAATTTTTTTAATTCATTTTAAAGTGCTACACATTACTATCTATATAGAATATTCGTGTTCTTGTCTCGTTAAACCACATTTAAAAAGGATAAGGCTTTTGTGTCCTGTTACTGTGTAAAGGCATAAATGATCTGCCTTCAGCGTCAGGGTAAATCTGGAGTTAGGTAAATCATAAATACTGCAAAATATTATACTAACCAAAACAGTCTAGCTTTCTACCACCGAATTCCTCTCAAAATGTTTTTCCTTTAATTTACCTAGATAAATTGGTATTAAATAAATCAATTAATTTTTATAATAGTTCCCAGGGTTGCGGTATCCGGATAGGAAGGTGTGGACGAATTGGATACAATGGTTTTTATCCACTGGAAAAAATTGATTTTATCCGGATGAAATGAATTTTGTCCGGACAAAATGGCTGTGTTTAGTGGACGAAATGGTTTTGTCCACTAAACAAAATCAATTTCATCCGGACAAAACGCAACCCTGATAGTTCCAAAGCAATGGCTTCAGCCAAAAAATCAACTTGGGAGGATGAAATTCGTATAAAATTGATCACCACCTTTGAGAAGACTAACGTCGAAGGACTGTTACGAGTATTACACTATTTGGATCACGAAGATAATAAAAATGGCACTGAATGTCCAGCTTGGAAATAATTAAAATCGAAGTTACATTCCGATGCTTCTTTTAAGAAATATTCTCAGAAATTGATAGAAGATACTAAACACGCCACGAAAGATGTCACCTTTCGGGCAAAAATTATCAAAATTAACTCATTAATGGCAGAAGAATCCGACGATGACGGTCCGTCCGAATCCGATGACACATCCGAAGAATCTGATGATTCGACGAAAGTTTCCCAAGGACTTGATTTGGCAATTATAATAAGAAGTAAAACTGGAATACGTTCCATTTTCAAAGGCCTTGAGGTTAATTTCAGAAAACAGACAGATTAGAATTCTAAAGGTCATTCAAAGAATTGTAACCAATCAGCAAGTAATTTCTTGTGTAGAAGAACTAACCTACCTTTTCGGTGGAAATCTTGGAAATTGCAACGGCTGGATTGGCCGCAGTGCAATTGGGTTTTGAGGCAATTAAAAATATTTATCGTTGGTGGAAAGGCGAAATTTCAGGAAAACGTTGCTGCAAGAATATTGTAGATTCAACTTTTATAATTGGAGCTGCTGTAGCAGGAAGGGTCGGAGGTAGTGCTTTGGGTGCTGCTGGAGGTCCTATTGGAATTTTCGAAGGCGGGATGATTGTGCAAGCTATTTCTGCTAAGGCAATGAGTTTTCTTATTGACAGATTGACACAAAATCTCTTTGGAATCCCGAAAGATAAATCCTTGGAAAATGCATATAATTTCCTAAAGGTGAAACCAACTGCAAATAACTCTGAAATTAATTCAGCCTTCCGGAAACTTTGTTTGAAGCATCATCCTGATAAAGGGGGCAAGACTGAAGACTTTTTGACGGTTCAAGTCCATATGGCGGTCATCAAAGCTGCTAGGGGAGAATTATATAAATAAGTCTCTTTCTTCGATTTCTTGCGTAAGAGATATCTAATGTCAATAGTGTAAATTTATGTTGGTATTCGTTTTTTGTAATTATGTAATGCTTAATGGTGATCAATGTTTGTTTGTGTATTAATTACACTATGACTATTAATTTCTGCAAACATTTATTTTATAATATACGGAACTTCTTTTTAAACTTTATTTTGGAGATATATGCTCGTATTAGTATGTGTCATATTTATAAGATAGGTATATACATAGATAATAATCATTGTTTTAAAGTCACTAATAATTCATTGTAGTAATTATATGAACTAAGTAAAGTAAATTACATATACCTCCACATTTAACATCATTTACATCATAAAAGGTGCTAAGGGTGCTTGTTTCCAAAGTCCATAGGTAATATAAAGTTATTATGATTAAAATATGACGTTTAGGAGATATTTATATCGGCATAGACTTATTAAAAATTGTATTTCATAAACTAAGGCATGGTTTCAAATTATTTTTGTATTGTAATTCTGGTATAAATCAATCTGGTTTTCACGAATTATTTCCAAACCCATTTTCTCTAGTTATCCGGAAATTGATTCCATTTTATTTTGACACAATGAACCTATAAATATAATGTTGCAATTATTATACACATAAAATTACTTTTTATGTCTTCTAAACAAAAAGGTAATAAAGTTCCATTAAGCATAAAACAGAGTAATAAATCTAGGTTGCGTACGAACACTAGAAAATATACTATCCCAGCATTCCAAAACTACAGTAGTTTATTGAGGTGGACGTAATAATTATTGATCTTATTGAGGTTGTTTTTTGTTAGACCTTTTACATACATTCCATATTAATACACAGAATTCGGCCATAGAGACTCACAATATTTATTTAATTACGAAGAAACATGAAGAAACTGTTAGATCAATTGTTTAGTTTATTTGTAATTGGAGTTCTAATTTTTCTTTTTACATCACAGGTTGGTCTAAACTAAAATCAGTGGTTACACTTTAATCTCATTTTTGTGAATCTTAAAATGCAAATGTTGTTAAAATCAGGTTTATGCCTCTGATTCTGAAAATTCAACATGGGTAGTTACAGAAGTGGTCCAAGAACAATGCAAACAAACAGATAATCTCTTTCCATATGATTGGACAAGCACTTGTTGTCAAAAGAAAGTCTTCAAAAATCCTGTTGAACTATTTAAGGAAGACCCCGAACGAGAACAATGCCTTTCGTCTATGAAAGAAGCTGACATTGGTGACATCCCAACGGCTTTGGTATTTTGGACTATCTTCTCTTCCTTTTGTGGCTACAGTTTATATTATCTGACTTATCGATTGAGACAACATTGGATAGTTGAAAGTAGTGTTAAAAGTTTACTAGTATACTTAGTTATGTATATTAGTATAACTGACTACAGTTACTTAAAAAAATATTACATATATATTTTTGTCTAGCAAAAAATCGCTAAAATTTTCGATAACACATGTAGGCTTTTATAAAATCAGTAAATTGTCTGTTATTACTTTCTCTTGGCATATGGTCAATCAATCTATCACATTTATTAAAATTTCAAATTTAATATCTAACACTCACCGGAAATGTCTCCTCTTGTATATCTTATTGTTAATCGTATTTTAGTTATAATTATTGGATTTTTGTAATTTACAAAAATTCAAAGTATTCTATCTTAAAGGCTTTTACATAGTCGATTTTCGTGGTTTGAAAGCATTGATACTTTTGTTTTTTAGAATCGGCGATATCTCTGTCTTCTCAAAGCAGGAGGAGCGGTAAGAAATTTTAATTGTTTCTAGCCCTGTATAAAATTACGTAATTTCAAACTTGTGAAGTTTTTGTTACTAATCATAAAAACAGTTCACAGGGAATTCATCTCTAATTAGTTATTACTAGTGATTAGAAATAGATTGACGTAGCTGAAAAGAGTATTAAAATTATTATCCTCACGAATTTAATGACTTTTTTCTACCAGACCTCGAAAAATTTTGCTAGTGCCCAGGATTATTTTACATTCATGACACAAAACTACGATGATCCAATAAAAAAAGCCATTATGGGAAGCGTCAAGAAATGCGCAAGTAATTTTTCCGTTTATTTTTATATCGTTGTAGAGTTAAATAATAAAGAAGAGCTTAAAATAATCTTCTGGTTACAATGAAATGGCACAATGCTTTTACTTTTTTACCATTGTTTATTGAAATTTAATTTGATTTTTAAAAATTGCAAAATAGTTTTAATAATTGGATAACCTTGTAAATTCTGTAGCTGCAAATAAAGAAAAAAACGAGTTTAAACGTTGGGAAAAGATTAATGACTGTTATATTGAAGCAGAAATAAAAGTAAGTTTAATTTGCACACTCCATTCACTTTCCTTTATTATTTATATGATAAATAGAAGAGTGTATTAAAAAAACCGCCTTTAGTATTCCAATTTATTTATTTAAATCCAATAATTTAATATAATATCCAATATATTCAATATTTAAATACCAATACCTACCGATTTACAGGCTTGTTATCCACCGAAGGAACAAGCGAAGGCCAATGATATTGCACAGGTACTTTCCATCGAATGTTTTTTACAATATGATTTCCCATGCAGTTGTTTTATTCTTTCTTCGCTCAAATAAAACAGGGAAAATGTAGAGGACGAAGAACAAGACTTCCAGTTTATGATGATCTGTACTTTAACCAAGATATGATTAACAGATTCGGAACTTTTCATTCGTGTATTTTACCCTTCAAAATTGCACTTCAAGATTCCCCAGCAAAACGTTTTAAAACCCAAACTTTGGTAATCAATTAATTGTAAAAATAGTTTAAGTTCATTCTGCCAAAACTTTAATTGCCAATAGTTAGTTAAGTTGATATAGTTAAGTGTATATATAAAAGTATTTATAAATTATTACAGTGTAAAATACCATGCTATATACGTGGAGACCACTATGTAAGTTTACAAGACACTTTTAATGTTTAAAAATATAAATAATAAAACATTTAAAACAACATTGCTAATGAAACGAAATATATCTTTAAAGATAAAAACATGTTTCATTATGTAACATCTTCTTCCCATTTGGTATTTTGTAGAAATCTAAAGCAGACTTGACATTAAACATTGAAAACATAAAAAAGGACATATTCCCTGGTTACTCAAAGAAAACTCGTAATGAACTCCTAAAAACGTGGACTAAGATGAGCTCAGATAAGTATTTTAAGCTACTGGATAACACAACAGGAACTTTAAAAGATGCAGGTAACATTTATTCCTAGACAATATAAAGGTGGATGATTGTCATTCAACATTTTAAATTAATAACTAATTTAGCAAATAATTATTTACTATTATAATTTTTTCTAAAATATGTTCTTTAAAAATGTATTGTCCTTAAAATTAGTAAAATGGATGCAAGGAGTAGATGAAACAACTTACGTTAAAGCATATTGCGGAATTTACACGGTGCTAGCTAAGATGATGGTAGAAATGACAATTGAATTGGTAAGATGCCCCATGGCAGCATTCATGCATAACTATAGTGCGGTTATTACAACTAATTTTTAATACTTCTTTGAACTTTCAGTACTGCAGGCAAGATAAACTGAACAAAGTTCTTGCACCGTTTCAGATAGACAGTTTCATATAGTTATTTCCATTTTCTACTACATTTTAAACACCTGTACTCACATTATGAAGTCACCATAAAACACCAGGTTGGGGGGCGATTATATTAACTTTATTTGGTAGTAAATTATTAAAATTATTTTCATAATTTTCAATACAATGTTGATTTGTTCCCATTATCGAGATTAAAATACTTATGGCGTATCTATCAATAGACTTTTAAAGTATCGAGTTTTCATTTTGAAAAATGTCTAAAAATTCCTAGCGTCGTAATATGAAAGAATGTGAATAAGTACACTCCCTGAAATAATAAATACCGTCTCAACATTCCTATAGCATTGGACCAAGTTTAGTTGTAATTATTTCAGGCAAACTCGTATTATTATGCCATGCTGGGTTGTTTTAAAATGGCCAATTTGACCTCTTTTAATACACATTGAACCCAATCCTCCAAAAAGGCCGACCATAAATCTATAAATGTTGCAATCCAGATCTAAAAATTGAATTAATGTTTCTGGGAGTAAAAATTGAAATCTAAGTAATGCGATTTGGCAGCCTTTTGGAAAACAATTTTTGAAAATAAAATAAAAATTTCAAGTATGTATTCCTAAATTTTAAATCATAGAATGAAGAAAGACTTTGGCTAATATATTATTCTTGTAATACTAATTAAAGTTGTCTCATTATGACTTCTATATTCCAGGAATTCCAATCACATCTCACATCATAATATTGCCGTACGTTTATAATAAACTGGTTTAAAAATATATATTTTAATTTAGGCACACAAATGTCAAGAAATAGGCAAAATTTTTGAATGAATTCCGTTGGAAATATTACCAAAAAAGGATCGCAGCCTGCAGGATTCGAACCTGCGCGTGCAGAGCACATCTGATTAGCAGTCAGACACCTTAACCACTCGGTCAAAGCTGCCAAGTTACTTCGGCCTCATTTTATTGCTGTTGTCCTTTGATCATTACTGATTATATAGCAATATAATTAGGTATTGTGCAACTTTTGCATAGCTAACTAAATAAACACCTGTTTGTGTGACATGACCACTTAGCACTTGCCGCTTGGTAATAAATTACACAATAACACGTTAAAGCACTTTTCACACAGATACTGTTTAGCCATGTGCCGTGTAATCATAATTTTAGAAGTTGAGGACAACGCGAAAATATTTTTTAAAGGGATACTAAAAATAACAGTTTTTGATATCAATTGATATCTGACTCTCTTCTCCTTCATTTAAAAATAGCATAATCACTAATTAGTTAGATAAGAAAAATACAGTTTACATTTGTTCCACTGCTTGTTATGTACACTAAAATCGAAACGTCATAGATACCTATTGCCTATATATACCCAAAATTTATTTATATTTATTCTCCTGCTATACTTCTACCATAAAGCAATGAATTTCGCTGATGTTTTACTAAAAATATGTGTATTTTTTTAGTTTATGGGTTTGTAAACTGCCTAAAATAAGCAGCAGAAAAAATATCAGAAATAAGACGGCATGTAAATTAACATTATTGGAATATTTCGTTTTTACATATTTTAAGCCATATATTATTATGCGATTTAAAGCCGTCTTAACCCTAGGACTATTTATGACAGGAATTAGATACAGTTGTTTATCAATGAATTGAACTAATTCCAACTTTAAATCACTACGGAGTTAGAAATGTGTTTTATTTTTTACTGTACATCTAGGTAGCTAGTACTATTATAATGAGAATGAGAACAAATATTATTGTCAATAGGTAACCTTACTTTTCGCATTAGTTCTATATTTTTCAGTCATTTTATATTTAAGTCTTTTTTTGAGATTTCATATGAGTCAAGTGAATTTTGACTTTGATTGCAAAAGGTTTCACCTTCAAAATGGTTTAAATGCCTGTGCACAATTATTTTAAACATCTTTATATGTTAGCAATAAAATAAGTACTGAGAAAGTTTTTGCTAGAAATAAATGTTAATTCATTTTCCATTTAAATCCATTCTAACTCTATTTCAGTGATTGGGAAGTGGAGGAACTTCTACTATAATTTTTAATGGATTTCAAAATAATGTCGTTGTCTCCAACAGTTTCATTCACTAGCTCAGCACGTTCTTCTTCCAAATCTTTCTCGCGAATTTTAAATGATTTCTTCAATGATTTTTTATCTAAAAATAATTGATTTTCAGTTATTTGAAACGTTAGACATTGATAAATTACAATATTCCAAAAACATTTTACCGTCGTCGAATACGACTATAGAAGCGGTAGACGGAACTGGAGGATCGTTGTGACATTTCCAAGATGAAACCGTGTGAGGAAGTTCTAGTGGAACAACTTGATCCCAATGTGAATCTTTTTTCACTTTTGGATGCTTACATTGCATTTTGTCAACTATTGAATATGACACCTAGAAACAAAAATAATCAATTTCATTGAAACGCCAATTGAAACAAAAATTAAAACATTGACAGAACAACAGCCTGATGTTAAATAATTAATTAAAAAAAATTTTACCTGCAAATGACGATCCACCATCCAGTTTAATTCAAAGTCGTAATCATCATCTCCAAATGGATTTACTAAATGCTCAGCCACCTTCAACCATCCGATGTAAAATAAAAACTGGAGGATTGTGAAAACCGGTACAATTAAGTCTAATTCGTTTTCTTCCATCTTTCCAGCTAAAATAAGCAAGAAGATATCCAATTAAATTTTACTTTTAAATAATTCATAGCGCTTACTTTGATAGCAAACTGTTTGCTATTCAAAAAAAGGGATTAATTTTTGTCATAGAAATTATGAAAACAATCACAATTGGTGAAAAATTATAGATTGGCGTGGAAATACAAAAAAATTCAGGTTATCGTACTTTAAATCTGTCCTCTTAAACAATAACATTATTATTTTTAAAGATCAATAATTAATGAAAATTTTAAAAAAATTACTTCTTTCATTATAGTTTTTCTTGTTGAGCCATTGTTTCCCCATTAGACAAGATAAAAAGTAGACGTAGACAGCTAGAGTGACAACTTGAGTGTACACCAAAGGAACCCGAATCCGGTCGAAGCACAACAGCAAATTGCAACTGTCCTTAATTTTATTAATTTCATCGATGATGGTTTTCATAAAAATATCAGCGGCGATTTTTCCATCTTGCCGTGCTTGTGTGACGACAGTTGTAGCCCATACTAAAGGTACCCAATGAGTTTGCCCTTTTGTAATTCCGTGAGATATTTTATCAATCTCATCCCTTTCTTCTGGTAAAAGTAGTCCAGATGCAATTAAGTGGTCTGTAGTTGGAAATCGTTTTTTGACCGGCGAACTGATGAGTATGAAAGCCTGGGTGATTGCTAGACATACGTAGCGACAAATTGTGCGACGGACCATCCGACTCTCTTCGTCGTCTCCCTTGATGGATACATTCACCCAAATGGCAACCGAATCTATCCAGGGTATAGCATTATATTGAGCCCACCACCGGCCGATGACAAGAGACACGTAAAAACCGAGAACAAAAGAAACCGGAATTAACGTTCCGTATTTCTCACAGTAAAATGACACTTTTTCAAATAGCCTCTGTCCATCATCGTCAAGACCAAATCTGTACACTACACTCAGCACAAAATAAAGAATGAGGAAAATGGATAAATCAGGCCACACCAATTTGAAAATACTGCCCTTCCATTTGAAAAACAGTGCAAAAAATTGACCAAATTTGCCATCTGTAGTATAGAAGACTGTCATGGTCACAAATGTATTGAAATAATATCACAGAAAGGGAAAATTAAGTGGTGTGTGTTTCTTGAGTGCTACAATAAAATTGCAAGGTATTTGGCTCATGTTAAGTAACAATACGTAAAACAAATATTACTGCAATTTATACACAAGTCAGTCGTGAGTAACATATCAGTACTGAGATTTGCACGAGTCAGCAGCAGAAATAGATAGAGTCTAATAAAATTAAATTGGTTATGTCCTTTGCCTTTAGGCTATGAAGCCAAAACTTTGATTATGGGTCGTTCACAGTGCCGCAGGCTGGGTGGGCCATTAGGACCCATTACCCCTGAAAAATTAAAAATTAAAAAATTAATGTTTTTGTCTAAATGGCAAAAAATTTTATTACGGAAAATATAAATTTTTTGCATATGGGTTAGTGTAGCCCTCCCCCTCCACCACTGCTCAATTTTTATCCTTCCTGCAGCCTTGGACGTGGGAGGAAAAAATAATTTTTTGCACGTGTATGGAGTATAGACTACAAAAGCTGTGAGCAGGATTAAGCCATGTGCTCAGAATCTATGTACATCAGAATATCAGGGTCAGTGATGACATAATGTTGAGTTTCATTCTCATTCATGTCGAAGTTGTCGAACGAAAGAGAAGTTAAAGATATACAAATATTACTACACACGTACAACATATGTGCATGTACATATTTGGTTGGCTATATTATAACGTGCATGTATAATGTTGGACAATTGCATGCAGTTGTACCTCACATCTTTAGATGCTGACTGCTAAACAAGTCGTGAGAATTTGTTAAATAAACTTTCAAGTACAGATTGCGGATTGCAGATCATATAAATTATTCATTGCAACAAGTTCATTCCAATATACGTGCTCTACAAATATAAAGATGAATAGAAATGAAACAGATTTAAAATCCTGCAAAACTTATTCAACATTATCAAATACTGTAAAATTGACCTCATCATATAAAAGGAGACGTTACATCATTTTTCCAAGAAAGCAAACTTTAATTACCTAAGTATATTATGACTATTCATGCATATTCCCATTTCTATATACGTTATCATTTATAAAGCCATTGCAAGGATATGACTCAGACATGTTAAGAGACAAATTAACTTTAAATTTAATCTTATAATTACTGAAAATATTGTCCGAAAATATCCACAGAGGTTTAGAAAATATATTATAAAATTTGTGGAAATAATATTTAATAGTACATCCTTTTACATTAGAATGTATTAGCAACTTCAAAGGACCTATTTAGGGGATGGAATCAGACTTACATAGATTCCCCTAACTTCTCAAAAACACACAAAATATTGTAAATATCACAAAAATTTCATAAAAGGAATTTTTATACATACATAAACAATTATTGTTACATGTTCAAGCACCACCTAAATTTGTGTTCTGGATACGCCTTTGCCTTGTGTAAGTTAGCAATGCAAGCAAAACATTGTGTAGGAAAATTATTTCATAAAAAAACCTTTTTACAATGCAAGTTTAAAGTAGCACATTGCGGGACAAGTTAGGGTGACCCCGCGGTCACCCTAAAATTAGTTTTCGAATGGATTTGGAGTAAATAACAGCAGGATAGGAAGGAGTATTCATCAAAAATTACTTTTCAAAATACGGCAATATAAACTGTCAATTGTATTAAACTAATAGGCGACTTGCATTCTCTTAAATTGTCATTTTCAGTACCCGACCGAAAATGTGTCACCAGAAACACACAGAGAATTTCGGCAGAAAGATTGCACAAGAAAATTCGGACCGAACTCAGCAGACAAAGTGCAGCAGACAAATTGCAGCAGCAATTTTCCGGCTCGCAAAACAAAAAAGTTCGCTCTGCTGATTTTTTCACCAGAAAAGTGCCAGCAGAAGCAAAAACATACCATTGACAGGACTCGAACTCCTGTGTGCTGCTTTTGCTGCTTCTGTTCCTATCTTACTATCCTGTGTTTATACCAATATGCCACTACGCCATTTCTGAAAGAAGTGGACATTTTGGTTGCTTAAATGCAGTATACCTGAAGATGCAGACCTTACTTAGGACTTAGAAAACTTAAAATGCGTATTATTTCTACGCATTATTACTAAATGTGGCTGCATATTCTAACGACTTAACTGTTCTAAATACGTAATTGTTTATTACGTATTATTCATAAATAAGTCAACCTTTTTCCATGTCAGATGAGGTCAACTTCTAATAATCCCCACCCAATCATTTGATAGCTGATTTTATCATTTGTCGTAAGGATGTCAGCATTAAAAGAATCGTGCTACACTGGGATTAGCAGATATATATTTAAAAGACTGTTAATAATTATGTTTCATTGAAATTTTTCAATTGGGTTTGCATACGGTTGACCTCATTTGTCATTAAAATAGCGCCTGATTAAACCCTCAAAAGAAGACAAGAATGAACTTTATTATGAAGTAACAAATACTAAAAATACTTAAATACTAAATAGTAGAGGTAAATACTATAGTACTAAATTAATTATTGGCCAGCATTGCAGATTACTCGTTTTTCAGTGCCAGCGAGAGAAATCACGCATAAAACACCTAAAGATAGTTAACAGAACTATTATTTTTATCATAAGTCCACTGTTCTGCTGAATCCTGTGAGTTTCTGTTAGTGATTTGTCAGCAGACATTTTCACCGCATGACAGCGGATGTCTGAGCGGGGAAATGTCAGCAGAAGAATTCGATCAGAGTTTTGAGCGTGAAAATGTCAACTGACATTTTCACGGGAACACTCACAGCCGAATTCTGCGGTATTAAGTTGGTAGCTGTTCGGCAGACATAATCTTTGTCAATAGTTCAACAGAAGTCTGATGAAAGGAATTAACACCAACAGCATTCTGTTGAACATTTTCGGTCGGGTATCATAAACGCCAATATAATTATTGTAAACTATATTTTATCCTAATATTTGTTTTTGTACATCTCAAATTCTGCAATAAGAAGTAAAGTAGGCAATTGAGTAGATGCTAAACGTAGTGTAGACTGACACTGTAATCAGTAATTTGTATAGTGCCCCTCATTAGCCTTAAATTACAGAGTATTGTCTATATACACATCATATTACTATAATACAATGGACAGGACATTGTATACTACTAACAAACTATTGGCCATTTGCCAAACTAAAAAGTGAACAGAAACAGGTTCTTAACCCTAAGACACACGAAGACAAACCTCACCGAAACCAATATATTAGTCAACGCTTTATGATTTACACTGCTACTTAATGAATTATAAAGACTTTTGCCTGAACGAAAAACATGTGGTTCTGCATGGCAACTTAAAACAAAACGAATTGATTTCCTATTTTAGAAAAACATTGCTTAAAACAGGAATACTGCAAAAAGTATATGTGTACCTAACCATGTAATTATCCGGAAGGTAAAAATAACATAATTTGTGGTTAAAAAGCATGGCCAGTATAAAGTGAGATAATGACTACCTAAGCTAAGCACCTTTATACATACCTAGACCTACATCATTCATTTTAAGCATAAAACCTACATCGATCACCAATCTTTATAATAAAGTTGAGAAAAAATATTTCAAAACCTACGCAGCAGATTGTATATGGCTATAAGGCTACTACATGGTAATATAACGCTTGACAGGCAGGTAGTTAAAAATGATTGGAAGTTGAATATTGAGTAATTTTTATATAATAAGAAAATATCCTTGGGCGAGATGAAGCTGGCCCTAGAAATCGTCCCAGTGTTATTTTTGAATTTAAAATCCGTTACTTATTTAAGTTCGAAAGTAAATTTGATTATCAGTGAATGCTATGTTTACCTTTCTGATATTAATCAAAAATGAAGGTTCTTGCAAAATTATTTCTGAATTTCTAAATTAAATTAAATTTCTAAATCAGAAATAAAGGACCGTTCGGGCGTTCTAAAGAAGAAGCCAAACTATACACCTTTCAAAAATGTTGGTTTTGATAGAATCGCCATTGATTGAATTATGATAATGTATATAAATCAAATAAAAAAATAAAAACAATCCTTTATTATAAATTCGAAAGCAAGTTGTATGGTAGTTATGGCAAACTGAGAGTTAATACAGATAATTTGATGCTGACAAGAGCATTGTTATAAAGACTGAAAAAATATCACATATGTGTGAAATACTATCTCAGACGACTGTAACGAATTTCTAACAACGTAAGATAATATTATGTTTGAAACTGCATCTCTGCAGTACGAGTAAGTACCAAGCAAAGTTATACTTCATGCTACAATTTATCTGCATAGGCTTTTTTTGACAGAAGATCTCAGTATACAACCGAACGTTTAATTTCCGCTATAAACAAAATCATATCTATCCTTCAATAAAATTTGCTGCCCTACTATAAAAAGTAATTCCGTCTCCATTTTTTGTTTGGGAATATTTTTTATTAATTATAATTGACATGCTTTCAGAGAATAAGTACTTTCCATCATTGCCTCAAAACCAAGAAAAAAACCATTAGCATTCATTTTAGATTTTGTTATGCTACTCTGTTTCGGTTACTGACAATAAATTCAAGGCTTTAAAATAAGTGACGAAGGAAAAATTTAGTTTTTAGTAATATTCTAATATTACTAAATGACCCTACGTTATGTGTATTTTTTAATTGTTGAAGTAAGTACAATCGGATCACGATTGGCTAATGAAAGCTTGATTGTAAGATTGGTATTCTGCTCTTATTTGGGATTCTATACACAAGGTATAAATTTGTTTATTAAGTCATCACGGAAGACATGCTATGAAAAGATTCTGCTCATTATAGAGTTGTGTTGAATTAAATTTCTATTCATATACAAGCAAGCCTATCTGCTATGCATAATTATAAATTAATGAGTCAGACGAAATGACTCACTTGAATGTCATGTACTCTAATTTCACGAAGCTTATTCACGGTCACCGAACTACATTATGTAAAGCATTACTGTGCAATACCCATATTTGTTTACTATACCGTTCCTTCCAACGTCAACATTATTGCAATCTAATCATTTCCTACGCATTTTAAGTGTTGTTATCTTTCCATTACATATATTATATATTATACGGCCAACAGCCTATATAGACTCCTTCTGTCATCTATTATTATTTTCTGCTGAAGGACTTTTCTTGCCGCCTACCACATTGCCAGCTTTACTATCTTCATGTTCATAAGAGACAAATGAGGATTGCTAGAGGTGTTAGATTTTATGCTGGGACAGCAAGACAGTTTAAGTATAGAGTAGCAACTGTAATCAACAAAACGAACGGAGATAAGAAAAACTCCCCGTCATCGTTGCAGTCGCCAGACAGGCAGAATAAATAGAAATTTTACAAACACATGTTTTTAATCTCGTACCACAAAACTCACAGACAACAAGAAGACTCCTCATTTTATTACTACCTACACCAAATATTATTCTGCTAGACATTCGATTCATTACTTACTTTCTACTCGGAGGCTGAACAACTAATATTCATTCCCAAATCTAAATTTCGGAAAATGGAAAATTTTGAACCTCATCACAAGTATTCTTCCAGTGTAAGTCATTTAACTTACTTTATTATGAATTACAATATTTTAATTACCATGTAGTTGGCTGGGTTTTCTTTGGCCGAAAACGAAAACCAGAAAAGGGTAAACATTGGGCAAGTGTGCATAAAATGGCAAATAATGTAACGTCACAGAAAGCCTTTAAACTAAAACACAGGAAATTAATATACGAATTTACAATAGTAATATGGGGAACCTTTAGTGCTAAATTTAGTACATTGCGATTGCGATAGTGAATATTAAAGTTAATATAGTAATTAAGAAATTTATTAATACATACACACCTGCAGAAAAGCTAGCATATAGGCAAGCACGTATCCAGAGGGGGGGTCCGGGCCCCCCTAAGGATCCAGAAAGAGGCAAATTTTTTGTTAAAAAAGGTGAAAAATCGAAAAAATTTTCTCAATATATTTTGGTGGGCCCCCCCTTGGTCAAATTCCTGGATACGTGCTTGCATATAGGTGTAATCCACGCGCCAAATTATTTGTCGATTTACAAATATTTAGCATGATAGAGACTTTTATGATAGAGATATAGTGTCAGGCATTATCAAAATTTATCTCAGCTAATGCCATGTAGTTATTATATCTTAATGGTTATTTTTATAACAGCTAATTCCGAATTCATTGACGACAAGTTGGAAGATTCGAGATGTTGACAAAATAAGTGAAGCGTGTTGTTGGACATGTATGAGTTTTGACACAGAAATCCCCATTGGAGCAAGTGCGGTTGTTTCAAAGTGGAAAATATCTCTTTACATGGAAAACAATGTTTTATATTGTCGTTCTAAACTCATCAGTCCTAATAATGAAGAAGTTACCATCAAAATAAATATTACTGTCCTCAAGAATGGAGAAAAATGTCAACTTACACCGTGCAATAGCAACAAAAAAATGTTGAGCAGTAACTGTAAGATAGTATTTTAAAGTATTAATTTTTGCACCAATAAATAATAGTTCAGAAGAAAAGGAAGTGAACAATTTGTGGATATTGTATTATAGGTGCAAAAGAAACTTTCAGCCGTTGTAAACAACCGGTGCTGTGGAAGATTATTTGCTTAGACACAAACAATTTGTCTGACATCATGTCAAATGACAATACCTTGGAATTACTTGTGGAAACAATTGTATACGGAAGCTACACAGGAGAACATGACTGATCTTGGTTGTACTGTAATTCAATTAAACACATTCATTATTCATTATTTGTTGACGAACATCTTTGACAAAAAATCAAGTCTTAATAAATGCTAGTACTTCTTGCCTGTAAACAATTTTAAATGTGGTACATACTGCCCATACTGCATGTATGTATACTAGTGGTATAAATGATAGGTTTCAAAATTTTTAAATAAGGTTATATACAAAAAACCTACGGCAAGCCTATTTTGATTAGTAAAATGTAATTCAAATTTGATCAATATTATCAAACTAGATTAACAATGAGTATCAAAATGAACATAAAATAGAAATTGAATAATATTGATTATTGAGCATCAAAATACACAATAATCAAAATTGATTAATATTCAGAATCTAAATCAACAAAAAATCAAAACTGATTAATATGGAGTATAAAAATCAAAAGGAAATCAAAATCGATTAATATTAGCTATCATAATGAAAAGCAATTCGAAAATTATAAATTTAACTATCAATTTGCATATAAATGCGAAATAAATTTATTTCCGTCCTATAATAAGCATTTTCCGGTTTTATTTACTTTATTATAAAATCCTTTATTCGGTCGAAGCGATGTTAAATGTTTTGTATTATCTAACTAACAATTCATAGGAAGCACAATTGAAATTACAATGTCCATTTAATGCCACATTTTCATTTTGACTATCAAAATGAAGACAATGTGAGCGCGCGGCATCTCAGCAACCTATGGACCAATAAGGCCCATTTTCCAATGGCTTTGTCACAGGTCCATAGGCAATGTTTTTGCTAAGTTTAGTGGAAATTCATCAATGTCTTCAAAAGTTATCGTGTAAACTGACGGACGGACTGTGCGATTATATAAGCTGGCTTCTTCAGGCGAGCTAATGCGAATGTCATTGAATAAAGTGTAGAAACCAAACATGGCAAAAAATTTATTCCAAGAAGAAATTGCTACAAACCATTCCTGCAAAGTACAATTAACCAATGCAACAATCAACTATAGCAATATATTGTAAAAGTAATTACTGTATATAAACAATCCGTTATTTTCATATCAAAATACATTTTTCCCCCGGATCATTTTACGATAATAGCAAACGTCGCATAACTTCCTATTAAATTCCATTATTTAAAAAGTGGATCAAAGCGATAACTTTTCCTTAAACTACACATTTACAAAAGTTGTTCAAAGCGATAACTTTTTCTTAAACTACACATTTACAAAAGTTGTTCAAAGCGATAACTTTTCCTTAAACTACCTACACATTTACAAAAGTTGTTCAAAGCGATAACTTTTCCTTAAACTACACATTTACAAAAGTTGTTCAAAGCGATAACTTTTCCTTAAACTACACATTTACAAAAGTTGTTCAAAGCGATAACTTTTCCTTAAAATGCACATTTACAAAAGTTGTTCAAAGCGATAACTTTTCCTTATAATGCACATTTACAAAAGTTGTTCAAAGCGATAACTTTTCCTTAAAATGCACATTTACAAAAGTTGTTCAAAGCGATAACTTTTCCTTAAACTACACATTTATAAAAGTTGTTCAAAGCGATAACTTTTCCTTAAACTACACATTTACAAAAGTTGTTCAAAGCGATAACTTTTCCTTAAACTACACATTTACAAAAGTTGTTCAAAGCGATAACTTTTCCTTAAACTACACATTTACAAAAGTTGTTCAAAGCGATAACATTTCCTTAAACTACACATTTACAAAAGTTGTTCAAAGCGATAACTTTTCCTTAAACTACAAATTTTCAAAAGTTGTTCAAAGCGATAACTTTTCCTCAAAATGCACATTTACAAAAGTTGTTCAAAGCGATAACTTTTTCTTAAACTACACATTTACAAAAGTTGTTCAAAGCGATAACTTTTCCTTAAACTACACATTTACAAAAGTTGTTCAAAGCGATAACTTTTCCTTAAACTACACATTTACAAAAGTTGTTCAAAGCGATAACTTTTCCTTAAACTACAAATTTTCAAAAGTTGTTCAAAGCGATAACTTTTCCTCAAAATGCACATTTACAAAAGTTGTTCAAAGCGATAACTTTTTCTTAAACTACACATTTACAAAAGTTGTTCAAAGCGATAACTTTTCCTTAAACTACACATTTACAAAAGTTGTTCAAAGCGATAACTTTTCCTTAAACTACACATTTACAAAAGTTGTTCAAAGCGATAACTTTTTCTTAAACTACACATTTACAAAAGTTGTTCAAAGCGATAACTTTTCCTTAAACTACACATTTACAAAAGTTGTTCAAAGCGATAACTTTTCCTTAAACTACACATTTACAAAAGTTGTTCAAAGCGATAACTTTTCCTTAAACTACACATTTACAAAAGTTGTTCAAAGCGATAACTTTTCCTTAAACTACAAATTTACAAAAGTTGTTCAAAGCGATAACTTTTCCTTAAACTACACATTTACAAAAGTTGTTCAAAGCGATAACTTTTCCTTAAACTACACATTTACAAAAGTTGTTCAAAGCGATAACTTTTTCTTAAACTACACATTTACAAAAGTTGTTCAAAGCGATAACTTTTCCTTAAACTACACATTTACAAAAGTTGTTCAAAGCGATAACTTTTCCTTAAACTACACATTTACAAAAGTTGTTCAAAGCGATAACTTTCCTTAAACTACACATTTACAAAAGTTGTTCAAAGCGATAACTTTTCCTTAAACTACACATTTACAAAAGTTGTTCAAAGCGATAACTTTTCCTTAAACTGCACATTTACAAAAGTTGTTCAAAGCGATAACTTTTCCTTAAAATGCACATTTACAAAAGTTGTTCAAAGCGATAACTTTTTCTTAAACTACACAGTTACAAAAGTTATTCAAAGCGATAACTTTTCCTTAAACTACACATTTATAAAAGTTGTTCAAAGCGATAACTTTTCCTTAAACTACACATTTACAAAAGTTGTTCAAAGCGATAACTTTTCCTTAAACTACACATTTACAAAAGTTGTTCAAAGCGATAACTTTTCCTTAAACTACACATTTACAAAAGTTGTTCAAAGCGATAACTTTTCCTTAAACTACATATTTACAAAAGTTGTTCAAAGCGATAACTTTTCCTTAAACTATAAATTTACAAAAGTTGTTCAAAGCGATAACTTTTCCTTAAAATGCACATTTACAAAAGTTGTTCAAAGCGATAACTTTTTCTTAAACTACACATTTACAAAAGTTGTTCAAAGCGATAACTTTTCCTTAAACTACACATTTACAAAAGTTGTTCAAAGCGATAACTTTTCCTTAAACTACACATTTATAAAAGTTGTTCAAAGCGATAACTTTTCCTTAAACTACACATTTATAAAAGTTGTTCAAAGCGATAACTTTTCCTTAAAATGCACATTTACAAAAGTTGTTCAAAGCGATAACTTTTCCTTAAAATTCACGTTTACAAAAGTTGTTCAAAGCGATAACTTTTCCTTAAAATGCACATTTACAAAAGTTGTTCAAAGCGATAACTTTTCCTTAAAATGCACATTTACAAAAGTTGTTCAAAGCGATAACTTTTCCTTAAAATGCACATTTACAAAAGTTGTTCAAAGCTATAACTTTTCCTTAAAATGCACATTTCCAAAAGTTGTTCAAAGCGATAACTTTTCCTTAAAATGCACATTTACAAAAGTTGTTCAAAGCGGTAACTTTTCCTTAAAATGCACATTTACAAAAGTTGTTCAAAGCGATAACAAAAGCTCTTCGCTTATGTTGGAGTAAATCTCAATTTTTCGTTGGTTTTCAGAGGATCAGATCTTCCTAGGATAGGGTGTTTTGTACATGACTGCTATACTAATTCAAGAACTAATGTCTCCCAGTGAAACATTTCAGGCTCACAAAATTGTGTTAGACATTTAGTATTTGGTAATTATTTTTATAGTCATCGTAGTGGATTCTGTTCTCTTCTTCCAAGGAAAAGAAGGGATATTTTTCGGTTTTTTAAATTTGATTAAAAAAATTCACAATTTTTACCAAAAATGAAATTATGATAACTTTGATATGTTTAACTAATTTTGCGTAACTAAATTTTATAATGAACTCTGAAATGGCCATTTGAAAAGAAAGTATCTCAAGATAGACAGTGCGGATTCCACACAAAAATTTTTCTTTTGTAATTTTAACTTTGATACCTACGACAAGGACATCTATAAGTGTGACAACCAAATTCCAATTTTATCTAATGTTCTTCTATTCTAATAGGTTGCTGCGTCAATAGGAAAATCTATATGGAAAAGCAGTTGAAGATAGCCAAAGACACAAGAGTATTTGTGTATGCCCTTGCCGGAACGGTTTTCCTCGGCGAGGATGTTATTTTGATTATTTTCGCATAAATTACCTTCCCTGAATCGATTTATTATGTTTACCTTTTAATCGCACAATTACAGTCTGCTTAGTCACTTTGTATTTATTAAACGTTGCAACTTCCAATCAATTCATGTGATTATGTTTTTTGCAAATGTCAATTAGCGATAAAAAAGATAAATGCAATTTAATTTGCTTGATATAATGAATTATGCCATCTATTAGTATTACATAATGATGAAATGTGTATCTAATCTAATTACATAATTATATAAATATACCATTGCAACAACCTAATACATTAGGTACATATTAATATTGGAGTTTGTATGAGAGTTATATCATCATGGTATTCCATTTACAAAAGGAGAGGCTGGATGGAACGGTGAAATGTTTTGGATTATAGTGAAGAACTGGATAGGATTGTTTGTCATATCAATCCTTTGGATTGAATGGGATGGGCTTTACCACTTACAGGTATATATACAATATAGAATAACATATATTGAGTGTAATGATAGAAAGTATATTTTAATATACTTCTGATAACTGTCTCAAATTTTAAACAAATAAACCACTCAAAAAATACTTAATTAGCAAAAGTAGAACGCAAATCAGCAACCAAGGTGTATTATATAAGCGTCTGTTTTATAAACGACTGAAGAAAACAAAATAGCAATTTCAAAATTACTGTATATACAGGTAACCTACATTTCTGTCGTCTTCAGGTGGATCGGACCTGTTGTTTTAACATGTATGTGTTTTCACATGCAATGAGATTGAGGATATCGTGGCCAATTTTTTGCCAATCTGCACGTATGAAGGCTTAAAATAAAGGTATAATTCCCTAAAAGGGCCTCAAGTTTCTTACATTTTCAATATCTAAAGGTCATACCGTTCCGTAATGTATCAAATACTCAATATTCAACTTCAGTTGGTACCAAAAATGCACAATATGTATCTTTGGACAAGGCATATCGTGATCGCGTATCTTTGGTGTCAGCTGTAAGATGCGCATATTGTGTATATAATACTTTAAAGGACGATGGGGTATTTAAAATAAATGTCTTCAGACATTAATGAGATTGGACAATTAAAAGTTAAAAGTAAAAGATGAAATGTCGGCAACTTGTGACTATGACCCTTCTGGACATAGGGTAAACGTTTTCCAAAAAATCGTAGATTTCAGTTGCCCTGTTTTTGAATTATGCTCAATATTATGCAGGCTTAATGAAAATTTGTATTTTATTTGTTTAGTCGAGTTTATATAGTTGAATCCGCTAGTTAATTTTTAACCATTTATAAATGCTAGTGTGTATCTTGAGTTTGAATATAATTTGTCGCTGTACCAGTGGTCATCGTTTGGGTCGTTCTTGGAAAAGGATAAAGGACACATTTAATTGTTTCTGTAAGTAATTGTATCTGTATCCTTCATATCTGTCAGGCACGTAATCATTTTGTATTATTATTGTTCATTATAGTACGACAAATAACTAATGAAAAAAGTGGAAACATTTTCCGTTTCACAACGGGAAAAATTGAAAACAAAAAGGCCAAATGATTAGGAAAATGGAAAAATAGATTAATTGATTGTGAAATGAATGATCAATAAATGCCCATATTCAATAAATTCTGAACTTTTTTCAGACTATATCCTGACTTTAACATTTTCTTTTCATTTCTAACCCCACGCTTTCATTTTAGAAATTTTCCATTTTCCCACTATTTCCCACTTTTTCCAATTACCAGTTTTACCACAAAAATGGGTGGGAAATGGGAATATCCGAAACTATACAAATAAAATTGTAATATGTAATCGCCAACATAACTGTTTACTATCTTTCGTGTCATCTTTACAATAACAAAATCCCATTGTTATGTAATAACAGTAGGTAGACATAAGTATTCATCAATTTCCCTTATGCAACCACTTCATGCGATTAAAGATAATCGATATAATTGTCATTATTTAAAGTTTTTTGTTGGAAAATCGATTGGTGATAAAAAAATTTGAGATATGAAATAATATTATGTATTAGTAATACATTTAAGCTTCCTATTGTATCTATGTTATTGTGTTAGATTAACCCTCGCAGAACTCTTGTGTTGACAAACGGTTTGAGATAATCATTTCAAAATATTTGGACGTAATGTAAGGATGGCATCCTTTGACTTTGGGTGTTGTTCGAAAATCAAAAATCGATATTATAGCCACATATTTAGACGAAATGAGATTTTCAGTAGATTATTGATTAGATGATTTTAATACAGCTAGCCGGCGCAGTGGGTAGTGGTCAGATGACTACGGGCCAAAAGTGGTTTGTAGAAGAGTAAATTGGGAGATAGATGAATAGTGAAAAAAGGACAAGTAGAAATGGTTCTAAAAGGTTCACTATTAATGGATGGAAAAAAAGATTTTTGAAACTTTAGATACTTTTTCACCTTTTGCTAAGTGCCCACTTTTCCCATTATGGTGTTGGCCGACTAAAACCTGATTTTAATTGGACTGTGACAATAAACTAATATTTGTTCATTTATAGACCATTAAAACCATATTATTTGCTAATTTTTGGCTACGAAGATTAGGTTTTCGAATTATAGAAAGAGTTTCTTATTATTCAATTTTTGTTTATTTTTAGAACACAACTTAAAATGCGTTTCGTATAATAGCGTAAATACTGCCGTGGCCATTATTTTCCCATTCAATGCCACGGTGTTCAAAAATGGCAACACTAGGCAATAGCGTAATGTTTTACCATGGGTCCTGAGAGGGTTAATATAGTTTAAATGAAATGTTTGATAGAATGAATTGGTAAACAAATCTATGGTGATAATAATCAACCATACATTGAATGCATTGCAAATAGACGGAAGCAAACATTCTATCTATCAGTACTTTTCCATACCATTTGCATTTAAGCACTTATTTAGTTGGTTGGTACTTTGCCTTTAACATTTTCATTACAAACAACATCAGAAAATTGACAATGTAGTTAATATCAGTTATTCTATGCTAGCTTAAAACCTATATTATATCAATAGCTTAAGGGCATATATTATTTAAACCTAAGCCTAAAACAGCTGAAGAAAGCTTTTTTCTGCTCCATCCAATTAATTTAAATACCTGTCAGAAATATGGGTTTTTATGTATTCCATAACAATCATATGAGGTCGTTTGCTATTGTTAATTCGATTCGATTCGTTCCATTTTTATGGCGGAAACATAATCTTGAGCTATATTACATTACATTGTCCAATGTGCCACTCAACTCAATGCACCAAAAAAAGGTTACTTATATGGAGTGGTACAATTCCACCACAGCAGGATACTGCCATGCTATGTAAGTGAGAAAAATCTCACTACTATGGATTAGTATTAAGTCTTATGACACGAATGTTTGGTAACGAACTGTAAGTACTACGAAAAATATTCTTTATTCTAATTTATTGATAATAATACATGATAATAATAATACAGATCTACAGCCAGCATATTTTATAGTATCATTGCCAGAGAGGAATATCGAGAAAAATTTTTTATTTTAATAATAGTATGTAGGACCCACTGGACCAGTACTGTATTTAGAAATCGATTTCGGTGGGGGCTATGATATCATAGGACAATATCTATTAGGCATAATCGCGCGAAGCGCGAAAATTTTTGGCTTATTTTGTCTAAAATGAGTCAAAAATAGCCTAAAAATCACATAAAATCGCGCGAAGCGCGAAATTTTTTGGTATTTTGAAAAAAATTTTCCTTTTTTCTTGGATTTCGGGGGGGGCTTTAGCCCCCAAAGCCCACCCCCTCAATACAGCCTTGCACTGGACCCATCGAAATGTGTAATTCAATTTTGGTATCCAGCATAATCATTCGTATTGCATAATCAGGCACGTATCAAAAACTTTTATCAAGGAGGAAGCAATAAAAAATTGAAAATAATTTACGGTTAATGTGTTTTGGAAAAGAGCAGATTTCCATCAAATTTAAGGTCGATCTTCATTGTGACATCTACCTACGCTTATGCTTGGTGGAGATACCGTTCACATGGTACACCAACTAACACCTTAGGTATCCTTTTTGATTTACGTTTTAACAGAAATCAATTTAATATTTTTTACTCGTAGTAATTTTAACTTGCCTGAATTATGTTACCCTGGTGAAGCGTTTAACAATTTAAAAAAAATACGATTTATGTTTGATCAGGCCAATGTAAGGCATGGTACAAAGGAGAGTTGACATTGTGTAATTCCGAGTAATTACATGATTCCGTGGATCAGGCTAAGTAGGAAAACACACATGCATAATGCCTTCAACTGCATCAATACAATTTGAAATGCGACAATTAATTAGAAATCAATCGAGTTCGGTGCTTACGAATACAATAAAAACTAATGACGAACCGTAACAGAAGCTCGTCTACGTAAATGCTACCGTGCGGACACATCTTTTAATGGCAGAAGAATGATAAGGTAAAGTTAAATATTCTACCTACATCAACAGAAATTAAAAGTATGGCGACTATCAAAATCGTGATAAATTGAAAGTAGATTAAAAGTAACCATCAAAATTAATAGAAAATCAAAGTATGTTAGTATTATAGTACTATATTATTTTAACATAATATTTGGTATACATTTTAATAATTTAAACCTCTTAAGGCTGCCTCGATGATACGGTTGATGCAGAAATGAGTAATTTTACTACAGAGGGTGCTTGATGATAAACAAACACAGTCACCAGAATGTGACGTAATTTTAAATTGACACCCTTCCTCTAGGTAGTAAAAATTGGCACAGTCTAGTGGTACCGTAAGGAATGGTGTTAGAAAAAGGCAAAACATTGATAAACCCAATTTGGGGAAATTGATCACAAAATGTAGTACCTAAAAATAGAGCAAAAAATTCTACAGTGGGCATTATTTCCTGATTTTTTTAATCTTTTTTTGATAATGGGAAAATAGGAATTGGAATGGCACACACATGACTTTTGTATGGGAGAGCTAAAAATAGATAGTGTGACTTTGTATGGCGGTTTATGACTTTGTATGGCGGTTTATGACTTTGTATGGCGGCTTATGACTTTGTATGGCAGTATATGACTTTCTATGGCAATATTAAGTTAATTTAACATAATAGGTAACATACGTACGTCGTCAATGCCAAAGTCAATTTCCGTACATTTCTGTAGCACTCTTGCCTTCGTTCCTTTACTTGCAAAGTCAGTTTCATCAGTGTCACTGTCCGTTTTGTACTCCAAATTTACAATTAACAAGTCCTGGCCAGTGGCCATGGTACTTGTGTTCACTCTCAAGCAATTTGAAACGAAAAGGAGGATAGGAAATATACAGATTGGAAAAATACTGCTAACATTTTAATTAGGAGACTTTTTAGACTTGAATTAATTTACCAGCCTATGGTGATATATATAGTGTATTGGTATACTATATTCATGTTTATAAAAAACTGTCACCATACATAGTCATTATTTCCATACAAATTCATTAGGTAAGTCATAACATACCACACAAAGTCACACTAAATGTCAAAATATTCTTCATACAAAAATCATGTGTATGCTATACAAATTAATTGGCACCCGTTTATAATAAGAACCAGACGAGTTTGTCAAATTCTTATATATTTCTCCCACTCGAATCACTATTAAATTTTGAACAATTTGGGTTTTGGAAAAAAGGGCAACAACGCCTCCTCTGATAATATGTGGTACATATTTTATAAAATATAACAAAGTTTTATTTTTACGGAGGACATCTTATCAATGTTTTGCGCATCGACGAGTCAGCCTTAAGTGTTACACTTGCTACTTAAGGAGCTATTGAAGCATTATAGTGTGACCAAGTGGATATATAGATCGTTGACTGATATCATAGTTTGTTTTAGTTTTGATGGTCAAGTCTGTCGCATAAAAACCGTCTAAATTTAATCTACTACAATTTTGAAAATATTTTTAGTTGGATCAATATTTCAATAAAATTATTTATATAATATTTCTGTAAACGCTGCATGGGCATTAAGCTTTAAAATTTCTTTGAACGTGCGGGCACATTAGAAACATGGAGCCTTGTGCGGTTACCCGATACACCCGAAGGGAATATACAACGTTTGCTCCTCACGGTCTATAAGTTATGTTTTTGAGAAGTGTGATGAAAATTTGTCTTACGTTCAAACGCTATCGCGGATAGACTGTGCGGTTCTATACGCTCACTTTTCCCCAGGCGAGCTAAAAACAGATTATTCGTAACTATTGACTGTTATCAAAAAACCTGTCAGATGCCTGTCTGTTCTACAAAGATTATTGTTTGATCAAAACATTTCATTTTGCATTATCTATGTAAGGCCCAATTTACAATCCATTTTTTTATCTGAGTCTTATATATTCGAATTGTACCGTATAAAGTTGTAACAGATCTTAACGACATTACAGCAATATTACATCGATAGTTAATTAGCAAACTTATTGCATCTGTGAAACCTGAGTGAACAACTAGACACGAAATCTTATTTTCACAACACCGTGGCCTACTACATAAAGGTATTTTAAAAATATAATTAATTATTTTATTCATACGGGATATTATTATTACTGCAAATTTTATTAAGCATTGCCTACGTTATTTATTGTTTATTGGCTTAAAGCTTCTGTAGCCAATTTCTTTGGATGCATGCAGATTGTCTTAAAGCATAATTAATTGAATATAAGGACTTCAATCAATCTACGAAGATTGATTGCATATTTAGATTTCCGTTTTTGTTACCTAAATTAATATCATAGCTTTTTAAATCTCATTTTAAATAGTATCATTTCAGATCTCAAAAACCAAACGATTGGAATGATATTAGCACAAAATAGCACTTGATAATTATAAATGACCAAATATAAGAAAATTCAAACTCCTAAACAATAAAGGTAGGTCTCGCAATTGTTGGAGTTAAGTCAAGCAGAATTGAACGCACTTAATAAATTATGTCAGTATATAAATTAAAAGTAACATTAAATAATACACAGTCATAGAAGTAGGGCTTGTAAACCAGAGTTCGGTCCTGAAACCCGGCGGGTGAAAACCGGGGTTTCGGGTACCCGGAAACCGTGTTTTGCAATTGACCAACCTCAGTTTTCACTAATTAAGCACTGAATTCAGATAATATTAAAGGTAAAAATAAAGAAGATATCCAACACATAATTTGGTTGTTTGATTCGTAAGACACTTTGTTTTATCCTTGAAGGCATTTTACGATTATTGGCTGGTTATAAGGCATGGCCCTGACTGGCGGGGAATGTGAATTTTTGCTTTGCTCATGTGCACTGTGCACTATGTGAACTTCAACTATTTCAATCAATGGAAACCGGCTCAATTTGATTATACTTTTTTAACATTTTAAGTGGTTCATCAATTTTAAAATAAACTGAAGCGAATTATTATCACACTTTACATTTAATAAATTTGCCATTATGATACTTTTGATATAATTATGACAATTATGATGCAATTTTATTATCATCAATCAATATTGACATAAATCAATTCAGCTACCATAAAACATAAAGTAATATTTTCAATATTGCACAAAATTAATCCTTAGATAATTCTATATATTTATCATCTAAGTATCAGTCTTGAAAGTAAACAAATATTCACGCTTTGGGAAGTATTACGCTCTCGAAAATAGGGTCAATTTATTGTTCTGGTTGCACATTCATTGAGGTATTAGTCCTAAAGTTTCTTTTTTGGCATTGAAGTGCATTCTCAAAGTGCAGTAAGTTTTAGAAATCAGTTTTATTAAATGGTCAATATGGTTATCTAACGGGGAGAGATCTATCAAACGACTATTCAAATCAGTATATAGAAAACGGTCTTGTAAAAATCTAGAAGCAACTTTTGTGAGCACCTTTTCAACTCTAAATTTACAAACCGTTCCAAGGCTTCTAAATATCCTTTCAGAAGTTTTGCATACCTTTATAGCATCGCTAGAAGGAATAGTCAAACGACCATTTTGTTTTATTTTCAGTAGCTCCATATCAGAGCGAACATTACTGTCTGTAATACTACCTTCCAAGCTAACTTTAGAAGGACTGCATCTTATTTTGTTTTTAATTTTAGTAACAACCTTACCAGCTATACACGAAACAATGCACTCACTAAATATAGATAACTCTACTGTTCTTATATTTTCAAGTTGATGACATTCAGTATTATCTGCTTCATTTCTTGCAGCCACTGCAAAAGAAATGTCAGTACCATCTTGAACTAAACAGTTACCAGTGTCAATTGGGGATTTCTTAGTTGACAATGATTTTTTATGACATGTTGAAGCTGCTTTACATTTGGGTGATCATTAAACCCTTGACACGATCTTAATGTACTGAAATACCTTTTGTATGATCTTGAGAAAATTTATACGTTAGCAAATATTTTAAAAGCGGGTCTTTGCACGCTATATAATCATTATGTATCCCTTCCAAAATTTTAATGGCTGCCACAAACCCTAATAAAGCTGTCTTTTTCTTTGACTGGATTCTGAGATTACCATGTGAGAAAGTAGCGGGTTGGTAAATGGCTTTTGATAATTAGGATACTTGAATTCATTGAAGAAAATCTGGAAACCATGATAACTATACCTCTAGTATGGGAAAGCTGTCCGCCCAAGTAGTGCAGAGAGCTGGGATCGTTTTCTGGTTTCGCTTTTTGCATCATACATTAAATTGTGTTGTAGTGACATGATTTCTAACATGTTGTAATGATAGCTTTTAACATCATCCGGTGTCAATTTTAACCACAGATGCTGTTAAAATATTAAAAGAATAAACATAACATTAATTTAGCGCTAAATAATGTGTAATCATCAGTATATGGTTTCTAAGGTGATAGCTTAGGCAGCAGGACTTGGCAGCTTAGGATGTCTAAGTGTGTACGTAAATATGAGGCAATAAAAATTTGCGCATTTGATGAGTAATGTTTTTGACTTGATTGTATATCTTCGTTGATAATATCGATAAGGGAATCTAGTATAAGAATATAAGAATGAAATAAACCAATAAGAATATACTTGCATAGAATATCGAAGTTAACACGTAAGCCATGATCTTTGACGAACATTCGCCGGATTCCACCGAAATGTCACAGAACCTTTAATAATATTACAATAAATAAATTATCTTCAGACTTACATACGACACTATGATCAACATAACAAGGTTGTGACAATACAGTTGTAACCAATTTAGAGATGCCTGACTCTTTATGCCATTGGACTGAATTTTATTCGATTTTGAACAGTTTATTTTTAAAAGTTGAGGTTCTGCAGTTCTGTCTATTTATCAATAAATAGACGGAACTACAAATTCTTAACGAGAGATAGAAGATTAGATGAATGCTATTTACATAATATTATTAAATCTATCATTATCTTACGACTACCATAGAAATAATTCACGTGTTAAGGTTCCTTCATCCTTACTAGAAGAAAGAAAAATCTGCGGACTGGAAAGTACGTGTACAGTAGAGTACATAGTTTCTGAGCAAACAGGTGCATAGAGGCGCTGAATGCAAAAAAGGCTTGAGCTACCAAGAGGCCTTCAGCTTACTATATCCATGCTAAGATGGCGCGCCTTTTTTGCGCTGCCGTCAGCTATCACTTATGCTTTGTAATTTTAATTATGTTAGACATATTTTGACAATTAAGTAAGATAGTTGTGTCACCTCTTTACCTAATGTAAGCCAAGTGTGTATGACGAACATAAAATTACATATAGCATTTAGGAATTAAGAAAAATAAAATAATTTATCCTTAGGACTTTAATCTGTTAACCTGACTAAAATGTACTTCTCTGATACTATTTCGGCTGCAAAGCTGGCTGTAACCATTCAGTGAATAAATATTACATTACTACTTACTTACAATCGGTTTTAATTTCAGTCAATGATTTTAATTGACAATATTTATATATTTTCTGTTTCCCTAATTACCTGGACATTTAATTCCAAGCAGTTAGTTTTCTGTGTACTATACACAGGTATGTCAAGCTACAACCACGTGATGGTGATAGTGAAAATAATGTTTTATTAGGTTAGGTCAGAAGAGAGCAACAGAGTGTGAAATATTTTTTCTTTTATGTCCTTCTTCGCTCGGGGTACAGATACGAAGGAAGCCAGACCTGGAGTCTATAGAGTTTATGTTCCATTCAAAGGTAACGTAAATTCCATAGATTACAGATAAGAGCATGTCCAGTGTTTAGATCCAATGCTACAAGCTAGTGTCACCGGTTAGATTGCGCAAATTGGAATTAAAAGTTTCCAAAAATTGTAGCTGATTTATTAGGTAAATCGGAAAAAAGCAAAAACGGGATGAATGACGAAAAAGTTATAAAGAATTTTCCGTTATATAATAGGAAGTTACCATGTAGAATAATCTTACTTTACCGCTTATGCACACTCTTAATAAAATAGAATATATTCAGCACAACCTTGTATTAACTATTTAAAAACCACCCTCGCTAACTAGAGCGCATTTTTTGCACAAGGGGGTTGTTTAAAGTTTCTACTCAACACTTAATGTAAAGTTTACCCACAGTTGAGTAAAACGATCACTCAATAGTTGATTATAATTTAATCAACAAAAGTAAAATTTTAATCAACCCCTGTACCTATGTTACTCAACTGTTATCATCCAATGTGTTTTTGCAAGCAGGTACGAAGCGATCCAATGCTCTAATATCATGTGTCAGTGCTAGTCTCCCTATTCACTACACTACCAATGCACTGGTGTTGTATGGTGGTGAAATACCCCTATATAAATAACAACGTCAGGGAGCCCTACAATTGTGCAAACTGTTATCAACTGTTGATGTTAAAACATGTTTGCACTATTTTAGGTAAACTTTGATTTGTTCAACCTTATTAGGTAAAAGATAATACCCAGTTGTGCCAAATAATCGAAACCTTGAGTGAGATTGATTTTCCACAACTGGTTGTAACCAACATTTTTTTGCGTTCAAAAACTGCAATCTCTCGATATTCTATTTATAATTTTCAATAATTCATTACAGTAGAACATGATAACTCATACTAACTACTTGATAGTTGATTAAAATGACATTTACCGACGGTAATGAAATTGACTTACAACAGATAGTTTAAAGTATTACACATATCCCCCAGTGATGCAAGTGCTATTAGTGGGACACGAGACAAAATGTCACTTTAAAGAACAGAATGTATTACATGAATTAATGGGCAACAATTGGTAAGGAATATCGCAAATTGCATCGATTTTTATTTTGTATTACCAAACTTACAGTCTTTCGTAAACTTGATACACATTTACATATAGACCGAATTAGTCATCACAAACGAAATATATGGCAAACCTAAACTACAAATATATACCCAATACAGGTAATTAAATAAAATTAGGTTAGTTCACTTACTATACGCACCTTAAGGTATCAAAAGCGCAATATGCATTTTCAGGTTGGTAGTGAAAATGCGCAATATGCATTTTCAGGTTGGTAGTGAAAATGCGCAATATGCATTTTCAGGTTGGTAGTGAAAATGCGCAATATGCATTTTCAGGTTGGTAGTGAAAATGCGCAATATGCATATACGGGGCACAGTGAGATTTTACGATAAAATGAGAAAGCATAAAATTATATATACGATGATCAAATTTTAAATTTTATTTCGTTCAAATAGATGAGCTAGTGAATTTGTAAAATCACCTTTTCCACCCAAACATGTTGTCTCACTTGTGTCTCATGCTCTCTCCTGTAAAATTGCCGCCGATGCATATTGCGCATTTTCACTACCAACCTGAAAATGCATATTGCGCATTTTCACTACCAATCTGAAAATGCATATTGCGCTTTTGATACCTTAAGGTGCGTATAACTGCTCTGTTTTATGGACTAATTTTTCAAAGCAGAAAAAAATCCATTTACAGATTTGAAGAGATTTTAATGCCAATAAACCCACACTATTGCGCCACGAATGAGCACCTGTTTTCAATCTCAAATCCAGCAAAGGTGCTCATAATTTAGTTATCATTGGCTGTCAATAAACTAACAGTAATGATAAAACTATTAGAGATTGTATCAAACATGCATATAGACATCATGGGCATATTAAATTGTTTCAGACATAATTTTAGTATATGGATCTACTTCAGGATTCTCTAAGAATGGCTTCAACCAACAATAAATAGGAAATAGATCCAAGGGGATTCGTGGTAGGTTGCTGGGTTTTATAACCTCGGACTCTTTGTTTTACTTAAGTTGTAGATAGCGTTGCGCGTTGTCTCTATAGCTATTAGTATTTTAGATCATTATAATCTTATGTACAAAATTACATGCAAATGAAATCCATCTATAGTTTAATTTGGACTAGTTCAAAGTAGTACATACAACCTTTATAAATACAATATAGCAATCTTGGTAAAGATTAGGTAAATTGCTAACAAAGTGAAGAATTTCTGAAAAATTTCTGAAATATTGTACTAGTGATGAAACCGTTGAATCGGAACTGTCCCTTTTTGTCAACTACTTTTTTGGAAATCACTTTTTGTCAACACATAGTGACCTTTTTGTCATTTCAACGAAATCCAAAACTAACTATTTTGCCATTCATTTTAATCCACAACCCATTTGCTCATTTCACTTAACTCAGAATAATTCTTTCAATTGATTTAATGGAAAATAGCTTAGACATTACAGAATTCTGATTTTGATAGATGATAGATGTTCATTGTTGTATATAATAAAACTTTTAATCATCTACTTATTCGTCTAAGAAATCTTACACAAATAGCAAAAGTAGAAGCTCTTTAAGGTGACATTTAGTCTCGTCCCACTAATAGCACGTGTATCATTGGGTGAGATGTGTAATATTTTAAACTGGTCAAGGCATGAAAAAGCCACCTTTTTGCCTTTTTGTGCTTTTTGCCTTTTTGGAGTAGTCACCGCCACCTGTGATACTTCATTAAAGCTAACTTTTGTATACTGTCCCGTCCAACACATTCAAATATGCAGATAAATTGCAGATGCTAGTTAGTTTTGTTTGATTATTAAACTATTTACTAATACTACGCAATTCAAAATGAACTATAATGTATTTTTGACAAACCGTATAATAAAAAATGAGCCAGGTCGAACATCTGCCTATTGTGTGTACAATATTATAGGAGATATAGCAGCTCAACCAAAATATGCAGTATTTGACTGTTACTGGTTTGAACAGCTCTAGGTTCTTGTTTTTTTCTTCATGGTTTTTTAAAATTGCTTACAGTGTTATTTTGTTGTTTTCGATTGTATTATTGTCTAATGAATGACCGAATAACTGAAGATCATTAAGAATTGCTGTTTTTTAAAATCGTATTTCTTGTTCACATCCTTGGTTGTCAACATGTCAATTGCTAATTACCCCATTTAACAGCAGAAAGGCAAAAAGGTAGCTTTTTGCTGATTTTGCTAGGCAAAAAGGCAAAAAGGTAGCCTTTTGCCTTTTTCATGCCCTGAAACTGGTGGACAATCAATTTTCTTTTGTAGTACATATATAGTTAGCTTGAATCGCATTGGGGGATAATTTGACACTTAAAGTAAAAAAAGTAAAGTAGAGCTTTTTAGTTTTTTCTCAGGCTTATGCCTATTACAAAGATCAGCCCGGTATTTTATTTTGACTCTCATTAACTGGTCTTCTGCCACCCCATTATGTGAGCATGTCGTGTATTGAATTTATGTAAAAAATGAAACTTTGCTAACTTTTACGCTTAGTAATTTTACTAAAATCAAAGCGTGTCGAACCTCAGGGGAACATACACACTTTAAATGCTATTTATTACCACCAAACACTTAAACAATAACTAGACAAAAATAAATTGACAATTGACCCAACTTCAAATAAGTGTTTGGGTTGCACAGTCTGAACAAAAACTTATATTTTCTTTCTTCTAGAGCAATCTATAGTAAATCTTAAATTTGGTAGGAGCGGAGTGAAATATTTTCCGCAAACAATTTATAGGAAACGCAATTGAACCTTTTAATACCCATTTTCTACTTTGACTATCAAAATGAAACAAACGAAGCTCGGTATCTCAGCAACCAATCGACCGATTTGTCCCAAAATCAATAGGGATCGTCAGTGGTCCATAAAGGCATCGTTTTTGCCAAGTTTGGCCAATATCCGTCTTTGCATTTGAAAGTTATCGTGGGGACAGAAGGACGGACGTACGGACAGACTGTGCGGTTCTGTAAGCTCGCTTCCTCATGCGATGAGCTAAAATTACAATAAAAAACACTCAATTTACTAATGAATTGTTTGACGCTACATTGCTAATTAAGGCTAATTCGGCCTTAAAATGGTCCATTGTCCAGTGATAGCAGTATGTATAATGGTGATTAAAAGTATCTGAGTCAAAAATGTGGTGAGTAACCGGAGTAATTTGCCAATAGCCAAATTCTCTTTCTAAACAAAAGGTTGACCCTAGGCCGTACTAAGAAGTTTTAAATATTTTTTGACTCTATCAATGTAACGTAAAATCTGTAGCTCTGGCCCTCTGGCCCCTCTGGCACCTAATGAGAAAGCATGAAAAGGTCAATTGGTATTAACATAGAAATCTATGTATCTGAAATACATTCTACCCATTGTGCAATATTGGCCCGGAATACACACTAGCTTTATTTATAACAGGACTTGAGTCCTGTACAAAAAAAAGAAAAAGCAATAATAGGTCATTTATTGTTGTTCCTTGGCCTACTAGAAACCATAATTCTTACAAAATTGCTTGTAGATGCACTAGCCCCATGTACTACAGGACCTGGGTCCTGTGACCGCATAGTAAATAAATAAAAAGCTGAATAATTAAAACTTATTTTTAAACCAACATTTCTTAAAAATTGTGAAAGCGAATGGTTTCGATAAAACTAGCACAAAAAAGGAGCACTTCGTTTGAATGCGAACATGTATCTTCTAAAAATATATTTGCTTGTATATACTATTTGGGTGCCCTCCACCTCAACCCGTCGATATTTAAACAGCTAAATTCGCCAATGTCTCAAATGTTAAAATAACTCTTTCTAATGTGCAATTTTATACATCCAGGCTCTTGTGCAAAAAACCAGGGCTCTTTAGGGTAAAAGCACACCGAGTTATGGCAATTTTGATTTCTTGTCAAAATTTCGAAATTTTTTTAAAAAACAGGTTTCCGAAAAACTAATTTCAGAAATTAAGATAGTTACAGCATAATAGGGTTACATATATAAAAATGAACATGTAAAATGGTATTTAAAAACAAACTGTTTCATAATATTAACGGTTTTTTGAAAAAAATGAAAATTTTTGAAACCTTAATATTTCAAAAGTGCTCGGTTTCCCAAGAACCAAACCAAGGTAGTAAAATACTACAGAACTTCTGCTATCATTTCTATAGCCTTTCGTTCTTGGGAAACCGAGCACTTTTGAAATATTAAATTTTTAAAATATGGCAAAATTTAGCCCAATAAGGGATTGTACATTAACAATGTTGCTTACTAAAGGGGGAGGGAGAAGATGCCCAAAACTATAAACCAACGTATACATGGTATAAAGTATATAAGACTGTGTGTGGGAAACTTATGCTTAAATACAGCCATATATACGTAAAATGTATATAGTCATATACACTTAATATATAGCCATATATAATAAATATATAGCCATATATAATAAATATATAGCCATATATAATAAATATATAGCTATATATAATAAATATATAGCCATATATAATAAATATATAGCCATATATAATAAATATATAGCCATGTATATTAAATATATAGCCATATATACTAAATATATAGCCATATATAATAAATATATAGCCATGTATAATAAATATATAGCCATATATACTAAATATATGGTCATATATACTTAATAAACAGCCATATATAATTAATATATAGCGATATATACTAAATATATTGCCTTATGTACTTAATCTATAGCCATATATATTTAATATATGGACATATAATACTTGATATATGGACATATAATACTTGATATATGGCCATATATACTAAATATATGGGCATATACACTTAATATATAGCCATATATACTAAATATATGGCCATATACAATTAGTGTATGGGCATATATACTAAATATATAGCCACATATACTCAATATATAGCCATATATAGTCAATATATAGCCATATATACTAACTACATAGCCATATATACTAAATATATAGCCATATATACTAAATATATACCCATATATACTCAATATATAGCAATATATACTAAATATATACCCATATATACTCAATATATACCCATATATACTCGATATATTGCCATATATACTAAATTTATGGCCAAATATACTCAATATATAGCCGTATATACTCAATATATAGCCGTATATACTCAATATATAGCCGTATGTACTCAATATATAGCCGCATGTACTCAATATATAGCCGTATATACTCAATATATAGCCGTATATACTCAATATATAGCCGTATATACTCAATATATAGCCGTATATACTCAATATATAGCCGTATATACTCAATATATAGCCGTATATACTCAATATATAGCCGTATATACTCAATATATAGCCGTATATACTCAATATATAGCCGTATATACTCAATATATAGCTATATATACTCAATATATAGCCATATACATTTAAAAGGTAGCCAAATATGCTTAATATATGGCCATATTAAGCCCGTGCTGGCATAAGAGTGAAATTAGTAGGATAGTGTACTATAGCGTAGTACTTAGTGTATGCATAGTCCCACGGTAAGCTGTAACTAAAAGCAAGGATTCCAATTCCTTGTTTTTGGTTAGCATTGCAGTGTACATTCATTGCGCACATTGTACAAAATCTGCAATGTTAACGCGTGAGACGAGTAGACTCGCCGCGAACATCCTTGACTTTTTCTTCGCGTTGAGGTGGAGAGCACCTTTGGTCATTCATCTTCATGGAGTGGTCGCCTTTACACGACGATGGAAACTTACGTTTCCTAAATTTTGGTGTTCATTCATTCTTGCGTGTTTTCCGTGTTTCCGTAATATTGCCAAGAAATGCTTAAAATTAACCAAAATCACATGGCATAAAAAATTGCAGGTTTGAGGTTGGATTTTATTGTTGTTTCTTTATTTAGTTTCGACGAAGTAATTTTCATTTCATCAACTATTAGATTATAATTCTGCAATAAGATGGACAATGTATTTCCAGGAGAAAATTTTCAGTGTTCAGTGAATCAAGAAAATGAGTAAATATGGATTTAATTGAATTAAAATTATTTTGGAGTTTTGTTAATTTGAGAAAATTAAATGTAGAGGATGTCAAATTAATGTCTATTGAGGCCCCGTATCTGAAGAACTGGGAGCAGTAAAACAAAACCCTTAAAGGGTTCCAAAAAATTAACAAAAAGTAAAAAATTAAATTAAATCTGCCCGTTTCTGGATTTTTCCTTGCCACAAAACTTTTAATTTTTAAATAAAGGTTTGAAACCTTTCTTAGAATCGAATTTGTGATTTTTCCACCAATTTTCATCAAAATCGGAGGGAGATAATTTTTCACCTTTTTTACGGGTTTTACCAAAATTTCCAAAACCCGCAAAAAAAGTCAACCTCCGACTGAGTGGTTCTAAAAAAGGTTTTGAAACCCCCATTTCGAAATAAAAGTTATGTGGCCAGGAAAAATATAAACTTGGAAAATGGGCATATTTTACCGCTCTTTATTTTAGTGACTTTTTGAACCACTTAAAGGAAAGTGACATTTATTAAAGTATCCCAATTAGTGTAACTTTGTATGGCCTTTCCATTGGTATCAACAGTTTTGCTGTTTTACTTCCGATTCTTCCGCATCCGCAGGCATCAATAGACATTTGAGACCGTATGTAGCCCATGTGTGAAAATAATTCGACGCAAGCAATAATTGAAAATAACTGAAAACTTTCTCTTATATATCGTGTTTCGTGTTCTATGTTATTCTGTTGTGTTGAACCAGTTAAGTTGATACATCTAAATGTTAAACGGGTATCCCACTCGGATTTAAACCGTCAAAAACATTCGGTTGATAAAATTTTCAACCGATTCCTGTTCAGTTTTCTGCCTGGGCATAGATTTGCACTTATTGCCGGAAAAGAAAGAAAAACTTTGAATATGTTATGCTGAATTTAACATAATAATAATATTACGAATTACAGAAGGACATATAGGCATATATCGTATTATAATTGTAGCTTTAAAAAGGCAGAATACATTAGGTTTAAGCAATTCACTTCACTTTTTAATTTTAAATTAATTTAATTTAATTTAACTTTAAATGCGTTGTTATGGCTTTATTAAAATGTTAGATTTCCAAATTAATTTATAGCTGTAGTACGTAGTGAATAGTGAACAGTGAATAGTGAATAGTGAACGTAGTGAATATGAAATTAAGTATTAATATAACTAATGCAATTATGCAAGTATTGAATGTCATCAGCAGCCTCATGTTGGGTTTTTTTTATGTCCTGTCCTGTGTACTTTAGCATGATAAATATGTAAGTGTTTAATTATCACCGAATTATATTATACCGGATACCATTAATGGTATGTCTGTTGATTGAAATAATTAGAATGAATAAAAATGGACCGTGGGCAACGGTCGAAGAGGCTGCTTCAAGCTTCAAAGCTATCCTAGACAAAACGGGTGCAATAAAATTTCCCGGAGATTTTCGGTATATATTGAACAGGAGTTTGGAGAATAAAAATTTTCGAGTGGAAATGGAAAAATGTGGAGCATTGTTGAATTGGGATGCTAGAAATGCTAAAGTTCGTTCCCAATGGACTTTGGAAACAATCAAAGATGCTTTAAAAGCCATTGAAAGACACCAAACCAAGTTACCTAATCCCAAATATAGCGGTAGTACTCAAGGTCAAAATCATCTTATAACACCGGAAAGAGTAAAATCTGACATAGGTTTTTCTATTCATACTGTGGGGATAATGAAGAACGAATTTCAGGAAAGTAAAGTAGAGGAAGTTGTACGTCCTAATAAGGGAATTGTAAATAATCTACCATTAGAATCAACAAGGTTTCATGACGACAAGGCAAAGAACAGTACTGTTTATCAAACAGAAAATCCAAAGCGTCAAAATCATCCCAGAACATCGGAAAGAGTAAAATCTGACATAGGCTTTTCTATTCATACTGTGGGGATAATGAAGAACGAATTTCAGGAAAGTAAAGCAGAAGAAGTTGTAAGCCCTAATAAGGGGATTATAAATAATCTACCATTGGAATCAACAAGGTTTCAGGACCAGAAGGCAAAAAACAGTACTGTTTATCAAACAGAAAATCCAAAGCGTCAAAATCATCCTAGAACATCGGAAAGAGTAAAATCTGACATAGGCTTTTCTATTCATACTGTGGGGATAATGAAGAACGAATTTCAGAAAAATAAAGCAGAAGAAGTTTTAAGCCCTAATAAGGGAATTATAAATAATTTACCAGTAAAATCGACAAGACTTCAGGACGACAAGGCAAAAAACAGTACTGTTTATCAAACAGAAAGTCCAAAGCGTCAAAATCATCCTAGAACATCGGAAAGAGTAAAATCTGGCATAGGCTTTTCCAATCACACTGTGGGGATAATGAAGAACGAATTTCAGGAAAGTAAAGCAGAAGTTGTAAGCCCCAATAAGGGGATTATAAGTAATCTGCTATTAGAATCAATGAGGTTTAAGGACGATAAGGCAAATAACAACCATGTTTATCAAACAGAGAGACCGGATCTGCTTATTGTAACTGGCTATGAGATCAATTCAACCCCATTAGTAGAAAACACCGTTTCCTCATTAATATTACCGCTCATTCGATCCTCCAAAAGAAAAAAACTTCCACCACGAAAAATAATATCTCTCAAACCAGCATGGCATAGTCTAGCAGGAGACAGTTTAGAATTCACAGAACCATTAAATTTCATAACGATAGCAAATATCATTGCACAACCAAAACTTACCAATGAAGATACTCAGCTCCTCTGTCAGCTATTGCCTTACATACTGCAAAAAATTAAAATGTGGGATTGTAAAATTTTAATGGCAGAAAATCTAAATCTACTACTGCCTGCCTTCGAAGATGAAACTATGTGGAAGGACGATGAATTAGACTCATTGAATGACCAAATAGACGATATGGTTTCAAACAACACACAATCTTTGACCAGGCTAGATATCTTTACCCTTATTGTTGCATTATCAGAGATCACTGTACTGTCTGAAATATTCCAAAATATTTCCAAATACCCTATCGCTCTGCCTATAATACTTCCCGACCCAAATTTGACAACTAATCGGGCAGTGATGAACTTGATTAAACCAGCGTTAGGGAATTGTTTAATAAAATGGGAAATCAAAGAAAAAAGAACTGGTGAAAATTACTTATTTAAAAGTCCTTATAGGCTTATCACAGCTATTCGAATTGGGAACAGTGAAACCATTGGTAAGAGCAGCTTCCTTAATCAACTCTTCTTGCAGCCGAATATGTTTCAATGCAAAGGTCAACCTGGAAATGGAAAACCTATCGGACTCGAGGGGATGGTGGAATTTATATGGCTAACAAAGGATACATGCAAAGATCCTATTTGGTCGGTTGTTCAGGCTGAAACAGAAAACAACATGGAAAACGAAATTGTACTTCTGGCGAATGTCCATGGCGATGCCTTAAAGAATGAGGACTCGATAATAGCTATGAACTCTATGACTTCCAAATACATAGTTTTCGTCATGCCCGATGGAATAACTGACAAAATAGAAAAACTGGAGCATTTATGTGGTAAAATAAACATCTTACTCATTTATGTTGATCCAAAAGCGGCCGTCAAAAACGTAAAACAGTTGAATACACATTTATTTTACGACAGTAACGGGACTGTCAATAAGCTCAAACTTTACATAAAACAAGCATTAAAAACTGGCCAAAGAATTCCATTTGAAATGAAAAAGAGTAAACTTGTCCAACAAATTCCTGCAATATCCAATAACGAGTCGCAGGAATTTTTGGATTTAATTTATCAGCTGAACAAAACCGAAAGTTACGCGAAAGACCTTCTTTGCTTACAGAGAGTCACTAATGGAGATATCAACAAGTATTGGCGTATATATGAAAACAGTCCACGTTTAATACAACTTATGGAAAAATTTGGAAAAGTGTTCCACCTAGTTTTGCCTGAGAGAAGAATTGGGCTGGCTCATATTGAACAAGAACTGACGCTTATGTCAGCAAAATCATTGAGTGGACTCCCCGTCAAATTAGCAGAATTACAACAAGCAAGAAGTCGGCCTCTTAGTTCAGACGCTAGAGAAGGTATTAATAATGAGATTTCTGAAATCAATAAAGCATTTGAAAATGCACTTGCGTTAAATGATTTTCTCAGGGAATTAAGCATTACTTACGAAATTATAAAAAGTCGCGGATCGTCTAAAGAAATAGCCTATATTTCTAAATTGCCAGAGCTATACGCAGACTTGCTAATTGAAGGAAGAACTTTAGAAATTCTTGATGGAAATACTGGATCTGTTCCTGGAATATGGCTGGAATCCGTCTGCCATGAAGTGTGCAAAAAACTGGGAGATCTAAAGGTATTTGTAATCAGCATTTTAGGTTTGCAATCCACAGGAAAATCAACACTTTTAAATGCTTTATTTGGGTGCAAATTTGCAACATCTATTGGAAAGTGTACCAAAGGCCTCTACATGCGTTTGATATTGCTGGAAGACACCTTTAAAAAGGAACTTAGAATAGATGCCATTTTGGTTGTCGACACAGAGGGACTTGGGTCCCCCGAATCGATGCTAGACCCAAATTCGGTTTCGAAAGACCGCACAATGGCAACATTTGCAATGACTATAAGTAACTTGACACTAATCAATGTTGCAGGTGAATCAAATAAAGAAATAGTAGACATTCTTCAAATTGTCATTCTCACAATTTCAAGAATGGAAAAAACTGATTTATCGCCAGATATTTTATTGGTGCAGCAAGTTTCTGAAGGAGGTAAAGATGTTCTGCTAAATAAAGGCGTTGAAAATTTCCGCAAAGCTTTAGATGAAGCCGTTAAGACCATCCAGTGCCAAGCAATCGATTTGGGGGTTCGAACATTAAACAACTTACAAGTTCTTAAACAAAGACTTGAGCTTGGAGAAATATTATACCCATTAAGACAATTTAAAAGTGGTGCTTCTCCTCAATCTCCTCCATCAGAAGAATACTGTCAAGACATTCTAGGTCTTCGAACAAGAATTATTAATGAATACAGTAAGAAAAAAAATTTCATTAACTTTTGCACTTGGCACAAAGTTTTGAAAGATTACTGGAAGATTGTGCAAAAAGAGAACTTTGCCACAAAATTCAAAAGTATGAGACAGGTTCAAGAATTTGTCGAGGCAAATGCAAAACTGGCTTCAGTAAAAACTCATTTGGACAAGGCGTTTCAGCATCATAGGAGTCATTTGGATAGATACATGGATGATAAGTTGCAATTGCTAAATGAATCAACGGCAGGGAACGAAAAGTTTGAAAAGCAAATCCTCGAACAAATTAATTCAGAAATTGACAAAATTCCTGGTCATTGTCCTATGCAAACATCCGAGGAGACATCTTGTCAATATTGCTTACAAGCAGAAATTTCGGAAAAGGCCTTAAAAGAATTTATTAGTCAAACCACTTCAGTGAGCTTAAATGATACAGAGGCTAATTTATATTGTAACATCAGCGAACTGAGAAAAATTTCAAAGGCACACATTCTCAGAAGATATGAATCCCTAAAAGTCAAGCATGGAAAAGCTTCAAAATGCGAAAAGATTTTGAACAAAATCATGAAAAATATGAATGGAATATTTCATTCTGTAGACGATGTCTGGCAGCAATTGGAGGCGACAGTGAAAAAAAAAATATCCAATACGTTTTAAGAAAGAAAGTGTAATTCAAGATATTGGAAAAGCGTTTCCACATATTCCTGATATTGAGGAATGGTTATGCATTTTGAGAAAAATTACATTAACCTCAGATGACTTGAAACCGACACTTTTGAGGGATAAGGCAAAGAAAAAGAAAATTCTCGCTGTATTATTTAAATCAGATTTAAATTTAACAACGAATGAACACAGTTCGTTATGTGACAAAATCCAGAAAAATATTGATCAGATTGTATCCAAGAGGCAGGAAACCGAAGGTAGTTATTCGGAGACTCTGGTTTGGGAACACAAAACCAGCATTGAAAAAATATTGAAAAAGTTTGAGAAAAAAAGTGGATCGACTCTACAAGGACAGTTTAAACAAGATGTTATATTTTACAGCCTTCAACTGTTTGTTCAACGCATTCTTCAGTTACAAAGTGACTGGGACTGTCAATTTGAAACATTCTATACTCTGTTAAGAGATAAACAACAATACATTAAGGTAATATATTTTTCAGTATTACAATAGATTTAAGTAAATTTTATTTTTCTAATCTGGTTAAACGTAAAAATATGATATCAGATTGTAAGTGTTGATCAAACGTGCATATACAGTACTTTGTATTTGGGAGAGGGAAAAGTTCATATATTTACATTTTGACTGCATATGAGGTGTTTGTTTCCAAAGTGTCCAAAGTTCATATAAAGTTTTATATGAAAATAGGACGTTTTGAAATCGAGTTTTTCATATACCGTAAATATCGATATAGTTCCTCGTACGTGGAATTATTTCGATTTTACTTCGCTTTTTAGGCCGTTCTAACAAATAATTCTGCATATCGAAATAATTCCGCGTACTTTTACCTCCGTATTCATGTTAATGTAGGTAAAAGTCAAATTTACTGATAAGATAAAATAGATAAGTGCAGGGTGTCAAATGTCTATCGAGGCCCCCTTTGCCGGAATAACCGGAAGTAATACAGCAAAAACTGTTGACAACAATCGAAAGACCGTCCAAAGTTGCACTAATAATGGTACTTTGATAAATGTCACTTGCCCTTAAGGAGTTCAAGAAAATTACTGAATATAAAAAGTAAAACAATTTTTTGGATTTTTCCTGGCCACAAAACTTTTTATTTCTAAAAGTGGGTTTCACAGCCTTTCTTACGATCCCATTAATTATTTGTCCAACCATTTTCAGTAAAATCGGATGTGGTCAATTTTTCCATTTTTTTGCGGGTTTCATAAATTTATTCTAAAACCCGCATAAAATATCCACCAACGATTTTGATGAAAATTAGTGGAAAAATCGCTAATGTGATTCTAAGAAAGGCTGTGAAATCTCTATATTTAGAAATGAAAAGTTTTGTGGCCAGGAAAAATCCCCAAACTTGTCAAGAAATTTTATTTAAGTCAATGGAAAGACATTTAAATTATTTGAAGAAAGCTCGATGACCAAGGTCAGCAAGCAGTGAAATGTTACAGCAGCAGTACATGCAATTGGAACAGCCTCTGACCCATGAAGATGATATTTTACTGACTTCAGACGACGAAGACATTGACCTCAACCCTGTCTTCAGAAGATGAAATATGACTCCATTTTTTATTAAACTCCATCTCATTTTTATTTTTGCAGTGAAAATTAAATAAAAATTGACTGTTTGAAAAATAATTCTGCGTATCGAAATAATTCCGCAGCTGTGGAATTATTTCGACTATTCGCCCGTCTTTTTGTGTGTTTGAAACAATAATTCCACTATATCGATATTTACGGTATTCTGTGAAGGACGAATAAAGGTTGTTACTGCTACTAATTGCTTATTTTTTGGATTTCGGCGAGAGGGGAGCTTTAATCCATAAGTCGCACGTCCTTGCTGTTCACTACCAAATACAAATATATATTTTTCAAAAGTGATGTGATTTATTTAATTGTAGTATTTACGAAAAATAATTAACTTACTAATTTTGGAGAGATATTTTTATGCTCTTAGAAAATCGAAACTTATTTGGCAACTCAATCACCGATGGAAATACAATTACATGGTGCATCTATAGCAAAACAACTTTTAGGGGCAGCTAGAACGGTTTGTATGAGTTCTCTGGACATTACACAGCAATTTGAAAAATGGGCCAAGAACCCAGAAGGAATTCGTCTCCGGTATTTATTTTCCTTGGCACAAGAGCTGAAACAGGGCAAGGAAGAAGTTGTTCTTGCGAATTTTGAGGAACCTCGACTTATGCTGACCGAGTGGTATTTCCAATCTATCACATATTCCATACAGGGTGAGGTTATTCCTATGTTGAAAGACTTGTTTGTAAACGAGTCTGCCGAAATCGGTAACCAAATCATAAAATCGAAGTCAATGGGAGAATTGATTACTTTTGTCAATTGGTACCTGAAGAAAGTAGGAGACAAGTTAACACTTATTGAAATCACAGACGACATGCAGGATCGTTTGAAAAGTGAAATTCAAAGCCAAATATCTAAAATGGCATCCAACTATAGCAATGAAATTACGGTAAAAAGTCTTTCTATTAATTACGACACGTTTAGGAATTATTTGGGCTGCACAGCTTCTTGTCCTAATTGTGCTGCCATTTGTTGGGGAGCCAAAGGCCATGAAAATGGCTTAGCTATATATAAAAGCCATTTTACGAGTCATCAGCCAAAAGGTTTAGCTGGAGTAGTCAATAAAAAAACTGGTTTCCTGGAATCCAAAAGTTGCTTTCACTACAATGATGACAACGATGACAGTATCACTGATAGCGATGAATCATCTGACAGTGACGAGATGGAAGATGATGATGGATGGTTCGACAAAGATGTTACGTGCGACGAATACCAGCAATTGATGCAGTGGTTTTTCTTAAAATTGCGTACTAAATTGACAGAAATTTTTGAAGCTGAACCACCGAGCAATGTTGCCGAGGGAAATTCCCTACTTGCTAACCTGGAGGCACTCCTTGATCATAATCTAAGCTTCATTCGGCATAAAAGTGATTTATGATTCCTCGGGGTTTCCTTATTTCATTACCTTTAAATAAAATAGAAACTGGGATTTTTAGCTTTTTAATCCGTAGTAAATGATGTATGGAGATTCTAAAACTACATTGTAGATTTGTAGTGATATCAAGGGGACATTGCATAATAATAAAATGTGAACATTGATGATAAAATTTGAATTATTTGCTCAATTTTTAACCACTTAATTTTCATGTTGGATTAGTAGTGGACAACCATGGTGGTATTCTACAAATGGTCTTAGGATTTGCAATTAATGACATAATTTTCTTGCTATACTTCATCCTTGCCTTGCATATGAAATATTAAGTACCAATAAGACTGTTGGAAATACTATATTCTAATAGGCATATAACAACAGTTAATGAAGTAGTTAATTTACTAATATATCTATCGATATTTAATGTCATTTAAATAAGGAATGACCTACGGTAAATCCATTATAAAGTCTTTAAATAACACAATATTTTGCATACACTTATACATTGAGTAAGCTAGAAGATTCACAATCCACATTGTTATGCAATCAAAAAATCGCGATGTTTGGATCCCTTTGTCATCACATGTTAGCAAAATTGTAAAACCTCCCTATGATATTATGTCAACATTGGTCCGTAACTCCTATTCTACAGGAAAATAATTAAATTTAAAGAAAGCAATACAATTCAGAGACCTAAAATTTTATTTATTAAAGCATTCTAAGGGTAAAACTGAGCATTCATTTAAACCAGAATATCTATTTTCAGCTTTTGGCCCATTTTTACCCGATTCGATTCTTTACAATATTTTTTCCATTTAATTTCTGTTGATCACATAATCATGAGCTTCTACCCCCTCCCTCCCCCTGTCAACAAGTTATAAGAATGAAGGATAATATCGTTTGATTAATATTAGAATGTAACAAGCCATATATCATGGCTGCGACAATGTAACAAGCCACATCTCCTGATACAATGGTTTGTTAAATTGTCGCACCCATGATAAAATGGCTTGATACTTTGTAGCAGCCATGATAAAATGGCTTGTTACCTTGTAATATCACGGGAAGTGTCCATGGGCAACCGGCAAATTATTCTGACTATCAAATTGCCTCTTAACTTTTTTTGCAGCAAAAGAATCAACTCAAAATCCAAAAGAGCTACAATACTGTTTATTTTAAACTTTTCTCTGTAGTTGCGATTAATTGAAAATTCCGCACCAAAACGTTTATAACTCCAGATTGGAATAATATGCTTGTAATATTCTTTCGGAGCCGAATGCTGTGTGTTATGGAGCATCTTTATCCCTAATTCAATTTCTTGTAGCTCTTTTGGTTTTTGAGTTGATTATTTTGCTGCAAAGAAAGTTAAGAGGCAATATGATAGTCAGAATAATTTGCCGGTTGCCCACGGACACTTCCCTTAAGCAGACGATATGTTATATGGGTATAGGTTTTGTACTATGTGTAATATTAAGACACTACAAACAAATCTAGAGTTGCTCAAATTTTCTGCATCTTAGCTTATCCCCTTTCAACCAAACACATTAGAATGGTACAGTAATAATAGACTGGAAATCGTATTACCTCCAAATGGTTTAGGAAAATCCAACTTAATTGTACTTGCCCTGTACTACTATATTATTATTTAGTGTTAAAGTACTTGCACACCCGTTATTTTGTTAGAAATTAGAGTTTAAGCCATCAGGTGTATTCAGTAAAGATAAAAAATTTATTCGATGGTCAATTCAGGAATCGAACCTGAGTACTTTCGATATACTTTCCTGATCGTGTTGTTCTTTCTACAGGGTAAGTCAGTTAAGACAGTATGTGATTTTACATGTATTTTAATTTCATAAATTTTGTAAATTCTCTGTTACCACCTCTTCTATTCGGCTTTCCCAGTAAGTCGAACGTTAAAGAGTTGTACCGTGTCAGAGTATAAAGTCGGCATGCCGTAAATTGTTTTCAGATGCCGTAAATGCCGTAACTGCCATAAATGCCGTAAAAGCCGTAAAAGCCGTAAAATACATAATACACGGCATTGGCAGTTTAATAGTAATATTCAACTACTGGAAGAACAAAAAATATAGTTTTGATCATTTTATAATAAATGACAATTGTCATAAGTTGTAAAACGAGTTTTCACTTTTCAAAGCTTTTCAGCCACAAGGAGTGGCATATAATGATGTTAATACACAATATTGATGCATAAAATCACTTTTAGCGTGTTTTTACTCACTTACCAATTAATTTTATTTATAAAAACAGCTAAAAACGTAAAAAATAATTTAGTGCATTTACGGCATTTACGGCATACCGCCAAATACCAAATGCCGTAAATTCTATTTACGGCATTTACGGCATGCGGCATTTACGGCACACTCGACACCTTGACCGGGATAATCCTTGTACCCGGGTAATTTGACAATGTAGAAATTGAGATTTTCACATCTAATAGACTAAGCATTTAAGTCCACTAGTTTTGCCCTAAAAATTTGCCAATATAACTACTTTATGAAATGGAACTCAAAAATAGCGAACGAGCAGAAATTCTTCAGCTTCATTTGAATGGGAAGACCCTATCTGAAATTTTCAAGTCACTAAAAAATTCTGGTGTCAAGCGCAGGAGTGTCTACGATGTCGTTAACAGATACAGGGAAACTGGAAGTGTTAATGACAAGAAAGGATCCGGAAGGCCTCGGTGCAAAAGGACCCCAGCGATGGTGAAAGCAGTGAAAGCTAGAATACGGAGAAATCCTATGCGTACGTTCAAAAACCTTGCCCACCAATTCCGTGTTCCGTATCTCACTATGGTGTAAACTTTGAAAGAAGACCCAGTCAACCAGACGGCATGATTTTCACGTTAATTTTGCACAATGGTTCCAACGTATACTTTGGCCGCCTCTGTTGCATGATATTGGCAGTACAAACCAACGTTGTATTCATGCCAAAACCAACGTTGTATTCATGCCGAAACCAACGTTGTATTCATGATGAAAACAACACAATCTCCACTGCGTTGGTTGTGACTTTATTAACATGAATACAACGTTGCAGATTTTTGATTTACTACGTCAAAACATTAATGCAAATGCTTAAAATAATGTTACAGATAGTGCCATTTAATACGTTAAAATATCGGTATAAATTCTCAAAATAACATGCGTATTTTATTGGAACAAAACTGTACAATGTTGACAATATGGACAAATATATTATTTTAATATATAAAATAATTTTCTATTGTATATTATATAATTAATAACAAGAAAGTTATATAATATTACAATTTATAAAATACCCATAATTGTTACAACGAAAATATTGGACTTAGCTTTAAATTGAAATTACAATGTCAATGGAATGCAAACATACATTTTATCAGAATCTGGCATAGGCAATCGCATACACTTGCAATATAAATCTTCATATGACAATTGAAAAGTGCTTGACAATGAATTAACTACAAATGTTTTTAATAGGCTGGATTTTATTGGATAGGCACAGAAGTCTTTTTGTCTTAGAAACTTTTGACACTTAAAAGCAATAGGTTCGGTAATTTTAATTAATTTTCTAATTAAAATTATGTCCCCGTTTTTAGTCAGAAAGCAATTATTGGCATTACTAACGCCGATAATTGTATCGTTTACGCTAATTTTATTTTCCGTCGGTTTAGGACACTTTTTCCCACGACAAACAGAATCGCCTAGTTGGCTCATTTCTGCTATTCTATTGACACCTTGTTCAATAAACATATTTTTACCTCTAAGAATTCGTTTAAGCTTTTGCATGTAGTTTTCAAAAGGAAAAGCTGAAAAATTGTCTAAGTTTCCAAAAATTGTACATTCATCTGCTAAATGAACTAATGAATGAACGTTATATACTAAAAACTCTCTTGAATATAAAGTTGGAATCAACTTGACAAATTCAAGTAAGAACTTTTTTGCATAAGAAACCCAAACCAAATTATTTCCTTTTGAAGATAAGATTTTTATAGCAGCATGCAAAAGAAGGAAATGGCAATATTTTTCACGAGAAATTATATTTTTCAAAGCAATAATGCCTGTATACAATAAAAACAATCGGAATTCTGTGGCCTTCCACCTGTCCACTTCTTGAATTCTTCTTGGCTTGCGAGCAAACTCTGAGGGTATAAAAGGAACGTAAGTTAATAATCTATTTGAAATTAAATTAATAAGCCCGCTAGAAAGTTTATGGGGAATTTTTCCCTTATACCAAGTTGACAGTAGTTTTCTCATGTTCCCTAAACATATAAGATGCATGTAGTCCAATGGTATTTGACTAATCATACCAATATTAAGATTGTTTAAAGGGCTGACTCCTGTATGATGATTTTCATAGCGTAAAGTTTTAAAATTGTCATCTGTGCGTAAAATGCTCTCTAAATTTGGAAATATGACCCTTCCTTCATATTCCCCCTTTTGTACACATTTTTCGCATCCATAATATCCGTTGTAGGGTCGAATGCATTTTAGAAAACTACGGGCTGGGGCATCCGCTATAATACAGGATAAACGTACAGTGTATGTAGTACCTTCATACAAAAATCCATTTAATTCTAAATCTAGCATTTCGTCTACAAAAGCAGACAAATAATCTGATAAACTTTCCGGCTTAGATTCACCATAATAAAGCCCAATTGGAAAAACGAAACCCCGTAAAGACTGATCTAGAATTCCTAAGATTGGCCAGAAGCATTTGGAGCTGCTTTTGCTAATAGGAATTCCATCTATTCCAATTTTCAGGCTTAAAAATGTACTGCTATCCGTAAAGCGAGAAAATGATGGAATAGATGGGATATATATTCTAATTCCGCATTTAATAACTAGTAACAATTGATTTCGAATTCCAAAATGATGATATTTTCCACGACCAACTTGTGAATAAATGTTATTTCTAGGCGTATGAAGTAATGTACGCGCATCATTAGGAAGTTGTAATTCAAAATTTAGATTTTTTAAAAGTTTGAGCAAATCGTTAATAGCTAAGTGGGTAATGTTGTGACTTACAGCCCATTCTTTTAACTTAACATTTAATCCATCCTCCATGTCATTATTTTCACTTTCTGTTTCAGTACTACTTCTACTTAACTCTGTGGTTGTTTCAAAATCACTACTAGAAATTCCGTTACTTGAAGATGAAAATTCAGGCAATGAGTCTTCATGATCTGTAACAGCATTTCCAGTAGTGGTCGGAAGATTAATTAATTGATTTGTCATAAATGCCACTGGTGAGCTATTAGTGGGATTAATTCGGAAGGAACTCATAAGATCGCTGGTGGTATTTGCTTTTCTACGTCGTTTCGTTCTGTCTGATGTTAGGTACATTTTTAAAACGTATTTTCTTAGGAAGATTAGGATGATGAATTCTTAGCTGGTGATGCACTTCTGACTCGTTTAGATTTAGGCGAGGCACTTTTATTTTGGTTTGTTGATGTAGAGTCACTTGTGTTTCGGTTTTTTGATGTCGCAGAGTCTCGCTTAGCTGAAAAGCGGAGCCAATTCATAATTACTGTAGTTATTTTTTCATCAGTCAAATCCTTACAAAACTCAGTTAGTCTTATTGCATCTGTAAAATAAGAATAATTATAGTAGTTTCCTTATACGTGCTAATAATTATACCGGAAAATATTTTTCTTTACCGATTACGCAAGACCACAGTTTGGATTTTTCAAACTTGAGTTTTCCATTTGCGCCACTGTAATTAATTTTTAAAATCCGAGGATAACCAAACAGCTTCGTCATTATTTTTCGAATTACATCGTTTTCTGATTTTCCTCCAATCCGTTTTAAATATCGTACCTTAAATTCATAAACAAGAGACAATCATGTAATATAAATCAGAATATAAGTTTACCCAGTAATTATAATTGCTATTGCAATGAAATTCTACCAATTGATCATACGCAGATTTCTTCAATAGTGAAACCTGAATTGTCAAATATGGTTGTTCACTGACAATTGGTAATTTTGGTAATTGGGTGAAGTCTTCGGAAAAAGTTGAAGTAGAACTTGAAGCTGCTAAATTTTTACAAATTCTTGAAACCTCGTTTACCTCTTCTTCAATCGATGACAATTTTTTTGATATATCCTTTGCAAATTCTAAATTAAAACGATAAATAAACTCAAGAAACTTTGTAGCAACGAAATTTAGAGTATGAATGTTGATCATATGTCATGGATAAATACTTCCAAGTTGATGTCGTAAGGCTCTTATCTCGGAGACCGAGTTATTTTCTGAGCTTGGTATTGTGTGACTTGAAGCATCTTTAGGTACTTGGATGTTGGTGTTTATATCTGTCACTGGCCAATAAAAAACACTAAATTTTAAAATAAATGTAATAATAATAGTATACTACCGTTGAGCAAAACTTACAATCCGGAGCATCACTGGGAGCTGATGGTAAATGTAAGCCGGTGGCCAAGGAGCTACATTGTTGGTCGTTTTGATCTAGTAAACTCTGTGACTTGTCTGAATCATCATCCTTTCCAACTTCTTCTTCTAAATCAGCTGCATTAAATGCTACAAATTGGTCTTGGCAATCTGAAGATCAAATGCAGTACTTAGACGAGTTGAATTTGATTAACTGGGAAATTGGCATACAGATTTATTGCAAACTTTCAATTTGAGTGTCAGATGAGTCTTCAGAATCGCTAATATTTTTGTTTTTGGCCACTCGTTGGCTCCGTAATCGACGGTTATTTCTTATTCCGCTTTCAGATTCAGTGGATTCGAAGTTTGAAGTGTCCTCAGCTTCTTTTGCTTTGCTTCTAGCCCCGAGATAAGTACCTGTAAAACAAAAATATAAACTTTGAGGTTTTATGAATTGTGAACTTTTTATATTATAGTTAGCAGTAAATGTTCAAACAAATTCTGAAATCCTTACCACTGTAGGCCAAAACTTTGATATCGTGGGATGTCCAATTATTAGTTGGATCGCAGCGCTCACTCACCAATTTCGAAATGTTTTGAACAAATATTGGTGGCCAAAATGCCTTTTTGTTATGACAAAATAACCATTTCGATGGAACAACTGACATACCACCCTTTTCTTCTAGAAATTCAATTACGGCAAACTTTTTAACTTTTAGTTTGGACATTTCGTTGTCGGTTCGTCGTATTGGCCGTTGGTCGTTTTACAATACTCAAAGAACGCTATATAATAGGAATGCTTGATGTGAGCTGCAGTTCCCTTGCACTGCAATGCACCCGACTGTGGATGGGCGAAGCCGATCCCCATGTGCGTCTGCAAACTGCAGCAGACAGTTTTAACTATGTAGACGTGCATCAACTTCGTGTATAAATATCTGAAAGGATTACTCCGGCGGGAAGAAGGAGTGAACAATGAACGTCACATTTAAATGCTACACAAAATCAACATGCCCTGTTAGCTTTGAGTTTATCATGCTTCTTTCACGTTGTGTGGTACATAAGTTTTTTGAGAGTTACATTCATTGCTTTCACGTTGGTTTGTCGTAATTTACAATATGTTACAATTATGAGTCGAAATAACTTGTAAATGGCGTTAAAACTGTACACGTGAACAACGCTCACGCAAAACTCACGGAGGTATTGTGAAAACCACGCTGTTATCACAAGTCTGGTTGACTGGGGACCTACATCTCAAACCTTTACGCGGGGTACATGTCATATGTTAACTACTAAGGACAAGGAAAAACCACTGGTTCGATGTCGTCAGATTCTCAAGCGGTACGCGGGTGAGAGCTTCAAAATTTTTTTTCTCTGATGTGAAAATTTTTACTGTTGAAGAGAAGTTCAATTGACAAAATGACCAGATTTGGGCAGAAGGATAATCAGCCATTCCTATTAGGCGGAAACTTACTGGGAAAACCGAATGGAGTAGGTGGTAATATAAAGAATTTACAAAATTTATGAAATTAATTTACATGTAAACATCCCATGCTGTCTTATAAATTGACTAACCTTGTACTTTGCTGCATCTAATAAAATTTTCTACACAGTAATCCGAAGTCAGCATTGAATTAATTTCTGTAGGTAAGTCGTTGACAGGTTATCTGGATTGCGATAATATGATTTTGTGTAGACACCGCATTGAAAAAAATAGTTTGCGTGACAATCGAGATATTCTACTTTGTGGATGGGATATTTTATTTAGTATGTGCCAGTTATTATGACTGACACTTTATATATTGAATGCACATGAGGTGAATCATATTGTCAATATCATGATATACCAGCCATAGAAAGTCTTTGGTAAATGTAAATAGCAATTGGTATGATATGAGCTACATGATACATTTTACATTATTTTAAAGTAAAACTTAGGGTATTAAATTGTTAAGTTCGTGCCATTTAAGTATTAAAAACCTTGTGTACAACATATTACTTAATTTTTGTTACTTTCCAATTTTTAAATATCAGTTTATTGCATTTGGCCTTGTTCCTCACAAGTTCCCTTAGCGATATCCTTAATTGCTGTTAATAAATTTAGATATTGTTAATGGATATACAAGTGTACGCACAGAGTGCAAACTTATTAGTTACAGAGAAAGTCAACCACTATGAATTGGAGTTTTCTTGTAACTTTCACATAGAGTTCAACTTACGTTTTGTTTTAGCATCGCAGCCCAATAGACACTTATTTTGGTACGTTTTCATGTTTTTCAAATCACAAACCTAGTACAGAAAATAATTTTGTTGGTCATAAGATTAAACTTGTTTATGGGGATATTTATTCATCTGGAGTTATGGCCGTATTTATTTTTTACCGGATCATAAACTTTAGGACAGGCACACAGTCCTAGGAAGTAAAAAAATAATGTTTAAGCTATAACTCAGTGTCCATTTTTAATATATACATTTTCCGAGCATACTATCCATTTTCCCAATGTTTTTGTGATAATTGCAGAAAAACTATTTTATTTGTTAGAAGAACTAACCTAGTGACCGTCCAACCATACCCTTACAATTTGAATCTGGACCCTTTTCAATTCCTATAAATAATTTATCAGGATCATCAACAATATGTTTAACAGATATCACTTAATCTTAACAAAATTGCACTCTAACTTTCGGTGGTAATAAATATATTTATTTACCAGCACAGTCAAGCACACAATTGTTATCGTAAATATTCCCATCGCTTCCGCAAACTGAAATACAAACATAAATACATTATAATATATGCAACGAAGGTAAAACTACAGCAATTTCATGTCTGCAAATTCAAAATTTTGAAATGTTTAAATGTACACGAAATGATAAATTATAAAATCTTGACTACCAAATAATGCATGTGAGATATTGTTTTAATAATAAAATAATAACCTGGTAAGAATATCCTGGGACAATTGCAAGTCTCACCACCTGAAAAATATTGAATCAATAAATAATATGTAATTAGGTATTAACTTGACACTCCTTAGTTGTGAACAGGGTTGTGGGTCGGGATTTTTATGGGACGAAGTTTTTGGGCTTAAAATACCCGGCGTTTATTGGGATTTTAAAGCTTTTTGCAAAACAAACAATAATAAGCACTAAAACTCCATCTGCATAAGAAAAGTATGCTAATTTCTATTCAAAAATGTAAAAAAAAACAAATTTTGTAAATCAAGGAGAAAGAAAGTATAGCTTTTTGACACTTTTACTTCAATAAATACATCATCGTGATAACTATATGTTCATCTTATATATATTTTAATGGTTATGAAGACTAGCATATAATATTGTTTCATGCATGATAAACACTTTTACTTTTATGTATCCCAATGAATACCTACATGTACCAATTTTTACTTTCGAAGGTATACTTTGGGGTACATACCTAAGTGAAAAACATTAATTGTACTCAATTTTAGAAAATACTGAGTACCTGCTGTCTTAAGACATGTTTAAAATTAATATTTTTTGTTTTAATTTTATGGTTTTGGCGTGAATTGTAATTACAGGATATTAAAACTCTTAAACCAAAAAAACTCAAACAACCTGGTCGATGGTTTCGTTCTAAAAATCCGGGTTTTTCGATATCTTGATTATCAACTGACTTTCTTCCCATTGATCTAGGGCTACTGCGAGCAGGACATTTCCCTTTCGTTGCCGCACTCACATCCATGGGGTGCAAAGCCGAACCTTGTTTAGCTTAAAATTAGTAGAAAATCATTAAAACTATAATAATTCGATTTAAAATGTTCCCCTAACTTTCACCCTAAAGCATGAAGTCCCAAAGTTGAAAACATTTCAAGAAAGATCTATAACACTACAGTCTCTGCTATTTGACACAATATGATCATAATATCGATATTAATTTCATACCAGCACATTCCAATATGCATTTGTTATCATATTCCGCCGCGAAGTCTTGTTGTGCGTATAAGCAATATGGGTCCATTTCGCTGGAACAACCGCATGTAGAATATAACCTTTCTGAAAGTAAATTCACTTAGTTAGTGGTAGGTATCGAGTTAGTCGAGAATTAGTCGATGGTATGCCAAAAAATGGAAATCTGCATATTCTACATATTAAAAAGACGAGAACGGCAAAGTGGTTAACCATGATAAAATCGGTTCTGCATGCCGCTATGTATAAAGTAGCTGCAATAGTGTAGATAAGCATGGCCATGGCCTGTCGTCACGTGATTATATACCGGCATGCATCATATGCTCATTTACATATATTGGGTTATTGGTTTGGTGTTTTAAAGTTGATATGGCTGGGTGGAAAGTTAATGTATTCCCAAAAGAAGCCTGGTAAAAATTAAATTACATAGTGGGTGTATCTGACTATCAACATACTCCAACTTGATACAACATATCAAGTTAAATAGCTTGGTAAAACTACTTCGCTGGGCTCTCATAGCGTTAGTCGACACTTCCGTGTTCTTAGTCAGTGTAACTGAAATCCAATTTAATGTTTTCACTTGTACCCCAAAGATATTCGTAAAATTTTGTACATATAAAGGTATGTAATAGGGCGCATAAGTGAAAACGTTAATTGTTAGGTTCGACTTGTCGCTTCTGATTGTGTGGATAGGGCTGGCTCACGTGGTATGGAATTAAAGCAGTTAAAATAAAGAGAATAAACAGAATCCCGCTCTGCCCTGTATAATAGGCATAAGTCTGAGAAACACTATAGAAGAAATCAACTTGTACTTTTATTTTATTGAAAAGATTAAAAATTCATAATTACCCTGCGGTATCATCAGAACCCCCGGACCACCCGAACATGTTCCTAATTTTGCCTCCTCAGTGGTGTATCCTTAGTTAACATTAAAATTATACAATAAAGCTTTTTAAACGAAAATGAAATTGATTTTATCCTGTTTTGAATTGCTAAAGAAAGCTAATAGTATCAATTATTTTTTGTACCAGCGCATTCCAGTAAACATTCACTATTATAATCGATTCCGTTCATGCAGTATGGGTGAGTCGTTACTTTACTAATACACTCACAGTCAATTTTAGAAGCATCTGTAAACAAAATAAAATTTTGCGTTATTATGGACCCATTTGTAAGAGTAAAGCATCACCTTCTTTCGCCTGCATTGGCAATGATGGGTTTACAAAATAAATGTTTCTACTATACAGAAGAAGAGCAGTTAAAAGAGTTAAAATAGAATACCGGGCCTGATGGGTGCAAAATGCGGTTGCGGTGACAGAGCCCCCGGACTCTCCGAACATGGTCCCCGTGTTGCCTGCTCGGTGGTGTATCCTTAGTTAACATTAAAAGTATACAATAAAGATTTTAAAACGAAAATGATTTTTATCCTCCTCTTAATTGCTAAAGAAAGCTAATATCAATTATGTTTTTGTACCAGCACATTCCAGTAAGCATTCTCCATCATAATCTACTCCGTTCATGCAATATGGGTGCTGCCTTTCTCTGCTTATACATACACATTTAGAGTCCGAAACACCTGTAAACAACATTAAATTTTGCGTTGTGAGGGGACCATTTGTAAGAGTAAATCACCATTTTTCGTCTGCATTGGCAATTATGAGTTTCTTTCCTTGAGTTTACAAAATAAATGTTTCTAATTGTATTATTTACATAAATATATTATACTTACCTTTACCCATTAATCGCTTCATACCGCCATTGGAAGATCCGTCATTCACATCTACACTTTTTTCATTTGCAGGACATGACCCTTTTGATGCCATTTCAATTCCTTCATTTAAAATTTATGTGTATTAGATTAGGAAATATGTGCTTATTAAGAAACAGTTTATAACATTGTAACTGCTAGCTGTAACATTTTCACTCATGCAAACAGTCGTCTCTGCGTGAGTCAGTGAGTGTATGGTCACAATCACAATAACTTTCAAACGGATTGACCTTTGAGTTTAAGAATTATGTGGATATGCCTATTGACATAAGAGTAATTAATTTCTTTTGTTCGTCCTTAATTGTAATCGAAGCCTATTTTCACTTGTCCCACTATTGGGTTACTATTTTGTTGATTGCAACGCCGGATCAAGCCCGGGTAATGCAAAAACCATAGTCAGTTTGAACTGCTGCTTAAGTACAACGTTTACCCCGTTTTATTAGGATATACGGTGCTTCGAACTTTCGTCAGCCATTTAGCACTTCTGGTTTCAAATATTGAATATAATCAGTGCTAATATTGACTGCCACATTTTTACAGATATATCCAAATACCAAAATTAATTTTTTTTTTCAAATTTTACCTGCACAGTCAAGTAGGCATGGATTTCCATAAGTGTTTCCATCTGATTGGAAGAATTAAATATTTATTATATTAACATGCTTGATGCTTATGTTCAAACAAAGAGATAGTTTATATCCTGCACATCCAATGCTTTTCATAATAGAGACATGCAAATATTAATTTACCTTTTCCACAGACTGGATCCCTCACACGATTACACGCACATCTTGATTTAGTTCCGGGTTGCCCTGTAAAGATTGCTGCCGGCATCGACTCTGAGCACATTCCTTCCACGAAAAGTGAGAATCCTTTAAAAATAGAGATGTGGAAAACAAATAATTTTGAAACTTTAAAAATGGAGATTTTCTCTAAACAATGACTTTTGCTGGCTTTAATCGTTAACGTATTATGTGAACACTTTTATGCACATACAGGGTTACCAGGTATACTTAAATGGCAAGTATAATACTTAAATTAGACCCTATACTTAAAATACTTGCAAGTATTTTAAAATACTTAGATTATACTTAAATATACTTAAATGAGCTAAAATCGGTAAAAATGGAATAATTTCATCCTTAAGTATTAGAACACAATTTGTTAGCGTTCAAATAAGTTAAAATGTCGAAATTTTCTCGCGCTTCGCGCGAATTTCAATATTCTTTGTTGATCGATCCAGTTTAGTTGTCAAAAATCTCTGTCAATTTCGATGGAAATCCATTAATCCTTAATCAGTGGAGGATAAAAGCAAACTTCTTTTCCTCAACTATGTCACTTAACCGTTAAGCTAAATTACACAAAATTCGTCAAATCATTATTGATAAATTTTGAAGTTGAATTTCAAATTTTTCTCGCGCTTCGCGCGAATTTGTACATTTTTATGATATTCTCACTTATCTCTGTATTAATATGCGCGAATATTAATTTCAAAATACATTATTTACGTTATTTTTGTTTCATTTTTTTCAAAAAACCGTAAATTTGTTAGCTGCGCACTTATGATAGCGCCAAATGCGGTTGTATGACATTTGAAAGAATTTACTAAGACGCGCCCGAAGGGCGCGGGTTGGTAAATGGCTTTTGTTGGTCAGGATACTTAAATTGGCTGAAGAAAATCTGGTAACCCTGTGCACATATAACATAGACATTGGAATATCCTAAGGTACAGTTCAGCCTTTTGAATTTTTAAAAGGTATTTTATCTGAACAATAATTCATATAAATGAAAAAAATTAGAATGGCCAGTCTCGGCTTACCCAACAAAGCGAGTTTATTTAAAACTTAAAAATTGCGGCCCGCCTAAAGCCATCAAAATCAAAATCAGTTCTGGCATAGGAATTGCAACAGTCAAAAAATCGATCATAGTGTGATTAATAACAACAACGGGCCAAAATCAAAATTCACAAGCAAGAAAATTGCATTACTGTAAGCCTAATGCTGATGATGAATGGGGGTAATGATAAAATTGATATTTTACTTGGCGGATATCGTAGTAAATTATAGTGATGAAGAACAAAATACGCATTTATGGTGTTAAATAATATAATATTTCTTTGTAGCATAATTTACTGCCCCATAACGCAGGAGGTAGTTTTGTAACACAATTTGCATCTTCATAGATTACGATAATTTTGTTTACATTTTATAAAATTGAAAATTAAACTGTCCGTAATAAATAGTTATTTTTTTAAACCGAAATCGACTCGATTCCAGTTTCTACTATTGCTTAAATCGATAAAATTAATTACCAGCGCAATTCAGAGTGCAACGATTAGGATCTGTAAAATAATCAAACATGGCAAATTATTATATAGGAAAATTAAAATTGATCCATTTTAAATGCAGGGTTGATGATTCTGACGAACACAGTACACAACAAAATTAACTGGTTTTGTCCACATCCCCATACCTTGTTATGTTGTCATTTTGTCATATTTGTATCTTGCATATTTCATGTGCTGCAAAAACTTTTGCCGAATTTTCATTTAGGTTTTAAAAATTCGAGACAAAACTTCTTGACCGTAAAGTTTTTTTGGATATAATAAAAGGAGCCTTTCTTAGATAGTACACTATCAAAATTTAAGCCTGACAGAAGCTTTGTATCTCAAGATTTTGATATCGGACAGAAATATTCTTCTTTTACTTATTTTGGAGGGCCTTTTCTTACCCTGGCCTTGATTTGCGGTAATCGCAGCACATTTCAATGGCTATTAATAGTTAAAAATTCATTGACTATATTCATATCACGGTTGATATGGATTCCATTACTTTGGTCAGATAGTCAGATATATTCATTAACTTTAAATTACCTTCAATTATGTCCTAAAATAAATTTTACAGACATGGTATTAATGTCTTATTTCAAGGAATGTTTTTTGAAAATTTATTTGAATTGAAATTTTTATATTTATTTATATATATTTATTTATATATTTATAAATATTTATTTCAAATATTTCAATTTTCAAAGAAAGTGAATATAAATATTTCGCGAAACAAAAATTCCATCCATTTATTTTTGAGAAATATTTCAAATGCCATGTCTGAAATATTGACAGGAGTAAACGACATTGGTTATGGTTAAGACAAGAAAGCAGCATTATATAATAATATCAAGTACATAATTCGTTATCAAATATTATTTGGTTGTAAAAGGCTTAACAAACATGTCTGTCCATTAGGTCCACAGACGGGCCGGAATTCCTGTCAAATCAAAAGTAATACATACTGGAATTAATAATTATTAGAATTACTAAATTATAAAGATATAGCCATTTTCTTCATCCATTATAAGTATGTGTACCTATTACTTCATCTTTATTACTTTTAGTATGATTCAATTGTGATTTACATCTAGTGTTTAATAGATATTACATGGATATACACCGTAAAAATTTACCCTTGTGCAAAGACAGCTCCGCCCTGAAATAACACAAGATATTCAGTTAGATGCATTTTAGCTCAACTGTTTAGATTTAACAAAAATGTCCTAGTATAGTAAACAATTACCTCTACAAAATAATTTTGACTCAAAGCAAAACAATAAATAAGTAAAAGTAATAGAAATTGGAATTGAGTATTCATTAATTACGAATCTACGTACTCGTAAAATTGGCACGAGTTATTAGAAATATAATGTAAAGAATGTGATATAACCACAATATAAAACACTAATGATCAAACTATGTAGTTAACCAATACAAAATAGAAGTGGGAAAAAAGAAGATTTTATTTCAACCTATTAGTTAATTATCATGCATTATTATTTTCTCTCAGTTCTAAATATGTACACATATTGTAAAATTTGTTTACCAAAGACTTCACAAAGAAAGACTAAAAAAACTAAAAATGATTCAAGGAGGAACATCGTAACTAAGCAGTTCAGCTCTCGATGCAACTCAGCGAATAATTATTTGTAACTATATTAAAGAGATTAATGATTTTCTTTTCAGAATTTTATCTCCAATGCAAGGCAAAGCCAAACTGTGGAAGGTTTTGCTAGGATTTATTCACATGTTTGACTTCTGCTGTTGCTATTAATTTTTATGACTCTGAAAAATAATTTATTAGCTACTGAAAAAGTAAATGTGAATTACTATATACTACAAAAACAAACGAATGAATGATTTGAAGCTATAAACATGGAAATAAACAAAACAGTTTCTTATTGTGACAGTGACATAGTTTATTTATATTGAAAGTTAGTAATATAAATTTCAAAAGTGAAATTGGAATAGAATGGAAAACATTTTAGGACAGTGGTACTTTATGGAAATGTAAATGTAAGGTAATTAACTATGCTTGATTGCTTGCAGTAGTTATTGTTCTTTACTTTCTCCTATACAACAAACAAAATCCAATCCAACTATAAAGTATCACATTAAAATACATTGCAATAACTTTCTCAAAATATTCACTGCATTCCACAATTTATATCATACATAATATTTATATCAATATTAAAGCATTTTATGGCTGTAGTCGTTCCTCTAATTTGAAATATCAAATTATAATCAAATTTTCTGCTGCATATTGAATTACTGCTTTGATTTGGAGGAAAGTTATCACTTTTAATTCGGTTTGAAAATCAATGCAAATGTTCCAATGCCAACGAAGCCGATGGTATAATGTAAGAAATGAAACTTCTGATAGTCTAGTTGTAAATTATAGATAAAAGATACTCCAAGTTTATGGCTTTTAAACTTTTATCCGTAAAATATATAGTATATAGTATATAGTATATATAGTATTAATGATATTCACTAAATCTCCACCGTACTGAAAATGTGACAGTTCCCATATAGATTGACATTTGCGCATTGGTGATAGAGACTTCCGGAAATCTGGGCGAGTGACAAAAATCCCTTCTAATAGGCCTAGGTACTTTGATTTGGATGATGCAATGATGAATTATCTTTTTCTGTCGAAATTCATTTAAATGCTTAACGCCCTGATTCTCGGACATAATAAATTATTCGTGTGTGTTTCCAAATGTCTACTGTTGAAATAACCCACAAATAAAAAAGCTTGCACAAATTAGTGGAAGATTTTTTTGACAAATTTCTAATAATTAGGGCAATGTCATTTTTTGTTTACAAAATACATCGACGCGTTTTCTCACTGTTCGCTTTATCTGGAAATCGTGATTTGAAAACCAAATCCCGATTCAGCACAAGGTTTCTATTGAAATTTTATTATTTATGAATTATTATGAATATTTATGAATTATCTTTTTCCATCGAAATTCATTTGAATGCTAAACGCCCTGAACTTCAGACATAGGAAATAATTGAGATCTGATTTCAAATTCTCCATCATGCGGATCTCCTGATCGCTTCTCCCGATCACAGATCCCCAACTGTGGTAATGGTAATGGAGCACCGACGAGTAGTTTCTGGAAACATGGAAGGAGAGTCAAGACTAGATCCGGTCCCCAATGACGAGGAAAGCCGTGTGGAGTCCGCACTCCAAAGGACGATAGTCAAACGAAATCCGAGACAAGTCACTATAAAAAAATGGTCTACCTTGCCTTGCTACTATTTACTAGGTTCTTCCTCCTTTTCTTCAACTTGGCCCATTAGAAACTTGTATGCACAAATAAAGATGTGTGATTGTGAGATTGATATGTGAGATAGATTTTAATACTATTTATTTTATACTTTAACTTATGTAATGATTTGTTTGTCCTTTGCCTCTTCATTTTACCGCTTATGCCACGCAACTCAGGTTCTCAAGGTGTTGACTCTTCCCTAGGTGATCACAGAATGTCAAATAGAGTAACAAAACAGATAGTTCAACCTTCGTTCTGTTCCCTGATTTGCATATTGCCTCTGGCTCTCTTCTATATCCTGACATCACCCATAAGCACACCAAACCAAAAATGGATTTAGGCTATTTCGTACACAAAAGGATAGGTGGATTTAGGATAATTGGTTCCTTAAAAGGGACGATGCCTGTTTCCAAATGTCTACTGTTGAAGAACGGAACTTAAATGTTAGGGTTATTTTTTATCCTACTGACATTTTTATTTATTTAAATTTAATATGACACTTAGCAATTCACTTTGACTGCCATTTTTATCATAAAAATATTTACTATACATTATGTAAGTTAAGATTTAGTTTGAATCTATGTAATGTTTTACTAGGGCATCGAATGCAAATACTAATATTCATCAACGAAACCTTATCTTTTAGTTATCTGAAATCTTAACTTAGGAATGTTTTATGTTGTCACTAACATATTATATATAAATTAATTTTGAAAATTTCACTTTAAAAATAATTCATCATCAATATAGACAAAAATAAAGGCAGTCTTATTGATACCTGTTTAATCTGATTTAATCCTGGATGTTAAACATTCCGATCAGCTTTTTGACTCTATGGATCTGGAACAATGCGTTATCTTTCAGAGTACATGTTGTAAGGGTTTATGGCTTAGGCTGAGTTTTATATCTGATTAAATGTACGCAAAATATGAATTTTGAAGTACAGGGAACGAAAGTTATAATTATAACTCATGCACAATTATTGATTACTAAATATTTAATTGTTTATGCACGTATAGTTTATTCAGAAAGTATTATCTAGATTGGCAATTTTATTTCAATCTGAACCATTACTTTTTATTATGGTTCCGCTGCCACAGTCATCTCCTTGTATTCGAAAGACAATGGATCATATTATGTTGCATTACAATGGACCTCCCACGTTGATTTGAACATTTTCAAAGTCTTTGAACATTGAAAAAGTTCCCTTATGAAATCCTCTGGTCGGAGCTTTTTTTAAATGAAAAATTTAATAGCTTTTTGTGTTCTCTATAAAGTAGCAAAGCAATGACGTCTATTATCCAATCCCAAGTATCCCCGAAAAACTACCCGAAAATATGATTTTCGTGTTTGTAATTTTATTGCAAGAATATTATATTTTTATTCCACAATTTGCAAACCCTGAATTTCTCAGAGAAGAAATTGGAGATAAGCTTGATAGCAGAAAAACACAATCATTTGTAATTATACAATACTCTGCGTAACAAGCTCTCCGTTGGGACACTGCAAACTGTTTAGACTTACATTTGGCATGCTATGAACATAAACTTAATGGAAGCCTGTGTTTATGAGATACAAAACGGTTGAAGTTGTTGTATTTACAGTAACCTACAATATAAAATGGAGTACAGATTTAAACTGATTGCAGTGACATTGGCGCTTATTTCTGGTAATGATTTTCTTAATTATTAACTTTTTTTGTAAATTTTAAAACGGTTATAATATCCACCTTAATAAATTAATGGTTCAGATTTAAATACTTATATTTAGTACTAATAACGACTGGTGAAGGCACAGATTGAAATCATAATCATATTATTATCATTAACTTATTTTATGTACTTAAATAATGTATTAAATGCTCGGTGAAGTTAATTAAATTAACTGTTGATAGTTACAGAAGTGAAATGTCAAAACTTCATGCTCATCGGAGGGTCTTTAGCCAAGGTTGGTGAATTTCCATACATGGTCCGATTTAACTCGTCCTGCACAGGAATTCTCATAAGCCGGACTCACGTTTTGGTGCCTGTTTTGGATCGGGAAGTATCTAATTGTTTCACGGAAGGAGCAGCATTTCAGGCAGGAACTACTGAACCTTGGACTTACAAAGAAAAAACAAGACAGATAAGCTGGTCAGCTACAACAAAAAGAACGTGCTCACGAGGAGACGATATACTAACAGTGGTAGATATTGATGGTTTCGAAATTACTGACCAAGTCAAACCTATTTCATTGCAGGCCAATATTCAATTTCCAGGTAGTATTAATCAATCAATTAATTAAATACTTAGCATAAATTATTTACTTGTAATCAATACAAGTTTAAAGGATTATGTAAATATATTTCATATACAAAATATTGCAATAACGTGTATATGCACGATTTAGAAATATTAAAGTTTTAAATACCCTCCCTACTATTTTTTACATTCAAATGCATTTTCAGATACTTTGAACTGTAAAACAAATATTGAGTTATTTCAATTTCATATTTATGCTTTTTTAGAAACGGGTGAAATCGTTGGGTTTCCAAGAATAACTCGTTCACCTCAAAATACAAATTTGTCGTGGTATCAACAACAAAAGCTAAGTGTTAATATCCACAATAGAACGTACTGTAACCAAAAAGGTTATGAAATTTGCACCGGTACGCTTGAGGGTGGAAGTGGAACGTGCAATGATGACTGGCAGGAAGTTATGCAAGACTTCATTCCACTGATATGTAAAATTGATGACAAAGACATTCTTTGTGGATTACTAAAAAATGGTTGCTGTGGCAAGCCGCATTGTGTGGAGAACTTCCTTGATATCACAGAAGAAAGTGCGGTCACTTGCTTAAATAAACTTATTGGTACGCCAAATTAAAGTACCGCTGACAATTATTAAACCTTCTTTGTTATCGAAGATTATCGTTCATGAAACATAAAATAAATATTTACCAATAATTAGGTCGTCACAATCAAATATATAGTTATTTAGGTGTACCTATACATAAATTATTTAGTTATCAAATCAAACTAACCATAATCATGAGAAAAATTGAATCATATTATATGTAATCGTATTAAGTATTAGTATATCAACATTTTATCACTTCACTTATATAGGGCATAAAAGTGCACAGAAATTCAATTGTCGGTTTATGGGACAACCAAAATATACTATTTGGAAGCTAATGTATTGCGGGAAAATTGAAGTAGATTGTAAGAAAGCAGAGCGTTATATAATACACATCATCTAACTGTACGTAAATTGCAAAAATAAAATGCATACTTGCTCATAGTTTCTACTGTGAAAACAAGAATATAAAGCGTAATAAAGAGTTATTCCATTTTAATTATTTCTTTATCAGATTATTTTTATATACTAGAATTAGCCATTATAACTGAAAGAACCAAGTATCTATTTGTAAGAGTGCTACTTTAAAATGTTAAAAAAGGAAATCGATGTGTATGAAGCTCAGCATCTCACAAATACTTGTCTGGATTATGGGTAGGTGTAAGTTAGCAAGTTATCACTGACCACCTCAAATTAGTGGATAAGGCAAGTATCAAATATTTGGAAAATAACATAAATGTCACAAAAATAAGTAATTAATCAATGTCATTTTTATCATTTTATTTAATATTGTAAAGAAGTTAATGCGTCAATGTTGGCCAATCTTAAGTATAAGGTCAGTTGTTAATAGGTACCGAGTCAGTAGTGGTGAGGCACATATTACATGACCTACAACAAATTACATAAAAATAAATATGTTTGAAACGCAGCATAGTAACGATCATTTATGACACAAGAAAGGTCAGTATTGTATGTAATTTATAATAAACATCTCACATGTCATCGTCTTTTTATTATTTCTACAGGTTCACTTCAATTAACAGCAGATAACAGTGACATCGGGAATTTCCAGAAATCTGAGTTTATTCACCATAAAATGAGCTCGACTGGATAAATGGATTTATTAGACATTCAGGGACGTATCCAGTGGGAGGTGCTACGCCCGCGCCCGTCTTTATTCTGAGAAATACGAATTGTTTTTAAAACAGGAGAAACTCTTCAAAATTGTTTTAAGTATATAAAATATTATTATGTTGTTTTTTTAACAATATTTTTAGTGGGCCCTCATTTTTTCAAAACCGGTAAAGGACATTAAAATTTGATTTCTTAACAATATTTTAGCGTGCCCCTCACGTTCAAACTGAATGCGTACCTGAATGTATGCTTACTTAACGTTTTTGTGGAAGGAAAATGGATTAACTTCATGGTGGATAATCACCAGGCAGATTATAAGTGATCATCACATTAAAGTCACCGAATTTGTGACGCCAAATTAAATAACTAAAGCGTAATCGTCTCAGTGACCATGAATCCATAAATAATCTCACTAATACGGAATTAACGTGTTTGACATCAAAGTTATGGAATGCAGGGTCATATATCTTGTAATATATGTGTTTAAGGACATTGTTTTATTAAATATGGATTTACGACAAAATTATAATTATTTAACACACTTTGAAGTTTTACAATATCGTGTAAAGTTCAATGATAAAATGACATTTGTGATAAAAGTGGAATTTGTGGATGTGGTAACATTGATGTACTACAGCATCAAGAGAATCCCATCAATCATTCATTACAGATTGTATTTCACAAATATAAGTGTCAGCGACAGGCAAATTATGATTGATTGTATACATACAGCTATAATATATTACAATAATATTGTATAGATACAACGTTTCCCTATGGCAAAGGTAAACTTTGTAGGATTTATTACGATTAAATGTAAACTTAACGTTTGGTGCTTAAAAGTTTATCTGTTTACATTGTAATACCTACATAAATATTTATATATCTGAGGTCAATATTGATATGTCAAGTTTTGAAAAGGTTTATTTATACGTTTCCAGTAAATCCATATATACATGTAAGTAAGGACTTATCTGTAGAATTTTAAGATGGAAAAGTAGTAAAAATTGTATCCATGTTATATGTATTTAATTATTTAGCTGCGCTCATTCTCAATATACATTCACAACACTCTTAAACTTTAACACTTAGTTACCAACCAAGTCTTCAAAGTTTTTCCCTATTGTTTTGTGGCGTCGGCCGGTTTAAAACAGTAAGTTTCATTCAATAAATATAATAACTTTATTGAAAAATGGGAACATGCCCTTCGAAAATAAAAGAGTCATACATTACAAAAATTGCGTTCATTAGTGCCAAGTGATACACTTTTAAAAGAAAGTCTGGCTTTTCAATCAGTTACCTAAAACATAACATTAATTAATAAATAATAGCATTAAATAATATTGGTTGAGAAATAAATATAAGATCAGGCAATGTTGGACGCTGAATTGACATTAGCAAACCAAACCTGATAAGAGAGCCTTGAGTATTTCATAACATATTGTAAAGCAATTTCCATTTTTCAACGTCGTCCATACTTATATGCCTTATGCTTTCTTTCGGATTCTGCCAACTATCGGGTTTCCATGTTGTGTCCAGTAAAAAAAGAGGAATAATTTCTTAGCAGTAGTAAGAAAACTTTTCAACTTGAGGCAAAGTTTGTGTTCAAATGGAGGGAATAGTTTTTAATTATATTTCCCATTATATTTGTTTTGTGATTCTAGGATAACGAAACCAATTGTGATGAAATTCATATAAGTTGAGAAAATATTTTAACTCAGAAAGTTATTTACGGCAAACATTTACGTTTTTGGCAGTTATCCACATTAATTTTCAATTAATGTTTGGTGAGACAGATACATACCTGTCATTAAATAGCCAATGCTACTATGCTTAGGGCATCCAGTCTCGAGTAGTTTTGGCCAGTCCCGGGAAATGAGACTTCCCGAGAATTTCCCGGGAAATTCCCGAGACTGAAGAAATCCTATATTTAGCACTAAAAATTTCCAAATTTTTATTTAAAAATAGTGGATATTTTATTTATTTTAGTGCCGTCAACAGAACTTGGATTAAAATTTTTATTGCAATAATATGACTAGCTTTTAATGCACTAAATTTCAATTTATAGCTATGACTTTATTCCAGAAACAAGAAGTCTCACTTATTCAGCTGGTTCTTTTGGCGTGTTGTATACTTTAAATGACTTTACAGAACCACGAGTAGGCACATCCTAAATACGCTACGGCTACCACTGACGGCCTACTATTTAATACTAATCGTTGGGTGTTAGATGTGTATTAGTTAGATCATTAGATAAAATTAATATGTCTAGCGGGTAGATTACTGGTAGAAATGCTATGAATATAATGTTTCTGCTCTTCTAGGACTAAACCTTAAATAAATATTTAAATTAATAGCCAACATAATTATAAGAGATCATTATCAAGAGGTTTTAGAAATTCTTTTTTTGCCATTTTTATTGATGTCATATAAGATTTCATTGGCTGGGTTGGCCTACATGATGCAGTAAGTATTTTTTTTGTTTCAAAGAAATAGGATATTAGGGGACACTTTTCAAATTTTCATTGTGCTTTTCAGTCATTTAAATTTGCTAAAAGTTAAATGGCTTTTAAGATTTGTAATTGACTGGAAAGGTAAACCTACAATTTGATGGAACGGACTGGCTCTCTAGGTTAGTAAGTAAACCCTAAATGATAAATTGTGTTACGATACAATTAAATATTTCAATAAAGGTTTGACAAACAATAAATTAAAATAATATTGTGAGTAGAAACATAAGTTAATAATATCTTTCACACTCACATACTAATATTTTGTAGCGTAAAAATTTTCAATACCAATTTTTATGAAAAATATTGTTCTCTAAAATGTTTAAAATTTCGAGAATTTCCCGAGACTGGCTGCTTCAGTCTCGGGAAATAAGTCTCGAGACTCCCGGGAATTCTCGAGACTGATTTCCCGGGACTGGATGCCCTAACTATGCTACTTTAGTGGTGTGGTTGCTTAGCAACGAGTATTTTTACTACGGGATACTTGATTATGAATAACCCCAGTCAGTAGAACGTGGTGTAACTATTAGATAGAGACCTTTCCTTGCCGTATTAAAAATTGGCCATATCTAGCATTTGTTCCCCACGCACGGAGCGGAAATGGGATGTTCTGCGCTGCGCCAGTCAGCCTTGTGATGACATTAAACTTCAGCTTAACTATAGTAGTTCAATTAAAACTGAGATAATCCAGTATATTTGCCGATAGTGTGAATGTAATACATCTTACACTATTTGAATGTGAGATCAGAGATATCAGTTTGATGTATACAGAATGTCTACATTAATACAAAATATGTATATCTGCGTATTCAAATTGTCACAATTTATATTCTTTTGTTTACTTTTACTGGCAAAAATCCTCGCGAACATTATTATATATATAAATTCTTCAATCTATAGGTATATCTACATCCTTTCGCGGGGATTTCTGCCACAAAAGTTAACACAGAGTGAATGTAAAACTACCACTCTATCCTTACCTATGACTCTACTATCTATAATATACGGAGTAGCCATTCGCATTTCATTTATATACAAGTTATCCTTGATCCAGGCCTGTGGACGATATAACTAATTAATCAGGGCTGCAGTGAGGGGGGGCACCGGGGCACGTGCCCACCCCGAAATCGAGAAAAATAAAGAAATATTTGTCTAAAATCGCAAAAAATTGCTAAAATTTTCGCTAATTTTTTCTTGGTGCCCCTCCCGAAATCTTTTTCTGGCTGCGGCCCTGCTAATTATTTATCTTATCTATATACCATTATTATTATAAAGGGTAAAGGTTTCTGGGTCAATAGAAAAAGGTTTTTTGTCAATAAAAAGAAGGTTTTTAGAAAATAGTCTAATGGTCCATACCATGAAGTAACTGGGTCAATAAAAAAAGTACGAAAGTCAATAGATCGAGTACAAAGGGCAATACTTAGAATGATTTTTATTTAGTCAATATTAAATCATAATTACGGTTGGTTTACCTTTAGCCCACTGATACGTATTAACCTGTAGACTGAATGGCTCCGTTGCACGTGATGCAAAAGAAATAAAATTTTGTCTATCAGGATTCCTTTCGGTTGACCAATTTTGCAGCATCTTTTCCAGCGTAGTAAGAAATGTACCTGTAAAATTATATTATTGAATTTCTGCCACGATCAAAAATTACAAATATAATGTTTGATAAAATTATAACCTAAGGGTTGTCTTGTGCGGAAAGTGTACTCATCTTTGATAGTCCGGTTTGTTGACTCCAAGCTATTGTTTGTGGAAGGACACCCAGCAGCTACACCTTCATACCAACCTGAATTTTGAAGAATCCAGTTGTTTTTGAAATAGGTGATGAAGTCCTTTACATTTTGGTTTCGTTTTCGATTCCACTTTGCCGTAAACAAGTTGCATGCCTTTTTGAAGATCGGTGGAGAGATACTTAACTGTAGCTGCGAAATATCTTTCATAATTTCACTTCTAATGGACGGTTCGAGAGACTTTGTGTATTTTTCGTAGGCTCGGGCGACGTGCGCCCAGCAATTGACACGAGTAAATTCGTTTCCAAACACATCCTGGAACCCATTTGTAATTGCCATTTCTGAATCAGCTATAAGAATTTGCGGTTCATAAACTAACCCAAGAGAATAAGTCAATCAGAATCAATAAGTTGAGACGACATGTTTTTAAACTAACAGTCAGCTCAGACACAGCCTCAACACAAATGAAATACAATAAAGAAATTCATTGGCATAGGTAACCTCTTATCTATCACTAGCCGGTCACAGGGCCCAGGCCCTGTTATAAATAAAGCTAGTGTGTATTCCGGGGCAATATTGTTAAATGGATAGAATGTATTTCAGAAAATTCTTTCCCTCACCCGCCTGGTGCGTGAGGGGAAGCAGTTTATTTGCTTGGTCGGATAAAACAGAATAACACTTTGCAGCATAGATGTAAGTTGTTGGTAAACATCCCATCCAATGTAAAAGATGGAACACCCAACCCTATCCATTCCATCATCACCAAACCCCAAGAAAAGATCAACATCGTATCCAGCCCACCACCAATATTCAAATAAAGTAGTCCATCTAATATAGCCCATCCCCAGTTTCCAAATAAAGTACCATTACAGCCATCACCAACACATCCCTTTCAGCCAATTCATACACCTGGATGGGATGTTGGGTATAATGGATGGGATGCTTACATCTAAGCTTGGCAGTATGCATAATGGTGAGTCAGAGTAACGTAGACGTAACATTATACCCCAAGTCAAAAATGTGACCATAATGGGTGACCAGAGTAAGTACCGATAGTCACAATAAAATTCCAACACAAAAATATTGGCCCTTGGTCGTAATACGCTGAAGTTTTAGAAAATTTTGTTTTTTTGATTTGGAATAACTAATTACATATACTACCGTTGTATAGTGTCAATGCAAGGAAAATGTCAACTTCCATGACACTCATGACTATGACCTACGAAAATGGAATCACATTAAAGAAATATTCTATATTCATAAATATTCACCCACCTAAACTTTTTAAGGGCTACTTTTACTCTTCCTAATCCTAATCCTATCATCATCACGATTTGTGACGTCATATTAGAAGTCATAATTTTATAACAAATCTCTATAACACATAAGTGGCAGATTCAAAACGCACACATTTGAAATAAAAAAAATTGTTTACCACTTCATCTCGCTCTGATTATTTTCTATTTAAGAATGGATTTAGCTTTTCTATTTAAGACGTATAACATTTTTAATTTAACCTCCTATTAGCTTAAAACCATTTGCGAATTGAAAAAAATAGTTTTATTATGAATATCCAAATTTTAAACTTTCCTGCGTATAAAATAAGGTCACGGCACGGTATATTAAATTTGAAAGAAAGAGTATCAACTATACCACGTCTCACAACAGTGACTTTCATAATTTTATCACCGCGCAAGCGTGTATGCATAAAACCAAGTTCTATCTGGATGGAATTTAGCATCTTTTGCAAATAAATCAAACTGTGTTGTTAATACATTTTGAAATAACGGTACGGTGGCCGAGTAATAACATTCATAACATTACAACATCCGTACACACAAACATACAACATACATTTCGATGACGTTTATATTATAGATAATCGTCCAGTCTGTCCTGAAAGACAAAGGACCAGCAAGTGGTCAAATTAGCCTTAAATGGCAAACGATTAGGTGGTTGTCAAGTCTGCCTTAAATGACAAACGATCAGCTAGTTGTCAAGTCTGCCTTATTGGCAATGGACCAACAAATGATCAATTCTGCCCTAATAGCAATGGGCCGACAAATGATCAATTCTGGCTTATTGGCAATGGACCAACAAAGGGTCAATTCTGCCTTATAAGCAATGAACCAACAAATGGTCAGATCTGCCTTAATGGCAATGGACCAACAAATGGTCAAGTCTGCCTTATTGGCAATGGACCAAAAAGTGGTCAAATCTGCCTTATTTGGCAAAAAATCGTTAAAACGATCAAATAAGAGTCAGTTTTATGATAGTAATAATGTGAACAATTTTTGGTTAGCTTTTAAAAAAGCTGTTCCTGAAATGAAAAAACAAATTAAGGGTTAAATACATCAAACAATTTTACCATAGTAAAATGCCTCACAATAGACAACAAATCTTAGAGATGTGAGAGAAAATGATAAAGCACAAGACACGGTATTCTTACCTGAAGGATAAATGTCAATGATTTCATTTAACTTTCCTGTCACAATAGCACAACAAATCTTCAAGATGCGAGAGAAAATGATAGCAAAGAAAAGCACAAGACACAGTACACTTATTTGAATCAAGAAGTTTCAACTACCACGTCGCACAACAGTGACTTTCATCATCGCGCAAGCGTGTATGCACAAAACCAAGTTCCATCTGGATGGAATTTAGCATCTTTTGCAAATAAACCAAACTGTGTTGTTAATACATTTTGAAATAACCGTACGGTGGCCGAGTAATAACATTCATAATTTCATAATCCGTACACACAACATACATTTCGATGACGTAATATCATAATTTCATAATCCGTACACACAACATACATTTCGATGACGTTTATATTATAGAGTGATTGATAAGAAGTTTGATTAAGACCTAGACCTATGCCTTGACGTATGCAGGCCATAGTAGGTCCAAAAGAGATAGCTCAAGAGATACCTCCAGGCATAACCAAAGCTCTGGTGAAACCATGAATTAGTTTAAATAACGCAACTTTATTGCTTAAAAATCAATTACATGTTGATTTAATTTTTTCTAACTATAAAAATCATTCAAAGATCCCATTTGACATTATAATTATGATTTAATATTGACTAAATAAAAATCATTCTAAGTATTGCCCTTTGTACTCGATCTATTGACTTTCGTACTTTTTTTATTGACCCAGTTACTTCATGGTATGGACCATTAGACTATTTTCTATAAACCTTCTTTTTATTGACAAAAAACCTTTTTCTATTGACCCTGAAAACCCTACCCTATTATAAATAACCCTCAGTTTGCTTAATTAAATACCAGAGTTCTATTTTAGCCGGCTTTTTTACATTTTGCCCACCCACCCGGGCAAAAGGGGCAAAGGGGGCAAAAAGTCTAAATCGTAGTTCATCTACCAAAATAGATGTCGCATCGATGTCTCTTCGTTTATAAGTACTTAAAAACAGGCTTACTAAAATATCATTAACTCCGAATTTCAATGGCAAACAGTTAGTTTACCTGCGTGAGTTAAGTTTGAAATTTTTTGTGCTATTTTTAAAACCTTAATTTTACTTTTGCCCCTTTTGCCCCTTTTGCCCACTAGCCACCTGACATTTTGCCCGCCCACTAGCCACTTTTGCCCCCTAGCCACCTAGCCACTACCCACCGGCCAGTTGAACTCTGTTAAATACTACTTGAATACGTACTAATTTTGACTTTTGTGAAGCCGTGTGTTTCACACTCTGCTTATAATGTAAATTGCCGAATTTTAGACATTTGAGAGTAGTTCCAATTTACAAATTGTTTAAATATCATGGCCTTGTATACACATTGAGTACTTTCTTAAATCTTAAGTGGGCAAAATTCAACAAAAATTGGTCTACAGAAACGGTCAAAACCAAACATCAATGAAATTTGTTAAAACGATACCAATAATAACAGTAGCAGTATTATCTAACTTTCTGACAAAAACCATTGCATTAGTGTTTCATTTCAATTGTCATTGTTTCTTTTTAGTTATCTATATAATATTTATAAAGTTTTTTCATTTTAATGGTTAATAAACTGTAATAATTAAAGGTCCCTTGCTAATTAGTTTGATATTAATTTAAAACATTACAGTACATGAATGAAGTATAATTAGTATAATACCCCGTGTTTAAAATCCCTGGCTGATGAAATATAATACTTATACTCATTAAATTTTATTTTTTTAATTTTATAGGCTCGTTGCTGTTAATTAATTGCAATGGCTTCAATCCGATTTTTACACCTATTTATTTGGCTAATCTTGAGTACTCAAAGTACTCTTTCCCAAACAAATCCACAGCCATGCGATACATCAATCGAATGTCAACCGAACTACATTTGCGAAGAAGTTGAGCAACAAGGAATGTGCACATGCAGGCATGGCTTTATTGATCAACAAGGAGAGTGTACACGTGTGGTTGGACTTGACTGTTCAGGAAACGCTCTAATTTGTATCGAAGGATATACAACGGGAGCCGGCTGTTATGAAAACATTTGTAAATGTTCGCCAGGATGGAATTTAAATCCGTTACTAAATGTATGTGTAGAAAATCCAACAAAAATGTACGACCCTTGTGCCACAAATGAAGATTGCTCCCCAGTAATTCCCAACACTTTGTGCATTGAAAATTTATGTAAATGTAACCCTGAAACACATCTGGTAAATCTAGCTACAGAGAGGTGTGACCCATTACCTACTAAAGTTGGCGATTCTTGTAACTTTGTTGAAGATTGCTCTAAATTTAGTAATTTCACTACTTGTGACGAAGAGACTCAATCACCAAATACATTTGGGTCCTGCGGATGTATCCCAGATTATATTTCAAATAGCGGAATATGTAAACCCCCTTGTGTAAATGGTAATTGTGAAGCAAATGATCAATATTGTGTAGGCAATTCGTATTGTGACCCAAAAAAATATATATATGAAACTTGTTCTGCTACTGTTGAATGCCTAGATCCTAATTCCATCTGTAGTGGTTATTGTGTTTGTTACGAGAAGTATAAACCGAATCCTGTTGATAATCGAACCTGTATCCTCCAAGTTTGTCCCACAGAAATTACCTGCGTTGCAGACTTTGAATACTGTGAACTTGGGGTTTGTAAACAGAAATCAGTAATTGGTAAAGAATGTGCTGATCGTGATAAATGCCGTGGGACTCATTCCATTTGTGATAATGGAATTTGTCAATGCCCTGACAATTACAAGGTTAATCCAGACACATCTAGTGTTGAGCTATGCATTCTGAAAACATGTCCTGAAGATTTATCTTGTAGCGAAGAACAATTTTGCGATATCGCAGGAGTATGCCAACCTAAGAAATTGTTAGGCACTTTATGCAATGAAACAATAGAATGTGCAGGCGAGAATGTTATTTGTTCACTGTCAAATGGAATCAAAACTTGCAATTGTATTGAAAAACATAAACCTAATCCAGAAGATAACCAAAATTTATCCCACACATTTGTCCTATAGACTTTAACTGCACCAATAGAGAATATTGTGATGGTAGAGTATGTTTATTAAAATCACTGCTAGATGAACCTTGTATTGATTCAGAAAAATGCTTAGGGAGCTATTCCGATTGTGATGGTGTTTGCAAATGTCGTGATGATTACAAAATAAATCCAGACACAACAGACGATGAAGTATGCATTTTAAAAACTTGTCCTGGAGACGTAACTTGTACCTCTGAACAATTTTGCGATATTGAAGGACTTTGTCAATCCAAGAAATCCCTGGACTCTTTCTGCAATGACACTTCTGAATGTTCAGGTAATTTAGTAGTTTGTGGGGATCAACTGTTAAATGGAATCAAAACTTGCCATTGTCCTAATGATGGTATTCCCGACCGACCAGTTGATAATCCTGATTTCACATGCATTGAGATTACCCCTAGAAGTTTGAATTGCTCTGCAAGAGATTCTTATGGCAATGACTGGTGGGCTGTTCCAAATGAAATCAAGACTCAAAATTGTCCAAGAGGACAAAGTGGAACTGCAACTTGGAGATGTCTACCTTCTGGAAAATTTCAAGATTCGCAACCGAATTATACAAACTGCACGACACAATGGGTTAATGAGTTGGGAAATCAACTTGACCAGCTTTTGGTAAACATTCATTTTTACTACTTATTTCAGACAACAATAAACTCTGAATTTATTTAGTCATAGAATAGAAATAATTTTGTGTAATGTGAAGAACTGGTTTAATTTCTTTTTTATGTTCAGGGTGGAGATAATAAAACCATTGCGGCTGAAAATGCTACAATTTTTATGAATTCGATGACAAATCTTTTGCAAACAGCTCTGATAGATGACAGCGACTTTTCTCCAGATCAAGATACCGAGAAACAATTTTTTGGTCATGAAATCCAGTCAATGATTACAATGATGAATGTTGTCGTTACAAAAGTTGATGTACCAGATAGAGAACCTAATTTAACAGTTTCTGCTTACGAAAATGTCACTTCAGAAGTTTATGGCGCAACAAATTTACTTTTGAATTTTGTCAAACCATGGGAACAATTACCAAAGGTAAACAATTCCCTTTTGAAATTATAAAAAACTATATAATTATATATTAGTTGAAAATGATGTAATTGTATCTCCTAAATTATTATTTGAGCATTTAAAATAATAATACATTTAACATAAATAATATTACTAAATTAATATCAATTGCAGTCAAATCGCACAAAATCCTTTGTGAACGTCCTAGATTTAATCAATGAAGGTAGTTATCAACTTGGCAATAAAGTTGGAAACCTCTCTGTGGGCCAAGACGATAAATATTCAATCAATCGTAAAGAAAAAGCGTTTTTAGTTGAAACGGGTGTTGCTAAGTTAGAAGATGTAAGAAACTTTCCAGCTAATGGTGGACGAAAGAAAGGCAAAGATTCATTCATACAACTGCCAAGAAATTGGGGAGGTGGAAACGAAAACAATCTCACTTTTTTCTTCGAATCTGGAAAAGAATTGTATGCCGGAGTCAATATGGGTCTGCAATCTGTGAAAAACAATATTCCTCAACAAATGTAATTCCTTTTATTATTCTTCTTATCGTAATTTTCGATTTCTTTGAAGATGTACTTTTTCTAAAGAAAATTGCACATTGAAAATTAATTCTAGAAAATTTTGAGAATTACACATTTTAAGAAAGCATGTAAATATGCTATCCGTCTATAATTTCTAATGTATAGTAAATACTGTTTTAATTATACTGTATACAATTGTAAATGAAATGACCAACAGCGTAAATTTTGAAGAGCAACGAATTGACAATGGAAATCAAATGAACGGGGATATGCTAGCGTTTAATGTGCAAAACGAAGAAGGACCAATTACTTTGGAAGGTAATCAGTATATAGACTATCTCGTACATGTATATTCAATGGGAGTATATTATTAAACTTTTACAGTTGTTTAATAATTGTCAAGGATTGTTGATATATTAATATAAGGAAATATTAAAATAACATTTTTTACTTTTTTAAAGTTGGTGACCGAATTTTAGTAACATTTAAACACGATTCTGACGCTTGGGGCGACCAACCAAGAAAAGTTCCTAGAAATTTACACGAAGGAGAAAAACCAAAAGCCGCTCTTGGTACTACAAAGTGTGTGTATTTTGATAAAGAACGCAAGTGAGTCGTTTGCTGAAATTTTTTTGATGTTTTGTAACAAAATATAAAATATTACATATTACTCGTAAACACTTTAAGTAGAAATAGAAGAAAGAAAAAAATAATCAACTAAGTTTACATAAGATGTCCAAGAATATCAACTTGCAGTTTAGTGGCTAGAGACATTTCTCTGATAGTCACGATTCACGATTTATAAATCTCATTCTTAAACTGCAATAATAGTAAAACTAAGACAAGCACATGTAAAAATGAAGAAAACACACTTTACTCAGCATTTCCATTACTGAATTATTTGGATTGGATTTATAGTCCGTAGATAGCAAGCATTTTTCATTTAACGGTCGAGTAACAAGCGACTTCACCTTGAAGCCACTAAGGGCCTTTGTTCTATGTCTTTGTTTTTCTAGACAACAAACTAACTCATAGTTCCGTCGTTATAGTAATTTTGTGCAGTTTCCTGTGTCATTCTACCATTAACATCGATATACGCAACTGCGTAATCTAAAACCTATATCCCAATGAGCAGCTGCCCAGAGTCCCTCGCATATAGGAACTCAGTTCTGAAACTGGGTTGTCGACGATTTATGCAATATTATATCGGTTTTTAGCCATTTTTTACATTTTAATTTCAGACGTTATAAATCTCGACAATATCCTAATCAAAAATTGTAAAATTTACAGTATTGATTTATTTCACTGCTTAAGGTTCAGGGGTGGTTCAAAATACGGGGAAATTCAATGAGGGGCAGGTAATGGGGAAGTATCTATGGCTAAGATTTAAAATACACAGAGCCATAGAAATTTACTCTATGACAATACAGCAAAATGAATAGGGCATAAAAGTGACGATTTTTTTGGGAAACTTGGATCTAGTCCGAGAATATTGGTTAGACATTTTCTGAGTTTTTAGAGACCAACTTCGTCTTTCTACGACCAATATTCTCGGACTAGATCCAAGTTTCCCAAAAAAGTTAAAAGCGAATATGATAGTCAAGCCCAATCGTCATTAGAAACTATACCTAGCTCTTAATTAAAGTATTATATTACACACAAAACAAACAAATTATCCATACACTGTAGAAAACACAACAGATATATATTCACTACGATAGAAACAAGGTGCTTTAACGGTTAGGAGTATCCCTTGGTTTCTCTTCGGCTGTTTTTGCATAAGGAGGATTCAGTTAGGCACTTATCTATAAGGGACGTTTTTCGCCCATTTTTCGTCTCTTATCCGATTGTTGCCAATGACAACTGGTAGGTTTTGTCCCTTATAGATATTGACGCAAAGTGAATAGTTGAACCCTCATGTTAAAGCTGTTGACACTCCTTGGATGGAAATATCTATGAAAATTACATAGATAAAGCAAAGACATATTTATGCTCCCAGTTCCAGGCTAACTACCATATATAGCAGGCATCGAAAAAATTTAAATTTCCAAAGTAGCAGGCTATTTCTACTTTCTAATTTCCACAGTAGCAAGCTATTTCTACCTTCTAATTTCCACACTTTAGCTCCGTCCCCAAACCAACCCCTAATTATTTTAATTTGTAAGGAAATATACATCTACTTTTTTTAAATAGTATGTTGACTTCCGAGGGAAGTCAATTAGAAGAAACCAGTACGTCTTCTACCACGTGTTCTTACCCAAAAACGGGTTACTTTGGCGTCGCAACACAATTTCACGAATATATGGTGAGTTATGACTCCCCAAAATAATTAATAGTTTCTGTTCTTATTTATAGTTAGATTGGTTAAACATTTGTAAATTTGCAATTCACATTTAATTGAATTTATACAGGGAAAACCCGCTGGACTTGAAGCTGTGACAATATTTTTCCCTGTGGCGGCTTCAATCTTTGAAGTGGTAACAGCTATGAGAGCTAAATTAACTGAAATAAAAGACTCGGCTACTAGAGAGAATATTGCTGAATATTCGAAATTAATCATGACAAGTATATTGGCTGTCACTAATTTATTACTCATTGCATTTGTCGACAGGAATTTATTTTACCTTAGCGATGTAAGGAAAAATTAAACGAGAAAATTCTTTGCTTTACATAGAATTTTAGCTCTATTAATTTATTGTCTATCAAAGAATGTCTATACAAATATTTTTATTTTTTCCACAGAATTCGTGCTACTTTGTTGGGATGCTTTCCCATTTCCTTACCCTTTCTTCATTTACCTTTTTTGTAACAATGTGTATCAACATTTACTTTGCAACTTACAAAACAAGCGAAAACAATTCTTCAAAAAGTTGTATTGGCAATTTTTTTGTAAATAACGAAAAATTAATCCACATTGGTGCTAGTTTTGGATTTCCTGCTTTCATTGTATTCGTTACGGCCATGGTTGGGCTCGGAGTAGGAAGTCACTCACAAGTCTATGGAGGAGATTTGTAAGCCTTTCTTGAATTATTTCTATTATTTTAAATGCATAATATGATGTTTTAATACAATTCAATACCAATTTAAAAAATCACTGAAACGTTCCCAAATAAATTTTATTTTAGCTGCTGGCTTGATGGTAGTTACATATGGGCTCTTTTTGCACCGGGAATATTTGCAGTGTTTGTAAGAATTGTCAACCCATTTAAATTGTTTTTAAAATAAAAGTTTTGTTAATTACCTACTTGTGTTTGTAGGTAATTTTGATCATCTTCTTCCTCTTCAACAGAAAAGTTAAAGAAGAACTACTGAAAATACAGTCTAAGAAAGATAAAGATAAATCTTCTGCTGAAAAGGATAGAGAGTCTGAGTTAACTAAATCCAAGTAAATACATGTAATTTAAATTGTCTCAATTCGCATAAATGGTCAAAACAATAAATGATATATTGTAAAATTATCAACAGAAAGGAGATCCAACAAAATTTGGGGTTTTGCGTCTTATTAGGAATTACATGGCTTGTCGGATATTACCAATTGGGGCCGAACTATATGGATGCCCCTTTTTTACAATATTTGTTTCCAATTCTATTTGGTGTTCAGGTAAGTTTTGAAGTTTATTTCTATTTTTACACTTCTACTGTTTAATAATCTACAATGGTATAAAATTTTATAGGGTGCATTTTTGTATTGGTTTGATAATGACATGGAAAGTATTGGTGATATTATTCCCTGTCTCAAAAAGGAAATAGGAGAGGATGATGAAGGTGCTATCGTTAAAGCAAAAGAGGTTAGTTAAAGAGTCCCATAATATGTACATTATATGTACTATATTTCTTAATTACCACAGAGAGAGAAATAGGTACATTGGCACATACATCCATTTCACTGAGTGCTTACCTTTCCAGAAAATTCAACAGTTTTTAACTTTGTTACTAGTGAATTATTTCGATGAAACCTTTCAAAATTATTATTATTATTATTATACATCCAAATATTATAAAACAAAACTGAAAATATATTTTTCGTATTGGGTATTTAATCAATAACAATCATATTATTGCAGTATAAATAATTTATAAACTTTTTGAACTCATTAAATTTTAAATAAGGTTTTAAATTTTTAATAACACTGATTATATTATGCTACATAGATTAATTTCCTGATTTGTTTAATATTAGCCCATTTATTAAATTGTTATTATAACATATATTTTAGGCGCCGATTGAAGATGACGACGAAGATTCCAGTAACTTTGATGAAAACGGAGCGCCATTACAAAGAATACATATCAGCAAGAGATTAAACAATCCCAACAAAGAAGCCCATGATGCATCAACGGCGTGATGCAAAAATATTGGTTTAAGTGCATGAACAACTAGAACTTTTGTACCTAATTAACTTATAATGTGTTATTTAAATTAAGCCACTGATTAATAATGGTGTCAGTAAGTGGACGTAAGGCCATGGTAATTTTTACTGCCTAATGCGAAATATTGAAAATTATATTAATAATTTTGAGAAAAAAACTTACAAATATTACGGTGATAAATTCTAGCAGAAATACTTTTCGAGAACAGGCAGTCTCTTTCCTAGTAGACAATAATTCTCACTCATTCAACGATAACAACAATATTTTACTCTGTACTCTGTATACCAAAAGGTTTAATTAAAAATATTAATTGGCTTTGAATATTACTATACCTACTTTACAATTAAATTAGGTAAGTACTTTATATTATATTTCAATTTTATATCTCTTGTGAAAGGATCCGATAAACTTTAAATGAAAGTGAAGGTAATATTATGCGAAAAAGTTTCGGTTTGCACCAAAAATATTTGCTGCTAAAGGAATGAACTTTTTCCAGAATTTTTTGAGCTACTGTAAACGGTTCAATATAAAATTCTGGTAAAGAGCGTCTCCCCCTCCCCTTAAATTGCATAAAAATTGTAGTTCGAGAATATTCCCTGCTGTTTTCCTATGGACTCTAAAGTGACACTTCTACATATCCCGCATTGGCGTCCCCTCACTTTAATATTATTTTTGCTTGAACTATTTTTCTTGGTTCTTTAGACAGTTTTGTGACTCGTACCTATCTTGGCTTTCCAACACCAAGTAAACAGTTCTTTCCAAAACACAATGAAATTATATTCCAATCGGAGCAGAGGAAAAGTCAAAAAAGTTCTTCCTACGCTCCGAATTTTCCTAGGTTGATTTTCCAACGTTTTTGGGTATTGCTGCTATTTTTAATAAATCTCGAAAAAATTAAAAATCGACCATCTCCGATTTTGATGAATTCGATGTGCGAATGTAAGTGATGACCCTGTACTTGTACAGCCAAGCATATGAGACAATTTTTATGGAGCTCTTGATATGAAGGAAACGAAATATATTATATTATATAACATAATTACATCATGTCCATGGATTAATAATGGGAAATCACCACTTATTATCATACAGTATCGCCATCGATGGCGACAAATTATTGGACAGGTAAGTAACAAATATTTGGACAATGATATAAAAATGTCTCAAATGCCAGTAATCAATCATTTTACACTATTTATCATTTAATTAAAAATTATTGTAAGGTCAGTTTTGCGTTACTATTTGTTTAATATTCTATGTAAACTTTAACATACCGTATACATATATAGGAAGAACTTCTTCTCTGTTATAACCTGTTTGCCATAAAGGTGATCATTAAAATTTGGCGACTTTTTGACATCAAGTTAAATAACTCAAGCGTGGTCGTTCACTGACCACGAATCCATAAATAAATCAACTAATACGGAATTAACTTGTCATGCATCAACTTTTTATGGAATGCAGAGGCCAATAGTATACATAATAAATGTGCTTAAAGACTTTGTTTCATTTAATATGGTTTCACGACAAAAACTTCTGTAGACACTTTAAAGTTAACGATGTCGCGTTTCAATGACGACAATTGTGATAAAAGTGGAATTTGTCAAAATCATTATCAAGTTTCTGTACTACGGAACATTAAAAAGTCGCATCAATCATCTTCAATCAGGTCGTATTTAACGATTATGAATGACTGTTATGCGAATTAAAAGTGATTTTGTATACTGTATACATCCACAGCATGGTTAAAACGCTTTTGCAAAACGACGATATGCTTTATATAATTTACTAGGCGGTCACAGGACCCAGGTCCTGTCGTACATGGGGCTAGTACTTCTACAAACAATTTTGTAGGAACTGGTTTGTAGTAGGCCAATTACATCAGCATTCAGATGGGTTCAACACTAATATAATGTATAGCCGGTCACAGGGCACAGGCCCTGTTATAAATAAAGCTGTTGTTTCTTCCGGGGCATAAATTGTAAGATGATTAGAATGCGTCTAACAGATATACAGATTTTTTATATTAACTCCGATTGATCTTCCCACGGTTTCTCATTTAGTGGGACGGTAGGTAGAGATTTGACATTATTAGAATCAAAAAGTATTCCAAAACTTCTCCTTAGTACGACCTAGAGTCAACTTGAAATATGATTGTTGATACTGATGTTTGATTCGAAGTTTACGGTAGTCAAACCATAACCTTTGTACATACTGCCACTAATTAATAATGGACCATTTTGAGGTCAAGTTAGCCTTAATTGGCAATGTAGTGTGAAGTAGTCAAATAGAAAACTGAATAATTTACATTGTTACTTTTTGGTCCCATAAGAGAGTTTAAACTTTTATATTATGGGACTTTTCGAGCTGATCCCATTATTCTTGAGTTTCATTCCTGTCTCAGCGCTCTGCTGTTTTACAGAAACGAAAACGGACTCACTTTTTTAGAAGTCTGCGTCTTTTTTAAAGCATTTAAAGTAGAGATATCAAAAAAAAATTGTCCGTACCTATTTTGGGGATAATTAAACCGTTTGTAAAGACAAATTTTAAAGTCAATGTAGGTTGACCCTAAATGTTAATCATGGAATATTCGAGCGCATAAGTGAACACAACGTAAATTAGAACTATATTTTATTCATTAATTGCGCTGCCAAATTTCTTCCAATGAGGTAGGGAAATAGCCGGACAGGTTAACTTGAGGTTTCGACTTGAACAACAATTGAGTCATATTTCGGCAATAAATTTTGGAAATTATGTTTATTTTGTTAGTAATTAACTGTTATGAGCGTCCTCAATTGAAAAAATGAGACAAAAATGTTGTACATATTGTCGTGTAAAAAGTGAAGTATTTTCAGACAATATTCCACGGTTCTAATTTTACAGTTTCCAACAAATATGTAGAAGATGTTTTGCTTCTTTATTTTTCAATTAAACTATTATGGTTGTGAAATTGAGAAATATCATAATTCAATGTAAATGGATCAATTATAAATTTTCCCGCACTTGAAATAATCAGATCCTTGAAAGCACTCAGCACTGAAAGTTGGAAAAATTTGCATACAGAATGCACGTAATACTTCTGTTATGAAATATTTGAATATTATAAATAATGTAATACATCAACATTGTTACATTCAACGCACATGAATCAGTCTACATTTATCATATAGAGTGATGATAGTTGTGTATTGTGTCAGTCAATTCTGGACAAAACAATTGACTCTAACGTGCGCAAAATTTTGCATCTTTCAAAACCAAATCAAATTTTGATACCTAGACGTTTCGAAATTATAGTAATGCAGTAGCACGAAAATCTCTTGATACAAACATACAAACCTACACGGGTATACACATACGGAATTATTTACGCGCATGCCCCACTGTGCTCTTATAAGAAGAGATTGGTAATTATTATTTGTTTTAACTTATAAACCTATAGTTAGGTAATTAAAAGTGTATTTATCATCTATTTATTTATATTGTAATATCTAAATAAATATTTTCACTCCTGAACCTATTATTGATATGTCCAGTTCAGAGAACGTTTTTTTGTTCGTTTTAGTATAGCCATGAATGCAAAAACATATATACATAATATGATGTACTTATAAATAGATAGATAAATTTATTGTGCTTTAAGAATAATTATAATGTACTTATATAAGGTACAAAATTGAAGCTGGTAAAAATGCAACGATTCTCATGGCCCCTATATTATGTTTTTAATTAAAAAAATATAACAACAATAATAATTATATGAGCTAAGGCCACTCTCAATTATTATATTTTAACAATATTTAGTTTATATGCGAAACTTTATTTTTTGAAGACGGAATGTTTGTTACAATTGTTATATTTTCATCAGACATCAATTTTACTATTGGAGTAAAATGATAATTTTTAATAATAGTTTGCAGACCCTGTAATTGGTTCCCTCAGAAATGAAATAATATGAGATAAGCTTGACAGCATCAAAAAGCAAATCATTTGTAATTGTACAATCCCCTGTGTAACAAGTTCTCTATAGGTCCGTCACGATCTGTTTACACTTACGTTTCACATATTATAAGCAAACAAGAAAGTGTGCTTATCAAACACACAACAGTTGAATTATATTTATTTACAGTTCCCAATCTTATAAAATGGATTCAAAGTTCATGTTGTTTGCCGTGAAATTGCTACTTATTTCTGGTAATTATTTTTTTAAATGGAATTTTTTTAAATGTCAAAGCTTTCGTAGTATAAAACTAAATAATTTAATAAAGAACAGATTTTATTACACGTACTAAATTAAATTTGAAGGAAAATAAAATTACAGAAAATATGGTTATAATTAACTCTGTCTGTGAATAGTAACAGAAGTGACATGCCAAAACTTTATGCTCATCGGAGGGTCATTAGCTAAGGTTGGTGATTTTCCATATATGGTCCGATTTAGTACGTCGTGCACTGGAATTCTCCTTTCTCCCAATCTCGTTTTGGTACCCGTTTTGAATAGGAGTGTTTCCAATTGTTTGATGGAAGGAGCAGAATTTCATGCAGGAACTACCGAACCTTGGACATATAAAGAGAAAACAAGACAGACCAGATCGCCAATTTCAAAAAAAGGAAGCTGCGAGAGGGCGGGCAAGGAAATATTCGCAGTGGTAGAAATTGAACCTTTTGATATTAATGAACAAGTAAAACCTATTTCATTGGCGACGACCAATTTCCAATTACCAGGTGATATTAAGAAAGCAATTATTTAAACGATAAATTATACACTAAAAATCCAATACTTAAGTACATATTGTGTTCCTATCATTTATAGACTAAAGATATCATATCACAATTCAAATTAAGAAATTTGAAATATAGTCCCAACTAAGTTTATATTTCTGTTGGAATTTAATATACTTAAATTTCGTATTCAATTAGTATTGTCGTTTGACTACTAATACTAATGTTTAATTGTTTTATTATTTACAGATACTGGTGACATCGTCGGGTTTCCAAGAATAACTCGTGCTGCTGTTACTACAAATTCATCTTGGTATCAGCAACAAAAGCTAAGTGTTCATATAAATGACAGAATGTACTGCAACCAACAAGGAGGCCATAGAGTGTGCACCGGAACTGTTGAAGGTGGAGTGGGAACATGTAATAATGACTGGCAAGAAGAATTTCAAGATCTAATTCCACTCATTTGTAGAAGTGGTGGCGCTGAAGAAACAGAAGTTCACATACTTTGTGGTCTACTTGAAAAGGGTTGTTGCGGAAAACCACATTGTGTGGAGAACTTTCTTGATATCACTGAACAAAGTGCACTCGATTGCATTAATGGAATTATTAACAAGTGATTATTATCTTTGCTTATAAATACATTTTTGAATTACTAAATAAATTTAAACATAGTCCAGGGCTTTTTAAAGATAAATTACTTTACTACGGTATGTACTGTATATTAAAGTAATACCTTGACTGTTTAACTGTTTATATTCGCAAATAATAATGGGTATGAAACTAACCTAGTATATATAATCTGTAAAGACAAATTATATAAGCAATTTTTCATTATTTTAATTGCAAAAATCCATATAATATTGTTAATCACAGACCGAAATTTATTTATAGGTTATTCTCCTCTATTTCACTAAAAAGTAGACTACTGCCGAGTCCCAAACCTATGTAAGAACACTCTTTCCGAAATTAACAAACCCCAGCATGTAAAACGAACACTCCGTATGTTTTTTCTACCAGTACAAAAGCATACAACAATATCATGTGGGTGTATTCTGTAAAAATAACGACTAATTAGTGATTGAATATTTTTTCCTTGCCATTTCTTTTTATATGGAATACTGAAACTAAGAATGAACTGAAAAAGGTATTATACCATTTTGTGGGATTAAGTAAACGGAATTTGCCTCAATTTTTGGTTGTTTTTGGGTTTGTTCCCACTATTCCTGTTATGGTATGACTGTATAACCCATATAATATTTGGAAATAGAATATGTTTGGATGACTTAACATCAGAAAATGTCGTTGAGCAATTGTTTAAATTTCGAGGGACTAAATTATGGTTTTACTTTGCAAACTGATATAGGACGATAGAATATCTGAAGGATGACAGATTTCGTAATCAATTTAGGCTACAATTATATAGTAGTATAAGTCAACCTCCCCTCTATGTTATTAGGGAGTAAAATGTAACAACACATATAAATAATTTGCTAGAAATGTGCGTATAAAATTTAGTATGGTTTTAACTTTGAACATTATTTCTACAGTAAACATTTGGAAACAGAATATGTTTGGATGACTTGAGAATAAAAAATGTGGTAAAGCAACTATTTTAATTTCGAGGGACTAAATTATGGTTTTACTTTGCCATCTGATATAGGACGATAGAACATCTGAAGGATGACAGATTTCGTAATCAATTTAGGCTACAATTATATTGTAGTATAAGTCAAACTACCCTCTATGTTATTAGACAGTAAAATGTAACACCACGTATAAATAATTTGCCAGAAACATTAATGATAAAATGTTAAATGTTTTAAATTTTGGACATTATTTCTACAGTAAACATTTGGAAATAGAATATGTTTGGATGACTTAACATCAGAAAATGTCGTAGAGCAACTATTTTAATTTCGATTGACTAAATTATAGTTTTACTTTGCAAACTGATATAGGACGATAGAACATCTGAAGGATGACAGTTTTCTAGTCAATTTAGGCTACAATTATATACTAGTATAAGTCAACCTCCTCTCTATGTTATTAGGCACTAAAATGTAACACCACCACGTATAAATAATTTGCCAGAAACATTGATGATAAAATGTAGTATGTTTTTAATTTTGGACATTATTTCTACTGTAAGCATTTGGAAATAGAATATGTTTGGATGACTTGAGATTAAAAAATGTCGTAGAGCAACTAGGCTGACCATAATTTGATGAAGGGAAAACGGGACACCATACAGTATTGTATTTAGAAGTCGATTTTGACAGGGGGTAATGCCATTTAACCATGTATATCAGGAATATTTTCCCGAAGAGTAATTTTAAGATACTTTTGCCCAACATTTTAAAAAATGGTATATAATCGCGCGAAGCGCGATAATTTTAAGCTATCTTTGCTCTAAAATAACGATAAAAGAAAATTATAATGGCGCGATTATTTTAAGCTATCTTTGCCCTAAAATAACCATAAAAGAAAATTATAATCGCGCGAAGCGCGATAATTTTAAGCTATCTTTGCCCTAAAATAACCATAAAAGAAAATTATAATCGCGCGAAGCGCGATAATTTTAAGCTATCTTTGCCCTAAAATAACCATAAAAGAAAATTATAATCGCGCGAAGCGCGATAATTTTAAGCTATCTTTGCCCTAGAATAACCATGAAAGAAAATTATAATCGCGCGAAGCGCGATAATTTAAGCTATATTTGCCCTAAAATAACCATAAAAGAAAATTATAATCGAGCGAAGCGCGATAATTTTAACCTCTTATTGCTGAAAATAGACAAAAAATCTTATAAACGCGAAGCTGGTTAATTTTAAGTATTGTTTGCCAAAAATGGTCTACAATTTCCTCATAATCGTTTTTTGATGAGCGTTTTTTTGCCATTGTGCGAACCATGAAAATGTTAGGTCCTTTTGTTGAGAAAAGCCAGTAAATATTGTAGATTGGCATTAAGATTTACCATTAATCGCGCGCGAAGCGCGAAAAATTTTGTTGTTTTCATTCAAAATTTTCCTTTTTCGTTCGCAGTAGTCATTAAATTAGATATTACTCAATTTTTTCTAAAAAACGGGACGCGTTTCTGAAAACGGGACACTTTCGGGACGCCGGGACAGGTCACCAAAAACGGGACGATCCCGTTAAAAACGGGACGGATGGTCAGCCTAAGAGCAACTATTTTAATTTCGAACGACTAAATGATGGTTTTACTTTGCAAACTGATATAGGACGATAGAACATCTGAAGGATGAAAGATATCTTATTAAATTTAGGCTACAATTATATAGTAGTATAAGTCAACCTCCTCTCTATGTTATTAGGCATTAAAATTTAACACCACGTATAAATAATTTGCCAGAAACATTGATGATAAAATGTAGTATGTTTTTAATTTTGGACATTATTTCTACAGTAAACATTTGGAAATAGAATATGTTTGGATGACTTGAGATTAAAAAATGTCGTAGAGCAACTATTTTAATTTCGAGGGACTAAATGATGGTTTTACTTTGCAAACTGATATAGGACGATAGAACATCTGAAGGATGAAAGATATCTTATTAAATTTAGTCTACAATTATATAGTAGTATAAGTCAACCTCCCTCTCTATGTTATTAGGCAGTAAAATGTAACACAACATATAAATAATTTGCTAGAAAAATTGCGTATAAAATTTAGTATGGTTTTAACTTTGAACATTATTTCTACAGTAAACATTTGGAAACAGAATATGTTTGGATGACTTGAGATTAAAAAATGTCGTAGAGCAACTATTTTAATTTCGAGGGACTAAATTATGGTTTTACTTTGCCATCTGATATAGGACGATAGAACATCTGAAGGATGACAATTTTCGTATTCAGTTTAGTCTACAATTATATAGTAGTATAAGTCAAACTCCTCTCTATGTTATTAGGCAATGAAATGTAACACCACGTATAAATAATTTGCTAGAAAAAATGATGATAAAATGTAGTATGTTTCAAATTTTGGATATTATTTTTACAGTAAGCATTTGGAAATAGAATATATTTGGATGACTTAACATCAAAAAAATCTAGTAGAGCAACTATTTTAATTTCGAGGGACTAAACTATGATTTTCTTTTGCCAAATCATATAGGACTATAGAACATCTGAAGGATGAGAGTTTCGTAGTCAATTTAGGCTACAATTATATAGTAGTATAAGTCAGCCCCCTCTCTATGTTATTAGGCAGTAAAATGTAACACCACATATAAATAATTTGTTAGAAAAATTGCGTATAACATTTAGTATGTTTTTAACTTTGAACATTATTTCTACAGTACATATTTGGAAATAGAGTATGTTTGGATGACTTAACATCAGAAAATCTCGTAGAACATCTGAAGGATGACAGTTTTCGCAGTCAATTTAGGCTACAATTATATAGTAGTATAAGTTAACCTCTCTTCTATGTTATTAGGTAGTAAAATGTAACACCACGTATAAATAATTTGCCAGAAAAATTGATGATAAAATGTAGTATGATTTTAATTTTGGACACTATTTCTACAGTTAACATTTGGAAATAGAATATATTTTGAAAACTTGACATCAGAAAATGTCGTAGAGTAAATATTTTAATTTTGAGGGACTAAATTATGGTTTTCCTTTGCCAACTGATATAGGACGATAGAACATCTGAAGGATGACAGTTTTCGTGGTCAATTTAGGCTAACATTATATAGTAGTATAAGTCACCTTCCCTTCTATGTTAGTAGACAGTAAAATGTAACACTACGTATAAATAATTTGCCAGAAAAATTGATGATAAAATGTAGTATGTTTTTAATTTTGGACATTATTTCTACTGTAAGCATTTGGAAATAGAATGTTTGGATGACTTGACTGCAGAAAATCTCGTAGAGCAACTATTTTAATTTCGAGGGACTAAATTATAGTTTTACTTTGCAAACTGGTATAGTACGATAAAACATCTAAAGGATGAAAGTTTTCGTAGTCAATTTAGGCTACAATTATATAGTAGTAAAGTTAACCTCTCTTCTATGTTATCAGGTAGTAAAATGTAACACCACGTATAAATAATTTGCCAGAAAAATTAATGATAAAATGTAGTATGTTTTTAATTTTGGACATTATTTCTACAGTAAACATTTGGAAATAGAATATGTTTGGATGACTTGACTCCAGAAAATCTCGTAGAGCAACTATTTTAATTTCGAGGGACTAATTTATAGTTTTACTTTGCAAACTGGTATAGTACGATAAAACATCTAAAGGATGAAAGTTTTCGCAGTCAATTTAGGCTACCATTATATAGTAGTATAAGTTTACCTCTCTTCTATGTTATTAAGTAGTAAAATGTAACACCACGTACAAATAATTTGCCAGAAAAATTAATGATAAAATGTAGTATGTTTTTAATTTTGGACATTATTTCTACAGTAAACATTTGGAAATAGAATATGTTTGGATGACTTGACATCAGAAAATGTCGTAGAGCAACTATTTTAATTTCGAGGGACTAAATTATGGTTTTACTTTGCAAACTGATATAGGACGATAGAACATCTGAAGAATGACAGATTTCGTAATCAATTTAGGCTACAATTATATAGTTGTATAAGTCAACCTCCTTTCTATGTTTGTAGGCATTAAAATGTAACACCACGTATAAATAATTTGCCAGAAAAATTGATGATAAAATGTAGTATGTTTTTAATTTTGGACATTATTTCTACAGTAAACATTTGGAAATAGAATATGTTTGGATGACTTGACATCAGAAAATGTCGTAGAGCAACTATTTTAATTTCGAGGGACTAAATTATGATTTTCCTTTTCCAACTGATATGGGACGATAGAACATCTGAAGGATGACAGATTTCTTATTAAATTTAGCCTAAAATTATATAGTAGTATAAGTCAACCTCCTCTCTACGTTATTGGGCAGTAAAATGTAACTCCACGTATAAATAATTTGCTAGGAAAATTGCGTATAAAATTTAGTATGTTTTTAATTTTGAAAATTATTTCTACAGTAAACATTTGGAAATAGAATATGTTTGGATGACTTGAGAACAAAAAATGTCGTACAGCAAATATTTTAATTTCGAGGGACTAAATTATAGCTTTTCTTTGCCAAATGATATAGGACGATAGAACATCTGAAGGATGACAATTTTTTGTAGTCAATTTAGACTACCATTATATAGTAGTATAAGTCAACCTACCTTTTATGTGATTAGGTAGTGAAATGGAACACCACGTATAAATAATTTGCCAGAAAAATTGATGATGAAATGTAGTATGGTTTTAATTTTCGACATTATTTCCACAGTAAACATTTGGAAATAGAACATATTTTAAAAAGTTGACATCATAATATGTCGTAGAGTAAATATTTTAATTTTGAGGGACTAAATCATGGTTTTCCTTTGCCAACTGATATAGGACGATAGAATATCTGAAAGATGACAGTTTTCGTAATCAATTTAGGCTACAATTATATTGTAGTATAAGTCAAACTAGCCTCTATGTTATTAGGCAGTAAAATGTAAAACCACGTATAAATAATTTGCCAGAAACATTAATGATAAAATGTAGTATGTTTTAAATTTTGGACATTATTTCTACAGTAAACATTTGGAAATAGAATATGTTTGGATGACTTGACATCAGAAAATGTCGTAGAGCAACTATTTTAATTTCGAGGGACTAAATTATGGTTTTACTTTGCAAACTGATATAGGACGATAGAACATCTGAAGAATGACAGATTTCGTAATCAATTTAGGCTACAATTATATACTAGTATAAGTCAACCTCCTCTCTATGTTATTAGGCACTAAAATGTAACACCACCACGTATAAATAATTTGCCAGAAACATTGATGATAAAATGTAGTATGTTTTTAATTTTGGACATTATTTCTACTGTAAGCATTTGGAAATAGAATATGTTTGGATGACTTGAGATTAAAAAATGTCGTAGAGCAACTAGGCTGACCATAATTTGATGAAGGGAAAACGGGACACCATACAGTATTGTATTTAGAAGTCGATTTTGACAGGGGGTAATGCCATTTAACCATGTATATCAGGAATATTTTCCCGAAGAGTAATTTTAAGATACTTTTGCCCAACATTTTAAAAAATGGTATATAATCGCGCGAAGCGCGATAATTTTAAGCTATCTTTGCTCTAAAATAACGATAAAAGAAAATTATAATGGCGCGATTATTTTAAGCTATCTTTGCCCTAAAATAACCATAAAAGAAAATTATAATCGCGCGAAGCGCGATAATTTTAAGCTATCTTTGCCCTAAAATAACCATAAAAGAAAATTATAATCGCGCGAAGCGCGATAATTTTAAGCTATCTTTGCCCTAAAATAACCATAAAAGAAAATTATAATCGCGCGAAGCGCGATAATTTTAAGCTATCTTTGCCCTAGAATAACCATGAAAGAAAATTATAATCGCGCGAAGCGCGATAATTTAAGCTATATTTGCCCTAAAATAACCATAAAAGAAAATTATAATCGAGCGAAGCGCGATAATTTTAACCTCTTATTGCTGAAAATAGACAAAAAATCTTATAAACGCGAAGCTGGTTAATTTTAAGTATTGTTTGCCAAAAATGGTCTACAATTTCCTCATAATCGTTTTTTGATGAGCGTTTTTTTGCCATTGTGCGAACCATGAAAATGTTAGGTCCTTTTGTTGAGAAAAGCCAGTAAATATTGTAGATTGGCATTAAGATTTACCATTAATCGCGCGCGAAGCGCGAAAAATTTTGTTGTTTTCATTCAAAATTTTCCTTTTTCGTTCGCAGTAGTCATTAAATTAGATATTACTCAATTTTTTCTAAAAAACGGGACGCGTTTCTGAAAACGGGACACTTTCGGGACGCCGGGACAGGTCACCAAAAACGGGACGATCCCGTTAAAAACGGGACGGATGGTCAGCCTAAGAGCAACTATTTTAATTTCGAACGACTAAATGATGGTTTTACTTTGCAAACTGATATAGGACGATAGAACATCTGAAGGATGAAAGATATCTTATTAAATTTAGGCTACAATTATATAGTAGTATAAGTCAACCTCCTCTCTATGTTATTAGGCATTAAAATTTAACACCACGTATAAATAATTTGCCAGAAACATTGATGATAAAATGTAGTATGTTTTTAATTTTGGACATTATTTCTACAGTAAACATTTGGAAATAGAATATGTTTGGATGACTTGAGATTAAAAAATGTCGTAGAGCAACTATTTTAATTTCGAGGGACTAAATGATGGTTTTACTTTGCAAACTGATATAGGACGATAGAACATCTGAAGGATGAAAGATATCTTATTAAATTTAGTCTACAATTATATAGTAGTATAAGTCAACCTCCCTCTCTATGTTATTAGGCAGTAAAATGTAACACAACATATAAATAATTTGCTAGAAAAATTGCGTATAAAATTTAGTATGGTTTTAACTTTGAACATTATTTCTACAGTAAACATTTGGAAACAGAATATGTTTGGATGACTTGAGATTAAAAAATGTCGTAGAGCAACTATTTTAATTTCGAGGGACTAAATTATGGTTTTACTTTGCCATCTGATATAGGACGATAGAACATCTGAAGGATGACAATTTTCGTATTCAGTTTAGTCTACAATTATATAGTAGTATAAGTCAAACTCCTCTCTATGTTATTAGGCAATGAAATGTAACACCACGTATAAATAATTTGCTAGAAAAAATGATGATAAAATGTAGTATGTTTCAAATTTTGGATATTATTTTTACAGTAAGCATTTGGAAATAGAATATATTTGGATGACTTAACATCAAAAAATCTAGTAGAGCAACTATTTTAATTTCGAGGGACTAAACTATGATTTTCTTTTGCCAAATCATATAGGACTATAGAACATCTGAAGGATGAGAGTTTCGTAGTCAATTTAGGCTACAATTATATAGTAGTATAAGTCAGCCCCCTCTCTATGTTATTAGGCAGTAAAATGTAACACCACATATAAATAATTTGTTAGAAAAATTGCGTATAACATTTAGTATGTTTTTAACTTTGAACATTATTTCTACAGTACATATTTGGAAATAGAGTATGTTTGGATGACTTAACATCAGAAAATCTCGTAGAACATCTGAAGGATGACAGTTTTCGCAGTCAATTTAGGCTACAATTATATAGTAGTATAAGTTAACCTCTCTTCTATGTTATTAGGTAGTAAAATGTAACACCACGTATAAATAATTTGCCAGAAAAATTGATGATAAAATGTAGTATGATTTTAATTTTGGACACTATTTCTACAGTTAACATTTGGAAATAGAATATATTTTGAAAACTTGACATCAGAAAATGTCGTAGAGTAAATATTTTAATTTTGAGGGACTAAATTATGGTTTTCCTTTGCCAACTGATATAGGACGATAGAACATCTGAAGGATGACAGTTTTCGTGGTCAATTTAGGCTAACATTATATAGTAGTATAAGTCACCTTCCCTTCTATGTTAGTAGACAGTAAAATGTAACACTACGTATAAATAATTTGCCAGAAAAATTGATGATAAAATGTAGTATGTTTTTAATTTTGGACATTATTTCTACTGTAAGCATTTGGAAATAGAATGTTTGGATGACTTGACTGCAGAAAATCTCGTAGAGCAACTATTTTAATTTCGAGGGACTAAATTATAGTTTTACTTTGCAAACTGGTATAGTACGATAAAACATCTAAAGGATGAAAGTTTTCGTAGTCAATTTAGGCTACAATTATATAGTAGTAAAGTTAACCTCTCTTCTATGTTATCAGGTAGTAAAATGTAACACCACGTATAAATAATTTGCCAGAAAAATTAATGATAAAATGTAGTATGTTTTTAATTTTGGACATTATTTCTACAGTAAACATTTGGAAATAGAATATGTTTGGATGACTTGACATCAGAAAATGTCGTAGAGCAACTATTTTAATTTCGAGGGACTAAATTATGGTTTTACTTTGCAAACTGATATAGGACGATAGAACATCTGAAGAATGACAGATTTCGTAATCAATTTAGGCTACAATTATATAGTTGTATAAGTCAACCTCCTTTCTATGTTTGTAGGCATTAAAATGTAACACCACGTATAAATAATTTGCCAGAAAAATTGATGATAAAATGTAGTATGTTTTTAATTTTGGACATTATTTCTACAGTAAACATTTGGAAATAGAATATGTTTGGATGACTTGACATCAGAAAATGTCGTAGAGCAACTATTTTAATTTCGAGGGACTAAATTATGATTTTCCTTTTCCAACTGATATGGGACGATAGAACATCTGAAGGATGACAGATTTCTTATTAAATTTAGCCTAAAATTATATAGTAGTATAAGTCAACCTCCTCTCTACGTTATTGGGCAGTAAAATGTAACTCCACGTATAAATAATTTGCTAGGAAAATTGCGTATAAAATTTAGTATGTTTTTAATTTTGAAAATTATTTCTACAGTAAACATTTGGAAATAGAATATGTTTGGATGACTTGAGAACAAAAAATGTCGTACAGCAAATATTTTAATTTCGAGGGACTAAATTATAGCTTTTCTTTGCCAAATGATATAGGACGATAGAACATCTGAAGGATGACAATTTTTGTAGTCAATTTAGACTACCATTATATAGTAGTATAAGTCAACCTACCTTTTATGTGATTAGGTAGTGAAATGGAACACCACGTATAAATAATTTGCCAGAAAAATTGATGATGAAATGTAGTATGGTTTTAATTTTCGACATTATTTCCACAGTAAACATTTGGAAATAGAACATATTTTAAAAAGTTGACATCATAATATGTCGTAGAGTAAATATTTTAATTTTGAGGGACTAAATCATGGTTTTCCTTTGCCAACTGATATAGGACGATAGAATATCTGAAAGATGACAGTTTTCGTAATCAATTTAGGCTACAATTATATTGTAGTATAAGTCAAACTAGCCTCTATGTTATTAGGCAGTAAAATGTAAAACCACGTATAAATAATTTGCCAGAAACATTAATGATAAAATGTAGTATGTTTTAAATTTTGGACATTATTTCTACAGTAAACATTTGGAAATAGAATATGTTTGGATGACTTAACATCAGAAAATGTCGTAGAGCAACCATTTTAATTTCGATTGACTAAATTATAGTTTTACTTTGCAAACTGATATAGGACGATAGAACATCTGAAGGATGACAGATTTCGTAATCAATTTAGGCTACAATTATATAGTTCTATAAGTCAACATTACCATGCATCCGCCAATTGCTATTTTTGTCACAGCTTCACAGTCAATATTAGATCTACGTTGAGATATCCCGTTTCAGATATTTTTTTTATTTTCTTAGTTATAAAATCAATGGTTTTCAATTTCCTTACTCTGTTTCCTCGACCAGTGGTTACTAGATTTCATTTATTTTGTCTAATCACCTGATGAAGTCATTGTCATCAAATCCAATATCCTGCCCTCTACCATGCATCCGCAAATTACTATTATTGTCAAAACTTCACAGTTTGAATTAGATATACGTTGAGATATCCCATTTCAGATATTTTTTTATTTTCTTAGCTACAATATCAATGGTTCTCAATTTCCATACTCTGACTCCTCGACGAGGGGTTACTGAATTTCATTTAATTTTTCTAATCACCTGTTTAAGTTAACGTCAGCAATTCCAATAATCTGTCCTTACCATGCATCCATTATTGCGTATGTGTGTCACAACTTTACAGTTTCTATTAAATCTACTTTGAGATATTCCGTTCGGATAATTTTTTATTTTCTTAGTTACAATATCAATGGTTTTCAATTTCCGTACTCTGACTCCTCGAGGAGGGGTTACTGAATTTCATTTAATTCGCTAATCACCTGATTAAGTCTTGTCATCCTGCCCTTGCCATGTATCCGTCAATACGTATGGTATAATTAATGGTATTAACAAATGGCTGCCTTTAAGATAATATGCTGTTATAGTATAAGATAATTATTTACCTAATTATTTACCTAAGATAATTATTCATCTCATTACATTTGCAAAGTAATGATACCTTATTAATTTTGGATTTTAAACATTATCAGTCTATATGGATATATAGCAATGTATCATCATGTTGTAAAATGTTTTAAATGCGGTTAACTTTGTGGTTTATACTGGATTAAATAACAGATAAAATTAAATGTACTCTAATCCAATGTATGTATTTTGGACTGGTATTGACCCAATGCATCTCCATAATATCTTCTTTTGATATAGGTAGGTAGGTCCAACAAGTGCTGTTTATATTTTAATTGGACCCACAGTTACTAAATACAAACACATGTGTGTTTATGCCAGGCACAACAGTTGAAGTATTTGAAGTTCCAACTGCTACATAGAATGGACTATAAATCAATACTTTTTGCGGTAACGCTGGTGACTATATCTGGTAATGTAATAATTTTTCATAGAGCATACTAAGAAAGATATCAAAGCCACTTGGCAAGAATACAAAAATTAGCAGGGATTTCCACATACTACAATAAATTATTTAAAAATTTAATGATTTTAATGATTTTTATATACGCAGCATTCATTTCAGAGTAATTATTTAATTTGTTATATTTAATACTCCTTCGGCGAGTTTCAGATTTGAAAATAATTAATAAGTAGAACATGTAAGCAAATTTGTAAGGCTAGTATTTATACCTTTCTTTATTATTATTAACATTATTTATCGCATATCATTAACTTAACTGCAATTATTTGATTAATTGCACTTATAAATTATGAAGTTAATAAGGTATATATTTTTGAAGCTACGGTAACGACATGCCAGCACTTTATGCTCATCGGAGGGTCCTTAGCTGCTGTTGGTGAATTTCCTTATATGGTTCGGTTCAATTGGTTGTGCACAGGAATTCTTTTGAGTCCCACTCATGTTTTAGTTCCTGCATTGGAAAGGCATGTAACTGGGTGCAGCAGACAAGGAAGATTTTTTGCAGGAACTACCGAACCTTGGACTTACAACGAGGAAACAAAACAAACTAGCTGGCCAACTTCTACAAATGAAGCTTTCTGTGGTGATTCAAATGAATTAACAGTGATGGAAATAGATCCTCTCGTAATTACTGACGAAGTGAAACCTATTTCATTAGCTCCTGCCAATTTCCAATTTCCAGGTAGAAATAATCAGCTAATGAAATTTTTAATTAAAAAAGCTACTTATCTCTTTGCATCATTTACTTACAAAAATCCTGTAAATTTTAAATACTAATCCTAAACTGAAGACGTTAATACCTTCCTTAAACCTAGCAATGCTAATTATCCGGAAACAAAATTGCCTAATTCTGGCATTCGGCGTTGGTACAAATTTTGCCTAATTACATACCAAAATATTTGTATACTTTCAGATACCGGTTATATCGTGGGGTTTCCTAGAATAACTCGTTCGCCAGTTAATACTAATTCATCATGGTATCAACAACAAAGGCTAAGTGTTGCTATTAACAACAGAACGTATTGCAACCAATATGGTTCTGAAATTTGTACTGGGACTATTAAGGGTGGATTTGGAACATGCAATGATGATTGGGTTGAAGACAGACAGGATTTTATTCCACTGATTTGTAGAACCGGGGATGGGGAAGATATACTTTGTGGTTTGCTTGAAAAGGGTTGTTGTGGCAAGCCACATTGTTTGGATAGTTTCCTTGATCTCACGCAACAAAATGTGGTTGATTGTATCAATGGCATCCTTCAGGCGACGCCAACAACACCAACTGCTGAAGATTCAGCAACAACACCAGCCACAGAAGATCCAACAACGACACCAACAACACCAGCCATATAAGATTCAACAGAGGCACCAACTATTGAGGGAAATATATCGCAAATCGCAATATGTATAATACATGGAATATGTAATAGAATGTAATAGATAATATAATATTAGATAGCTAATAATGGAATGTAATAATACATAGACCACCAATTTACAAAATAGGAACTAGATTTTTATAATTAAGTATGTCATCAAAAATTCTCAAAATTCTTTAAGTTTTAATGTATAAATAAATCATTTGTAAAGTTAAATTAATCGTCATAATGAGAAATAGTTGTCATTATTACAACGCATCAATTGGTAGTGCCTAGTAGTACACATATAGTACAGCAACGAGGAAATGTAAAAGAACATAAGTAATGTCATCGTCTTTAAGCCAAAGTAAAAGTAGTTAAAATGCTATAGACTCAATTTTGATTACTAAATGCATTAGATGATGCAATGAATTAAACACATACATTGCAATATACCACAAAAATATTTAATACCACCTACATTAGTAACTTTCAGATCTTCTGGACAATATTACTCTAATCAGTCTTATAAATTATTGAAAACGCCCCTTTTAACATAACAATGACTCTCACTATAATTTTGATTAAGCATAATATGTTTAGTATACCTTGCCCATGCAATCTTAAAATAGAATTAGACATGAATGAAGTTATGTGGCGCCAATATAAAAGTATAAATGAACTAATGTATAACCACAGTGTCAAATACTGCATGAACCTGAATTAAATATATCTCAATCCATTTCATAATTATATTCAACAGCCAGTTTCAATACAGTTAATAAATAAGTGTTGGATGTTGGAGTACAAATGGCTATTGTAATCGTATAATCTTCAAACCTAATTGACGCAGGTATCCCGAAAAACATTAACAATAGGATATAAAAATGAAGCAAAGATAAATGCAACATGATAACAGACGTCAGACAGAAGTCGTTTATGTGAAGACTTATGAACTGGATTAATTGAGAAGGATTTTGTCGTCTTTTATATTTCGTAAAAGTTCATGTATTCAACGTGTGTTTTATTATTTTATTCAGTACGGATAGACAATCATGTAGATTAGGTGAGCAACAAGTAATTACTTGTGATGTCAATGCAGTTAATTCAAACAGTCATGTCGCTGGTATAAACCAGATAAATAATCCGACTAATAAAGTAAGTTACTTTTGTGTACATCACATTTTTATTGAAGGACAATTTAAAATGCATTTGATGTTAATTTATTAACGGCAGATTAAGATTTATCTAGGTACTTTAAAGTTTAAGTATCTTTGGTACTAACGTTTTATAGTGTCAAGTTCAATGGCATCAGTTGTGATAAAGGTGAATTAATGAGTCTTTCAATTAAGCGGTCTTTTAAAAAAGGTTGTATTTTGGCATTCGGATTTAAGGTATGGCTTTGATGTGATTAAATTGTTTCTTGATAACATATATGTTTTCTATTATCGTGATTAACTTTATAAAACTGTACTTGACGTAAATTATACTATATATCTATTAGTATATCTGTTATGTAGTACGTATACCTGAATATATAAAACGTTAAATTAATCCAATAGTGTCCAGTGTCCATTACCCTAAACCATCCCTAGTAAAGTTATTTTTTACGATATATAATGCATTTATACTCATTGCATTGCTTAGCAGGTATAGTAGATCTTTCCTAACTAAATTCCGACTGAAATACCATATCTAAATATTATTTGCCAATGTTTGGTCATCCTTACAACATCATGTTATAATCTTGTTCCAAAGTGTTTATTTTCATGTGTGTGACCATACTACGGTAAGATACATCCTTATTAGGCAATGATTCAAACCAACAGCTTAAAACTTTTCTTGACGATATCTAGCTGTTTAGTGTGCTTAGATTTGTGCTTTATTTGTAATGTAATAGCCAAATCTAACTAGGTTGCTGTTTTTCAAACAAGACATTTCAGGCATTAGATTTAGATAAGCAACTTGCTTCAACCACAGACCAATCAGACCATATCATTATAGAAATTAGTGTAAACTTGAAATATTCTTTTTGTAAATTTTAGTTTGGACCAACAATGACTTCTATTAGAATTTTGCAATTAATCCTGTGGTTAAACTACATACAAAGTACTCTATCTCAATCCCAGCCAATTCCATGCAGATCATCAAATTATTGTCCGTCAGATTATATTTGCGAAAGTAATCAGGATATTATAACAGGATATTGCCAATGTAGACATGGGTTCATCGAGGTGGAAGGCTCTAGATGTTCAAGTGTGATTGGACAAGACTGTTCAGAAGACATCTACAAAACGTTTTGCAAAAGGGCATACACTGGAGCGGGATGTATTGACGACATAATTTGTGGTTGTGAGCCAGGGTGGAATCTAAATCCATTACTAAAGGTGTGCATTGAAAATCCGACCAAGCTCTACGATCCTTGCCCTTCAACTGAATATTGCTCCCAAATCCCAAACACTGTATGTAGCGAAAACCTATGCCAATGTAACAATGAAACACATTTGATTAATCTATGGACAGAGACGTGTGACCCTTTACCTACTCAGATTGGCAATCCTTGCAATTTTGACAATGATTGCTTACGATTTAGTAACTTTACTACTTGCCAAGAGACTCCATCAAATAGCACGTTTGGATCTTGCGAATGCATACCAAACCACATAGAAGACGGTAGAATTTGCAAACCATTATGTGACAATGGAGATTGTGAAGATAAATATTATTGTGACAAAGGCCTACTTTGTGAACTAAAAAAGCATATTGGGGAAGTGTGCTCTGCATCCATTGAATGCCTCGATCACAATTCTATTTGCAGCGGTTATTGCACTTGCACTGAAAGGTATAAACCCAATCCCGCAAATAATCTAACTTGTGTGCCACGAGTTTGTCCTACCGAAATTAACTGTACTAACACCGAATATTGTGAACGTGGAGAATGTTTTCTGAAATCAGCTCTTAATGAAAGTTGTACTGATCCGGACAAGTGTCTTGGAAGTCATTCCATTTGTGATACTGATAAAGTTTGCCGATGCCCCGAAAATTACAAAAATGAAACATCAACCGATGAGGTGTGCATTCTACAGACTTGTCCTGGAGATTTTTCCTGTAGCTCAGAACAATTTTGCAATATTGACGGAGTATGTCAACCCAAGAAATCCCTGGACTCTTTCTGCAATGACACTTCTGAATGTCTGGGTAACTTAGTAGTTTGTGGTGATCAACTGTCAAATGGAATCAAAACTTGCCATTGTCCTAGTAATGGTATTCCTGACCGACCAGTTGATAATCCTGATTTTACATGCATTGAGATTAGCCTTAGAAGTTCGAATTGCTCTGCTCGAGATTCTTATGGCAATGACTGGTGGGCTGTTCCAAACGAAATCAAGACCCAAAAATGTCCAAGAGGACAAAGTGGATCTGCAACTTGGAAATGTCTATCTTCTGGCAAGTTTCAAGATTCCCAACCCAATTATGCAAACTGCACAACACAATGGGTTAATGAGTTAGGAAATCAACTTGAGGAGCTGTTGGTAAGTATTCATTTATTAATATTTGAAATATGAATCTCACATCTTTGAAAAGCAAATTAAATATACTCAATAGACACAATATTTGCTAGTATCTAATTATACATAGAATAAACTTAGTAGCTTGCCCTATATTATGCAAATACCTGTATAATTCCTTGCTTGGTTTGTAATAATTTAGAATATTATATACATGTCTATTTGGCTTGCAATTCAATGAGTTCATGTCCATCCCTAATTTAATTGTTTGGGATAAGGAACCAGATAACAAGACCATTGTGGTTGAAAAGGCCAAGAGTTTTATGCATTCGATAAAAACTCATCTGCAAACAGCTCTGATAGATGACAGCGACTTTTCCTCAGATCAAGATACTCAAAATCAATTTTTTGGTCACGAAATTGAGTCCATGATCAATATGATGAATATAATCGCTTCAGGAGTTGATGTCCCATCCGACATTGAAGCGAATGTAACCATTATGGCCTACGAAAATATCACAGCAGAAGTTTATGGCACAACAAACTTGCTTTTAAATTTTGTCAAACCATGGGAACAATTGTCTAAGGTAAACATTATATTTGAGATTATAATTTATAAATGATTACATTTTAAAATATAAAAGTAAACAAATCTATTTAAATAAAGATCTTATTGGTAGTAATTGGGTAATGATTATAAAACTAATATCAATTCTAGTCGGATCGTACAAAATCTTTTGTAAGCGTTTTGAACCTAATTAACGAAGGCGGTTACCAACTTAGCACTAAAGTTGGAAATATCTCCATGGTCGAAAATGATAAATATTCAATTACTCATAACGAAAAAACGTTCTTAGTTGAATCAGGGCTTTCTAAACCGGAAGATGTAAGAAACTTTCCAGCTAATGGTCGACGAAAGAAAGGGAAGGATTCATTCATACAACTGCCAAGAAATTGGGGAGGAAGAGAAGAAGGCAATTTCGTTTTTCAGATTGAATCTGGACAAGAATTGTATGCCGGAGTGAATATTGGAGTTCAATATGCAAAAAACAATATCCCTGCACAAATGTAAATTTTTTTCGTATTACCATTTTTTCCACTTCTTTTAAACTTTAGGTAACACGTTTTAAAATTTTGAAATTGTTTCGCACAAAGATTTTTAGAAATCAAGAGAGAATTATAATGAATAATTATGGTTAATGGTTAATTATGAATGACATGAAATACAGCATAAATTTAGAAGAGCAGCGAGTTGACTATACAAAATCGATAAACGGAGACTTACTAGGGTTTAATGTGCAAAATAAAGAAGCAACAGTTTCCTTCCAAGGTAATCATTACATTACATTTTGGCATTATTGATAGTATCTATCTCTATGGATATTAAACGGCGAGTTATTAAAATTTTATACTTTTTGAAGATGGTGAGCGAATTTATGTGACATTTAAACACGATTCGGATTCATGGGGCGACAAACCAAAGAAAATTCCTAGAAAGCTTCACGAAGGAGAACAACCAAAAGCCGCTGCTGGAAGCGCAGAGTGTGTCTATTTTGATGAAGAACACAAGTTAGTAATGGTCGTACGCTTAACGACTTACACTTATACTCATACGCAATATAAAGTAAAACTTATTCATACTCATTAGTTACAAACAGGGAACAAAAAAGGTACGCCTTTTTAACAAAAAAGGTAAAAACTACTTTTTCTAAAAAGCAGTCCTTTTTACCTTTTTTATCTTTTTTACATGTAAAGTGGAAGTGAATGGGGTAAGCTGCTACATCAAAAAAGGTAAAATGCAAAAAAAGGCCTTTTTTGTTCCAAAAGAAATTGGAAACTAGGATTTAGGCCAAAATATAATACTTCTCAATCAACCATAATCAGAAATTTTCATTAGACACATTTCTGAGATCACATTGTACAACTACATTTTGTTTAAATTAGTATGTGGTCATCAGAGGGAAGTCAATTAGAGGAAACCAGCACGTTTTCTACTACCTGTTCTTACTCGAGATCTGGTTACTTTGCTGTTGCAACTCAATTTCACGAATATGTGGTAAGTTGAAGCAGTCTTATTCTACTTACATATATTTCCAATAGTATTTTACATTAAATTGAATTTACACAGGGAAAACCCGCTGAACTTGAAGCGGTGTCAATATTTTTCCCTGTCGTTGCTTCAATGTTGCAGTTAAGAAAAGCAATGAAGAAGCCTACATCAGTTACCACAGATGACGATAACATTGCGAAGCCTATGAAATGGTTCATGATAACTATAATGGCGGTTACTAATTTGTTGCTGGTCGCATTCGTCGACAGGAATTTCTTTAATCTTAGCGATGTAAGAGAAGCTACTCACAGAATGCATGATGAACAAAAGAAGTAATTATTATAGCTGATTCATAATATAAAACATTTTTCCCGACAGGGTTGGTGTTATTTTTTTGGGATGCTTTCCCATTTCCTTGTACTTGCATCTTTCACCTTTTTTGTAGCCATGTGTATCAACATCTACTTAACCACTTGCAAAAAAAGAGACAACAATGCTTCAACAAATTTTATCGCTAATTTATTTTTTAAAAACGAAAAATTAATGTACATTGTGGTCAGTTTTGGAATTGCTACTTTCATTGTATTTGTTACTACCATGGTTGGAGTTGGGGCAGGAAGTCACAATCAGGTCTACGGTGGAGATTTGTAAGTATTTTTGGTATTTTGCTTTATATCTCTGATTTCCTAAATATTACTTTATAAACAAATAAATATTTTTTAGTTGTTGGCTTGATGGTAGTTACATTTGGGCTCTATTTGCACCTGGAATATTGGCAGTCGTTGTAAGAATACCTTTTCTAATTTACGTTTTTAAATTTTTTAGGTTGTACAATTTTTAATTGGGTACTTGTGTTTGTAGGTCATTTTGATTGTGTTATTCATATTCAACAAACAAATTAAAAGTGAATTACAGACAATACCGTCTAAAGAAAATAGAAACGCGGAAGAAACTGAAAAGGAAGAAGCGCTAAATAAAGCCAAGTAAATAAATATTTTTGATGAGAATTAAATTGTTTAAAATGTTTAGCATTGAGTCACTGCAAGGCTTAAGAGTTTCACCACAAAAGTATTTGCTTACTGAAACTTATGCAACTGTTTTTGCAACCCCCTTCAAAAACAAATTGCAAAAATAGACAAAAGACTCATCTTTGAGGATGTCGCACAGGGCCCAGCGGGTACCAAGCGCCGCCTCTGACTGCCAGTCTAAATCAAAAAATACTATAAATTAATTCCAATTACTTTACTATGTTGAATGAAAAAAATAATTATCGTGTTTTAATTTTTTATCAACAGAAATAAAATTGAGCACAATTTGGTGTTTACCATTTTGTTGGGAGTTACATGGCTTGTCGGATATTACGAATTGGGACCGAATTATAAGGACGTCCCTGTTTTACAACATTTGTTTCCTATACAGTTGTGTGTTAATGTATGAGTTGAATGCTGAAGACAATTTTTATATTTACACCTATGCTGCTTATCGATCTAATATCTTATTTCTTTATGTCGTTTAGGCTACATTTTCCTTTTTGTTTGATGAAGACAAAAGTATTAGAGATATTCTCATCTGTGCAAAAAAGGAAAAAGTAAAAGATGACAAAAACAATAATGTTGAAGGGAAAGGTAAGGTAAGTTGTAATCTCATTTATCGTTTCATATTTATTGCACATTTCATGATCACAACAGATAAGGTAAAATTTTGTATATGTGCTGGATATTAACCTTTCCTAGAAAACTTAATTATCATAGTTGCTATTTAATATAAGGTTAATGATAAAGTTGTTAACACTGTTAAGGTTTTGACTGAGGATAAGGATGAAGACTCAAGTAACTTTGATGCCAACGGTGCACCGTTACAAAGAAAACATTTTAGCATCAGACGTAAAAGCCAAAACCAAGAAAACGAAGATTCAACTGCTTGATTCAAAAATATAATTTCACTAGTATTAAAAATTGCAATTGTCAAGAGTCACAGTACAGTAAGTGAAAAAATAAATGTACAGTTTTAAAGTGGAATGTTGTTAATAATTCATTAAATTTAGTGTAACAAAAGAAATGTCACCTACATTCTTCAAAGTTGTTATCAAATAAATTGGCAAATGGCAAGTTTTAAATGGTACACACTTAAACATGTAGATAAATACCTTTTTGAGTTGCAGAGTTCTGAAAATTTGAAAATTTTATTAGCGTTGATACATTACAAATAAATTTGAGTATATAACTATTGCCTACAAGTGACATTATCCTATTATTATATTTAACTGTAACTTATTTTCTATCATCATACACTGTTAGTAAATCTTCCACTAGCTTAGCTAATAATTAGATATAAAACAGGGAGGAACGTGATGCTTCAACGGCGTAAATCAAAAATATAATTTTATTATTAATATTATGAAAATATTATTCAATACTCGTGCGCCAGTTTATCTTTATACTTTAGTCACGAATTTTACGTCACAGAGCGGTAAGTAACGAAGTAAATGGTCAATTTTAATGCAGAATATTGGTGATGATTCATTAGATTGTAAATACGTTGTCCAAGTTATGTAAATGTGAAGGCAGAAGGAGTGGGGAAGGATGACCATAAGAAGTGGATATAATGCTAACGTCTGCCTAATATTACAACGTAACAAGCCATTTCATCATAACTGCTACAAAATAACAAACCATTTTATCATGGCTGCGACAATGTAACAAACCTAACTCCTGATACATTGGTTTGTTACTTTGTCGCGGTCATGATAAAATGGTTTGTTACTTTGTCTCAGCCATGATAAAATGGTTTGTTACTTTGTAGCAGTCATGATGAAATGGCTTGTTACGTTGTAATATTAGGCAGACGCTAAGTGCTTGGAAAGAAAGCGTATTCCCAATACCAATATACTATTGGAATAATTCATTCGTTGCCGTGACACTTGCTTTTAATTCCTTTATTGAATAGTTAAAATCATGCAGAGATAAGCTTGATAACACAAATAACTCAATGCAACCAATTCATTAACAGAGTTAAATTAAAGTTATACTACGTGTATGTTGCTATGTACTTACTTTCAAACATTAATGTCATATAAGATAAGAATATCAGTCAGGCAGGGCAGGGCATATTTATGCGATGCATTTACAAACATTTATTACAATGAAGTGCAAGTTTATATCGTTTGCTGTGACATTTGTCGTCATTTCTGGTAATGTTTCTTTTAATAATGATATATTTTTTATGTAATTGGACGAAAAGAATGACTGAATTGAAAATCAATATAGTGATTTCTAAGTTTGTACTAAAATAAAATCATTTTAAGGGTAGTTGTGTCAGTAAATAATTTTACACTTAATTGCAGATAAAATAATAAAAAACTGAGCCTATTATAAATCAGTGTTATGAGAAGGGCTATAGAAAATGAGTGACCATTTGAGAACTTTAAAAGTAAATGCAAGCCATGCAAATTTTTTAATGTTTTTTCAGTTTTTCCCTCACCTTTTTCAATTGTACATTCTAAATTTCAAAAAATTACAGTAGCTTTGTTTGCAAATCGGATCTTAGCGGGCTTGACTAATCAAAAATAAATATAATAAAATTTTGGAAGAGACGTATTAAGATGTATAATATTATATGATTCTAAGATATCTTAACTCTATGATGAATTCCAATAAACTTTTATAGTTACCAGGACATCATGCCAACATTTTATGCTTATTGGCGGATCCTTAGCCACAGTTGGCAAATTTCCATACATGGTTCGATTCGATCCTTCATGTACAGGAATCCTTCTAAGCCCCTATCATATTTTAGTGCCTACATTGGGACAGGAAATGTCTAATTGCGCTCGGCTCGGTGAATTTCATGCAGGAACTACTGAACCATGGACTTACAATGAGAAAACAAAACAGACTTTAAGACTTATTGTAAACACTGGAACGCAAAACTGTGTAGAACCAGACTTAACTGTGATAACCATGCTACGTCCTTTCACTATTGATGAATACGTGAAACCCATTGCATTAGCCTCTGAAAATTTTCAATTTCCAGGTAATATCCATTACAAAGTTTTAAATTCATGCGGAACATTCAATACCAAGAATAGTAAGCATTTATCCATCAGTACCAAATTTGAAAAAATATATAGATGTCATTGAAAAATTTTATTATAATCAATTATTACAGCGATTACTGGTTACTAGACCACCAAAGCTGCAATTATACTTCAAAAATATCAACATTTTAGTTTATTTTCAAAATACGCTATAATACTAACCCTACCATTACAGATAATCATTCACACATATACATGGATTATATTATAACTACGTGAATATTTTGATTCATCAAGTCTACGATTATCCATTTTGAAGTCATGCACCTATGCATTTGCTACTTCTCCGACAGTCGATAGACAGTATATTATAATATTATACAGCACTGTCTGTTATGATAATGTTTTTTTGATCACTTTTGCAAAAATTAAATTGAAAGTGATAACGCGCGGTTAGGGCGTTATCGGTATCAATCCCGATGTAACTAACGCTCTTCATGTCTAGATTGTTTCAAATAGGTTTATATTCACAAAAAATTTTAAGGAAATTAATTTAGAATATAACAAAGTCAAAGTGACTCCAAAAATTTCATACAAATGAACATTTTTGTATTTTTTGACGAATTAAATACAGCATAACTTTTACCAAAACAATAAATGCTGAAGAGCGGTTATGGCATAATAATAACAACATTTCTTTCTTAGACTTTCACTAGTTTCTCCTCCATATTTTTACACACGATGTTTATGTTGTACTTTGTGGTACTATAATATCGTATTAATTTTGCTGTGCAGATAATGGATATATCGTTGGGTTTCCAAGAATAACTCGTGCGCCTCAAAATACAAATTCATCGTGGTATCAACAACAACATCTGATGGTTAATATTAACAATAAAACGTACTGTGAAAAATATGGCCATGAAATTTGCACTGGAACTATTGAGGGTGGAGTTGGTACATGCACTGATAACTGGGGTGAAGGCAGACTAGATCTTATACCACTCGTTTGTAGACTTGGAAATGGTGAAGACTATGAAGACATACTTTGTGGCTTACTTCAAAATGGTTGTTGTCGAATGCCGCATTGTCTAGATAGTTTCATTGATCTCACACGACCAAGTGTGGTAAATTGTTTAAATGAATTTATGATTTCAAAACCAAACCAGCTAAATACCTACAAATAAAATGTTTCACAGATGTATAGTAAATTATTTATTTATGATAAAGATTCTTATGTTTATTTTTAGAAAAACTTTAGAGGAACTCAGAAATATACTGATATATATATCTGCAAAAACCTGCGTTTCTAAAACGGAAGGTACATTCGAAGTGAAAACTAACGACAATCCATAATAATGGTCTTTAGGTTTCCTACAGGGTTGCGTTTTGTCCGGATGAAATTGGTTTTGTCCACTGGACACAACCATTTCGTCCACTAGACATAACCATTTTGTCCGGATGAATTAGTTTTATCTGGATAAAATCATTTTTTCCAGTGGATAAAAACCATTTTTTCCAGTGGATAAAAACTATTTTTTCCAGTGGATAAAAACCATTTTTTCCAGTGGATAAAAACCATTTTATCCAATTTTTCCACACCTCTCTATCCGGATACCGCAACCCTGGTTCCCTATCGCAACTTTCCGCTCATCCGCTCATTATTATTGAGATACAGCAACAGCAAAGCCGAGTTAATCTTTTCGCTGTCATGATGAATTAAAACATGCACTTCAACAGAATTTAATTGACATGCTATGTTATTAATAATGGGTAAGCGTTGTCGCTGTTTTACCATTGAGGTTGAGTTGTTATTATCCATTCCTTTGCGATATTATCCTCTAAACTCTTTACCCGTTTGACTTTATCACACTCTGTTTTTAAAGGATGAAAATATTAGGTTTGAAATTTCAATTTCATTTTTGACCAGTTTTTGTCGTGTTATAGTATCAAAAATTGAAAATACAAACGACATATTAAAACGCACATCACTTATACATGTAGAAATGTTATTTCAAAGTATTTTAAAGGCCTCAAGATAATGTGGGCATTAAACGAAACATTTGAATGATTGACTGTACATTTAGCATCTTTAACATTAACAGGTGATCATAATTTTCCAATGTATAGAATTGACAATTTACTCTCTGAATTCATTAGTGAATTACTATATTATACTGACTGTGCAAAAGGTCAAAAGTTGGCTTGAGAATCGATTATCATTGTTTGTTAATCAGTCAGTGGTAGTCTAATATAAATTTTATCCTTACTAACCTAAGGAATACTGGTCTTTAAAATATTTAAAGGTTAACTGATAATTTAGCAATTAATTTTTTAATGAATAATGTTAAACTTTAGATAAATCAACTCAAGTGTTAATTCAATCTACTACGACTGTTTTAAAAAACCGACGCCACTTTAATGAATTTAATTACTAATGGGTGCCAATATCATGTTTTTTATCGAGTGAAGTGTATCCTATTTAATCATGACAAACATTTTTAACATTATTCATGCAAGATATACCAATATGTTTTTCAGATAATCATCACCGACATTTATAATATCCAACTGTTTTAATGAGATCAATTGAGATAAAAGTGGTTTTTGTAATAAACGATAAACATGACATTTACTATAATACAGTCATTGTATAAAATTTCATTCTGTTGACATTGATTCTGTACAAGTAAGGTATAATACTACTTTCCAGGAAACAATGACATTATATTACACGCGCTCTCCTGATTATACTAATAATATATAAATCATTCTTAAGTACATATATATTCCATATACACATTGCACTTATGTAGCTTAACTTCGGAAATTGGTACTCTGGTTGTATATTATTATTTAAGTTGTGCACACGTTGATGCTCTTGTGATAACAATTCAAATGTTAAAACCAGTTTAAGCTGGCTGATATGCTAAATGTATACATCGGTATACGGCTTGAATTGTGATGTGATTATGCACTATTATTTTTGACTGTTACTCAAATGAAACAAGCCTTGTTACTTGCCACTACTGTTACAAATTAGTTGTCATAAATATAAGTACTTAAATGTTTTACAATTTTCAAAGCAATCAGTTTTAATGTTGTGTCTGAGGAGATTAGCTATAAGTGCAAGTGAACTTCCTTAATTCTGCGGTGCTCCTTTACCTCCATTGGTACGTTTTATTCAAATAATTGCTTCATTTTTCTAAAAAATATGGCTAGAAATATTTAAAAATCTAGAAAATGTTAGTATTTCCTTTAAAACTTTTGTAGTAAATGTACACTTCCATTAATTTTAAATTAAAAACATTTGAAAAAGTAACAATAATAATTCGTTAAATTAAAATTGTTTAAAATATTCTACAGTGTCTAAATAAAATATAAAATTCACAACCTATCTGTTTAGTTGTAATTGTAACCCTAGGGTCTACGATTTCAAATACGTAAGCACAAAAAAAATGGAATAAATAGTAGTAGTAGTCTGGAGGAATTAAGCCGGTGGTTGTTGTACATTATGTCTAACCTGCATTTTAATCGTGGGATCATTACTAGAGCGTTTATAAATTGAAACGTTAATTATTTTTTACTTATTTCGACATCATTTTCAATTGTTTCTTTAAAATTCCTTCGAAATCAAATGCCTAATTACTAATTGGAATATTTTATGTGTATTTATTTGTAGAAAATCGACTGCAGTTACAATGACGTCAATCAAAGTTTTGCACTTATTTCTATGGCTAGTATGCATAGAACGTAGTCTTTCTCAAATACCTTGTAATTCTTCAAATGATTGCAGCTCGAATTACATTTGTGAATATTTAGACCAAATCGATGAATGTACCTGTCGACATGGGTTCGTAGAAGTCGAAGACTCTGGATGTTTAAGTCTGATTGGACAAGACTGTTCAGATGACATCGACAAAACATTTTGCAAAAGGGCATACACTGGAGCGGGGTGTATTGACGACATAATAATATGTGATTGTGAGCCAGGATGGAATCTAAATCCATTACTAAATGTGTGCATTGAAAATCCGACCAAGCTCTACGACCCTTGCCCTTCAACTGAATATTGCTCCCAAATCCCAAACACCGTATGTAGCGAAAATTTATGTGTGTGTCACAATGGAAACAGATTTAATTAATCTATGGACAGAGACGTATGACCCTTTACCTACTCAGATTGGCGATCCTTGCAATTTTGACAATGATTGCTTACGACTTAGTAACTTTACTACTTGCCAAGAGACTCCATCAAATAGCACGTTTGAATCTTGCGAATGCTTACCAAACCATATAGTAGATGATGGAATTTGCAAACCATTATGTGACAATGGAAATTGTGAAGATAATAAATATTATTGTGACAATAGTCAGCTTTGTGAACTAAAAAAGTATATTGGGGATGTGTGTTCTGCATCCGTTGAATGCCTCGATGACAATTCTATTTGCAGCGGTTATTGCATTTGCAACGAAAAGTATAAACCAAACCCAGCAAATAATCTAACTTGTATTCCACGAATTTGCCCCACCAAAATTGATTGCAGTAGTAAAGAATATTGTAATGGTGGATTGTGCTATCCAAAAATCAGCTATTGGTGAAAATTGTACTACTTCTGACAAATGTCTTGGAAGCCATTCTGTTTGCGATAGAATTTGCCACTGCCCTGAAAATTACAAGGTAAATCCAGAATCAACAAACGATGAGGTGTGCATTCTACAAACTTGTCCTGGAGATTTTTCCTGTAGCTCCGAACAATTTTGTAATATTGATGGAGTATGTCAACCCAAGAAGTCCTTGGACTCTTTCTGCAATGACACTTCTGAATGTTTGGGTAACTTAGTCGTTTGTGGGGATCAATTGTCGAATGGAATCAAAACTTGTCATTGTCCTAATAATGGTATACCTGACCGACCAGTTGATAATCCTGATTTTACATGCATTGAGATTAGCCCTAGAAGTTTGAATTGCTCCGCAAGAGATTCTTATGGGAATGACTGGTGGGCTGTTCCAAACGAAATTAAATCAAGAAATTGTCCAAGAGGACTAACTGGCACTGCAATTTGGAGATGTCTACCTTCTGGGAAGTTTCAAGATTCCCAACCGAATTACACCAACTGCACAACAAAGTGGGTTATCGATTTAGGAAATCAACTTGAGGAACTGTTGGTAAGTATTCATTATCCACTACTTGAACTATGCATCTTAAATCTTTGGGGAGAATATTAAATAAACCTACCTAATAAATATCTTTTCTAGATATTCATATTATAACATAGGCTTAGTTACCCTCCTCAGATTCAGCATAGTAACAATTATTTATCCCATATTATGCAATTACCTTTATCTATCTATCTGACTTGTAATTCTTCTGCTTTTTTTTGCTTGAAGGCCCCAGATAACAAGACCATTGATTTTGAAAATGCTAAGGTATTTATGAAATCGATGAAAACCAATCTACAAACAGCGCTGATAAGTGACAGCGACTTTTCCTCAGATCAAGATACTGAAAATCAATTTTTTGGTCACGAAATCCAATCAATGGTCAATATGATGAATATAATCGTTTCAGGAGTTGTTGTCCCATCCGACAGTGAAACCAATGTAACAATTATGGCCTACGAAAATATCACTGCAGAAGTTTATGGCACAACAAACTTGCTTTTGAATTTTGTCAAACCATGGGAACAATTGTCTAAGGTAAATATTCCCTTTTCAAATTATAATGGTAATAGATTATATATATACGTAAACAAAATTTTGTAATCTTGGCTTCTATTTGTTTTCGTTGTGTAATTATTTTTAAAATAACATCAATTCTAGTCGAATCGTACGAAATCTTTTGTAAGCGTCCTGAACCTAATTAACGAAGGCGGTTACCAACTTAGCACTACAGTTGGAAACATCTCCATGATCGAAAATGATAAATATTCAATCACCCACAACGAAAAGGCATTTCTAATTGAATCAGGGCTTTCTAAACCGGAAGATGTAAGAAACTTTCCAGCTAATGGTCGACGAAAGAAAGGAAAGGACTCATACATACAACTGCCAAGAAATTGGGGAAGGGGGAAAGAAGGCGATCTCTCGTTTCTGATTGAATCTGAACAAGAATTGTACGCCGGAGTCAAAATGGGAGTACAATATGCAAGAAATAATATTCCTTCAGAAATGTAAACACTTTTCAATATTTCGATTTTAGAAATTCAGGTGTTATAATTAGAAACTACGTATCTGTTGGTCTGTGTACCTATTTCTCTATGTAAAACATATGAATCATTTTCAAATTTGATCTTTCGAACCTCTTTTTACCTTCTCTCTGTTACACAGTTTATCATTATTATTATTATTATCAATTTGATTTAAAATGTTAGGTAGAGCATATAAAAGTATTTTTGTGGGCCTGTATATAAATTTCAGTGAAATTGTGTATAATGGGTATTGATGTTTAATAATAATTATGATTGGCATGAACTAACAGTATAAAATTAGAAGAGCAGCGAGTTGATTATACAAAATCGATAAACGGAGACTTACTAGGGTTTAATGTGCAAAACGAAGACACAACAATTAATTTCGAAGGTAATTATTACAATTTTGTTTCTAATATTGGGAGTCTCTATTGCAATGGAACGGCGAGTCATTAAAATTTTATGCTTCTAAAGATGGCGAACGAATTTTTGTAACATTTAAACACAACTCGGATTCATGGGGCGATAAACCAAAGAAAATTCCTAGAAAACTTCACGAAGGAGAACAACCAAAAGCCGCTTCTGGAAGCGGAGAATGTGTTTATTTTGATGAAGACCGCAAGTGAGTAATTGTCTTAGGTTTAAAACTTTTTCTGAACTTTAATGACACAATATACAATAAATACCTAAGAAAACAATATAAAGTCCAACTTTAGATACATTAAATAAAAATACATTAAAAGAAAGCATAATAATTGTAATATCAGTCAATAAATAATTTACAGCACTTGGTATGAAGAAAACATACACACCGTCAATTAACAATTACTAAAGATTTCAATTAGTCATTGGTGAGGTTTTATACAACTAAAGTTTTAATTAGTATGTGGTCATCAGAGGGAAGTCAATTTGAAGAAACCAGCACGTTTTCTACCACTTGTTCTTATTCGAGATCTGGTTACTTTGCTGTCGCAACTGAATTTCATGAATATGTTGTAAGTTGAAGCAGTAGTATCATTCTACTTACATATTTTCAATAGTATCTTACAATAAATTGAATTTACACAGGGAAAACCCGCTGGACTTGAAGCTGTGACAATATTTTTCCCCGTTGTGGCTTCAATCATTGAGGTAATAGTAGCAATCAAGAAGTCTAAATCAGAAACGACAGGAGACAATGAGGATAATGTTGAAATTGCACAGCCTATGAAATTGTTCATGATATGTACAATGGCGGTCACTAATTTTTTGCTCACCGCGTTTGTCGACAGGGACTTCTTTGATCTTAGCGATGTAAGAACAAATTAAATATTTACGGAATTGGAATCTGTGACAGAATTGGTGCTATTTGGTTGGGATGCTTTCCCATTTCCTTGTCCTTGCAACTTTCGCCTTTTTTGTAGCTGCGTGTATAAACGTCTACTTTACCACTTGCAAAACACAAGGCAACAATGCCTCAACAAATTTTATCGTCAAGTTTGTTCTTACAAATGAAAAGTTAATGTACATTGCTGCAACTTTGGGATTTGCCACTTTCATTATATTCATTACTGCTATGGTAGGAGTTGGAGCAGGAAGTCACAATCAGGTCTACGGTGGAGATTTGTAAGTACTTTTAAGCTATATCTAATGTTTACTAAATGTGTCCCCGCAAAATTAAACGCTACATAAGTTAATTGAAATATTTTTAGTTGCTGGCTCGATGGTAGTTACATATGGGCTCTCTTTGCACCTGGAATATTTGCCGTATTTGTAAGAATATTTGTTTTAATTTTTTAATTTGATAAAATCAATGTTGTTTACTTATTTTTTTTAATGCTTAGGTTTTTGTGTTTCTAGATTATTTTGGCTGTCTTCTACCTCTTTAATAAACAAGTTGGGGAAGAGTTACAGGCAATAAAGAAAAATGGAAATACGAACCGGACAGAAAGAGGAAAGGCGTTAAATAAAGCCAAGTAAATATTTTTCATGCATAGTTAATTGCCCAAATTCAAATATAAATATCTCTAACATAATTTTTCAGTAGCATCTGGGGCCTAATTTAGTTCACGAATGTCACGAAAACATATATTAAAGGATATTTTCTCCGAGAATTCAAAATGTTTCAAATTTTGGGTGGTAAATTACAGTAACTTACGATTGTAATCTGCAATATTCTTGCCAGATGTAACTTTCATATTTAGTTTTAATATACAAAACAAATTTCCCCTGTCAAAATAATTTTGTAAGGCTAAGCGAACTAAATGCTTTTATTGATTTCGTCTATATCTGTGTCTCCCTGTTTTTCGTTGACTGCAAAAATTAGCTTTGTTTTTATTTAATTTTTTATCCACAGAAATAAAATTGAACACAATTTGGCGTTTTGTATCTTGTTGGGACTTACATGGCTTGTCGGATATTACCAATTAGGACCAAAATATATGGACACTCCTGTTTTACAATATTTATTTCCTGTGCTATTTGCTGTCCAGGTAAGAGTTGAATGCTAAAGTTAATATCCATTTTAGTAACTTGCTGCTTATGGATCTAAAACACTGGAAATTATTTTTGTCTCATAGGCTGCATTTTTGTATTCGTTTGATGAAGACAAAAGTATTAGAGAGATTATTCTCTTTGCAAAAAAAGAAAAAGTAGAAGATGATAAAAACAACAACGTAGAAGGAAAAGTAAAGGTAAGTTGTAACCTCTAAGTTTCCTGTTTCATTATTTTTTATGACCACAGTCCACAGATAAATAATTAATTCAGATATGTATTTCACTGGGCGCTTACTTTTCTAGCAAACATAATTGTCATAGTTTTGCGTTGTGACGTTATAGATTAGGTGAATTATTTTTCAATTATTACAATGCATCTAAATAGTGTAGTCACAATGACACAGAATATGTAGCAATATATTCTTCGTATAAATTAAGTAAATTACGAATAACGTAAATCTGTAATTATTTCATAGATTTATTTCAACTATTTAATTTCTAAATACTGTCTTAATTTTGTAGTCTGTGCATTATAATTATTTTGTTAATTGTATGATTAGCGAACCCTTCCCTATATGATGTAAATCTAATAGCATAGTTTTAATTAATGTTTAAGGTTTCGACTGAAAATAATGATGAAGACTCTAGTAACCTTGACCTTGATGACAAAGTAGGGCCACCACAAAGAATACATTTCAGCAACAGACCTAAACGTCAACACAAGGAAAAACATGACGGGTCAACTGCGTAATTTAAAAATTTAATTTTGTTAGTATTATGAAATATTAATCACAGGCAATAATTAAAGAAATATATGCACTCTTAAACCAATCAAACTGTTAAAAACTATACTTGTTTATTGAAAAATTGATCAAAACCCTCCATTTTTTGTAAATAATTTTAAGTTTCCTGCTTTCAACAATTAAAAAAATGATATACGAAAATCTAATTCTCAGGTAAACTTCTGTCAGGTTTCATTAGTTATTTGGTATCAATTATTGTAAAGCTTAAATCTTTTATTCGGCTTAATCTTTGGTTTAAAAACAAAATGTTATATTTATGACTATCGACGGCAACAGTCTTTTTAAAAAAAATGTCTCTGTGATGAAATTTGACGCGGAGTTTTGGAACTGTAGCCAGACATGGCTTTATTGACCATTAAATTTAACGAAAGCAGCAATGGCTAAAAGTGCCATACAAGTTAATACACAAAAACGATTTTTAAATGCTAAATTTTTAAAATGAATAAATTTAATTCAAATGAAAATTGTAATTGTTCCAAAGGGTATTTGATTGAATAAGTTAAGTTATTCATTGCGTGTTCAGGTTTAGTATTTTCTTCATTATTTAGATTGTTTACTTAGTAATGATGATTAATGATAATTAGATATCTTAGTAAATAGTGTGTCTGTATTGTTTTAGTAAATACCTCAAGTAGGTACTTTGGTATTTTACGTTAAATAACATTAAAAACTACTTACCATAGCTAAAGGTAAGTGGTAAATTTAATTTTTTACACTTTTCTTCAATAAAGAAGAAAAGAGTGAATCAAAATGGACATTTTCAAAAAGCTCATTTCTTGCTTGGGTTTTATGGGATACAATACTGTAACGCGAAACTCCTTTGTGGCTTGATTGCTAATATACCGTGCTTTATATATTATAAGTATGCATGTTATAAAACTACAAGTCCCACTAATGTCCTTCCCATAGAAGTTCATGGACATCCCACTTCAAGAGGCCGTCCTTGGTTGCGGAGTTCTTGGTGTCAGACAGACCCAATTTTGACCTTGTTCATAGTTCATGCCGTGTTGGTCCTAGTACCCTAGTTCTATTTAGATCAAAAGAGAACTAAATACCTATAAGATGATGAAGTGTATATTGCTATTCGAAAGAAAGTACCACCTAATAATTTTCCTGCATCTGAGTCTCTATACCACTTAGTCTCTTTGTTCTCTTACACCCATTTGTCTGGCTATTTAAGATTTCCCGTTTCGAGGATTCATTTAGTATCTGCTTAACCACTATCTACCCAGATAAATATCCTCACAAACTACAAATCGTGTCTTCTTAATCAACTTTTGTTTATAAAACTATTTTCCTGTTTTACGTATATTAGAATATAATAATATAGTCTCGTTAATTTTAAATCTATATTCCGAATTTAAGAAAACATTCACGAAAACTATTTCTTTGTTTTCAGTACACACAGTCAGAATAATTTAATTTGTAAAAAAACCTGCAGAATAAAAACGGACGAAAATGTTTTTTACAGTTTTGGGTTTATGTTGTGTGCTATTCCACTCGACATTGTCAACAGTAGACAGTGATAGTGGGGATAATTTAGGTGAGACAGTAGATTATCCGGTTTGTGTGGTGGGTGCGGGAATAAGTGGACTGGGGATTTCTACATATCTTCAAAGAAAAGGATATAAAGTCCAAATTTTTGAGAAAAATAATAGAGTGGGAGGTAAAATGTATACTTATCGGGAGACGGACGAGATTCAGGTGGAGATGGGGCCATTTTTTTACAGTTCAGATTCCAAATTCCTCCTGGAATTTATCAACTCGTTCAATTTGACTACCGTCCCATTCAACTACAGTGACATGGTTGCCTTCGATCCGAATTCTGGAATTTTCAAGAAATACCCTATGCCCAGCACCCTGGAAGCGTACGAACTAGGAAATGCCTTGGTTAGATATATATCTGAACGTGCTAAAGTCAGCCAACAGTTGGAGACCGGGTATCTGCACGCAACTTCCGAGCTATTCCAGCCAACGACAGTCTGGCTGAAAAAACACAATCTTGAGCTCCTCAATCATGTCTTCAGTGTCTTCGTCACTGTTCTAGGTATGTCACTTTAATTTGGAAAGTCGTGTTATCGAATATTTGGTAGAATCTACGAACAACTTTTTCGAATATCGATTACAAAAATAAGCACACATCAGAAATACATTTTTTAATGTGTAAAAAACAGTCTCAAGCTAATTAGCTTCGCTCAATTTTTGAATTGGCGACTTTACGGCATGTTATAGGAAAAATCAATTTATGGCGTGTCAAATTAATACAACTTTCATTTATTTACTGTCATTTTACTTTAATTTATAACGACTATTTCCATTAAATAAAATGACAAGATTTTAAAAATAATGACGTCTACTTTTTACTGACAAATTACATTAAAATAAAGACGGGTTTATTGACAGCCAATGATATATAATACCACGAACCGTTGTCAAACAGATTGATTGGGTATTTGCATTCTGTTACTTAAATATTCGAGTATCCAATAATTTGTTTAATACTAGGCCAGAAATTAAGTAACAAGTGTCACTATAATAGTCAATGAGGTTGTCAGGTTCACCGTTCACATGAATTGGAATTTTTCTATGCTACTAAATTGCATTCGATCATTTGTTTTCCACTTTAACCTAATGATTTAAAACCTGATTCTAGGCTACGGTGATCTGAACGACGTGCCCGCCATTTACTCCTTGCAGGTTGTCAACCCACGGTACATAGTTAAAATAGGTCTCGGCCAGTCAGATGCCCTTTACGTACTCAAAGAAGGCTATGATGTCCTGGCCCGTGAAATATCTGAATCTTTAAACGTCCATTTGAATCATACAGTCATCCACATCAACCGGGAACTGGAACACCCGGTGATATTTTTCGAGGCGACGAAGGACAACGTCACTGTGAAAGACTCGATGAACTGCAGTCAAGTGATTCTCGCCTTTCCGCCCATTTATTCCAGTATGAAGAAAATAATGAATTTGTCGAGAGAAGAGGAAGATATTTTCAAACAAGTCAAAATACACAAATACACCACATCAGCCAATTACATCCCCAATTTGGAAAATCGTGGATACTACGAAGGATATAAACTAGGACCAAATAATACTCTACAGGAAATAACTCCCCGAGGGGAAGGGAGAAACCATTTGCTTCATGGCCCACAGTTCACCAGTAAGATCCCTGTTAATGGTTAAATTTATGTACATTTAATTTTATAGTATAATATCGTCAAACGAAAATTGGATTTAGGCTTATTCCTGTACCAAACAAAAAATGGATTTAGGGTTTTTCCTTTACCAATCTGGAATAGGATTTTGACTTATTCTATCCTTAAGGGAAGATATATATACTATAGACTTTATATACCGCTACCTTTCAGGGAAAGGGATACAAAAACATTTTTTCCAATCAAAAAATCAAGCCAAGTTCTATTTTAAGTTTTATCCCAATGCGGAAAGTAATTTTCATAGTTGTTTTACGTTGTAATTACAAAATAATATTTTGGTTTTTTAGACCAAGAAGGGCATCTACAGCAGCTATCATTGGATTCGTGGCGATTTTGACGAACTTCCAACAAAAGCTGATATGGAAAATATAGATAGTCAGTTGGAAGCTACTCTCAAAAAGATTAGCAAGGATGCGTACACTTTCCACAGATACCAGACGGAGTATTTCCCTCATGTAACCAACGAGTCACTCGAAAATGGATTTTACAAAAAGTTTGATGGAATTAACGGGCAAAAGAATATATATTATGCCACGACCCTCCTCCGATTCGAAGCTATGGAATACGCTCTTGAGATGGCACATGATGTAGTTCACCGCTTTTTCTAATTCTATTTTATTTGTTTGTAAATACTGCAAAAAGTACATCGAAATAAACTGAAACATTTCAAAAATATGAAAACGAATGAATAACATCAAATTAATATTATTCAAAGAACAGCATATTCAGGGGAAACAACTTTGAGCTAATGTGAAATTTCCTTTCTACTTGGGGGAAGGGACAAGGGAGGGACATGGAAACGCTATAGAAATGATATATTATGTAGCTTGATTAAGCTATAGGCTAACATTATATGGAATTAATAAAAATGTTGGCTGTTTTTGTGCTTGTATGGTGTCAACTTTATTGTTCTGATTTATAAGAAATTATTTTATTATATTCGTGATGTAGGCACTGGTAGTGAAGCCTCGTAAGTAATAGTGTCTTAAAGTAGATGCACTCCCTTCCCTTTCTTCAACTTCTTCAACATCTAAAAGTTCAGGGACATCAAAGTTCATGCAGCCGTCTTTCTTATTTGAATTTCAAAGCCGGAACCAAAACACTTTCCTTTTCGTGACAGTCTTGCCCTTCCACAGTTGATGTTTTGGTTTTATCCTAGTGCCCTAATTCTATTCAAGGGAAAACTAACATCCCGTATTTAATTTAGTTTCTATACTATAATTAATAATCGAAACATTTAACAAAAAATTAGACAGTTATATTTTTTTCTATTATTTGCAATTTACAAGTTTCAAATTTAATTCTATTCACATTTTTTTCAAAATAGAAGTAGAATTTATGTTCATTTATTTCTGTCGGTCATTTTGTGCTATCGCTCATGGACCCGAAGTAGAATTTATATGCCTTCTTTGCTTCAAGTTCATTTAAATTGTTTAACATTTGACATTTTTCATGCTTGTCGTTTCTCAGATGGGTTGAGATTTATCATTAGTAGAATGAAAATAATAAATAAAGGAGGACATTATGACGAAAAAGTTGAATTGATATTTAAAGCAGCACTTTTTTGGTTTCTTGGCTGCTTTCAATAGAACAAAGCATAATAAAACAACTTTTTCTTTCAAGAATCTTCTTGTTTCCCACAAAAATGCAATGGCGTATAAAAGTACAAGGGTCAAAGATATATAAAATATGGTACCGATATTTGAATTACGAAATGTCAGAGCTCGCACTGAAGGCCTCGTGCAGCATGTTTTGCATTCGGTGAAATTCCATCTGTTATAATATTCTAACCACAAATTAAAAAATTCCTGAGTGTATTAAAAAGTTGAGCTTTTGTCGAAGAAAAGGAGTAAACATGGGATTACTATCAGAAATGAATCCGGAATAAATAGGGATGGATATCAATGAAGTTTCTTCACTTCCGCGATATAATTTATGAATCGGTTCAACTCCGCCACTCTCAGGATTCCAGTGAGAATCGTCAAAAATCCGATGCATTGATGAAGATGAGAGAATCAGAGCTGAGTTATTGCATTGAGCTATCCACTGTTGGGCACTGTTTCTGAAAGGAAATCCAGGATAAATCTGTACCTTTTCTTTGAGCTTCATCAACATTTTGCTATTGCTTAAAGGAGTGTCACTAGAGTTTCTGTAATACTCTAACATTAAACTGATTGAATATCGAAATTTTAAAACTATATCTTCTGACCCTGAAATAGAATCCTGAAGCATTTCTTCAACTATTGCCCGATCTATAATATCTAATTCGAAATCTACACGCTCTAATTTTGCTCTGCAATACGATGAGTTGTGTTGATTTGTGCCATTTAGCCTCAAACATTTTGCATAGTAAGCATATAGATACATTTTTTGAATTTCCAGATCGAAATGAAAAGGATCAAGGTCATTTCCGGTAGAAATTTCCCCAATGACAGTCACTTCTGTAAGATTAGCTAACTGTTCCATATATTCAATTCTCTTCACAGAGCGCGGCTCCACTAAATCCGTAATAACGATTCCTTTGTATGCGTTGGTCAACACGATGAGCATTAGCGATAACGGAACTATGATCAACTTGATCCACAGTGTTTTATCCGCTTTTGCTGACAGAGAATAACTGACCTCTAACATGTATGCATAACAGATCAAAAGAAATGGAATATTTTCATCCGTTTTGCAATATGTCACCCCGTGAACGAAACCAATTACAATGGACAGAGTGGCAACGATTCCGAGCCAAGCGTAGGGTTGAAAAGGTCGAATGTATCCGTAGAAAGAGATACTTTCGTCTTCTAAAATAACACAGGAAATGAAATTGAAGGACTCTTCCATGATTGGAACTAAGATAACGGATGGACCAAAACGTTGAGTGAAAAGTGTCAATGTATTTCCTTCGAAGAAATTAAACTTCCCATAAAATAGAACTGACTTGAGGGATATAAAATTATCATCGAAGATTTTGCCCATCGATATAGTAGAATTTAGAGACCTTTCCAATATAATAGAAATAATAGGAAGAGATATTTTTTGAAATTGTTCGAAGTGATAAGTTGTTACATATGTATTGGTCAGAGGAGGGCCATAATAAGTTGACTTGGATGGATATAGTCTGTCGTAGTCATAATTTACGAGGAAAAATTTCTGCACAAAATTGCTTTTTTCTATGACACCTTTTAACACCATTTCACGCAGTGGTCGGTCCATTCGACAAAGATTATCCGAGTATATCGACCACATGGCAAACACATGATTACCGTCATTGATAGCCTGTGGCCATATCAAATGTACATCTTGCCCAGTTACATCTGATACGGAAACAACAAACCATGCTTTCTCCCTAAAATAAAAATAATCATGAACATTAGAATATGATTTTGCGATCTCAAGAACATTTTTGTCAACCAGCATGTACACAGAAGAATATTCCGCCCAGTTGTACATTATATCCACTTCGTGGTTCAGTGTTGCGGATTTAAAAACCCCCTCGGAATGACTGCTGATATAATTTATTAATAAAGTATCTGTAGAATAGGTTGGATCCAAATTGAATGCAATAGTCGTGACACAATTTAAACGAGTATTAATTAGACGTGGAGACGAGAGTCTCACTCTATTTTTTCTTTTAATTTTTCTTTTACATTTTGAGTAATAGGGAGATTTCCGACGGTGTGAATAAAATACGTGTTTATAATTGCACTCTTTTTAATTTTCGTCAAATTTTAATTTTGTGAATGCATAAGGAGTGTCGATTTCTTGTAATTCGTTACTTGATAATTCTTCTGATGGCGAATCCAAAGATTTTGGTTGCAATATCAAGTTAATGTAACAGTTTTCTTCAGGGAGGACAATATTTTTCAGTCTCCATCCAACACACAATTCTCCCGCTATAAGTAACCACAGCCAAATTGGCAACATTTTTTACTCCGCTTGTTAATTTATGTGTAAATAGTTTGTAAAAGTATATCCACAAATGAATAATAATTGGATATAATATGTAGTGAATAATAATATAATAATATGAAAGGAAGAAGACGTTTTATTGTTGATTATTATATCTTAAACAGTAAGAAGTCGTCTAAACACAAAAATAAGCTTTCTCTCAGAGCTAGACATTGCTAGCGGATTCGGAGATAAACATTCAAATCACATTGCTAAGCAACGATATATCAAACACGATTTGCGATTATTAATTAATTTATCTTACACAGTAAGCAAGTTTTTCTTAGAACAAGACAACTGTCCAACTAAAGGTTATAGTATTGATTGATCAAATGTTTTTTGACATTCTATTGGTGAATAGGGAAAGTACGGAGTAATTGTGCCCCTTTTACCCCCTCTCAATATGTGCCTAAGTCTAATATTTTAAGCTGCTTACATTTCTCACGAATAACGTTTAATGATTAATGAACATTTTATGCTGTAAGTAGATTGCTAAGTCATGCTTATTTTATTGAGCTCCGTATTTTCACTAAATAATGAATTCATATTAAAAGACAGTAAGCTATTGGGGAAGCCATAATGTAAAGAATATTTAGCTCTTGCTTTTTTTACATGACTATGTTCTTGTGGGACTATAAGACTCAAATGATTAGTAGGTATTATTTCCTAGATGAGCTAATCCAAATGCATGCATTTATATTTATCCCATTTGTTATAATTTTAGTAGTATATATCAATATCTTGACACCTTATTTTCCAATAGTATATCTATTACTTTCTTTTCTGTCTCAGAGCATTAAAATTAATATTTAAAACGGTGATCCCGACAAAGTTAAATGATTCGAAATTCAGATAATCGTCAAAATATGATTGATTTGCCAATTTATAATGGAAAAATTTGCAAATCAAGCTTCTTTAAAAACAGCCAAACGTTATATGAACTTCTGTGTTTTTTGTTTTTATAAGAATATATTATTATGTAAAGAATATAACATGCATACCTGCATTAACAGTATTATGTATATATTCATATTATTATATTTAACGCATGTACACACTTTATATCGTTTAATTTTATTCCATATTACGACTTCCAATTAACTGGTAAGGTTTATGGGTAAATAGAAAAATGTTTTTAGTCAATAAAAAAGGCTATTAGTAAATAGTCCAATGGTCCATGCCAAGAAGTAACTGGGTCAATAAAACAAGTACGAAGTCAATAGAAAGAGTACAAAGGTCAATACTTAAAATGATTTTATTTAGTCAATATTAAATCATCATTATAATGGCAAATGAGAACTTTGAATCGAATGATTTTTATAGTTAGTGAAAAATTAAATCAACATTTAATTAAGTATTTAAATTAGACAATAACATTGTATTATATGAGTTAAACTACATTCATGGCTTCACCAGAGCTCCACTGGTAATGCCTGTAGGTCTTCCTGTTTTCCTGTTATCTGTTTATAGCGTTTAGCCCTTTCGGGAAATAAAATAATTCTAAAGTATTGACCTCTGTACTCTTGCTATGACTTTCGTACTTTTTTTATTGACCCAGTTACTTCTTGGTATGGACCATTGGACTATTTACTGAAAGCCTTTTTTATTGACTAAAAACCTTTTTCTATTTACCCGGTGAACCCTATCCTTAACCGGTATATCACACAAAAGAGATTTGAGATAGTTATGCATGTTAGCTGTTTGAGATGTTAACTTAATTAACTTAATTTTTAGTAATATAAGTATGTAGTATGTATGTCATAAAATAAATACAAGTAGCCCCACTCGTTCCATTCCCATATAGAAATTCAGGGACAAGTTCAAGAGGCCGTCCTTAGTTGGAGAGTATAACGTTTCAGAATCCTTTTTTTTAATGTTTACAATAATATTTACAATACTTCATCTATTTTGACCCCGTTCATAGTTCATCCCGTGTTGGTTCTAGTGCCCTGGTTCTATTTAGATCAAAAGAGAAGAAGGGAGAAATTACTGTTTTATTTTCTTCCAGTTGGCTCGTAAGATCCTTGTTAATGTTTAAAACAGTATACATAATATTATTATTATTACTTTGTGGCATATATTACGCACAGCTAAATTTCAGGAAAAGTATTTTTTCCAAGGAAAAATTTAATCAAAAATATTCTTTTATGTTTTATCACACTACGGAGAATAGTGTTGCTTTTATAATTTAAAAATGTTAATAATTGTTTGCAGAAGAAGAAAATCTACAGCAGCTATCATTGGATTCGTGGCGATTTTGACGAACTTCCAATAAAAGCTAATATGGAAAATATAATAGTCAATTGGAAGCTACTCTCAAAAAGACTTTCTTCTGCGACTGCGTACAAAGACTCTCAAAAAGACTGCGTACGCACTTTCCTCAGAATACCAGTCGCAGTATTTCCCTCATGTAACCAACGAGTCACTTGAAAATGGATTTTACAAAAAGTCAGAATTACCGGGCAAAGGAATGTGTGCCACGACCCTTCTTTGATTCGAAACTATGGAATACGCTCTTGAGATGGCAAATTATGTAGCTCACCGCTTTTTCTAATTCAAGTAAATACTTCAAAACGTATATTCAAATAAAGTAAAATATTTCAAAAATATGAAATTAAATGAATCACTTCAAATTAATAAAATTATCCAAGTAGAACACCATACCTAACTTTTTGTTTTCACCTGTTTATTGTCTGCTTGGGACGGTGAAATGATTGTGAAGGAGACAAGCACGTATCCAGGAATTTGACCTAGGGGGGTTCACCAAAATATATTGGTAAAATAAAGACATATTCGCGCGTAGCGCGAAAATTTTTTGGATTTTTAACCCATTTTTTACGAAAAAATCGCCTTTTTCTGGAAATTTAGGGAGGCCTGGGCCCCCCTCTGGATACGTGCTTGGAAGGAGAAACCTTGAGCTAATGTAAAATTTCCTTTCAATTTGGGTGAAAGAACAAGGTTGGGAGATGGAGACGCGATGGGAAAAGAAAAATAGGTTTCTATGAACGAGGCGGAGACTAAATGGGGATAACGAATAATGTTGACTGTCTTTGTTCTTGTACTGAGAATTGTGTAGACTTTATTCTGGTTTGTAAGAAGTTATTTTATTATAGTTGTGATTTAGACGTACGCATAGTGTAGCCTCGCAAGTAAGTAATTATGGCTAAAGTACATGCACTCCTTCCTTTCCTTCAAGATCTAAATGTTAAGGATTGTCCATTTACTGATGTTTTGTTTGTCCTAGTGCCCTAGTTCGATTAAAATCAAAAGAGAACGAAAATAAAGGATCCTACTCTTTGCAGTTTCTAAGAAATAAGCCAGCTAATAATTTTCCTGCATTCAAGTTCATGCCATTTATGCTTGCTTAGACAATGCTTAGACTTACCTGTCTGAGTATTTAAGATTTCACATTAAATTAATTTTTAAACATCCAGTTAGTATTCTAGGCTAATGTTGGTTTATAGTGGCCAAATGGTGGCCGAAAAACTTGCGTGTTTCTATAATATTATTTATTCAACACTGATAGTTACTAATGTGTACTGTAAAATTCACGAGCCTTCTAACGAAGACTTAAGTAGCATCACAAAAAAGTCTATTTTTACACTTTAAGCTCCGATACCATATAATGTATATTACATATCACGGCTTAAGGATAATATTCATTTACTTTATAAAATATTTAATGTCGGCTTTAATTTGGATTACTTAAATTGTCAAAATGAAGGAATGCCGGTTTGAATGAACCAATTTTGGGCAAACATTGAGAATTCAGAAATTGATTATGTTTACCTAAATAGTATTGTTAGTGCTTAATTGCACAAGGAATGTACGAATAAAAAATACAAACTATTTATTTTTAATGTCTTGAAAGGGAAACGTTTAACAGAAAATTAGACAGTCACATTTTTTCTATTATTTGTAGTTTATTAAATGCTTCAAATTTAATTCTATTCACATTGTTTTCAAAATAAAAGTAGAATTTATATATTTTCATTTATTTCTGTGGGAATTATTATTTATAATATTTATATTATTTATTTATTTCTTTCATTTCTTGTTTGTGTCAACTTAATTTAAATTGTCCTTAGTAGAACGAAAATAATTAATAAATGAGGATTTCATGACGAAATAGTTGAATTGCCATTTAAAGGAGCAAATTTTCGCTTTCTTGGCAGCATTAAATAGACCAAAACAGAATAGAACGGCTTTTTGTTTCAAGGACCTTCTTGTTTCCCACAGAAATGCAATGGCGTATAAAAGAACAAGTGTTAAAAATATATAAAATATGGTACCAATATTTGAGTTACGAAATGTTAGAGCTCGCACTGAAGGTCTCATCCAGCATGTTTTGCATTCTGTGAAATTCCATCTGTTGTAGTATTCTAACCACAAGTTAAAAATTCCAGAATGCATTAGAAAGTAGAGCTTCTGTCGCAGAAAAAAGGTAAACATGGGGTTAAGTTCAGAAATGAATCCGCAATAAACAGGGATGGATAGCAATGAAGTTTCTTCACTTCCGCGATATAATTTATGAATCGGTTCAACCCCGTCACTCTCCGGGTTCCAGTGGGAGTCATTGAAAATTCGATGCAGGGTTGAGGATGAGAGAATTAGGGCAGATTTATTACATGTGGCTATCCACTGGTGAACATTGTCTTGGTAAGGGAATCCAGGATACATTTGTACCTTCTCTTTAAGCTTCATCAACATTTTGCTATTGTTTAAAGGAGTGGCAATAGAGTTTCCGTAATACTCTAACATTAAATGGATCATATATCGAAATTTAAAATTTGTATCTGGTGACCACTGAAATAGAGTCTTGAAAGCATTTCTTCAACTATTGACCGATCTATAATATCTAATTCAAAATCTACCCGTTCTAATTTTGCTCTGCAATACGATGAGTTGTACTGATTTGTGCCATTGAGCTTCAAACATTCCTTGTAGTAGGCATAAAGATACATTTTTTGAATTTCAAGACCAAAATGGAAAGAGGATCAATGTCATTTTCCAGTAGAAATTTCCCCACTGACAGTGACTTCTGTAAGGTTTGCTAACTGTTCCATGGATTCAAATTGTATCTTCACAGAGCGCGGCTCCACTAAATCCGTAATAACGATTCCTTATTAGCGATAACGGAAAAATGACCAACTTGATCCAGAGTATTTTATACTGCTTTTACTGATAGAGGAAGTAACTGACCTCCAACATGTACGCCACCAAGCAGATCATAAGAAATGGAATAATTTTCATCCCTTTTAAAATACGCCACTCCGTGAACGAAAAAAATTACAATAGACAGTGTAACAATGATTCCTAGCCAAGCATAGAATTGATAAGGTCGAATGTAACCATAGAAAGAGATACTTTCGTCTTCTAAAATAACACAGAAATAAAATTGAAGGACTCTTCCATGATTGGAATTATGATAACGAATGGACCAAACCGTTGAGTGAAGATAGCCCCTGTAAGTTCTTCGAATAAAATTAAACTTTCAAAAATGAGAACTGACTTGTAAAATATAAAATCATCATCTAAGGTTTGGCCCATCGATATGGTAGAGTTTAGAGACATTTCCAATACTAATAGAAACAATGGGGAAGTGATATTTTGTGAAATTGTTCGAAGTGATAAGATGTTACATACGTATTTGTCAAAGGAGGGCCATAATAAGTTTGACTTGGATGGATATACACTGTCATAGTTAAGAAGTTTACAAGGAATAATTTCTGCACAAAATTGCTTTTTTCTATGACATGTTTTAACACTATTTCACGCAGTGGTCGATCCCTTTCGACAGAAGATTATCCGAGCATATCGAGCCACATCGCAAACATTTGCTGCTTGTCAGTAACAGTCTGTGGCCATATCAAAAATACATCTTGTACATTTTACGTCTGATAAGGACACAACAAACCAGGCTTTGCTCCTAAAATAAAAATAGTCATTAACATTAGAATATGATTTAGCGATCTCAAAACTATTTTTGTCAACAAGTATGTACACAGAAGAATATTCCGCCCAGATTGTACTTAGTATTTGTTTTGTGATTCTGTGTTACGGAATTAAAAACATCTTCGGAGTGACTACTTATGTAAGTTATTAATTATTAATAAAGTATCTGTAGAATAGGTTGGTTCCAAATTAAATGCAATAGTCGCGACACAGATTTAAACGAAATTATATTAGTTAGAACGTGGAGACGACAGTCTCACTCTATCTTTTCTTCTAAATTTTCTTTTACATTTTTGAGTAATAAGGGAGATTTCAAAAATAGTGTGAATAAAATACATGTTTATAATTGCACTCTTTTTCACATTTTCGTCAAATTTTTAATTTTGGGAACGCATAAGGAATGTCGATTTCTTGTAATTCGTTACTTGATAATTCTTCTGATGGCGAATTCAAAGATTTTGGTTGCAAAAATCAAATTAATGTAACAGTTTTCTTCAAGATGGACAACATCCTTTAGTCTCCATCCAAGACACAGTTCAATCACTATAAATAAACACGCTTATTGCCAAATAAATCGACATTTTTTCCCTATGTTAATTTATGTAAATAGTGTGAAAGAGTTCCAGATATGAATAATTTGTAGTGAAAGAAATACGACAGGTCAATTTACTATATAGTATACAGTAAGAAGTAGTCTGAATACAAATAAACTTTTTCTCAGACTAGGCATAGCTAGTCGATTCAGGGACAAACATTCAAGTCACATTGCTAAGCAACGACATATCAAACACGATTCGCGATTATTAATTAATTTATCTTACACAGTAAGAAACCGTGTGAACAACAATTTTCTCAGAACAAGACAACTAACTCAACTAAAAGAAAACTGTTGAACAAATGTTTTTTGGCATTACGGAAGCCTCCATTGGTTATTGCAGGCTCGTATCCAGGAATTCCATCAAAAAAGGGCACACTAAAATATATTGATAAAATTTTTACATTTTTTGACAAGAAATTGCTCTTTTTCTCAGAAATTTGGGAGTGAGTGTCTCCCGTTCCCATAAATATGTACCTGGGTATAATATTTTAAGCTGCTAATATTTCTCACGAGTAACATTTAATGATTAATGAACAATTTTATGTTTTTAGTAGATTGCTGTCATGTTTATTTTTATTAAGCTCCAATATTGGCTATATAATCAATTGCGCTCCAGAGACAGTAAGGTATTAGGAAGCCATGGTGTAAAGAATATTTAGCTTGCTACTTTTTTACATGATCAAGTTCTGGTGGGAATAAGACTTAAATGATTAATAGGTACTATTCTCTAAGATGAGGTAACCCAAATGTATGCATTATAATATGTTGATCCTATTTGTTATTGTTATAAGTTTAGTAGTACATTAATATCATAATATCATTTAATTTTCCAACAGTATATCTATCACCTTCGTTTCTGCCTCAGACCATTAATATTTAAAAGCGGTGATCCTTACAAATGACAAAGTTCGAAATAGAATATCAGATAATCGTTTAATCGTCAAAAGGATGATTTACCAATTGCAATAAAAAATCCCGTAAATCAAAAGTTTCTTTAAAAACAACCAAACTTTTTACAATTGTTTTGTTTTTTTGCTTTATAAAGAATGTATCTATAAACTTTATATCCATACATATATTATAATGTATACATATTATTATATTTAAGATTCAGATTTCCAAAGTCACAGGACTTGACCTCGATTATCAAATAAGCCCTTAAATGTTTTTCCGAAAACTGGATAAACTCCAAGAATACTGGTTGTAGAAAGACAAGATTGAGTCCTCTAAAATCTCGTAGAAAAACATGGTCTAGAGCATTCTGCAACTTTGCGTTTCTTCATATTTGTCTCTGATTTCAAGATAATAAAATTTTAATTAATGGCGATTTTGACGACCTTCCAACAGCGTGACATTGAAAATATAGATAGTCGAGTATTTGGAAGCTAATCTCAAAAAGGTTAGCAAGGATGCGTACACTTTCCATAGATACCAGACGGAGCATTTTCCCCATGTAACTAATAATAACGAGTCAGTTGAAAATAGGATTTTACAAAAAGGTTGATAGAATTAACGGTCAAAGGAATGTGGTATTGGGAATTTTCACATCTAAAGTTTTACATCCTGGGGTAGTGAAGTTTTACAACCAGCCACCGCAGTTTTACAACCAGACACTGCAGTTTTACAACCAGCCACTGCAGTTTTACAACCCACACTGCAGTTTTACAACCAGCCACTGCAGTTATACAGTATATATGCACTTGTACATAAAGCACAGGCAACAATACAGGCAACATACAATACAGTGTACATTGCAATTTACTGCCACTCAATTGCTCATTGTTGCTAAAAATCACCACAAAAACAAAGGAAAAAAGAAATTCCCAGCAACAAATTCAACAACTAGGAAATGTCCCTGCTAAAGAGTCAGGCTACATATCGGAGAAAGAAAACATAAAACGTCGTCAAATTATTAGATTGAATTAACGTTTACATATTACTTATCCTTATTTGACATTGACCATGTTTAACCTATTTCATTGACTGTTTTTTACTTTAAATGCATTAAACAGCTTTTCAAGCAATATAGCCATATCACTTTATCTTAATATAATTATTAAGCATTTATTTAGGTTTTACCAAACTTTGAGTTTATAACATTTATAAAGGTTGTAAAACTGCCATTTGTGGATGTATAACTGCAGTGGCTGGTTGTAAAACTGCAGTGGCTGGTTGTAAAACTGCAGTGTGTGGTTGTAAAACTGCAGTGGTTGGATTTAATAATAAAACTGCGGTGGCTGGTTGTAAAACTGCGGTGGCTGGTTGTAAAACTGCGGTGGCTGAGTTTGTAAAAAACTTCACTACCCCAGGATGTAAAACTTTAGATGTGAAAATTCCTGGATCCAAGGAATGTATCTAATGCCACGACCCTTCTTTCGTTCGAAACTATGGAATACGATCTTAAAATGGCGCATGATGTAGTTGAACGGTTTTAATTTGTAAATATTGCAAAATGTACATCAAAATAAACTACAGAACATTTTTGAGCCGTAATGCAAAAATATTCTTTAAATTTAAGGGAAGGGACAAGATTGGGAGATGGAGGCGCGATGGGAAACGAAAAAATAGGTACATGGAAGAGGCGGAGACTACATGGAGCTAATGGATATTGTAGGTTGTTATTAGGAATTTCATCTTTATATTATTCACTTGTGTTTTGCTAAATCTGTTATTTAATGAATTCAAATGAATAACCATGACCTCAACAGAGCACAGTAAACTCTTTGTGAACGAATGAAAGGGCTAATAATCCATCCACACTGTATTGATAGTTTCAGCTGGAAATAAAATTTAAAAATGATTTAGGTTAGTAAAACAGAGTGATTTACAGTTTTTCTTCTAAATTCAATAACATGTACCAGGTCTATAGCCAAAATACAGGACATTACCCATCTTAGTAGCTCAAGGTCCATCAATTAATGCAAATAATTGTAATCAACAATATCCATCATTTTAAGGCCCAATATTCATGGAAATTATGATATCATATATTCCGTCTCGCTTTGGAATAATAAAAACCACTTACGAAATGCAATATAGAATACAAAAGTAGGAAAATCCCATAGTGTAAGTAAAAACCTAACACATTTCTGTATGCAAAAGCATGTTTAAATTATTATACTTTTTATTTTCTACAGTGGATGGAAAGAATTATATAGCTGCAGCCCCCTTTTTCACTGATAAGAAGGAATTTCCCTAAACCGAAATGATACCTGTAGATCGTAGCATCAAAATAAAGGGAACAATGAAAGATACCATTTTTGAAAACAAATCCAATCATCAAAGGTTCCTTTCTATAGTCAGAATAATAGCTAATCCCCATGAGTACAGCTTACGAATAAATAATTTTTAAGAGAATAAATAGTGGCCCCAGTTCAGTTATTTAATTATACAAAAAGGTGTCGCAACTTGGCACACAAAGAATCAAGAGGAATTAGTAAAAAATTAAACCCAACTCTACTAAAAAAATGTTTAAATAAAGTTTTGTCCATATAGCAGAACCAATAAGGACGTTTCCCAGAATTCCAGGATAAGCACAGACAGATATTAGAGTCGTTTCCAATACATATTCATGTTAATTTGACCGGTCACCAATTGTGGGAAACCTATATTTGGATTAGAAGTTTTGAAATGCTATTTAACGCACATTACGAAGAATTTCAATGTCCTCTTTCGCTAATCATTTCCATTCAATCTACCACTCACCACGTAACCTTCTTATGTAAATTTCTTATTGTTTTGATGTAATAATAATAATACGAAAGCGACTCATTTCGATGGTTTAGGGGAATTGGGCTTGCGGATTTTGCTTTTTTAAGGAACATGCACATATTGTTTGTGCAATTGATGAGGTTAGGAAGTTAAGGTTGGGATAAGTTGTACTCTTTTTACATTGAAATGTCTGTACAAAAATCTCGAGTACGGCTGAATTGAAATGAAAGGCTTTGTTTGATATTTAAAGTACGGATCTAAGACCACTCCGGACCCAAGGCTCTTACATTTTCAAAATGTGGTTTGGTGACCGAGAAATCGGCATCGACATTTTCGCGCCACTAAAACCGCGCGAAAAGGTCAGGGTTAACTAATTTTCTCGGTCACCAAACTGGCCCACATTTGTGGAAATGTAAAACTTTGGGTTCGAGGTCAAAATCCGTAATTTAAATTTCCATTAACAATTTTTCACTTCCATTCGACCCTACTCGAAATTTTTGTACAGACATTTCAATGTATTAGCCTCCAACTTATCTCAACCTTAATCAAAAGTGTTATTAAGTATTGCAACTCAGCACTTGCGTTAGACATGGGGGAGTGGATTTTGCTTTACGTGATATTATAATAGTAGTAAGAGAGGGGGGAAGAGCCCTAACATGGATAGATATGCCCCTGCTCCTTATACATGGGTAGGAATATGTACTCAGGCCCACGTGTATTTTCCCTATGTACTCAGGCCCAACATGCATTCTCCCTACTGTTCTCCAGGCACTGCATGCACCTTTCTCCCTTCCCATTCTCAGCCACACATGTCCCTTCATGTATGCATGGATGCAGGTATACAGCTGAAGCTTGCCTGTATTTGTCCCTATCTACTCAGGCACATGCATTATCTCTATGTATTCAGAACATAAGGAGACTGCATGTGTGCCTTGCAGGTACATAGGGATAAATACGCGCAAGATGTAGGTTCATACCTATCTATGTAATAGGCAAGGGAAAAAACTTATTCATGAATGTGTTGATGAAAATGTGTAGGTAAAGTTTCACTATCAGTTTCCAGCATATTTATTATTACATGGAAATAAGTATATACTTTACAATGTATCAATATCCGTTCTACTGACAGGTAAAATAACTCTATTGTGTACTATGTTTATATATTCCAGAAATTGGTTCCGAAATTCTGAATATAATATCATTTTAAATGGATCAACGCATATTTAGTATTAAATGGACTAAAACAGGACATAACTGAAAAAAATGCTAAACTGCACTTTATGGTTGTGAAATGTACCATTTAAATACATTTAAATACAAGACTATCTATAAAGTAGAGGGATTGCTATTGCATGAAAAAAGATACTAGTGGCTTTGTACCAAAGCTAAGGGGTGAACCTTGGACTGGAGGAAATTCAGCAGGCTGCCCATCACAGTAATATAAACAATTTCCGAGAATCATGGATATTTCCCTTAAGTTATTATATTTAGCTTTATAATCTACAATATTTTGCATTTTCTACTGGGTTGGAAAATTAGCTACAGCTCCAACTGTTTGATCAGAAGGAAGTTCTAAACTAAAATAATATGTGTAGATCGTAGCATTGAGTACAGGGAACAAGTGGAAATCCACCATTTGTATACAACAATAATCACCCTAAAAATGCACCGAAAAGCACCCATTTAAAACCAGAAAAATTAGATACACAGGATGTTGGAACATTTGTACACTCTCCGAAATATTTCATAGAATAATAAGTGGTTCCAGTACAGTTATTTCGTTCTACAAAAATTGTGCAAGCTGACCCATTAGAGTCAACTGGGATAGTAAAATGCTACCATCAGCTCTACTACAAAATATTAAATAAGTTTTTCGATATAGCAGAACCAATTTGGATTGCGGAAGGGTTTTAAATTCTGGTGGCATTAACGTACATTATGATCATTACGAATACGAAATGTATCTAATCATTTTCATTCATGCTTTTCTCTATGCTATCAGGAGTGAAATCCGGGTTAGACTGAAAGATGCCCGTTTCCTTATGTGTTCCTGACTCTGGTTCGGCTCAATTTACCTAAAACTGCCAATATTTATGATCGGGGATGGAGTGAAATGAAGAACAACGCGATTTGGACACAGACAAAAGTATAAGTTTTATTGTGACTGAAATGTGACACGATCTGATTTACTCTAAGTTCCCTAAAACCCGACTGACTGACATGGCGACGACGAGGGTTCCCGACAATCTGCGACTGACGACAAGGGTTCACGACCAACTGGCAGGAGAGAGTCTCCGTCTCTCCGAGTATATGGAGTCTCGATGTGGGAGGTAGGAGAGTAGAATTAGAATATTAGAGACGTGATGTTAATGAGGGTGGTAGTGGGTGGTGAGGAGTCTCCTCACATACTCCCCCCAACAAAGCCCCCCTCCTAACGACTGTGGTGTGGAACGGGTTGAGAAAAGAAAGGGTTAACTAGATCAACAATAAATTCCCTTTCTAGAATACATAAATCATAATACATAATCATAATAAATTGCATAATACATGATGTAATAGTAAATGATCAGGGTTGTGGGTCGGGTTTTTTTATGGGTTGGGGTTTTTGGCAAAAAAACCGCCCCGCTTTACTTAAAAAACCCAGGGTTTGTGGGTTTTTTGGGTTTTTTTACAAAACATACAAAAATTTGCACTACAGCTCCATCTAGATACGCAATATATACTAATTTCTATTCAAAAATGTAAACAAATGCATAATCAGATGGAAACAAATACTAAGCTTCTACACTTCTACGGGTAATTAATGTATCATAATGTGAGGGCTATAATAATATTAGTTTTATGTATACTTTAGTCATTGCATTGTAGAAGATTATGTTTATAATATTGTTGTACACATAATTTCAAATTATCACTTACATATTCATTACTGTAATACTTACTGCAATTAAAAAGCTTTAAATTAACAAAGGAATAATTTCATAAAGTCAATATAATCAGTAAAATATTATAATGTACTTAATATTTCACTAGTTGTTATTAAACAGTAATAATAATAAATGGGTGTTCACAAAAAAAATACTGCATTTGCTACGTTACAACATAATAAAATTAAACTTTTATGCTTTAATTTTTCTTTTCATTACGTAAGTAATGTTTGGACACGGTTGTTGTTGTTGTCAGCTGTAGTTTTCATATATGGTATAGTATAGGCTTGTATTTATACCTATACCTTATATAAAAAACCCTTAAACCCAAAAAACCCAAAAAACCTTAAAAAACCCGGGGTCGAGGGGTTGTATGTGTAATTGTATATAATGGTATTACATTGATATTAAATAATATACAGCTTAAATGTACTCCACTCATCTAAATGATGTCCAAATATTGACAAGATTTGACTTCTGTAAACTATAAATATCCCACGAATATCCTTGACAACTACATGGTCCAAAATTGCAATTGAATTCATGGTAAATGTCAAATGCTAAGTTTAATTCTAAATGCTCCCCACCCATTCCTACACTGAGTAAAGTCAACATTTGAGTAAGAAAGTCAGGATGGATTTCAACTAAATGTAATTGTAGGCTATGGCTGGATGAAAAAACAATGTCACAAGCAGGACAATACTTAGATCTTATAAGACTTTCATTGACAATTTCAGGATTTTTGTCCGAATATCACTGATCTTGAATATACGTCAATTGTGCTGACACAGGAACATAAGTCAGAATGTCCGGAAATATTCTTGAAATTTTCTGCCGCTTGCTTGTAGACAGAGATTTCTTCATCTTCTCGTCCACGGTTTCTTGTATCCAAACCTTGGGACTCCAGTTGTTGAACGCAAGATGCATAATAATTGGTCGTCGTCACAGATAGGACAGATGTGGTCCGTAAGGGAGATGAAGTCTTCCATTAAATCAAGGGAGTTAAATTGTCTTGAATATTTTGGGACACTTTGGACACGTTAAAAATAAAGAAGTCATTTTATTAAAAGTTTATACTTTAGTCAAAACTTTTAAAATATAGTTGTAGTATTGAAGATTACTATGTGGTATATTTGGTTTAGTATTTACCGATGCAGTGACAAAGCTTCTTTAAACTTCAAACAAGATGAACACTAGGTGATGAATTTGTATTTAAAAATGCTGTTCAAAATTTCCAGCCAAGATCACCTCGCAGAAAGGACAATTTTCCATTTCGAGAATTTATGTAGTAACAGGAACAGAACTTTTTTAAAAGAGTTAGATGGTTGCGGTTGGAAGTAGTAAATTGATATGAATGATTATATTTAGTTGAACGCCTTTTTAAACGAATTTAATTGTTAGTGCTGTTCTTTGTGCTAGTTCACAAATAAATCATGGCAAATCTAACAAACACATAAGAGGCAGCCTTTTATGTAAAAAATACTATTTCTGAGAAAAGGATTATATGTCTAAAAGTCACATCAACTCTTTTTGTTTCAAGTGTGCTCGCACTTTCGGATTCTTAACTTATTTCCATTGCATTCTTGATATTGCAAGGTACCAATAAGGTTTATTTTCGTATGCATCCCTAAAAAGTTTACTTGTTGAGTACTTTATGCTTGACATTATCAAGTATTCTTAAATACTTTGTTGGTCATTGCAAGCCATTGTCGTTAATCCTCACTCATCCCTAACTTTTTAGATGCACGTTATGTTTACCAAAACCTTTTAATCTTAAAGATATACTTATATGAATACGATATACATATAATGTGACACATATTCAGTACACATGCATTTTTAACCTTTAAGTGATATGATAATAATATAGTATAGTATGTGAGTGTACATGACATGAGTACATGTACCCAGCCTCAGCCGTAGGGTATGGTACTGAATATTCGAGTGTTCAAGATGATGTGGGGTGAGGACTACTCACCAATCGTAAGGAAGTTAGGTTAGTACCTGTATTATCATGAGTGCTTTGTGCTATGATTGCTGAATGTTCAGCATGACGTATAGTGAGGACTACTATCCAAGTATAAAAGTGTACTTCCATGAATGCCGTAGGCTATGAGGACTCCGAAGTATTCGAGCGTAAGAGAATTCACGATAAATGTGGGGTGAGGACTACTATGCGAGCATAAGAGTAAGGTTAGTGTCTGTACTACCATGAAGTGCCGTAGGCTATGAGGATAAGTTGTCGAGCCTCAGAATCCAAAAATGGCGGGAGTGACGGCTACTCCGTCGTCCCCCTACTACTACTACTATTAGCTTGTTGTCCACGTATATTTTAGATTGGCTTTTCTAATCTCTGATTTTTTAATTCACTTTTGGCTGATTTCCATTTACTATTGGTTTTATGGGAGTAAAATACGTAATTTAACTAAATTACGTACATTTGGTCATCAAAAGTTTGTCTTTGGATTTGAATGGAATTTCCCTATTTGCAACTTGGAAAAAATCATTAAAATAAAACATAAGTCCATAAAACTAAATATAGTAGCATCTGGTGAGTCAGAAACGTCTTTACCCATGTCTCAAGTGACGAGTGCGTTCTACAAATAAGGATTTTCTAACATCGAGATAGGTCTATAGTCTATATACTGTTTTTCTTAATGGTATCACTTCTCTGCAAAAAGTTTTGTGTCGGTATCCAAAGCAATGATAAGTGCTTGGAACTCCCTAATGGTGGTAATTTGTAGAAACTTTTTTCATAGTAATATGTTAAATTAGTTACAATTTTATCTAAATGTGACATTGTACCATCATTCATCGAAGTAAGTACGCTGTAGTTACTAATTGCATGACTACTGCATAAATTTGTTGTTCGATTATGTATTCGTCCTCATGAAAAGTTTGCTTGCTATACGCGCATTCAAAGTACTCGAATCTCAAGTACTTGCACGGTGAAGTATTTATATCCTGCTAACAACTTTGCGAAATCGCTTTACTCAATTTTTTACTACTTATTGATGTACTTTAATGGGATGATTTATCTATTAACTGTGAAAGGTGCGTAGCATTGCCAATACACAATTTAAAGGTATTAGTGTTTAATTATTCGTAATCGAAACGAGTGCACCACAGATAAGTGTAATATTGGGTAATATTAAGTTGGATTTAAGTAATGATATGTACCAGGTTTGGGTCTTTGTTAAAACCGTTTTAACTACTACAGGTCAAAACGGCTATTTTAGAGAGACTACTATTTTAAGGCCTCCTAATTTAAAATATTGAAATTTAAACAATTAAAATCTGGCATTTTTTCTATAGAATAAATGAATTTGCATAATTTACAGTCAGATGGCGTAGTTGCCAATCAATAATATTACATGGTTACAGAAAAAGTAATTAGTTTTTAATGTGACCGATTTGATATCATGGCCCGGTCGAAACGCAAAAATGTGGTCAATTTTTCCAACACTGGATATTTCCCAAGCAGATATTATAATCTTCGCGTATTGTTCCCATAATCAGAAACCAGGTAATGAAATATGTAGACCATTGATATAAATAGGTTGTCATCAATTATCAGAAAGCAGATAATGAAAAATAAGTAGACCATACATATAAATAGATTTTCCAGAAATTAATGATTAATACAATAACGACAAAGGAGAAAGGAATTCACCAAAAAATTTCTGTCACCAAACATGTTGCGAAAGCAAAATTATTACTTGGCTATTGGCCGCTTTTGTTGTAGTAAACGTGACAACAGAAACTATTATTATTGACACCGAGGAAGATCTCGTAGGGAACCCATCATTTTCAACCAGATTGCAGATACACAGAAAACTAAGAAAATGTTGTTACTTGTTATGAGTCGTCCGATATTCCCTGAATCCTGATCCTGAGTCTGGTAGGATTTTGGGTTTCCAACTGTACATTAACCTCTTGTAGTATACAGTATACCCATAGACTGCAAGATCAAATTGTACGAAATAACGAATTTACTGTCAAAGCTTACATCTCCTTTCTAGGACAATCTTTGCAAGTTTATAAAAAAGACAAACATAACAGGAGATCCTATTGAATACACAAGAATCCCTGGCAATAATGGTTGGGTAAGAAATAACCTTGTAGAACTTGGGAAATTTAGAGGAAAATACGGTAAGCAGAGTTTAATTTTACGTAATTTGCCTTAAATTATAATATTATCAGAAGAGGTTTGGAAAATTTACCTACCTGTATATTTATAGATTTATGTATTTATGAGTTTGGTAGGAGCAGAATTTAAATTTTACCGCGTTGATCCAATGAGTCCATCTTTACTCTACATAAACATAATCTTTTTAAACATAAACTGGGACATGCGCATGAGAATTTTTTTGAATGTATGTTAAGGTTTGTATATTTGTCCGTAATATTTTAGAAAATTAATGAGTGAGGGTAATATTTTGCAATTAATGAGCAAGGACTAAAGAACTTAGACTATCAGTACTTGAGTCCAATCAAAGGGTCTATGAATTTCGGAGCCGTACATGCGCAGTCGCTAGAAATTTACTGATTTCAACATTTTCTATACTGCTTTAACTGTGTGCTAGGATTCAACTAGTATTACTATAATGCCTTACTTAAAATCGGAGTCGCCTAGTGCTAGCACTACTAAGTGTTAAATATAATTTAATAAATAAAAATGTAAATTGCGGGCAATTTATTTCGCCAAATTAAAAAGATTGAATTTTAATTGCATGGGGCACTTGGCTTATCATTTTATGGTTTCGGGTTTTTAAAGTAAAGTAAATGAAAAATCTCCCACTCTTAGTGGTAAAGAAGAGGAAAAGAAAATGTGATGGGGTCTAAAATTTTAAAGTGCACTTGATACTGGGGAGTAATTTTGGTGCAATTTTGTGATAGATTCCTGCTAACATTTATTATGTGGTGGACTAGCGATAAATCGACATTTTTGCACGATGGTTGATTCAATAAAAATCATTGTTGACAACAAACCAACAACGACCCCATTAAGTTCAACCAGAGAAACTACTACACCGGAAGAACCTACTTCAACCAATGAATCAATTACAGCACAGAAGAAGATGGTCCAACTACCCCACAGTGTCGCCATTACCGTATTTTCCGCAAATTTCGTTAAATATGGTTTTATTTTAATAAAACCAATATTTTCTTTCATGTAGTAGTACCAACTTATAGTTTACCTAATTTTAAATTCTTTAAATGAAGGTATTTCTGGCAGTGTCGACATTACCGTATTTTCCAGAAATTTCGTTAAATATGGTTTTTTAAAAATTAAAACCAATATTCATTAAGCTTGTAGTTGTACGAAAATTGTGTTTTTAAATTTTTTAAATTCTTTAAAATAAAGCTATTGCAGGAATTTGACCTAAATTTGATGTAGTTCGTCACGGGCCAATAAGTAACGTTTTTAATCTAAGTTTTGTCTAAATCCGTCTATGTGTTAGAGAGTTATCGTATTAACAAAATGACAACACGAGACTTTGGGTTTTATTATAAGCTCGCTTTCTTGGACTAACCAAATCTCTTGATTGGGCAGTTGGAAAAAATTTACTGAAAATTTTTACCGGTAAATTTTTGCAACGAAAGTATTCTTAATGGAGAAGTGTGGAGCAGTTTTAAAGATATCAGAACTTATACACATTTCACATATGAAGTATGCAGGTATCCAGAGATTTCGTCAATAAAATTTCGACAATTGACAATGGTGATTCCGACAATAGGTAAAAAGGCGATTCCGATAATGTTAAAAGGAGATATCGATAATGTCAATGACGAATTCGACAATGAATAGGAATATACTAATATTGTATTCTGTGATGTTGTCTGTAGTGTATTATTTCCTACTTAATAAGACGTAAATTAGTACTCCTAGAATTTACATACATTCTCACAGTTGTCCTTTTGTAATTTCAGTACCTGGCTTTGCAGTGAAACTTGGCTTTGTGATGGAACGTTTCGTGTAAGCCCCAAGCAATATTCACAGCTCTATAGGATCAGTGCAGTAATAAATGTAAACGTGGTTGCTGTTCCCACTTTGGTTTCCGCCTTGTTACCAAAATAAGACAAAAAGAAGCCACTTATGTAAAATTATTTGAAGTTATTGTTTCTTCAAACATTGGAGAAGTGTGGCAGCCTAAGAGAAGTTATAATTGATTTTTGAAATGGAAGTTTTAAAAAGCGCTTTTGAATTTTGTTTTACCAAGCACTCAGGCATATGGTTGTCTTTTTCATTTAGTTTTTATCGTAAAATACAAGAGTTAGGTCTGCAAAAAAACAATATACTGAAGCCCAAACACAAAGTCATTAGCTTGAATGTCAGGTCCATGATAGCATTAGCAATTTGTACCACAGAATGAAATAAAGGATTCGTTTTTTAGAAGTCAGGACTACTTTCCCATCAACTCATCACTCCATTTCACTCCAGTATGTTGAAAATAATTGGATAGGCACTTGGACAAGTCAACCATATTTTCCCTCCAGATATCGTCGGAATGGCTACCAGCGTTGTTACCATCAGGGATTCCGCCGTACTACTAATAGCCTGGAGGTTTTCATAACTCGATTAATCTAAAGGTTTACAACGTATCATCCTAGATTTTGGTGTTTCATTGAAAAATTACAGTTAAGAGGAGAGCAAGTGGCATTTAGCTGTACAACGAATCAATGCGGAGGGGTTTATGGAAAACACCTGGTAATAAATATGTCCTATTGGACAGCAGAATAAGAGAAAGTCACTGCTAATACTGCTAATTGGCATATTATTATGTATACATGGTATGACATTTTGTGTGAATAAAAGAAATTTTTGATTTTGTCGATATCTCCATTGTCAATTGTCGAATAATCCTTTACCATTGTCGATATTAAACTTTTTCTTGTCTCCTTTGTCAAACTGTATTGAGGAATTCTCCTACAACCATGAGTATATAGGATTCCGACTTTTTTGCTACTACTTAGACAATATCATCCGTTATTCGTCCCAGAAAGAAAATCTTACCAAGAATATTATTTTCGAATGAGTATGTCAAATCTCAGTTTAAAAATGCTGAAAATCTGATTGATTTTTTAAATTCATAAATGTGCTCACTTCTGCTGATAGGAAGGAGGAGGAGAAGGAGGAGGAAGGAGGACTGTAATGGTGACATTGTATAAGTACCCTAAGTAAGTAAACATTTTCTTCTTTCCTTAGTAATACTATTTTTTTGTACTTGGAATTATTCAGATTTTTCGTTACTGGATTCCATCATGCTTGAAGGTGAGGAGATGATAGTCAGGAAACTATTAAAAGTCGCTAGAAGATTGCACTACAAAAGTGCTATAGACGATCTACTCAAGAGTTGCTTTATTAGGTGAAGTTCAATCAACAAGCCAGTATGACTACTACATTAGATACGCTTAAATGAGGAGATTAGACACACTGGGTCAGTCTTCCAGTAGAACCTCTGGTCAATTAAGCTGGAAAGGTAAAGAGGTTACTGCTTCTCTAAGGTCAGTCCAGCAGACGACACAGATATGGCTGAAACTCCTGTCTCTAACCAAATTGGTCAGCCAAAATAAACACAGCGGCATGGCCAACTAATACAATTAGGTACATCCACTGCCTTAAAGTCGGTAACTTTGCTACCAGTGAGACAATCTAATCTGCAAATGCAAGACAGATTGCCAAACTAATAGATGTCCATGTAAAAAGAATGACATGCCCTGTGGTACAAAGTGTCATGTTGGCAATACATGTAAGAATGTTAAGTGCAATTAATTGTTCTTTTACGTTTCTACCCATATTATATTAATGATTTGGTTTTTGTAATTACTTATCACTATTTGACTGAGTAAATCAAGCTATTAAGATTTTAAGCATAAATTATAGTCATAATCATTATAAAGCTGCATAATTGTCTTGTTTACTCATGCTTTGCCATGTATTTAAAAAAGGGAACAGTTGTACTGAAACTTTGGGGGTCGATTATCCTAGTATAACGGATGAGGAGCAGTTATCCTAGTACAATAGCGTCATTGGTCAAAAGGGTTCAGTTATACTACGACATATATACACCTTAACCTATCATCTATCTGTGTACGTACCTATTTCCACCCATACAACACAAACACACAAGGATGTATTTATAACATGCATTCGTCAATCGGATTCATTCCGAATCCTGACCAGGAGGCAAAGTCCTGGTCAAATAAATAATCGTACTCCTCAATTGTTCTTGCTCTTTCACTCATCTATTTACGCAAACATACATAGTGCACAACTCGGGTATCCGAAAGTCTGGAAATATTTTTTAGATACTGGATACATATTTTAAACCAACGCTTCCTTATAACCCCAATTAAGTTAACACTTTACCACTACTTAATACAGCGTGCACCAATAAGTATCATCCCTATAACTTACCCAACTTCAAAAATCGTAATCCGGGTCACTAAATCCCTTTTTGTATTCATCTAAGTTGTGTTGAACAAATGTGACCGCACAATTTCCGTCAAGTCCCCAGAACATTCTCTTCTTTGGAACACAGTCCAGCCTCCCCAGCTGTTTTCATTGCGCCAGTAGGCTCTGCCCAGCACTTATTAAGTAGCGGTATGAACCGCTAGCTTTTTCATTTTTTCACCCTTGAAGTCTGTCTGTCTGTGGGTGAGTGAGTGAGTGTATTTATGGTCACAATAACTCGAATGGATTGAGATAATTCAATGGAAACGTTCTTTGCATATATTCATGAGACGATGACAAATGTTGAGTGTGAAAATGGAGTTGATATGAACTTTGACCTCCGGAGTAATTAATTTTTTTAATCGTCGACACTAGCATTAGAAGCCTGAAGCCACTTTGCATATCATTGGGGCGTATTGAAATCAAGTTGCTGTCACCAACGCCCGCCCAAGCCCGCGTAATGTAAATACCATAACGTGTGCTATATTCAAACATTTGTATCACCACGCAACATCTATTATTATCCACCTCCATCTTCGATCATTATCTCCCTCAATGATTGCATCAACTTTTGCCAGTGGCTTTACGAAAACTGAATTAAACTGCTGCGTTGTTTCCTCGCATTTCATTTGTCATTTCTGCAAATTGCTATTTTAGCTTACTCTATTATTATTTTGCCACCTTTTACGGAGATACTTTACTAGAAATATTAAGTTTAATTTTCACGTCAATGTGATTGCTAAGATTTGTGAAAATCTTCAGTGGTTGGTACTTTACAGATATGATCATTTTATGGTCATAATTATCGTGAATTTTAGTAGCAATTTAATTTCGCTTTGACACTAGAGTCGTTTCTCGCAGCATACTGGTATAATAATTTGTTAGTATTTTTAATTAGTTTCAGTCTGTCAGCCCGTTTTGGGTTTGCCATGTTTTGCTAGGTAGTTTTTCAAAAACAACATTTAATTGTCGCGTCCCTACATCTTTTTCAGTTCCCAGCCTACTTTTGGCGTGATTGTCCATGTATGACTTCAATTGAAAATTCTGTTCTGTCATAGCTATTCAATATTATCTCGTTGCAGTATATCTCGATTTGTTTGGCTTTTAAAACAATCGAATATTGATTTCAAATTGTGATAAGGTTTGTCATTTACTTTTGTCATTCAGAATGCCCAAATTAAAAAGAAAAGCGAATTTATAAAAGTTAAGGGAGAAACGTGTATCGATGCAGAAAACTCGTCAATACCCTTATCTGTCGATGCCATTATACAAAAAAGCTGAAATGAAAAATCTATGGAGAGAAGGCACGGCAAGATCCTGACCGTCGTGAAACAATACAAAAAGCCTCGCATTGTAGTTGTAGATTTCCATTTTCGCGACGACTAAGGACTTTACGCAAATCGCAAATTTGTAATCCATCCATGACATTCGATCTATCTACGTTAAGGAATCAGCAATGAAACAATACTGCCATAGTTTACAGTTTTACTCCTTTGCTTTTTGCTTTATTCCCGGTCTCCTTGCTGTTTCCTGTTAATAAAATACGCTTTTTAAAGTGTCGCAACCGAAAATCCAAGTTTGTCAAAGTCGATCCTAGGCAATTGGAAGCTTCTTTTTGACCACAGAACTTGTAGCTTTTCTGAAGATGATATGCACAGAATTGCAAAACGGGAAAAGGGCCTTCCTGTAATGCCTTTTTCAGTATTTTGTAAAATCGTAATTTTTTATTTCTTGGTCTTTTTTTTCGTCACGGTTGCAACTGCCCAAAGTACTAAGAGATCCTTTTGATAAAGTACCCAAAATTGCTGGCCGGTACATTTTCGTCAACCTGTGTTAGAAGTGTAAAAATGTGCTATATTGTTATGTAATGTTTTTGTGATATTGTAACAAAGTGTGTTGTAATGAAATATTTTAAATTGTGTTATGTTGTGTACCTCATTAGTTTCCACCTCAACTGTAGCAACCAACCCCACGGGGGCATCTGATCTCACTTCTAGAAAGCTTTAAAACGATGCTCGGCGAAGTGAGGTGCTGGTCGAGGAAAGAACAATTTGAAAAAGCAATTTGCACCACAATACAAAATGTCCATTTAGTAATGGTCAGCTTTGTCTGCAGGAAACTTTGAACGGGTAATACCGGCACATCACAATTGAAAACCGATTAGTCACGCTGTGTTAAGATGTGTTGTTTAGCCAAGAAGTGTCAATTCCTTATAGTTGTAAGTCATTTATTTCTGTTGAATATGCTAATCTTGCATGCATTAATAATGTGAACCTAAATGATGTGCAATAATGTACCTAACTTAATGAGATATAGATTCATTCGGGGCATTTGACATGTATTATTAAGGTTGGAATATTAAGCCATGCTTTGTTTGGGCTGTAGCAAAGAATCGGAGAAAAAGGATTAAAGTGGTCTAATAATGATTTTAGATACGATTCAAAATGTTGAATGAAATGTGTAAATTATGGCGAAATGAGCTTAAAGTAAGAATCGATAATGAAGTTATGAACTCCAAATACTAACTACAAAAAAATAGAATGCAATCGACTGTTAGTAATACGAGTAATGAGAATCAAAAACAGACAAGTAAATGAAATAAAAAAACAATTCGGAAGCAAGAAAAATTCTGGTCAGGATAATTTATGCATTTCAACTAAGAAGACGACTTAAGAGTTTCTGACCTATGTACTTTCCTGGTTTTGGCACTTATGTTTTTTGAGGTGCCAATTAGCATTCCTTGTATCCGCCAACCCGGGTCCTATACTGTTAATTAGGCAATTGAAACACATTGGAAGGATACAACAGAAAGTTACATGAATGCGTAATTAGGGACGCCATGAATACAAAAAATTAAGTTATAGAAAAGTTTGGTAAGAGATTAGTGTATAGGAGTCAATATATAACATCTTAACTAATACAAGTAAGTCCATATAACACAAATAGGTCAAATACATACAATAAAAGTGTACAAAACCTGACATTGGTGATTAAGATAGTGATTTTCTTACATTAATTAACATAATGTCTGGACACGAAAATGCACGAAAATGTAACGCATCATAAAATACATTACATTACATGGATAGAGTTCATTGTATCGTAGAAGATTCCTGCATACATTAATTAAAGTCAACTGAATATTAACTTATGAATAGATTAGAACACAAATATTACATAGTCACAAACCGCCTACAGAAATATAATGATAAAGTTGGACATGACCACGGCGGGTTTCCTCATCTCCTTGTCCTTACTCACATGTATGAGATGGTCTCCCCATTTATAAGATGGTCTCCTCATTTATAAGATGATCACCCCATTTATAACATGATAAAAGATTTCACATTAAACATTATACGGTCTGAATATAAAATAACACACATTAGTTAAGCTTACACATTACGTTAAATAATAGAATAAGTCATACGATATCAAATAGTGTTGTCACCCTCACATGTTATTAATAGTCGCCTTACGTAGTAGTCGCCTTATATATTAATTGCTTTACATGTTAATATTAGTCACCTAACCAAATTAGCACAGTTTACAAGTAAATTTAGTCAGTTGACATATAAGAGAATACAACACACAACATTTAGACACAGGAATGGCGGTTTTCCTATCCACAACTTAAACTTCTACAATACAATTCAACATTTTGCCATATAACTCCTGAAAAACCCGCCCGAACATGCTTATATGCGTCTAAATTGTAATTTTCTTATCTCATTCCTCTTTATCCAATTATAAAATGGAAGTTGTAATTTTTAGTAACAGTATCTTACATGCAAGATCACAGTTCTATTACCTTAAAAATATTATCCGACAGTTCTCGTTACCAAAATTTTGAATGTAGGCTAGCTATCATAGGTAGTACCAATGAAGATAGTTCCTTTGTACAGTATTTTTGCGGCGAATCAAAACCGAATGACATTTCGGGTTCGACCAAAATGAGTGATTTGATAAAACATTGATTTTTTATTTTGAAGTATATGAAAGAATTTACACAGAATTGGTAATTGTCCAAGTGTTATTATTTGAGTGGAATCCTATTCCATGTTACTACTATATAGTGATCCTTGGGGTACGAGATAAGATTAATAATAGATCACTCAATGCATTTATGGAAACATCATTGTGTTCAGATCCAACAAGCTCACCGTAAGTTAATGTCCCACAACAATTTAAGCAACTAAGCAAGCATATACATATTTTATATTCAAACCATAAACAACGGTTAGAGAGTGTTGGTTTGTATTCCTGGCAAATACTATGCAGTACAAAGTCATAGCGTTTACGGTGACATTAACGGTGTTTTTCTGGTAATTATTTCCATAAGAATAAAAAATGATATTTTTTTCATAATATTATATCCTATATGTATAACATATATTATAAATGTGAATTAAAAACCTGTAAAAAGGATTTCTAAAATAAAATAAAACAAAAAGAGAATATATTTGAAATTACTAAGATCGCAGTAAGAAAAAATTTAGGACATCTAAAAAAATATTATATTTTTGGCGTTTTTTTGAAAAGAATTTCTGATTTAAATGTTCAATTTCTCTATCTTACAAATTTGTAGACAGATATTTACTTCATTTGTGCGAGTGCTTTTCACTACTGAGGTCCAATTATTCAGCCGTATGTCTGTATCACAAAACGTAAATATTACGGAAAGCTGCCCGTAATTAGCACCACAAAACTACAGTAACACGGTGGGTGACACTGTTGTTAACTACGCTTTGCGTCGGCTATTGTCACAGTGATAGTTTACCAATTTAAATTCAAGTTTACTATGCCTGGTTGTGATGTGCTTGTAGAATTAATTAATCTGTTCAACTTTGTAGTAACTGGAAATTTCGTGTCAACACGTTATATGCTAATTGGAGGGTCGGTAGCAACTGTTGAGGGAAATTTCCATATATGGTTCCGCTTCGAATTCCATCCTGCACCGGAATTCTCATTAGTCCCAATCTCGTCTTAGTGCCCGCACTGGAAAGGGCAGTATCTAATTGCTGGACTCAAGAAGCTAGTTTTTATGCTCTGGGATCTACCGAACCTTGGACTTACTATGAACCAACAATACAGGTGTCTTACTTGTCAACTTCAGTGGATTTTCTGTGGCAATCATGTGCTAATTGTGATAATTCAGGTGAATTTACAAATATTACGAAATAAATCCTTTCGAAATTACTGCAGAAGTGAAGCCTGTATCGTTGGCACCAGCCAATTTCAATTTCCAGGTGATTAAACTACCTATAAAAATTATTTTTCTTTTTCAAACACCAGAGTTGTGGAAACGGACCCTGTAAGTAGTATTCATTGACCAAAGATATTTACACTGTTTCAATTATTCATTATAATTAAATAGAATCTAAAATAATTTGTTTACACGTACGTTATAGCTTTCAAACGGAAATTTCATTCCAAAGAGGTTTCCAACAGGTAGAATGAAAATTCTAATTCACACAATAAGTTTAATACCAATTTTTTACCCAGATAATGGCTTCATCGTTGGGTTTCCAAGAAGGTAACTCGATTTCCTGCAAATACAGATCCATCGTGGTATCAGCAACAAAAGCTGATAGATTCAACATTAAAGCTTAGGTATACATAAGCGTGAAATGAATTTTATTTCATGTGAAATTTTCATGTGAAATGTTGGCGAAATGAAAAGCTAAAATGAAGTGAAAAAATAGATTTTCAAGGTAGTTCATTATACCCAGTATACACATTACGACGGAAGACAAAAAATGCGGAGGTCTCTTGAGTTAGGTGCTTGGAATTACACAAGACCAGCAAGTCTGATGTGAGACAATTTTCATGTCTCAAGGTTGCCTGTGAGATAGTGACAGTGTGGTCGCTAATGGCTATATGCTGCCATCAATTTTGAGTTAGGATAGTGGGCCCGCTAAATGACGGCTACATGAGAGATTATATACTGCGAGTTGATTTCGCCGTGAAAAAAGGGGTCTGCTTTTCACTCGTGAAGAGCGAAGGCTTTTTTCATGAGTGAACAGATTTCCGCTTACTTTTTCGCCGTGTTTGTGTGTACTGAAAATGGGAAAAAATTTGTGAAATGGAAAAATGTTCATTTCACCGAGCTTTTCACGCGTCATGTATACCTAGCTTAACAACAAAACGTATTGCAACCAATACGGTTCAGAAATTTATTACTGGGACAGTTAGGGGTGGAGCTGGAACGTGTACTAATGATTGGCAAGAAGAATAGACAAGACTTTGTTCCACTTATTTGTAAGAACCGAGGGTGGCGAGGATATACTTTGTGGTTTTGCTTGAAAAAGGGCTGTTGTGGCAAGCCACATTGTTTGGATAGTTTCTTTTAGATCTTACTGAAATACCAGGAAATGTGGTAGATTGTTTTCCAAATCAAATTATTCAGACAACACCACCACCAACAACCACAACGACAGAAGAAACCACAACGACAGAAGAAATAACGACGGCAGAAGAAACAACAACGGCAACGACAACCACAACGGCAGAAGAAACCACAACGGCAGAAGAAACCACAACGACGTATCTACAACAACAACTATTAGAAGCTTATTACCACTCCATTACCACTTATTAGAAACGACATTTTTAGATAAAACCATTTAAGTCTTCTGATTGCTTATGATTTTTTAAGAAAACAGTTTGAAGGGAAAAATAATTTCCAAACCCTTCAGGGTAATGGAGTCCCATAGGTCAAACTTACGAGAATTGAACAAAAATAATAACAATTAAACAAGGTTTAAATGAAACCTTTACCAAAAAATTTAAGTAATAACATCTTGTCCAGACTTGAAACGGTTTCGAAATTTTAACTTTCGGTGTTTCAAAAATGTATATGAAATTTAGTAAACGTGTTTTGAATTAATAAAAGTATTTTTTATTAAATTCCGCAGGACTTATAACAAATAAGCATCTTTATGTTAACATCTCAGCATCTCTGATGTAACTGTTACCTGTGACTTCAAATAGGGCTCTGCAGGTGCATACGTTATATCAAATCGATTGATAATTAGTAATTACTAATATAGCCTGAAACTAATATCGTTGTTTGTTTGATTTAATACAATCACTTTAGTTGGGAAGTCAAGGTTAGAAATTAATTTTTCTGCAAATAGTATAATGTGACGTATCTCATCGAAAGGTAATGACTTTGGCTGCATATAATATTGTACTTATTTAGTCTTATAAGGCATTTAAGCAAAGAGGCATGATTTTCCAGATTCTTTTTTGGTATTTTTTGTCTAATATAATTCGTAGCATATTTATTTAAACAAACACTAAAAATCAGTACAAAAGTGATTACATTCCGTTTGATCTGTCAAAAAATTATATTATGAATTTAAAGAAGCACTTTATTATTTTTAATTTTTTAAATTCTAAACTGCGGAGTTTATGGTGCGGAATTGTTCCTTTGCAGTTATACTAGGATCAATGACTCTACGTTAGTACAGGTGCAACTGTTCCATTCATAAATGCATTGGAAATCATGAATTAGCAAAACAATTGTCAATCATTAAATATATATTATCGTCTGCTTAACATTAAAAAGTAACAAGCCATTTTATAATGGCTGCTACCAGAAAGTAACAAACCATTTTATAATGGCAGCGACAAGGTAACTGAAACCTTATCTCTTGATACAGTGGTTTGTTACTAGCATTATCGCGACTTTATTTTATTTCATTTTTAGTGGATAAACGGGTATTAAAAAATTCAATTGCGTTTTTCCTATAAATTGTTTACGAAGAAATATTTCACTCCGCTCATACCAAATTTAAGATTTATATTGATAGTCAAATGTAACGTGTTTTAAAACTTTTTGATTTTGATAGTCAATTGTGATCAATATTGATCTAATTTGAATTACTTTTAGTATTGTATTGTATTGTATTGATTCAGTTTATTACAGTGACCCATTTAAAAACAGTTACAAGAACATATTTTTTCCGATAAATAGTCACTCTAACTAAGATTAATAAAAAATAATTAGGTAATTAATGTGAAGTAAATATTATTATTAACTTATTGTGTCATTACTTAATACAAATCATTAAATGTCTTGGTAAAGTAATACACATACATATTTTAGTCAGACAAACAAATGTTTACAAGAACAAACAAATTTTTTAACAAATGTTCTCTAATACATTTATCAAATTCTGTTGTACAGGTTATTTCTTTTATTTAGAGTCGAGTCGAAGCATTTGCCGAGGTAGGTACGTGTGTAAGGTTGCTCCTCGAATTTCGTCGTTTTTGAGGTCTAAAAATGGGA